>CM035154.1:34668184-36064950 GCA_020205615.1 Panax quinquefolius | reverse complement strand
TATATTTGTAGATGACATCTTGACATTCGAAGAGCGGACATTACGAGATTCAATATTGTAAAACCATCCAAGTCTATTTCATATTTGGACTGGCTTTAAGAACCACACCACGGTGAGCTGCGGAGGAAGGGCCAGAAGTGGGTGGAGCCTGAGGTGGTGGAGCTTGAGAAGCTTCGACTTGGGGAATTATAAAACCCAATTCCCTAGGGTGGTTTACTCCACCTGTCCACACTTTATACCTGCTGATCAACTTATGGTCCAAAATAGGCATTGGCGTTTGAATCATCTCATCGGATTTCCATTTTACCCCAAACTTAGCACATAATACGCAAATGAGAGACGGATGGGGTAAGCCTCCTGTGGTGCCTCCTCGTGATGCTCGTAGGATGGACTGCTGGATAAGGTGCCCGGCATTAATTTTAAAACCCTTGATTATGGAATATAATAGCACCGCTCGCTCCCTAGTGACATGACTCACATGTGTACATGGTATGAGTTTGGCGCATTTAAAAGCGTACCATGCCTTCCCGTATAAACTCAGGTTAAAAAGCAGGAAAGTCATGCTACCACGTTCATGCACTGTCCATGTAGTGCCCGGTTGACACAGTTCATGAATTATCTTCTCATAGTCTGGCCCATCATTCACAAGTCATGCATACTCGTCATTCAGACCCTCTAATGGCAGTTGATAGCACCCGTTAATGTCTTCTTCACCAATTTCAACTGTTTTGCCCCTCACAAAGACCCCATAATGGTAGTGCTCGGGCATGTTGGCGTAGAATTCTTTTACAACTGCAATCACTGCTGGGTCTGGTTGTTCGGTGAGGGTGAACCAATTCCGTTAAGCTATCATCACTGCCATTTCTCCATCCTTTGATTGATCGGGTCTCAAACTGCGTTCTAGGACTAGTAAGCGTGTAGCCATGCGGTTGTAGCGTTCTTGAGCCGCAACATTGACAAAATGCCTGCTGTCAAATTTTGGAGGTGGAGTCGAAGCGGTCCCTGAAGCTTCGCCACGTTGACGCTTAAAAGCCATGTAGAAAATTATGTAGTAAAGATATATACATGTATTAGCATTGGACATAATTTTAGTTTGGATATATGCCTTCGTGATACTACCCCCAAACTTCAAAATATATGTAAACGTGAAGTACATAGTTAAGGGTGTGTCATGACACATAATAGCATGAAAAAGCACAATTATACCAATTAGATGCATGTATTATTCAAATTCTACAATTGGTAAGAAACAAATAAAACTTGCCCAATAGATTTGTCATGTAAAGCAATATGATCCCCTGCATGCATCAATGTGATTAAGCCCCCCCCCCCCCCATAGTGACATATGTATATGACAGTAAATATATGACATTATGGTGTCAAGATGGTCAATAAATCTGTGTGTATAAGTTGATGTGTGGTGGTAGCACTGACAATTGATTCAGGAGTTTTCTCAAACAACTTGTGGGCATGTACTGAATCTCCTTGAATATCAATATTATCATAGCAATCCAAACCTTATTCAGTCTCTCATCATAGACACATAATAAAGGCATCACAATCACATTTGTTTCATACCCATATAACCGGCATTAAGCCAAAACAACAACCGACATTAGGCAAGCTTAGTTATGGGGAAATGAATCAAGATCAAGTCTTCTTCAATTATCACAAACATATTAAAATTAAGCATATACTAATTCAAGTATGGGTATGCAATTGTTATTTGATGTAGTGGTGATTTGAAAATTAAAGCAGTACATACCTTGGAGAGGAAACAAATTTATAAAACAAAGAGGCGAGAAATGAAATGGTGTCACAGGTTTTGCACTTGTCAAAATAATTTCGTTCAGTTATCATATGAGAGGGGAAAGATTAGAAGATAATTTAAAGGGAAGAAGTGGGAACCGACTGGACTTGTTCAGGTATCAATGCAATTATAGCATGCGGTAGCAGGGCACTAGGTTGTAAGGTAAATCTAGCGTCGGGGCGCTTGTATACAGAATTTGTGGAATGGGTCCAGCCCCGGGGCGCTGTAAGTGTATAGTAATCTAGCGTCGGGGCCTTATAAGGCAGTATTTGAGGCCGAGTCCTAGCACCGAGGCGCTGTAGAACATGTATGGATTGATGGTATTTGGTACAGAGACCAGAACTCAAGAACCCCCACAATGGGGCTCTCTGTGCTCATGATAGCGTCGGGGCCCTTGTACCTTATTTTTTTATGTTTTTCATGCCATGTACAGGTCCTGCACACATGGGGAATTTGTGACTTAATCTACCAAAATGTTTACTAGCAATACTAAAGGACTAAATTAGGGAAATAATATGAAACTAAATTGAAAAAATAAAAACTTAACGGGTTGCCTCCCAATAAGCGCTTGATTTACAGTCGTCAGCCCGACTTTCCCGTTGTACTCAATTGTCCACTGGTTCGGAGAGGTACATGACTGTGGATTGACGTTCGATGGGTCCACTCAATAATGTTTCAGTCATTGACAGTTTACCTTAAATTTTCATTTTGAATTCGGTTCTTCGACCTCAATGTTTTCGTGTGGGACGACAGATATAATCACGAATGGCCCGGACCATCGGGATTTCAATTTCCCAGGAAATAAATGCAGTCAAGAGTTAAAAAGCAAGACTTGTTGGCCCGGTTCGAATGTCCGATCAAGAATTTTCTTATCATGCCAAGCTTTGACTTTCTCCTTGTAGAGTTTTATATTTTCATAGGCGTTGAATCAGAATTCGTCCATCTCATTCAATTACAATAACCTTTTCTCACCTACTGCTTGTAGATCAAAGTTCATTTTCCGAATGGCCCAGTGTGCACTGTGTTCTAGCTCGACCGGGAGGTGACACGCCTTTCTATATACCATTTTGTAAGGTGACATGCCGATCGAATTCTTGTACGTTGTTCGATATGCCCATAGAGCATCGTCAAGACGCAATGACCAATCTTTTCGGGATGGATTGACCACCTTTTCTAGAATTCGCTTGACCTCCCTATTCGAGACCTTCGCTTGACCATGGGTTTGGGGATGATACGCGGCTGCAATTTTATGACGAACCCCATACTTTACAAGCAATTTAGTGAATTGTTTATTGCAGAAGTGAGTCCCCTCATCACTTATTATCGCTCTCAAAGTCCCAAATCGTGTGAAGATGTTTTTCTTCAAAAATCGGAGGACAACGTTGGCATCATTAGTGGGTAAAGCTGTGGCTTCTACCCATTTGGAAACATAATTGACCGCTAACAGAATGTACTGATTATTGAATGAGGATGGGAAAGGTCTCATAAAATCAATTCCCCATACGTCGAACAATTCTACCTCCAAAATTGAGTTGAGTGGCATTTCATTGCGCTTGGAGATATTACCTACATGTTGGCACCGATCGCACTTCATCACATAGAGATACGCATCCTTGAATAGCGAAGGCTAGAAAAATCCCAATTGTAACACTTTGGCTGCTGTTCGATCACCAGGATAATGGCCTCCATAATCTGACGAGTGGCAATGACCCAGTATGCTGTCCATCTCTTCATGTGGCACACAACGTCTAATCATTTGATCCACACAGGCCTTAAACAGAAATTGTTCGTCCCAATTGTATTGCTTCACGTCGTGGAGGAACTTCTTACGTTGCTGTGAGTTCAAATCCGGTGGTAATACCTTAGCAACCACGTAATTCATGTAATCAGCATACCAAGGCAATGTTGTAGTTACTCGGAGAAGCTGTTCATCCAGAAATTTCTCATTGATCGTGATGTTGTCTTTTTGCTGGACTTCTACATTTTCCAACCGAGAAAGATGATCAGCCACTTGATTTTCTGTACCTTTTCTATCCCGAATCTCCAAATCAAACTTTTGCAGCAACAACACCCACCGTATTAACCGCGGTTTGGCATCCTTCTTCTCAATCAGATATTTGATGGCAGAATGATCCGTGTAGACAATTACCTTGGTCCCAATCAGATATGCTCTGAATTTGTTGAAGGCAAACACAACTGCAAGTAATTCTTTTTCGGTGGTTGTGTAGTTCAACTGAGCATCTGTCAACGTCTTGCTGGAATAGTAGATTGTGTGAAAAATCTTGTTGTAACGTTGTCCCAATACTACTCCCACTGCGTAGTCTCTGGCGTCGCACATCAATTCGAATGGTAAAGACCAATCGGGCGCCACAATAATTGGAGCAGAGACCAACTTCTTCTTTAAGACCTCAAATGCCTCGATACATGACTGATCCATCTTGAAAGGCACGTCTTTCTCCAACAGGGAACATAAGGGTTTTGAAATCTTAGAAAAATCTTTAATGAAGCGTCTGTAGAAACCCGCATGTCCCAAGAAGCTCCGGATTCCCTTCACAGATGATGGAGGAGGTAATTTCTCAATTGTCTCAATCTTCGCTTTGTCCACCTCTAACCCTGCTGCAGAAACCTAATGTCCCACAATAATCCCTTCTTTCACCATAAAGTGAAATTTTTCCCAGTTAAGAACCAAATTAGTCTCCACGCATCGCTTCAACACTAAAATCAGATTTTTCAAACATAAATCAAAGTTATCACCGAACACAAAAAAGTCATCCATAAATACCTCCAAATTCTGCTCTACCATGTCGGAGAAGATCGCCATCATGCACCGTTGAAAGGTTGCTGGTGTATTACATAACCCAAAAGACATGCGCCGGAATGCAAACGTACCGTAGGGGCATGCAAATGTAGTTTTTTCTTGGTCCTCCGGGGCTATGGCAATTTAATTGTATCCAAAATATCCATCCCAAAGACAATAGAACTGATGTCCCACTAGCTTTATCAACATCGATCAATGAGCGGCAAAGGGAAGTGATCTTTTGCGTGTGGCTTTATTAAACTTGCATGTAGTCTATACATACTCTCCATCCTATTATCATTTCTAGTAGGGATGAGCTCATTAGCTTCATCTTCACCTGCTGTCATACCCCCTTTCTTTGGTACACATTGTACAGGACTTACCCATAAGCTATCCGAGATAGGGTAAATAATGCCGACATCCAACCACTTTATAATCTCCTTTTCACCACATCCTTCATAATGGGGTTTAGCCTTCTTTGCTTCTCAATGGTTGGTTTGCCCCTCTTCCATTAAAATCTTATGCATCTGATAAGATGGACTAATTCCCCGAATATCCGCTATAGTCCACCCAATTCTTTGTTTTGAACTCTCATGAAGACCCGTAATGATTTCTCCTTTTGCGTGTCAGTTAACTCCGTCGAAACAATAACTGGTAGGGTAGCATCTTTTCCCAAATAAGAATACTACAGATGAGATGGTAGTGGCTTTAATTCCAACACCGGTGGCTCTTCTATCGAGGGTTTGAACTTTTTACCTTTCGTTTCGGGCCTCTCAAGGGTGTCGAATGATTGATTGCTTTTTCGAAAGACAGATGTTGTATTTAACCATTTGGCATACTCAATGTCCTCTTCAATACTGCAGTTGTTTGTCCTGAGCAAAATGGATTCAAGCGGGTCCTCTGAATAATTTCCACTGAACTTGTGATTAACCAATTCCTCCATGATATCCACCCGCATACACTCACCTTTTTCTTTCGGATAAGACATTAACTTGAAAACGTTAAAGGTGACCTGTTGATCTTCAACCCGCATTGTTAATTCACCTTTTTACACATCAATCAAAGTCCTACCCGTTGCTAAAAATGGTCGCCCAAGAATTATTGGAATTTCGCTATCCACTTCACAATCCAAAATAAAGAAGTCCGCAGGGAAGATGAATTTATCCACTTTAACTAAAACATCCTCAACAATACCTCATGGATATGTAACCGATCTATCCGCTAACTGCAAACTGGTATTTATCGGTCGTGGAGCCTGAAGTCCAAACTGGCTGTAGACGGACAATGGCATCAAATTTATACTGGCCCCCAAATCACACAATGCTCGTCCTGAAAACTGATTTCCAATTTCGCATGGTATATCAAAGCTACTTGGATCCTTAAGCTTCGGTGGTAACTTATTCTGAATAATCGCGCTGCATTCTTCAGTCAATGCTACTGTCTCAAACTCACCCAATTTCCTCTTTCTTGACAAAACCTCCTTCATAAACTTAGCGTAACTCGGCATTTGTTCCAAGGCTTCGACAAAGGGGATGTTGATATGCAGCTTTTTGAAGATATCCAAGAATCGTGAAAACTGCTTATCCAACTTGGATTTCTGAAACCTCTGTAGATACGGTATGGGAGGCATTATGGTGGTTGGTTCTAGTTCTTTCTGCTCTAAGGTTTCATCTTGACGTTTTTCGGTGTTCACAACTTCCTCAATTTCAATTGATGCCTTGTCCCTTTTTTCCCCATCCTTCACTGTCTTTTGCAATTCTTTTCCACTTCGTAGAGTTACAACCTTACAATGCTCATCTCTGCCCGGGTTTTTCTCTATATCGCTCGGAAGTGTTCCAAGTGGTCGGTTATTCAGTGCATGTGCTATCTGTCCCACTTGATTTTCCAGATTCTTAATCGACGCACCTTGGCTTTTCATATTCAGCTCTAGTTGATTCAATGCTTTATCTTGTTCCTCGTTCTTTTTCTCAGAAGCTCTAATAAATCTCTCCAAGGTTTCTTCCAAACTTGATTTCCTTTCTGGTTGTTGTTGAGTCTGATTTTGAAACCCGAATGTGTTTTGTTGTCTCGGCGCTTGAGCTTGAGCTTGATTGTTACTCCATGAAAACCCCAGATGATTTCTCAAACCTGGATTATATGCGTTTTGATTCGAGTAAGATTGGGTAGATCGACTATAACTCCCTACAAACTGTGCTGATTCAGAATTTATGGCGCATTGATTTGTAACATGACCCCCAGCACATAATTCACAAACCATCGCTACCTGATGTGTGGATTGTGGACGCCATATTTCCATTTTCTTAGCCATTACGGCCACTTGTGCTGTTAATGATGTTATTGCATCTACGTCATACTTTCCCGGTGTTTTTGGAGGGTTAGACCTCGTCATGGGCCACTGATAGTTGTTGGTGGCCATTGTCTCTAACAGCTGATATGCCTCATCAAAACTCTTAGACATGATTGCTCCCCCGTTTCTTTGCATCAAATCACGGCCCTCGTGGACGCGTGCAAACCATCACAAAATATCCCTAACTGCATCCACTGCGAAATTCCGTGGTGTGGGCACTTACAGAGCATATCCTTAAACCTTTCCCACGCCTCATATAATGATTCTGAATCAAATTATGCGAAAGTGTAAATATCGTTCCATAGTTTTGCCGACTTCGCTGGTGGGAAAAACTTAGCTAGAAATTTTTGAGCTAAGTCGTCCCAAGTGGTGATTGAGCCAGGAGGCAAAGAGTGTAGCCAACTTCACACTTTATCTTTCAAGGTAAACGGGAACATCCTCAACCTTGTAGCATCTTCCGATACATTGTTGAATTTGAAGGTGTCGCAAACTTCCAAGAAACTTAATATATGCGCATTAGGATCATCTATCGAACTACCCCTAAACTGACATGTATTCTGTAGCATCTGAATTGTTCTCGGTTTAATCTCAAAACTATTTGCATTGATCGTCGGTCTCCTAATACTCGGTTGTATATCCGTGACATTCAGCATGGCATAGTCCTTAAGTGATTTCTCGTCGTTCCCTGCCATGTTCGCTGGAAATTCTTGTTCTGCCAGTTCTTCTTCCATAGGTGACACTACACTAATTGACTACAATTTCTAGAACTTCCTTTCAATATTGTCCGTATAAGGAAAAAGTTCCTTTTTCACCCTTGATCTAGTGTGCATACACTCGCAAAGAATTCCTGCAAATACAAGAAGAAAAATAAGTAACGTTTAAATTAAGACCGAATTAATTATAACTAATATGGAATTAATACTAATAAAAAATTCCCTAAGTGCTGGCGCAAAAACTTGTTGGTTGATTTTACAATCAAAGCAAACGTGCAAGTATACACGGTCAACAAGTAATAGAGTGATAAGATAGAGTGTCGATCCCAGAGAGAATTCTAATTAATAAATTCCAACTACTAGCACTATATCAATTCAATTTTATTTAAACAACCAATAAGCGTGATTTTTTGAATTAAGAAAATTAAATTAAGCAATTAAAAGAAATTAATCTAAAGAAAGCAAGTACGCCAAACTAAGATTTAATTGAATTCAGATAAATAAGGATTAAGACCGCAATATCCCCAATTATGAACTATAAATCAATTATCCAATTAACCCAATTATTATGTCTCTTGAATTGTTAATGAGAATTCACAAGTGCCAAAAGTCCCTTTTCAAGTGATCAATTGCCTTTCTATTTAACGCAGATTAATTTTGCTATATTCCTATGCAAAACAATTGAATTAAACTCGTTCTAATCCCAATTCCTTATGTGTTCCTTCATAACGAAATGCGACAAACGAGATATTTCTATTCTATTCACAAACCTAATTATTCATTTGTGTAAATAACTAAGTCACATGTCACCATGCCCAGATCCTAATTCTAACTCTAGAATTTCTTTTCAATTTCATAATTAATCAATAAGTAACAAGGTAATTATTCAATAATTGGAATAAATTGGAATCCAAAACAACTTCATATAATCATACCAATCAACGCTTGATCCTTCTATGCACGTTTTGTTTACGAGATTTTATCTTGATCACTTTCATCACATTATATAAGCAGTGAGGATGATGACAATGATATAAGAATTTGAGTTAAAAGAAAGCAAATGATAAAAATTTTAAAGATTTATAATTCAATTTATCGTAAATTCCGAGCTTATATCAAGAATGTGTCAAATCATCAACATGATCAAATCCATGCTTTGTAAGGAGTAAAATTCAAGAATAATATTGTAACAAAAATGATTTTGAAAGTAAAGGATAAATTTTAAAGAAATCAATTTTTTATTCCAAATGAATAGATCTTTGCCGGAGTGAATAGTAACAAAATGATTTGAGTAAAAGAAGTGAATAGAATACCCGTGAATAGTACTGAGTGAATAGTACCCATAAATAGTAATTTTATACCCATAATATATTTTATGAATAATATCGTGAATATTACTTTATGAATAGTACCATGAATAGTACTTTGTAAATAGTACCCGTGAATAGTATTATGGCATGAAAATATCAATAATTATAAAGAATGCTCATAATAATATTTTCATGAAAAGATACTGGATGAAACGCAAATATCAAGGATATTCTACTAATTTCACGGAGTATAGAAGCAATACTTTAACAAACTGAGTGTAGAATTAGGAATATGAAACAAAATAATATTACTCACATACTATAGAGTATGGAAGAAAATATTATTTCTTACGAATACTGAACAAAATTAATATCCCTTACCTTAGAAGTAGACTGGATACTGGAATAGTGAAGTAGCAGAATACTCTTCTTCTTTCTCTCTATAGCTTCTCTCTATAGCTTATCTCTCTATAACTTCTCTCTCTATAATTGCTCTTGTCAGTCTTAGTGAATTGGTGAGAATGAAAGAAGAATGAGCTTCTATTTATAGGAAAACATAGTTTCGATAATTGCACGTTTTGGGGCTCGAATTATTATATTATAGTACCTTCCTCTTTTCCTCCATTTTTAATTTAGTCCTACAAGTATTATCAAACTTGCACTACCTCCCCTAATAGTACATGCATGTGAATCAATAGTTCCATTCATGTGAACAAATAGTTATATGCATGTGAACTAATAGCAATTAATTGCTCATTTATCCGATTAATTACCTGATTAGTCAATATAACCTCCAGAAATCAATTATTATCGAAATAAATGTCAATTTCCACTAACACTAATAATCCCAACACAATAGAAATATCAATTTCATCTTTAATCAACACGAACTTATTCATCATTAATATTATAACTCACAATATTTAACAACCAGATCATTCCCAGGAAAGAGGGGGTTTTCCGATAAGGATTTATCCTTATTGGCGCGCAATTAGGTGACCAAACCCCTTTTCTCGACAGAACTTTCTAGACATTGTCAATATTGCAAATAATAATATGAATAACTTTGTCTTCTCAATTATTGATTTAAAAATATAAAATATTGTGCAGATGATACTGTGACAATAATTAAATCAATAATATGAGAGATATTATGCAACAATTACTGTAGCAATAATTGAGTATAACTGAGTGACTTCTCACGTAAACATCAATAATCAATACCGTGTGCTACTATGCAACCACGCGTATTACTGTATTTTTACCATCGGGTATTTCAACAGTTTAACGGTAAAACTTTCGCCGTTAGTTTTATAAAAAGATATTTCTGTCGGTTTCTAACTCCGAAAATACTTCCGTTTATGGGGTCCATCAATAATTGTGCCATCGTACGAATATTTCTTGTTAAAACAAATATTCCCCGACCAATCAAATATTTTATAACAAATTGCTTACTTTGCAAAATTTATAAATATTACCCACAACTATAACATTATATCAAATCCACACCATAATATTCAAAAATATATTTTGAGAAAATTAATCTTTATTCATAAAAGTTGGGGTCTTACAGTGGCGACAATATATGTTGTCGTTTGGTAACAAAATAGAATTTGATTGCATCATTACCAAATCCATTATTGACAATCTTGTTATGTAATGAATATCAAAATTATTTTACAAACAAAATAAATTTGAAGTTTCAATGACCCCATAACAAATTATGGTCGAAATACAAATAAACTCAAATATTATTAGCTAAATAACATCATCTAGTACATGATTATTCATCATCTTTATAATCAACTATCTAAACCTGCCACAGTTCTTTAGACACGTAAGGCATGAAAGGATGTAACATTTTCAATATGTTCTCGAAATCACAGAACAAAAGTGTGCTACTGAAGAAACTGGATGAAGACATCCAGACTTGTTAAGCCGAGCATTATTAACTTCAATATACATAAAAAGAGCTTAATTTAGATCAACCTTGATGTAGCTTCATATATTCCCTAAACATAAAGTGGAGAACTATATTGTAAGTTCAACTCACTTGAGAATCCCTGATAAGTCCATGCAAATAAACGCTCGAAAATGGAATATGTTGAAAATATTAGTAATAAACAAGTAAAACAAAAGGAAATTAGGTAACACACCTGAGTATACTTGACATTAAAAACATTACACACACACGAAGTACAATTCTTGATTCATTAAAAACATTATCTGGCACGAAATATTTGCTAGTTAATAAAAAAATGCAATGTGTTTTACTTAATAAAGATTTAATTTTCTCAAATATTTTTTTTGAATATTATGATCATTTGATCAAAGACAATGGATTCACAATGCAAGTTGTTATCCTAAACCCTAGTTAATAAAACATAAATCACGGTTAATAAACCATTAACCCTAGTTAATAAACCCTAAACCTTGGTTAATAAACGAATGATGAATAAGTTCGTGTTGATTAAAGATGAATTTGATAGTGTCATTGTGTTGGGATTATTTGTGTTGGTAGAAATCGACATCTATTCCGATGATAATTGATGTCTAGAGGTTATATTGTTCAATCGGGTATTCGGGAAACTTTTCATGTCGGAGTACTATTCACGAGTTACTATTCATGAGTTACTATTCACGAGTTACTATTCATGAGTTACTATTCACGAGTTACTATTCATGAGTTACTATTCACCCAGTTACTATTCACTCTAGTATTGTGCATTCGGGTATTTGGGTACAATATTATTCCATTTGGAGATGTGCTAATTTTTCAGACCGTTGGTTAAATTTATAATAGTAAATCAATATGTATCGCTGGTTTAAAGTTTTAATAGTAAATCAATATGGATCGTTGGTTTAAAAGTTTTAATAGTAAATCAATATGGATCCCTGGTTTAAAGTTTTAATAGTAAATCAGTATGGACCGTTGCTTTAAGTTTTAATAGCAAATCAATCAGGCCGTCCTGCTTAAAAGTAAATCAATCGGGACCGATTTCAGAATTAGTTACTATTCATTCCATTCTTCTATAAATAGAAGCTCATTCCTTCATTATTTCTTATGAATTCACTGAAACTCTAGAGAGAGAAATTATAGAGAGAAAGAAGAAGAGTATTCTGCTACTTCTATAATCCAGTTTCTTTTACGGTAAGGGATATTATTATTATGGTAAGGGATATTATTTGTTGTACTGTAAGGGGTGTTATTCTTTTTTATTCATGAAGAGAACTTATGTTATTCCATTCTTTATTATTCTGTTGGAATAACCTGTATACGCGGGATACCCTATACATAACCTATATACGCGGCATACCCTATACTTCGTGATATCCTTATGTTATTCCATTCTTTATTATTCTGTTGGAATAACCTGTATACGCGGACTCCCCTATACTTGGTGAAATCCTTATTTTATTCCATTTCTTTATTATTCTGTTGGAATAACCTGTATACGCGGCATACCCTATACTTGGTGAAATCCTTAAGTTATTCCATTCTTTATTATTCTATTGGAATAACCTGTATACGTGGCATACCCTATACATAACATGTATACGCGGCATACCCTATACTTGGTGATATCTTTATGTTATTCCATTCTTTATTATTCTGTTGGAATAACCTGTATACGTGGACTCCCCTATACTTGGTGAAATCCTTATATTATTCTGTCTTTATTATTCTGTTGGAATAACCTGTATACGAGGCATACCCTATACTTGGTGATATCCTTATATTATTCCGTCTTTATTATTCTGTTGGAATAACTTTTGATACGCGGACTTCTATACTTGGTGAAATCCTTATGTTATTCCATTCTTTATTATTCATTGGAATAACTCAGTACGCGGATTATCGTATGCACCGGTGATGTCTATTGTTATTCCATTCTTTATTATTCTCATTGGAATAACTTTGTATATGTGGATTTACCGTATACCGGTGATGTCTCATTGTTATTCCATTCTTTATTATTCTCGTTGGAATATCACTCGGTGCGTATTACACGATTTGGTTCCATTATTTATTATTCTATTGAGAATAATATGTTGGTGCGATCTATCGCATTTATGGTGATTTCTTCGTTATTCCATTATTTATTATTACATTGGGATAACTCATGCCTATATGGATTATCACATGCATGGTGAATGATCCTTTGTATTCATTCCTTATTAAATTGTGGAAATGATCTGTCTAAGTGGATTACCGCATGGCGGCGAAAATTCATTTGCAGTTTCATATATTCTTTATTTTACTCAGTTGGTTAAAGTTTTGACTTCTATACTCCATGAAATTAGTGGAATATCCTTGATATTTGCGCTTCATCTAGTATCTTTTCATGGAAATATTCTTCTGAGCATTCTTGAATTTTACTCTACAAAGAAGTATCATGTTGACAATTTGGACGTTATTAGTTCCTGGATAAATTAATTCGTAAACTTGTTTTATTGAATTCTTATATCATTGTCATCATCCTCATGATAATATTTTTGAAAGTCATCTCGTATTCACATAGTGCATAGATGGACTTGGTATGATTATGACCAGGGATTATTCGGTATAATCATGACCGTAATGTTACAAATGATGTGATAAAAGTCCTCATTGGCCCGTAGTGCATTGATATACAGTTGTTGGCATGATCATGACCATTGATAAATACACGAATATCATTGGCCCGTAGTGCATGGATAATTTGTGGTCGTGACCCTAATGAATATCCTTGGTCAGTAGTGTGGGGATGATGTGGATTATTTATTGTCGAGTCTCGGTGATAAAAGTGATGAAAACTTTTAAATCATAAAAGATAGTAGATTTTATTCTCTACTTGACTCTTTTAATGGATTGTTTATTCCGCTGCAGTTAAACTTGTTGTCTATTGTATTTTATCAGTTTAACATTGTTGAAGGCTAATGATAATTTATCCTGCATTATCTTAGTCATAATATTTCTTACTGGGCTAGTTGAGCTCACCCTTTCTTTCACTGTTCTCTTCAGGAAATGAGAACGTAGCAAGGACTAGTCGGGAAACGGAGTGATGGTCCAGATGATAGCATTAGTAGTCCTCACTATTCTATGAAATAGTGTGATAATAATTGTAATGAGGACTTATTCTGAGAGTGGATATTGTCTAGAAAACAATATTTGTATTAAAACTCATAGCTTTTGTTGTATATTTAAGATTGTATTTGTATTCTGCACCATGTATCTGGCGACCCAAGATGGGTGATGTATACCTATTTTGGGGGCGTCACAGTTGGTATCAAAGCTTAGGGATATGATCTCTGGCTAAGATGTGAGACAAGAACTAGGAGGGGAGAGACGGGGAATTCCTTCGCTAGTATGACCTACCTAAGTTTATTTGTTATTTAATTAGTTGGTCAGAGTATAGGGATAATATGTGATATGTTAATTAACTCTTGTTTTGTGGCAGTGTTTGAAAGATGGCAGCTGAAAATGTTAACAATGGAGTGAATGAGACCATTGAGACACCTTTAATCACTAACCTGAGTTAATGTGATGTCGAATGAAGAAGAAATTAGAGATATCTACGTGGTAAGTGAAGAACTAATAGTTGCACCCGAGCTAGTTGCAGAGGTAGCAGCTGAGAGTGAGGAAGAAGAGGAAGAAGATGAACCTGAGGAGAATTGGTTAGAAGAAGTTTATGATCAAAATTTAGAATTGCAAAATCGTATTCATGAGTTGGAAGAAAGAAAGTCAAGAGAGCAAGAAAGCGGTTGTGGAGCAAAGAGATACAACAATTCAAAATTGTGTTACCCGATGTGCGATGCTTGAACAGAATCACTCTTTGGCAGAATATAAGATATTAGAGTTGGAATCTGAGAATGCTATGATCAAGGTTCTGATGAAAGAAGAAGCAAATGAACGAATGAGAATAGATGATGCATGGGTAAAAGCTTCACGACGCGTTGATATTGTAGAAAAAGACGTCTGATCTAATAAGGCCAAAATAGATGAAATGGATTTTGCTTTTTGGACAGCAATTTGGAGAATCCAACATCGAATTCGGAATTACCCTATGCATAGCGGTCAACCCCAATTCGATATGGATCAGAGAATAATGATTCGAATCATGGATCAGGAATGTGACGAAGCAATTAAGTGTGGAATGTACTCTATAGCAAAGTTAAGTCCAACTGGGATATCCCAGACAAGTCAAAATCGGTAATTTAAGTGAGAGCGTTTGTCGAGAAAACCCGAACGAAGTTATTACGGGTAAGTTAATTATAAACTCTTGCGAAGTCTATGTCTTATTAAATACCAGTTCTACCCATTATTTTATCTCTCTTGCTTGCGTTCAACGTTTAAATTTGACTCCTGAGAAGTTAGATTTTGACTTATTGGTTGAAACTTCGTTAGGAGAAACCTTTGTTAACTCCACTGTTTATAAATCTTGTTGATTCAAATTGACACTTTCACGTTACCTGTCGATCTTATCTCTTTGAAAATACTTGCCTTTGATGTAATTTTAGAAATCGATTAGTTAACTACTCATCATGCTTTTCGTAAGGTTATTAGCTTTCATATTCCTAACTAACCTGTTATGTGAATTCAAGCAACCAAACCACTAAAGTCAATCATTGTCATATCAAGCCATACGTAAAGAGCCCCAATCCTTTCATTGTTGACTTCCTTGTGTGGAATGCACCGAAGTCAAAACTTTCTGTAGGCGACATCGTGAATGACGATGGCAAGCTGATAGGTATTAATGTGACGTACTATCCAAGTCATGGATGAGAGTCACAGTTTTGAATGATATTTCTATTGTTAATAAAATTTCTCGACGTATTCTTGAAGACTTCGCCTACCTCAGAAGCGTGAAATCGAATTTTATATCGACCCCAAAGATCTAAAACCCCATTCTAAAACCCTTAAATATTTCTTCAACTAAAACGAGCATAACATGCACCAAAGACGTTGGCTCGAGCTGTTGAAGATTACGATCGTACCATTCAATATCATCGTGGAAAAATGAACGTGGTAGCTGACGTGTTGAGTAAAAGATCATATGCATTTACGAGTGTGACGTTGTTAACACAAAACCCATTTCGTATAACTTACAAATGATGAAGATAGAGTTAAAGACTCTAAGGACCCACATGGTGATATCAAATATACGAGTAGAATCGAATTTAATCGATAAAGTTAAAGCCGTGCAAGCTACATACTCAGAGCTGATGAATGTGAAGAAGAAGGTTCAAGAGGGCGTTATTCTAGAAACAAGAATCGATGAGGAGAGGAAATCTCAACCCTCGATTTTATTGGCCCATTTGAAATCCTTGATCGAGTCGGAACTGTGGCCTATAGACTCGTTTTACCGCCATATATGTTGCGTGTTCATAATATTTGTCACGTATCGATGTTACGTAAATATGTGGACGACCCGAACCACATTATTTATTTAGAACCATACGAGATAGCGGATAATTCAACGTATGAAGATGTACCTGTTAAAATCCTAGAATATATTCTACACTTAAAGGTTATACCTAAAGAGATAGGATCTGACGAAGTGTTCTCATCTATTCGGCATACTAGATACGTACGTAAATTTCGAGGGCAAAATTTCATAAGGAGGGGAGAGATTATGAGACCCCAAATTTTACGAATAAAGATTTAATTTTCTCGAAATATTTTTTTTGAATATTATGGTGTGAATTTGAGATAAAGTTATAGTTAAGGGTCATATTTGAAAATTTTGCAAAGTATGCAAGTTGTTATAAAATATTCTTTTTGTTGGGGAATATTCTTTTTGTCGGGAATATCTGTACGACGGCACAATCATTGGTGAACCCATAATGGAATTACTGTCGTAGTTAGAAAACGACAAAAATATTTTATGAAAATAACGGCGGAAGTTTTACCGTTAAAGCTGTTGAACTACCCGGTAGTAAAAGTGCAGTAATACGCGTGGTTGCATAGTAGCACACGGTATTGATTATTGATGCTTACGTGATATGTCACTCAGTTATACTCAATTATTGCTATAGTAATTGCTGCATCATATCTCTCATATTATTGATTCGATTATTGTCACAGTATCATGTGCATAATATGATATATTATTAAATCAATAATTGAGACGACAAAGTTATTCATATTATAAACTACAATATTTACAATGTCTAGAAGTTCTGTCAAGGAGAGGTTAGATAATCTAATTGCGCTGATAGGAGAAATCCTTCTGAAAGCCCCTCTTTCACAGGAACAACTTTGGTTGCTAAATATTGTGAGTTATAATACTAATGATGAATAAGTTCGTGTTGATTAAAGATGAATTTGATAGTTTCATTGTGTTGTGATTATTTGTGTTAGTAGAAATCGACATCTATTCCGATGATAATTGATGTCTAGAGGTTATATTGTTCAATCAGGTATTCGGAAAACTTTTCATGTCGGAGTACTATTCATGAGTTACTATTCACGAATTACTATTCATGAGTTACTAGTCACGGGTTACTATTCACTCTAGTATTGTGCATTCGGATATTTGGGTACAATATTATTTCATTTGGAGATGTGCTAATTTTTTAGACCGTTGGTTAAATTTATAATAGTAAATCAATATGAATCACTGGTTTAAAGTTTTAATAGTAAATCAATATGGATCGCTGGTTTAAAAGTTTTAATAGTAAATCAATATGGATCGCTGGTTTAAAGTTTTAATAGTAAATCAGTATGGACCGTTGCTTTAAGTTTTATAGTAAAGAAATCAATCAAATCCGCTTAAAAGTAAATCAATCGGACCGCTTAGAATTAGTTACTATTCATTCCATTCTTCTATAAATAGAAGCTCATTCCTTTATTATTTCTTATGAATTCTTTGAAACTCTAGAGAGAGAGAAATTATAGAGAGAAAGAAGAAGAGTATTCTCGCTACTTCTATAATCCAGTTTCTTTTACAAAATTTAGAACTCATTGATACTAAATGTGAAAATAACCACACGTGTTTGTGTTATTATCCTTCTTTGAATGTAATTTAGAAGTAATAATATTGCAATAAAGAATTATTATATTATTTTTATTATATTTTAAAAAAATAATATTTTATTAAAGATAATAAAATACAAATACAGGATTGGCTAGTGATTAAAAAAAGCTTGTACACAAAGCCAAAAAACATAACACAAGTCATAAAAACGTTATTCTATTACAATACAAACTAAATAATATCGCTTAAAAATTCACAAAAAATAGTAGACTTCACAAAAACTATCTACAATCTCATCCCAAAAACCCAACCATAAAACACACCTTGGATAAAAAGTTCATCTATTTCCTACTTCCACCACCAATTTTGGATTACCATACCATTAGTGAAAGACTGAATGATACTTCTGTCCCTTCAAGTTGTCACTCATTTTAAAAGTCATCCCTAGAGTTCATTTTTCGTCAGTTAGGTCCTTAAGTTAGGTCCTTAAAATAACATTTTTATTGCGTTTCCGTTTCTCCTACGTGATTTAACCCCAACCCGACCCATTTTGACCAAATTTTGACCCAACCAGACTCAATTTGGTTTAATCAAATCATTCCAACTTCACACATAACTATCTATATGGTAGTACTTTGATTAATAATTTTCATCAAATCATTCCAACTTCACAAATAACTCTCTATATGGTAGTACTTTGATTTAGAGTTATAAACGAACCAAGTAGGTTCGTGTACAAAACTCGGGTTTAATCGACTCGAGCTCATTTACGGATTCAAACTCGAATAAGAAAATAATACCATGTTTGACTTAAGCTTGCTTAAGCTTGACTCCTTTAATATTTAATTAATTAAATAATTACTTTTAAATATTATACATTCCCTCTAAGGTACTAATCATCATATAATTACATTGTTTTAGACACCAACTTTAAGGTTTCTATCTGTATAATATACTCTGTTGGGAAATTGCATATTTAAATTTGATGTTGAAAGTAAATAATCATGCTTATATGTAAAGTCCTTCAAGGAATACATGTACAAGAACTTAGTGATAGATTAAAATTGTTAGGTTAAACTGTGCTTTAATGTTTATCATTCTATAAATGAATGTATAGAAGAAAAGATCAAAGCTGTTAGGTTGATCTATATCTTGAGGAGCGTCTTAGATAGGCTTCAACAGAATCGTAGTCTGTCGAGCTAGCCAAAAGATTGCAGAAGCCAAGGAAGAATCGTAGAGTTTCGAGAATCGTAGTCTGTCTGCTTTGGAGGGCATCTACCAGTGTCGTAGAGTGGTCCAAACATCTGTCGAGCAAACTCAAGAATCGTAGTGTGCTCTCATAAGCATAGAATCTGCAAATCAAGCAAGCAAAGATCGTACTCTACCAATGCTTAAGTGAAATCATAGTGTTCTCCTCTTAGTCCGGATCAAGCTAATATGGAAAGACACCACGATCATGATCGTAGTGTATCATCTGTCTGCATCAGAAGCGTCGAGCTTTCTCCATTTGTTGAAGCATAAATTACAACAAAAGTGGAAAGGATTATAGACGTTAAGAATTACTATTATTTATTTTCTTATATTTTTGGTAAAAGATATTTTATTAAAGATAATAAAGTACAAATACGGGATTGGCTAGTGATTAAAAAAAGTTTGTACACAAAGCCAAAAAGCACAAAATAAGTCATAAAAATGTTATTCGGTTACAATACAAACTAAATAATATCGCTTAAAAATTCACAAAAAATAGTAGACTTCACAAAAACTATCTACAATCTCATCCCAAAAACCCAACCATAAAACACACTTGGGATAAAAAGTTCATCCGTTTCCTACTTCCACCACCAATTTCGGATTACCATACCATTAGTGAAAGACTGAATGACACTTCTGCCTCTTCAATTTGTCACTCATTTTAAAAGTTATCTCTAGAATTCAATTTTTGTTAGTTAGGTCCTTAAAATGCCATTTTTATTGTGTTTCCGTTTCTCCTACGTGATTTAACCCCAACCCTACCGATGTTGACAAAATTTTGACCCAACCAGACTCGGTTTGGTTTAATCAAATCATTCCATTTTCACACATAACTATATATATATGTGTGCGCCCCAAAATAGGTCCACACAACTCATTCTGAGTCGCCAAATACATGGTAGAGAAAACAACTACAACTTCATTATTACAATTGTCATAAAAAAATACGACAACACATATGTTGTGAGTTTAAATACAAATATTGTCTTCTAGACAATATCCAAACTCAAATAAGTCCTCATTACAATTATTGATACACTATTTTATAAAATAGTGAGGACTGCTAAAACAACTGACTTGAAACATCACTCCACACCCCGACTAGTTCCCGCTATATTCTCGCCTCTTGAGAAGAAAAATAGAACAAAAAGGAAAAGGGTGAGCTCAAATAGCCCAATAAAGAATATTATAACTAAGATAATGTACAACAAATTATCCTTAGTCTTAAACAGGGAAAAATCTGATAGAATATAATAGACAACAAGTTTTAGATCAACAACTGCAGCGGAAACAACAATTCATTAGAGGAGTTAAGTAGAGAATAAAATCTACTATCTTCTATGATTTAAAAGTACATCATCAATATTTTATCCTTGTAACATCAATCAATATACATCTTGAATCAAATATTCATCTTTGCACTACAAGCCAAAGATATTCATTTGTATCACCAGTTGGTCATGTTCATCTTAACACATGTCCATCTTTGCATTACGGGCCAAAGATATTCATCAGGTAATCATTCATCTTTGCACTACAGACCAAAGATATTCATCAAGTATCACCATTTAAGACTGAGGATGATGAAAAATATTTTAAAGAACGAATCCAGTGAGATAAAGGACATGATTAGGGATTCGTAATTTAGTTTATCCAAGTTCAAGAATACTCCATAATAATCAATTGTGGAGCAAAATTCATGAATAAAGTTCAAAACATAGATCCAATCAAAGATAGGAACCATAACAGACAACTTGGAAAAAGAAAAGAAAATTTAATTTTTTTGTGAATAGTGTCGTATTCGTGAATAGTGTCGTATACGTGAATAAAGTGTAGGTACGTGAATAATAACCTCGACACAAAAAGGTAAAAATTTCACAAAAAAATTATACTTCGTGAATAGTACTCGTGAATAGTACCATATTCGTGAATAGTGCCGTATACGTGAATAGTAACCTCGACATGAAAAGGTAAAAATTTCATAATAAAATTCATATCAATATTTTGGTATAATGATATTGAAAGAATAACATCATTTACGAAAAAAATAACATCCCTTACCTCAAAAGAATAGTACTTCAGGCTGAAATATCGGATATAATGCTGAAAGAAACTTACACTGAATAGCAACACTCAAAATATCTAAACACTCATAAAATACGCTCGATATTATAGAGAGAGAAAAGTTCTGATTCTGGTGTAATTTTTAATTCTAACTAAGCACCCTATTTATAGGAAAATGCCAGAACGCCAAAGCAGACTAAAATTTAATAAAATAATATTTTATAAAAAATTTCACGCACACCACTTGAGCAAAATTTAGCACACCACATGTGGGGCCCACCAAATTCAGCAAATTTCCACAACAACCAAAAGTGGGGCCCACCCATGTTTTTAATAAAAATATTTATTTCTGAAACTTCAATAATTCATAATAAATGACCCTTTTATCAGAAAAATTCGAATCTCATGTCTATTCCATAAGAAATTTAATTTTCTACAACTTTGTAGAAGAAAGTTTTTCCAAAATCCAAACAAAAAATGACCAAAATTCACATACGGACGCTTTTTAATACCTCCATTCTGACAAAATACTGATAAAACACCCCCATTCTGATAAAATATTGATAAAATACCTTACCATTAATTCCTTCATTTATATCCACATAAAATAAATATTTCTTTATCATATAAATCAATAATTAATTATTCACAAATAATATTACAGAATCACAATTATGACAACCAGGTCGTTCGCTGGAAAGAATGGGGCTTTTCGATAAGAATTTCTCCTTATTAGCGCGCAATTAGGTGACCAAACTCCTTTCCAAAATAAAACTTCCTTAGACATTGCCAATAATGCTATCTAATAATATTATTCAAATAATATGAATTATTGATCTGATAATGGAAAATACTGTTCAGTGACAATTATTGAATTAACAATAATATAAAATATCAACGTAGCAATTATTGAATCAATAAAATAAAATATTGAACACTAATTACTGTAACAATTATTGAGTAGTGCCTTCTTACGTAAGAATTAATAATCCAAAAATACTGTGCAATACCGTGTGCTACTATACAACCACGTGTATTACTGTATTTTAACCACTAGGTATTCCAATACTGTTAACGGTAACAACTACGCCGTTATTTATAAAAACTTAAACTTGTCATTTTTTTTATATGACTGTTTTCCGTTATGGGGTCCACAAATAGCTGTGTCGTCGTACGAATATTACCCGACAACAGTGAATATTTTATAACCACTTGCTTATTTCGTAAAATTTGCACATTTTACCCATAACTAACCCCATTATATCAAATTAACACCTTACTATTTCAAAATAATGAATAGAGGAAATTCAATTTTATTTATAAAAAGTTGGGGTCTTACAACCTCCCCTCCTTATGAAATTTCGTCCTCGAAATTGACGTACGTACCTAGTTTTTTGAAAAGGTGAGGGTACCTCACTTTCATTTTCAATTCTAACTCACAGGTCATTTCCTCAATAGCATGGTTCCTCCACAAAACTTTGACTTGTGGTATAACCTTTGTGCGTAGGACATGCTCCTTCCTATCCAAGATCTTGATAGGTACCTCCTCGTACGTTAAATCTTCGGCTATCTCGTCTGGTTCTAACTCAATAATGTGATTCGGGTCTTTCACATATTTACGTAGCATGGATATGCGAAACATGTTATGAACACGAGACATACTTGGTGGTAAAGCGTCTATAGGCCACAGTTCCTACTCGATCGAGGATTTCAAATGGACCAAATAAATCTAGGGTTGAGATTTCCTCTCTTCATATATTCTTGCTTCTGGAATAACATATTCTTGTACTTTTGTCTTCATATTCATCAGCTCCGGGTCTGTAGCTTGAGCAACCTTAACTTTATCGATTAAATTTGATTCTACGTGTATATTTAACATCATCACGCGGGTCTCTAGAGTCTTTAACTTTATCTCCATCCTTTGTAAGTTATACAAAATAGGTCTTCATGTTAAAAACATCGCACTCGTAACCGCATACAATCTTCTACTTAACACGTCAGCTACCACATTTACTTTTCCATGATGGTATTGAATGGTATACTCTTAATCTTTCAATAGCTCGAGCCAACGTCGCTTTCGCATATTGAGTTCCTTTTGGGTGAAAAAGTATTTGAGGCTTTTATGATCTGTATAGATCTCCACTTTCTCCCCATACAGGTAGTGTCTCCAGATTTTCAATGCTAAAATGACTGCTGCTAACTCCAGATCATGAGTAGGATAATTCTTCTCATAGTCTTTGAGTTGTCGCGAGGCATAGGCTATGACTTTCCCATGTTGCATGAGAACTGATAAGTGGATTTTATATACGCGAATCAATGTCCATTTCATGCTTATTTGTTGCTAAATTCTTGTGTTCATGTTTATTTTCACTTGTTTTATGTTATTTTATGTGTAGGACGGTTGTTGTGGCGTTTAACGTGTATTTGGAGTTATTCGGTATGATATGGAGTCAATTGGTGCAAGTTTGGAAGAAATCATGAAGTGCAACAAATCAGTTAGCAGAATAGAGGCTCGCCGGGGCGGGCTTGTTTGTACTATATACCCCCGCTGGGGCAGGGGGTCTCCATCAGGACTTGATAGAAAGGGTGCCGTGCAAGGAAAATGAAAACTCATATAAGCATGCACCCACCAAGGTGGGGTTTGATTTGAGAAGACTCGCCGCTTCTTTGAACTTTGATGGGAGTTGGTTTCTAGCATTTGAATAGCTTATGGACTCTATTTAGCAGAGAATTCGACTGAGACTTGTGTGTTGGATATATATTACTCAATTAACAACAAATTCAACAACACACAAGGCACATTACGAAGATTGATCTTAGTTTTTCTTAGCAAGCTTTGGAGGAGTATTTGGAGGATATTTTCAAGACGATTGCAATTCTAGGCTACGTGAAGGGTGTTTTTCAATATTCTTCATCTTAGGCTATTATTTGTAATTGAAAGAATGTTTTCTATGATTTATTCAGTGTTTATTTCATTTATAATGAACTAATTCACTTTTTAGGCTTATGATGGATCTTTGAGTGAATCGATGATTTTATAACTTTGATTTCCATTTCAATAATCTATTTCCAGTTTATTTATATTAATTTGAGCTTGAATTTATGAATTGCCTGATCAACAATTCTTTGTGGATTTGTACAGAATCGAGAGAGGATATTCAAATCTAGACGTAATTAATATAGCATGTGTTCATGAATTTTGTGAATAGCAGAATCTTGATGAATGTTAAGGTAGAGATATGCTTGACATCGCATGTAATCAGATAGAGAACTTAATCTTAAACATTCTTTAATTGTAATTCACATAGAGATATAGTGAGTTAGTTATTTAAGGTGTTTAACTTGTTTCTATCTTAATTGTGGATTTAAGTTAATACAGTATTAGTGCATCGAGAGGTGGTTAATACTACATTCGTGTTCTTGATTAATAAACTGGAATAGTGATTTGAATTGGAATAAAGGTGTTAAAAGCAGAGTGAAGCTTAGGGTAAATTCATAAGTCTAATTCTCCATTAATTGTTTGAAATTCCAGATTTTGATATTTGTGATTGTTTTGTGGTAGTTCAATTATTCTTTAATTTAGAATTTTTAAATATAATCAATGAGTTGAATAGTTTAATAAAATTAGGATTAATAGAAAATTGGTAATTGTAAGTTAAGATTATTGCTAGTTGATCTCTGTGGGAACGATACTCTACTCATCACTTTAGTACTTGTTGACCACGTATACTTGCGTGTATTGCGTATATAGATTTTACCCAACAAGTTTTTGGTGTCGTTGTCGGGGAGCAATTTAGTATAGATCTTAATATTTTTACAATATCAGTTTAATTAATCCAGTTTTACTTAGACATTTTTATTTTTGTTTTGTTCTTCTTATTTCAGGTGTTTGAAGAAGTTTATGCAAACTCGATCCAAAAATCTAGACTTGCTGCCGTTTGAGGATGACATTGAGAAAAGGTTCCAGAGGTTGAGTAAGTGGATCAAGGAAATGAGGCAAGAATTTGAAACATCTGAGAAGGAAGAGGAAACGGTAGCCGAAGATCAGAAAGCATTAAGGGACTTCGCCACACCCAAGGTGACTGAACTGCAGTCAAGCATCACCAGGCCCGCAATAGCTGCTAATACATTTGAAATCAAGCCTGGGACGATTCAAATGATTCAGAATTCAGTTTAGTTTGGGGGATTGGCTAATGATGATCCGAATGAACATCTAGTCAGCTTTCTGGAAATTTGCGACACTTTTAGGTACAATGGGGTGTCAGATGATGCAGTTAGACTTCGCGTGTTCCCATTCACTTTACGGGACAAGGCGAAGAGTTGGTTGCATTTTCTACCGCCGGAATCAATCACTACGTAGGAAGACCTAACTCATAAATTCCTCGCCAAATTTTTCCCACCGGCGAAAACTACAAAGATGAGGAACGAGATAACGATGTTTGAACAACAACATGGGGAGTCATTATATAAGGCATGGGAGAGATACAAAGAATTGCTCAGAAAATGCCCACATCATGGATTGCCCAAGTGGCTGCAAATGAACACCTTTTACAATGGACTACATGGGAATCTCAGAACGAGTATTGATGCAGCGTCGGGCGGAGCATTCATGGCCAAGAGTTACGAGGAAGCTTACGATTTGATTGAAACCATGACGGCAAATAACTATCAGTGGCCTACAGCTAGAATAACACAGGCAAAGGCAGATGGGGTGTTAGAAGTAGATAGGGTGACAGCTATACAAGCACAGATTTCTGCACTTTCAAAGAAGTTGGATTCTCTGACAGGGGTACAGGCACAACAAGCACAACAAGTGGCAGTTATATGTGAATTGTGCGCGGGAGAGCACACAACGGATCAATGCGCAATTAATCCAGCATCTGTGCAGTTTGTGGGCAACTATAATCCACAAAATACATATCAAAATACGTACAATCAAGGGAATAGGAATCATCCGAATTTCTCATGGAGCAATAATCAGCAACATCAAGCTCCACGACAGTCATACCCCCCAGGTTTTCAGAATCACCCACAATCACAATTCAAGATCGGAAAGAAAATCAGATTTCGAGGAATTAGTGTCGAAGTACATCACTAGCAATAAGGCAGCAATGAAAAATAAAGCAATGGCCATCAAGAACTTGGAAAATCAAAGACTAAAAGACAATTTGCACCCCAAACTTTACTTTCTATTTACTTTTGCACCCCAAACTTAAAAAGGTGTCTAAGTACACCCCAAACTTTATTATACGTAACAAAACGCACACTTTTTGATACCATTTTGCAAAACCTACTAATCGACATTTTTCGTTACGATTTTCAACAGTTGATAAATTATGAAAATTGTTACCTAAGCTTGCTTTCGTTGTAGAATGTAAACTTTTATAACGATTTTCGTTCTTTGATTATATTATTTGGCAACGACATTATCTTTGAATCAAAGAACGAAAATGTTTATTCTTTGGTTATTTTTCAATAGCAACGAAAGTCGTCGATTAGCAACGACATTATATATTGTCGTTTCTTTATATGTGCAATGAAAATTGATATGATTTGCAACGATAAAAAATGTTGTCTTTTATTTTAGTATTAGCAACAATATCCTCTCCGTTGTTATTAGGTTAATTTTTTGTTGTCAAATATTATATTTTTAATGCCATTAGCAACGAAAATTTGTTGCTAAATGTATAAAAAATTGTTGTTATATTAAAACTTATTCAATGCTTTGATAACGAATTATATTGTTGCCAAATCAAAATTTGACATTCTTTTTGTGTACCTGGCTGGCTCAATGTCCCCATAGCAAATAATGGCAAAAATACAAAAAATTAAAATATTATTAACTTAATAAAATCATCCACTACATAATCATTCATTATCTATACAATTAACCATCTAAAGCTACCACAGTTCTTCAATAAAAGTATATATCTACATATATATAGAGAGTACACTTCATAATTTCGTCCCTTGTCTTCCGTAAACGTAGCACAAAAATTTGATACCCAGTATTGTAAGACAGGTCATAGAAGCAGTCTTCCTGCACATATTTAAAAATAATAGCAAGTCAAGAAAATAAAGCAAATAGGTCACCAGAGGCACTTAATGCCAAAATTAATACACAAAGACAATAAAGTTGCTACGTGATACTAATGTACACCGTATTGCTCATAAGCAGAAAAAGACAAATAGACAATCACAATATCATTTGCTACAAATCCAAATAGAAAAAGAACCTTCAGTGCAACTATATGATTGCTCTGTTACAATAAAAAATTGAAATCTTAATCGGCTATTTCATTAATTAATTTTAGTAAACATAATGATAAACATATTTTCTGTTACAAGACTTGTAGATTATTATTATATGTTGACCTCAAGTCAGAATTCAGTCACATTCAACAACCACAAGCACCACAAAATCTTAAATACCATCACACAATCTTAAATAACAATGTTTAGATTTCTATATAGAAAGGACAACAATTATGAAAAAGTTAAGGCTATTAGTCAATGTGGAAAAACTTTTCTTGAGACGACAAATTTCCATACAGTATATGCCCCAAAGATGCTAGCTATAATCACATACATTTGATTTTAAGAATATTAAGTTTTGCATGCCACACTTGGACATATAAAAAATAAAGTAAAAATTAAAAATTGATGATTGTTTTTTAACATTAACTTATTAAACTTTATAGACTAGAATTTACTTTTGGTAAAGAATTATTAAAAAGATAATATCTAAATGTGTCCTACACAAACCTTATTATTCGTAAAAAAAATAGTTGACAAAATAAATATATATTACATAACAGTATACCCTCTGGAACCATAACCACCAGATTCGTGAACTTGCTTCACCCGCTCAACATAATCCTCAGGTAGTATCTTTGTGGTGGAAGGTTCTATAAATATTATAGACATATCAGCATTAGATGGTAATTGGACTCGGCAGATACATATGAAAACATAAAATCAAAGTGTCAAAACAAACCTTTCAAGAAAAATGTATCATGTGAATCGCGAGCAAGATGTTGCTGCGGCTGGAAAAGTGCATCAAAATTCCAGAAGCTGCAAGAAAACAGAAGAGATTAAACACTACTAGAAAATCTACCTATAGCGACGGTCGCCGACCGTTGCTATAGACTAAAAGACCGTCGCTAAAGACTAACTGTTAAACCATGTGGGTAAAAGTTCATGGGTTCAATAACTGTTAAACCAAAAGCTTCATACAATGCAGGCTGCACAAAAGCCCCCTTTGTGTCTGCAATGCACCGGTATATTTCTCCGTTCCGATACCTGTCAGTTTGAGCTGCTATCCATCTGATATGACCCTTAAGTTGGTATTTCTCTATTAAAGAATGCATCTTTTTTATTTCTTCAATTTCTTCTCTGTCTTTCGATTTGGATGGATCAAAGAAACCAGCCACAACGACCAGAATTACCAAGCTTTTGAGCCTCTTGCTCTTCCCGTATAGCTCGCCTAATCCGGTAATGTTCTTAACTGTATCCAATCTTGCCATCGAAAATATTATTGGTT
Source organism: Panax quinquefolius (assembly GCA_020205615.1). Taxonomy (NCBI): domain Eukaryota; kingdom Viridiplantae; phylum Streptophyta; class Magnoliopsida; order Apiales; family Araliaceae; genus Panax; species Panax quinquefolius. The sequence goes on along the minus strand of CM035154.1, from coordinate 36,036,152 downwards.
TCTTCCTGTCTGCTAGAAATCCACTGCATGTTTCACAAGTAACTTGATCAGTTTTCATACCCCCAGAATTGTACAACCATTAATTAATGTTCTTTGAGTTATGAAATAAGCAAACATACCTTTTAAATAATTTTAACAATACCCTTGACACATAAGTTGCACATTTAGTTGCATTTTTTTAATCGGCAATTTTTTTTTATGAAAACACAGAGACTTCCATAGAAAGTAACAAATTCAGAAGATATAGATAGGGCCACAAAGAAATACAAAGGAAAAAAAACAGAATTTAAGTGTGTATATTTAACATTCATTTATTTTTGTTTTAAATAAGGTGTGTGAAGGAAACATTACAACTTGCACGGCCTCATTGTTATCATCTTTACTGTAAAGTAGTTCTTCAATGGCAGGATGAAATGTGCTGAATCGCTTCGGCTTTTCAGTGTATGGAAAGTAGACAGATTGTTCAGCCCCGGGAGCAGCAATATTGAATTTCGGATCGAACACATTGATCCCTGATACTACTCTACAAAGTCCTGGCATGGTAAATGCTGCATGGCTTTCATACTGTCCAGCCTTATTCTTGCTGAAGAACAAATGAGCAATTTGAGAAATTGATCGTGTGGTAGCAATAGACCAGGAATGTGCCTGTATTTAGTGTCAATAACAATATACCTAGTGTCATACTTCAAATCATTAAGGTCTATACACTCAAAAAATAGGTAAAGCAAACTTTAAAAAGTGCTAACCTCTCGCTGTTGTTGTGCACATGCAGTCAATTTATCCTCCTGTTTGTAGAGACTATTTTGAAGATCATTAAGTAGTTTATTAGCCTCTAAAGCTATTTCTTTAAAAAGCTGCATTATGCGAATGAAAGTCAAACACAGACATAGAATAAAATTTGGCGGAGGTTTTGTAAAAGCAATTAACAGGAGATGCATTGTGTGATAATGGTCACAAAACTTATTACAGTTAATAAATTATCAGCGTACAACATGATCACACGAACAACACAAAACAAGTCTAGGTGATGTAATAACATAAATTTATATATATCCATGAAGCAAAGAAAGTGCAATGAGATACTACAAAAAAGAGCAATATCAAGAGTAATGGAGGCAAATAATGACGATTAAAGATTCAAGATATAGATATAGGTTGCCAATGACAATCTGATTTAGAAAGACCATGAAAGCTCCCATGGTAGGCACCACTAAGAGGCAAGGGTAAAATACTCTTCTAAATATATGCGAAGGGAGATGCTGCTCCCTGAAAATCCAGGCCTTATGCTCAGTCCACAATCTCCCCAAAACAATAAATGTATTTGAAAAAGAATAAAAATTATCACATATTACAGAATCATTGGGATGTACACAACAACAATATGTATACTAGGAATTAAAGTATTGCACATAGTAGTAATATCAAAAATTGACCAGAAAAAGCTAGAAGTGACAATTGTTGAACAAAATGAATTTTACCAAGCAACATTTCTAAGTTTTCCACACAAGGACATCAATAAAAACAAGGAGTGGCACTTAGATAACCAGGCGCTTTATTACGAAGAAGTGCAAGAGAGGATAGTTTACCTCTTATCCGGCAGTAAAAGGCACACATTTGAAAATACATCCACATTGAACTATAAGGAGAAACGTTCAAGAAAAGAAAATAGAAGCAATCAACTACGTAGATGAACTTATCCACAAGAAACATCAGACTGAGAAAGTAAAAGAAAGCTACAACACTAAGTACCTACCACAATGCCTTTGTCAGCTGCATCTAATGTTTCATCATCATTATGAAATGTTTCAGTTATCCCATCTTCCCACACCTTTGACTCAGCAGCTGTCACAGTGTCCTCTTAAGATTTAATAAATAAATCTTGGGTTTTAAGACCAAAAGATCTACTGAACTCAAGCAATTGAGAAAAAAAAGGCAAAATAAGCATGTAGTTCCAAACTTGGAAATGAAACTAATGAGCAACTCAATTTTCAATTTTAAACAGGAATTACATTTAAAATCTTTCACGTGAAAAGCAAGCCTTCATGTAACCAAATGTACTTATCACATATAAGATTAAAAGCTATAGTTAAATAAGTGTTCCTAAACTATTGATTCATACCATGTTCTGTGGTACTTTCATATAATGGAATTGTTCATAACATGTTAGTGTCGACAACACAGTATGTCTAGTATATAGTTATTTATTAGTTTGAGAAAAAGTTTAGCCTATTTAATATCTGTTCACATAATTCTGAAAAAGAAAATATAGGGCATCAAATAATGAAAATCAAACACATAAACCTCTTCTATTTCTTTCTTTTTTTATTTTTTGTAAACTTACTTGCATATCATACAAAATGTATCCATAATAAGGTCCTTAACAAGCCAGTCCTAGAGTATAGCGTTTACTACAAAATTCAGTAAACACACCTTCATAATCAAAAATAGCATCAACATTCCATTTCAATTAGCCAATTAAACAAGTTAAAAATTTCCACTTACCAAAAATCACACATTCAACAAACATATATACTCAATTACATCAATCAAAAGCATCTCAATTTCATGTACATTTTGCACAACATCAATTTTCTTCAGTGCATCCACTAGTATGATTGATATTCAGAACTAGTAAGCTGTAACATTTTCAAACCCATGTAGCAAAAATTCAAATAAACATGAAACAAAAAGTGTCCTCTTCCAACTAATAAATCCCACATCTTTTATTGATGGTATATAAAGGCCTTTTCATTTCTTTGATGATATATGTAATCACCAGAGTTTCATGAATCATGAACTTTGGAAATTTACAAAAGACTTGCTCCAAATAATGGCTTTCAACTATAAACCAAAATGGGTTTCATTCAAATGTTAAATTGAGTGATTAGTATACAATAAAAATCAAAAACTCAGTCGGGCATTTTTTCAAACACGTAGTTGGTGGCATGACACAGTTGGCATGACGAACAACTCCCATTTTTCACACAGTTGGTGGGAAATGAGAAGGCTCTAACTTGGTGGCATGACTGATTAGAAATGAGAAGGATCAAAATCATTTATTCAAACTCAGTTGACATGTCTCTTTTCTTTGGAGTAAAAAATTTGCAATACTCTGATCCTACTTATCATCTCGCAATTCTCTAGTAACTAATAACCCTCATGTTTGAATTAACACATGTCCAGTTGAGTTAAACACACTTATAGCATCGAAATCTACTAAAAATTATAATATATAACTCCAAATACGGAAGCAACTATATATACTGAAGCGGAATCTGATGATAATTAAAGTGGAAAAACCAATATCAATTGAAGAGAAAAATATACAAAATCTAAGTTAGGATTGCGCTTAAAATAAACAAAAACTTGGAGAAGAATGAATTGAAAGGAAACCTCTGGAATTAAGGTCATTAAGTTGGGCTTCGAGGCGATTGAGATTGTGAGTCTTTTGGGGAACATGGAGCTGAAGATCGTGGAAGTGTTGGAGATAGTATCGCTTCAATCCTTCGCCTTGTTTCGCCATCAATTTTGTTGAACAACTCACTTCCCTCGCTAATTCGTTCCGCTTCTTCTCGATCTCTGTCGCCATCTTTCTGTTTGTGCTTTGGTTGGAGGAACCTTCGATTGAGAGCAACCTTTGATTCGATTGATAGTGACAGTCTACTTAGGGTGTGATTCGATTAAGAAGATTTAGGTTTTGGCAATTTAGGGTAGCTGATGAGATAGATTAGAGGATTTAAGTTTTGAGGTGGGGAGTTAGGAGATTGAAAGGGTTACTAGAGGACTGAGCTAGTGAGGAACACGATATGGACATAATTTGGTGGGGAAATGGGCATGAAGAGAGAGTCGGTGAGGAACACGATACAGAAATGATTTAATAAAAATAATTATTTCTTAAATTTGATTATATTAAATTTTGTATAATTTTAAAATATAAATTATTTGATAAAATTAAAATTACAATAAAAATTATTTGATAAAATTAAAAATTATTTGCATGTAAAAGTACAAATTTATTTATCCTAGTTAGAAAAGAAAAAAAAATTATCACCAAATTGACTCAATTATAAATTTAATGTCCGAATTTGAAAAGATTTTTAATTTTAAAATATTTTTAATTTTATAATTTTTATAATTTATATTATACTTTAAAATATTTTTTTCATTTTCTTCATAAAAATTTTCCTAAAATCCATATAATCGCCATTACGTCACAACAAAAAGCGCTATACATCACATAACGGATAACTCATGACGCCCCCAAAATAGGTATCATCACCCATTTCGAAGTTATCGATCGTGATGCGAAACAAATACAACTTTATTATTACAACAAGAAACTATGAGTTTAAATACAAATATTATCTTCTGTATAATATCTATACTCAAATAAATCCTCATCACATTTATTGATACATTATTTTATAAAAATGGTGAGGACTACTAAACAACTCTCTCTAAAACCTTCATTCCATACCCCGACTCGTACTCATTATATTCTCGCCTCCCGAGAAAAATGGAACAAAAAAGAAAAAGGGAGTGAATTTCAACTAGCTTAAGTAAAAAGAATATTATGACTAAGATAATATACAACAAATTATCGTTAGTCTTCACAGAGGAAAAATCTAATAGAATCTGATAGGACAACAAATTTTAAATCAATATTCAGATCGGAAATAATAATTCATTGGAAGAGTTAAGTAGAGAATGCAAACTACTATCTTCTATGTATGAATTTAAAAGTTCATCGCTCATCTTTTATCCTTGTAACATCAATCGATATACATCCGGAATCAAATATTCATCTTTGCATTCTGCCAAAGATATTCATCAGTTGGTCATGTTCATTTAAACACTGCTCATCTTTGCACTACGGCCAAAGATATTAATCGATCGATCGTGTTCATCTCAACACTGTTCATCTTTGCACTGGGCCAAAGATATTCTTCAGAAATCATTCATCTTTGCACTACACAGCCAAAGATATTCAATAATATCATCATTTAAGACCGAGGATGATGAAAATATTTTTAAAAAGCGAATCCAATTGAAACAAAATGACAAGGATTAAGGATTAAGGATTAAATACTTTGTTTTATCCATGTTCAAAAAAAATACCTCAAAAATAATCATAGTGGTGTAAAATTCAAGAATGATCAAAACATGGATACAATCAAAGCTAGTATCCGAATAGATATTTTGGACAAAAGAAGAAATTTTATTTTTCTATTGAATATAGTCAGATATATCGTGAATAGTGTCGTATACGTGAATAAGAACTCCCACACCAAAAGATAGAAATTTCACAAAAACATCTTCAAGCTTCATGAATAGTACTTCGTGAATAGTAACTTTCGTGAATAAGAAACTCATGAATAGTAAACCCGAGCATGAAAAAGTTTCAAATTTGATAAAAAGTTCCAACCAATATTTCAAAGATAATGATATCAAGAAATAATATCATTTGAGAAGAAAATAACATCCCTTACCTCGAAAGATCAATCTTCTAATTTAAACACCAGGATATAAGCTATGACTTGGACTTGCATCGTATAGCAATACTCAAAGTATACTCAAAATACTCACAAGAATATCATTTCGATAATATAGAGAGAGAAAATTCAGTTTCGGTGTGATTTTCAATTCTAACCTAAGACCTATTTATAGGAAAACGCTTAGAAACACCAAAGCGAGAAAATTTAATAAATTAATATATATATATATATATATCAAATTCATACGCCCACTTTAGAATTCAGATCCTAGCATTTCCCACATGCCACCTTCTAGAAAAGTAAGAAAAAAACGTTTTCATAAAATAAATAATTAAAACTTCAAAAAAATCAATTATTTTGAACTTCCTAACTTCAATAATTCATAATAAATAGCCTTTTCATCAGAAAAATTGAATCTCGCGATTTTTTATAGGAAATTCAATTCTCTACAACTTTGCGAAGAAAGTTTTTCCAAATTCCAAACAGAAATCGACCGAAATCCACAAACCAGGCGATTTTACGTGCTATAATCAAATTTCAAATAATAAATGGGGTCCACCGAGCATGTTTAACATGTTTTAAATATTTATTGCAACAAAAATACTCTTCCTCCTCAGATACTCATATATCCCACATTCGTTGTAAAAATATCACCATTATTATATTATTAAAATATAATAATGAATTATTTTATCGAGAAAAAGATAAAATTTCAATTTTCAACAATTGTCATAGTAAAATTTTCTCCATCTATATCCACATAAAATTAATATTTTTCTCATCATATGAATCAATAATTAATTATTCACAAATAATATTACGTAATCACAATATCGACAAACGAGGCGGTTCCAGTGAAAAAGGGCTTTCAATAAGAATTTCTTCTTCATCATGCGCGCAATTAGGTGACCAAACATCTCCTTGACGAGAACTTTCTAGACATTGCCAATAATGTTATCTAATAATATTATTCAGATAATATGAATTATTGCTTCGATAATGAAAAATATCGTGTAATGACAATTATTGAAACAACAACAATATAAAATATCAACGCAAAGAATTATTAACTCAATAAAAATCTTGAAGTAATTATCGTAACCATTATTGAGTAGTGCCTTCTACGTAAGGATCAATAATTGGTGCAATCTGGTATGCTCTCGTGTTTTAACCACCGAGTATTTTAACAAGATAATCTTGAATAACTACGCCCGTTATTTTTAAACAACTTATATTTGTCGTTTTCTTCATCCAATCGCTTTCACATTATGGGGCCCACACATGGTCGTGCCGCATACGAATATTCCCACAAGCGATCGAATATTCCACGACCAAACGAATATTCCCAAACAACAATGAATATTTTATAACCACTTGCTTATTTTGAAATATTTGCGTATTTTACCCATAACTATCCACATTAATCAAATCAACCCTTACTATTTCAAAATAATAAATAGAGAAAATTAGATTTCATTAATAATAAGTTGGGGTCTTACAACCTCCCATCCTTATGAAATTTCGTCCTCGAAATTGACGTCGATACATTCGTGTGTTTGAAAAGGTGAGGATACCTCGCTTTCATTTCCGTTTCCAATTCCCGTGTCATTTCCTCTATAAAGCATGATTCCTCCACAAAACTTTAACTTGTGGTATGACCTTTGTCGTAGGGACATGCTCCTTCCTATCCAAAATCTTGGCAGTACCTCCTCATACGTTAAGTCTTGACTATCTCTCGTCAGGTTCTAACTCTATAACGTGGTTCGGGTCTTTCACATATTTACGAAATACGGATATATGAAACACATTATGAACACGAGACATACTTGAGAGGTAACGCAAGTCTATAGGCTACATTCCTACTACTCGGTCAAGAATTTGAAATGGACCAATAAATCGTGGATTGAGCTTTCTTCTCTTCCCAAATCTTGTAACTCCCTTCCATGGAGCAACTCGCAACAATACATGATCCCCTACACTAAATTCCACGTCCCTTTCGATGAAGATCCGCGATAACTCTTTTGTCGATCTTGTGCCGCTTTGTATACGTTGTCGAATCATTTGGATCTTTTCGGAGTCATACGTATTAACTCGGGTCCCAACAATGTTGCTTCACCCACCTCATCCCAACATATCGAGAACGACATTTTCGTCCATATAATGCTTCAAATGGAGCCACACCTATACTTGCTCGATAATCTGTTGTTGTAGGAGAATTCCACCAATGGTAAATACTTATCCCAACCGCCTTGAAGTCTAGGACACGAGTCTTAATAAATCTTCAAGAGTTTGAATAGTCCTCTCTCGATTGTCCGTCTGGTTTGGGGATGGTATGCTCGAACTAAATCGCAAACTGCGTGCCCATAGCTTTTTGCAAGCTAACCCAAAACCTTGAAGTGAATCTTGGGCCACGATCCAAACTATGGATACAGCATGCCATGCAACCTCATAATCTCATTCACGCATATACTAGCAAGACGTTCAAGGAATAAGTCTCCGTATCGGCAAGAAATGAAAGCAGACTTGGTTAATCTATCAACAATAACCCAAATAGCATTGATGCCTTGAGAAACCGTAGGAAGACCCAGAACGAAATCCATGGTAATGTGCTCCCACTTCCATTTCGGAATCTCAAGTGGTTGCAACGGACCCTTAGGTACTAGATGCTCTCACTTTACACGTTGACAAGTTAAACACATTGAGATAAACTTTGCAATCTCTCTCTTCATATTGTTCCACCAAAATGTATGTCAAGATCACGATACATTTTAGTACTTCCAGGATGGATTGCAAATGGTGTATTGTGTGCCTCCATCATAATCTTGTACTTCAAATCGAGTCGTTAGGAACACAAAGTCTAGAGTGGACTCAAGTATTCCTTCTTCATCAATTCTCGCTTAGGAATAGCTCCTTCTTGTACTTTTTCTTCTTCATACGCGATCACTCCGCCCGGTGGCTCGAGCAACCTTAACTTTTTCTATTAAAGTTGGCTCTATGCGATACTTGACATCATCGCATCCTTTTCGTTCTGCATATGATCTTCTACTCAACGCGCCACTACCACGTTCGCTTTTCCGGGATGGTATTGAATAGTGTGGTCGTAGTCTTTCAATAGCTCGAGCCAACGTCACGCCAAGATGTTGAGTTCTTTTGAGTGAAGAAATATTTAAGACTTTTATGGTCCGAATATATCTCCACTTTCTCCCCATATAGATAGTGCCTCCATATCTTTAGCGCGAAAACGATCGGCCGCCAACTCTAGATCATGAGTAGGATAATTCCTCTTATACTCTTTAAGTTGTCATGAGGCATAGGCTATGACTTTCCCACGTTGCATGAGAACACATCCTAACCCTTTGCTCAAGCATCATGTAGATAACAAATCCATCCGAACCAGATGGTATTGTTAGAAACAGTCTTGAAATAAGTCTCCTCTTAAGCTCTTGGAAACTTTTCTCGCATTCTTCGCTCCAAACGAATTTTGTATCCTTCCGAGTTAAATGAAGTTAATGGAGTAGTGATTCGAGAAAACCTTTCCACGAATCTCCGATAATAACCAAATTAAGCCCAAAAAGCTACGATTTCTTGGCCACCGACTTGATTGCTTCCCAACTTTGTATTGCTTCAATCTTCACGGGTCAACAGATACTCCATGTTTCGACACCACGTGCCCAAGGAATGCTACTTCCTCAAGCCGAACTCGCATTTCTTCAATTTGGCATATAGTTTGTTTCACAAAGCCTTTGGAGTACCGACTTCAAATGGTGCTCATGATCTTCACGACTTTTGGAATATATAAGGATGTCATCAATAAAGACAACAACAAACCGATCCAAATATTCCTTGAATACTCGGTTCATCATATCCATGAAAGCCGCAGGAGCATTAGTTAGTCCGAAAGACATGACTAAGAATTCATAATGCCCATACCGAAGTTCAAGGCGGTCTTTTGAATATCCTCGATTCTAATCTTCATTGATGATATCCGTAAGCTAAGATCGATTTTGAAAAGAATTGTGCCCCTTCAGAATCGGTCAAACAAGTCATCAATTCGAGGTAGAGGATACCTATTCTTGATGGTGACATGGTTCAATTCCCGATAGTCAATACAAAGTCGTCGATACTCCCCGTCTTTCTTCTTTACAAATAAAACAGGAGCACCCCAAGGAGATGTACTGGGGATTAATGAAACCGATGTCCAACAATTCTCGTAGTTGGACCTTTAACTCAAGTTCAATAGGAGCCATTCGATATGGGGTTTTAGAAATGGGCTTTGTACTGGAGTTCAAGATCAATAAAGAATTCAACTTCACGTTTTGGGGTAGAAGGGGAAGTTCTTGGGAAATACGTCAGAAAGTCAATAACAACAGAATATTATTCAAATTTGACGTGTCTTTATTCAAATCCATAACATGGGCTAAGAAAGCTTGACATCCATTTTTCAATAAACGAATAGCTTTATGATTAGATATGAATGTGATTGATTTTAATGGTTTAGTTGCTTGAATTGCACAACAAAGTTGGTTAGGAATATGAAAACTAACAACCTTACGAAAACAATCAATTTTGGCATGATGAGTAGTTAACCAATCAATCCCTAAAATCACATCAAAAGCAAGTATCTTTAAAGAGATAAGGTCAATGGTAAGGTAATGGTGCCAACTTGAATCAAACAAGATTTATAAGCGATGGATGTGATGAAAGTTTCTCCTAACGGAGTTTCCACAGATAGGTCAAAGTCTAATTTCTCCTGAGTCAAGTTTAAACGTTAAGCACACGCAGAGAGATAAATGAATGGGTAGCACCCAGATCAAGTAAGGTATAAACTTCGTAAGAATTTATAAATAGCTTACCCGTTATCACCTCGTTTGGTTTCTCGATTATGACCCGGTCATAACAAACGCCTTTCCGGAATCGTTGACTTTGACTTTTTCCGGGATATCTTTTGAGTCACCAAATCCTCATTGAACTAGGTTTCGCTCTCAGACAATCTCGGCGATATGTCCTTCCTTTCCACAACTATAGCATACCTTGAACTTTTGTGGGCGGTTTGGTGATATGTCCCTCTTTTCGCATTTTAGAAGATATAATGGGTGGTCGTTCTCCTCCCTTAGAACCGATTGATGCTGCAGACCGCTGTCGTCTTCACATGGTCGTTGTTAAATCTCCTCTTTTAAAATCTCCACCGACTCGCTTCTTCTATTTTCATGGCCATGATTACCACCAGAGTGGTTACCATTTCGTCATCCGTCTGTTTCTTTCTCCGCAGTTATCATTATTACATTGATCGCTATCTTTGGTACGATCCTCGGTTATGGTCCCTCAGTTGACCGTACTTTCGTTATCTCGCTCTAATAATTGAGCCCTGTTTTACAACATCTGAATAAAGAGAAAATTTATGAGAAATGAGATCTTGGCGACGTACGGGTTTCAAACCTCTAAGAAACATCCGCGTCATACGTTCCTCATTCTCCACCAAAAATGAGGTGCAAACTCGGATAACTCTGCAAACTTTGCCTCGCATCTTGAGACAACATGTTGTTCTCGCTCGATCTAATAAACTCCACTTCCTTCATACGACGAACACTTTCGTGAAAGTATTTGTCATTAAATAGTTTCAAACGTCTCCCAAGACATCTTTGAGTGCGGTGGATGGGTACGCTTCACCGACTCCCACCAATGAGTCCGCCTCACCACGGAACACAAAGGTGGCGAATGGAACCTTACATTCCTCCGCATCCCAAGACATCGAATATCTTGGTAATTTGCTTGACCCATGTTTCCGCCATGATCGGATCTCGCTTTCCCTTAAATTCGTGGTCCCAACTCTTTGAACTCGCTTGGGTTGTGACAACCCGTGAATTGCTATCATTTCTCCTCGTATTTTGAACACGAAGTCTCTAAATCTCGATTTGCATGAACCGCAAAAACTTCTAAACATCCTCTCGTTCATCATCTCGCTCAATAATGTTGTTCATGGGAGGAACATTGCCACCGACTGTTACGTTTCTCCTCGTTGGTGAGTACAGCGCTCTCCACGGTCTCATTTCCATTGTTAATATTCTCATCGACATTCTCAAACACCGCTATAAAACAAGGGTTAATTAAGGAAATCAATATATCACATAATATCCCTATATATCTTGACCAACTAACAAATAAGCTTAGGTAGGACACACTAGCGAAGGATTTACTCGTCTCTCCCTCCTAGTTTCTATTTCGATCTCCTTGAGAGATCATATCCCTAAGCTCGATACCAACCGCGACGCCCCCAAAATAGGTATACATCACCCATTCCGAAAGTTGTCAATACATGGTACGTAAAACAACTACAACTTTATTATTACAACAAAAACTATGAGTTTAAATACAAATATTATCTTACAGACAATATCTATACTCAAATAAATCCTCATCACATTTATTGATACATTATTTTATAAAAATGGTGAGGACTACTAAACAACTCTCTCTAAAACCTTCATTCCATACCCCAGACTGTATTTGCTATATTCTCGCCTCCCGAGAAAAATGGAACAAAAAGGAAAAGGGTGAGCTCAACTAGCTCAGAGAAGAATATTATGACTAAGATAATATACAACAAATTATCGTTAGTCTTCAACAGGAAAAATCTAATAGAATACAATAGACAACAAATTTTAAATCAATATTCGCAATGAAATAATAATTCATTGGAAGAGTTAAGTAGAGAATGCAAACTACTATCTTCTACATGATGAATTTAAAAGTTCATCGTCTATCTTTTATCCTTGTAACATCAATCAATATACATCCGAATCAAATATTCATCTTTGCACTACTGAGCCAAAGATATTCATCATTAGTCATGTTCATTTAAACACTGCTCATCTTTGCACTACGGGCCAAAGATATTAATCGATCGGTCATTATGTTCATCTCAACACTGCTCATCTTTTGCACTACAGCCAAAGATATTCTTCAGAAATCATTCATCTTTGCACTACGGGCCAAAGATATTCAATAATATCATCATTTAAGACCGAGGATGATGAAAATATTTTTAAAGAAACGAATCCGATTGAAACAAAATGACAAGGATTAAGGATTAAGGATTCGTACTTTATTTTATCCATGTTCAAAAAATACCTCAAAAATAATCATAGTGGTGTAAAATTCAAGAATGATCAAAACATGGATACAATCAAAGCTAGTATCCGAATAGATATTTTGGACAAAAGAAGAAATTTTATTTTTATTGAATAGTGTCGAGTATCGTGAATAGTAACCCCGACACCAAAAGATAGAAATTCCACAAAAACATCTTCAAGCTTCTGTGCTTAATAGTACTCGTGAATAGTAACTCGTGAATAGTAACTCATGAATAGTAACCCGACATGAAAAAGTTCCAAATTTGATAAAAAGTTCCAACCAATATTTCAAAGATAATGATATTGAAGAAATATTATCATTTGAGAAGAAAATAACATCCCTTACCTCGAAAGATCAAGACTTTAAATTAAAACACAGGATATAGGCTATGACTTGGACTTGCACCAGATAGCAATACTCAAAGTATACTCAAAATACTCACAAGAATACGCCGATAATATAGAGAGAAAACTTGAGTTTCGGTGTGATTTTCAATTCTAACCTAAGCACCTATTTATAGGAAAATGCTTAGAACACCAAAGCGTAAAATTTAATAAATTAATATATATATATATATATATATATCAAATTCATCGCCCCACTTTAGAATTCAGATCCTAGCATTTCCACATGCCACCTTCTAGAAAAGTAAGAAAAAAAACGTTTTCATAAAATAAATAATTAAAACTTTCAAAAATCAATTATTTTGAGCTTGAACTTCAATAATTCATAATAAATAGCCCTTTCATCAGAAAATTCGAATCTCGCGAGATTTTATAGGAAATTCAATTCTCTAAAACTTTGCGGAAGAAGAAAGTTTTCCAAATTCCAAATGTAAATTGAAAGAAATCCACAAACAGACGATTTTACGTGCTATAATCAAATTTCGGTCAATAAATGGGGTCCAATCGACATGTTTAACATGTTTTAAATATTTATTGCAAACAAAAATACTCTTCCTCCTCAGTATACTCATATATCCTACATTCGTTGTAAAAATATCACCATTATTATATTATTAAAATATAATAATGAATTATTTTATCGAAAAAGATAAAATTTCAATTTTAACAATTGTCATAATAAAAATTTTCTCCATCTATATCCACATAAAATTAATATTTTTCTCATCATATGAATCAATAATTAATTATTCACAAATAATATTACAGAATCACAATATCGACAACTGACCAGCGCCTTCACAGGAAAAGGGGCTTTCAATAAGAATTTCTTCTTCTTGGCGCCGCAATTAGGTGACCAAACCTCTCCTTAGACGAACTTTCTAGACATTGCTAATAATGTTATCTAATAATATTATTCAGATAATATGAATTATTGCTTCGATAATGAAAATACCGTGTAATGACAATTATGAAACAACAACAATATAAAATATCAACGCAAAGAATTATTAACTCAATAAAATAATCGAGCAAGAATTCTTTGTAACCATTATTGAGTAGTGCCTTCACGTAAGGATCAATAATTGGTGCAATACCGTGCTTCTTGTGTTTTAACCACCAAGAGTATTTTAATGAAGATTATTCGTGAATAACTACGCCATTATTTTTAAACAACTTATATTTGTCGTTTTCTTCATCCAATCGCTTTAGTTATGGGGCCCATACACATGGTCTGCTACCGTCGCATTTAATATTCTCCGACGATGCGAATATTCCACGACCAAACGAATATTCCCCGACAACAATGAATATTTTATAACCACTTGCTTATTTTGAAATATTTGCGTATTTTACCCATAACTATCCACATTAATCAAATCAACCCTTACTATTTCAAAATAATAAATAGAGAAAATTAGATTTCATTAATAATAAGTTGGGGTCTTACAACTCAGCAGCTGATATGTACTTTCCGTTAACAGTCAAACTAGTTTAACGGTTTATTTAACTTTTTGTTAGAAAAGTCGAGTACAGTGAGTTGACTGTAAGAAAAAAAAGTTCAGTTATCCATTTATAAGTTGACATATAGTACAGTGACTGAAAAAGTATTTAACCCGAGAGAGTTGGTATTGAAATGATACAACCATCTCATGACCCTCGCTAAAAAGGCTCAAAAAATCCACTTTAAAAAATATTTTTTTAAAAAACAATTATCTTAATTTTTTTAAAAATAATATTATTTTTTTAAAGAAATTTGAAAAAAATAAAAAAATGATTCAATGCCAAACTAACTGACATTATAACTTTTTATAATTTTTTATAAAGCAAATTTGTAAAAAAGAAGAGTAAGATGTAACATCACTTTAACTGACATTGGAATATCTCTTTTTTTTAATGTCTTTGATTTCTTGTACTTGTTTACAACCATCAATATTTTTTTATGTTTATTCTCTGTCGTCAGCGTTGGAAATGAAGGAGTATATTATAAGACTTCAGCTATTAAAAAATAAAAAATAAAAATATTTATATAATATCACTAGTCGCAGATTAATAAATCATACTAATTTCGAAACAATTCCACATGAGCAGATGACAGTTAGACTTCCTAATTCTCTAATTTTTACTTTCTCACTAACTAATTCACTCATTTTTTCTTGTCTTTCTCTCTCTCTCTCTCTCTCTCTATATATATATATATATATAATATAATATAATATAATAAAAATAAAAATAAATATGTATATATAGTTTATTAGTACAAGCTCCACCCTTTATTTTAAAACAAGAAGTATTAAAAAAGATATAGTAAAATATATAGTGGCTTTAAAGTAAAAATACTTGTAGCTCAGTTGTTTTGAGCATTTGTTTAAAGAGTAGGGGAGGTTAAGAGTTCGATTCTAAAAAAAAACATTGTTATTGTTGTTGTTGTTGTTGTTATTATTATTATTATTATTATTATTATTATTATTATTATTATTATTAATTTGAGCATTTGTTTAAAGAGCAGGGGAGGTTAAGAGTTCGATTCTCAAAAAAAGTATTATTATTATTATTATTATTATTAACTCTAGTCTGACTTTATTAGTAAAATGGCATGAATATTTTAAAGGCATATTAAATATATATTAACAAATAAATTATCACATATATGATCTCATAAGATTACTGTTGATTTGGGGATCTACCCAAAATTACGAGCCGACAGGTTTCTTCCTGTATAGCGTTTTTAGTTAAAATAATATATTGTTCTGATTTATAAAATTGTTTTAAAAAATAAGAACGATTATGATTGTCTGTAGTAGTTTGATATGCAGTTCTATAATGATTAGGATCAGAGATAAAGTTGAGAAAGCACGTCTGTCAATGATTTACAAGGAATAACAGCAACCGCGCCACAACACGGCTAAAGGCAAAGTTTCCTAAACGCGACTTGGGTGACGTTCCACTTAATCAAGCATTAACTCTAGTCTGACTTTATTAGTAAAATGACATGAATATTTTAAAGGCATATTAAATATATATTAACAAATAAATTATCACATATATGATCTCATAAGATTACTGTTGATTTGGGGATCTACCCAAAATTATGAGCCGACAAGTTTCTTCCTGTGTAACGTTTTTAGTTAAAACAATATATTGTTCTGATTTATAAAACTGTTCTAAAAAATAAACACGATTATGATTGTCTATAGTAGTTTGATATGTAGTTCTATAATGATTACTGTTTTCGGTATGATAATCTAAAAGCTCAAGTAAGGAAACATAATAATTAACAGAAGCAATAATTAAAACTTACAGTAGAGCTTTGCAGATCTTTAAACTTCAAACTTTATATATATCAAATATTTTGTAGGGGAGAGAGAGAGGGTACAAAGAGAATGCAAAAGAAAGTTCTGCCTCAACAAAGGGTGAGGTCTCCCTATTTATACAGAAAAGAAGATAAGGAAGGATCAGGCGTGTCCTAGATAGTGGAGTCGAACAATAATCCTTAACAATTCTTCTTTAACTCTCAGCCGTAGGAAGTGGTAGCATGAGACAGGATGTCGGTTGAGTGGACAAGTATTGAGGACAGGTGGTTGTCATCTTCTGATGATTGAAGGCAGCTGGCTTCGTTTTTCTCTGATGGTGGAGTCACTGTGATTGTCCTTTTCTGATTATTGGTTATTTCTTCTGTAGTGGAGGATGACTTTATGCTTTTCCTTTTCCTTTTTTGTCCTGTTCCATCTTTTCAAATATCATTGAGGTAAGAAAATCCCAAAAGTCTCCCATAGTAGGCTCTGGTTCTTGGCTTTCTCCGGCTAAGACGCTGAACTGATTGTCATCCTGTTCCGATCCTTCATCACTGTTAACAGTTTTCATGGAAACATCATCCTGGACTAAGGATTGTAAGAATTGTGTTTTCATATAATCCATAGTTTTTACTAATAATTTAGTTTCAGTTAGATTTGGAAACTTTTGCTTTAAATTTGTTTGAATTTTAACAAAAGGATTAACTGGTGTTGATGCTGGAAGGCTCCGAGGTATAACATCCAAACAGGCCTGGGTATGATTTTTTATGGTCATAAAGTTCTGGTAATGTAGGATTAAGTCCTTTATCCCACCATTTGGTAAAAAATACTCTTTTTAGACGAGGGATTTTATTCTGATAGTCACACTGAAAATCCCATTTCCAGATCCAAGGGATTCCAAAACGGATTATGAAATGGGCAAGCAATTTCAACATAGATAGATCTTTGTTTACTGGTATATGGGCATAAGTGACTTGCCATTTCTTAAATGCTGTTTAAACTGATTCTGGTAAAGTGTCAATAGTGATACCGATTTTATCCCACCAAATAAAAAACCAATTGGGAATTTCGTTTCTTAGAACACCAGGACAGATACGGATAAACCAAGTATGGTTGTGAATAGGATTCTGATAATAAAATACTTGCGTAAAGGAATCAATATAATCCCAATAGCTGTATCTGGTTTCTGTTGTATGACTGGATTCAATGGTATGGGTAGTATGAGGATTAATACCCCAATTCGCAAGAGGCATGATGCTCGTGATGGTTGTTTTATTGTATTGGATCGGGCTTGTTGGTTTTGATGGATCATGAAGCGTATGCTTTATGTCCATGGATGCTGTTTCAATAATGATTTGCTCATACACATAGCGGTACTGGTTGAAACGAGGAGGAGACTGTTGGGTTGTCAAGTAACGTCTTTTGATCTCCCATGGATCTTTCATCCATTTTTCATCATTCTGATCAATAAACAATACTTTTTCTTCCACATATTTATTTGGAATGTACTGTTCTGGTAATAGAAGAACATCTCTTACTATAGGCTGGCTAGAAGAAGCCGAAGAATTACTGGATTGAGTATTCAGACTAGGAAATTATGTATAATACAGATTAGCTCTGCCTCGGCCTCTTTGACCGCGGCCACGACCTCTTCTGGTCATTCCTGCAAATATTCTCTTGTTAGAAAATCTGGTAAAAAATTCTGTTTTTCTTTGATATATTCAATGTCAAAGTCAAATACTGATAAAATACTTTGCCAAGTTGCAAATATCTGTTTAGAAGCTAAATTTTGAACATCCTTTTTAAATATTTATTTTGCAGCTGAGCAATCAACCCTGATTAAAAAATGCTGATTTAAAAGATCATCTTGAAATTTTAAAACACATTTAACAATTGAAAGGCATTTTTTCTTTATAGTGGGGTAATTTAAAGAAGGTCCTTTCCAAACTCCTGAGGTAAAACAGATAAGATCCTCTTTTTTACTGTTAGGATTAAATTGTTTTAAAATACCACCTTATCCTGTATTAGAAGCATCAGTTTGAACAATCTTCTTCCATCCAGGATTGGGGAGGGATAGACAAGGCAGTTGTTTGACTCTACTCGTAATCTTTTGGACTGCATCAGTATGTTTAGTAGTCCAAAGTAAAGGATTTTTCTGTAACCGGGTATACAGAATAGAAGCATCTTGAGAAAGATTCGGATAATAATCACGGATATAATTTAGACTTCCCAAGAATCTTTGAAGTTGGTTAATATCTTTGATTTCATCTGGAAATTTAGATGCAAATTCAATACATCTATCAATTGGAATAATAGTTCCATTGGAAATATTATGTCCAAGAAATCGGATTTTAGTTTGGAAAAGTTTCATCTTAGGGGCAGAAACTACCAAACCATTTCTTATTATAACATTTTTGAAAATATTTAAATGTTTAATGTGTTGTTCAATGGATGAAGAGAAAACTAAAACATCATCAATATAGCAAATAATAAATTCAGTAAAAGGATTAAAAATATCATTCATGATGTGTTGAAATTCTGCATGTCCATTTTTTACTCCAAATGGAAGAACATTCCATTCATAGTGAACAAAAGGAACCGTAAATGCAGTTTTATAAGTATCCTGTTCTCTAATTTGAATTTGCCAAAATCCTGATTTTATGTCAAATTTAGAGAAAATAGTGGCATCATGAAGTCTGTCAAGAAGGTCCTTCTTATTCGGAATAGGATATCTAATCCATTGAAGGGCTTTATTCAGTGGTTTATAATTGATAACGAGACGGGGAGTTCCTAGCTCAATTTCTAAATTTTTATTAACATAGAAGGTCGTATCTGACTCGGGGAGAAATCTTTGGGCTTTATTAATTTTTTCTGTATAAGGGACTAAATTTCAGTTTTGCAAATGAGTAAATATTCTTTCTTCATCTGACAGGGTCGAGACTTAGTAGGAATATTTTTCTCGTTGAAATTAGGAATATAAGGAAGGGAAATAATATGCTTCTTTCTATTCCAAAAAGCATTCGGGACATCACTACAGATTTTAGCTTGAAGAGTCTTTTGGATTAATTTTATTTTCTCCTATAAAGAAGGCTGTAAAATTTTCTGTTCTGTAATAAGAAATTTTATTTCTTTTTGAATAAAATTAATCTGCTTTTCTTTAGAATAAATCATGTGCTTAACTTGATTCAATTCTTTAGTATAAGGTTCTGTAATAAACTCAAAAATAATATGTCTGTTATTAAGAGTAGTATGAATACCCAAAGTATCAATTTTTGAAATAGGCATTAAAAGACATAGGAAAGGGGTGCCTAAGATGTACTTAGATTCATATTTCTGATAAGAACAAAAGAAGTAGGTAAACATAAACCTTGATTGCAGATTAAAGCTTCAAGAATTTTATACTTAATATTCATGGTGTTTCCACTGGCACTAGTCAAAGATTGAGTGGTTTTCTGAAAATATTTGGTAGGAATTAATCCTTCCTGTATACAGTTCATGTCGGCACCACTATCAACTAAGGCAATGACATCTTTTATAATAAAATCTGGTTTGATAACAAAAGTAATTCTAATGTACCATTTCTGGAAAACTACTTGATTCATTAGCATCAAATAATGTTCAGAAGATTCTGGTTTATCAAAAGATTCAGATTTGAAAGAATCAATTTCATTTTCTTGTTTATGTTTTAACTGTTGCTTAATATTATTTAAATCTTGGAAAATAATAATATTAGCATTTTGTAACTATTTTATTTCAGATTTTAATATATTTATCTCTCCTTTAAGCTCCTGTAAAGTAGTAGGTTTTTCAGTAGTAGAAACATCCTGTATACGTTTCATAACTTCTTTCATACTATACTGATTAATGGGAAGAGTATCTTCAATCTTCTGATTCTTATAACAGATCTTTAAAAAATTTAATTTAATTTCTGGATCTTTAATTTGATCAGCAAGGTCAAGAAGAGACTTCTGGGTGCCAGTTAAGACATTAATACTGGGTCATCCAATACCTAAACCATTCATCTCAACAATAGCCTTCCAATAATCAGTCTCAGTAGTAGTATTACAGTTATTAATTGTGTAGGTTTGACATTGTTCATTATGAGAATCATTATCAGATTCAGAATAGATTTCAGCTAAATCATCATCATCTGAACTTGAATCTGAACTGTTGTTAGATAAACAATTAAGAATCTGTTGTTGAATGTCCTCATCAAGGGACATTTCATTAAGTTTCTGTTTTAATTTTGATTTACATTTATTAGCAAAGTGTCCTGTTTTACCACATTTATAACATTGAATTTTAGATTTATCTTTTTTACTACTGCTTTTTCTTTTCTTAGAAGATTTTTCAGGGGTTTTGTTTTTAGAGGATTTCTTAGAAGAACGTCTTCGGTAAGATCTATAAGGTTTTGAACTTTGTTGCTTTTTAACCTTTTAGGGATACTGTAATTTTGTGTCAAAAGAAAATTGATCGCAAAATTCTCCTATCTCATGTCTTTTAGTAAGATTCTGTTTTTTCATTAATTGTTGAAGCTTCATATCATTGCACAGTTGTAAGACCCCAACTTATTATGAATAAATTAAATTTTCCCTAATTATTATTTTGAAATAATAAGGTGTTAATTTGATATAATGTTTTGGTTATGGGTGAAATGTGCAAATTTTGCAAAATAAGCAAGTGGTTATAAAATATTATTTTTATCGGGAATATCCGTACGACGACGCAGTCAATTGTGGGCCCCATAACAGAATAACTATCGGATGAAGAAAACGACAAAGTTTGAGTTTTATAAATAACGACGTAGTTGTTACCGTTAACACTGTTGGAATACCTGGTGATTAAAAATACAGTAATATGCGTGGTTGCGGTAGCAAGAAAGATACCAGACGTAGATTTTGAATTATTGATCCTTAATTGAAAGTAGTATGCACACAAGCCAATCATGTTTGATGATAAAGCATATACTTTGTAACAATCTTATTCATTTATTAATAAAAAGTATTAATTTATTAAAGGCTTTTAATTATCTACATGATCTTTGTTTTATAATATGTGATAAACCCATAGTTTTAAGCAATACTTTTAGAATAATGATGATGATCATTCTAATGAGATCTAAATTCTTATAAAGCTTAAAACTAAAATAGTTCCCAATCATTGGATTACTAAATTGGGGATTAGTGAATCCAGGATAGATTGGTACATCGTTGCTTTTCGTTGGATGAGGATGATTGATCTCATGATCATTTGTGTGGAACACTAAAGCAAGTATGTAGGTGCTTATTAGAGAATAAGTTCCTTTGAGCATTGGCTCGCATAAGGAATACCTAATGGAGTTTTATTTGCTGTCGATAGGAATTCTGTAGTGATAGTAGTACAAATGATCCTTGGACTTGAGATCATCATAGTATCTTGTGTATGATGAGTTATACTTTGACTTATTCCTTAAGACCCTTAGGGTATATCAAAGGGTATGCTTGGGTATAATAAGTTGTACATGGAGATAATGTATGATCGATAAAGAATCTACCACTTCTAATAAAAAGAGAAATGTCTATGTGATTCGATAAATGACAACCCAAGTAGTCCTTGGCAAGGCGAGAATGAAATTAGAAAGGAGTTTCTAATTTGCATTATTTGAGTTGTGCATTTAAGGATCGAAATACATATAATTAAATAAAATAAGACTTGTGAGTAATTCCATGTCTTATATTTAATTGGGACATTGTATGGTGGAAGGATTGAATTATGCGGTAACTATTTACTCAAAGGTTCTTTTATGATTAATGTTGAAATCTATATTATACGGAAAGTCGTTGATCATTAGGGAGGCTTATCCTATTGTAGAATAAATATTATTTATTTAAATAAATTAATTGTTTAATTTATTTATTTAAATAAGATTAGAATTGTTCTAATTGATTTATTCACAATAGGTTTAATATGGAGAACCTAAAGGGTCACACCATAAAAGGAAGAATAATTATTTAAGAAGTTAATGGCATAATCGTAATAATATGTTATGTATATTTAATTTAATCTATGGTGATAGAATAAATTAAATAGCTTAATATTATTATTTAATATTTTAGAAATATTAAATATAAATTAATAAGAGAGTCTTATTAATATTATTACAATTATTATTATTTTAATTTCTAAAGAGTTTAGGAATTAATTTAATATAAGTACTCTCATTTATTCCTAATTAGATTAGGAAGGAAAATTAGTTAAAGGAGTTTAATTAATTATCCCTAATAAGATTAGGGAGCTTAATTAATTAAAAGAATTTAATTAATTAAATAAAACCCAATTCCTTAATTGTTAAGGTGAGTTACCCACATCTATTAATAAGAGAGTCTTATTATGGGTGGTATGGGGGTTGACTTTTTTTACAACGTAATAATTCCAATTTGTTGGAAATCGCCTTTTTCTATAGAGATAGAAAAACTAGGGTTTGAGTTAATACCCTTCTTCTTGAATTTTCTTCTTCCTTGGTGGATCACCTCACAGAGGCCAAACATATGGGTGGCTAACGTTGATCAAAGGAAGGAACAAAACCCGGTGGATTCAAGTTGAGCGCGAAAGAATTTGGAGGTGAACTTGTACCTGAGGAAGCTCGATCTTGAGGTATGATTTTATTCTTTATCTTTTTGTTTAATTAATAATTGTGCATAAAGGGTGATCAAGGGTTTATGGTTTGTAAATTTTTTAAACTACGATTTTTTACGCGCTCCGCTTAATTTATGCAATTTGATTGCGTTCATGAATATTACAAATCTAACAGTGGCATCAGAGCCAAACCTTTATGCAAATTATTAATTGTTCAAATTTAATTTATATATTGATATGTGTTTAGAACAATTTAATTGGGCATAATTTTATTGTATAAAATTAAAAAAAAAAAAAAAAAAAAAAATTTATATTTTTTTTTTATATACGAGATTCGAAAGTGCTGAATAGAAAAGTCCTCCAAACTGTAAAGCTTTTTTTTTTTTTTTTTAAGAGCAACATATGTAACGAATTTTAAAGGATTGTCATGAATGATATTTTTTTTTCAATGGGCATGAAGTCACGGATTATGAAGAAAAAGATATATATATATATTTTTTATAATAGGTATGTACACTTAAAAAAAAAAAAAAAAACGCCATTTTTTTTTAAAGGGCAAAGCGGAGTTTCAATAAAAAATAAATGCCCATATGGAAGGATCATCAATAATTTTTTTTGTGTAAGGAAGAATATATATATATATATATATATATATATATATATTATATAATATATATATATATATATATATATTCTTAATTATTATATAATTAAAATAAAAGTTTATTTTAATTTTAAAATAAAAGGTTCATTTTAATATTAAAATATAAAGTTTTATTTTAATTTTAAATAATTTTATAATTAAAATAAAAAGGTTTATTTTAATCTTAAAATAAAAGGTTTATTTTAATATTAAAATAAAAGATTTATTTTAATTTTAAAATTAGAATTTCATGCTAACTAATTAGAGTTGGAATTGGATTCCATGATAACTAATTGGAGTTGAAATTGGATTCTATTTTTTCCTTAAATAAAGGAGTTTGTTTAGATATGAAATAAGATTTCATATTATTCAAAATAAAAGAGTTTATTTGTGAATAGAAAGAGAATCCTAATTTCCTTAAATAAAGGAGTTTATTTAAATATGAAATAAGATTTCATATTATTCAAAATAAAGGAGTTTATTTGTGAATAGGAAAGATAATCAAGTGTTTTCTTTAATAAATATTTTTTTTTACATGGAATTGGATTCCATAATTAATTAAAATAAAAGAGTTTATTTTAATTAAAGATTTTTTTTACATGGAATTGGATTCCATAATTAATTAAAATAAAGGAGTTTATTTTGATTAATTTTTTTTTTTTTGATTAAAATAAAATAGTTTATTTTATTAAAAAATTAGATAAATTTAAAAAATAAAATAGTTTTATTTTGATTTAAATTTGGATTAAAATAAAGGAGTTTATTTTGATTCAAAATTAGATTTTATCTTAACTAAATTTGCCCATTAAATGATATCAATATATATATTAAATGTTTATTATTCATAAGATGAATGTTATTTATTGATGATATATATGATGATGTGTATGATAATAAATGGGATTGATTATGGATTTATTGACCCGATGCGATTGGATTTTATTTTAGTTGGATGCATGAATGTATGTGTTTTATTAAATGGAATTCTGCGTACCTCGTCTTCTCTATTTTTTCTTAATGTAAATTCTATCTCCTCCTATGTACTTCCCTTGATCTGCGATCAAGGTTTCTATTTATTTTAAATAGTTTTGTAATAGGAATAGTTAGAATTATTTTAAAAAATTGGAGATCAAGGAAGCGAGGCGCTTGAAGACCCGTTTGTAATGGAGCAGGGTTTAAATGTAATAGTTATATTTAAATATTATTTCTTGCACCCCTAGGGTTTGACCTTTTGGTTCACTTGGTGGCTCTAGTGAACCAAACTAGAATAAAAGTCCATAATCAATCCGGGTAGAATATAGTATTCTATATGTGCATGCTTATATATATATATATATTATATATTATGCAAACATGCTTATGCATGTTTCATTAATATGACGTTTTTTTATATATATATGTAAATGCGCTAAACAAGATGAGACAAATTAATAACAAACCCCTCAATTTTTATATTAAGTCCTAAGCGTTCAAAGATATTTGGAATATCGAGCACGTAAGCCTTCTAGCATGATAAAATTAATAGAGTATTAAATATTTAATATGAGTTTGTTGTGTCACCACAAGGCAAGTATTAAGTATTTAAGATGTTAATTTATCACATTTGATGCTTATAAAAAAAATTGAACAATATTGTTTTGTTGTGTCACCACAAGGATGATATTTTTTTTTTGAATATATGGAGTGCTAGGTCGGACTTAACTTGGATAATTTTGATTGGATGTGCCACCACTTGATCAAAATAATCTAAGAGGCAAAAATCAAGGAGTTGCATAGTTGATGTAATTGACAAAAAGTTGTCTACCTATTTATTTATATATAGTTTGTTGTGTCACCACAAAGGCTATATACATTTGAAATGGGATCCTTATTCTCACTAGCAAATCTTTAATTAGATTTTTTAGAACTATATAAGTGAGGGTAATATAGTTTGAAGAAAATAGTGGGAGATACCAATTTAAAACAAGACCTAATTTATTTTGGTAATTAATAATAGAATGTATGTTAAAATGTTGTTAATTACAAATTCATTTCTGAAATTTTACAATGTCTAAAATTACTATCACTGCTGAAGCATATTAGATGCTAAATTAATCGGCCAAAATTAAGCGGATTGGTTAAGGAATTTGAGAATAGTTCTCATATTTGAAAAGCTATCTTATGTCATATCGCCTATCCCACGCAATGGTTGCAGAACAATGCCTACGAGGAAGAGATTGCTACTTTTAGAAAGTGGCAAGATGATGCCTGATTGGCTCGATGCATCATGCTCGTATCCATGAGTAACAAGCTTGACGTCGACTGAAACTATGGATACTTCTACTATATTCTGCACGTCAAGTAGTTGATGGTGAGGAAAGTAGGGGGTGATAGATATCGAGATATCTAAGGAGCTCTTAGATCTAGAATGGCTGATGGCACTATAAAGTATGAGACAAAAAGTTCTTAACATAATCAATTTGATTGATCGATTAGGACAATTTGGTTTTGTCATGGATGGAGAGTTGAGCCAAGATTTGATCTTGCACTCACTCCCGGACTCCTTTCACAATTGTTGTGAATTTTCATATGAACAAGCTAGATATCGACTTTCATTGATTTGCTTAACATGTTAAAAAAATGTTGAGAGTCACTTTCAACCAAGAAAGATCAAGTCTTCTTTGTAGGGGCCAAAGGATCTTACGAAAGAAAAGAGCGATTCAAAGAAGGTAAATAGAAAGGCATAAACAAAGGATAATAAGAACAAAAGCGATATGGATAGCAAAGGAGTTTGCTTCCACCGCAATAAGCTGGACCTTTGGAAAAAAGCTGCGAGAAGCATCTTGCAGAGAGGCTAACCAAAGAAGCTTAGTGAAGTTTTAGGTTACAATCTGATTTTTGTTCATGATTGAAATAAATTTTCTTTAAGTCGAGGTTCTACTTGGGTATTGGATACCGACTTTGGTTATCATAAATATAGATTTATGAAGGGACCAAGCGAGTAGAAAGCTAAACAAATATAAGTTATCTATGTGTGGGAAATGAAGCAAAGGTTGCCATATTAGCCATAGAAACTTATAGTTTAGCAATACTACTCTGAGCAAATCTATTAAGTCGATAAGTTGTTATTGTATTCCGGTTCTTGTTAAAAATATTATTTCCATTTTATTGTTGGATGATGAAATCTTTGGTATTATAATTAAGAACAATTGTTGTTCTATTTATAATAATAATGTTTTGTATAGAATGGAATATTACTTAATGGATTTTGTATACTTGACTTACGTGAAAAAATATTTTTACAAATTGAACAAACTAGTATAAGAAAAGGAGATGATCATTCAAAGAGTTGAATGTGTGTATTTCTTTGAAATACAAGTGTGAATTATTTGAAAGGTTCAAAGAATTCAAAAGTGAAACAAATTGACAAAGTATTAAGATTCTTTGATTAGATCGAGGAATAAATACTTGTCTTGATAAGTTTCTAAATCATCTCAAATGGTTTTCTCATAATGGAAACATCGATACATAATAATTGATTGATGTATACGAATGAAAAATCGTACCTTGTTGGACATAGTGCGGTCCATAATGATTTTCTGAGCATTCTAGTATCCTTACAGGATTATGTCCTAGAAATGGTTGCATATCTACTGGAAAATGGTAACCTCAAAATCCACCCCAAGACTCCATAAAAGTTATGGGACGGGGAGGATTCTAATCTTAAGTATGTTAAGATAAGGGTTGTCAACTTATGTGAAAAAGGTTTCAAAGGATAAGCTTGGGACAAAATTTGACATGTCTGATTTGTGGGACATCCTAAAGTAAGTTTAGGGTATATGTTCTATAATTCTACTTAGCAAAAGGTGTTTGTTACGAAACACGCTGCCTTCTAAGATAAAGGTGTTTATCATTGAAGGGGCTAGTGGGAGAATAATAGATCTTGAAGAGTTCAAGAACCACAAAACACTATAAATCAAATAAGAGGAACACGTAGATGATAGACTATTATACCACAATAGAATCGTAAATACGGAATAGTGCACCAGAAGATACACAGGAGGTATGGATTCATCATAGATGATGATGATGAGGTACACATCATAGAAGATGATGATCCAGTTACACACGATGAGGTAAGTGTTGTAGACACTCATAGAAATGGATTGAAGCAAGTTTCTCAAATATGGAACATTCGTTTTGATGAGGCAATCAAAAGAGTTTAATTTTATCAAAAATAAGAATGAACCTAGTGTGTACAAAAGGGTCGGTGGGAGCATCGTGACATTCTTAGTAATATATGTTGATATACTACGGATAAGGAATGACATACTAATGCTACAATCAGTAATGATAAAGTTGTCTAAACATTCCTCCATGAATGGTTTGGGAAGAGTATATTTAATTGGGGATATAAATCTATATAGATAGATTTAAAAGGATGCTCAACTTAACCCGAGGAGCGATATATTCATTTGATGCTAAAGTCGTTTAGCATGGCAAACTCAAGAGATGTCTCATGTCGATGAGCTATGGAGTGTATCTCTCTAATAGTCCCCACGGACTCCAAAAAGAGAGATCACATGAGTAACTATCATGTATGCTGATGAAATGTACGAGACACGATGTTGATCGGTCGTATTATGGAGAAGTTCACTATGAGTCGGTGAAAAACATCTTAAAGTGCTTAGCCGGCACTAAAGATGTGATATAGATGGTGGGTCGAATTAAAACTAGAGGCTTAACAGACTCAAGTTTTTTGAGACGGATCAAGATGATGAGAAAAATCCACTTTAAGGTAAAGCGTTATCTTGAGCGAGTGGTGCGTTGAATTGGAAAGGTTCCAAGCGACAAAAAGAGTTCTTTGGTTTAGTGATAAAGACAAAGTATATAGCTATAAATGAAGGCTGCAAGTTGATTGTTTGGATTAAAAGTTCATTCTGAGAACTAGGAATAGTTCCCAAGTCTCATCTTGGATCTAAACATGTGTTGTGGCATTTTCATTTGATTATTAGAATCATTGAAAGATGGGAAATCACTATAGAGATAGTGGACTCTCAAGAACAACATTACATATCCATTAACTAAAGCTTATCCAACAAACGGGATAATCGTCACTTAGAGAAGAAGAGTATAAGATACCATGGCGATTGGCTTTAGTGCAAGTGGGAGATTGAAAGTAGTATGCACACAAGCCGATCATGTTTGATGATAAAGCATATACTTTGTAACAATCTTATTCATTTATTAATAAAAGTATTAATTTATTAAAGGCTTTTAATTATCTACATGATCTTTGTTTTATAATATGTGATAAACCCATAGTTTTAAGCAATGCTTTTAGAATAATGATGATGATCATTCTAATGAGATCTAAATTCTTAGAAAGCTTAAAACTAAAATAGTTCCCAATCGTTGGATTACTAAATTGGGGATTAGTGAATCCAGGATAGATTGGTACATACGTCGTTGCTTGCTCGTTGGATGAGGATGATTGATCTCATGATCATTTGTGTGGAACACTAAAAGCAAGTATGTAGGTGCTTATTAGAGAATAAGTTCTTTGAGCGTGGCTCGCTAAGGAATACCTAATGGAGTTTTATTTGCTGTCGATAGGAATTTCTGTAGTGATAGTAGTACAAATGATCCTTGGACTTGAGATCATCATAGTATCTTGTGTATGATGAGTTATACTTTGACTTATTCCTTAAGACCCTTAGGGTATATCAAAGGGTATGCTTGGGTATAATAAGTTGTACATGGAGATAATGTATGATCGATAAAGAATCTACCACTTCTAATAAAAAAGAAGAGAAATGTCTATGTGATTCGATAAATGACAACCCAGTAGTCCTTGGCGGCGAGAATGAAATTAGAAAGGAGTTTCTAATTTGCATTATTTGGAGTTGTGCATTTAAGGATCGAAATACATATAATTAAATAAAATAAGACTTGTGATAATTCCATGTCTTATATTTAATTGGGACATTGTATGGTGGAAGGATTGAATTATGCGGTAACTATTTACTCAAAGGTTCTTTTATGATTAATGTTGAAATCTATATTATACGGAAAGTCGTTGATCATTAGGGGAGGCTTATCCTATTGTAGAATAAATATTATTTATTTAAATAAATTAATTATTTAATTTATTTATTTAAATAAGATTAGAATTATTCTAATTGATTTAT
Organism: Panax quinquefolius; assembly: GCA_020205615.1. Classification (NCBI taxonomy): domain Eukaryota; kingdom Viridiplantae; phylum Streptophyta; class Magnoliopsida; order Apiales; family Araliaceae; genus Panax; species Panax quinquefolius. The sequence continues at coordinate 36,006,401 of CM035154.1, read as the reverse complement.
TCACAATAGGTTTAATATGGAGAACCTAAAGGGTCACACCATAAAAGGAAGAATAATTATTTAAGAAGTTAATGGCATAATCGTAATAATAATATGTTATGTATATTTAATTTAATCTATGGTGATAGAATAAATTAAATAGCTTAATATTATTATTTAATATTTAGAAATATTAAATATAAATTAATAAGAGAGTCTTATTAATATTATTACAATTATTATTATTTTAATTTCTAAAAGAGTTTAGGAATTAATTTAATATAAGTACTCTCATTTATTCCTAATTGGATTAGGAAGGAAAATTAGTTAAAGGAGTTTAATTAATTATCCCTAATAAGATTAGGGAGCTTAATTAATTAAAAGAATTTAATTAATTAAATAAAACCCAATTCCTTAATTGTTAAGGTGGGTTGCCCACATCTATTAATAAGAGAGTCTTATTATGGGTGTGGGGGTTGTTGACTTTTTTACAACGTAATAATTCCAATTTGTTGGGAATGCGTGCCTTTTTCTATAGAGATAGGAAAAACTAGGGTTTGAGCAATACCCTTCTTCTTGAATTTTCTTCTTCCTTGGTGGATCACCTCTAGAGGCCCAAACATATGGGTGGCTAACGTTGATCAAAGGAAGGAACAAAAACCGGTGGATTCAAGTTGAGCGAAAGGATTTGGAGGTGAACTTGTACACGAGGAAGCTCGATCTTCAAGGGTATGATTTTATTCTTTATCTTTTCGTTTAATTAATAATTATGCATAAAGGGTGATCCGGGTTTATGGTTTGTAAATTTTTTAAACTCGATTTTTTACACGCTTAGCTTAATTTATGCAATTTGATTGCGTTCATGAATATTACAAACTAACAAAATTAGGGTTATAAATGATTTTGGTGGAAAATTCTAGAATTGAGTGGGTCCCACTTGTGGTTGGTGAAAAAATGTGCTGAATTTTATTTCAAATGTGGTGGGTGGCAATAGTAGCGAGTAAAGCCATCAGTAAGAAAGTTAAGTCCGCTTCTTAGGCTAACATTTTCCTATAAATAGAGGGCTAAGTTAGAATTGAAAATCACACCGTAAACAAGTTTTTCTCTCTCTCTCTATATTATTGAGTGTATTTTGTGAGTATTTTGATACTTTGAGAGTTGTTGTTCAAGATAAGTTTTCATTCAGCATCACTTCCGACCTTTCCTTCCGAAGTACTGTTTCTTTGAGGTAAGGGATGTTATTTTCTTCTCATATGATATTATTTTCTTCAATATCGTTATGTCGAAATATCGATGAACTTTTTAATCAAATTTGGAACTTTTTGTGTTGGGGTTACTATTCACGTATATGGCACTATTCACGTATACGACACTATTCACAATGAATATCAAGACTATTCATAGAAAAATGAAAATTTTCCTTTTTGTCCAAGATGTCTATTTTGGCTACTATCTTTGATTGTATCCATGTTTTGAGCGTTATTTTTGAATTCTACTTTACACTTGGTTATTATGGAGTATTATTGAATTTGGATAAACCAAAATATGAGTCCCTAATATTTGTCCTTCTGTCTTGTTGGATTAGTTCTCTAAAATGTTTTTCATCATCCTCAGTCCTTAATGGTGATACTTGATGAATATCTTTGGCCTGTAGTGCAAAGATGTATGATTACCTGATGAATATCTTTGGCCCGTAGTGCAAAGATGAACAGGTGTTGAGATGAACATGACCAACTGGTGATACAAATGAATATCTTTGGCCTGTAGTGCAGAGATGAATATTTGATGCAAGATGTATATTGATTGATGTTACAGGATAAAATATTGATGATGGACTTTTAAATTCATAGATGATAGTAGATTTGATTTTCTACTTAACTCTTCTAATGAATTGTTGTTTTCGCTGCAGTTGTTGATCTAAAACTTGTTGTCTATTGTACTCTATCAGATTTTTCCCTGTTGAAGACTAAGGATAATTTGTTGTATATTATCTTAGTCATAATATTCTTTACTGGGCTTGTTGAGCTCACCCTTTTTCCTTTTTGTTCCATTTTTCTCAGGAGGTGAGAATTTAGCAGGGACTAGCCGGGGTGTGGAGTGATGATTCAAGATAGCTGTTTTAGTAGTCCTCACTATTTTGTAGAATAATGCATCAATAATTGTAATGAAGACTTTATTTGTGTGTAGATATTGTCTAGAAGACAATATTGTATTTAAACTCACAGTATGTGTTGTCGTATTTTGCACGACAATTGTAATAATCAAGTTGTAGTTGTTTTTCTGTACCATGTATTTTGGCGACTCAGAATGGGTGATGTATACCTATTCCGAGGGCGTCACAACAGTGATAATCCTTCTTCGATAATTACTGAAATAAGATGGCCATAGGAATACTGATCATAAGGAATACTTATACGGTCATGCTTATCTCTTAGTTTTTTATGAATTTTTTAAGCAAAGAAGGTAGGGAGTCCATCAATAAATTTAGCTTTCCAGTGTTCACTGTTGGCATCCGTTCTTTGCATAAATTTCATTAAAAAGACATCCTTATACCATCTAAAATGGGTTAGGGAAGGACAACGGAGATTCTGTAAGAGTTCTCTACCTCTATCCTGATTCATGAGTCCTGGTCCGACAAAATGATGAAGGATAACATTAACTAAGGTATAGCAAGCATCTTCTCTTTTTGTTTCAGTTTTAGTAATAGGGTTGATTTTAGTCTTATAGGATTGAAGGATTTCAGTTCTTTGGTTATCAGTAAGTGCATTATCCCACCATCCTTTAAGATTGCCAGTAAATCCATTTACTAAGAAACGACAGATCTGATGGTCTATGTTATCATTCTGTCTGCAGACGGTGGCATACATCATCATGTGATGGACGGTTTCAAACATTTTATATTCTGTCTTACCATTAATATTCCATTCATAAATAGTTTTTCCATGGTAAGATTTTTGAGTATGAAGAAGACTATAAAGGAAGAAACCTGTCGGCTCATAATTTTGGGTAGATCCCCAAATCAACATTAATCTTATGAGATCATATATCTGATAATTTATTTGTTAATATATATTTAATATGCCTTTAAAATATTCATGCCAATTTACTAATAAAGTCAGACTAGAGTTAATGCTTGATTAAGTGGAACGTCACCCAAGTCACGTTTAGGAAACTTTGCCTTTATCCGTGTTGTGGCGTGGTGGCTGTTATTCCTTGCCATAGTTGGTATCAAAGCCATGTAAAGTTTAGTGACATATTAATGAATATATTACTTATAAATTACGCATATATGATCACCTTTATAATGACTGATTTTTCAACCTCTCTTTCTACAGTAGCTAATGCCTCAGCTTCTACTTTGGAAGCAACTGAACTTATAGCCTATCAGGACATTAAGGAAGCCCTAGACAAATGGACAATTCTTAAAATCAAACCAGAAATAATTTATAAAATTGGAACCTTTGATTTTATCAGTAAAAGAATTATTAAAACCTTTGAAGATGCTGTTCCTTTACAGAATAATGATGAAATTTATATTTATTGCATGTTGAAGACTTATATCCCTTTTTGCGAAAATATAAATATGTTCATATAGGGCTTGTCCAAGTAGCTTTCAAACCCTTGACCTTACTTGGCCAAAACACCAGTATTCAGTGCACACTTAGAGATGGTAGGTGTCTTAACTAGAAAGCCTCCCTTATAGGTGCTATTGAAACCAGCCTTGCTCATGGACCAGTATATTTCAATATCTACTCGAATTTAAGTGTTGCCTTAACTGATAATAATTTGTCAAAATTTTTAGAAATGAGAATTATATCTTATGGTTATGAGTATCTACCTGGATCTCCTCCTTTTGCCATATTATTCCGTATTCATCTTAAAGTTTTGACTACTTTAAATCCTTATATCCGAAAGCAAAGCCAACAAGGACATACTATCCTTATTGACACTAATCTTTTTAGTAGCCAAGTGGTTATTCCCAGAATGATCCCTTGGGAAGAAATTACTTTCCCAAAGCAATGGCAGATTACTAATGCCATTCCTACCAGACCTATAATTAGACAAAACATTGAAGATATTATCCAAACCAGTAATGGAAATGTTTATCTAAAATTTCAAAGACCTTTTACCCGAAGTCAATCTATTAGTAATATCTCTTATAATATTGATTTTCTTGAATCATCTAGACAATCTGTGTCTGATCCATTAGAATCTGTTTATCAAGAGTCTAAAAATCCCAGCAATGAGTCTGTAAAAAATGAAGACTTAATAAAAGGAATACATATTTCTGAAAACCAAATACCTCATGGTATTTATGAAACAAATACTCCTCAAAACAGAAGACCTTATAGTCCAACTGCAAGTGATATGAATTTTGAGTGTTAAATGGATTTTTCTCCTAATAGTAAAATTTGCCAATGTTTAAACCAGGAGTTCATGCAGGATAAATACCAGAATTTTAGAAATTGGTATTTTAATAATCATAATAATGATAAATTAACAGAAATTAAAACTAATTATTATACTTATCTGAATAATAACCAGTGTATTTTATCATTTGCTAAATGGTATTATGATTTTGTTCCTAAGACAGAATTTTACACTAAAAGTTAACTAAATGTGTTAACTGGAATTCAAAAGGATTGGATTACCACAAATGGTAGCATTATACAATCTATTCATCCCCCTCCTAAGTCTCTTGAACTTAGCCCAGGGAATGATAATTTAAAACCCTTAGTTATCAATCCGTGTGTTGATGTTTCTGAAACACCCCATCAACAAGAAGAGGTTAAAATAAAAGATATTTTACCCTTGTCTAAACAGAATAATTATACTAATTTATTCCTTTAAACTGTAGGAAAAAGGTACAGTTAACCAGGATTGAAGAACAAATAAATCATATTAATGATAATTGTCAAGTTATTCCTCAAAAGATTGATCTTCAACCTGTAACCATTAAGCCACCTTTAGAAGTCAGTAATTTCAAGATGAAATCTTTTAAAAATGATAATGAGTTTGTTGATAATCTTATAAACAAAATGAAAGATTTAAATCTTACAACCGCATCCTCGTCTCAGATTAATATGATGTCTGGAAAACCTTCCTCTTACACCTGATAATGAAGAAGAAGATTCTGATACTATTCATATCTTAGACATTCAGAATAATTTTCAAGAAATGCAAAATATCAATAATACTACTTACAGTCAAAAACCTATAGCTCGAATGGCTTTTTTTGGACCTAGTAGGTATTATTAGCCCAGACCTACTCCCCAGGATATTCTGTATGAAGAAGACTTTCTTCATTCTCAAAAATCTTACCATGGAAAAACTATTTATGAATGGAATATTGATGGTAAGACAGAATATCAAATGTTTGAAACCGTCCATCACATGATGATGTATGCCACCGTCTGCAGACAGAATGATAACACAGACCATCAGATCTGTCATTTCTTAGTAAATGGATTTACTGGCATTCTTAAAGGATGGTGGGATAATGCACTTACTGATAACCAAAGAACTGAAATCCTTCAATCCTATAAGAATGAAATCAACCCTATTACTAAAATTGAAACAAAAAGAGAAGATGATTGCTATACCTTAGTTAATGCTATCCTTCATCATTTTGTCGGATCAGGACTCATGAATCAGGATAGAGGTAGAGAACTCTTACAGAATCTCCGTTGTCCTTCCCTAACCCATTTTAGATGGTATAAGGATGTCTTTTTAATGAAAGTTATGCAAAGAACCGATGCCAACAGTGAACACTGAAAAGCTAAATTTATTGATGGACTCCCTACCTTCTTTGCTGAAAAAATCCGTAAAAAACTAAGAGATAAGCCTGACCGTATAAGTATTCCTTATGATCAGTATTCCTATGGCCATCTTATTTCAGTAATTATTGAAGAAGGATTATCACTTTGCAATGATATGAAGCTTCAACAATTAATGAAAAAACAAAATCTTACTAAAAGACATGAGATAAGAGAATTTTGCGATCAATTTTCTTTTGACACAAAATTACAGTATCCCTAAAAGGTTAAAAAGCAACAAAGTTCAAAACCTTATAGATCTTACCGAAGACGTTCTTCTAAGAAATCCTCTAAAAACAAAACCCCTGAAAAATCTTCTAAGAAAAGAAAAAGCAGTAGTAAAAAAGATAAATCTAAAATTCAATGTTATAAATGTGGTAAAACAGGACACTTTGCTAATAATTGTAAATCAAAATTAAAACAGAAACTTAATGAAATGTCCCTTGATGAGGACATTCAACAACAGATTCTTAATTATTTATCTAACAACAGTTCAGATTCAAGTTCAGATGATGATGATTTAGCTGAAATCTATTCTGAATCTGATAATGATTCTCATAATGAACAATGTCAAACCTGCATAATTAATAACTGTAATACTACTACTGAGACTGATTATTGGAAGGCTATTGTTGAGATGAATGGTTTAGGTATTGGATGACCCAGTATTAATGTCTTAACTGACACCCAGAAGTCTCTTCTTGACCTTGCTGATCAAATTAAAGATCCAGAAATTAAATTAAAATTTTTAGAGATCTATTATAAGAATCAGAAGATTGAAGATGCTCTTCCCATTAATCAGTATAGTATGAAAGAAGTTATGAAACGTATACAGGATGTTTCTACTACTGAAAAACCTACTACTATACAGGAGCTTAAAGGAGAGAAATATTTTAAAATCTGAAATAAAATAGTTACAAAATGCTAATATTATTATTTTCCAAGATTTAAATAATATTAAGCAACAGTTAAAACATAAACAAGAAAATGAAATTGATTCTTTCAAAGCTGAATCTTCTGATAAACCAGAATCTTCTGAACATTATTTGATGCTAATGAATCAAGTAGTTTTCCAGAAATGGTACATTAGAATTACTTTTGTTATCAAATCAGATTTTATTATAAAAGATGCCATTGCCTTAGTTGATAGTGGTGCCGACATGAACTGTATACAAGAAGGATTAATTCCTACCAAATATTTTCAGAAAACCACTCAATCTTTGACTAGTGCCAGTGGAAACACCATGAATATTAAGTATAAAATTCTTGAAGCTTTAATCTGCAATCAAGGTTTATGTTTACCAACTTCTTTTGTTCTTATCAGAAATATGAATCAAAGTATCATCTTAGGCACCCCTTTCCTATGTCTTTTAATGCCTATTTCAAAAATTGATACTTTGGGTATTCATACTACTCTTAATAACAGACATATTGTTTTTGAGTTTATTACAGAACCTTATACTAAAGAATTGAATCAAGTTAAGCACATGATTTATTCTAAAGAAAATCAGATTAATTTTATTCAAAAAGAAATAAAATTTCTTATAACAGAACAGAAAATTTTACAGCCTTCTTTACAGGAGAAAATAAAATTAATCCAAAAGACTCTTCAAGCTAAAATCTGTAGTGACGTCCCGAATGCTTTTTGGATTAGAAAGAAGCATATTATTTCCCTTCCTTATATTCCTAATTTCAACGAGAAAAATATTCCTACTTTGTCTCGACCCAGTCAGATGAAGAAAGAATATTTACTCCTTTGCAAAACTGAAATTGAGTCTCTTATACAGAAAAAATTAATAAAGCCCAGTACTTCTCCCTGGAGTTGTACAACCTTCTATGTTAATAAAAATTCAGAAATTGAGCGAGGAACTCCCCGTCTCGTTATCAATTATAAAACACTGAATGAAGCCCTTTAATGGATTAAATATCCTATTCTGAATAAGAAGGACCTTCTTGACAGACTTCATGATGCCACTATTTTCTCTAAATTTGACATGAAATCAGGATTTTGGCAAATTCAAATTAGAGAACCTGATACTTATAAAAATGCATTTATAGTTCCTTTTGGTCACTATGAATGGAATGTTCTTCCATTTGGAGTAAAAAATGGACCTTCAGAATTTCAACACATCATGAATGATATTTTTAATCCTTTTACTGAATTTATTATTTGCTATATTGATGATGTTTTAGTTTTCTCTTCATCCATTGAACATCACATTAAACATTTAAATATTTTCAAAAATGTTATAATAAGAAATGGTTTGGTAGTTTCTACCCCTAAGATGAAACTTTTCCAAACTAAAATCAAATTTCTTGGACATAATATTTCCAATGGAACTATTATTCCAATTGATAGATGTATTGAATTTGCCTCTAAATTTCCAGATAAAATCAAAGATATTAACCAACTGCAAAGATTCTTGGGAAGTCTAAATTATATCCGTGATTATTATCTGAATCATTCTCAAGATGCTTATATTCTGTATACCCGGTTACAGAAAAATCCTTTACCTTGGACTACTAAACATACTACTACAGTCCAAAAGATTAAGAGTAGGGTCAAACAACTGCCTTGTCTATCCCTCCCCAATCCTGGATGGAAGAAGATTGTTCAAACTAATGCTTCTAATACAGGATATGGTGGTATTTTAAAACAATTTAATCCTAACAGTAAAAAAGAGGATCTTATCCATTTTATCTTAGGAGTTTGGAAAGGACCTTCTTTAAATTACCCCACTATAAAGAAAGAATGCCTTTCAATTGTTAAATGTGTTTTAAAATTTCAGGATGATCTTTTAAATCAACACTTTTTAATTAGGGTTGATTGCTCAGCTGCAAAACAAATATTTAAAAAGGATGTTCAAAATTTAGCTTCTAAACAGATATTTGTAACTTGGCAAAGTATTTTATCAGTATTTGACCTTGACATTGAATATATCAAAGGAAAACAGAATTCTTTACCAGATTTTCTAACAAGAGAATATTTGCAGGAATGACCAATAGAGGCCGTGGCCGCGGTCAAAGAGGCCGAGGCAGAGCTAATCTGTATTATACAAAATTTCCTAGTCTAAATACTCAATCTAATAATTCTTCGGCTTCTTCTAGCCAGCCTACAGTAAGAGATGTTCTTCTATTACCAAAAAAGTACATTCCAAATAAATATGTGGAAGAAATAGTATTGTTTATTGATCAGAATGATGAAAAATGGATGAAAGATCCATGGGAGATCAAAAGACGTTACTTGACAACCCAACAGTCTCCTCCTCATTTCAACCAGTATCGCTATGTGTATGAGCAAATCATTATTAAAACAACATCCATAGACATAAAGCATACGCTTCATGATCCATCAAAACCAACAAGCCCAATCTAATACAGTAAAACAACCATCAAGAGCATCATGCCTCTTGATAATTGGGGTATTAATCCTCATACTACCCGTACCATTGAATCCAGTCATACAACAGAAACCAGATACAGCTATTGGGATTATATTTATTCCTTTACACAAGTATTTTATTATCAGAATCCTATTCACAACCATACTTGGTTTATCCGTATCTATCCCGATGTTCTAAGAAATGAAATTCCCAATTGGTTTTTCGTTTGGTGGGATAAAATCGGTATCACTATTGACACTTTACCAGAATCAGTTCAAACAGCATTTAAAGAATGGCAAGTCGCTTATGCCCATATACCAGTAAACAAAGATCAATCTATGTTAAAAATGCTTGCCCATTTCATAATCTGTTTTGGAATCCCTTGGATCTGGAAATGGGATTTTCAGTGTGACTATCAGAATAAAATCCCTCGTGTAAAAAGAGTATTTTTTACCAAATGGCGGGATAAAGGACTTAATCCTACATTACCAGAATTTCTTATGACCATAAAAAATCATACCTAGGCCTGTTTGGATGTTATACCTCAGAGCCTTCCAGCATCAACACAAGTTAATCCTTTTGTTAAAATTCAAACAGATTTAAAGCAAAAGTTTCCAAATCTAACTGAAACTGAATTATTAGTAAAAACTATGGATTATATGAAAACACAATTCTTACAATCCTTAGTCCAAGATGATGTTTCCATGAAAACTGTTAACAGTGATGAAGGATCGGAACAGGATGACAATTAGTTCAGCATCTTAGCCGGAGAAAGCCAAGAACTAGAGCCCACTATGAGAGACTTTTGGGATTTTCTTACCTCAATGATATCTGAAAAGATGGAATAGGACAAAAAAGGAAAAAGAAAAGCATAAAGCCATCATCCACTACAGAAGAAATAACCAATAATCAGAAAAGAACAATCACAGTGACTCCACCATCAGAGAAAAACGAAGCCAGCTGCCTTCAATCATCAGAAGATGACAACCACCTGTCCTCAATACTTGTCCACTCAACCGACAGCCTGTCTCATGCTACCACTTCCTACGGCTGAGAGTTAAAGAAGAATTGTTAAGGATTATTGTTCGACTCCACTATCTAGGACACGCCTGATCCTTCCTTATCTTCTTTTCTGTATAAATAGGGAGACCTCACCCTTTGTTGAGGCAGAACTGTCTTTTGCATTCTCTTTGTACCTTCTCTCTCTCTCTCTTGTAAAATATTTGATATATATAAAGTTTGAAGTTTAAAGATCTGCAAAGCTCTACTGTAAGTTTTAATTATTGCTTCTGTTAATTATTATGTTTCCTTACTTGAGCTTTTAGATTATCATACCGAAAACAGTAATCATTATAGAACTGCATATCAAACTACTACAGACAATCATAATCGTTCTAATTTTTTAGAATAGTTTTGTAAATCAGAACAATATATTGTTTTAACTAAAAAGCTTATTTATCTGAGGAAGAAACACACTTAGGCTCATAATTTTGGGTAGATCCCCAAATCAACAGTAATCTTATGAGATCATATATGTGATAATTTATTTGTTAATATATATTTAATATGCCTTTAAAATATTAATGCCATTTTACTAATAAAGTCAGACTAGAGTTAATGCTTTATTAAGTGGAACGTCACCCAAGTAGCGTTTAGGAAACTTTGCCTTTAGCCGTGTTGTGGTGTGGTGGCTGTTATTCCCTGTAAATCGTTGACAGACGTGCTTTCTCAACTTTATCTCCTATCCTGCCATAGTTGGTATCAGAGCCATGTAAAGTTTAGTGACATAACAACCACCACGCCACAACACGGCTAAAGGAAAAGTTTTCTAAATGCGACTTGGGTGACGTTCTACTTAATCAAGCATTAACTCTAGTCTGACTTTATTAGTAAATTGGCATGAATATTTTAAAGGCATATTAAATATATATTAACAAATAAATTATCACATATATGATCTCATAAGATTACTGTTGATTTGGGGATCTACCCAAAATTATGAGCCGGCAGGTTTCTTCCTGTATAGCGTTTTTAGTTAAAATAATATATTGTTCTGATTTATAAAACTGTTCTAAAAAATAAGAACGATTATGATTGTCTGTAGTAGTTTGATATGTAGTTCTATAATGATTACTGTTTTCGGTATGATAATCTAAAAGCTCAAGTAAGGAAACATAATAATTAACAGAAGCAATAATTAAAACTTACAGTAGAGCTTTGCAGATCTTTAAACTTCTAACTTTATATATCAAATATTTTACAAGAGAGAGAGAGAGGGTACAAAGAGAATGCAAAAGAAAGTTCTTTAGTTATGTGTAAGACCCCAACTTTTATGAATAAAAATAAATTTTCTAATATTATCATTTTTGAATATTATGGAATAAATTTGATATAATGTTATAGTTGTGGGTAGTATTTATAAATTTTGCAAAGTACACAAGTTGTTATATAATATTCAATTGGTCGGGGAATATTCGTTTTAACAAAAAATATAAATACGACAAGACAATCATTAGTGGACCCCACAATGTAATTATTATTTGGATTGAGAAAACAATAAAAAATATTTTATAGAAAATAACGGCGGAAGCTTTACCGTTGATCTTGTTGAACTACTCTAAGTAGTAAAAAGTACTGATGTCTGGCGTATGGTTGCATAGTAGTAGCTACAGGTATTGATTATTGATGCTTACGTGAGAAGTCACTTTCGGTTTGCTTATTATTTGGATCCCTATTTACCCATTTTTCAAAATTATCGGAAGGATGTATTAAAGTATATATATATATATATATATATATATATATATATATGTACATATTATTTATATATGTATAACAAGTGGGTGGGTGGGTGTTAGTTGTCTTGGAAGATGAAATAAATTGGCAAGATGCAAAGTTTCTTTTCAAGTTAGGACTTAATTGCCAAATCATCCATTATATTAATAACGTGTGACTTAGTATGCTTTCTAATTGATTAAAGTCCAAGATTTGCATGTGCTTTAGTTTTTTTCCATTGTGAACTTTGAAAAAATGATTCATGGAGGTTGTTGGATTTTTTTTCTAATATAGCATTTGTTATATATATATATTATATATATATATATAATGTGTCCATCTTGCATGTGAATGATATATATATATATATATATATATATATATATATATATATATATATATATATATATACTACTTTGAAAAATTGTCAGAAGAAATGAATTATTGGTTTCACGGGGGAGTACTGTGATTGTTATTATTATTATATATATTATATTTTATTTAAAAGATTTTGCTTTAATTATGGACCGTCCGATTAAAGTAAATCAATCTGGACCATTCATGAGTTAGTTACCATGCATTTCATTCTTCTATAAATAGAAGCTCATTCCTTCATTATTTCTTACAAATTCATTGAAACTCTAGAGAGAGAAACTATAGAGAGAAAGAAGAAAAGTATTCTGCTACTTCACTACTTCTTTATTCAGTTCTTCTTTATACGGTAAGGAATATTATTTGTTGTACCCATAAGGGTATTATTTCTTTTGTATTCATGAAGAGAACTTCTGTTATTCCATCTTTATTATTCTGTTGGAATAACCTGTATACGAGGGCTACCCTATACTTGGTGAAATTCTTCTGTATTCCATTCTTTATTATTCTGTCGGAATATCCTGTCTGTGCGTTACGCCGGACCTGGTTCCATCTTTTATTATTCCGTCTTTATTATTCTGGAATAATATCCTGTATGTATGCGTTACTTTGGGACTGGTTCCATCTTTTATTATTAAAGTCTTTATTATTCTATCGGAATATCCTATCTATGCGTTACGCCGGACTGGTTCCATCTTTTATTATTCCGTCTTTATTATTCTGTCGGAATATCATGTCTGTGCATTACGTCGGACCTGGTTCCATTATTTATTATTCCGTCTTTATTATTCTGTCGGAATAACCTGTCGGTGTGAATTTCACCTGACCTAGTTCCGTTATTTATTATTACATTGGAATAACTCATGTCTATCATGCCAAGCAACCGCATGCATGGTGATTTCTTTTGTTATTCCATTCTTTATTATACTCGGTTGATTAAAGTTTTGACTTCTATACTCCATGAAATTAGTGGAATATTCTTGATATTTGCAAGGCTTCATCCAAAGATCTTTTCATGGAAATATTCTTCCGAGCATTCTTGAATTTTATTTTACAAAGAAGTATCATGTTGACAATTTAGGCGTTATTAGTTCTTGAATTAAATAATTCTTGAATTTGTTTTATGAATTCTTATATCATTGTCATCATCCTCATGTTTATATTTTTTTGAAAGTCATACATGGCCTATAGTGCATAGATGGACTTGGTATGATTATGACTGAGGATTATTCGGTGTAATCATTAATCGTAATGTTACAAATGATGTGGTAAAAGTCCTCATTGGCCCGTAGTGCATTGATGGACGATTGTTGGCATGATCATGACCATTGATGTATACACGAATATCCTTGGCAGTGGCATGGATAATTTGTGGTCGTGACCACGATGAATATCCTGGTCAGTAGTCTTGAGGGGATGATGTGGATTATTTAATAAGCCGAGTCTCAGCGATAAAAGTGATGAAAACCTTTTTAAATCATAAAAGATAGTAGATTTTATTATCTACTTGATTCTTTTAATGGATTGCATATTCCGCTGCAGTTAAACTTGATTTCTATTATATTTTATCAGTTTAACATTGTTGAAGGCTAATGATAACTTATTCTGCATTGTCTTAGTCATAATATTTCTTACTAGGCTAGTTGAGCTCACCCTTTCTTTCATTGTTCTCTTCAGAAAATGAGAACGTAGTCGGGACTAGTCGGGGAACGGAGTGATGGTCCGAGATGGTGTATTAGTAGTCCTCACTATTCTGTAAAATAGTGTGATAATAAATATAATGAGGACTAAATTGGGTGTGGATATTGTCTAGATGACAATATTTGTATTGAAACTCACAACATGTATTTTGTCGTATTTTACACGACTGTTGTATAATTAAGTTGTATTTGAATTTTGTACCATGTATTTGGAGACTCAGAATAGGTGATGTATACCTATTTTGGGGGCATCACAGTAGGAATCAAAGCTTAGGGATATGATCCCTGGCTGAGATGTGAGATAAGAACTAGAAGGGGAGAGGCGGGGAATTCCTTCGCTAGTATGACCTACCTAAGTTTATTTAGTATTTAATTGGTCGGTCAGAGTATAGGGATAATATGTGATATGTTAATTAACCCTTGTTTTGTGGCAGTATTTGAAAATGACATCCGAGAATGTAGAGAAAAGCAATGGAGCATAGGAGACCGTTGAGTCTCCACATATCAATAATCAAGATAATGTGCATCAGGAAGGCGAAAATCCTCAGGCAAACAACAACACTGACCAAATGATGAACGATGTAATGTTCAGAGGCTATATGCAATTCATGCAACAACAGGTAAGAGAGACTCCTGTTCAAAATATAGGTGGAAATAATGGCAACCCACGGTAGGTCACCGCTAAGCAGTTCAAGGAGCTAGGACCACCAGAGTTTTTGGGAAAGCCAGAGTCACTTAAGGCGGAGACGTGGTTAAAGTAGATCACCAAGATATTTGATGTCTTGGGATGCTCAGAGGAGCAAAAAGTTCTATTTGCCACATTTATGTTGCGTGAAGAAGCAGATCATTGGTGGGAATCTGTAAAATGTACCCAGTCTAGCGCACTCAAGATGTCTTGGGAGAAGTTTCAAGAGCTGTTCAACGACAAGTACTTTCCTGAAAGTATTCGTCACATGAAGGAGGTGGAATTCATTAAGCTGGAGCAAAACAATATGACCGTGTCGCAGTACGATGCTAAGTTTGCGGAGTTATCCCGGTTTGCATCCCATTTGGTAGATAATGAGGAGAGAATGATGCGAATGTTTCTATGAGGTTTGAAACCCAATATACGTTAATACCTCATTTCTCACAAACTTTGTTTATATTCAGATGTTGTGAATAGGGCTCAGTTATTAGAGCGCGATAATGAGTCAGCACAACCAAAAGGCAACGACCAACAACATGATAATAATCGTACCAGTGGCAACGGCTATCGGAACAATGATAACCATCGTGGGGGAAATTATCATGCCATGAATGGTAACCACTTCGGTGGTAATCATGGCCAAGATAATAGAAGTGGGAATTTCAAGAAGAGAAGGTTCAATAATGATGGAGAGACAGCAGCATCAACACCCGTTTCAAAGGAAGAAGAACGACCACCGGTCGTATATTTCAAATGCGGACAGGAGGGACACATCCGTCCAAACTGTACGCAGCAATCCAAAGCGTGTTTTAATTACGGAAGAGAAGGTCACCTAGCTCAATTTTTTCGTATGGTGAAGTCAAGTCCAGCTGGGATGGTGATGCCAAAGGATGTCCCAGACAAGCCAAAGCCGGTAGTTTAAGAGAGAGCGTTTTTTTTTCGTGATGAGGAACCTGAATAAAATTATCACGGGTAAGTTAATCATAAACTCTTGTGAACTCTATACCGTGTTAAATACCGGTTCTACTCACTCTTGTATTCCACCTAGTTGTGTTCCGTTTAAATTTGACTCCTGAGGAGTTAGACTTTGATTTATTGGTTGAAACTTCGTTAGGAGAAACCTTCGTTACCTCCACTGTTTATAAATCTTGTTGATTTAAATCGACACTTTCACGTTATCTGTCGATCTTATCTCTTTGAAAATACTTGCCTTTGATGTGATATTTGGAATTGATTGGTTAGCTACTCATCATGCTTTTGTAAGGTTGTTAGCTTTTATACTCCTAACCAACTTGTTATGCGAATTCAAGCAACCAAACCACTAAAGTCAATCATCGTCATATCAAGCCATAAGTAAAGAGCCCTAATCCTTTTGTTGTTGACTTTCTTGTGTGGAATGCACCGAAGCCAGACTTTCTATAGGCGACGTCGTGAATGACGGTGGAAAGTTGATAGGTATCAATGTGACGTCTTTATCCAAGTCTTGGATGAGGTCACGATTTTGAATGATATTCTATTGTTAATGAATTTCTGACGTATTCTCGAAGAACTTACGGCCTACCCCGAGAGCATGAAATTGAATTTTGTATCGACCTTGAACACGGTACAAAACCCATTTCCAAAGCCCATATCGAATGGCTCTATTGAACTCCGAGGAGTTAAAGACCCAACTGCAGGAATTGTTAGACATTGGCTTTATTCGTCCTAGTACTTCTCCTTGGGGTGCTCCATTTCTATTCGTGAAGAAGAAAGATGGGAGTATGCGACTTTGTATTGATTATCGGGAGTTGAATCATGTCACCATCAAAAATAGGTACCCATTGCCACGTATTGATGACCTATTTGACCAGTTGCAAGTCGCCAAATTCATTTCAAATATTGATCTTCATTCCGGATATCACCAATTGAAGATTAGAACGGATGACATTCCAAAGACGGCTTTCAGAACTTGGTACGGGCATTATGAATTCCTAGTCATGTCTTTTGGATTGACTAATGCTCCTGCTGCCTTCATGGATATGATGAACCGAGTATTCAAGTAATATTTGGAATACTTTGTGGTCGTCTTTATTGATGACATCCTTATTTATTCCAAAAGTGGTGAAGATCATGAGCAACACTTGAGGCTGATACTTCAAAAGCTTCGTGAATATAAGCTTTATGCCAAGTTGAAGAAATGCGAGTTCTGGCTTGAGGAAGTAGCATTCCTTGGGCACGTTGTAAGACCACACCTTATTATGAATAAAATTAAATTTTCTATATTTATTATCTTGAAATAATTGGGAGTTAATTTGATATAATACTTTGGTTATGGGTGAAATGTGCAAATTTTACAAAATAAGCAAGTGGTTATAAAATATTCATTTTTATCGGTGAATATTAGGTGGTGGTCGTGGAATATTCTTCTTTGTCGGGGAATATTAAATGCGACGGTAGCTGACCATTATGGGCCCATATAGAATAAATCGGATGAAGAAAAGCGACAAAGTTTGAGTTTTATAAATAACTGGCGTAGTTATTCTGCTATTAACACTTTGTTGGAATACACGGTGGTTAAAAATACGTAATATGCGTGGTTGCTGCGAAGAAGACACGGTATTGCGCAGTATTTTTGAATTATTGATCCTTACGTGAAAGGCACTACTCAATAATTGTTATAGTAATTCTTGTTTAATATTTTATTTTATTGATTCAATAATTGCTGCGTTGATATTTTATATTACTATTGTTTCAATAATTGTCACTGCATAGTATTTCCTATTATCAGATCAATAATTCCTATTATTTGAATAATATTAATAGATAACATTATTGGCAATGTCTAGAAAGTTCTGTCAAGGAGATGTTAGGTCATCTAATTGCGCGCTAGTAAGGAAAAATCCTTATTGGAAATCCCCCTCTTTCCTGGGAACGGCCTGGTTGTCATAATTGTGATTCTGTAATATTATTTGTGAATAATTAATTATTGATTTATATGATAAGGAAATATTTATTTTATATAAATGATGGATTTATTTATTTTATGTGGTTATAATTGAAGGAGTTAATGTTGAGGTGTTTTATCTGTATTTTTGTCGGAATGGAGGTATTAAAAATCAAATCAGTATTTTTACGATATATTGCATGAGTTATAATTTTTGATCCGACCGTTGGATCGTTGTGATTTTTGGATATGTTATACATATATAAGTTGGGTATATGTCCACAAATTTTGAACCGTTAAAAATGAATGAATGATTTGTTATGAATTTTAAGAGGTGACTGCTTCGGATATTAGGGTTATAAATGATTTTGGTGGAAAATTCTTGAATTGAGTGGGCCCCACTTGTGGTTGGTGAAAAAATGTGCTGAATTTTATTTCAAATGTGTGGGTGGCAATAGTAGCGAGTGTAAAAGCCCATAAAGTGTGAGTTAAGTCTCGCTTGTTGGGGCTAACATTTTCCTATAAATAGAGAGTTAAGTTAGAATTGAAAATCACACCAGAAACAAAGTTTTCTCTCTTTCTCTCTCTATATTATTGAGTGTATTTTGTGAGTATTTAGATACTTTGAGAATTGCTGTTCAGTACAAGTTTCATTCAGCATCACTTTCGACCTTTCATACCGAAGTACTGATTCTTTGAGGTAAGGGATGTTATTTTCTTCTCAAATGATATTATTTTCTTCAATATCGTTATGTCGAAATATCGATGAACTTTTTAATCAAATTTGGAACTTTTTGTGTTGGGGTTACTATTCACGTATACGGCACTATTCACCGAAAAATGAAAATTTTCCTTTTTGTCCAAGATGTCTATTTTGGCTACTATCTTTGATTGTATCCATGTTTTGAGCGTTATTTTTGAATTCTACTTCACACTTGGTTATTATGGAGTATTATTGAATTTGGATAAACCAAAATACAAGTCCCTAATATTTGTCCTTCTGTCTTATTGGATTAGTTCTCTAAAATGTTTTTCATCATCCTCAGTCCTTAATGGTGATACTTGATGAATATCTTTGGCCTGTAGTGCAAAGATGTATGATTACCTGATGAATATCTTTGGCCCGTAGTGCAAAGATGAACAGGTGTTGAGATGAACATGACCAACTGGTGATACAAATGAATATCTTTGGCCCGTAGTGTAAAGATGAATATTTGATGCAAGATGTATATTGATTGATGTTACAGGATAAAATATTGATGATGGACTTTTAAATTCATAGATGATAGTAGATTTGATTCTCTACTTAACTCTTCTAATGAATTGTTGTTTCCGCTGCAGTTGTTTATCTAAAACTTGTTGTCTATTGTACTCTATCAGATTTTTCCCTGTTGAAGACTAAGGATAATTTGCTATTTATTATCTTAGTCATAATATTCTTTACTGGGCTAGTTGAGCTCACCCTTTTCCTTTTTGTTCCATTTTTCTCAGGAGGTGAGAATTTAGCAGGGACTAGCCGGGGTGTGGAGTGATGATTTAAGATAGCTGTTTTAGTAGTCCTCACTATTTTGTAGAATAATGTATCAATAATTTTAATGAGGACTTTATTTGGGTGTAGATATTGTCTAGAAGACAATATTATATTTAAACTTACAGTATATGTTGTCGTATTTTGCACGACAATTGTAATAATCAAGTTGTAGTTGTTTTTCTGTACCATCTATTTTGGCGACTCAGAATGGGTGATGTATACCTATTCTGGGGGCGTCACAGTTGGTATCAGAGCTTAGGGATATGGTCTCTGGCGGAGATCGGGGAATAGAACTAGGAGGGGAGAGATGAGTAAATCCTTCGCTAGTGTGTCCTATCTAAGCTTATTTGTTGGTTGGTCATAATATAGGGATATTATGTGATATGTTAATTTGTTTAATTAACCCCTGTTTTATGGCAGTTGAATTCTTTATTGATCTTGAACCGGGTACAAAGCCCATTTCTAAAACCCCATATCGAATGGCTCCTATTGAACTTCAGGAGTTAAAAGTCTAACTACTGAGGAATTGTTAGACATCGATTTCATTGTCTCTAAGTACATCTCCTTGGGGTGCGCTTTGTTTTATTCAGTAAAGAAGAAAAAGGCGGAGTCTGCGACTTTGTATTGACTACCGAGAATTAAACCATGTCACCATTAAGAATAGGTATCCACTACCTCGCATTGATGACCTGTTTGACCAGTTGTAAGGAGCACAATACTTTTCAAAGATCGATCTTCGATTCGGATATCATCGGTGAAGATTAAAAGCGAGGATATTCGAAGAGCGCCTTTAGAACTTCGATGACGAGCATTATGAATTCTTAGTCATGTCTTTTGGATTGACTAATGCTCCTGCTGCTTTCATGGATATGATGAACCGCGTATTCAAGGAATATTTGGATCAGTTCGTTGTTGTCTTTATTGATGACATCCTCATCTATTCCAAAAGTCGTGAAGATCATGAGCACCATTTGAAGCTAGTACTTCAAAGACTTCATGACAATAAGCTATATGCCAAGATGAAGAAATGCGAGTTCTGGCTTAAGGAAGTAGTATTCCTTGGGCACGTGGTATTAAAACATGAAGTATCTATTGACCCGGCAAAGATTGAAGCAACTCAAAGTTGGGAGCAGCCGAAGTCGGTGACCGAAGTGCGTAGCTTTTTGGGATTAACGGGTTATTATCGGAGATTCGTGGAAGGATTTTCCAGAATTACTACTCCATTAACTCAGCTGACTCGGAAAGATGCAAAATTCGTATGGAGCGAGGAATGCGAGAAGAGTTTCCAAGAGCTCACGAGGAGACTCATTTCGGCACCTGTTCTAACAATACCATCTGGTTCGGATGGATTTGTTATCTACAGCAATGCTTCAGGCAAAGGGTTAGGATGTGTTCTCATGCAACATGGGAAAGTCATAGTCTATGCCTCGCGACAACTCAAAGAATATGAGAGGAATTATCCTACTCATGATCTGGAGTTGGCAACAGTCATTTTTGCGTTGAAAATCTGGAGACACTACCTGTATGGAGAGAAAGTGGAGATTTATACGGATCATAAAAGCCTTAAATATTTCTTCACCCAAAAGGAACTCAACATGCGACAACGACGTTGGCTCGAGCTATTGAAGGATTACGATCATAACATTCAATATCATCCTGGAAAAGCAAACGTTGTAGCTGACGCATTGAGTAGAAGATCATATGCGGGTACAAGTGCAATGTTGTTAACACAAAGGCCCATTTTGTACGACTTACAAAGGATGGAGATAGAGTTAAAGGCTCCAAGTACCCACGTGATGATATCAAACATACGAGTAGAACCGACTTTAATCGATAAAGTTAAAGCTGCTCAAGCTACATACCCAGAGATGATACGTATGAAGACGAAAGTGCAAGAAGGTGCTATTCCGGAGGCAAGAATTGATGAAGAAGGAATACTTAGAGTCAACTCCAGACTTTGTGTTCCTAACGATTCTGACTTAAAGCGTAGAATCATGATGGAGGCACACAACACACCATTTTCAATCCATCCTGGGAGTACCAAAATGTATCACGATCTTCGACATATATTTTGGTGGAGCAATATGAAGAGAGAGACCGCGGAGTTTATTTTGAGGTATTTAACCTGTCAACGTGTAAAGGTGGAGCATCAAGTACCAAAGGGTCCATTGCAACCACTTGAGATTCCAAAGTGGAAGTGGGAACACATTACTATGGATTTCGTTACGGGTCTTCCCAAGGTTTCTCAAGGGATAGATGCAATTTGCGTTATTGCTGATAGATTAACCAAGTCTGCTCATTTCTTGCCTATTCGTGAGACTTATTCTCTAGAACGTCTTGCTAGTATTTACGTAAATGAGATTGTGAGATTTCATGGCATGCCAGTATCCATAGTTTCGGATCGTGACCCAAGATTCACTTCACGATTTTGGGTTAGCTTGCAGAAAGCTATGGACACGGATTTACGATTCAGTTCGACATACCATCCTTAAACGGACGGACAATCGGAAAGGACTATTCAAACCCTTAAAGATTTATTAAGACTTTGTGTCCTAGATTTCAAAGGAAGTTGGGATTAGTACTTGCCATTGGTGGAATTCTCTTACAACAACAGTTATCAAACAAGTATAGGCATGGCTCCATTCGAGGCGTTATATGGACGAAAGTGTCGTTCTCCAGTATGTTGGGACGAGGTGGGAGAAGCAACGTTGTTGGGACCAGAGTTGGTACATATGACTACGGAAAAGATCCAAACGATTCGACAACGTATACAAATGGCACAGGATCGACAAAAGAGTTATGCGGATCTTCATCGAAAGGACGTGAAATTTGGTATTGGGGATCATGTATTGTTACGTGTTGCTCCATGGAAGGGAGTTACAAGATTCAGAAAGAGAGGAAAGCTCAATCCACGATTTATTGGTCCATTTCAGATTCTTGACCGAATAGGAAATGTGGCCTATAGACTCGCATTACCTCCAAGTATGTCTCGTGTTCATAATGTTTTTCACATATCCATGCTTCGTAAATATATGAAAGACCCAAACCACATTATTGAGTTAGAACCAGACGAGATAGCCGAAGATTTAACGTACGAGGAGGTACCTGTCAAGATATTAGAAAGGAAAGAGCATATCCTACGAACAAATGTTATACCACAAGTTAAGATTTTGTGGAGGAACCATGCTATTAAAGAAATGACCTGGGAGTTGGAATCTGAAATGAAAGCGAGGTATCCTCACCTGTTTGAAACACCAGGTACGTACGTTAATTTCGAGGACAAAATTTCATAAAGAGGGGAGGTTGTAAGACCCCAACTTATTATGAATAAAATTAAATTTTCTCTATTTATTATCTTGAAATAATTGGGAGTTAATTTGATATAATACTTTGGTTATGGGTGAAATGTGCAAATTTTATAAAATAAGCAAGTGGTTATAAAATATTCATTTTTGTCGGTGAATATTCGTTTGGTCGTGGAATATTCTTGCTGTCGGGGAATATTCATACGACAGCGTAGCCATTATGGGCCCCATAACAGAATAACTGTCGGATGAAGAAAACGACAAAGTTTGAGTTTTATAAATAACGACGTAGTTATTTACAGAATTAACTCTTGTTGGAATACGGTGGTTAAAAATACGATAATGTGCGTGGTCGCGACAAGATGTACGTGGTATTGCATAGTATTTTTGAATTATTGATCCTTACGTAAGAAGACACTACTCAATAATTGTTACAGTGATATTATTTATTCAATATTTTATTTTATTGATTCAATAATTTACTGCGTTGATATTTTATATTATTATTGTTTCAATAATTGTCATCGCATGCGATATTTCTATTATCAGATCAATAGTTCCTATTATTTGAATAATATTA
Source organism: Panax quinquefolius (assembly GCA_020205615.1). NCBI lineage: Eukaryota > Viridiplantae > Streptophyta > Magnoliopsida > Apiales > Araliaceae > Panax > Panax quinquefolius. The sequence continues at coordinate 35,983,352 of CM035154.1, read as the reverse complement.
ATAGATAACATTATTGGCAATGTCTAGAAAGTTCTGTCAAGGAGATGTTAGGTCATCTAATTGCGCACTAGTAAGAAAAAATACTTATTAGAAATCTCCCTCTTTCCTGGGAATGGCCTGGTTGTCATAATTGTGATTCTGTAATATTATTTGTGAATAATTAATTATTGATTTATATGATAAGGAAATATTTATTTTATATAAATGATGGATTTATTTATTTTATGTGGTTATAATTAAATGAGTTAACGTTGAGGTGTTTTATCTGTATTTTTGTCAGAATTGAGGTATTAAAAATCAAATTAGTATTTTTACGATATATTGCGTGAGTTATAATTTTTGATTCGACCGTTGGATCGTTGTGATTTTTAGATATGTTATACATATATAAGTTGGGTATATGTCCACAAATTTTGAACCGTTAAAAATGAATGAATGATTTGTTATGAATTTTAAGAGGTGCCTGCTTCGGAAATTAGGGTTATAAATGATTTTGGTGGAAAATTCTAGAATTGAGTGGGCCCCACTTGTGGTTGGTGAAAAAATGTGCTGAATTTTATTTCAAATGTGGTGGGTGGCAATAGTAGCGGTAAAGCCATCGGTAGCAGTCAAGTCTGCAGACGCATGGGCTAACATTTTCTATAAATAGAGGGCTAAGTTAGAATTGAAAATCACACCGAAACAAAGTTTTTCTCTTTATCTCTATATTATTGAGTGTATTTTTGAGTATTTAGATACTTTGAGAGTTGTTGTTGAAGACAAGTTTCATTCAAAGATCACATCCTTGACCTTTCATACCGAAGTACTAATTCTTTGAGGTAAGGGATGTTATTTTCTTCTCAAATGATATTATTTTCTTCAATATCGTTATGTCGAAATATCGATGAACTTTTTAATCAAATTTGGAACTTTTTGTGTCGGGGTTACTATTCACGTATACGGCACTATTCACGTATATGGCACTATTCACGAATACGACACTATTTATCGAAAAATGAAAATTTTCCTTTTTGTCCAAGATGTCTATTTTGGCTACTATCTTTGATTGTATCCATGTTTTGAGTGTTATATTTGAATTCTACTTCACACTTGGTTATTATGGAGTATTATTGAATTTGGATAAACCAAAATACGAGTCCCTAATATTTGTCCTTCTGTCTTATTGGATTAGTTCTCTAAAATGTTTTTCATCATCCTCAGTCCTTAATGGTGATACTTGATGAATATCTTTGGCCTGTAGTGCAAAGATGTATGATTATTACGATGAATATCTTTGGCTAGTAGTGCAAAAGATGAGCAGTGTTGAGATGAACATGACCATTTGGTGATACAAATGAATATCTTTGCCGTAGTGTAAAGATGAATATTTGATGCAAGATGTATATTGATTGATGTTCTGAGGATAAAATATTGATGATGGACTTTTAAATTCATAGATGATAGTAGATTTGATTTCTACTTAACTCTTCTAATGAATTGTTGTTTCCATTTATGCATTGTTGATCTAAAACTTGTTGTCTATTGTACTCTATCAGATTTTTCCCTGTTGAAGACTAAGGATAATTTGTTGTATATTATCTTAGTCATAATATTCTTTACTGGGTTAGTTGAGCTCACCATTTTCCTTTTTGTTCAATTTTTCTCAGGAGGTGAGAATTTAGCAGGGACTAGCCGGGGTGTGGAATGATGATTCAAGATAGCTGTTTTAGTAGTCCTCACTATTTTGTAGAATAATGTATCAATAATTGTAATGAGGACTTTATTTGGGTGTAGATATTGTCTAGAAGATAATATTATATTTAAACTCACAGTATGTGTTGTTGTATTTTGCATGACAATTGTAATAATTAAGTTGTAGTTGTTTTTCTGTACCATGTATTTTGGCGACTAAGAATGGGTGATGTATACCTATTCTGGGGGCGTCAGTGGTATTAAGTCATGGAATATCTGTTGACTCGGCAAAGATCGAAGCCATTCAAAGGTGGGAACAACCTAAATCAGTAACCGAAGTACGTAGCTTTCTCGGCTTAGCTGGTTATTATCGGAGATTCGTAGAAGGGTTTTCTCGAATCGCTACTCCATTAACTCAGCTGACTCAGAAAGATATAAAATTCGATTGGAACGATGAATGTGAGAAGAGTTTTCAAAAACTCAAGAGACGACTTATTTTAGCACCTGTTCTGACAATACCATCAGGCTCAGAGGGATTTGTCATCTACAGTGATGCTTCGGGCAAAGGATTAGGTTGTGTTCTCATGCAACATGGGAAAGTCATAGCCTATGCCTCTCGACAACTCAAAGAATTTGAGAGGAATTATCCTACTCATGATCTAGAGTTGGCAGTTGTTGTCTTCGCACTTAAGATTTGGAGGCATTACTTGTATGGGGAGAAAGTGGAGATCTTTACGGATCATAAAAGCCTCAAATATTTCTTCACTCAAAAGGAACTCAACATGCGACAGCGACGTTGGCTTGAACTTTTAAAAGATAATGGTCATACCATCCAATACCATCCTGGAAAAGCAAACGTGGTAGCTGACGCATTGAGTAGAAGATCATATGCGGGTACGAGTGCGATATTATCAACGCAAAGGCCCATTTTGTATGACTTGCAAAGGATAGAGATAGAGATAAAGACTCCAAGGACCCACGTGATGATGGCGAATATACGAGTAGAACCGACTTTAATTGATAAAGTTAAAGCTGCTCAAGCTACAGACCTGGAGCTGATACGTATGAGGAAGAAAGTGCAAGAAGGAATACTTCGAGTCAACTCCAGACTTTGTGTTCCTAACGACCCTGATTTAAAGTATAAAATCATGATGGAGGCGCACAACACACCATTTGTAATCCATCCTAGGAGTACCAAAATGTATCGTGATCTTCGACATACATTTTGGTGGAGCAATATGAAGAGAGAGATAACACTGTTTATCTCAAGGTGTCTAACTTGTCAAAGAGTCAAGGCAGAGCATCAAGTATCAAAAGGTCCATTGCAACCACTTGAAATTCTAGAATTGAAGTGGGAGCACATTACCATGGATTTCGTTACTGGTCTTCCCAAGGTTTCTCAAGGCATAGATGAAATTTGGGTCATTGTTGATAGATTGACCAAGTCTGCTCATTTTTTGCCAATACGAGAAACTTACACACTTGAACGTCTTGCTCGTATGTACATAAATGAGATTACAAGACTTCATGGTATGCCAGTATCCATAGTTTCTAATCGAGACCCAAGATTCACTTCACGATTTTGGGTTAGTTTGCAAAAAGCTATGGGCACGAAATTTACGATTTAGTTGGCATATCATCCTCAAGACGGACGGACAATCGAGAGGACTATTCAAACTCTTGAAGATTTATTAAGACTCTATGTCCTTGACTTCAAGGGAAGTTGGGACAAGTTTTTACCATTGGTGGAGTTTTCCTACAACAACAGTTATCAAGAAAGTATTGGCATGGCTCCATTCGAGGCGTTGTATGGAAGAAAGTGTCATTCTCCGTATCTTTGGGATGAGGTGGGTGAAGAAAATTTGTTGGGACCGGAGTAAATACGTATGACTACGGAAAAGATTCAAATGATCCGATAACGTATAAAAACCTCACAAGACCGACAAAAGAGTTATGCTGATCTTCATCGAAAGGACGTGGAATTCGATATTGGAGATCATATGTTGTTACATGTTGCTCCATGGAAAGAAGTTACGAGATTTGGAAAGAGAGGAAAGCTCAATCCTCGATTCATTGGCCCATTTTTAATCCTCGAAGGAGTAGGGACTGTAGCCTATAGACTTGCTTTACCGTCAATTATGTCTCATGTTCATAACATTTTTCATATATCCATGTTACGTAAATATGTGAAAGACCCGAACCACATTATTGAGTTAGAACCGGACAAAATAGCGGAAGATTTAACGTATGAAGAGGTTCCTATTCAAATCTTGGATAAGAAGGAACATATTCTACGCTCCAAGGTTATACCTCAAGTCAAAGTGTTATGGAGGAACCACGATGTTGAGGAAATGACCTGGGAGTTAGAATCTGAAATTAAATCAAGGTATCCTTACCTCTTCGACATACCAGGTACGTACCCTAATTTTGAGGGCGAAATTTCATAAGAAGGGGAGATTGTAAGACCCCAACTTTTATGAATAAAATGAATTTTCTATAATTATCATTTTTGAATATTATGGAATAAATTTGATATAATGTTATAGTTGTGGGTATTATTTATAAATTTTGCAAAATACATGAAGTTGTTATATAATATTCGATTTTGGGAATATTCGTTTTAACAGAAATATTAAATGACGACTGGCACAATCATTAGTAGACCCTACAACAAAATTATTGTCGGATCGAGAAAGCGACAAAAAAATATTTTATTGAAAATAACGGCGGAAGCTTTCTGGTTAATCTTGTTGAACTACTCGGTAGTAAAGAAAAGAATGTCTGGCGTGGTTGCATAGTAGCACACGGTATTGATTATTGATGCTTACGTGAGAAGTCACTCAGTTTTGCTTATTATTTGGATCCATATTTACCCATTTTTCAAAATTATCGGAAGGATGTATTAAATTATATATATATATATATATATACATATTATTTATATATATATATAACAAGTGGGTGGGTGGGTGTTAGTGGTCTTGGAAGATGAAATAAATTGGTAGAATGCAAAGTTTCTTTTGAAGTTAGGACTTAATTGCCAAATCATTCATTATATTAATAACGTGTGACTTAGTATGCTTTCTAATTGATTAAAGTCCAAGATTTGCATGTGCTAGTTTTTTTCCATTGGCCAACACTTTGAAAAAATGATTCACAGGTTGTTGGATTTTTTTTTCTAATATAGCATGTGTTATATAATATATATATATATATATATATATATATATATATAATGTGTCCATACTGCATGTGAACTGATATATATATATATATATATATATATATACTACTTTGAAAAATTGTCAGAAGAAATGAATTATTGGTTTCACGGGGGAGTACTGTGATTGTTATTATTATTATTATATATATTATATTTTATTTAAAAGATTTTGCTTTAATTATGGACCGCCCGATTAAAATAAATCAATCTGGACCGTTCATGAGTTAGTTACTATGCATTCCATTCTTCTATAAATAGAAGCTCATTCCTTCATTATTTCTTACGAATTCATTGAAACTCTAGAGAGAGAAACTATAGAGAGAAAGAAGAAAAGTATTCTGCTACTTCACTACTTCTTTATTCAGTTCTTCTTTATACGGTAAGGGATATTATTTGTTGTACCTATTAGGGTATTATTTCTTTTGTATTCATGAAGAGAACTTCTGTTATTCCATCTTTATTATTCTGTTGGAATAACCTGTATACAAGGGCTACCCTATACTTGGTGAAATTCTTCTGTATTCCATTCTTTATTATTCTATCGAAATATCCCGTCTGTGCGTTACGCCGGACCTGGTTCCATCTTTTATTATTCCGTCTTTATTATTCTGTCAGAATATCCTGTTTGTGTGTTACGTCGGACCTGATTCCATCTTTTATTATTCTGTCTTTATTATTCTGTCGAAATATCCTGTCTGTGTGTTACGCCGGACCTGGTTCCATTATTTATTATTCCGTCTTTATTATTCTGTCGGAATATCCTGTCGGTGTGAAATTCACCTGACCTTGTTCTGTTATTTATTATTATGTTGGAATAACCTGTCTATGCGAAGTACCGCATGCATGGTGATTTCTTTTGTTATTCCATTCTTTATTATACTCAGTTGATTAATGTTTTGACTTCTATACTCCATGAAATTAGTGGAATATTCTTGATATTTGCGCTTCATCTAGTATATTTTCATGGAAATATTCTTCTGAGCATTCTTGAATTTTATTTTATAAAGAAGTATCATGTTGACAATTTGGGCGTTATTAGTTCTTGGATTAAATAATTCTTGAATTTATTTTATTGAATTCTTATATCATTGTCATCATCCTCATGTTTATATTTTTTGAAAGTCATCTGTGGCCTGTAGTGCATAGATGGACTTAGTATGATTATGACCAGGGATTATTCGGTGTAATCATGACTGTAATGTTTCAAATGATGTGGTAAAAGTCCTCATTGGCCCGTAGTGCATTGATGGACAGTTGTTGGCATGATCATGACCATTGATGAATACACGAATATCCTTGGCCCGTAGTGCATGGATAATTTGTGGTTGTGACCCTGATGAATATCGTTGGCCGTAGTGCATGGATGATGTGGATTCTTTAATAAGCTGAGTCTCAACGATAAAAGTGATGAAAACCTTTTTAAATCATAAAAGATAGTAGATTTAATTCTCTACTTGATTCTTTTAATGGATTGCATATTTCGCTGCAGTTAAACTTGATTTCTATTATATTTTATCAGTTTAACATTGTTGAAGGCTAATGATAACTTATTCTGCATTATCTTAGTCATAATATTTCTTACTAGGCTAGTTGAGCTCACCCTTTCTTTCATTGTTCTCTTCAGGAAATGAGAACGTAGTCGGGACTAGTCGGGGAACGGAGTGATGGTCCGAGATGGTGTATTAGTAGTCCTCACTATTCTGTAAAATAGTGTGATAATAAATGTCATGAGGACTAAATTGGGTGTGGATATTGTCTAGATGACAATATTTGTATGAAAACTCACAACATGTATTTTGTCGTATTTTACACGACTGTTGTATAATTAAGTTGTATTTGAATTTTGTACCATGTATTTGGCGACTCAGAATAGGTGATGTATACCTATTTTGGGGGCGTCATATTATCAATAAGTGCATTATCCCACCATCCTTTAAGATTGCCAGTAAATCCATTTACTAAGAAACGACAGATATGATGGTCCGTGTTATCATTCTGTCTGCAGACAATGGCATACATCATCATGTGATGAACGGTTTCAAACATTTGATATTTTGTCTTACCATCAATATTCCATTCATAAATAATTTTTGCATGGTAAGATTTTTGAGAATGAAGAAAGTCTTCTTCATACAGAATATCCTAGGTAGGTCTGGGATAATAATACCTACTAGGTCCAGATAAAGCCATTCGAGCTATAGGTTTTTGACTATAAGTAGTTTTATTGATATTTTGTATTTCTTGAAAATTATTCTGAATGTCTAAGATATGAATAGTATCAGAATCTTCTTCTTCATTATTAGTATTATTATTACTGGTGTAAGAGGAAGGTTGTCCAAACATCATATTAATCTGAGATGAGGATGCGGTTGTAAGATTTAAATCTTTCATTTTGTTTATAAGATTATCAACAAACTCATTATCATTTTTAGAAGATTTCATCTTGAAATTACTGACTTCTAAAGGTGGCTTAATGGTTACAGGTTGAAGATCAATCTTTTGAGGAATAACTTGACAATTATCATTAATATGATTTATTTGTTCTTCAATCCTGGTTAACTATTTTCCTACAGTTTGAAGGAACAAATTAGTATAATTATTCTGTTTAGACAAGGGTAAAATATCTTTTATTTTAACCACTTCTTGTTGATGGGGTGTTTCAGAAACATCAACATACGGATTGATAACTAAGGGTTTTAAATTATCATTCCCTGGGCTAAGTTCAAGAGACTTAGGAGGGGGATGAATAGATTGTATAATGCTACCACTTGTGGTAATCCAATCCTTTTGAATTCCAGTTAACACATTCAGTTGACTTTTAGTGTAAAATTCTGTCTTAGGAACAAAATCACAATACCATTTAGCAAATGATAAAATATACTGGTTATTATTCAGATAAGTATAATAATTAGTTTTAATTTCTGTTAATTTATCATTATTATGATTATTAAAATACCAATTTCTAAAATTCTGGTATTTATCCTGCATGAACTCCTGGTTTAAACATTGGCGAATTTTACTATTAGGAGAAAAATCCATTTAACACTCAAAATTCATATCACTTGCAGTTGGACTATAAGGTCTTTTGTTTTGAGGAGTATTTGTTTCATAAATACCATGAGGTATTTGGTTTTCAAAAATATGTATTCCTTTTATTAAGTCTTCATTTTTTACAGACTCATTGCTGGGATTTTTAGACTCTTGATAAACAGATTCTAATGGATCAGACACAGACTTATTTTTATTATTATTATTAGTATAATTATTATTATTGTTATTAGTACAATTATTATTATAATTATTATTATTATTATTATTACTACTACTTTTATTATTATTATTATTATTATTATTATTATTATTATTATTATTATTATTATTATTATTATTATTATTATTATTACTACTACTACTACTACTACTACTACTACTACTACTACTACTAGTAGTTTTATTATTATTATTATTATTATTATTATTATTATTATTATTATTATTATTATTATTATTATTATTATTATTATTATTATTATTATTATTATTATTTATTATTATTGTTGTTGTTGTTATTATTATTATTATTATTATTATTATTATTATTATTAATATTAATTTTATTGTTATTATTATTATTAGTATTATTATTATTATTATTATTACTATTATTATTATTATTATAATTATTATTATCTTAATTTAAGGCAACATATTAATAGTTGTTGCAGAAAGTTGTATAAAATATGCAATGAAAATAAAAATTCTTGCCAATGAATGTGGTCCATATTAGACAACGAAATATAGAAACAAAAAAACTTTCGTTACCCACGATGAGGAAAAATCAAGTGGTTAGAAATTTTGCAACGAATTTCTAACGAATTTTGTTTCTAATTTTGCAACTATTTATGAATTTCGTTGCAAAAAGTAAAAACCTGACACAATCTGCAACGAATGACAAATTTCGTTGCTAAACATACACTTTTAGCAAAGTCGTTGCCTAAAAAATCATTGCTAAAGCCCCATTTTTAGCAACAAAAAAATTTTCGTTGCCCACGATGACGGGAAATCAAGTGACCGAAAATTTTGCAACGAATTTCTAACAATTTTTTTTTCAGCCAATGAATTAGCAACGAAATTTTGCAACGACTTATGAATTTCGTTGCAAAAAGTGTAAGCCTGACACAATCTGCAACGAAGGACAAATTTTGTTGCTAAACATATACTTTTAGCAACGACTTATAAATTCGTTGCTCGAAAAATCGTTGCTAAAGGCCCATTTTTTTGTAGTGATTAATTTTAAATAAAATAAAATAATTTTAAAATAATTAATTTTAAATAAAATAATTAGTTTTAAAAATAAAAATAAAATAATTAAAATAATAAAATTAAAATAAATATTTGGAATTAATGATTAATAATTAATCATTAACTTGTAAAATAATTATTTTATTTTAATTTTAAAATTAATTATTAATCATTCCCATTAAAAAATCATTAACTTGTAAAAAAATCATTTTGCCACATAAAAAAACAACTCTGTTTTTGTTTTAAAAACAAAATTTTAAAAATAGAATTTTTTAAAAAGTAATTTTTCAAAAATAGAATTTTATTTTACAAGTTAAAAAAGATTCTTTTTGAATAAAATAAAATTATATTCTAAAAAATTTTGTTTTTGAATTATTAATGATTTTGAATAAAAAATGTCGCTTTTGTAAAAAAAAAAAATCATTTTTGAATAAAATAATCATTAACTTAAAAAATATTATTTTGCCACATAAAAAAATAATTACATTTTTGTTTTTATTAATGATTTTGAATTACATTTTTGAATTATTAATGATTTTGAATTTTGTTTTTGAATTATTAATGATTTTGAATTTTGTTTTTGAATTATTAATGATTTTGAATAAAAATTTTGTTTTTGTTAAAAAAATTCTATTTTTGAATAAAAAATCATTAACTTGTAAAAAAATCATTTTTGCCATATAAAAAACAATTCTATTTTTGTTTTTACAAAAAAAATAGAATTTTTAAAAACAACAAAATTTTTAAAAATAGAAATTTTCAAAAGTAATTTTATTTTACAAGTTAAAAAAAATCGCTTTTGTTTAAAAAATCTATTTTTAAAAATTCTATTTTTGAATTATTAATGATTTTGAATAAAAAAAAAAATTCTATTTTTAAAATTACATTTTTGAATTATTAATGATTTTGAATAAAAATTACATTTTGTTAAAAAAATTCTCTTTTTGAATAAAATAATCATTTTACAAGTTAATGATTAATTATTAATCATTAATTCTAAATATTTATTTTAATTATTTTATTTTATATTTTATTTTTAAAACTAATTATTTTATTTAAAATTAATTATTTTATTTTATTTAAAATTATTTATTTTTGCCAATTTTTAAGACTAAAAGATAATTTCACCCCAAACTTGTGTTACAGCTTTCGCCGATCACTTTTGACCGGTTAAGTGAAGAAAGTGTGCGTTTTATTACGTATAATGAAGTTTGGGGTGTACTTAGACAATTTTTTATGTTTGGGGTGCAAAAGTAAATAGAAAGTAAAATTTGGGGTGCAAAATGTCTTTTAGTAAAAATCAAATGGGAAAAATTGCCCTAACATTGAACAACAGGCAACAAGGAACGTTACCAAGCGACACCGAAAGAAATCCAAAGGGAACTCATGAGCAGTGTAATGCTATTACACTTAGAAGCAGTAAGGAGTTGGTTTCTAACTGGGATAAGAAAGCTAGTGCAGGAGATGAATGTGAGGATGAGGGGAAGGAATTAGAGAATAAATGTACGGAAGTAGTGGTGCAAAAAGCAAAGGAAGAGAAACAACTTAAAGTTACACCACCTGCACCCTTTCCGTCAAGGTTAGAAAATAACAAGTTAAAGAACCAGTTTTCGAGGTTTATGGATATATTCAAACAGTTACACATCAATATTCCATTTGCCGAAGCACTTGAGCAGATGCCGCGTTACATTAAATTCATGAAGGACATACTTTCGAAAAAAATGTAAACTCCAGGAATTCGAAACAGTGGCGTTGACCGAGGAATGCAGTGCAATACTATAGAAAAAGCTCCCTCCTAAATTGAAAGATCCGGGAAGTTTTACGATTCCTTGTGAAATTGGCAATCAAGATGTTGGAAGAGCTTTATGCGATTTAGGAGCGAGTATAAATCTTATGCCACTGTCCATTTACCGAAAGCTGGGATTAAAGGAAGCAAAACCAACCAATATTAGTCTACAACTCACCGATAGATCAATAACATACTCGTTAGGAATAGTTGAAGACGTATTGGTCAAAGTTGAGTCACTGATCTTGCCAGCCGATTTTGTGGTACTAGATTTTGAAGAAGATAAGAACATCCCTATCATCTTGGGACGACCATTCCAGGCGACTGGACGAACTCTGATTGACGTGCCTAACGAAGAACTGATTATGAAAGTGTTTGACCAGGTAGTTAAGGTAAAGGTGTTCAAGGAAATCCCAGTCCCGATTGACAAGGAAGAATACGAATTGCTCGAGAATTCTACACATGTCAAGTTCAGGGATTGCAAAGAGGATAGTGATCTTAAGGCATTAATTGAGGATAGAAAGTCTAATTCATCACCCAACTTGCAAGTGAACGGACATGCAATACAACAATATTGGTGTTGCGCGATAAATAATCATCAGGCCGCAGTTAACCCAACCGATCCAGGATGAAACAGGAAGCAGTCAGGCTGACGACTTAAAATCAAGCGCTAATTGGGAGGCAACCCAAGTTTACGTTTAATTTTTGTACTTCCATTCATAATTGTTAGAATATAGTTTTATTAAGTTGTTAGGTAGTATTTTATAATAAAAGTCTTGTTAATCTCTCCATAATGCCCTATGTCATCACTAACTCACTAATTCTCATGTGTTATATCTTGCAGGATGGAAAAAGGATAATATGGTGAGTTAAAATGAAGCAAAGTGAGAAAACAGGAGAGCTTGGCGGTAAGAATTACCATTGGTAGCCCCCTCTTACTACAACCCCCCGGTAACCCTTTAAGATTACAACTTCGCTTGTATGGGGTCCCCAAATCGAGATAAGAGTAGCCATATGCGCCTGTATGGCTTTTCAAGCTTAACACCCTCATGGAAGTGGGTCAGGATTCGACTGAATTTTTTTGGCAGTTACATATGGTATACTCCACAACTCCCATAACTTCCCCTTCAACTAAGAATCCTCATAACCACCACCCACCACCCAATACACCCACGATCTCCAATGCTCCACTACCTCTACCCACCTCTTCAATCCACCAATAAACACCCCCACACCACCTCTATATATTACCACATCTCATCCCATATTCCACACACCACTCTTCAACTACACTCATCAAATTTTGAATTAGGGCCTTCATAGTGGATATTTGTGACCATTAGAGAGGCAAACATATCATTATTCTCAAATTACTAAGCTTCATTCATCATATTGGAGGGCCAATTTCACAAGTTTGGGGGATAACCATTTGTGCAAACCAAGTGTTCGTCACTGTGTTTCAACCAAGTTTGGGGGAGAGCTAAGGAAAGTTAAGCAATAGAGAGAGATCATGGCTTCACATTCAACATCTAAATGCCAAAAGGGGAGAGAGTTCAAGGCCATCTCAACCAACCCGAACTTTTGATCGCCGAAAATTATGAAATCTTGCTTGCCACCGATAGTATGATTACATGCTCAAGAAAGCCCTTACCGGGAGGGGGTTGCAACCGAATCCTAACGATGGGGAGATGATGCCTCAAATTTATCAAAAGGGGTGGACGAATTTCACAGAAGAGCCGGAACCCGCTGTGGTCATCATTGTCAAGGAATTTCATGCAAACGCTGAGGACAAAGAACCATTCCACGCGTTTGTACGAGGTCGGTTGGTTCCGTTCAGTGCCGATGCAATCAACACCTACTATTAACTGCGGGTACCTCACCACTGCCACTATGCTCACCTACCAAATTCTGATCTAGACTATGATTCAATAATCACGAAGATGACAAAGCCGGGAACATCTTGGATGAAAGGTCGGAAGGGAGGCACAGTGTTCCATAGCAAGGACCTTAGTCGGTATGGAAAAATATGGTACGCATTCTTATGCGCTAAAATGCTTCCGTCCCAACACACCTTGGACGTCACCAAAGAGAAGGCGTTGATGTTGTACGCAATTGTGCAAGATTTCATTATCGACGTCTGGGCCATTATCTGTTTCTCCATCCGCCGGTGTTTACGTGGAAATTTTTCGGGCGGCTTGCCACACCCATCACTCATATGTGGGTTGTGTCGCAATACAGGGGTGAGATGGTCCGATGACGAGCCAACATAAATGTCGCTCGCGTTGCTTGATTCTAGAATGATAGCGTGGTATTCTGTATGGGTAGGAGGCGAGTCACATCCGCGTGGTCTGGGCTTTATTTTTCTGTCGACTTCGGAAGACGAAGTTGATGCTATAGAGGCATCATAGGATGATGATTAAGCTATGGAAGATCAAGGGGCCGTGCAGGTACCACAAACCGAGGCCATATCCAGTCCTCAGTTCCTTGATTTCCAAAATCAAATGCATGCGCACAACAAAGCGGCACGTCGGGAAATGCGGCGATTGGAACTGAGGCAAGATCACATGTTTGATGCTATGAACGCATCTTTTGCTTTACTCAACACAACTCTTCAAATCTTCAACCCGGCGGCCCAATTTCCATATCAGCAGCCCATGCCAATGCCGAGGTTTCCACCAAGTGATTCAGACGAAGAAGAACAACAACCACCTCCTCAGATTTAAGCGATAGCAGGGAAGTCCTCACGTACTTAATATTGATTATTCATCCAATGAGGACATTGTATTACTTAAGTTCAAAGGAATTAAATTCATGTTTGCATGCATGTGTAGTACTTAGGTTGCATTTTGTCATTTTAATTTCAGTATTGCATGATAGCTTAGGTGCATACATAGTAGTTTAGGTTATTATTGTCATTGCATTATTTTTTAGTTTGGTAAATAGTGCATTTTGTTATATATATAAAAAAAATAAAAAAAAATTAGTTAGTGAAATATTGTGTTTGCATAAGTCCAGCAATATTGTAGTTCATATTATTTATGGGCCAATGATGAGATTGATAATAATTTAACCAATACAACATTGAGTACTAGAACTGTGATATAATTTCTGTTAAGAATCGAATCTTGAGCTCGTTTGAAACTGGTATAGAAAAGGTTAGCACGATTAATAACATCTTTGTTGACTGGTCAATTCAAATTGATACATAAATAGTCTCTAAAGGATAATGCTAGAGTAAATGAGAAAATGACAAGGATAGACAGTAAAGGCAAAAATTAAGTAAGAACCTAAGTTTGGGGGATGATATGTGGGGTATATAAGCTTTATCTAAAAAAAAGTATATATATCGTGACTAGTCTTGTTTCGGGGCCTTTGTTACTTGAGCAAGTACGCCCGAGGGGATTGTCTTTACACCTAGCGCCCTAAGGTCTTTTATGGTCTGGGAGTCGTTGGTTGAAAGCTCGCTAAGGGGTAGTGTGACGCCCCCAAAATAGGTATACATCACCTATTCTGAGTCGCCAAATACATGGTACAGAATACAAATACAATCTTAATTATACAACAAGAGAGCTGTGAGTTTTAATACAAATATTATCTTCTAGACAATATCCACTCTCAGAATAAGTCCTCATTACATTTATTGTCACAATATTTAACAGAATAGTGAGGACTACTAGCTAATACTATCATCCGGACCATCATTCCGTTCCCCGACTCGTCCCAGCTACGTTCTCATTTCCTAAAGAGAACAGTGAAAGAAAGGGTGAGCTCAACTAGCCTAGTAAGAAATATTATGACTAAGATAATGCAGAATAAATTATCATTAGTCTTCAAAAATGTTAAACTGATAAAATACAATAGACATCAAGTTTAACTGCAGCGGATCAAGCAATCCATTAAAAGAGTTAAGTAGAGAATAAAATCTACTATCTTTTATGATTTAAAAGGTTTTCATCACTTTTATCATTTGAGACTCGACTTAATAAATAATCCACATCATCAAATCGCCACATTACTACGCCGAGGATATTCTTTAGTATCACGACCACAAATTATCCATGCACTACGGGCCAAGGACATTCGTGTATTCATCAATGGTCATGATCATACCAACAACTGTCTATCAAAGCACTACGGGCCAATGAGGACTTTTACTACATCATTTGTAACATTACGGTCATGATTACACCGAATAATCCCTGGTCATAATCATACCAAGTCCATCTATGCACTACATGCCACAGATGACTTTTAAAAAAACAAATAAACATGAGGATGATGACAATGATATAAGAATTCAATAAAACAAGTTCACAAATTAATTTGTCCAGGAACCAATAACGTCCAAATTGTCAACATGATACTTATTTGTAGAGTAAAATTCAAGAATGCTCAGAAGAATATTTCCATGAAAAGATACTGGATGAAGTGCAAATATCAAGGATATCCCACTAATTTCATGGAGTATAGAAGTCAAAACTTTAACCAACTGAGTATAATGAAGAATGGAATAACAAAAAAAATCACCATGCATGCGGAACTTCGCATAGACAGGTTATTCCAATAGAATAATAAGTAACGGAACCAGTCGGGCAAAATTGCTTGCAAGCGAGGATGTTCCAATGAGAATAATAAAGAATGGAATAACAATGTGAAATCACCATGCATGCGATTGCGATAGACAAGTTATTCCAATAGAATATTAATAAAGAGCGGAACTAGGTCCGGTAGAAACGCATGCACGGGATGTTCCAACAGAATAATAATAAAGAGCGGAAACCAGTCGATTGTAAAATGCATGACAGGATATTCTAATGTAATAATAAAGACGGAATAATAGAAGAATGTCACCAAGTATAGGGTAGTCCGCGTATACAGGTTATTCCAATAGAATACTAAATAAAGAATGGAATAACAGAAGTTCTCTTCATGAATACAAAAGAAATAATACCCCTTATCGTAAAAGAAACTGGATATAGGAAAAGAAAGTTAGCAGATTTCTCTTCTTCTTTCTCTCTATAATTTTCTCTCTTTAGAGCTTCAGTGAATTCGTAAGAAAATAATAAAGGAATGAACTTCTATTTATAGAAGAATGGACTGCATAGTAATTGAGATAATCATATCCTTCCTAGGAAAGGAAAAGTAATAAAACAAAACTTATATAATCTAATCCTTCCTAGGAAAGGAAAAGTAATAAAACAAACCTTATATAATATAATCTAATAAAACAAAACTGAGTGACTTATTACATAAACATCAATAATCAATACCGTGTGCTACTCTTGCAACCACGCCAGACATATTCTTTTACTACCGAAAGTAGTTCAACAAGATAACGGTAAAACTTCCATAGTTATTTTCATAAAAATATTTTTGTCGTTTTCTCAATCGACAATAATTCTATTATGGGGTCCACTAATGATTGTACTGAAGTGCATGCGGATATTCCCCGACAAAAAAGAATATTTCCCGACCAATCGAATATAATATGACAACTTGCATACTTTGCAAAATTTAAATATATTACCCACTACTATAACATTATTAAAAATTCATTCCATAATATTCAAAAATGATAATTATAGAAAATTCATCTTTATTCAAAAAGTTGGGATCTTACAACCTCCCCTTCTTATGAAATTTTGCCCTCGAAATTAGGGTACGTACCTGGTATATCGAAGAGGTAAGGATACCTTGATTTCATTTCAGATTCTAACTCCCAGGTCATTTTCTCAACATTATGATTTCTCCACAAAACTTTGACTTGAGGTATAACCTTGGAGCGTAGAATATGTTCCTTCTTATCCAAGATTTGAACAGGAACCTCTTCATACGTTAAATCTTCCGCTATTTAAATGCGGTTCTAACTCAATAATGTGGTTCGAGTCTTCCACATATTTACGTAATATGGATATGTGAAAACGCGTTTTGAACACGAGATATACTTAGCAGTAAAAAAGCGAGTCTATAGGCCGCGATTCCTACTCGATCGAGGATTAAAATGGGCCGATGAATCGAGGATTGAGCTTTTCTCTCTTTCTAAATCTCGTAACTCCTTTCCATGGAGCAACACATAACAACACATAATCTCCTATATCGAATTCCACGTCCTTTCGATGAAGATCAGTATAACTCTTTTGTCGATTTTGTGAGGTTTTTATACGTTGTCGGATCGTTTGAATCTTTTTCGTAGTCATACGTACCAACTCTGATCCCAACAACGTTGCTTCACCCACCTCATCCCAGCATACTGGAGAACGAAACTTTCTTCAATACAACGCCTCGAATGGAGCTATGCCAATACTTGCTTGATAATTGTTGTTGTAGGAAAACTCCACCAATGGTAGAACTTGTCCTAGCTTCCCTTGAAGTCAAGGACACAGAGTCTTAATAAATCTTCAAGAGTTTGAATAGTCCTCTCTGATTGTCCGTCCGTTTGAGGATGATATGCCGAACTAAATCGTAAATCCGTGCCCATAGCTTTTTGCAAACTTACCCAAAATCGTGAAGTGAATCTTGGGTCTCGATCAGAAACTATGGATACTGGCATACCATGCAGTCTTAGAATCTCGTTTATGTACATACGAGTAAGACGTTCAAGTGTATAAGTTTCTCGTATTGGTAAGAAGTGAGCAGACTTGGTCAATCTATGAACAATGACCCAAATTGCATCTATGCCTTGAGAAACCTTGGGAAGACCAGTAAAGAAATCCATGGTAATGTGCTCCCACTTCCATTCTAGAATTTCAAGTGGTTACAATGGACCTTTTGGTACTTGATGCTCTGCCTTGACTCGTTGACAAGTTAAACACCTTGAGATAAATAGCACTATCTCTTTCTTTATATTGCCCCACCAAAATGTATGTCGAAGATCATGATACATTTTGGTACTCCCAGGATGGATTGCAAACGGTGTGTTGTGCGCCTCCATCATGATTTTATACTTTAACTCAGGATCGTTAGGAACACAAAGTCTGGAGTTGACTCGAAGTATTCCTTCTTCATCGATTCTTGCTTCCGGCATAGCACCTTCTTGTACTTTCTTCCTCATATGCATCAACTCCAGGTCTGTAGCTTGAGCAGCTTTAACTCTATCGATTAAAGTCAGTTATACTCGTATGTTCGCCATCATCACATGGGTCCCTGGAGTTTTTAACTCTATCTCCATCCTTTGCAAGTCACACAAAATGGGCCTTTGCATTGACAATATCGCACTTGTACTCGCATATGATCTTCTACTCATTGCGACAGCTACCACGTTCGCTTTTCCAGGATGGTATTGGATGGTATGATATAATCTTTCAATAGTTCAAGCCAACGTCGTTGTCGCATGTTGAGTTCCTTTTGAGTGAAGAAATATTTGAGGCTTTTATGATCCGTAAAGATCTCCACTTTCTCCCCATACAAGTAATGCCTCCAAATCTTTAGTGTATATAACAAATACGCCAACTCTAGATCATGAGTAGGATAATTCCTCTCATATTCTTTGAGTTGTCGTGAGGCATAAAGGCTATGACTTTCCCATGTTGCATGAGAACACATCCTAACCCTTTTGCACGAAGCATCATTTGTAGATGACAAATCCTCTCGAACCGGATGGTATTGTCGAGCAGTCTTGAAATGAGTCTTCTCTTGAGTTCTTGAAAACTCTTCTCACATTCCTCGCTCCAATCGAACTTTGTATCTTTACGAGTCATTTGAGTTAATGGAGTAGCGATTCGAGAAAACCTTCTACGAATCTCCGATAATAACCCGGCTAAGCCGAGAAAGCTACGCACTTCGATCATCGATTTAGGTTGTTCCGACTTTGAATAGCTTCAATCTTTCTTTGGGTCAACAGATATTCCATGACTTGATACCACGTGCCCAAGGAATGCTACTTCCTCAAGCCAGAACTCGCATTTTCTTCAACTTGGCATAAAGCTTATATTCACGAAGCTTTTGGAGTATCAGCCTCAAATGTTGCTCATGATCTTCACGACTTTTGGAATATATGATGGTGTCATCAATAAAGACGACCACAAAGTGATCCAAATATTCCTTGAATACTCGGTTCATCATATCCATGAAGGCAGCAGGAGCATTAGTCAATCCAAAGGACATGACTAGGAATTCATAATGCCCGTACCGAGTTAAAGCCATCTTTGGAATGTCGTCAGTTCTAATCTTCAATTGGTGATATTCGGAACGAAGATCAATCTTTGAAAAGAATTTGGCGCCTTGCAACTAGTCAAACAGATCATCAATACGTGGCAATGGGTACCTATTTTTGATGGTGACATGATTTAACTCCCGATAATCAATACAAAGTCGCATACTCCCATCTTTCTTCTTCACGAATAGGACAAGAGCACCTAAAGGAGAAGTACTAGGACGAATAAATCCAATGTCTAACAATTCCTGCAGTTGGGTCTTTAACTCCTGAAGTTCAATAGGAGCTATTCGATATGGGGCTTTGGAAATGGGTTTTGTACTGGGTTTAAGGTCGATACAAAATTCAATTTCACGCTCTGGGGGTAGGCCAGGAAGTTCTTCAGGGAATACGTCAGGAAATTCATTAACAATAGAAATATCATTCAAAACTGACGTATTTTTGTTTAGATCCGAGACATAAGCTAAGAAAGCTTAACATCTGTTTTTCAATAAAGGAATAGCTTTATGGCTTGAGATGACAGTGATTAATTTTAATGGTTTGGTTGCTTGAATTCGCATAATAGGTAGATTAGGAATATGAAAGCTAACAACTTTATGAAAATAATCAATTTTTGCATGATGAGTAGTTAACCAATCAATTCCTAGAATCACATCAAATGCAAGTATTTTCAAAGAAATAAGATCGACAGGTAATGTGAGGGTACCGATTTGAACTAAACAAGACTTATAAACAGTGGATGTAATGAAGGTTTCTCCCAATGGAGTTTCAACAGATAAGTCAAATTCCAATTTCTCCGGAGTCAAATTTAAATGTTGAGCGCAAGTAGGAGAAATAAAAGAATGGGTAGAACCGGTATCAAATAAAGTATATACTTCGCTAGAGTTTATGATAAGCTTACCCGTGATGACCTCGTTCGGGTTCCTTGCTTTTTGGGAGGTCACGACAAACGCTCTCCCTTGAACTACAGGTTTTGTCTTGTCTGGGACGGCCTTTGATGCCTCCATTCCAGCTTAACTTGTCTTCGGTGCACGACAAAATCGGGCCAGGTGACCTTCTCTTCCACAATTGTAACATGCTTTGGAGGGCATCGCGCAATTTGGATTGATGTGTCCCTCCCCTCCACACTTGAAGCATATGATAGGTGGTCGTTCTCCTTCCTTAACGACAGGTGCTGATGCTGACGTCTTTCCATCATTGTTGAACTACTCTTCTTAAAATGTCCATTCTTATTGTTTTGGCCATGATTACCACCGAAGTGGTTACCATTTCTGGCCTGTTGATTCCCTCCACGCTTGTTGTCACTGCTTCGATGACTGTTCTCACCGATATTATCACTTTGTCGGTTGCTCTCCTTTGGTTGGGTTGACTCATTATCACGCTCCAATAACTGAGCCCTATTAACAATATCTGAATACAAACACAGTTTATGAGAGATAAGATATTGACGTATCTCGGGTTTCAAACCTCTTAAAAACATTCGCGTCATTCTCTCCTCATTATCAACCAAATGGGACGCAAACCGGGACAACTCGGCAAACTTGGCTTCGTACTGCGATACGGTCATATTGTTTTGTTCCAGCTTGATGAACTCTACCTCTTTCATGTGACGAATACTTTCGGAAAAGTACTTGTCGTTGAATAATTCTTGGAACTTCTCCCAAGACATCTTCGGCATGGCGAGTTGAGTACGCTTTACTGATTCCCACCAAGAATGCCTCGCTCTCGCATAACATGAAGGTGGCAAAAGGAACCTTTTGCTCCTCGGAGCATCCCAATACATGAAGGTGGCACATTATCCTGATTATTGATCTGTGGAGACTCAACGGTCTCCTGTGCTCCATTGATATTCTCAACATTCTCGAATGTTATTTTTAAATACTGTCACAAAATAAAGGTTAAATAAAATATCACATATTATCCCTATACTCTGACCGACCAATTAAATATCAAATAAACTTAAGTAGGTCATACTAGCGAAAGAATTCCCCGTCTCTCCCCTCCTAGTTCTTATCTCACATCTTAGCCAGTGATCATATCCCTAAGCTTTGATACCAACTGTGACGCCCCCAAAATAGGTATACATCACCTATTCTGAGTCGCCAAATACATGGTATAGAATACAAATACAATGTGAGACCCCAAATTTTACGAATAAAGATTTAATTTTCTTGAAATATTTTTTTGAATATTATGGTATGAATTTGAGATAAAGTTATAGTTGTGGGTAGTATTTATAAATTTTGCAAAATATGCAAGTTGTTATATTATATTCGATTGGTCGGGGAATATTCTTTATGTCGGGGAATATTCGTACGACGGCACAATCATTGGTGGACCCACAACAGAATTGTTGTCGGATTGAGAAAACGACAAAAATATTTTTATGAAAATAACGGCGGAGGTTTTACCGTTAATACTGTTGAACTACCTAGTAGTAAAAGTACAGTAATACTCGTGGTTGCATAGTAGTACACGGTATTGATTATTGATGCTTACGTGAGAAGTCACTCCGTTATACTCAATTATTACTGCATCACATCTCTCATATTATTGATTCGATTATTATCAGTATCATCTGCATTATATGTTATATTATTAAATCAATAATTGAGACGACAAAGTTATTCATATTATTAAATTGCAATATTTATAATGTCTAGAAGTTACATCGAGGAGAGGTTTGGTCACCTAATTGCTTGCGCGCCAATAGGAGAAATCCTTATTGAAAGCCCCTCTTTCCTGGGAACAACTTGGTTGTTAAATATTGTGAGTTATAATATTAATGATGAATAAGTTCGTGTTGATTAAAGATGAATTTGATAGTTTCATTGTGTTGAGATTATTTATAGAAATCGACATCTATTCCGATGATAATTAATGTTTGGAGGTTATATTGTTCAATCGGGTTTTCGGGACACTTTTCGTGTCGAGTTACTATTCACGAGTTACTATTCATGAGTTACTTACTATTCATGAGTTACTATTCACCCGAACAATATATTTATTTTCAGTCCAAATTATTTTTTGGTACAATATTATTCCATGAGGAGATGTGCTAATTTTTCAGACCGTTGGTTGAATTTATTATAGTAAATCAATATGGATCATTGGTTTAAAGTTTTAATAATGAATCAGTATGGATCGCTGGTTTAAAGTTTTAGTAGTGAATCAGTATGGATCGCTGGTTTAAAGTTTAAATAGTGAATCAGTATGGACCGTTGCTTTAAGTTTTAATCTGGACCGTCCATTTAAAAGTAAATCAATCTGGACCGTTCAGGAATTAGTTACTATTCTATCCATTCTTCTATAAATAGAAGCTCATTCCTTCATTATTTCTTACGAATTCACTGAAACTCTAGAGAGAGAAATTATAGAGAGAAATTATAGAGAGAAGCTATAGAGAGAAAATCTATAGAGAGAAAGAAGAAGAGTATTCTGCTACTTCATTACTTCTATATCCAGTTTCTTTTACGGTAAGGGGTATTATTTGTTGTACCCGTAAGGGGTGTTATTCTTTTGTATTCATGAAGAGAACTTATGTTATTCCATTCTTTATTATTACATTGGAAAAACTCAGATGCTGCTTTTACCTATACTTGGTGGAATGACCTGTATATGCGGTTTACCCAATACTTGGTGATCTTCTTCTGTTATTCCATTCTTTATTATTCTGTTGGAATAACCTGTTTATGCAAAGTACCGCATACTTGCTGAAATTCTTTTATTATTCCGTTCTTTAATATTCTGTCGAAATATCCTGTCGGTGTGGATTTCACCTGACCGGGTTCCATTATTTATTATTCCGCATGTTGATTATATCACGTTCTAGCCTTATGTTTTGATGATGACTTGCTTGTTGATACTAAATTGTGTATTGTGGATTTCAGGAAACTATTTCAAGAAGTGTTTGTTGGATTATTCAAGAAGAATGAAGATGTTTTGAGTCCTAAGAAAAAATATGTAAGGTCATTGCAAATATTCATTTTTTCAATACAAGGCTCTAGAACATTTTATGAGTGCATTTAAGTTGATGTTTCGTGCATGATTTTATGCTAACTGTTATTACATGATTTATTGTTGTTAGTATGCATGCGTAAGAATTAAAATGAATTGTCCGGTTTAATTAAATTACATGTGTGATAAGAGAGTTCTAATCCGTATAACATATGTAATTTGTTGGAAGTACAAAAGCTTGTGGTGGTAAAGATATGATCATTATCTGTTGGTTGAATTAAATGCCTAAGTCTTGGGAATATAAGATAATCCTGGAGAGTTGTGTGATGTTACACTTTCTTATATTTATAAAGTTAACACTCCATTATCTTTTGAAAGGCAGTAATATCTCTTAAACAATTATGACGGTAGAATTTTAATTAAGCACATACCTTGGAAAAAGGAAATCATGATTATCCTTTGTAGAATTGGAACTTGTTACGATAAATTGTTGGCGGCTGACTTTATGGGAATTAGTCTTGAAATACTATCTTGATTTAATATTGAAAGAGTCCAACATATGATTGTAACTGCCAAGGATAAATTGATTAGCTATTAACGGATGTATTTGTTGACACGTTACTTATTTGATGGAAACAAAAAGTTTTTTCAACGAAATTGTGTTTGAATAAACAACGGTAATATTTTTGATGGGTTATAAAAAGGAGAATTATTTTCAGTAGAAAACACAACACTTACATTGCAATTACAAACTTCAGAAATTATTATTTTCGGTGCAATATTCCAGCTGCTGTGCTTTCGTACTCAGATTAAATATCAGCAATTTTCGTGAGCTTTATATTGGTGATATCTTTTATTATTTCTATTTGATCATTGCATTCATTAGTTGAGCCTTGCATTGTTAAATTGCTTATTTGCTTTGATCATTAGACCTCTATCATTGTAATCCTAAATTTGTTTTAGACTAAGTGTTGTCTAAGGAAATTTAATCCAGGTTGATTAAGGTTTGTTTACAAACATGTTCAAGGAAGCATAGGTGCTTAAGGAGTGATTTGGTGCACAAGGAGCAAGAGTGCTCAAGTAAATTATTGTAATTCAATTTTATAGAATCTGTATTGTAACAAGAGTCTTTTAAAGAAATAAAAGTTAGTCTCCAATACTAGTTGGTATTGGACGTGGAGTAGGCTATTATTATAGAGGGTAATAGCCGAACCACGTAAAAATCTTGGTGTTATTTTTATTACTTGATTTAACTTCATTTCTTTCAAGTTTATTGGTTTGCTAAATAAAAATCTAATCGTGAGAATTTTTGTTGTTATTAAATATTTTATTTAACTTACAAAAACACCAAGATATTTTTCTTAAACAAAAATTCAATTCGGTAGACCGTAATCATTCAGCAAGCTGTATTCATCAATATAGTTGACTGCATTCAATAAGTTAGTTTAAAATTTTAAATTGGTCATAGTTTGTATCCACACTTATTTAACCCCCCCTTCTAAGTGTGCCTTACCTGAATTTCATTTGGTATCAGAGCTTGGCTCTACTTACTTGGTCTTAAAAGTGACTTGTAGTGAAAGATTCTGACATGGCACAGTTCGGAAAAAATAATCAAGAAGGTCAATCAACCAATAGACCTCCACTACTGCATGGAACAGAAAACTACAACTTCTGGAAATTTGAAATGAGGATCTACCTTAAAAGAGATCCTTGGGAATGGTGGGTTGTGGAGAATGGACCAGTTATTCCAAGGAAAGATGACGGTACTCCAAAGACTTTTCTAGAGATGGATTCAACTGAAACCTTCATGGTCTCCTATGATTCAAGGGTGATGAATACTCTATTAAGCGGCATGGTGCAGTCCGAGATTGACAAAGTATCCTTATGCAACACAGCTAAGGAAATTTAGGATACTCTAGTGGTGAGTCATGAAGGAACATCAAAAGTTCGAGAAGTTAAGCTAAGCATGCTTATGCATGATTATGAGATGTTCAAACTTGAGAAAGATGAAACTATAAAGATGGCTCAAGCAAGGTTCCTTGTTCTTCTGAACTCTTTAAAGCTATTAGACAAATCTATTCCACAAAGTGAGATTAATCGTAAGTTACTTCGGGCCATGCCCAAGAGGTTTGCATCTAAGATTACTACTCTTCAAGATTCCTCTACTATATCTACTATGGTTACACTAACCCTTTTTGGTGAACTTGAGAAATATGAACATCAGTTAAAGAGGTATGATGACGAGGAGGAAACTCCTCGTAGAAAGCTTTTAGCTCTTAATGCAGGAAATGAAGAAGATCTTGATGATGATTCTGAAGAAGAGATAACTATGATGTCACGGAGACTCAAAGGACTTCTACAAAGAAAGAATAAACAAAAGAATATCTTCAACTCAAATAAAGGCAAAGGAAAGCAAACTGGGGAAACGTGTTTTGAATGTGGACGTCCAGGGCACTTCAAGAAGGACTGTTTTTAACTAAAGAATAAAGGAAAAACAGGCTTCAAGGACAACAAGAAAAACAAGGCACTGGTCACCTGGAGTGATGAAGAAGAATCTGAAGTTGAGGTCGACGCCAAGGATGAAATAGCTCAAGTATGCTTCATGGAATAGAAGGTGAATCTACTGAGGTATCCATTTTTGAAATTATCTCTTTGAAACAAGAAAATGAGAAATTGAAAGAAAAGAATACATGTTTGAAAGACTTAGTTAACACATTAATGGGTGAAGTAGAATATTTGATAGATGAAAAGAAGAATATTGAAAAGGAATCTATATGTAAAGAAGAAAAAATTTTGATTGCTAAAAATGACTTTCTTGAAAATTATAACAAAGTTCTTTTTAACAAAGTGACTTACTTGAATAATGAAGTTGAAAAATTGACAAATGAACTGAAAATGCGAGATGTATGTATTGATGCTTTTGGTAATGAATCCCGGTCTAAACCCAATCATACTTGTGAACTTCAAAAGGAAGTAGATTCATTAAAAATATCTCTTGCTAGATTCGTTCAAGGAGAAGAAAATCTAACTATCATGTTAGGAAAGCAAAAACCTAGTTTTGATAGACAATGAATAGGTTATAATCCCACTCATGAAACCGGTAAGGTGAATATGCTTAAATCCAAGTCGCGTTTGAAATTGAATTATTGTTCTCCTTTCACAACATGCAAAAACTGTGGTATTAAAGGTCACTTGGACATAAATTGTTTTAAGAAAAATAAGATTAAAAAAGTATGGGTGAAAAAGGTTGATTTACTTGTAACTAACCCTAAAGGACCCAAAAAGATGTGGGTACCAAAAAGATAAATCAATTTTTCTTGATAGGTATGTTCCAAAGCGAAGATTCCTTCTCAAAAATGGATTCTTGATAGTGGATGCTCTCGTTACATGACTGGTGATAAATCAAAGTTTGTGGAACAAAAAATCAAGAAGAAAAATGGAACGGTCACATTCGGAGATAATCGAACTTGTGAGATTGTTGGAAAAGGTAAAATCGGTAATGGTAGGGTTAACATCGATAATGTTCATCTTGTTAACGGTCTTGAATTAAATCTTATTAGTATAAGTCTAATGGACAATGGTCACCAAGTTAGTTTTGATAAGGAAAAATGCATCATTTCTCATGGTACTAACAATGTTTCTCTAGTTGCACAAAGAGAAGGAAATATATATACTATTGACTTTGAGGAATAGGATGAAGAATTATGTCTTGCATCTGTGCAAGATAAGGCTAATCTGTGGCACAAGAGGATGGGACATGTTCACATGGATCTAATCAAGAAATTGTCCTCAAAGAATCTAGTCAAAGGGTTGCCAAAGATAAAATATGAAAAGAAGGGAATATGTGTTCCTTGTCAACTTGAAAAACAAGTAAGGACATCATTCAATGCAAAGAATATGGTATCTACCTCTACTCCTTTACAACTACTTCATCTTAACTTATTTGGCCCAGAAAGGCATGCTAGTATTAATGGTAAATTTTATGCATTTGTAATAGTTGATGATTTCTCTAGATATACATGGGTTTTATTTTTGAGAACCAAAGATGAAGCATTTAAAGAGTTTGACAAATTGATAAGAAATTTAGAGACTAAGTATAGTCTCAAACTTATAAAAATTCGGAGTGATCATGGTACAGAATTTCAAAAGGATTTTATTATATTCTGTGATCAAAAAGGAATAAGCCATGAGTTTTCAGCTCCAAGAACTCCTCAGCAGAATGGAGTAGTGGAAAGGAAGAATAGAACATTACAAGAAACTGCTAGAACATTACTGTAAGAGAGTAAGCTTCCAAAGAAATTTTGGGCCGAGGCAGTAAACACATCATGTTATGTTCTAAACAGAGTACTCATTCGTCCAATGTTTTTGAAAACTCCTTATAAACTTTTGAATAATAAAATTCCTAATATAAGTTATTTCAAAGTATTCGGGTCTAAATGTTATTTACTAAATACTAGTGATAACTTGGGAAAATTTGATGCCAAATCTTATGAAGGTATTTTCATTGGTTATTCTCATAACAGTAAAGCATATCGTGTTTTTAATATTTACAAATTATGTGTTGAAGAGTCAATTCATATAACTTTGAATGAGACTAACAATGATCTTTTAAAAGAAAGAGAAGAGGATGCGGGAAATTTGGAGATTTTCACAAATTCAGTAAACCGAATGGACAAGCTTAACAGGCTGGATTGAATAATCCACATGAAAATGAACATGAGGCAACTCAAGATCTTGAAGAAAATTTTCCTCAGCAGGAAGAGGTAATACACGATGTTCAAATGCTAAAGACAACAAAATATCTCTAGGATCATCCACCGGAAAATATCATTAGAGATATAAACAAAGGAGTTACTACACGAAGAAATCTACAAAATCAATGCGCGTTCTCTGCATTTGTATCACAAGTGGAGCCAAATAATGCGAAAGAAGCTATACTTGATGAAAATTGGCGTATGGAAATGCAAGAGGAACTTCAACAATTTGAACGATGTCAAGTTTGGGAATTAATGCCTCCTCCTAAAGATAGTTCTGTCATTGGAACAAAATGGGTGTTCAAAAATAAGCTTGATGAGCATGGGACAATCACTCGCAACAAAGCCAGGCTAGTGGCTCAAAGATACAATCAGCAAGAAGGGATCGACTACTAAGAAACTTATGCTCCAGTCGCAAGACTAGAATCTATTCGAATCTTATTAGCATTTGCTTGTTACAAGAAATTCAAGCTTTACCAAATGGATGTAAAGAGTGCGTTTCTTAATGGATACATCAATGAAGAAGTGTATGTCAAGCACCCTCCTGGATTCGAACATGAGAAATATCTAAGTCATGTTTTTAAGCTAAAGAAAGCTCTTTATGGTCTCAAACAAGCTCCCAGGGCTTGGTACGAGAGGTTAAGTAAGTATCTTCTTTCAAATGGTTTTACTAGAGGTCAAATAGACTCTACACTATTTATTAAACATGAAAAACAAGAAATAATCATTGTTCAAATATATGTAGATGATATAATATTTGGTGCTACTAATGATTTTCTTTGTGAGTGGTTTTCAAAGTGTATGCATAAGGAATTTGATATGAGCTTAATGGGAGAGCTAAGTTACTTTTTGGGACTTCAAATCAAGCAAACAAAGGAAGGAATCTATATTCATCAAACCAAGTACACAAAAGAGCTTCTTAAAAGATTTGGTTTTGAAGGAACCAATCCAAAGGCTACACCAATGAGCACTTCAATAAAGCTCACTTCAAATGATAAAGGTATAGATGTAGAGTCAACCAAATATCGAGGTATGATCTGTTCTTTACTATACTTAACTGCATTTAGACCTGATATGATGTACAGTGTATGTCTGTGTGCTCGATTTCAAGCAAAACCCAAAGAATCTCACTTACAAGCAGTTAAAAGAATTTTTAAATATTTAAGTGGTACTATAAGTTTAGGGTTGTTTTCTCCAATAAGTAATCATTTTGAATTAATGGGTTATTGGATCTTCGTTATCGCAGGGTTTCAAATTGATAGAAAAAGTACAAGTGGTGCTTGTACATTTTTGGGACAAAGTCTTGTCTCGTGGCACAGTAAAAAGCAAACTTCGGTTGCTTTGTCAACCACTGAGGGTGAATATTTAGCTGTAGGGAGTTTTTGCTCTCAAATATTATGGATGAAATAAACTCAATGTGATTTTGACATAATCTGCAATAATGTGCCTCTATACTGTGATAATTCTAGTGCTATTGACATATCAAAGAATCCTGTTTTGCATTCACGTACAAAACATATAGAGGTAAGGAATCATTTCTTAAGGGATAATGTTTCCAAAGGGTTAGTTAAATTGGTTTTTATTTTTACCGAAAAATAATTAGCTGATATTTTTACTAAACCCTTGAGTGAGGAAAGATTTTGTATGCTAAGGAGAGAACTTGGAATGTGCATGATATAATTGTGATTTACGACATGCATATTATATTTTATACATATATATATATCATTTATTTTCTGCATGATATCTGATAAAATATATATCTTTTAGTCATTCCTTATCTATTTAAATGATATTCTAGATACACGGGTTTATTAAAAATCAATGTTTATCGTCGGATATCAGTTTAGTACGAAACGTAAAGACTTCTACCTTGAGACTCTAAATAGCAGCCGAACAGTTTTTTTTAATTGAAAAGACACACGTCTTTCGGTGACAGATATTTACTTGATCTCTATATCTTCTTCTTCTTAAATCAGATCTTTCACATCCGTTATCTATCCTAAACCTTTCTTTTCATCTTCACGAGTCGATAACACCATGAAAACCAGAGCTAGCAATCGATCATTTGGAAAATCAAATGAAGGTGGATCGTCGTTGATGTAAGACCCCAACTTATTATGAATAAAATTAAATTTTCTATACTTATTATCTTGAAATAATAAGGTGTTAATTTGATATAATATTTTGGTTATGGGTGAAATGTGCAAATTTTGCAAAATAAGCAAGTGGTTATAAAATATTCTTTTTGTCGGGAATATTAGTACGACGGTGCAGTCAATTGTGGGCCCCATAACAGAATAACTATCGGATGAAGAAAATGACAAAGTTTGAGTTTTATAAATAACGGCGTAGTTGTTACCGTGAACACTGTTGGAATACTCGGTGGTTAAAAATACAGTAATATACGTGGTTGCACAAAGAAGACACTACGGTATTGACGATAAAGATTTTTGAATTATTGATCCTTATGTAAGAAGGCACTACTCAATAATTGTTACGATGAGTTCTTATTTAATATTTTATTTTATTGATTCAATAATTGCTGCGTTGATATTTTATATTATTATTGTTTCAATAATTGTTACTGCACAGTATTTCCCATTATCAGATTAATAATTCATATTATTTGAATAATATTATTAGATAACATTATTGGCAATGTCTAGAAAGTTTTGTCTAAGGAGAGGTTTGGTCATCTAATTGCGCGCCAGTAAGGAGAAATCCTTATTGGAAAGCCCCCTCTTTCCTAGGAACGGCCTGGTTGTCATAATTGTGATTCTGTAATATTATTGTGAATAATTAATTATTGATTTATATATTAAGGAAATATGTATTTTATATAAATGATGAATTTATTTATTTTATGTGGTTATAATTGAAGGAGTTAATGTTGAGGTGTTTTATCTGTATTTTTGTCGGAATGGAGGTATTAAAAATCAAATCAGTATTTTTACGATATATTGCGTGAGTTATAATTTTTAATCCGACCGTTGGATCGTTGTGATTTTTGGATATGTTATACATATATAAGTTGGGTATATGTTCACAAATTTTGAACCGTTAAAAATGAACGAATAATTTGTTATAAATTTTAAAAGGTGACTGCTTCAGAAATTAGGGTTATAAATGATTTTGGTGGAAAATTCTGGAATTGAGTGGGCCCCACTTGTGGTTGGTGAAGAAATGTGCTGAATTTTATTTCAAATGTGGTGGGTGGCAATAGTAGCAGGTAAAGCCATCAGGCAGCAGGTCAAGTCTGCTTCGGTGGGATAACATTTTCCTATAAATAGAGGGCTAAGTTAGAATTGAGAATCACACCAGAAACAAAGTTTTCTCTCTCTATATTATTGAGCGTATTTTGTGAGTATTTAGATACTTTGAGAGTTTCTATTCAGTACAAGTTTTATTCAACATAACGTCTGACTTTTTATTCCGAAGTACTGCTTCTTTGAGGTAAGAAATATTATTTTCTTCTTAAATGATATTATTTTCTTCAATATCATTATGCCGAAATATTGGTGAACTTTTTAATCAAATTTGGAACTTGTTGTGTCGGGGTTACTATTCACGTATACGGCACTGTTCATGTATATGGCACTATTCACGAATACGACACTATTCACTAAAAAATGAAAATTTTACTTTTTGTCCAAGATGTCTATTTTGGCTACTATCTTTGATTGTATCCATGTTTTGAGCTTTATTTTTGAATTCTACTTCACACTTGGTTATTATGGAGTATTATTGAATTTGGATAAACCAAAATATGAGTCCCTAATATTTGTCCTTCTGTCTTATTGGATTCGTTCTCTAAAATGTTTTTCATCATCCTCAGTCCTTAATGGTGATACTTGATGAATATCTTTAGCCTGTAGTGCAAAGATGTATGATTACCTGATGAATATCTTTGGCCCTTAGTGCAAAGATGAACAGGTGTTGACATGAACATGACCAACTGGTGATACAAATGAATATCGTTGGCCCGTAGTGCAAAGATAAATATTTGATGCAAGATGTATATTGATTGATGTTATAGGGATAAAATATTGATGATGGACTTTAAAATTTTTTGATGATACTAGATTTGATTCTCTACTTAACTCTTCTAATGAATTGTTGTTTCCGCTACAGTTGTTGATCTAAAACTTGTTGTCTATTGTATTCTATCAGATTTTTTCCTGTTGAACACTAAGGATAATTTGGTGTATATTATCTTAGTCATAATATTCTTTACTGGGCTAGTTGAGCTCACCCTTTTCCTTTTTGTTCCATTTTTCTCAGGAGGTGAGAATTTAGCAGGGACTAGTCGGGGTGTGGAGTGATGATTTAAGATAGCTGTTTTAGTAGTCCTCACTATTTTGTAGAATAAACCATTAATAATTGTAACGAGGACTTTATTTGGGTGTAGATATTGTCTAAAAGACAATATTGTATTTAAACTCACAGTATGTGTTGTCGTATTTTGCACGACAATTGTAATAATCAAGTTGTAGTTGTTTTTCTGTACCATGTATTTTGACGACTCAGAATGGGTGATGTATACCTATTCTGGGGGCGTCACAGTTGAAGCACCCTACGGGAAGAAAGATGAAATCCAAACGAGTACATAAGAAATCCTCTGTTCATGAGTTCTCTGATGCCACACTAATATCCGATGACTCGGATTCTAGTTTCTCTTTCTTAAAAGCTTTGGACGTTGAACCTTCTCACCAGGGAAAGCTGAAACAACCAGTGGATGACGAACAATTTTTCTCACAGCCAGAATCCCCTTCGAATCTGGTAAATCAATTTTCATCCTCTTTTGATTTGCAAGATAATTTCTTCAGAGGCCCTAGTTTTGAAACACGTTTTAAAAACTCCATTGCTACAAAACAGTTTGTGTATGAAAAATCTTTGGATCTCTTTTATCTAAAATAGTCTGTTTTGGAAAAACTTTTCATTGAGTGCAATATTTTTTCTATGCTACTTCCTCCTACTATTGCTTATCCTCGGTTAGTCCAACAATTTTACACCAATCTTGAATGTAATGGGGACTTTTTTACCATATTTGTCAAGGGTAAGTCCTTATTTTTTACCAATATTGATTTTGGAAGTATTCTCGGTATTTCTTCTACTGGACCATGTCCTTTCACTCTCAAAGGAGCTGCTAACATTCCTTTTCATCCTTTGGAACAGCTCCATATAGTCATGAATGATTATTCTATTTCATCTCTGTTTCTTCCAAAAACTGTGAGTGTGTGTCCTACTGCATATGTATTACATAAGTTGGTTCGGTATAATTTGTTTCCACGCCTTGGTGGTGGAGCCGATTTTACTTATCAGGATTTAGTTGTTGTGGCTATGATTCTCAAAGGAAAGGTTTTTAATTTTTCTCAAATGATGTTGTCTCATATGCAAAGTTGCATTCGTCAAAGCAAGAAATGTCTTCCTTACAGCAAATGTTTAACAAAACTTTTTCAACATTTTAAGATCTCTTTTGATGAGGAAATTTCTGTCACAAATCATGAGCTTATTGACACTGCCAATTTAACAAAATCTCACCTTACTTTTCATGCTGGTGAATTCGTTCGTCTTCTCCCTGATCCTCCTATTACTTCTCCACCTCCTATTTCTCATACTCCTGATTCATCTTCCTCTTCTTTGCCAAATTCCAATGGGTCTGATGTTATGAATGTTTTGACTGAGATTTTATAAAATCAAAATTCTGTGAAAGCTGAGTTGGTTGAAATACGAAATTGTCTTGTGTGTCTTGAGAAAGGGAAGTTACCAATGGATGCTCCAGAGATCAATAAATTATATCATCGGGTTGAAGATGAATTTATTGATCTTCAAAAGGTTTTGAGATTAGAATGGCGGCTATGGTTGAAGCACTCCAATGGAAATTTAATTGGAACACATGTCAGTTAAGTCAAGAGGTAAAATTTGTCAGTTATCAACTCGGGGAACTTGAAGAGTTTATGGCCACCAGGTTCAATGCTATAGGACAAAGGTTTCATGTTCCAGCAATGTATTCTCCAATTCCCGAATGGCCAATGAACAATTGGATGGCTGAATACACGGGTGACTTTCTGGATATGGAACTTCCTCCTGCAACCTTTATTCCTCGACTTACCAACGATTACACCTTGGAAGAATGTTTACATCGCCTTCGTCATTGACCATACTTTACCACTCATGCAGACCAGCGGGCCAATCTCGAAGATATTGATTGATTGAAGTTTTCTCTTTTTGCATGATGACAAAGGGGGAGAGTTTCTGAGAGACTGGATTGGATTCTATTTTACTTTTTAAGACTATGGTTTCACTTGATTTGGTTTTTGGTAGGCATGGTTGCCTGATGTTAAGACTGTTGGTGATTTTTTTTTTGCATGTTTAAGACTGATTTTGATGCATGCATATTAAGACTTGATGGTTTTAATTTTGTTAAAATTATGATCTAGGAATTACATTTGGTTTAGTATGATACTAACATGCAAGTTTACAAAATTTTCCTGAAATATGCATGAATTTAGAGGGAGTTTCGTTTATATATGTTGTCATCATCAAAAAGGGGGAGAATGTTGATTATATCACGTTCTAGCCTTATGTTTTGATGATGACTTGCTTGTTGATACTAAATTGTGTATTGTGGATTTCAGGAAACTATTTCAAGAAGTGTTTGTTGGATTATTCAAGAAGAATGAAGATGTTTTGAGTCCTAAGAAAAAATATGTAAGGTCATTGCAAATATTCAGTTTTTCAATACAATGCTCTAGGACATTTTATGAGTGCATTTAAGTTGATGTTTCGTGCATGATTTTATGCTAACTGTTATTACATGATTTATTATTGTTAGTATGCATGCATAAGAATTAAAATGAATTGTCCGGTTTAATTAAATTACATGTGTGATAAGAGAGTTCTAATCCGTATAACATGTGTAATTTGTTGGAAGTACAAAAGCTTGTGGTGGTAAAGATGTGATCATTATCTGTTGGTTGAATTAAATGCCAAAGTCTTGGGAATATAAGATAATCCTGGAGAGTTGTGTGATGTTACACTTTCTTATATTTTATAGAATCTGTATTGTTAAAAGAGTCTTTTAAAGAAATAAAAGTGAGTCTCCAATACTAGTGGGTATTGGACGTGGAGTAGGCTATTATTATAGAGGGTAATAGCCGAACCACGTAAAAATCTTGGTGTTATTTTTATTACTTGATTTAAATTAATTTCTTTCAAGTTTATTGGTTTGCTAAATAAAAATCTAATCGTGAGAATTTGTGTTGTTATTAAATATTTTATTTAACTTACAAAAACACCAAGATATTTTTCTTAAACAAAAATTCAATTCGGTAGACCGTATTCATTCAGCAAGCTGTATTCATCAATATAGTTGACTGCATTCAATAAGTTAGTTTAAATTTTTAAATTGGTCATAGTTTGTATCCACACATATTAAACCCCCCCTTCTAAGTGTGCCTTATCTGAATTTCACCGCATTTAATATTCTGTCGGAATATCCTGTCGGTGTGAATTTCACCTGACCTGGTTCCATTATTTATTGTTCCGTTATTTATTATTCTGTTGGAATAAACTGTCTATGCGAAGTACCGCATGCATGGTAATTTCTGTTGTTATTCCATTCCTTATTATACTTAGTTGGTTAAAGTTTTGATTACTATACTCCATGAAATTAGTGGAATATCCTTGATATTTGCGCTTCATCCAGTATCTTTTCATGGAAATATTCTTCTGTGCATTCTTGAATTTTACTTAAAAAAGAGGTATCATGTTGACAATTTGGACGTTATTAGTTCCTGGATAAAATAATTCATGAATTTGTTTTATTGAATTCTTATATCATTGTCATCATCCTCATGCTTATATTTTTGAAAGTAAATCATGGCTTTTGTAGTGCATAGATGGACTTGGTATGATTATGACGAGGGATTATTGATTGTAATCATGGCCATGATATTACAAATGATGTGGTAAAAGTCCTCGTTGGCCCATAGTGCATTGATGGATAGTTGTTGGCATGATCATGACCATTGATGAATACCTGAAATATCCTTGGCGCGTAGTGCATGGATAATTTGTGGTCGTGACCACTAATGAATATCCTTGGTAGTAGTCTTGGGGATGATGTGGATTATTTTTTAGTTGAGTCTCGGCGATAAAAGTGATGAAAAACTTTTTAAATCATAAAGATAGTAGACTTTATTCTCTACTTGACTCTTTTAATGGATTGCTTATTCCGCTGCAATTAAACTTGATGTCTATTGTAATTTATCAGTTTAACAGTGTTGAAGACTATCGATAATTTATTCTGCATTATCTTAGTCATAATATTTCTTACTGGGCTAGTTGAGCTCACCCTCTCTTTCACTGTTCTCTTCAGGAAATGAGAATATAGCTGGGACGAGTCGGGGAAAGGAGTGATGGTCCAGAAGATAGCTGTAAGTTTTAATACAAATATTATCTTCTAGACAATATCCACTCTCAGAATAAGTCCTCATTACATTTATTGTCGCACTATTTAACAGAATAGTGAGGACTACTAGCTAATACTATCATGGGACCATCACTACGTTCGACAGGCTCAAGTCACCCACGTTCTCATTTCCTGAAGAGAACATTGAAAGAAAGGGTGAACTCAACTAGCCCAGTAAGAAATATTATGACTAAGATAATGCAGAATAAATTATCATTAGTCTTCAAAAAAGTTAAACTGATAAAATACAATAGACATCAAGTTTAACTATAGCAGATCAAGCAATCCATTAAAAGAGTCAAGTAGAGAATAAAATCTACTATCTTTTATGATTTAAAAGGTTTTTCATCACTTTTATCGCTGAGACTCAGCTTAATAAATAATCCACATCATCGAATCACCCCTGCACTACGACTAAGGATATTCTTTAGTATCACTACCACAAATTATCCATGCACTATGGGCCAAGGACATTCGTGTATTCATCAATGGTCATGATCATGCTAACAACTTTCCATCAATGCACTACGGGCCAATGAGGACTTTTACTACATCATTTGTAACATTACGGTCATGATTACACCGAATAATCCCTGGTCATAATCATACCAAGTCCATCTATGCACTAAAAGCCATGTATTGACTTTCAAAAAAAAATATAAACATGAGGATGATGACAATGATATAAGAATTCAATAAAACAAGTTCACAAATTAATTTGTCCAGGAACCAATAATGTCCAAATTGTCAACATGATACTTCTTTGTAGAGTAAAATTCAAGAATGCTCAGAAGAATATTTACATAAAAAGATACTAGATGAAGCGCAAATATCAAGGATATTCCACTAATTTTATGGAGTATAGAAGTCAAAACTTTAACCAACTGAGTATAATGAAGAATGGAATAATAAAAGAAATCACCATGCATGCGGCAGACTTTGAATCGATAGTTATTCCAATGTAATAATAAGTAATCTAACTGTGTCGCTAAATTGCACCGACGGATGTTCCAATGTAATAATAAAGAATGGAATAACAATGAAATCACCATTATCAGGATGTATTCAGTGTTATTCCAAAATATTAATAAAGAAACCAGTCCCAGGTCAGAAAACGCATGCAGGATGTTCCAACAGAATAATAATAAAGACGGAACCAGGTCCGGCGTAAAACGTATAGACAGGATATTCCAACAGAATAATAAAGATGGAATAATTGAATAATGTCACCAAGTATAGGGTAGTCCGCGTATATAGGTTATTCCAACAGAATACTAAATAAAGAATGGAATAACAGAAGTTCTCTTCATGAATACAAAAGAAATAATACCCCTTACCATAAAAGAAACTGGATATAGGAAAAGAAAGTTAGCAGACTTCTCTTCTTCTTTCTCTCTATAATTTTCTCTCTTTAGAGCTTCAGTGAATTCGTAAGAAAATAATGAAGGAATGAGCTTCTATTTATAGAATAATGGACTGCATAGTAACTGAGATAATCATATCCTTCCTAAGAAAGGAAAAGTAATAAAATAAAACTTATATAATATAATCTAATAAAACAAAACTGAGTGACTTATCACATAAGCATCAATAATCAATACCGTGTGCTACTATGCAACCACACGTATTATTGTACTTTTACTACCAAGTAGTTCAACAGTATTAACGGTAAAACTTTTGCCGTTATTTTCATAAAAATATTTTTTTCGTTTTCTCAATCCGACAATAATTCTATTGTGGGGTCCACCAATAATTATGCAAATCGCATACGGATATTCCACGATAAAAGAATATTTTCCAACCAATCGAATATAATATGACAACTTGCATACTTTGCAAAATTTATAAATATTACCCACAACTATAACATTATATTAAATGCATTCCATAATATTCAAAAATAATAATTATAGAAAATTCATCTTTATTCAAAAAGTTGGGGTCTTACAGGTAGCACTGTCAGCCTAATGGGATGAGACATTGCACAGTCATGTTTATATATATATACATATATATAAAAAAATAATGAATATAAATAAAACGGGAAAAGAGCAAAAAGCCCCCGTAAGAAAAAAAAAAAAAGGGAATATATATATATATATATATATATATATATATATATATATATATATAAGGTATAAGTACCCTGTATGAACCCTTGAGATTTGTAATTGCTTAGTTTTAGTTGGAGCTGTCTATTTTTGAAATATTTAAGTTTGCGTTGTATGATTCCTTCTAAGAAATTAGTTATGTATTGAGTTTGAGTCTGTAGCAGTTATCATGGATGTTGATCACGCACACACTTTATCAGTGATGATGGTTTGAGATTTGAGGATTAAGTTGGAATTATAGATTGGTTTTGGTGATTGATATTGTATAGTTGCTTGTTTTCACTGAGGCCGTTAAGATAATCTTGATTCTGCGATACTGATGGATTCGAAAGCATATAAATTAGATTATATTCATTTCATTGCATTGCATAACATGTAGTTGTTTGTGCTCGAGGACTAGCACGGTTTAAGTTTGGGGGATTTTGATAAGTGAATTTTATATACGCGAATCAATTTAATAAAATAATATTTTATAAAAAATTTCACGCACACCACTTGACCAAAATTCAGCACACCACACGTGGATCCCACCAAATTCAGCAAATTTCCACAATAATCAAAAGTGGGGCCCACACATATTTTTAATAAAAATATTTATTTTTGAAACTTCAATAATTCATAATAAATGACCCTTTTATCAGAAAAATTTGAATCTCATGTCTATTCAATAGGAAATTTGATTCTCTAAAACTTTGTAGAAGAAAGTTTTTCAAAATTCAAAACAGAAGATGACCGAAATCCACATACGGACGATTTTTAATACCTCCATTCTAACAAAACACTGATAAAACACCCCCATTCTGACAAAATATTTATAAAACACCTCAGCATTAATTCCTTAAATTATATCCACATAAAATAAATATTTCCTTATCATGTAAATCAATAATTAATTATTCATAAATAATATTACATATTCACAATTATGACAACCAGGTCGTTCTCAAGAAAGAAGGGGGCTTTCCGATAAGGATTTCTCCTTACTGGCACGCAATTAGGTGACCAAATCCCTTTCCTAGACAGAACTTCCTTAGACATTGTCAATAATGCTATCTTATAATATTATTCAAATAATATAAATTATTGATCTGATAATGGGAAATACTGTGCAGTGACAATTATTGAATTAACAATAATATAAAATATCAACGTAGCAATTATTGAATCAATAAAATAAAATATTGAACAATAATTCTTTGTAACAATTATTGAGTGAGTAGTGCCTTCTTTACGTAAGAATCAATAATCCAAAAATATGGTGCAATACACAAGTGTCTTCTTTCGTGCAACCACGTATGACATCGTATTTTAACCACCATGTATTCTAACAAAGGTTAACTTCAGAATAACTACGTAGTTATTTATAAAAACTCAAACTTTTATTTTCTTCATCCAAATAGTTTTTCCATTACGGGGCCCATAAAATTTTGCCATCGTCATCTGAATATTCTTCGACAACAAGAATATCCCACGACCAAACGAATATTCCCCAACAACAATGAATATTTTATAACAACTTGCTTATTTCGCAAAATTTGTACATTTCACCCATAACTAACCACATTATATCAAATTAACACCTTACTATTTCAAAATAATGAATATAGGAAATTTAATTTTATTTATAAAAAGTTGGGGTCTTACAATATGGTAGTACTTTGATTAATAATTTTCATCAAATCATTCCATCTTCACTCATAACTTTCTATATGGTAGTACTTTCATTTAGAGTTATGTTTACTAAGTTGGTTCGCGTACAAAACTCGGGTTTAATCGACTCGAGCTTATTTATGGAGTCAAACGAATATTCCTTCATTTATATCCACATAAAATAAATATTTTCTTATCATATAAATTAATAATTAATTATTCACAAATAAAATTACAGAATCATAATTATAATAACCAGGTCATTCCCAAGGAAGAAAGGGGTTTTCCGATAAGAATTTCTCCTTATTGGCGCGCAATTAGGTGACCAAACCCCTTTCCTAGACAGAACTTCCTTAGACATTGCCAATAATGCTATCTAATAATATTATTCAAATAATATGAATTATTGATATGATAATTGGAAATACCGTGCAGTGATAATTATTGAATTAGAAATAATATAAAATATCAACGTAGCAATTATTGAATCAATAAAATAAAATATTGAACAGTAATTACTGTAACAATTATTGAGTAGTGCTTTTTTACGTAAGAATCAATAATCCAAAAATCATCGTGTGTAATCTGGGTGCTTCTTTAACGACGCCAGACATTGTATTTTAACCACCGTGTATTCCGTTAGTTGTTAACGGTAACAACTAAGCCGTTATTTATAAAAACTCAAACTTGTTGTTTTCTTCATCCTATCGATCGTTTTTCATTATGGGGCCCACAAATGGTTGCGCCATCGTACGAATATTCCCCGACAACAAGAATATTCCACGACTAAACGAATATTCCCCGACAACAATGAATATTTTATAACTACTTGCTTATTTCGCAAAATTTGCACATTTCACCCATAACTAACCACATTATATCAAATTAACATCTTACTATTTCAAAATAATGAATTGAGAAAATTCAATTTTATTTATAAAAAGTTAGGGTCTTACAATATAGTAGTACTTTGATTAATAATTTTCATCAAATCATTCCAACTTCACACATAACTCTCTATATGGTACTACTTTCATTTAGAGTTATAAACGAACTGAGTTAGTTCGCATACAAAACTCGAGTTTAATCGACTCGAGCTCATTTATGGAGTCAAACTCGAACAAGAAAATAAAACCATGTTTGACTTGAGCTTGCTTAAGCTTGACTCCTTTAATATTTAATTAAATAAATAATCACTTTTAAATATTATACATTCTCTCCAAGGTACTAATCACCATATAATTACATTGTTTTAGACACCAACTTCAAGGCTTCTATCTGTATAATATACTCCATAAATATTATTATGTCTCTATCTTCTTGTAATCACGTGCATATCTTTTTCCATATTTTGTATTTTTATACCGCCTAATAATTTTCTTTAAATAAATATATACTTTCTTTGTCAAATTTGATAATTAATAAAACAGAGATTTAATATTAAATAATTTTATTCACATGTTTGTTTAGAATGAAATATTTATGGTAATATTTATGTTTGTTTAGAATGAAATATTTATGGTAATATTTATGTTTTTGTTTTGTAGAGAATTATTTGAAAACTTGGATACAAACTTATTAATTGTTTAAAATATTATACTACTTACTAATAATAACAAAAGTGTGTATTCTCAATAGTGTAATATAGATGGATAAAATATAATACATTGATCATTTATAAAAAAGAAGAAGAAAAAAAAGAGGTAGAGGTTAGTATATATTATCCACAAAATTTTAATTTCAATTGGTAGAGATTATAATACACGGTTGAATATAATATTAAATAGTCTCTCATTTCAAGTCACTTTGTTATTATCCATGGACTTATAATACTCCCTAGTCTAATTTTTAAAACAAATAAAAGGACTTGAGATTAATAGTTCAATACTCAGTGATATCCTTATAAATAAACATGACCTAAGAGTAATGTTAATTTTTTCTTCTAATTCTTTTTATAAATAAAATAAAATAAAATTTGTATCAA
Source organism: Panax quinquefolius (assembly GCA_020205615.1). NCBI lineage: Eukaryota > Viridiplantae > Streptophyta > Magnoliopsida > Apiales > Araliaceae > Panax > Panax quinquefolius. The sequence continues at coordinate 35,941,286 of CM035154.1, read as the reverse complement.
AACTTGCTATTATAAAGGAACTCATTCCAACTTCACACATAACTCTCTATATGGTAGTACTTTGATTTAGAGTTATAAACGAAACGAGTTGGTTCGCGTACAAAACTTGGGTTTACTCGACTCGAGCTCATTTATGAAGTCAAACTCGAACAAGAAAATAATACCATGTTTGACTTGAGCTTGCTTAAGCTTGACTCCTTCAATATTTAATTAATTAAATAATTACTTTTAAATATTGAACATTCCCTCCGTTAGTGGCGAAGCGACCTTAGAAGCTGTGGGGTCAATTGACCCCACTAGAAAAAAAATTATTTTATAATATATGATACATTTAGAAGAAATTTAGGTGTAATGAATAAATTGACGTCACTGAAATTTTATAATTTTTTTAATATACGGGGTCAAATTGAATTTTTTATTATAACTTTCTCAATTCCATATTACTTCTACTCCTTGATGTATGCATATTCCTCTAATATTTTTAAAATAAATAATAATCTAACCTATATTATTTTTATAATAAAAGAAATATTTATTAACAAATTTGTGATTAGAAAAGCGTATTAAGGGTCAATAAGAGGTGTATATATATATATATATATATATATATATATAATGTTATTACTTGTTATATTAACAATATTGTAATGAAATACATGTTTTATATATGCAACTGGCCAAAAAAGCACAAAATTATCTAAAAAATTGGCTCGGGATTGTGCCCCCGAACCCCTGCAAAATTATTTATAGCTTCACAAAAAATTTACCCCACTAAATAAAAAAATTGGCTTCGTCACTACCCTCCGTCCCATATTAAATGCCCACTCTTAAATGATACATTGACTGTGACGCCCCCAAAATAGGTATACATCACTCATTCTGAGTCGCCAAATACATGGTATAGAATTCAAAAATAACTTAATTATACAACTGTCATGTAAAATGCGACAAAACATAAGCTGGAAATTTCAACACGAATATTGTCTTCTAGACAATATCCAAACTCAAATTCAATATCATTACAATTATTATCACACTATTTCACAGAATAGTGAGGACTACTAATGCACCATCTCAGACCATCACTCCATTCCCCGACTAGTACCGACTATGTTCTCATTTTCTAAAGAGAACAATAAAAGCAAAGGGTGAGCTCAACTAGCCCAGTAAGAAATATTATGACTAAGATAATGCAGAATAAATTATTGTTAGCCTTCAACGGTGTTAAACTGATAAAATACAATAAACATCAAGTTTAACTGCAGCGGAACAAGCAATCCATTAGAAGAGTCAAGTGGAGCATGATATCTATTTTCTTCTATGATTTAAAAAGTTTATCATCAATTTTATCTCTGAGACTCAGCTTAATAAATAAACCACATCATCAGATCATCCCTGCACTACGGGTCAAGGATATTCATTAGTATCACGTCCATGAATTATACATGCACTACAGGCCAAGGATATTCGTGTAATCATCAATGGTCATGATCATGCCAACAACTGTCCATCAATGCACTATGGGCCAATGAGGACCTTTATCATTTGTAGCATTACGGTCATAATTATATTGAATAATCCCTAGTCATAATCATACCAATCAACAGTACATCTATGCACTACGGGCCAAAGATAACTTTCATAATAATATTAGCATGCGGATGATGACAATGATATAAGAATTCAATTAAATGAAAGCAAAGGATAAATTTTAAAGATTTATAATTCAATTTATCCAGAATTCAATAATGACCAAATTGTCAACATGATACTATTTTGTGGAGTAAAATTCAAGAATAATAATGTATCAAAAATGATTTGGACCGAAAAGAAATTAATTTTTGTCATGAAAAGTACCCCGAGTGAATAGTACCTGAGTGAATAGTACCCCGTGAATAGTACTTCGGGAATAATACACCGTGAATAGTACTCCGGCATGAAAAGGTTAAAACTTATCAAGAATGCTTAGAATAACATTTTTATGAAAAAATACTGGATGAAGCGTAAATATCATGGATATTATACTAATTTCATGGAGTATAGAAGAAAAAAACTTAACAAAATGAGTGTAGAATTCGAAATCTAAATCAAAATAATATTACTTACATACTACAAAGTATGGAAGAAAATATTATTTTTTACGAATATTGAACAAAAATAATATCATTAATAACTGTTGAACGAAAATAATATTCCTTACGAATATTGAATGAAGATAATATTCCTTACGAATATTAAACGAAGATAATATTTCTTGCGAATATTGAACGAAATAAAATTTCTTACGAAGACGAAAAATAATATCGTAAGTGAATATAAAATAAATAATACACCTTACCTTAAAAAGGAGAGTATTCCAACTGGTATAGCGAGAATATTCTTGAAGAAAATTTTCACTATTTTCTACACTCAAAGCTTCCTAAAACTCGAAAAAAATACGCTCAATATTATAGAAGAAGAATTCTCTGATTCTGGTGTGATTTTCAATTCTAAATTAAGCATCCTATTTATAGGAGAATGGAAAAATACTATTTGAAAAAAATCACGAACGCACAATAAAATGAATTCACGGGCGCTTCTTAGGTTGAAAATTTGATTTACTATACAACACTATGCAATAAAATATAATATATTCTATTTTTTATAAAAAAATAAAACAAAACTGAGATAACTTCTATCGATAGTTTTGAAAAATGGGTAAGTGGGGGTCTAAATAATATGCCGAACTTACAACAAATACTTCATAAAAATTCTCTCAATATTTTTAACAACATTTATTCATCAACAATATAACTTGCAATATTAACAACCAGATCATTCCCATGAAAGAGGGGGCTTTCTGATAAGGATTTCTCCCTATTGGCGAGCAATTAGGTGACCAAGCCCCTTTCCTCGATAGAATTTTCTAGACATTGTCAATAATACAAATAATAATATGAATAACTTGTCATCTCAATTATTGATTTAATAATATAAATATTGTGCAGATGATACTGTGACAATAATAGAATCAATAATGTGAGATCTTACGCGAAGAATTCTTCAGTAGTAATAATTGAGTATAAGCGAGGTGGCTTCTCACGTAAGCATCAAATACCATGTGCTACTATGCCACCACGCGTATTACTGTACTTTTATCACAGGGTATTTCAATAGTTAACAGTAAATTTCGCCGTTATTTTTATAAAAAGATATTTCTGTCGTTTTCTAACTCAGACAATAATTTTGTTGTGGGGTCCACCAATGATTGTGCCGTCGTACGAATATTCCCTGTTAAAATGAATATTCCCCGACCAATCGAATATTTTATAACAACTTACATATTTTGTAAAATTTATAAATATTACCCACAACTATAACATTATATCAAATTCACACCATAATATTCAAAAATATATTTTGAGAAAAATTAATCTTTATTTATGAAAGTTGGGGTCTTACAACCTCCCCTTCTTATTAAATTTCTTCCTCGAAATTGGGGTACGTACCTGATATGTCAAAGTGGTGAGGATACCTTGATTTCATTTTAGATTCTAACTCCCAGGTCATTTACTCAACATCGTGGTTTCTCCATAAAACTTTGACTTGAGGTATATCCTTAGAGTGTAGAATATGTTCCTTTTTATCCAAGATTTTAACATGTACCTCTTCATACGTTAAATCTTCCACTATTTCTTCCAGTTCTAACTGATAAGTGGGTTTTACACCTACTTATTGAATACCAATTCACGCGAACTACGCCCATCTCAAGTAAATTTTATTGTGTTTTAGTTGAATTTCATGTTATTTTGCATTGCATTTACTTAAAACTCCTTTTGGTGAATAAGTGCAAGAATCGGCCTAATTTGGTGGTAATAGAGGGCACGAGGCTAATGAACGCATGAAGTTAGGAACAAGCTGGGATAGGCATGGCGTGAGGATCGAGTGGAGCATGGATGGACAAGCTTGGATGGACAAAGGATGGAGCAGTAAAGCAGATCAGTGCAGCAGCAGAATAAGAATCTACAAACTATAAAGCAATGGCAGATCGCGAGCTTGAGAGAGGCGCAGCGCAGCACCCAAACCGATAATGTTACTCTCATCGCAAGTTCATGGCCATGAAAGCATGATTAGCTTAGGGGACGTGCGCCCGTGCGAGAGCCCAGCTGGACATCATGACTTACTGCAAGTCTCGAGCCCGCGCGAGGAATACACAAGAGGGGCGCGCGGCCACGCACGATGGTTGCTGATGCTGAGCTATTTATTTTAATTTCCAATTTTTAAAGGGTGTAATTTGTTTTAAACGATATCTGACTGGTGTCAGACATATCTTTCAGAACTTTTAGCGTATTTTCATCATACTAACTAGGGTTTACACTGTGAGAGAGATTCCAACGTAGAACGAAGCCAAAACGTCTACTTCTCCAATTCTTCTTGGGATTCTCTATCATGGTGGATTAGTATTTTTATTTTGTTGGAATATTATGAGGATTTAAATGTTATCATTGGTTTATATTCAGCAATTCGGTTTGATCGTTCTATCCTTCATCTTTCAATTATTTGTGTATTAGTCATGTTTTTCTTTGATCCCATAATGGCTTTTGGTTCAGTCATGAAATAAACTCCATTATGGAATTCTAACGGATTTTAATATGTAGTTTAGTTGCATGTTTGATTGCTGGGGTTGTTTTATCTATCATATGGGATTTCTATCATGATTATTTTTCATGTATGAATGCTTGATCACCATTCGTCTCAGTACTTGTATGGAATTGACAATGAACATGCGAGTATGGATTGTAATCATGATAGCATACGAATATGGGGCTGTTTTATATGGCTTGTGTATTTTGTGAACCATATAGACATATACTGTTTCACCGTATGAGTTAAAAATAAGGGTTTGTGCTTAAATTCAGTATGATTGCAATTTCACATAGACATATAGTGACTTTGGTTATATTGATGATTACATGGAGTCTATCATTTATGGATGTTGTGTAAGTAGGTCATAGTGCATTGAAAAATGGATATGACTCTATTAGTGCTCTTAGCTATTTTCCTGTGATATGTGAACAATTATTGCATGATAGTGGTAATTAGATGAAGTATTAAATGAAGTTAGGATCCCATTATTTCCAGATTTGATTTATTCCTTTATTATTCTTATTTTAGTTATTATTTGCAATTAGATTAATTCACCAATTATAGTTATTAGTCTAGGCATATAAATACAGTGATTTAATTGTTGCATAATAGTTTAAATTTGACAACTTTCTCTGTGGGATTGATACTCTACTTACTCTGTATTACTTGCTGACACATGTATGCTTGTATGAGTTAGAGCTCTTTTATCAGAACTGAAAAAGAGGCAACAAGTTTTTGGCACCATTGTTGGGGAAAGGCGTTTAATTTAAATAATTATCACTAGTTTAAAGCTATATTGTATGACTTAGACAATTCTGATCGTTTCTCATTTCTATTTTTGTTTCGTTTTTCATTTCAGGTACTTGTGGATTTTTATACACACACGATCATCCAACTCAGAACTAACACCAGCGCATGATAACATTAACGGAAGAGGTTGGAAAGCAAATGTGCAGAGAAATTTGCAAGCTCAGTTAGAAAACACTACAGTTAATATGGCAGAAGAACAGAGACTCGAGCATAAAGAAGAGGACCGGGATCTAAAAGACTATTCCATGCCAAATATAAACGGATTACAGTCTAGCATAGTCAGGCCGACGATAGCAGCCAATACTTTTGAAATTAAACCGGGCACTATTCAAATGGTGCAGAACTCGGTACAATTTGGGGGTGCTGCTACGGATGATCCGAATGAACACCTGTTGAGTTTCATTGAGATATGTGATACATTCAGATACAACGGTGTGACGGAGGATGCTATCAGACTGATTTCCATTTTCATTGAGAGATAAGGCTAGAAGTTGGCTACATTCTTTGCCGTCAGGGTCAATCACTACATGGGAGGACTTAGCACAGAAATTCTTAGCCAAGTTCTTTCCAATGGCTAAGACTGCAAAGATGAGAACGGCTATCTCTCAGTTTGAGCAACAATAGGGCGAGTCCTTATATGAAGCATGAGAGAGATATAAAGAGATGCTTAGGAAGTGTCTGCATCACGGTATACCAGATTGGATGATGATCAACGCATTTTACAATGGATTTGGATGGCAGTCGAGACCGATTGTAGATGCAGCTGCAGGAGGGGCATTTTGGGCAAAAAGCTATGACGAGGCCTATACGCTTATTGAGACTATGGCTGCAAATGACTACCAAAATCCTACAGCTCGGATGCCAAAACCCAAGGTTGCAGGTGTGTTGGAGGTAGATGTCATTACTCAGTTGTCGGCACAGATGGCAGCGATGGTAAAGAAAATAGATACCTTTGGCGAGAGAGCAAAGTGAAAAGCAATTTGCCTTCACGATGCGAGATTTGTCTTGAGGTCACACTCGACGGATCGATGTCTGTGCTATCACCGAGTCGGTGCAATATGTGGGAAATTATAGGAAAGATTAGGGACAGTTTCAGAACATATACCACCCCAACAACCGAAATCATCCAAACTTTAGTTGGACAAATAACCAGGGAAATCAGCAGAATCAGTTCCAGCCGAACCAATAATTTCAACCACAGTCATCTCAACCGCAGTTTACACCAAAACCATCGTTTCCACCGGGATTTTCTTAACAACAACAACATCATGCTCCAGCTGCACCACAGCCAGAAAAGAAATCATAAATGGAGGAGATGAGGTTGAAATACATGGCAAACGCAGAGGTTATGATCAAAAGCTAAGCAGTGGCTATCAAGAATCTGGAGACTCAAATGGGGCAGATGACGAACATGCTTAATAACAGGCCCCAAGGTTCCTTGCCAAGTAACACAGAAACAAATCCAAGAAGAGACGGGAAAGAGCAGTGTCAAGTACTGCAAGTCGCGTGCCCGTGCCCAATTTTACTAAGGAAGTCGCGCGGCCGCACGAGACAGAGTAGGTCACTAAAGAGAAGGAAAATATGGAAAAGTCTGAGGTGCAACATGAAGAAATAGATAAAACAGGTTCAGAGGAGAAGCTCAAGTGTTCAGTGCCACCAATTCACCCTCAAGTACCGTATCCACAGAGATTAAATAAGCAGAGAGAAGATACACAATTCAGTAAGTTTTTGGAGGTATTCAAAAAGCTGCAAATCAACATACCGTTCGCTGAGGCATTGGAACAAATGCCAAGCTATGCAAAGTTCATGAAAGGTATATTGTCATGGAATAGAAGACTAGATGAGTTTGAGACAGTGACCTTGACAGAGGAATGCAGTGCAGTGCTTCAGCGTAAACTACCTCCAAAGCTGAAGGATCTAGGCAGCTTCACAATTGCGTGCACAATCGGGAAGATGAGCTTTAGTAAGTGTTTATGTGATCTAAGGGCAAGTATAAATTTGATGCCCTTATCAGTGTTCAATCAGTTGGGATTACCGGCTCCAAGGCCGACAAACATATCACTACAGCTAGCTGATAGATCCATCACGTATCCATGGGGAATTGTTGAAGATGTGTTGGTAAAGGCGGACAAGTTTATATTTCTGGCTGACTTCATCATTCTAGACTACGAAGAGGACAAAAGCATACCAATAATACTGGGGAGACCATTCTTAGCCACAGACAGAGCTTCGATAGACGTGCAAAAAGTGGAACTCACTATGCGTGTATATGATCAGGAGGTCACCTTCAATGTCTTTAAGGCAATAAAGTTCCTAACGGATGAAGATGAATGCTTCTTGGTTGACTTGGTGGATCGTGGCCTAAAGGATGAGGTACAAAAATAGGGGAATTATGAACCATTGAGATGTGTAACGGGTGAAAATTTAGAGTTGAAGGTAAAGCCATTGACGAAAGCTGAAGTCATTAAATTTTAGAGTAGAAAGTCACCTCCATTCTTCCTTCGACATGATATTCAGAGACAGTCAAGCTAATTGACTATAACTTAGCGCTTGATGGGAGGCAACCCATTATTTTCTATCTCTAAAATCTCTCTTTCATTCTTTATTTATTTAGTTGAACTTATTTCGTTAACTCAATTTTAACCTAAGTTAAGACCATGTGATTATCTCTGCGTAATTAACATACTAGCTGATATTGAATGGGAGCGTGTATATGCATTGTATAAAAAAAATTCATGTTTATTTATTAAACCATGCTTTGATTAGGTATATTGATGTATTGCAGGTGTATTGGAGAGCACGCATTTCTGTCTTGCAGAGTCTAAAAATAACACAACAGTGCAGGAAGCAGGATTGCGCGGCTGCGCGATGAACACAACACAAGACCACGCGCCCACGTGCTACACATATCAGACCAAGAATACCACACGTGCGTCCGCGCATGAAACACATTGAATGCCCGCGCGGCTACGCGCGACACCAGATTAAGACATATCTAAAAAATTTAAAAACGAGTTGTGGACCATTTGGACTCTCATTTGAAATAATAACAGACACGAAATCCTTTCACTCTCCATAACTCACGTCTCTGTCTCTCTATCAGTTATAAATTGAAGTCGTACATCTCTCAATCACATCTCCACGATTCTCTACACGTTCAAAGCTTAACCTACGCTCTCATCCATTATATAAAGCCAGGGTTCCTGATTTGGGTTTGCAGAATCAAGTTTGGGGGCTATTAATTCGTAAGCTTTTCTTCACTTTCAGTCGAACTCATCTGCACTATCTCTCTCAAAGCATATGGGTCTAAAAAGAGCTCGCGCCGCTTCATCTTCTTCTTCATCTTCCTCTGGCAGTCAAGGAGAGGATGTGGTTGATCACACTAAGTTCCTGGATTTAACAGCCCAGCAAGAGTATTACAGAATTATGGCGAAGACGTTTGTCAAGGAGCGCGGTTTCAAACCGAAGGAACAAGATGGCCAGTTATGTGCCATGATTCGCGAATGGGGATGGGTTAGATTCACTGCCACTCCCACGCCCATTCCGATGAGCATAGTCTGAGAGTTTTACGCCAATGCCAAAGTCACCATTGACGATATCAGTATGGTTCGAGGTGTCGAGGTAGACTACAGACCCACCGCCATCAGAAACATTTTCAGACTCACCAAGAGACCACCAACAGGGGCTGCAAATTAGATCACAGGGGCACATATGGCAATAGACTTGGAGCTTGTTATTGCTGAATTGTGCGTGCCAGGCACAAAGTGGACTTACAAAGTTGGTACAACCTAGCCTCGCATATTCCCAGCAGCCGCACTGAACCGATATGCCAAGGCGTGGAATTTGTTCATATGTGCCAAGCTTTTGCCCTCGTCTCATCAGCACGAGATCACAGCAGAAAGGGCCATAATTTTGTGGGGTATAATTACGGGCAAGTATATTGACGTGGGTCATTTGATTCATCAAAATATTTTAAAGTATCTGAGGGGAAGTACCCCGGGGAGCATTCCACACGCATCAGTGGTAGCCATGCTATGTGCTCATCAGGGATGCAACTGGGCCAACGAACAAATGCAATACCCGAGCCAAGATATAACTCATGCCACCATTACAAAATTTGAGGACTGGGCAGGTGGTGAGCCACACCCACACGGACGAGGATTTATTCTTAGGCCCACTTTCCCAGAGCCACAGCAGCAGCCCCCTCAGACAGATGAGGCAGGCCCATCCACCTGAGCACACACTATTTCTAGCGATCGACAGCTCCGAAGGTTGGAGCGAAAAGTCAATGCCATGTATGATAATTTTGGAACGTTTGCTACGGGACTCACAAGGGCCTTGGCCGAGGCGTTTTCCCATCAGGGAACAATGCTCGAGTGGCCTCAGTTCAGAACAGCAGTGCCATATCCACCACCCGAGGAGGGTGGTACAACCGATCATTAGGGGAGTTTTCTGTACCCTCTACCTTCATTCAATGGGGCATTGAATATTATAAGTTTGGGGGTATTGGGGTAGTAATATAGTTTTATTTAGTTTTTGCATGTTTAGTTTTAATTTTGCATGTTTATGTGTTAGATAAAATTTTGCAGAAATTTTTTAATTTTTAGTTAGTATGTTTTAGTTGCATGTCTCACAATGTTTAGCTTTATGGAAATTTTGGTCTAGCCAATGATGATAGTGAATTTTTAAAGATTCGTGAGTATTGTGGATAACATAAGCTAAGATATAGTGTTTTACACGATGAAATTCATGTTGCTGTTTAAATGCTTTCGGTTTACACAAATGTGTTCACAATCACTTGTAGGTATAAGAGGTATGTGTTGCATTGCTTGATAGCAAATGTAGTTTAAAAAAAGAGAAATATGTGGAAAGTGATCTTAGACTGTATGAAACATTGACATTCAAACTTTGGGAAAACATGGGTATGCTATGTATATATATATATATATAAAATAATAGCAATAACGTGGCTAGTCTTAATTCGAGGCCCTAGCTACTTGAGTAAGTACGCCTGAGGGGATTGTCTCTACACCTAGCGCCCTAAGGTCTTTCATGGTCTGGGAGTCGTTGGTTGAAAGCTCGCTAAGGGGTAGCAGTGTGCCTAATGGATTAAGACATTGCACAATCATGTGAAAAAAAGAAGAAAAATAGCAATAAACACCGCAAAAAAGAGCGAAAATCGCCCCCGTGAGTAGCAATAAAGCAGTAAGCCCATTGTTGACCCTTAGTTTGCGTTGTTATGTTGAAGCAGTCTGTGTTGCATGAGTATACATGAGTCTTGAGTTAGACTATAATTTTCTATTTGGAGCAATGTAACATATGTATTCTTTGCTTAAATCAAGTTTTGGTGAACACCACACACATACAGCATCTCTATAGCATATATGAATTATCTGAGTGTATGATATTATACCTATAGTTTGGTTTGAAATTGTATTCTTGGATCTGGATAATTCACTGAGGCAAATTGGACTGAAATTCTGTTATGGCTGGAACTATGTGAGACTAGTTTGCATCGTAGCTTAGTTGCATAGTATTGTAGCTGCATATTCATTATTCATTAGTATGCATTGCTTAAGGGCAAACAACAGTTCAAGTTTGGGGGTATTTGATAAGTGGGTTTTACACCTACTTATTGAATACCAATTCACGCGAACTACGCCTATCTCAAGTACATTTTATTGTGTTTTAGTTGAATTTCATGTTATTTTGCATTGCATTTACTTAAAACTCCTTTTGGTGAATAAGTGCAAGAATCGACCTAATTTGGTGGTAAAAGAGGGCACGAGGCTAATGAACGCATGAAACGAGGCACAAGCTGGGATAGGCATGGCGTGAGGATCGAGTGGAGCATAGATGGACAAGCATGGATGGACAAAGGATGGAGCAGTAAAGTAGATCAATGCAGCAGCAGAATAAGAATCTACAAACTGTAAGTCGCCATGACAGAGACGAGTTTGGAGGCGCGCACGCGCGAGCACCCACTTGCATAATGTTACCTCATCTGCAAGTTAATGCGCCTACGCGAGAGCCCAATTTGGACATCATGACTTACTGCAAGTCTTGATGCTTGCTGTGGGAATACAACGGAGGGGAGGCATGTTGGCACACGATGGTTGGCCGATCTTTGAAATTTGTTTATTTTAATTTCCAATTTTTAAGGGTTGTAATTTGTTTTAAACGATATCTGACTGGTGTCAGACATATCTTTTAAAACTTTTAGCGTATTTTCATCATAGTAACTAGGGTTTACACTGTGAGAGAGATTCCAACGTAGAACGAAGCCAAAACGTCTACTTCTCCAATTCTTCTTGGGATTCTCTATCATGGTGGATTAGTATTTTTATTTTGTTGGAATATTATGAGGATTTAAATGTTATCATTGGTTTATATTCAGCAATTCGATTTGATCATTCTATCCTTCATCTTTCAATTGTTTGTGTATTAGCCATGTTTTGCTTTGATCCCATAATGGCTTTTGGTTCAGTCATGAACTAAACTCCATTATGGAATTCTAACGGATTTTAATATGTAGTTTAGTTGCATGCTTTATTGCTGGGGTTGTTTTACCTATCATATGGGATTTCTATCATGATTATTTTGCATGTATGAATGCTTGATCACCATTCGTCTCAGTACTTGTATGGAATTGACAATAAACATGCGAGTATGGATTGTAATCATGATAGCATATGAATATGAGGCTGTTTTATATGGCTTGTGTATTTTGTGAACCAGATAGACATATACTATTTCACCGTATGAGTTAAAAATAAGGGTTTGTGCTTAAATTCAGTATGATTGCAATTTCACATAGACATATAGTGACTTTGGTTATATTAATGATTACATGGAGTCTATCATTTGTGGATGATGTGTAAGTAGGTCATAGTGCATTGAAAAATGGCTATGACTCTATTAGTGCTCTTGGCTATTTTCCTGTGATATGTGAACAATTCTTGCATGATAGTGGTAATTAGATGAAGTATTAAATGAAGTTAGGATCCCATTATTTCCAGATTTGATTTATTCATTTATTATTCTTATTTTAGTTATTATTTGCAATTAGATTAATTCACCAATTATAGTTATTAGTCTAGGCATATAAATACAGTGATTTAATTGATGCATAATAGTTTAAATTTGACAACTTTCTCTGTGGGATCGATACTCTACTTACTCTGTATTACTTGTTGACACATGTATGCTTGCATGAGTTAGAGCTCTTTTATCAGAACTGAAAAAGAGGCAACACTAACTCAATAATATGGTTGGGATCTTCCATATATTTACATAACATAGATATGTAAAAAACGGGCCAATGAATCGAGTATTGAGCTTTCTGTCAGGAATAAGCATGTGAATGATATTCCTATTTACATATGATTTGATTATGATATATATGAATGAATATGCAAGTATGCTTGCATTAAGAAAATCTATAAAGTCCTTTGATAGATAATAGAAACATATGTACAAGGACTTAGAATGAATTAATCAAATATGTTAGGTTGATCCTATATAAGCAAAACAGCTTTATAAAGTCCTTAAAAAGAAATGATGTACAAGGACTATAAATATAGAAAGATCAAGCATGTTAGGTTGATCTTATGATGTAATAGATAGGCTTGTCTGATCGTCGAGCATTGCACCAAAAATCGTAGTCTGCCAGGAGAGTCAAGGAAAACTCGAGAGCTATCGAGGCAGAATTATAGTCTATAAGATAGTAGATATCGGAGTTTGTAGACTGCCAGGAGAGACAATGAAGGATCGTAGTCTGTCGAGGAGTACTTCCTCGGAGTCGTAGTCTGCTGAGGAAGTCATGTTCAGAATCATAGAGACACCGCCTTTCTGGTAGGTGAGCATCCTTAGAAAGCCGAAGTCAAAGAATCGTAGACTACACTCAAAGCCGTAGAGTCTACTGATCATATCAGAGGCAGAGATCGTAGTCGAGCAAGATCAGATGAAGACAACAAGCACAACGACAGAAATCGTAGAGTGTCAAGATCTGATCTCGGAGTCGTAGTGTCTGCACAGCCGAAGCTGAATCGTAGAGTGCATAACTAAGACCTCAACAGATGTGCTCACAAAGCCAAAGTAGAATCGTAAAGCAAACACGATTCTCAACAATTGAGCACTCCCAGAATATCCAAAGGAATGAAGCCCCTGGTCTAAGTTTCAAAGATACATCCCACCTGAAGAAAATCAGAGAGCACTCAATGAATGACATGCAAGCTAACAAAAGATCTAAGCACCAACCCAATCAGCATTTAGATTGAGTTGTGAAGCCATTCGAGATGAAGTCTTCCACAAGTTGTTCAGAAGAGGACTTCAGTAACTGACTAAGGAAAGTCAGCAAGTGCAGTAGCTGTCAAGTAGATAGAAGACGATGATCTTGGAAGCAACCAGGATTGTAGTGTTTACCAAACAAAGAAAGAACTGATAGAGTATACACAGAGATACTGGTCAGCTTCTGAAGAACAAGGTTAAAGTGATTAAGCATTGGGTCAGTCCATTGATGATAAGTGAACGGGAGATCACAAAGAGAAAGTGAGCCAGACACGCCACAAATCTGAAGTGTCTTGCCATTCAGAAGGGGTCAGAACAAAGAGTCAAGCCATCAGTATCTGAGATCAGTCGAGGCAAACAAAAGGGTTAAGGCACTATACAAGAGAATGAAGAGGTGTTCTACATTGAAGATCCAATCAACACTCTTCAAGATCGTAGTGTTGACTCTACATGTCAATGAGCAATAGTCAACAAGACACTACGATCAGGTCCAAGAAAGCAAGCATCAGAATCGTAGAGTTCGGTCATCCGAAGATTGAAGCATTGGCAACGGTTCAACTTGAAGGTTGGTATTCAGACAAGAGCTTATTGAGAGCATCGATGCAAAAGGACAACCTCTGATCAAGAAATTAGAAGGGGGAAATAAAGTCGTCGACCTGCCCGAGACATCAAAGTAACATCTCGACGGGTTAGGTGAAATAGTAGACTACAGTGTCAGAAAGTCATGTCATGTCACATGTGACGCCCCCAAATTCAGGTACTTGAAACTCGAATTCAGTGCTTCACGATACCATTTCTTTAAGCGGAATAATAATAATTTTGTCATAAATATCAAACTTAATCTACATATCAGAGTTGTCTAAATCCCAGGTACGAGACCTTAAAACATTCATTACATGATAGATAATAAATATCATCATCTTATTTAAGTCTAGCTATTACATAATATAATACAACTTATTCTGACAGCTTTCCTTTCCCTTTGTTCCTGGCAGAGCCCTCTAGTTGATCATACTTAACTGAAAACATTTAATTTAAGCAAGGATGAACATTTGAGTGCCCAACAAGTAATAACAATTATAAATATTAGCTGAAAGGATTAAATATTTTCTTTGTACTACCCTTCTACAATAAATCAATGGTTGTGAAGTAATCTGAACCGATAATAATAACATAGCAACTCTCTATCAAATTTTTAAAACTACGTACTGACTATAAATAGGGTTAAGGTGACATACTATGAACATTGTTCTCAATTTTCGAATAGGTTTAGCAGAACTTCATTCATATTTGTCATAACTTACAGACACGGGGGTGATCACTCGTTAAGCCTGATTGATCAATACTACATGCAAGAAACGATGTTATCGTTCACTCTCGTCCTTGCCCAGGCGCATAAAAGTTTTTCCATATTCGGGATGTTCATACTTAGTCGGGAATTCGAACCAAAATAATTTGATTGGATACAAAAAGGTTTTATCATATTCAACGATATTTTTAAATCTGTGTCTAGCTGGTCAAATAGCTTAGACGACTCTTACTTCATGTATACATACTGGTATATATATATATATATATATATATATATATATATATATATATTAACATGTGATTAAATACAATGATTATCCAAGTGGGGACACTTGAATAACCATATTTAGAAATTAACGAACATAATATAAATATCTGAGTTATAATATAGTACTATGTTGATAATCAACGATCGGATATAACATATATAACAATAAGGTTAATAATCTGATACAATAATAATATAATTATAAAACTTCTTACTCATGTCCATTGCATAAAGAAAATGCAAAGGTAGGATACTTGCCTGGTCTACTGCTTACACAACTTAGTTCTATCCTTAATTCAACGACCTATCATTTATAAGATTATTCTATTGATTAAAATAACATATCATAACACATCATACTATTATTTATAGTCAATACATATCCTAATCACATTGTCACATAGTTATATCAGCCATTAAGACACAAACAAACACTTATACAGTCAAACTATATAGGTTTGGATTAACTTCGGTAACATTTCGGTGTACCAACGACTTTATCGTAAAATTATCGAGTTTAAAACTCTAATCTGTATCTTAAATATTATTCTGGATACTTTAAATATCAATCATAGGACTTATAATAATTTTTAATTAATTATTATAATTTATCATGATTTTTTGAACTCTGGAATCATTATTAAATGATTTAAATATTGCATAATTCTATTATCATTAATATTTAAATAATATCCAAACATTAATGAAACCATTTAAGTAATTTATAATAACTCAAAATATTTTAAAAGTATTAATATTACCTTTAAATGATTTAAGAACATTTAAAATCATTTTTAAACATTTACCATTAATATTTAATTATTAAGGTATTATTTATCAAAATATTTAAAGTCATTAATTATAACTTAAAGTATTTTAATTCATTTATATCTTTTTAATGATTTTTTTAAATCAATATAACCATTTTAAACTATTTATTTAATATTATTTTTAAATAAATCTAATATCATTAATATTAAATAATTAATGAAATTTACCTTAAAATATTGAAAGTTACATTTTATAACTTAAAATATTATTAAATACCTTATTATCATTTAAAATAATTTTTAATATAATAAAATCATTTTTAGTAAATCTATTTAATGCATTTATTAAATAAATTAAATATTAATAATATTCAAATAATTACTAATATTTATGAAAAATATGTCAAATTATTAAAAGTTAATTTTTATAACTTAAAATAATTTTTAAAACTGATTTTATAATTTTTAGAATTTATTTTCTATTGTTAAATGATTTTTAAAAATTTAATAAATTAAAATTAATAAATCTGTCACTATAGCTTTTAGCGACAGAAATCGTCGCCTAGAGTGTTCTTGAGCACCAAGAATACTGACAGTCAGTGTTCAAGGGTCTCACTTTAACCAAACATTGAATTAATCGATTCGGTGTGATTACGGGCAAGCTAATACCTTGATCTTGTAGTACCGATATGTAATACTATAAGATCCAACAACAATCATGAACAAACTACATCACAATTAAAAGATTGAGCCTTCAAAGTAGTTTGTTGAGTCATTTCTTCATTTTACGGGTTACCCGAAATGAAGAAACGATTCAACTAGCCTACTGAGGCTTCCACTACATGTTGCTTTCATGTAATTTTATGTGATCTAAGAGTTGTAGTGTGTAGCTAACATGTAGAGGTGCAGATCTATTACATAATATACATATAACAACAATACGATCGAAGATCCATCTTAGAATTCGAACCATATCGGAGATCACGGTCTTTAGTTTTCTAGGTTACCCAGAAAACATAAGTCGTGATCATCTGGCCTACTTTGACCGGCCACTGTGTTAAATCTGTTTGATGTTTTAGTGATCTAAAGGCATGATATTGAAGTTCATATAACATACTACAATTCTATTACAACAATAAGAGCACAACAACAAAAACCTGACAATTATTAGTCTTTGAAACTCTTGTCAGACTCGGATAATGAGTTTCTGGGTTACCTAGAAACTCCTTGGTCATGCTTGGTCAACGAGGCTTGACAATTAATAACACGAAATCTACACATGATTTAAGCATGGTTTCAAGTCTAGATCAAAGTCCTAGGACGAATAAAACCGATGTCCAACAACTCCTGTAGTTGGACCTTTAACTCCTGAAGTTCAATAGGAGCCATTCAATATGGGGTTTTAAAAATAGGCTTTGTACCAGGTTCAAGATCAATAAAGAATTCAACTTCACGTTCTGGGGGTAGACCAGGAAGTTCTTCAGGAAATACGTCAGAAAATTTACTAACAACAGGAATATTATTCAAATCTGACGTGTCTTTATTCAAATCCATAACCTGGGCTAAGAAAGCTTGACATCCGTTTTTCAATAAACGAATAGCTTTATGACTTGATATGACAGCGATTGATTTTAGTGGCTTAGTTGCTTGAATTCGTACCAGATGATAGTATTAGTAATCCTCACTATTCTGTTAAATAGTGTGACAATAAATGTAATGAGGACTTATTCTGAGAGTGGATATTGTCTAGAAGACAGTATTTGTATTAAAACTCATCGCTCTCTTGTTGTATATTAAAGATTGTATTTATATTCTGTACCATGTATTTGGCGACTCAGAATAGGTGATGTATACCTATTTTGGGGGTGTCACAGTTGTTATCAAAACTTAGGGATATGATCCCTGGCTAAGATGTGAAACAAGAACTAGGAGGGGAGAGACGGGGAATTCTTTCACTAGAATGACCTACCTAAGTTTATTTGGTATTTAATTGGTCGGTCAGAGTATAGGGATAATATGTGATATGTTAATTAACCCTTGTTTTGTGGCAGTATTTGAAAATGGCATCCGAGAATGTTGAGAACATCAATGGAGCACAGGAGACCATTGAGTCTCCACAGATCAATAACCAGGACAATGTGCATCAGGAAGGCAATAATCCTCATGCAAACAACAACACTGACCAAATGATGAACGAAGGAATGTTCCGAGGCTTCATGCAATTCATGTAACATCAGGCGAGAGCGGCTCCTGTCCAAAATGCAGGTGGAAAAACTGGCAACTCTCGGACGGTCACCGCTAAACAGTTTAAGGAACTGGGACCACCGGAGTTTTTTGGAGTGCCAAAACCACTTAAGGCGAAGACGTGGATAAAATAGATCAACAAGATATTTGATGTCTTGGGTTGCTCCGAGGAGCAAAAGGTTCCCTTCGCCACCTTCATGTTGCGGGTAGAGGCAAATTCTTGGTGGGAATCGTAAAGCGTACCCAACCTTGCTTGAAGAAGATGTCTTGGGAGAAGTTTCAAGAACTGTTCAACGACAAGTACTTTCCCGAAAGTATTCGTCACATGAAAGAGGTAGAGTTCATCAAGCTGGAGCAAAACAACATGATCGTATTGCAGTACGAAGCCAAGTTTGTCGAGTTGTCCCGGTTTGCGTCCCATTTTGTTGATAATGAGGAGAGAATGGCGAATGTTTTAAGAGGTTTGAAACACGAGATACGTCGATATCTTATCTCTCATAAAGCGTGTTTGTATTAGGATGTTGTTAATAGGGCTCGATTATTGGGGACGCAATAATGAGTCAACCCAACCAAAAGAGAGCGGTAAGCAAAATGATAATACTAGTGAGAGCAGTCATCGAAGCAGTGACAACAAGCGTGGAGGGAATCAACATGCCAGAAATGGTAACCACTTCGATGGTAATCATGGCTAAAATAATACGAATGGACATTTCAAGAAGAAGAGATTCAACAATGATGGAAAGACGTCAAAGATCAAATTTTGTCGTTAAGGAAGGAGAAGCGACCACCTATCATATGCTTCAAATGTGGAGGGAGGGGACACATCGGTCCAAATTGCGCGATGCCCTCCAAAGCATGTTACAATTGTGGAAGAGAAGGTCACCTGGCCCGATTTTGTCGTGCACCGAAGATAAGTCTAGCTGGGATGGAGGCATCAAAGGCCGTCCCAGACAAGACAAAACCGGTTGTTCAAAGAAGAGCGTTAGTCGTGACCTCTCAGAAAGCAAGGAACCTGAATGAGGTCATCACGTGTAAGATTATCATAAACTCTAGCGAAGTATATACTTTATTTGATACCGATTCTACCCATTCTTTTATTTCTCCTACTTGCGCTCAACGTTTAAATTTAACTCCGGAGAAATTAGACTTTGACTTATCTGTTGAAACTCCATTGGGAGAAACCTTCATTACATCCACTATTTATAAGTCTTGTTTAGTTCAAATCGGCACCCGCACGTTACCTGTCAATCTTATTTCATTGAAAATACTTGCATTTGATGTAATTCTAGGGATTGATTTGTTAACTACTCATCATGCAAAAATTGATTGTTTCGTAAGGTTGTTAGCTTTCATATTCCTAACCAACCTATTATGCGAATTCAAGCAACCAAACCATTAAAATCAATCACTGTTATTTCAAGCCATAAAGCAATTCATTTATTAAAAAATGGATGTCAAGCTTTCTTAGCTCATGTCACGGATCTAAACAAAAATAAGTCAGTTTTGAATGATATTTCTATTGTTAATGAATTTCCTGACGTATTCCCTGAAGAACTTCCTGGACTACCCCCAGAGCATGAAATGGAATTTTGTATCGACCTTGAACCCGGTACAAAACCCATTTCCAAAGCCCCATATCGAATGACTCCTATTAAACTTCAGGAGTTAAAGACCCAACTGCAGGAATTATTAGACATTGGATTTATTCGTCCTAGTACTTCTCCTTGGGGTGCTCCTGTTCTATTCGTGAAGAAGAAAGATGGGAGAATGCGACTTTGTATTGATTATCGGGAGTTGAATCATGTCACCATCAAAAATAGGTACCCATTGCCACGTATTGATGATCTGTTTGACTAGTTGCAAGGAGCCAAATTCTTTTCAAAGATTGATCTTCATTTCAGATATCACCAATTGAAGATTAGAACCGATGGCATTCCAAAAACGGCTTTCAGAACTCGGTACGGGCATTATGAATTCCTAGTCATGTCCTTTGGATTGACTAATGCTCCTGCTGCCTTCATGGATATGATGAACCGAGTATTCAAGGAATATTTAGATCACTTTGTGATCGTCTTTATTGATGACATCCTCATATATTCCAAAAGCCGTGAAGATCATGAGCAACAGTTGAGGCTGATACTCCAAAAGCTTCGTGAATATAAGCTTTATGCCAAGTTGAAGAAATGCGAGTTCTGGCTTGAGGAAGTAGCATTCCTTGGGCACATAGTATCAAGTCATGGAATATCTGTTGACCCAGCAAAGATTGAAGCTATTCAAAGCTGGGAGCAACCCAAATTAGTGACCGAAGTACGTAGCTTTTTCGGATTAGCTGGTTATTATCGGAGATTCATAGAAGGGTTTTCTCAAATCGCTACTCCATTAACTCGGTGACTCGAAAAGATACAAAATTTGGTTGGAGTGAGAATGCGAGAAGAATTTTAAGAACTCAAGAAGAGACTCATTTCAAAGATTTTGTTCGACAATACCATCCTGCTCGGAGGATTTGTCATCTCTGGTGATGCTTGAGCAAAAGGTTAGGATGTGTTCTCATGCAACATGGGAAAGTCATAGCCTATGCCTCTCGACAACTCGAAGAATATGAGAGGAATTATCCTACTCATGATCTAGAGTTGGAAGCAGTCATTTTTGCACTAAAGATTTAGAGGTATTACTTGTATGGGGAGAAAGTGGAGATCTTTACGGGTCATAAAAGCCTCAAATATTTCTTCACTCAAAAGGAACTCAACATGCGACAGAGACGTTGGCTTGAACTGTTGAAAGATTATGATCATACCATCCAATACCATCCTGGAAAAGCGAATGTGGTAGTTGACGCATTGAGTAGAAGATCATATGCGGGTACGAGTGCGATATTGTCAACACAAAGGCCCATTTTGTGTGACTTACAAAGGATGGAGATAGAGTTAAAGACTCCAAGGACCCATGTGATGATGGCAAATATACGAGTAGAACCGGCTTTAATTGATAAAGTTAAAGTCGCTTTCAAGCTACTGACACTGGAGCTCGATGCGAATGAGGAAGAAAGTGCAAGAAGGTGATATGCCGGAAGCAAGAATCGATGACGAAGGAATACTTTGAGTCAACTCCAGACTTTGTGTTCCTAACGACCCTGATTTAAAGTATAAAATCATGATGGAGGCACACAACACACCATTTGCAATCCATCGTGGGAGTACCAAAATGTATCGTGATCTTCGTCATACATTTTGGTGGAGCAATATGAAGAGAGAGATAGCGTTGTTTATCTCAAGGTGTCTAACTTGTCAACGAGTCAAGGCAGAGCATCAAGTACCAAAAGGTCCATTACAACCACTTGAAATTCCAGAATAGAAATGGGAGCACATTACCATGGATTTCGTTACTGGTCTCCCCAAGGTTTCTCAAGGCATTGATGTAATTTGGGTCATTATTGATAGATTAACCAAGTCTGCTCACTTCTTACCAATACAAAAAACTTATACACTTGAACGTCTTACTCGTATGTACATAAACGAGATTGTAAGACTGAATGGTATGCCAGTATCCATAGTTTCTGATCGAGACCCAAGATTCACTTCACAATTTTGGGTTAGTTTGCAAAAAGCTATGGGCACGAATTTACGATTTAGTTCAGCATATCATCCTCAGACGGACGGACAATCGAGAGGACTATTCAAACTACGGAAGATTTATTAAGACTCGTGTCCTTGACTTCAAGGAAGTTGGGATAAGTTCTTACCATTGGTGGAGTTTTCCTACAACAACAGATTATCAAGCAAGTATTGGCATGGCTCCATTCGAGGCGTTGCATGGAAGAAAGTGTCGTTCTCGGTATATGTTGGGATGAGGTGGGTGAAGCAAGCGTTGTTGGACTGGAGTTGTACGTATGACTACGGAAAAGATTCAAACGATCCGACAACGTATAAAAACCTCACAAGATCGACAAAAGAGTTATGCTGATCTTCATCGAAAGGATGTGGAATTCGATATAGGAAATCATATGTTGTTACGTGTTGCTCCATGGAAAGGTGTTTCGAGATTTGGAAAGAGAGGAAAGCTCAATCCTCGATTCATTGGCCCATTTTTAATCCTCGATCGAGTAGGAACTGTGGCCTATAGACTCGCTTTACCGCCAAGTATGTCTCGTGTTCATAACATTTTTTACATATCCATGTTACGTAAATATGTGGAAGACCCGAACCACATTATTGAGTTAGAACCAAACAAAATAGCAGAAGATTTAACGTATGAAGAGGTTCTTGTTCAAATTTTGGATAAAAAGGAACATATTCTACGCTCCAAGGTTATACCTCAAGTCAAAGTTTTGTGGAGAAACCACGATGTTGAGAAAATGATCTGGGAGTTAAAATCTGAAATGAAGTCAAGGTATCCTTAACTCTTCGATATACCAGGTACGTACCCTAATTTTGAGGGCAAAATTTCATAAGAAGGGGAGGTTGTAAGACCCCAACTTTTTGAATAAAGATGAATTTTCTATAATTATCATTTTGAATATTATGGAATGAATTTAATATAATGTTATAGTTGTGGGTAATATTTACAAATTTTTGCAAAGTATGCATGTTGTCATATTATATTCGATTGGTAGGAAATATTCTTTTTGTCGGGGGGAATATCCAAATGCGATGGTACAATCATTGGTGGACCCCACAAGCGTAATTATTGTCGATTGAGAAAAGCGACAAAAATATTTTATTAAAAATAACGGCGGAAGTTTTACTGATTAATACTATTGAACTACTTTCGGTAGTAAAAAAATACGATGTCTGGCGTGGTTGCGTAAGTAGAAACGGTATTGATTATTGATGCTTACGTGAGAAGTCACTCAGTTTTGTTCAATTATTGCTATAGTAATTGTTGTAAATTTTGCTTATTATTTGGATCCCCATTTACCCATTTTTCAAAATAATTGGTAGAAAGTTATTCAGTAATGGTGGGGGCTACAAGTGGGTCAGGTGGGGCCCATATGTTGGTGGAATAATGGGTTGGTTCTAGAGATTTGGTGTTACAGATAATGGAAGGATTAAATATGTATGTATTATATATATAATATACATATATATATATATATATGTTTGAAAAGTGTGTCTTGGTGGAGAAAAAAAAGTCACGTGGGATGATATAAGTTATATGTATATAGTATGTTTAGTTTTTGTTTTACTTGGAATTTCATTCACCCGTGACTTGGTATAAGGCGTTGAGAAGAAGAAAAAAACAAAAGCATTGTGCGTCTGTGAAAATTTTTTGCATCTACTGTGAAGTCCGTTCTTGCACAGTACCCCTTCAATTCTCCTATAAATAGGATTCTTAATTAGAATTAAACACACCAGAAATTCAGAGAAATTCTCTTCTATAACCTTGAGCGTATTTCTTTAGAATTTTTAGAAGCTTTGAGAGTAGTGCAAGTTTTCTTAAAGAATATTCTCGCCCTACCAATCGGAATATTCTTCTTTTACGGTAAGGGGTATTCTTTCTTTTGTATTCATGAAGAGAACTTACATTATTCCATTCTTTATTATTACATTGGAATATCACATCTGCATGCATTTTCATGGGACTGGTTAAGATTACTTATTATACATTGGAATAACTCATACATCTGCAAGTACCGCATGCATGGTGATTTCTGTTGTTTTTCATTCTTTATTATTACATTGGAACATCACAGCCGGTTGCAAATTTTCTTTGACTTTGGTTCCGTTATTTATTATTCTGTTGGAATAACCTGTCTATACGAAGTATCGCATGCATGATGATTTCTTTTGTTACTCCATTCTTTATTATACTCAGTTGGTTAAAGTTTTGACTTCTATACTCCATGAAATTAGTGGAATATCCTTGATATTTGCGCTTCATCCAGTATCTTTTCATGAAAATATTCTTTTGTGCATTCTTGAATTTTACTCTACAAAGAAGTATCATGTTGGCAATTTGGACGTTATTGGTTCCTGGACAAATTAATTCGTGAACTTGTTTTATTGAATTCTTATATCATTGTCATCATCCTCATGTTTATATTATGTTGAAAGTCATACGTGGCTTTGTAGTGCATAGATGGACTTGGTATGATTATGACCGAGGATTATTCGATTGTAATCATGGTAGTAATGTTACAAATGATGTGGTAAAAGTCCTCATTGGCCCGTAGTGCATTGATGGACGATTGTTGGCATGATCATGACCATTGATGAATACACGAATGTCCTTGGCGCGTAGTGCATGGATAATTTATGGTCGTGATACTAAAGAATATCCTTGGTCAGTAGTAGTGCGGGGGTGATTAGATGATGTGGATTATTTTTTAAGTCGAGTCTCGGTGATAAAAGTGATGAAAAAACTTTTAAATCATAAAAGATAGTAGATTTTATTCTCTACTTGACTCTTTTAATGGATTGCTTATTCACTGTGATTAAACTTGATGTCTATTGTATTTTATCGGTTTAACATTGTTGTAGACTAATGATAATTTATTACGCATTATCTTAGTCATAATATTTCTTCTTCGGCTAGTTGAGCTCACCCTTTCTTTTTCTTTGTTCTCTCAAGAAATGAGAATATAAATTTGGGACGAGTCGAGGAGCGGAGTGATGGACCGGATGATAGTATTAGTAGTCCTCACTATTATTCATTAAATAGTGTGACAATAAATATAACAAGGACTTATTACGAGAGTGGATATTGTGCAGAAGGATGATTTGTATTAAAACTCACAGCTCTCTTGTTGTATATTAAAGATTGTATTTGTATTCTGTACCATGTATTTGGCGACTCAGAATAGGTGATGTATACCTATTTTGGGGGCGTCACATGAAATCATTCCTAACTTCTTTTACTCTTTATTCTCATTAAGCTATGTTATTAACATATAGGACTTAAAGAGAATCTAAATTTGACTAGGTTTTAGGTTACATCTCTTCTTTATTTTTCTTCCGCTAGACAAAGCCGGTGATTTGCAAGCTTTTCTATTTCACGATCACCTTTAATACGATCATTCATACTCATTCTCTTTCTTCTCTGTCTCTCTCAAGCTCTCAAGCTCTCTCTCTCTCTCTCTCTCTCTCTCTCTCTCTCTCATGATATAGGATTTTCAAAATCCCACTTAAATAAAAATTAGCTTCCTATTTATAGAAAATCCAAGGCTAGGGGCAAAATAGTCATTTCGCCCCTCAAACCTCCTTACTATTCATGATTTCAGCATTAAGTTAACTTAGCCCTTAAGTTTACTTACTCCTTGAGTTTACTTAGCCCTTAAGTTAACCTCCTTACTATTCACGAAACTTAGCATGTAAGTTTTGTGGTTCCGTTTTTCGGGTTTCGTCCGACAGTTTTAAAAACTGCGATTCTCGGAATCCAAATATTTTTAGATATTTCATCTTTCCTTTACCGATTAACTTTTATGTAATCTTCAAATTTCTGAAAAACTAAAAAACACTTTTTGGTTTCAAGCGTTTTCCTTCACTTTTTCCCCTAACGTAGTTAAACGAGTGAAAAGTACATAACAGTACTTTTTGTCATTTTTATTTCGTCCGATTTCTACACGTTTTTCAAGAAAAACTTTTATCGGTTTCCTTAACTTTTCACGACACATTATCTTCAAATATTTTGACGAAATGTCATTTTGACATACCAAACTCTCGGAAAGGCTTAAGTTATTCAAACCCTAACCCTTAGGTTTCGTTGGGTAAATAGTGCCTATTTCATTTTTTCCCCAAAAATATTTTGTTCCCTGAAAAAATTTTATTCCCTGAAAAATTTTATTTTTGTCTTGAAAATTCTTACTCATTCAATCTAGCTCGTAGCCAGAATCCTCCCGACTTATAATCATCCTAGGTTCTAGAACGATTAATAAACACATAGCACAAAATATTATTAATAAAAATTCATTTTATAAATAACTAATTCTTTAAACTTAAATTCTGGACGATCCGAATTTTCGGGTCGTCACACTCTTCCCCCCTTATAAAAATTTCGTCCTCGAAATTTCTTAAAACCACACCCTTACCCGGGTCATCACATTCACCCCTTCTTCACCGAATTTCGTCCTCAAAATTTTAGCTTACCATTCTTCTCAACTTCCCTTCAACATAGTTCTTATCTTTCCATAATTCCTAACCTCCATAACCTATCAAGAATCATGAAGTAGAAAGAATAATGAGGAATATAAAATTTCCTTTTAAAACGTTTCATACTTTTGCTGAGAGGTCAAATTAACCATGAACTCTTCCTAGGTTTAACAACATGACGCTGTAACCTTTCTTCCACGGTCAGTTTACAATCACAAAGAAAGAAAACTACCTCTTACCCATCGTATACCCCATTTCGTAGTATGTTCACCTCAAACTTAATCATTAGATTTCGCACCAAAACAATTTGGTTTGGCACAACTTCTTCAAAGAAAGCTTGATTTTCTTTTAAACATGACATACCATTTGTCTAGCTGAATCAAGTAGCTTAGACCATACCAATAAGTTGGATATCAACGTGAAACATCCATCTAGTCAACTCAATTGACATTGACTACTTCTATAAATTCTTTTCGCAATACATCAAAACGTTTTATGACGTTATGATACCGTACTTTTCACAGTACGTTGAGGACTTCGTCAGTTTGTGACTTCGTCATTATACATCATACCATAGCGGGTTGTTGATCCTAAGCTCACATCCAACACCAGGTTCAATTGCATTAATAACTCCATCTTTTTACCACCCTTGCATAGAATGTACGGATGATATAAAATTCATTTTGATATTTCAAATCAATTTCTGTCTAGCCGAAACAATTAGCATAGACATACCAAGAATAGTTCTTTTAAAAATCTATTGGTTCCAAAAGTTGAACCAATTCTTTTCTTTTTCAAACCCACACATAAGCACGATTTCAATAAAGTTCGAAGTCTAGCATAGCTAGATGACTAGGGATATCCTATTATTCGTCTTCCTTCATTGTCTTACTTGCGACAATACTTAATCTTCTCTAGCACCTTCAATGCTAGGCCTACTGAAAATAACTTATTTTCAGTCTAAACATCCCTCTACCTTAGTACAGTCCATTAACTTACCACACATTATGAGTTCATGAACTTTCCACAATAATATGAGTTTAAGAACTATCCTAGACAGACCATAAGCGTCCATTCGCTGAGAAGTTCAAAAACCTACCATATCATTATGAGTCACGAATGTACCATAAGTATGAGTTTCAAGAACTCGCACCTACCTTATCGTTCTTGTTAGGTTTATAATATTCATGAACGCAATCAAATTGCAAAAATAAAGCGAAAACGTGGAAAATCAGAGTTTTAAAATTTTACAAACCATATACCCGGATCACCCTTTATGCATAATTATTAATTAAACAAAAAGATATGAATAAGAATCATACCCTTAAAGATCCGAGCTTCCTCAGGTACAAGTTCACCTCCAAATCCTTTCACGTCCAACTTGAATCCACCGGATTTGGTTCCTTCCTTTGATCAACGTTAGCCACCCAAGTGTTTGGCCTCTAGAGGTGATCCACCAAGGAAGAAGAAGAATTCAAGAAGATGGTTATTTGGCAAAATCCTTGTTTTCTATCTCTATAGAAAAGGAGTGTACTCTCCAACAATTGGAAAAATAACGTATGTTGTAAAAATCAACAACAACCTCTCTCCCATAATAAGACTCCTCTTATTTATAGATGTGGGCAACCTTCCTTAACAATTAAGGAATTGGGTTTTATTTTAATTAATTAAATTCTTTTAATTAATTAAGCTCCCTAATCTTATTAGGGATAATTAATTAAACTCTTTTAATTAATTTGCCTCCTAATCCTATTAGGATATTTGAGAGTACTTTTATTAATTAATTTCCAAAATCCTTTAGGAATTAAATAATAATAATAGTAATAATAATAATAATAAGACTCCTCTTATTAATTTATATTTAATATTTTCAAAATATTAAATAATAAATATTAAGCTATTTAATTTATTCTATCACCATAGATTAAATTAAATATACTTAACTTATTATTACGATTATGCCATTAACTTCTTAAATAATTATTCTTCCTTTTATGGTGTGACCCTTTAGGTTCTCCATATTAAACAGGTTGTGAATAAATCAATTAGAACAATTCTAATCTTATTTAAATAAATAAATTAAACTAATAATTTATTTAAATAAATAATATTTATTCTACAATATGGATAAGCCTCCTAATGATCAACGACTTTCCAGATAATATAGATTTCAACATTAATCATAAAAGAACCTTTGAGTAAATAGTTCCGCACAATTCAATCCTTCCACCATACAATATCACAATTAAATATAAGACATGAAATTTACACAAGTCTTATTTTATTTAATTATATGTATTTCGACTCTTAAATGCACAACTCCAAATAATGCAATCTAATTTCATTCTGCCTTGGCCAAGGACTACTAGGTTGTCATTTATCGAATCACATAGGACATTTCTCTTCTTTTACTAGAAGTGGTAGATTCTTTATTGATCATACATTATCTCCGTGTATAACTTATTATACCCAAGCATACCCTTTGATATACCCTAAGGGTCTTAAGGAATAAGTCAAAGCATAACTCATCATACACAAGATACTATGATGATCTCAAGTCCAAGGATCACTTGTACTACTATCACTACTGAGAATTTCTATTATTGACAGCAAGTAAAACTCCATTAGGTATTCCTTAGCGAGCCAACGTTCGGTGAACTTATTCTCTAATAAGCACCTACATACTTGCTTTAGTGTCTCCACACAAATGATCATGAGATCAATCATCCTCATCCAATGAGCAAGCAACGTATATACCAATCTATCCGGATTCACTAATCCCCAATTTAGTAATCCAACGATTGGGAACTATTTTAGTTTTAAGCTTTCTAAGAATTTAGATCTCATTAGAATGATCATCATCATTATTCTAAAAGCATTGCTTAAAACTATGGGTTTATCACATATTATAAAACAACATCATGTAGATAATTAAAAGCCTTTAATAAATAAATACTTTTTATTAATAAATTAATAAGATTGTTACAAAGTATATGCTTTATCATCAAACATGATTGGCTTGTGTGCATACTACTTTCAATCTCCCACTTGCACTAAAGCCAATCGTCATGGTATCTCATACTCTTCTTCTCTAAGTGATGATTATCCTGCTGTTGGATAAGTTTCAGTAAATGGATATGTAATGTTGTTCTTGAGAGTCCACTATCTTTATAGTGATTTCCCATCTTTCAATGATTCTTATAATCAAATGAAAGTGCCACAACACATGTTTAGATCCAAGATGAGACTTAGGAACTATTCCTAGTTCTATAATGAACTTTTAATCCAAAAAATCAACTTGTAGCTTCATTTATAGCTATATGCTTTGTCTTTATGACTAAACCAGCAACTCTTTGCTGTTTGGAACCTTTCCAATTCAATGCTCCACTGTTCAAGGTAACGCTTTACCTTAAATTGGATTTTATGTCGTCTTGGTCTGTCTGAAAAACTTGAGTCTGTTAAGCCCTCTAGTTTTAATTCAGACCCACCATATCGGATTACATCCTTAGTGCCGGTTAAGTACTTTAAGATGTTTTTCACTGTCTCACAGTGAACTTCTCCAGAATATGACTGATCAACATCAGGTCTCGTACATTTCATTGCATACGTGATAGTTACTCATGCGATCTCTCTTTTTGGAGTCTATGGGGACTATTAAGAGAGATACACTCCATAACTCATCATCATGAGACATCCCACGGAGTTTGCCATGCTAAACGACTTTAACATCAAGTGAATATACGTTCCTTGGATTAAGCCGAGCATATTTTTAAATCTATCTATTTAGATTTGCATCCCCAATTAAGATACTCTTCCCAAATCATTCATGGAGGAATGTTTAGACAACTTTATTTTTACTGATTGTAGCATTGGAATGTCATTCCTTATCCGTAATATATCAACATATAATACTAGGAATGTCACGGCGCTCCCACTGACCCTTTTGTACACACTAGAACTTTTACCTCATCGTATGTAACTGGATCATCATCTTCTATGATACGTACCTCATCATCATCATCCATGATGAATCCATACCTCCCAGGTATCTTCGGTACTATTCCAGATTTACGATTCGATTGATCAGTCTGCAATAACAGTCTACATCTATCTGAGTTCCTCTTATTTGACTTATAGTGTTTTGTGGTTCTTGAACTCTTTAAGATCTATTATCCTCCCACTAGCCCTTCAATGATAAACACCTTTTTATCTTAGGCGGCGTATTTCATAATAAACACCTTTTGCTAAGTAGGATTATAGAACATATACCCTAAACTTACTTTAGGATGTCCCACAAATCTGTACTTGTCAAATTTTGTCCCAAGCTTATCCTTTGAAATCTTTTCATATAAGTTAGACAACCCCTTATCTTAACATACGTTAGATTAGGAATCCTCCCTGTTCATAACCTTTTATGGAGTCTTGGGGCCGGATTTTGAGGTTACCTTTTTCGTATATATGCAGCCATTTCTAGGGCATTATCCTAGAAGGATACTGGAATATCGGTAAAATCATTATGGACCGCACCATGTCCAACAAGGTACAATATTTCCTTTCAGATACATCAATCAATTATTGCGTATCAGGAGGCGTCCATTGTGAGAAAACCATTTGAGATGATTTAAAACCTCATTGCACAAGTATTTCTTCCTTGATCCGATCAAAGACCAGGTACGTACGTCAATTTCGAGGACGAAATTTCATAAGGAGGGGAGGTTGTAAGACCCCAAAATTATTAATAAATGAAATTTATTTTCCTCTATTTATTATTTTGAAATAGTAAGGGTCGATTTGATTAATGTGGATAGTTATGGGTAAAAATCGTAAATATTTGAATAATGAAGTGGTTATAAAATATTCATTATTATTTTGGGAATATTCGTTTGGTCGTGGAATATTAAAGATTGTCGGGAATATTAAATGCAATTTGACGGTTGATCTTTTGTGGGCCCCATAACTGAGGAAAGCGATTGGATGAAGGAAGCGACAAATATAAGTTGTTTATAAATAACGACGTAGTTATATCAGATTAATCTTGTTGGAATACCCGGTTGTTAAAAACACTAATACGCGTTGTTAAGCAAGAAGCATTGCAGTATTGCACCAATTATTGATCCTTACGTAAGAAGGCACTACTCAATAATTGTTACGATGAATTCTTCATTCGATATTTTATTTTATTGATTCAATAATTCTTTGCATTGATATTCTATATTCTTTGTTGTTTTGATAATTGTCATTACACGTATTTTTCATTATCGAAGCAATAATTCATATTATCCGAATAATATTATTAGATAACATTATTGGCAATGTCTAGAAAGTTACATCTAAGGAGAGGTTTGGTCACCTAATTGCGGCGCCATGAAGAAGAAATTCTTATTGGAAAGCCCCTCTTTCTGGAAGCGGCTGGTTTCAAAGATCTTGCGATTCTGTAATATTATTTGTGAATAATTAATTATTGATTTATATGATGAGGAAAATATTGATTTTATGTGGATATAGATGGAGAAAAATTTTAAAATGACAATTGTTGAAAATTAATATTTTATCTTTTACGATAAAATAATTTATTTAAATATATTATTTTAATAATATATTAATGATGATATTTTTACGATGAATGTGGGATATATGAGTATATATGGAGGAGGGTATTTTTGTTATCAAAATATTTAACACATGTTTTTGTGTCGGTGGACCCCATTTCTTGGATGAAATTTGATTATAGCTTTGTAAAATCATTTGTTTGAGGATTTGGGTCAATTTCATTTGGAATTTGGAAAAACTTTCTTACGTAAAGTTGTAGAGAATTGAATTTCCTATAAAACTCGCAAGATTGAATTTTACGATAAAATGGCTATTTATTATGAATTATTGAAGTTCGAAGTTAGAAATAATTGATTTTTGGAAGTTTTATTTATTTTATTAATAAAAACGTTTTTTATATGTTGTGGGCATATTTAACATGTGCATGGTGGCTGAATTCAGATTCAAGATGTGGGCGTATGAATTTTGTTTATATATAATATTATTATATTCATTTTTCGCTTTGGTGTTCTCAAGCATTTTCCTATAAATAGGGTCTTGGGTTAGAATTGAAAATCACACGTAAAGCTGAAGTTTTCTCTCTATATTATCGAGCGTATTCTTGTGAGTATTTTGAGTATACTTTGAGTATTGCTATACGGTGCAAGTTCAAGTCATAGCCTATATATCAAGGTGTTTCAACTAGAAATCTTGTCTTTCGAGGTAAGGGATGTTATTTTCTTCTCAAATGATATTATTTCTTCAATATCATTATCTTTGAAATATTGGTTGGAACTTTTATCAAATTTGGAAGTTTTTCATGTGGGGTTACTATTCATGAGTTTACTATTCACGAGTTACTATTCATGAGTTACTATTCACGAGTTCTTATTCACGAGTACTATTCACGAAGCGTGAAGATGTTTTTTTGTGAAATTTCTATCTTTTGGTGTCTGAGTTACTATTCACGATACGGTACTTATTCACGTGATACGACATTATTCACGAATCACGGCACTATTCATTTAAAAATGAAATTTCTTCTTTTAAATCAAAATATCTATTCGGATACTAGCTTTGATTGTATCCATGTTTTGATCATTCTTGAATTTTACACCACTATGATTATTTTTGAGGTATTGTTGGACATGGATAAAACAAATCACGAATCCTTAATCCTTAATCCTTGTCATTTTGTTTTCTTTGGATTCGTTTTCTTTAAAAATATTTTTCATCATCCTCGGTCTTAAATGATGATATTCTTGAATATCTTTGGCCCGTGGTCAAAGATGAATGATTTCTTGATGAATATCTTTGGCCCATAGTGCAAAGATGAACAGGTGTTGAGATGAACATGACCAACTGATGAATATATTTGGCCCGTAGTGCAAAGATGAATAGGTGTTGAGATGAACATAACCGATTGATGAATATCTTTGGCCTGTAGTGCAAAGATGAATATTTGATTCCAGATATATATTGATTGATGTTACAGGGATAAAATATCGACGATGAACTTTTAAATTCATATATAGAAGATAGTAGTTTACATTCTCTACTTAACTCTTCTAATGAATTATTATTTCCACTGCGAATATTGATTTAAAATTTGTTGTCTATTATATTCTATTAGATTTTACCCTGTTGGAGACTAACGATAATTTGTTGTATATTATCTTAGTCATAATATTCTTTACTGGGCTAGTTGAGCTCACCATTTTCCTTTTTGTTCCATTTTTCTTCTCAGGAGGCGAAAATGTAGCGAGTACTAGTCGGGGTATGGAATGAAGGTTCTAGAGAGAGTTGTTTAGTAGTCCTCACCATTTTTGTAAAATAATGTATCAATAATTGTGATGAGGGATTATTTGGGTATGTATATTGTCTAGAAGACAATAATTGTATTTAAACTCACAGTATATATGTTGTCGTATTTTGCACGACAAATGTATTAATAAAGTTGTAGTTATTTCTGTACCATGTATTTGGCGACTCAGAATGGGTTGGATGGAATGGACCTATTTTGGGGGCGTCACACACCAAGTGAATCAAAAGGTCAAACCCTAGGGGTGCAAGAATTAATATTTAAATATAACTATTATATTTAAATCCGCGCTCCATTACAAATGGGTCTTCACGCGCTTCTTGTCCCTTGATCTCCAATTCTTCAAAATCATTCTAACTATTCCTATTACAAAACTATTTAAAATAAATAGAAACTTTGATCGTGATCGAGGGAAGTACATGGGAGGAGATAGAATTTACATTAAGAAAAATTAGAGAAGGCAGTCTGTGCAGACCCCATTTAATAAAACTCATACATTCATGCATCCAACTAAAATAAAATCCAATCATATTGGTCGATAGTCCATAATCAATCCCATTTATTATCATACACATCGCCATATGCATCAATAAATAACATTCATCTCATGAATAATAAACATTCAATATATATATTGATATCATTTAATGGGCAAATTTAGTTAGTATAAAATCTAATTTTGAATCAAAATAAACTCCTTTATTTTAATCCAAATTTAAATTAAAATAAAACTATTTTATTTTAATTTATACAATTTTGAATAAAATAAACTATGTTATTTTAATCAAAATCTTTAATTAAAATAAACTCCTTTATTTTAATTAATTATGGAATCAATTCCATGAAAAAAATAACTCCTTTATCAAAGGAAACACGGATTATTTTTCCTATTCACAAATAAACTCTTTTATTTTGAATAATATGAAATCTTATTTCATATCTAAATAAACTCTTTTATTTAGGAAAATTAAGATTCTCTTTCCTATTCACAAATAAACTCTTTTATTTTGAATAATATGAAATCTTATTTCATATCTAAATAAACTCTTTTATTTAAGGAAACATGGAATCCAATTTCAACTCTAATTAGTTATCATGGAATCCAATTCCAACTCTAATTAATTAGCATGAAATTTAATTTTAAAATTAAAATAAATATTTTTATTTTAAGATTAAAATAAATTTTATTTTAAGATTAAAATAAATTTTATTTTAATAATAAAATTATTAAGAATTATATATATATATATATATACATATATATATAATATCCGTACGTAAAAGGAATCTGGTGATTACCAGCCATCACCGGGGCCATCGCGAATCCCATTATTTTGTTGCCACTAAATCCGTGGTTAGTCATTACAGGAGATGCACCTTGAATTGTTAATATACTCAGATTTGAAAAGCATGTTAACCAATATATATAATTTTCCTAGCGAATGGAGATTGCATCGCCAATTACACGGATCAAAAGATTAACCACGGGCTCAAAAAAAATAATATCAGAATTCGCGAATGTTTTTTTTTCATAAAAAAAATTGTATATAATAAATTATGCCCAATTAAATTGTTCTAAACACATATCAATATACATATCAAATCAAACCAATTAATAATTTGCATAAAGGTTTGGCTCTGATGCCACTGTTAAGTTTGTAATATCATGAACGCAATCAAATTGCAAAAATAATGCGGAAACGTGAAAAATCAGAGTTTTAAAATTTTACAAACCATATACCCGGATCACCCTTTATGCATAATTATTAATTAAACGAAAAGATATGAATAAGAATCATACCCTTGAAGATCCAGAAAGCTTCCAAGTACAAGTTCACCTCCAAATCCTTTCGCGTCCAACTTGAATCCACCGGGTTTGGTTCCTTCCTTTGATCAACGTTAGCCACCCAAGTGTTTGGCCTCTAGAGTTGATCCACCAAGGAAGAAGAAGAATTCAAGAAGATGGGTATTTGGCAAAACCCTTATTTTCTATCTCTATAGAAAAGGAAAGGAACGTACTCTCCAACAATTGGAAAAATAACGTATGTTGTAAAAATCAACAACAACCTCTCTCTCATAATAAGACTCCTCTTATTTATAGATGTGGGCAACCCTCCTTAACAATTAAGGAATTGGATTTTATTTTAATTAATTAAATTCTTTTAATTAATTAAGCTCCCTAATCTTATTAGGGATAATTAATTAAAATCTTTTAATTAATTTGCCTCCTAATCCTATTAGGATATTTGAGAGTACTTTTATTAATTAATTCCCAAACTCCTTTAGGAATTAAATAATAATAATAGTAATAATAATAATAAGACTCCTCTTATTAATTTATATTTAATATTTCCAAAATATTAAATAATAAATATTAAGCTATTTAATTTATTCTATCACCATAGATTAAATTAAATATACTTAACTTAATATTACAATTATGCCATTAACTTCTTAAATAATTATTCTTCCTTTTATGGTGTGACCCTTTAGGTTCTCCATATTAATCAGTTGTGAATAAATCAATTAGAACAATTCTAATCTTATTTAAATAAATAAATTAAACTAATAATTTATTTAATTAAATAATATTTATTCTACAATAGGATAAGCCTCCTAGCGATCAACGACTTTCCGGATAATATAGATTTCAACATTAATCATAAAAGAACCTTTGAGTAAATAGTTACCGCATAATTCAATCCTTCCACCATACAATGTCCCAATTAAATATAAGGCATGGAATTTCTCAAGTCTTATTTTATTTAATTATATGTATTTCGACTCTTAAATGCACAACCCAAATAATGCAATCTAATTTCATTACGCCTTGGCAAGGACTCTTTGGGTTGTCATTTATCGAATCACATAAGACATTTCTCTTCTTTTACTAGAAGTGGTAGATTCTTTATTGATCATACATTATCTCCATGCATAACTTATTATACCCAAGCATACCCTTTGATATACCCTAAGGGTCTTAAGGAATAAGTCAAAACATAACTCATTATACACAAGATACTATGATGATCTCAAGTCCAAGGATCACTTGTCTTACTATCACTACTGAGAATTCTATTGACAGCAAGTAAAACTCCATTAGGTATTCCTTAGCGAGCCACGTTCAGTGAACTTATTCTCTAATAAGCACCTACATACTTGCTTTAGTGTCTCCACACAAATGATCATGAGATCAATCATCCTCATCCATTGATCAAGCAACGTATGTACCAATCTATCCGGATTCACTAATCCCCAATTTAGTAATCCAACGATTGGGAACTATTTTAGTTTTAAGCTTTCTAAGAATTTAGATCTCATTAGAATGATCATCATCATTATTCTAAAAGCATTGCTTAAAACTATTGGTTTATCACATATTATAAAATAGCATCATGTAGATAATTAAAAGCCTTTAATAAATAAATACTTTTTATTAATAAATGAATAAGATTGTTACAAAGTATATGCTTTATCATCAAACATGATTGGCTTGTGTGCATACTACTTTCAGTTCTCTACCTATCAAGTATATACATGAGAAAAGATTCACCTTCTCATCATATACATCTTGACAAATATGACCAATTCCAATGATTATTCTTTGTAATAAGCTAAGCAATTGTTACACAATAAAACCTCGCCCATAACAAAGGTTCATACAACTCAATTTATCACATGAGTCCTCAATTGAAATTTTACAACTTCTAAATCTCTCTTTACTAAATACGAATTTTCTTTAATTCATATACTATGCTTCACAACTCAATCTGAGTTCTTCTTCCCATACTATTTCATAGTACCCTTCATTCATAGCATTAGCTATAAATCATTCATCGTTTAACAACTCATCTGTTACTACGAATCACTATGATCACGTGGTGATCTTCTTATCCTTTTCTCTATGAGTATAGTCTTAGGTACTCTTACCTAAGGTTTATAAATTATCAGCTCTGATACCAACTTGTAACGCCCCGAAATCCGGTCTATCTTCACACCCGGATTCCGTACGTCACGAGTACATTATTCATCCCAATATACATCATTATATATTGAAATATAACAACATACATTCTAAATTCCCAGTTTCTAAAACCTAATAACCTTTCTTATTATAAATAATAATAATAATTACATTATTTTTTACATCTTACAAGAGTGACTTTCATCCGCCACTAAGGATACATAATTGTTCATTAAACTAGTCTATAGTTTGATTTTATCATTCTATATTACAAGTCTTTGCTGGATCTTCTCGCTCATTCACATTCTGAATGACACTTCATCTGGATACCGTCAGCTTGATCTTTACGGGATCCTTAAGTTCTTCTAACATCGTTCGCTGAAAATGTTTTTCATTTAAAGCAAGTGTGAGCATTCAATTGCCCAGTAAGTCATAGCAGTTGAATACACAAATTTAAGAGTTTAAACATTCCTTTATAACTTCTATAACTGAACAAAGGTTATCAAGCAGCTTGAATAATAGGAGTAATCTCGATTCCTATCATTTTAAAATATTATTCACATGCACTTTGAAATACTTTCATTCTTCTACCTTTTTCATATACATCACCGCGTCTGCTAGAATCATTATACAGACTTAACAATAACGGATCATGTATAAACAGAGCATTCTCTTATTGAAGCAGTTAAATCACAAAATTGTTCATCTCATAGAAACACCAAAGTGTTCATATTGTGGCTCAAGGCCTCATACGTTCTACCACCTTGTACAAATATCGTACATTCGCGCATGTACGTAACTTCTCAAGTTCAACATCGAGAAGTTTTAGAAACTAGCATTCATTTAGAATATGAATGAAGTTAGGAAACTTGCTTTACATGCACAACTTCTAACTTATTTGAATCGCTTCATTCCAGGTTCCTATGTAGCACATAAGAAAAACAACACATACACCAATTAGTCATGTATATTTGACTTATGCATTAGTTTGCTTAACTTTACTTCTTAGGGTTCGCGTTCTTGCAACCTAAGTTTACGCGACCACTTTCATTACCGTTCTACGGCTTCATGACATACGGAGATGTCTTACTTATACGTTCGTCATCTTTGATGTTTTACATTCTTATCTTTTTCTTATAATTTCTCTCGGACTCAGCACACATCACTTTTCTGCTAGTAGTCCGTATGGTACTCTGAGTGGTTTTGTAACGATCGAGAAATTTGTAATTTAATTTAAATATTTATTGAATTAAATAAATATTTTAAGTAATTTATTTATTGAGGAAAATAAATAATTGATGAATTGTGGTGAATTAATTTAGTAACTAAATTGATTAATAATAATTAAATTGAGTGTTGATAATTTTATCTGAAGGATTTAATTTAAGGAAAATAATTAAATTAAATCAATTGCTTAATATTTAAGAAAATAATTAAATTATGTGAATTGTTTAATATTAAATGAATAAATTAAATAAAATAATGTTTCTAATTTATTATTTAAAATTAGATATATAATTATTTATTATTTATTATAAGCATAATTATAATAAGAATATAATTCTTATAATTATAAATTATAAGCTATTAAAGTGGTTACATGTGTGACAAGTGTAACTATATGATATAAATATTATTTAAATAATTTAGTTATGGGATTTATGTGTTAGCCAAACAAGGCCTTGTGGCCTTTGGCTTATTTTAACTGGCATCTTTTGTTTTCCTTAACTGAAAGAGAACGTGGGAATCAGTTTATAATTCCTACGCATCTACTTTTCTAAGGCTTAGCTAGATATCACAGAGTGTTGAGAGAGAGAGTTTGGAAGAAGAGAACACAGTGGTATTGGAGGGTTAGAGAAAAAGGGCTTTCGAAAAAGGATTTCTCTTAATTTGGCTATCATACCATCAAAGATTCAAGGTATAAACTATTCCTATTTTTATTTTAGTTTTGGTAGTATATGTATATATATATATATATATATAAATATTTGATATGATTTAGAAATCATGTGAATGGTGGTAGAGATATGTGCATATAGTTTTGCAAAATCTGTAATCGTCATACTTGTTGATCAAATTCGTGAGGAATTGGCTTTGTAGGAAAGAAGTTGAAATAACAGTGTTTATATTTGAAAATGGCTTTAGAAAGTACCAAATTTCATGCTTAATGTGTGTTAGAATTTGCAATTTGATGTTAGAATATGTTTGTATATTAAGAAACGAAAACAACGAAGTTTAAATTATGTCAATTGATTAAGAAACGAATTCGTGGCGATCAAATTCGTTAAAAGTGTAAAAATGAAGAAATTTGGGAAAAACTATGGTTTTGATTTCTCAAAATGATGTATATGTAATGTTTTTGTATATAGAATGGTGTTTAGCATGTGTAACTATAATATTACAAAGTTTTAGATGTTGAAGTTGGGTGATTATCTGTGGAATTGGGATTTTATTGGCCAAAGCAGAGTCTAATTTGAGGGTTCGCAAAAGCTGGGCTATTGCATCACGCGTGGGCATGCATGACATTTAGTAGTATGGTGCAGTAATGATAACCCGATATATTGTTGGCGCGGTCGCGTGAGTAGCCAGTCTCAGACAGTGAAATCTGCTTAATTGCAGGTCATGCGTAATGAACTTGGGTTAGTTTTGCATGCATGTTAAGGATATTAAAACATAAAGCGGACTACAATAACATATTGTAAGGTGTTGTAATACAAAGTGTAAAAGAGTTTTAGGTGATTGTTAATTGAGTTATATAATGAAACTAAAAGTGATGTTTTCAAAAGTTAGGAATGAACGAGTAAGTTATGTTGGCTCGTAATGCAATTTTAGATTCGTTAAGTATGTTAACTTAAATGGTTAGGTGCTAGGTTAGGGTTATAACCTAAATGATGGTTTAATACCCATAGTGTTCATATTCATGCAACTAATTGTTGTTGCGATTGTAGTAATTGGAGATTATTTTACACTTGTGTAGCTTACAAACAAGGCAAGTTTCTAAACCTTAACTCTTTACATTGAGCAAGCTTTCTAACTTCATTCTTTTCATATTGAATGCATGTTCCCATTCCTAAATCTTTATTGTACAAGTTCCTAAAAATTCTTGTAAAGTTGAGCAAGCCTAGTTTATCTTGAGTATGTTGTGCAGGCTCTTGTAACCTAATTCGTTACATCGAGCGAGCTTTATTTTCCTTAATATCATTCGAAGCATATATTGTTCTAATACATTGATTCATAGAAGATTGTTCTAACTCTTTTGAATATAGCACTTTGCATGTATATCATGTTTGTTCATTATATATTGTTGGTATTTGATCTTTGATCTTGACAATCTTGTTCAATTCTATATTGATTATATTAAACCCTTATTGATTGAATTAGTCTACTGTGGAATAGTGTTCTAAAATTCTAGAGCCACTGATAAGTTAGTTCCGAGCTAGACTTTCGTTAGTACGAAAATCCTAAATTCAAACTGAGACGAACAACCCTAACATAGGGGATTTTGTACGTGTAACGTTTAGATGTTTGTGCACAATACATGGTACAAAGGGTTGATCCCCCTAAGTACGTTAAGAAGGGTCTGTATAGTCTAAAAGACTGTTAAGGTTGAGGTAAAAATACCTAAATACCAGAGACATAGTTCGTGGTCTTAAGACCCTCAAACATTGATTTCGAACTTGTTTTTTATATTTGATTCGTAGAGCAAGTTCATTATTATTCAGCATTCGTTGTTCACTCTCATATTGTTACCATTACTACTTTCTATATCAGTGAACAATTGTTTGCTCACTCTTGCATTTAACACTGTAGTTAAAGTTGAGAAAGTCGATGAGCCGTCTACTAGCAAAGGAAAGGGCAAGATGTCCAAATGTTGAAGACTTATGAGAATTTTTATTTTAATGAATTATGTTAAAGACTTGTTTTAATATGTGATGTATTCCGCAAACTTATGTAATAATTTTAAGGTTAGATTACCTGGGATTGTTTTGAGATGATGTAACCCTTTAATGGAAAAGATTATTGTTTAAGTTATTTAAATTATGTCTTTATCCTTTGTTATGAGTAGTTAGATGTAATAATTTTGATAAGTGAGCACCAAATCCTGTGGAAATGAAGTACCTGGATTTGGGGGTGTCAGAGGTTGGTATCAAAGCTTTAGGTTATGAACCTTAGTTGGGGAAACCTTAGGAAGTAACCTTTAAGGAGACAGAGAATATAGATGTGTTCAACTCTTATCGAGTTTTAAGGAATGGATTAAGGTATCCATTGAAGTTAAATAATAAAAGACATTATGTGCTATGTGTTAATAACTTATGTGCTCGCGAGTATCGAAAAATGTTAAGTAAAACTTAAAATATTTTGTTGTCAGGATGTCTAACGAAGGATGATCCAGTTCCGCTAGAGATGTGATACCTCAGATACCTATAGATGATGAGCCCCGGGATATTCATGTAATACGGGAGCAGCTGATCCAGGAGGATTAGCCTGTGACCGATCCCGAGGAGGATAGTTCTGAGGAGGTAGAAGAAGATGATGAGGAAGAGGACCCTGAGGAGTTTCCACCAAACTCCATATCAGCCGGGATGTATGATGCTCTGTATGACCGTAACATAGAGTTACAAGATGAAGTTGAGGAGCTGAAGGAGATGGTTGAGATGCATCATGCTTCAATAGAGCAGAAGGATGCGGAGATTCAGGAACTTGACTCAAAACTTGGAAACACAGAGTGGGACCTAGTTCATACCAAGGGTCAGCATGAAGACCTGTTGGCGGTGAATGAGAAGATGAAGACTGACATTGAGAAATTGAAAGATGATTTCAAGGAGGAATCAGTTAAGCGTGCAAGAGCAGAGGATGCTTGGATGAAGGCGACTCAACGTGCAGATCGTGCTGAGGCTAAGGTCCAAGTGAAGAAAGCCAAGATGAAGGAGATGGATTATGCTTTTAATTCGGCGATTGATAGGGCCTAGGATCGAGTCTACTATTACCCACCTCAGTTTGAGAATTCGTCGTGGTTCATGATGGATCGTAGAACGGCGTATCGTATCATGGAGGAAGAGCGAAGAGAAGCCTTACGACGTCTTAATATGTCTAGATAGAATAAGAATGATAATAATATGTGGTTAAGTATGTGAATAAATAAACTGTGAATCCCTTATTTTGATATAAATAAAGGGATAGTATGAGCATGTAATCTTGAAACTTGTCTAGTTTAGGAAAGTGAATGTTATAGCGGTTATGCTATCTTGAGTATGTTCTAAAACTTTATGACTAAATAAAATATCAAAGTTTATTTGAAATGTTATGTGTTATAGCTTTAATCTTGGAATGTTTAAGTTAAACTTCAAATACCCAAGAAGTTGAGTAATGAACTAATAAGCGTATATTTTAACATAAGATGCCTCCTAGAAGAAGACAACCATGTCAGCAAGCACCTCTTGAGGGGTCTACTAATAATAACAACGAGGCCAATGCTAATCCAGTTCAGCAGTTGGTAGCTCTGTTGATGGGTGCACTTGTGAATCAACCGCAAGCTCAAGTCACGACATTTGAAGAATTCAAAGTAGTTGGACCGCCAGAGTTTCAAGGGTCTATGAATCCAGTAGAAGCCAAAACCTGGATCATGGAAATGGAGAAGGTGTTCGATGTTGCTAGAGTTAACGAGGATCAACAGACTGCGTTTGCAACGTTCATGTTGAAGTCTGAAGCTAGCTACTGGTGGCAGACAAATAAGGTTCGTGGAGGACAAGGAGTGATAGCGTGGGATAGACTTAAGGAGATGTTCTTCGAAATGTACTTTCCAGCGAGGTCCCGGAACAAGTTGGAAGTGCAATTTCTGGAGCTGAAGCAAGGAACTATGACGGTGCCAGAATATGCTGCGAAGTTTAACGAGTTGGCAAGGTTTTCCACATATCAAGTCAATATCGACGAGCGTAAAGCGAGAAGGTTCGAACAAGGATTGAAACCCTGGCTGTATAACAAGGTTTCAAATGTTCCAGCTGAACACATTTGCGGCTGTACTGGAGAAGGCAATTATCTCAGAAGGTGGAAGCGATGCCTTGACCAAGTACAACCAAGAACAGAAGAAGAGGAAGAATGAGAATGAGAATAAGGCAGGTGGAAATAACGTTGGGAGTAATAACCAGAAGAGGAAATGGAACGAGAATTCGACTGCGGGAGGACAACAAGGAAGTCAGCAAAAGAAGAAATTTAAAGCTTGTGCGACGTGCGAGAAGAACCATACTGGGGTATATTTGAAGGGAAAGCGAGTGTGTTTCAACTGTGGTCAGGAGGGACACATTGCAACGAACTATTTTAGTCCGGAGAAAGGAGCATGCTTTACCTGCAGTTCAAAAGATCACATGGCTCGTGATTGCCCTAAGAAGCCAGCGGGAAGTGCAAGTGGCGGAAAGGGAAACAACAACGGTGGTGGTGCATTGACTATCACTTTGGACCAAAGACACAATCAAAGCCGACCTCTTGCAAGGACTTTCAACATGACCAAATGCAGGATCTTGATGTCTGATCTAAGGATGTGGTGTCAGGAATCATTCTGATTAATGGTATTAATGCTTATATACTATTTGATTCCGATGCTACTTGTTCATTTATATTCGATGAATTTGCTCAGAACTTAGATTTTCCCCAAGAAGAATTAGAATTTCCCTTAAGTATAGAGATTGCGAATAAGGAAGTGATTCCTGTCAGATATATATAC
Source organism: Panax quinquefolius (assembly GCA_020205615.1). Lineage (NCBI taxonomy): Eukaryota > Viridiplantae > Streptophyta > Magnoliopsida > Apiales > Araliaceae > Panax > Panax quinquefolius. The sequence goes on along the minus strand of CM035154.1, from coordinate 35,896,851 downwards.
CGGAATTGTAGAGTGGTTATAAAAGGTCATGAGATGATGGTAGATTTGATACCAATTAGACTTGGTGAATTTGATGTTATACTAAAAATGGATTGGTTATTCAATTACGGAGCAGTAATTGATTGCCAAAGGAAGTGTGTTAACCTTATGACTCCGTCAAAAGTTGTGTTCTTTGGTAGCAAGTCACCTCGACAAGCAAGTTTTCTGATAGTGATGCAAGCCAAGAAGTTCTTGAGACAAGGATGTGTAGGATATTTAGCCTACATAGTCGATACACAGAAGAAGAGTGTGAAGCTAAAAGAGGTACCGATCATAAGAGATTTTGTAGACGTATTTCCAAATAATTTGCCGGGTCTTCCACCGGATCGACAAATCGAGTTCGTGATTGATTTACTACCACGAATGGCTCCGATATCTAAGACACAATACAGAATGGCCCCGGTAGAGATGAAAGAGTTGATGGTTCAATTGCAAGAATTGCTTGACAAAAAGTATATTCAGTCGAGTGTGTCGCCATGGGGAGCACCGGTGTTGTTTGTTAAGAAGAAAGATGGATCGATGGGGCTCTGAATTGATTACAGAGAGTTGAATAAGGTCACAATTAAAAATAAGTATTCATTACCTAGAATCGATGACTTGTTCGATCAGTTAAAGGGAGCAAGGTATTTTTCTAAAATAGACTTGAGAAGTGGTTATCATCAGCTAAATGTGAGGCCGGAGGATGTACCAAAAATAGCGTTCAGAACTCGATATGGTCATTATGAGTTTCTGGTTATGTCTTTTGGTTTAACCAACGCACCTGCAACGTTCATGGATTTGATGAATAGGGTGTTTAAACCATTTTTGGACAAATTTGTGGTGGTGTTTATTGATGATATATTGGTATATTCCAAAACCAAAGAGGAACATGTTGAACACTTAAGAGTGACGTTGGAGACATTGAGAAAAGAGAAGTTGTACGCTAAGTTCTCAAAATGTGAATTTTGGTTGGTGATAAGTGTATTTTATATACGCAATTTAATATCCAATTCATGCTTATTTGTTGCTAAATTCTTGTGATCATGTTCAAGTTTACTTGTTTTATGTTATTTCATGTGTAGATTGGTGATGAGTGAGTTTTATACACATGAATTGGATACATCCGGGCTTAATTTATTGTTGTTCTCAAGTCTTTTTGATTAGTTTTTAAGTGTTTATGTCTATTCAAGCATGTTTTATGTTGTTTTGTAGGAATTGGGACAAAAGTTACATGGATCGACGTTCGGGGTGGCTAGATTCGCGTTTTCGGCTTGCTATTTACACAGCAGTCACTTCAGAGCCAATTTGAGTATTTCTACAGACCTTATTACGACAATCTTAAATAATTAAAGTTTTAGATCTACTTTTCTTCTTTCCAGATCATCTTGAATCATCTAAATCGGAGTTTGGACAAAGAAGTTATGGCCATTTTCCCAAAGGATGTCGGAGTAGAAAATGTCAGAAAAAGTGGTAGCGCCGGGGCGCTAATTTTAGGCTTATTTGCAGCGCCGGGGCACTATAAGGCGTTGTTCGAAGGTTATACCAGTATTTGGGGCTACTGGGAAGAGGTCATGCGGCCTGGACGCGTTTTGGGCGAATTTAGACACCTTTTTGACTCCAAATTGGATTGGGTTTGTTCCAAAACTAAAAATTGGACTTGTAACCTATAAATACATGATGTAAGGCATAAAATAGGAGGAGATTACATAGATTAGACTAGATTAAACACTCCTTTAGATTAGAACATAACCCTAGTTCTTATTAGTTTTGGGGATTGAAGAACTTGGAGACCATTAAAGATTCAAAGTAGGAGCGAAAAAAAGGAGTCTCAAGAAATTCTTGACAATAGATTATATTCTCTTCTCTTCTCTTACTTTTATCTTTTAATGTCTATTCAATTGTGGATTCTTGATTTTAATTCATTAATTATGAACTAACTCTTTCATTAAGATTTCAATTGAACTTTTTATGATTATAAATTGATTATTTGATTTATTCTAATTATTTATGTTGAAGTGAATTGTTTCATCTTTCTTTGTACTTATTGATTAATTATCGATCAAGAATTACCTTGTTACTCTGAAGGAATTGAGAAAGGAATTCTAGGGTTAGAAGCTGGGCATGGTGACATGTGACTTAGTTATTTGCACATTGAATAATTAGGTTTGTGAATAGAATGAGAATATCTATTTGCCGCATGTAACACATAAGGAATTGAGATTGTAGCGAGTTTAATTCAATTGTTTTGCATAGAGATATAGCAAAATTAATCTGGGTTAAATAGAAGGCAATTGATCACTCGAGAGAGGGCTTTTGGCATTTGAGAATTCTCATTAACAATTCAATGAGACATAATAATTGGAATAGTTGAATAATTGATTTATAATTCATAATTGGGGATATTGGAGTCTTAATCCTTATTTACCTAAATTTAATCAAATCTTAGTTGTTTATTTGCTTTCTTTTAGACTAATCTCTTTTAATTGTTTAATTTAGTTTTCTTAACTAGAAAATTCACAATTTACGATTGTTTAAATAAAATTGATTTGGTTAAGAGCTAGTAATTGGTAATTTTTATTAAATAATTCCTCGTGGGAACGATACTCTACTTTCACTTTATTACTTGTTGACCGTGTATACTTGCACGTATTCATTGATTGCGAAATCGATCAACAATTGGTGGTTGTGGCATTTAACGTACATTTGAAGAGATTTGGTGTGATTTGGAATCAAATGGAGCATCAGTTGAAGCAAGTCATCAGAGTAGCAAAGTCAGTTCACAGAAGGTAAGCCCAAGAGGCGGTGTGAATAATAACTTATAAACCCCCAGGAAATGAGGGGGTCTTACAAACCGATTAACGATGATATGGCACGGAAGGACGACGTTGTTAAGCTATCTACCCCTGCCGGGGCGAGGGGTCTTCATTCAAGCAAGTCAGGAGCATAGCCCACCAGGGCAGAGGGTGGAAAAACTTGAGTGTCCTGTTATGTTTACAACTCTTCTTGGGCATAAATTTGGGCTATTTGCATGGCAATATAACTCTATTTGATAGAGAGTTCGGTGAGAGTTTTATGCTAGATATCTATTACTCTATCAAATACAACTAAAGAGATCAAAAGGGAGCATAACGAAGATCTAAGTTGAGTTTTTGATAGCAAGTGTGGAGGAGTATTTTGTGGAGTTTTTCAAGACGATTGCAATTTGAGTCTACATGAAGGGTGTTTTCTAATATTCTTTGTGTTAGATTATTATTTGTAATCGGAAGAATGACTTCTATGATTTATTCAGTGTTTATTTCGTTTATTATGAACTAATTCACTTTTTAGGCTTGTAATGGATCCTTAAGTGAATCGATGGTTTTGTAAGCTTTGATTCCCAATATAATAAGCTATTTCTAGTTTATCTATATTAATTTGTGCTTGAATCTATGAATTACCTGATCAACAATTCTTCGTGGAGTTGGATGGAATCGAGAGAGGATATTCAAATCTAGACCTAGTTGATATAGCATGTGTTCAGGATTTTGTTAGTAGCTTAAACTTGATGAGTGTTAAGGTAGAGATATGTTTGACACCGCATGTAATCGGATAGAGAACTTATTCTTCAACCTTCTTCAATTGTAATTCAAATAGAGATATAGTGGGTTAGTTGATTAAGGTGTTTAACGGATTTCTATCTTAATTGTGGATTGAAGTTAATAGGGTATTAGTGCATCGAGAGGTGGTTAATACTAAGTTCGTGTTCTTGATTAATAAACTGGGATAGTGCGTTAAATTGGGATAAAGGTGTTGAAATATAAGAGAAGCTTAGGGTGAAATCATAAGCCTAATTCTCCATTAATTGTTTTGAAATTTCAGATTTTGGTATTCGTGGTTGTTTTATGTTAGTTTAATTATTCTTAATTTTAGTTTTGTTAATTTAAATTATTGAGTTTGATTTGTTTAATAAAATTAGGATTAATAAAAGATTGGTAATTATAAGTTAAGGTTATTGCTAATTAGTCTCTGTGGGAACGATACTTTACTCATCACTCTATTACTTGTTGACCACGTATACTTGCGTGTTGTGCGTATATAGATTTTACCCAACAAGTTTTTGGCGCCGCTGCCGGGGACTATTCAGTATAATTCTTAATATTTTTACAATATTAGTTTAATTAATCCAGTTTTACTTAGACATTTTTATTTTTGCATTGTGCTTCTTATTTCAGGTGTTGGACTAGTTTATGCAAACTCAGTCCCAAAATCCAGACTTGCTGCCTTTTAAGGACGACATTTAGAAAAGGTTTCAGAGGTTGAGTAAGTGGATCAAAGAAACGAGGCAAGAATTCGAAACATCTAAAAAAGAAGAGGAAATAGTAATGGCAGCCGAAGATCGGAAAGCGTTGAGGGACTTCGCAATGCCCAAGGTAACGGAACTGCATTCAAGCATCACCAGACCAGCAATAGCAGTGAACACGTTCGAAATTAAGCCTGGGATGATACAAATGATTCAGAATTTAGTTCAGTTTTGGGGATTGGCAAATGACGATCCGAACGAGCACCTAGTCAGTTTTCTGGAAATGTGCAACACTTTTAGGTTTAATGGGGTTTCGGATGAGGCAGTGAGACTTCGATTGTTCCCATTCTCTTTACGGGACAAGGCGAAGAGTTGGTTGCATTCTCTACCGTCCGGTTCGATAACTACATGGGAGGATTTAGCTCAGAAATTCCTCGCAAAATTCTTTCCACCAGCGAAAACTGCGAAGATGAGGAACGAGATAACAATGTTTGAACAGCAACATGGGGAGTCATTATATGAGGCCTGGGAAAGATACAAAGAACTGTTCAGAAAATGCCCACATCATGGATTGCCCCAGTGGCTACAAATGAACACCTTTTACAATGAACTACATGGGAATCTCAGGACAAGTATCGATGCAGCATCGGGCGAAGCGTTCATGGCTAAGAGTTACGAAGAAGCCTACGAGTTGATTGAAACCATGGCGGCTAATAATTACCAGTGGACCACAGCAAGAATGACACAAGCAAAGGCAGCTGGGGTATTAGAAGTAGATAGTAATATGACGATGCAATGCAAGCACGTATATCTCCGCAATGTCAAAGAAGTTGGAGCAAGCAAAAAGAAAGACAAACACAACAAACACAGCAAGCACCGCAAGTGGCAATAGTATGTGAGTTGTGCGCAGGAGAACACCCAACAGAGCAATGTGCAATTAATCCAGCAGTTGTGCAGTTCATCGACAGTTACAACAGAATTCCTCAAAACACATATCAGAACACATATAATCAAGGAAATAGGAATCATCAGAATTTCTCATGGAGCAACAACCAGCAAAATCTAGCTCCACGACAAGCATATCCTCCAGGTTTCCAGAATTAGCAACAACCAGTTCAATATCAAGAAAGGAAACCCAATCTGGAGGAAAAGTTAGAAAAAATTATGACTACTACTGAGTTGGCTATAAACAATCACACCTTGATTTTGAAAGCACAAGAGATGTCGATCAAGAATCTAGAGAATCAGATGGGTCAGATGGCATTGGCATTGAATATTAGACCACAAGGGACATTACCAAGTGACACCGAGAAAAATCCTAAGGGTAATCACGAGCAGTGTCAAGCCATTATGCTGAGAAGTGGAAAATAGCTTGTTGGTTAAGAGCCAGAAATTTTGGCTACAAAAGAGGTTGAATCAGAATCAGAAAATACAGTGGGTGAGGTAAAGCAAGGGAACGAAAAACAAATGAAAAAGAACAAACCAGTTAACAAACCAGCTGTTTATCCTCCCCCACCATTCCAGCAAAGAGTTCAAAAACAAAAGTTAGACAGGCAATTTTCAAAATTTTTGGAAGTTTTCAAGAAACTTCAAATTAACATACCATTTGCAGAGGCCCTAGAATAAATGTCGAGTTACGCAAAATTTATGAAAGGGATTCTATCAAGGAAAAAGAAATGGGAAGATTTTGAGACGGTGGCATTAACAGAGGAGTGTAGTGCAGTATTACAGCAGAAATTACCACCAAAACTCAAGGACCTGGGGAGCTTTACTATTCCATGCACGATCGGTAAGATGCATTTCAGCAAGTGTCTATGTGATTTGGGGGCGAGTGTAAACCTTATACCATTGTCAGTAAACTTAGAATTGGGGTTGCCCTTGCCAAGGCCTACGAACATCTCCTTACAGTTGGCGGATAGGTCAGTCACATATCCGAGAGGCATAGTAGAGGACCTCTTAGTGAAAGTGGATAAGTTTATATTCCCCGCGGACTTTATCATTCTGGATTTTGAGGAGGACAAGAACATCCCAATTATCCTAGGGAGACCATTTTTGGCTACAGGGAGAACACTCATAGATGTACAAAAGGGAGAACTCACTATGAGGGTCCAAGATTAAAAAGTGAAATTCAATGTGTTTAAGGCCATGAAATTCCCTACGGATGAGGAAGAATGTTTTCGAATGGATCTAGTTGAGCAAATCATTAGTGATGACATGAGCAAAAGTTTGTTAAACGATCCGTTAGAAACAACATTATTGGGAGATGAAGAGATCGATGATCCGGAATTGGTGGATTACCTTCAATTGCTAGACTCATTGCCATGAGTACCAAGATTTAGAACACCATTTGAACCACTGCAAACGGAGGAGGTAACTGCAGAAAAATTGAAACCATCATTGGAAAAGCCACCAAAACTGGAACTTAAGCCACTTCCTAAGCACCTCAGGTATGCGTATTTAGGCAATTTAAATTCTTTACCTATTATTATTTCAGCTGCACTTAACGAATTGCAGGAAGAAAAGTTGCTGAGGGTGCTTCAAGAACACAAATCAGCTATTGGATGGACAATTGCTGACATAAAGGGAATCAGCCCTTCATTTTGCATGCATAAGATCCTAATGGAAGATGAAGCAAAACCAACGGTGGAACAACAGTGGCGGGTAAATCCAATTATGAAGGAAGTGGTAAAGAAGGAAATTTTGAAATGGTTAGACGCCGGCATCATCTACCCGATTTTCGACAGCAAATGGGTTAGTCCAGTCCAGTACATACCGAAAAAAAGGAGGAATGACGGTGGTGCAGAATGACGACAACGAGTTAATTCCAACCAGAATAGTGATGGGTTGGCGGGTTTGCATGGATTACAGAAAATTGAACAAGGCAACCCGAAAAGACCATTTCCCGCTGCCCTTTATTGACCAAATGTTAGATAGTTTGGCGGGACACCAATATTACTGTTTGTTAGATGGGTATTCGGGCTACAACCAAATAGTCATCGCTCCGGAGGATCAAGAAAAGACCACATTTACGTGCCCTTATGGCACATTTGCATTCAGGAGGATGTCATTCGGGCTGTGCAATGCACCGGCAACTTTCCAAAGATGTATGATGGCAATTTTTTCAGATATGGTGGAGAAAAATGTTGAGGTCTTCATGGATGACTTTTCAATTTATGGGGACAGCTTTGATAATTTCTTGAAGAATCTGGTTATGGTGCTGCAAAGATGCAAGGACACGAATCTTGTTCTAAATTGGGAAAAATGCCACTTCATGGTTGAAGAGGGCATAATTTTGGGCCATAAGGTATTAGCTCAAGGGTTGGAAGTTGATAAAGTGAAACTGGAAACTATTAAAAAATTGCCTCCACCAACCTCAGTGAAGGGTATTAGGAGTTTCTTGGGACACGTTGGGTTCTACAGGAGGTTTATAAAGGACTTCTCTAAAATTGTAAAACCCCTATGCAGTCTTTTAGAGAAGGATGCGACGTTTAGCTTTGATGAAGAATGCAAGACAACGTTTAATTTATTAAAGAGGAAATTAACTACAACCCCCGTTATATTTGCACCGGACTGGAGCATACCATTCGAGCTTATGTGTGATGCAAACGACTTTGCGGTTGGGGCTGTTTTGGGTCAGCGTAGAGACAAGGTGTTTCACGCTATATACTACGCAAGCAAAACACTTACAGAAACTCAAATGAACTACACAACCACAGAAAAGGAGTTGCTTGCCGTGGTATATGCGTTCGATAAATTTTGGGCTTACTTGATCGGGACTAAGGTGATAGTCTATACAGACCATGCAGCGATTCGATACTTGATAGCGAAAAAGGATGCTAAACCACGCCTTATCTGGTGGATTCTTCTACTGCAAGAATTCAATTTAGAAATAAAAGATAGGAAGGGGACGGAGAACCAAGTAGCCGATCACCTGTCAAGGTTGGAAAACCACAGGAAAACAAGACACGAAAAATGTGAAATCAACGAATCATTCCCAGATGAGCAACTATTTGGGATATCAGCGGAGATTCCGTGGTATGGCGACTATGCAAATTTTGTTGTGAGCAACATTTTACCACCTGACCTCACAAGGCAACAGAAAAAGAAATTTCTTCACGACGTGAAATGGTATATGTGGGATGATCCATATTTGTTCAAGTAGTGCGCCGACAAGGTGATTCGAAGGCGCGTCCCATATAGCAAAGTGAAGAATATTCTGCATGAGTGTCACTCATCGGCGTATGGCGGGCATTATGGGAGTGAGAGAGACAAAGAAATGAAGGTCTTTTGCAATGTGGTTTTTATTGGCCCACATTATTTAAAGATGCCCACCAGTTTGTCAAACAATGCGATAGGTGTCAAAGGGTGGGAAACATTTCGAAACGTAATGAGATGCCTTTACAAACAATTCTGGAAGTGGAAATTTTTGATGTATGGGGTATCAATTTTATGGGACCATTTCCCTCATCCTTGAACAATCAATACATTCTACTCGCAGTGGACTACGTGTCAAAGTGGGTTGAAGCTGCAGCTCTACCAACAAACGATGCCAAGGTGGTCCTCAAATTCCTTCAAAAGAACATCTTCATGAGGTTTGGCACACCAAGAGCAATTATAAGTGACGAAGGTAGTCACTTTTGCAATAGATCATTTACTACTCTGTTGGCCAAGTATGGGGTGAACCAGAAGATAGCTACAACATATCACCCTCAAACCAGTGGCCAAGCTGAGGTATCAAACAGAGAAGTCAAAAAGATATTGGAGAAAGTGATGAATCCGAGTTGGAAAGATTGGTCACTTAGATTGGACGATGCTTTATGGGCTACCAAACTGCATACAAGACACCAATCAGGATGTCACCATATCAATTGTTGTACAATAAGGGATGCCATTTACCGGAGGAACTACAGCATAAGGCATATTGGGCGGTGAAAAAACTCAATTTTGATCAAAAAGCTGTAGGAGAGAAGAGATTACTTCAGTTGAATGAACTCGACGAGTTTCGCCTTCATGCCTATAAGAATGCCAAACTATACAAAGAAAAAGTCAAAAGATGGCACGACCAGAAAATTTTGCGTCGAACATTCGAGCCAGGCCAATCAGTACTATTATTCAACTCAAGGCTGCAGTTGTTCCCCGAAAAGCTTAAATCAAGATGGTCGAGACCATTCACAGTCAAGCAAGTATTCCCTCACAGTGCAGTTGAAATTTACAGTCGCAATCCTTTTGAAACATTCAAAGTCAACGAACACCGGTTGAAGCATTACTGGGGTGGAGAAGCCAACACCGACGTGATCGCCATCACGTTGGCCGACACAACTTAAGCAAAAAGTAGTCAGGCTGAACGACTTAAAATCAAGCGCTAATTGGGAGGCAACCCAATTTTTATTTCTTTATCGTATTTTCCATTCATATTTGCTTAATCATAGTTTTTATTAAATTACTAGGTAGAAGAATAAAATAAAATCTCGTTAATCTCTCCACATCAGAACATATCATCAATAACTCATTAATCTTCATGTTTTATGTCATGCAGGATGGAAAAAAGATCATCAAGCGAGTATTTACAGCAAAAGTAAGCTAAATTGAAGCAAAACAAGAAAGCCAGATAGTGACTGAGCCTTGGCAAGGAAACCTAAAACTCTTATAACCCCACGGAAATGGGGTCCTCAACATCAAAAATCAAGGGCCTAGCCCGCGGGGCGGGCATTCCTAGTTCATTACCCCCCGCCGAGGCGGGGGTCCTGGAATTTTGACAGACGTGGGCAGTTGGTTAGTCTTCTATCCTTCCCAATAACCCCCCACTTTCACACTTCCCCACTACCTCATTACTCTATAACCACCACCCACTTTCCCCACATTCCCAACACTCCATTAACTCTTCTCCACCTCTCCACCTCCTCACTCCACCAATACTATCCTTCCCTCTCCATCTATAAATACCACAACATCTCTTCCAAACTCCTCCACCACACTTCATATAAGGCAAAAAGAGAGCATAGTTGTGAGCTAGAGAGATACTATTGAAAAGATTGGGGGAGAGTTAGGGCAAAACCAGTAATAGGGAGAAATGGCTTCAGAATCATCATCTAAATGCCAACGGGGGGAGAGTTCACGACCATCCCAACCTATCCGCACCTTCGATCGTCAAAAATTTTCAAGTGCCGCCGCCGCCGATCGGTATGACTACATGCTCACAAAAGCCCTTACACTAGAGCGGGGGTTGGCATCAGATGCTAACGACGGGGAGCTCATGCCGCAAATTTACCAAAAGGGATGGGTAAAATTCACCGAGGAGCCGGAACCAGCCATTGTAAACATTGTCAAGGAGTTTTACGCAAATGCTGAGGACAAAGAACCATTCCGCGTTTTTGTGAGAGGACGGTTGGTTCCATTCAGTGTGGACGCCATTAACACATACTACCAACTGCAGGTGCCATGCCATTGCCAGTATGCGCACCTCCGTGATTCTGACCCGAATTTTGATGAAGTTATCATGGAGATGACAAAGCCAGGAATGTCATGGATGAAAGGTCAAAAGGGAGGCACCGTGTTCCACAGCAAGAACCTTAGCCGGTATGGAAAAATTTGGTATGCCTTCCTCTGCGCGAAATTGCTTCCGTCCCAACACACTTCAAACGTCACCAAAGAGAAGGTTTTACTGTTGTACGCCATTGTGCAAGATTTTATTATGGACATCGGCGCTATCATTTGCTTCTCTATCCGCCGATGCCTACGTGGGAATTTTTCTGGAGGCTTGCCACACCCATCACTCATATGTGGGTTATGCCATTAAGCAAGAGTTAGATGGTCTGATGACGAGCCCACTAAATGCTTTCATGACCGCTTGATTCAAGAATGATTTGCGCGATATCAGATGGGGTGAGGGCGAGTCACACCCGCGTGGATTGGGCTTCATTTTCCCATCATCATCGGAAGACAACGTGGATGCTACAAAGACATCGGGGGACGATGATAAAGAAATGGGAGATCAAGGGGATGAGTAGGTACCGCAGGCCGAGGCTATATCTAGATCTCAATTCCTTGATTTCCAAAATCAACTGCATGTACACACCAAGGAAACTCATCGAGAAATGCGTCGATTGTCAATAAGGCAAGAGCACATGTTCAACGCTATGCACACATCTTTTTCCTCGTTGAACATAACTCATCAAAGTTTCAACCCGGCGGCACAATTTCCGTATCACCAGCCCAATCCAATGCCAAGGTTCCCACCGAGTGATTTCGATGAAGAAGAACAACAACCACCTCCTCAGACTTAAGGACCAGCAGGGAAGTCCTCACGCACTTATTTTGCCTTATCATACAATGAGGACATTGTCTAACTTAATTTTGGGGGATTTTAATACATGTTTTGCATGCATTTTAGCTTAGGTTGCATTTTTAATTTTATTAAATTTCTGTATTGCATTTTATTTTCAATATTGTATGATAGCTTGGGGCATTCATGGTAGCTTAGGTTTGCATAGTAGATAATAGTGTAATGCATTTTGTTAACCATTTATATATAGAAAAAATTAAAAAATATATATATATGTTAATTAGTAATTATTGTGTTGTTTAAGTCCTTCAATGTTGTGTTTCATGTTGTTGTGGGCCTATGATGTGATTGTCAATAAGTAGCAAATCCAGTATTAAGTATTAGAACTATGACACAATCATCGTTTATGAATCGAATCTTGAGTTTGTTTAAAGCTGGTATAAAAAGTTAGCACATTTAATAAACATCTGTGTTGATTGGTTAAGTTCAAACCGGTACCTAAATGATCTCTAAAGGATAATGTTAGAGTGAATGATAAAATGACAAGGATGGATGGTAAAGGCTGAAGTTAGGCAAGAACCTAAGTCTGGGGGATGATATGTGGGGTATATAAGCTTTATCTATAAAAAAAACATAAATAAACACGGTAGCGTGCTTGTCTAGTTTTGTGGCCTTTGTTACTTGAGCAAGTAAGCCCGAGGGGATTGTCTTTACACCTAGTGCCCTAAGGTCTTAATGATCTGGGAGTCGTTGTTCGAAAGCTCGTTAAGGTAGCATTGAAAAGCCTAAGGGAATAAGACACTGCATTACTATGTGTATAAAAATAAAACAGGAAATAAGAGCAAAAAGCCCCCGTATAAAATAATTGTATGAATAAAGCATAAGTGTAAGACCCCAACTTATTATTAATGAAATCTAATTTTCTCTATTTATTATTTTGAAATAGTAAGGGTTGATTTGATTAATGTGGATAGTTATGGGTAAAATCATGAAATATTTCAAAATAAAGCAAGTGGTTATAAAATATTCATTGTTGTCGGAAATATTCGTTTGGTCGTGGAATATTCATCTTTGTTGGGAATATTAAATGACGACCACAAGCTTGACCATGTGTGGGCCCCATAACTGAAAGCGATTGGATGAAGAAAGCGACAAATATAAGTTGTTTAAAAAATAGCGGCGTAGTTATTCTGATTAATTTGTTAAAATACTCGGTGGTTAAAACACAAGAAGATTTACGGTATTGCACCAATTATTGATCCTTGCGTGAAGAAGGCACTTTACTCAATAATGGTTACGTAATTCGCTTCGATTATTTTATTGAGTTAATAATTGATGCGTTGATATTTTATATTGTTGTTGTTTGATAATTGTCATTACAAGATATTTTCATTATCGAAGCAATAATTCATATTATCCGAATAATATTATTAGATAACATTATTGGCAATGTCTAGAAAGTTACGTCTAAGGAGAGGTTTGGTCACCTAATCATTGCCATGAAGAAGAAATTCTTATTGGAAAACCCCTCTTCACAGGAGGCGCACGGTTGTCAATATTGTGATTACGTAATATTATTTGTGAATAATTAATTATTGATTCATATGATGAGAAAAATATTGATTTTATGTGGATATAGATGGAGAAAATTTTTATTATGACAATTGTTGAAAATTAAAATTTTATCTTTTTACGATAAAATAATTCATTATTATATTTTAATAATATAATAATGATGATATTTTTACAACGAATGTGGGATATATGAGTATACGAGGAGGAAGAGTATTTTTGTTGCAATAAATATTTAAAACATGTTAAACATGTCTCATGGACCCCATTTATTATTTGAAATTTGATTATAGCACTGTAAAATCGCTTGGTTTGTGGATTTGATTCAATTTCATTTGGAATTTGGAAAAACTTTCTTCGCAAAGTTGTAGAGAATTGAATTTCCTATAAAAACTACTTTGATTCAAATTTTACGATGAAAGGGCTATTTAGTATGAATTATTGAAGTTCAAGCTTCAAATAATTGATTTTTGAAAGTTTTAATTATTTATTTTATGAAAAACGTTTTTTTTTTCTTACTTTTCTAGAAGGTGGCATGTGGGAAATGCTAGGATCTGAATTCTAAAGTGGGCGTATGAATTTGATATATATATATATATATATATATTAATTTATTAAATTTTTTCTCGCTTTGGTGTTCTAAACATTTTCCTATAAATAGGGTGCTTAGGTTAGAATTGAAAATCACACCGAAGCTCAAGTTTTCTCTCTATATTATCGCGTATTCTTGTGAGTATTTTGAGTATACTTTGAGTATTGCTATACTGGTGCAAGTCCAAGTCATAGCCTTTATATCAGGTGTTTCAATTTAGAAATCTTGATCTTTCGAGGTAAAGGATGTTATTTTCTTCTCAAATGATATTATTTCTTCAATATCATTATCTTTGAAATATTGGTTGGAACTTTTTATCAAATTTGAAATTTTTTCATGTATGGGGTTACTTATTCATGAGTTCTTATTCACGAGTTACTTATTCACGAAAGTACTATTCATGAAGCTTGAAGATGTTTTTGTGGAATTTCTATCTTTTGGTGTCGGGGTTCTTATTCACGATACGTATACGACCTTTATTCATTATCTGACCTTGACTATTCAGAAAAATAAAATTTCTTCTTTTGTCCAAAATATCTATTACGGATACTAGCTTTGATTGTATCCGTGTTTTGATCATTCTTGAATTTTACACCACTATGATTATTTTTGAGGTATTTTTTTGAACATGGATAAAACAAAGTACGAATCCTTAATCCTTAATCCTTAATCCTTGTCATTTTATTTCACTGGATTCGTTTCTTTAAAAATATTTTTCATCATCCTCGGTCTTAAATGATGATATTATTGAATATCTTTTTGAGTGCGTAGTGCAAAGATGAATTATTTCGAAGAATATCTTTGGCTGTAGTGCAAAGATGAGCAGATGTTGAGATGAACATGACCGATCGATTAATATCTTTGGCTCAGAGTGCAAAAGATGAGCAGTGTTTAAATGAACATGACCAGTGATGAATATCTTTGGCACAGAGTGCAAAGATGAATATTTGATTCGGATGTATATTGATTGATGTTACAAGGATAAAAGATAGGCGATGAACTTTTAAATTCATACATGAAGATAGTAGTTTGCATTCTCTACTTAACTCTTCCAATGAATTATTATTTCGGCTATGAATATTGATTTAAAATTTGTTGTCTATTGTATTCTATTAGATTTTTCCTGTTGAAGACTAACGATAATTTGTTGTATATTATCTTAGTCATAATATTCTTTCTTGAGCTAGTTGAGCTCACCTTTTCCCTTTTATTCCATTTTTCTCGTGGAGGCGAGAATATAGCGAGTATGTAGTCTGGGTATGGAATGAAGGTTTTAGAGAGAGTTGTTTAGTAGTCCTCACCATTTTTGTAAAATAATGTATCAATAAATGTGATGAGGATTTATTTGAGTATAGATATTGTCAGAAGATAATATTTGTATTTAAACTCATAGTTTTCTTGTTGTAATAATAAAGTTGTAGTTGTTTTACACTACATGTATTGACAACTCGGAATGGGTGATGTATACCTATTTTGGGGGCGTCACGGTTGGTATCGAGCTTAGGGATATGATCTCTGGCGGAGATCGGGGAATAGAACTAGGAGGGGAGAGGCGAGTAAATCCTTCGCTAGTGTGTCCTACCTAAGCTTATTTATTAGTTGGTCAAGATATAGGGATATTATGTGATATATTGATTTCCTTAATTAACCCCTTGTTTTATGGCGATGATTTGAGAATGTCGATTGAGAATATTAACAATGGAAATGAGACCGTGGAGACGCCTCAGACTCACCAACGAGGAGAGCGTGCAACAGTCGTGGCAATGTTCCTCCCGTGAACAACACCATTGAAAGAGATGATGAAGCGAGGGGATGTTTAGAAGTTTTTTTTGCGATTCATGCAAAATCGCACGAGAGAGACTCGTGTTCAAAATACTGAGGAGGAAATGATAGCAATTCACGCGGGTTGTCTGACCCAAGCGATCAAAGAGTTGGGACCACCGAATTTAAGGGAAAGCGAGATCCGATCATGCGGCGGAAACATGGGTCAAGCAAATTACCAAGATATTCGATGTCTTGGGATGCACGGAGGAACGAAGGTTCCATTCGCCACCTTTATGTTCCGTGGCGAAGGCGGACTATCATTGGTGGGAGTCGGTGAAGCGTACCCATCCGGTACCAAGACTCAAGATGTCTTGGGAGCGTTTGAAACTATTTAATGACAAATACTTTCCGAAAGTGTTCATCTATATGAAGGAAGTGGAGTTTATTAGGACCGGGAGCGAACAACATGAGCGGTGTCAAAGATGAGGCAAAGTTTGCGAGAGTTATCCGTGTTTGCACCTCATTTGGTGGAGAATGAGGAACGTATGACGCGGATGTTTCTTAGAGGTTTGAAACCCCGGCGTACGTCGGTATCTCATTTCTCATAAATTTCTCTTTATTCAGGATGTTGTAAGCAGGCTCAATTATTAGAAGCGAGATAACGAGTACGGTCATTTGAGGACCATAACCGAGGATCGTATCGTAGATAGCGGATCAACAGAATAATGATAACTGCGGAGAAAGAAAGCAGACGGACGAAATGGTAACCACTCTGGTGGTAATCATGGCCATGAAAATAGAAGAAGCGAGTCGGGAGGAGATTTTAAAAGAGGAGATTTAACAACGACCATGTGAAGACGCAGCGGTCTTAAGTAAAGAATCGGTTCTAAGGGAGGAGAACGACCACCGGTCATATGCTACAAATGCGAAAAGAGGGACATATCGGTCCAACCGCCCACAACAGATTCAAGGTATGCTATAGTTGTGGAAAGGAAGGACATATCGCTTCGAGATCAGACAGCAGCGAAACCTAGTTCAATGGGGACGGTGACTCAAAAAGATCGTCCCGAAAAGTCAAAGTCAACGATTAGGGAATAGCGTTTGTTGTATTTGGTCATAATGCGAGGAACCCAAACGAGGTGATAACGGGTAAGCTATTTATAAATTCTTACGAAGTTTATACCTTACTTGATCTGGGTGCTACCCATTCATTTATCTCTCCTGCATGTGCTCAACGTTTAAACTTGACTCAGGAGAAATTAGACTTTGACCTATCTCGTGGAAACTCCGTTAGCTAGAGAAACTTTCATCACATCCTTTGTTTATAAATCTTGTTTGATTCAAGTTGGCACCATTACCTTACCTGTTGACCTTATCTCTTTAAAGATACTTGCTTTTGATGTGATTTTAGGGATTGATTGGTTAACTACTCATCATGCCAAAATTGATTGTTTTCGTAAGGTTGTTAGTTTTCATATTCTAACCAACTGTTATTTAATTCAAGCAACTAAACCATTAAAATCAATCATTGTCATATCTAATCATAAAGCTATTCGTTTATTGAAAAACGGATGTCAAGCTTTCTTAGCCCATGTTATGGATTTGAATAAAGACATGTCAAATTTGAATAATATTCTGTTGTTATTGACTTTTTCGACGTATTTCCGAAGAACTTCCCGGCCTACCCCGTAGCGTGAAGTTGAATTCTTTATTGATCTTGAACCCGGTACAAAGCCCATTTCTAAAACCCCATATCGAATGGCTCTATTGAACTTCGGAGTTAAAGGTCCAACTACTGTGAATTGTTGGACATCGGTTTCATTCGCCCTAGTACATCTCCTTGGGGTGCTCCTGTTTTATTTGTAAAGAAGAAAGACGGAGTATGCGACTTTGTATTGACTATCGGGGAATTGAACCATGTCACCATCAAGAATAGGTATCCTCTACCTCGAATTGATGACTTGTTTGACCGATTACGAGGGCACAATTCTTTTCAAAAATCGATCTTCGATTCGGATATCATCATTTGAAGATTAGAGGCGAGGATATTCAAAGAGCGCCTTGAACTTCGGTATGGGCATTATGAATTCTTAGTCATGTCTTTCGGACTAACTAATGCTCCTATGGCTTTCATGGATATGATGAACCAAGTATTCAAGGAATATTTGGATCGGTTTGTTGTTGTCTTTATTGATGACATCCTTATATATTAGAAAGTCGTGAAGATCATGAGCACCATTTGAAATTTGGTACTCCAAAGGCTTCGTGAAAACAAACTATATGCCAAATTGAAGAAATGCGAGTTCGGCTTGAGGAAGTAGCATTCCTTGGGCACGTGGTGTCGAAACATGGAGTATCTGTTGACACGGCGAAGATTGAAGCAATACAAAGTTGGGAGCAACCGAAAGTCGGTGGCCAGAAGCACGTAGCTTTTTGGGCTTATTTGGTTATTATCGGAGATTCGTGGAAAGGTTTTCTCGAATCGCTACTCCATTAACTCATTTAACTTCGGAAGGATACAAAATTCGTTTGGAGCGAAAAAAAATGCGAGAAAAGTTTCCAAGAGCTTAAGAGGAGACTTATTTCGTCACCTATTCTAACAATACCATCCGGTTTGGATGGATTTGTTATCTACAACGATGCTTGTGCAAAGGGTTAGGATGTGTTCTCATGCAACGTGGGAAAGTCATAGCTTTATGCCTCGCGACAACTTAAAGAGTATGAGAGGAATTATCCTACTCATGATCTAGAGTTGGCGGCCGATCGTTTCAGCGCTAAAGATATGGAGGCACTATCTATATGGGGAGAAAGTGGAGATATATTCGAGACCATAAAAGCCTTAAATATTTCTTCACTCAAAAAGAACTCAACACGCGGCAATGACGTTGGCTCGAGCTATTGAAAGACTACGACCACACTATTCAATACCATCCCGAAAAGCGAGCGTGGTAGCCGACGCGTTGAGTAGAAGATCATATGCGAGAACGAAAGTGCGATGATGTCAAGTATACGACAGAGCCAACTTTAATAGAAAAAGTTAAGGTTCTTTCGAGCCAGGCGACCTTGAAATGATGCGTATGAAGAAGAAAGTACAAGAAGGAGCTATTCCTAAGCGAGAATTGATGAAGAAGGAATACTTGAGTCCACTCTAGACTTTGTGTTCCTAACGACTCGATTTGAAGTACAAGATTATGATGGAGGCACACAATACACCATTTGCAATCCATCACGGAAGTACTAAAATGTATCGTGATCTTGACATACATTTTGGTGGAACAATATGAAGAGAGAGATTGCAAAGTTTATCTCAATGTGTTTAACTTGTCAACGTGTAAAAGCGCGAGCATCTAGTACCTAAGGGTCCGTTGCAACCACTTGAGATTCGAAATGGAAGTGGGAGCACATTACCATGGATTTCGTTACGGGTCTTCCTACGGTTTCTCAAGGCATCAATGCTATTTGGGTTATTGTTGATAAATTAACCAAGTCGCTCATTTCTTGCCGATACAGAGACTTATTCCTTGAGCGTCTTGCTAGTATATGTACGTGAATGAGATTGTGAGGTTGCATGGCATGCACGTATCCATAGTTTCGGATCGTGACCCAAGATTCACTTCAAGGTTTTGGGTTAGCTTGCAAAAAGCTATGGGCGCGGATTTGCGATTTAGTTCGCATACCATCCCCAAGCGGACGGACAATCAGAGAGGACTATTCAAACTCTTGAAGATTTATTAAGACTACGTGTGTCTAGACTTCAAGGCGGTTGGGATAAGTATTTACCATTGGTGGAATTCTCCTACAACAACAGATTATCAGCAAGTATAGGTGTGGCTCCATTTGAAGCATTATATGGACGAAAATGTCATTCTCAATATGTTGGGATGAGGTGGGTGAAGCAACATTGTTGGGACCGAAAGTTTAATGACGTATGACTCACCGAAAAGATCCAAATGATTCGACAACGATACAAAGCGGCACAAGATCGACAAAAGAGTTATGCGGATCTTCATCGAAAGGACGTGGAATTTAGTGTGAGGGGATCATGTATTGTTACGAGTTGCTCCATGGAAGGGAGTTACAAGATTTGGGAAGAGAGGAAAGCTCAATCCACGATTTATTGGTCCATTTCAAATTCTTGACCGAGTAGGAAATGTAGCCTATAGACTTGCATTACCTCCAAGTATGTCTCGTGTTCATAATGTGTTTCACATATCTCGTATCAGTAAATATGTGAAAGACCCGAACCACGTTATAGAGTTAGAACCGGACGAGATAGCAGAGAAGACTTAACGTATGAGGAGGTACTATCAAGATTTTGGATAGGAAGGAGCATGTCTCCTACGCTAAGAAAGGTCATACCACAAGTTAAAGTTTTGTGGAGGAATCATGCTTTATAGAGGAAATGACACGGGAATTGGAAGCGGAAATGAAAGCGAGGTATCCTCACCTTTTGAAACACCAGTATCGTCACGTCAATTTCGAGGACGAAATTTCATAAGGAGGGGAGGTTGTAAGACCCCAACTTATTATTAATGAAATCTAATTTTTCTATTTATTATTTTGAAATAGTAAGGGTTGATTTGATTAATGTGGATAGTTATGGGTAAAATCATAAATATTTCAAAATAAGCAAGTGGTTATAAAATATTCATTATTGTTTGGGGAATATTCGTTTGGTCGTGGAATATTAAATCTTTGTCGGAGAATATTAAATACGACGGTAGTGACCATGTGTGGGCCCCATAACTAAAAAGCGATTGGATGAAGAAAGCGACAAATATAAGTTGTTTAAAAATAAGGCGTAGTTGTTACCATTAATCTTTGTTAAAATACTACGGTGGTTAAAACACAAGAATATTGCGGTATTGCACCAATTATTGATCCTTACGTGAAGAAGGCACTACTCAATAATGGTTATGTGAATTATTCGATATTTTATTGAGTTAATAATTCTTTGCGTTGATATTTTATATTGTTGTTGTTTCAATAATTGTCATTACACGGTATTTTTCATTATCGAAGCAATAATTCATATTATCTGAATAATATTATTAGATAACATTATTGGCAATGTCTAGAAAGTTACCGTCTAAGGAGAGGTTTGGTCACCTAATTGCGGCGGCCAGAGAAGAAGAAATTCTTATTGGAAAGCCCCTCTTCTGAGGAACCCACTGGTTGTCAATATTGTGATTACGTAATATTATTTGTGAATAATTAATTATTGATTCATATGATGAGAAAAATATTGATTTTATGTGGATATAGATGGAGAAAATTTTATTATGACAATTGTTGAAAATTGAAATTTTATCTTTTTACGATAAAATAATTCATTATTATATTTTAATAATATAATAATGGTGATAATTTTACAACGAATGTGGGATATATGAGTATACGAGGAGGAAGAGTATTTTTTGTTGCAATAAATATTTAAAACATGTTAAACATGTAAATTGGACCCCATTTATTATTTGAAATTTGATTATAGCTTGTAAAATCGCCTGGTTTGTGGATTTGGTCCAATTTGCATTTGGAATTTGGAAAACTTTCTTCCGCAAAGTTGTAGAGAATTGAATTTCCTATAAAAACTTGCGTGATTCAAATTTTTTCGATGAAAGGGCTATTTAGTATGAATTATTGAAGTTCAAGCTCAAAATAATTGATTTTTGAAAGTTTTAATTATTTATTTTATGAAAAGCGTTTTTTTCTTACTTTTCTAGAAGGTGGCATGGGAAATGCTAGGATCTGAATTCTAAAGTGGGCGTATGAATTTGATATATATATATATATATATATATATATATATATATTAATTTATTAAATTTTTCGCTTTGGTGTTTCTAAACATTTTCCTATAAATAGGGTGCTTAGGTTAGAATTGAAAATCACACGAAAATCAAGTTTTCTCTCTATATTATCGAGCGTATTCTTGTGAGTATTTTGAGTATACTTTGAGTATTGTTATACGGTCTTGCAAGTCCAAGTCATAGCTTTATATCCAAATTGTTTCAAATTAAGTCTTGATCTTTCGAGGTAAGGGATGTTATTTTCTTCTCAAATGATATTATTTCTTCAATATCATTATCTTTGAAATATTGGTTGGAACTTTTATCAAATTTGAAATTTTTTCATGTCGGGGTTACTTATTCATGAGTTACTATTCACGAGTTACTATTCACGAGTACTATTCATGAAAGCTTGAAGATGTTTTTGTGGAATTTCTATCTTTTGGTGTTGGGGTTACTATTCACGATATATCGACATTATTCACGATATCTGACACTATTCATAGAAAAATAAAATTTCTTCTTTTTGTCCAAAATATCTATTACGGATACTAGCTTTGATTGTATCCATGTTTTGATCATTCTTGAATTTTACACCACTATGATTATTTTTGAGGTATTTTTTTGAACATGGATAAAACAAAGTACGAATCCTTAATCCTTAATCCTTGTCATTTTGTTTCTTTGGATTCGTTTCTTTTAAAATATTTTTCATCATCCTCGATCTTAAATGATGATATTATTGAATATCTTTGGCAGTAGTGTCAAAGATGAATGATTTCTGAAGAATATCTTTGGCTGTAGTGCAAAAGATGAGCAGTGTTGAGATGAATACGACCGATCGATTAATATCTTTGGCCCGTAGTGCAAAGATGAGCAGTGTTTAAATGAAACATGACGGTGATGAATATCTTTGGCACTTGTAGTGCAAAGATGAATATTTGATTCGGATGTATATTGATTGATGTTACAAGGATAAAAGATGAGCGATGAACTTTTAAATTCATACATAGAAGATAGTAGTTTGCATTCTCTACTTAACTCTTCCAATGAATTATTATTTCATTGCGAATATTGATTTAAAATTTGTTGTCTATTGTATTCTATTAGATTTTTTCCATTGAAGACTAACGATAATTTGTTGTATATTATCTTAGTCATAATATTCTTTTCTTGAGCTAGTTGAGCTCACCCTTTTCCTTTTGTTCCATTTTTCTCGGGGAGGCGAGAATATAGCGAGTACTTAGCCTGGGGGTATGGAATGAAGGTTTTAGAGAGAGTTGTTTAGTAGTCCTCACCATTTTGTAAAATAATGTATCAATAAATGTGATGAGGATTTATTTGAGTATAGATATTTGTCAGAAGATAATATTTGTATTTAAACTCATAGTTTTACTGTTGTAATAATAAAGTTGTAGTTGTTTCTGTTCCATGTATTGACAACTCAGAATGGGTGATGTATACCTATTTTGGGGGCGTCACAATAAGTACCCCGCGTGAACCCTTGAGATTTGTGATTGCTTGATTTTAGTTGGAACTATCTATTTTTTGAAATTTTTAGGTTTGTACTGCGTGATTCCTTCTAAGAGATTAGTTATGTATTGAATGAGTCTGTATCGGTTATCATAGATGTTGCACACACACACTATACCAGTGATGATGGCTTGAGATTCGAGAATTAAGGCGTAATTGTAGATTGGTTTTTGATGGTTGATATTGTATAGTTGCTTATTTTCGCTAAGGGCATTCAGATAATTTTGATACCGTGTTATTGTTGGATTTGATAGCATATAAGTAAATTTGTATTCATATCATTGCATTGCATGTAGTTGATTTGTGCTCGAGGACTAGCACGATTTAAGTTTGGGGGATTTTGATAAGTGTATTTTATATACGCGATTTAATATCCAATTCATGCTTATTTGTTGCTAAATTCTTGTGATCATGTTCAAGTTTACTTGTTTTATGTTATTTCATGTGTAGATTGGTGGTTGTGGCATTTAACGTACATTTGAAGAGATTTGGTGTGATTTGGAATCAAATGGAGTATAAGTTGAAGTAAGTCATCAGAGCAGCAAAGTCAGTTCATAGAAGGTAAGCCCGTCGGGGCAGGCATGAATAGCTTACAAACCCCCGCCGGGGCGGGGGGTCTTACAAACCAGTTAACATTTACATGGCCCGCCGGGGTGGGCGTTGTTAAGCTATCTACCCCCGCCGGGGTGGGGGGTCTTCATTCGAGCAAGTCAGGAGCATAGCCTGCCGGGGCGGGCGTATTTAGTATATGAACCCCCGCCGGGGTGGGGGTGGAAAAACTTGAGTGTCATGTTATGTTTACAACTCTTCTTGGGCACAAATTTGGGCTATTTGCATGGCAATATAACTCTATTTGATAGAGAGTTTGGTGAGAGTTTTATGCTAGATATCTATTACTCTATCAAATACAACTAGAGAGATCAAAAAGGAGCATAACGAAGATCTAAGTTGAGTTTTTGATAGCAAGTGTGGAGGAGTATTTCGAGGAGTTTTTCAAAAGGATTGCAATTCTAGTCTACGTGAAGGGTGTTTTCTAATATTCTTTGTGTTAGATTATTATTTGTAATTGGAAGAATGATTTCTATGATTTATTCAGTGTTTATTTAGTTTATTATGAACTAATTCACTTTTTAGGCTTGTGATGGATCCTTAAGTGAATCGATGGTTTTGTAAGCTTTGATTCCCAATTTAATAAGCTATTTCTAGTTTATCTATATTAATTTGTGCTTGAATCTATGAATTACCTGATCAACAATTCTTCGTGGAGTTGGATGGAATCGAGAGAGGATATTCAAATCTAGACCTAGTTGATATAGCATGTGTTCGGGATTTTGTTAGTAGCTTAAACTTGATGAGTGTTAAGGTAGAGATATGTTTGACACCACATGTAATCGGATAGAGAACTTATTCTTCAACCTTCTTCAATTGTGATTCACATAGAGATATAGTGGGTTAGTTGATTAAGGTGTTTAACGAATTTCTATCTTAATTGTGGATTGAAGTTAATAGGGTATTAGTGCATCGAGAGGTGGTTAATACTACATTCGTGTTCTTGATTAATAAACTAGGATAGTGCGTTAAATTGGGATAAAGGTTTTTAAATCAAAGAGAAGCTTAGGGTGAAATCATAAGCCTAATTCTTTATTAATTGTTTTGAAATTTCAGATTTTGGTATTCGTGGTTATTTTATGTTAGTTTAATTATTCTTAATGTTAGTTTCGTTAATTTAAATTATTGAGTTTGATTTGTTTAATAAAATTAGGATTAATAGAAGATTGGTAATTGTAAGTTAAGGTTATTGATAATTAGTCTCTGTGGGAACGATACTTTACTCATCACTCTATTACTTGTTGACCACGTATACTTGCATGTTGTGCGTATATAGATTTTACCCAACAGTTGGAACGTGTACAGTTTCTCGGGCACGTTATTGATAAGGACGGAATTTCGGTGGTTCCATCAAAAGTTGAAGCTGTAATAAACTGGGATCAGCCGAAGAAACCGTCAGAAGTAAGGAGTTTCTTAGGATTGGCAGGTTACTACAAACGTTTTATTCAAGACTTTTCCAAAATCGCAACTCCGTTGACGAATTTAACTAGGAAGGCGGTTAAGTTTGTTTGGACAGAGAAGTGTGAGGAAAGTTTTCGAGAGTTAAAGAAGAGGCTGAGCTCTGCACCTGTGTTGTCATTACCTGATGATACATGGAATTTTGTGGTATATAGTGACGCATCGCATAAAGGACTAAGCTGTGTGCTTATGCAGAACGACATAGTTATTGCGTATGCATCACGTCAATTGAAAGATTATGAGAAAGGGTATCCGACTCATGACTTAGAGTTGGCGGCGGTGGTATTTGCCCTGAAAATTTGGAGACATTATCTTTATGGAGAGAGGTGTAAGATATATACTGACTATAAAAGTCTGAAGTATATCTTTACACAAAAAGACTTGAACATGCGACAAAGAAGATGGTTGGAGCTGATTAAAGCTTATGATTGTGAAATATTCTATCATCCCGAAAAAGCGAATGTTGTTGCTGATGCTCTAAGTAGGAAGGGACGAGAGAAGTTAATGTTGTTAACTGCTCAGGAGAAGCTAGTGTCGAAAATGGCTAAAATGGAGTTAGAAATTAAATATCCAACAGAATCCGATGAAAAGTTATTCCAGATGGGAAATAGTTCAATGTTGGTGGATAAGGTGATGAATGCACAACTTCAGGATGAAGACTGTGAAAAGATAAAACAGAAAATATTTGAAGGTGAGGAAAACAAATTCAAAATCGATTCGAAAGGGTTACTTCGATTCGAAGGGAGAATTTAGGTTCCGCCAGTACCAGAAGTTAAAGAGGAAATTCTAAGTGAAGCTCATAATTCAAGATATTCGATTCACCCTGGGAGTACAAAGATGTACCAGGATCTTAAACATCATTTTTGGTGGCCGAATATGAAGAGGGATGTGGCTGAATGCGTGGCAAAATGTTTAACGTGTCAGAAAGTCAAAGCTGAACATCAAAGGCCAAGCGAATTGTTACAACCGTTGGAGATACCAGAATGGAAATGGGAGCATATCACAATGGATTTTGTGGTAGGTCTTCCAATGACCCAACAAGGATACGATGCCATTTGGGTGATTGTTGATCGACTGATGAAGTCGGCACACTTTTTGCCAATCAAGATTCGATTTACCCTAGATCGATTAGCAAAATTGTATATGAAGGAAATTATGTCAAGAAACGGTGTACCTGTGTCCATTGTATCAGACAGAGATCCGCGTTTCACATCTAGTTTCTGGAAACGACTACAAGAGTGCTTGGGGACACAACTGAGAAAGAGCACGGCGTACCATCTTCAGATCGACGGACAAAGTGAGAGAACCATCCAAATACTAGAAGATATGCTCAGAGCATGTATCATGGATTTCAAGGGAAATTGGGATGACCATCTTCCATTGATGGAATTTGCTTATAATAATAGTTATCACGCGAGTATTAGCATGCCGCCTTACGAAGCGCTATACGGTAAAAAGTGCAGAACTCTGTTATGTTGGGATGAGGTAGGTGAATGTCAGCTATTGGGTCCAGAGTTGGTACAACAGACTGTTGAGATCATCAAGATTATTCGAGCAAGATTAACAACTGCACAGGATAGACAGAAGAAATATGCCGATCATCATCGATAAAATAGAGAATTCGATGTCGGTAGTTATGTTTTCTTGAAAGTGTCTCCCTGGAAGGGGAAAATTTGAGTTGGCAAGAAAGGGAAATTGAGCCCTAGATTTATAGGACCTTTCGAAGTGCTTCGACGAGTTGGTGAAGTAGCGTACGAGGTAGCTTTACCTCCGAAGTTGGAACATATTCATAATGTTTTCCATGTATCAGTATTAAGGCCATATAAGCCTGATTATAAGCATGTTATAGAATATGAGCCCTTACAGTTTGAGAAAGATTTATCATATGAAGAAGTCCATGTTCAAATTGTTGACAGAAAAGAGCAAGTACTGAGTAATAAAGTGATACCTTCTGTTAAGGTAATCTAGAGGAACCACAATGTTGAGGAACCTACGTGGGAACTTGAAAGCGTTATGATGAAGAATTATCCTCAGTTGTTTGCTTGATTTTGTATAGCAATTCTAGGGACAGAATCTTGTTAAAGAGGGAAGAATGTAACGAATAAATTTTTCGAGTTGTGATTCTGAGGACAGAATCCTTTTAAGGAGGGAAGGATGTAACGATCGAGAAATTTTTAATTTAATTTAAATATTTATTGAATTAAATAAATATTTTAAGTAATTTATTTATTGAGGAAAATAAATAATTGATGAATTGTGGTGAATTAATTTAGTAACTAAATTGATTAATGATAATTAAATTGAGTGTTGATAATTTTATCTAAAGGATTTAATTTAAGGAAAATAATTAAATTAAATCAATTTCTTAATATTTAAGAAGATAATTAAATTAAGTGAATTATTTAATATTAAATAAATAAATAAAATAAAATAATGTTTCTAATTTATTAATTAAAATTAGATATATAATTATTTATTAATTATTATAAGCATAATTATAATAAGAATATAATTCTTATAATTATAAATTATAAGCTATTAAAGTGGTTACATGTGTCACAAGTGTAACTACATGATATAAATATTATTTAAATAATTTAGTTATGGGATTTATGTGTTAGCCAAACAAGGCCTTGTGGCCTTTGGCTTATTTTAACTGGCGTCTTTTGTTTTCCTTAACTGAAAGAGAACGTGGGAATCAGTTTATAATTCCTACGCATCTACTTTTCTAAGGCTTAGCTAGATATCACAGAGTGTTGAAAGAGAGATAACTTAGAAGAAGAGAACACCGTGGTATTGGAGGTTTAGAGAAGAAGGGCTTTGGGAAAAAGATTTCTCTTAATTTGGCTATCATACCATCAAAGATTCAAGGTATAAACTATTCCTATTTTTATTTTAGTTTTGGTAGTATATATATATATATATATATATATATATATATATATATATATTTGATATGATTTGGAAATCATGTGAATGGTGGTAGAGATATGTGCATATAGTTTTGCAAAATCTGTAATACGTGTTGATCAAATTCGTAAGGAATTGGCTTTGTAGGAAAGAAGTTGAAATAACAGTTTTTATATTTGAAAATGGCTTTAGAAAGTACCAAATTTCATGCTTAATGTGTGTTAGAATCTGCAATTTGATGTTAGAATATGTTTGTATATTAAGAAACGAAAACAACGAAGTTTAAATCATGTCAATTGATTAAGAAACGAATTCGTGGCGATCAAATTCGTTAAAAGTGTAAAAATGAAGAAATTTGGGAAAAACTATGGTTTTGATTTCTCAAAATGATGTGTATGTAATGTTTTGTATATAGAATGGTGTTTAGCATTTGTAACTATAATATTACAAGTTTTAGATGATGAAGTTGGGTGATTATCTGTGGAATTGGGATTTTTTTGGCCAAAGCAGAGTCTGATTTCGAGGTTTTGCAAAACTGGAACTGAGGCATCGCGCGGGAGCACGGTTGTCGTCTTGTAGACTGACATTTAAGCGCAAGTATGTATGATAAACTTGATATATTGTTGGCGCGGTCGCGTCCGGGCCTAAAACGATGAAGTGCAGCGCTTAATGCGCAGTCATGCGTAATGTAATTGGGTTAGTTTTACATGCATGTTAAGGATATTAAAACATAAAGTGGACTACAATAACATATTGTAAGGTGCTATAATACAAAGTGTAATAGAGTTTTAGGTGATTGTTAATTGAGTTATATAATGAAACTAAAAGTGATGTTTTCAAAAGTTAGGAATGAACGAGTAAGTTATGTTGGCTCGTAATGCAGTATCAGATTCGTTAAGTGTGTTAACCTAAATGGTTAGGTGCTAGGTTAGGGTTATAACCTAAATGGTGGTTTAATACCCATAATGTTAATATTCATGCAACTAATTGTTGTTGCGATTGTAATGATGTGTGTAGGGTAATTAGAGATTATTTTACACTTGTGTAGCTTACAAACAAGGCAAGTTCCTAAACCTTAACTCTTTACATTGAGCAAGCTTTCTAACTTCATTCTTTTCATATTGAATGTATGTTCCCATTCCTAAATCGTTATTGTACAAGTTCCTAAAAATTCTTGTAAAGTTGAGCAAGCCTAGTTTATCTTGAGTATGTTGTGCAGGCTCTTGTAACCTAATTCCTTACATCGAGCGAGCTTTATTTTCCTTAATATCATTCGAAGCATATATTTTTCTAATACATTGATTTATAGAAGATTGTTCTAACTATTTTGAATATAGCATTTTGCATGTATATCATGTTTGTTCAATTATATATTGTTGGTATTTGATCTTTGATCTTGACAATCTTGTTCAATTCAATATTGATTATATTAAACCCTTATTGATTGAATTAGTCTACCGTGGAATAGTGTTCTAGAATTCTAGAACCACTGATAAGTTAGTTCCGAGCTAGACTTTGGTTAGTATGGAAATCCTAAATTTAAACTGAGATGAACAACCCTAACATAGGGGATTTTGTACGTGTAACGTTTAGATGTTTGTGCACAATACGTGGTACAAAGGGCTGATCCCCCTAAGTACGTTAAGAAGGGTCTGTATAGTCTAAAAGACTGTTACGTACTTCAATACCCCTCAGACAGAACTTTGTTCTGAATTAGTTAATGTTCTATTTGATTGTCTTGATCTTCACCCTTCATTCATTTTACATTTTTAACGCTCTTCGTTCGCTCATCCGTAATTCGGTCATCCGAACTCAAAACTCGTTCGTTCTTGAGTCCACGACTCACGTTTTCTACGTTCTCTTACACATTAAGGTTCATTTACTAACTTTTTAATTCTCGTTCATCTTTTACAAAATTTTTGCCATAACTTCGGTATAGCTCCATTTTAATCCGTTCTTTATGAACGTTTCTACCATTCCTAACTAAGCAATAAGCATCTAACTTATACGCGATGGTGTAAGACCCCAACTTATTATTAATGAAATTTAATTTTCTCTATTTATTATTTTGAAATAGTAAGGGTTGATTTGATTAATGTGGATAGTTAGGGGTTAAATACGCAAATATTTCAAAATAAGCAAGTGGTTATAAAATATTCATTGTTGTCGGGGAATATTCGTTTGGTCGTGGAATATTAAATCTTTGTGGGGAATATTAAATGCGACGAAGTAGCGACCATGTGTGGGCCCCATAACGAGAAAGCGATTGGATGAAGAAAACGATAAATATAAGTTGGTTAAAAATACTTGGAGCAGTAGTTATTCTCAATTAAGACTGTTGGAATACCCGGTGGTTAAAAATCTGATGTCTGGCATTGGTGGTTGCAAAGTAGCATTACGGTATTGCACAGTGATTGTTGAATTATTGATCCTTACGTGAAGAAGGCACTACTCAATAATTTTCACGATGAATTCTTGCTCGATATTTTATTTTATTGATTGATAATTCTTTGCGATGATATTTTATATTATTGTTGTTCGATAATTTGTCACTTGCACATTATCTCCATTATCGGATCAATAATTCATAGTATTTGAATAATATTATTAGATAGCATTATTGGCAATGTCTAGAAAGTTACATCGAGGAGAGGTTTGGTCACCTAATTGCGGCGCCGATAAGGAGAAATCCTTATTGGAAAGCCCTCTTTCCGGAGCTACTTTGGTTGTCATAATTGTGATTACGTAATATTATTTGTGAATAATTAATTATTGATTTATATGATAAGAAAATATTTATAAATGATGGATTTATTTGTTTTATGTGGTTATAATTGAATGATTTAATGTTGAGGTGTTTTATCGGTAATTTTGCCGGAATGGAGGTATTAAAATCAAATCGGTATTTTTACGATATATTGCGTGAGTTATAATTTTTAATCCGATAGTTGGATCGTTGTAATTTTTGGATATGTTATATATACATAAGTTGAGTATATGTCCACAAATTTTGAACGATTTAAAATGAACGAATGATTTGTTATGAATTTTAAGAGGTGGTGATTGTAAATTAGGTTTATAATTGATTTTGGTGGAAAATTCTAGAATTGGTGGGCCCCACTTTTGGTTGGTGAGAAATGTGCTCAATTGAATTTTCAAATGTGGTGGTGGGAATAGTAGCGAGTAAAGCCATCAAAGTTGCGAGTTAAGTCTGCTTGCGTCTGCTAACATTTTCCTATAAATAGAGGCTAAGTTAGAATTGAAAATCACACGAAACAAGTTTTCTCTTCTCTCTCTATATTATCGAGCGTATTCTTGTGAGTATTTTGAGTATACTTTGAGTATTGTTAGGCGATGCAAGTTCCCTTCAAAGACTATACCCGGTATTCAATTTAGAAGTACTAATCTTTCGAGGTGGGGATGTTATTTTCTTCTCAAATGATATTATTTCTTGATATCATTATCTTTGAAATATTAGTTGGAACTTTTTATCAAATTTGGAACTTTTTCATGTATGGGGTTACTATTCATGAGTTACTATTCACGAGTTACTATTCACGAGTTACTATTCACGAGTACTATTCATGAAGCGTGAAGATGTTTTTTTGTGGAATTTCTATCTTTTGGTGTCTGAGTTACCATTCACGATACTCAAGACTTTATTCACGATATCTGACACTATTCACGAATCTGAGACTATTCAATAGAAAAATGAAAATTTTTCTTTTTCGTCTAAAATATCTATTCGGATACTAGCTTTGATTGTATCCATGTTTTGATCATTCTTGAATTTTACACCACTATGATTATTTTTGAGGTATTTTTGGACGTGGATAAAACCAAGTACGAATCCTTAATCCTTGTCATTTTGTTTCTTTGGATTCGTTTCTTTAAAATATTTTTCATCATCCTCGGTCTTAAATGATGATATTATTGAATATCTTTGGCTGTAGTGCAAAGATGAATGATTTCTGAAGAATATCTTTGGCTTTGTAGTGCAAAGATGAGCAGTGTTTAAATGAAACGACCGATCGATGAATATCTTTGGCCTTTAG
The DNA here is from genome assembly GCA_020205615.1 of Panax quinquefolius. Lineage (NCBI taxonomy): Eukaryota > Viridiplantae > Streptophyta > Magnoliopsida > Apiales > Araliaceae > Panax > Panax quinquefolius. The sequence goes on along the minus strand of CM035154.1, from coordinate 35,864,990 downwards.
TGCAAAGATGAGCAGTGTTGAGATGAACATGGCCGATCGATGAATATCTTTGGCACTGTAGTGCAAAGATGAATATTTGATTTGAGATGAATATTGATTGATGTTACGAGGATAAAATATTGATGATGGAATTTATTAAATTCATAGATTATAGTAGATTTCATTCTCTACGTAACTCTTCTATGAATTATTATTTCATTTGAATATTGATACGAAACTTGTTGTCTATTGTATTCTATCGATTTTTCCTGTTGAAGACTAACGATAATTTGTTCTATATTATCTTAGTCATAACATTCTCTTCTTCGGCTAGTTGAGCTCACCCTTTTCCTTTTTGTTCCATTTTTCTTCTCAGGAGGCGAGAATGTAGCGAGTACTAGTCGGGGTATGGAATGAAGGTTCTAGAGAGAGTTGTTTAGTAGTCCTCACCATTTTTATAAAATAATGTATCAATAATTATGATGGGGATTTATTTGCGTGTGGATATTGTCTAGATGACAATATCTGTATTTAAACTCAGAGTTTCTATGTTGTAATAATAAAGTTGTAGTTGTTTCTGTACCATGTATTGGCGACTCAGAATGGGTTGGATGGGTGATGTATACCTATTTTGGGGGCGTCACAGATGGTTTTAAACTTTTCCATCAACAACAATTATCCTAGTAATGGTTTTAAATTTGTCCATCAACAACGTTCTTCATGGTCTTCGCATGTTCTTTGTTCGTTCTTCATTTTTAATCAATATTTTGGATTATGATTTCACTTTTTCTTGGAATTTAAAGTTATAGAACACCATTCGTTACTTATTTCACCTACTCATTCATATAATCCACTCGAACTGTTCTAATTCATTATGAATCTTATACTTCCTTAAGAAATTTATAAAATAAACTTCTAATTCTTATTTCTTTATTTTCTTACGATTTCAACCATATGAAATCATTCCTAACTTCTTTTACTCTTTATTCTCATTAAGCTATGTTATTAACATTAGGACTTAAAGAGAAATTAAATTCGACTAGGTTTTAGGTTACCTCTCTTCTTTATTTTTCTTCCGCTAGACAAAACCGGTGATTCGCAAGCTTTTCAATTTCACGATCACCTTCGATCCGATCATTCATTCTCATTCTCTTCCTTCTCCATCTTCTCTAAGCTCACAAGCTCTCTCTCTCATGATATAGGATTTTCAAAATCCCACTTAAATAAAAATTAACTTCCTATTTATAGAAAATCTAATGATAGGGGCAAAATAGTCATTTCGCCCCTCAAACCTCCTTACTATTCATGACTTAAGCATTAAGTTAACTTAGCCCTTAAGTTTACTTAGCCCTTAAGTTTACTTAGCCCTTAAGTTTACTTACTCCTTAAGTTTACTTAGCCCTTACGTTTACATACTCCTTAAGTTAACCTCCTTACTATTCATGAAACTTAGCCTGTAAGTTACGTGGTTCCATCTTTCGGGTTTAAATCAAGCGGTTTTAAAAGCGCAATTCTCAAAATCCAAATATTTTGGATATTTCGTCTTTCTTTCTGATTAACTTTTACGTATTCTTGAATTTAGAAAAAGCGAAAAACACTTCTTAGTGTCAAGCGTTTTCCTTCACGTTTTTCCCTAACGTAGTTAAACGAGTGAGAAGAACATAACAGTATTTTTCGTCATTTTTATTTCGTCCGATTTCTGCACATTTTTCAAGAAAAACGTTTATCGGCTTACTTAACTTTTCACGACATATTATCCTCAAATATTTTGACAGAATATCATTTCTGTTAAGTTTGTAATATACATTAACGCAATCAAATTGCACAAATTGAGCGGAAGCATGGAAAATCAGAGTTTTAAAATTTTACAAACCTTATACTCGGATCATCCTTTATGCGCAATTATTAATTTAACGAAAAGACAAAGAATAAGAATCATACCCTTGAAGATACGAGCTTCTTCAGGTACAAGTTCACCTCCAAATCCTTTCGCGTACAACTTGAATTCACCGGGTTTGGTTCTTTCCTTTGATTAACTTTAGCCACCCAAGTGTTTGGCCTCTAGAGGTGATCCACCAAGGAAGAAGAAGGATTCAAGAAAATGGGTATTTGGCAAAACTCTAGTTTTTCTATCTCTCATAGAAAATGGTGTATTCTCCCAACTATTGGAATTACGTATTCTATGAAAACGTCAACCTCACCCATAATAAGACTCCTCTTATTAATAGATGTGGGCAACCCTCCTTAACAATTAAGGAATTGGATTTTATTTTAATTAATTAAATTCCTTTAATTAATTAGCCTCCCAATCTTATTAGGAATAATTAATTAAACTCTTTTAATTAATTAGCCTCTTAATCTTATTAGGATATTTGAGAGTACTTTTATTAATTAATTCCTAAACTCTTTTAGAAATTAAAAAATAATAATAGTAATAATAATAATAATAAGACTCCTCTTATTAATTTATATTTAATATTTTCAAAATATTAAATAATAAATATTAAGCTATTTAATTTATTCTATCACCATGATTAAATTAAATATACTTAACTTATTATTACGATTATGACATTAACTTCTTAAATAATTATTCTTCCTTTTATGGTGTGACCCTTTAGGTTCTCCATATTAAACAGGTTGTGAATAAATCAATTAGAACAATTCTAATCTTATTTAAATAAATAAATTAAACTATTAATTTATTTAAACAAATAATATTTATTCTCTGATAGGGATAAGCCTCCTAGCGATCAACGACTTTCCGGATAATATAGATTTCAACATTAATCATAAAAGAACCTTTGAGTAAATAGAGTGCGCATACAATTCAATCCTTCCACCATCTGATGTCCCAATTAAATATAAGGCATTGAAATTTCTGTCAAGTCTTATTTTATTTAATTATATGTATTTCGACTCTTAAATGCACAACTCCAAATAATGCAAATTAGAAACTCCTTTCTAATTTCATTCTGCCTTGGCCAAGGACTAATGGGTTGTCATTTATCGAATCACATAGGATATTTCTCTTCTTTTACTAGAAGTGGTAGATTCTTTATTGATCATACATTATCTCCATGTACAACTTATTATACCCAAGCATACCCTTTGATATACCCTAAGGGTCTTAAGGAATAAGTCAAAGTATAATTCATCATACACAAGATACTATGATGATCTCAAGTCCAAGGATCACTTGTACTACTATCACTACAGAAATTCATATTGACAGGCAAGTAAAACTCCATTAGGTATTCCTTAGCGAGCCACGTTCAGTGAACCTTTTCTCTAATAAGCACCTACATACTTGTTTTAGTGTCTCCACACAAATGATCATGAGATCAATCATCCTCATCCAATGAGCAAGCAACGTATATACCAATCTATCTGGATTCATTAATCCCTAATTTAGTAATCCAACGATTGTGAACTATTTTAGTTTTAAGCCTTTTAAGAATTTAGATCTCATTAGAATGATCATCATCATTATTCTAAAAGCATTGCTTAAAACTATGGGTTTATCACATATTATAAAATAGCATCATGTAGATAATTAAAAGCCTTTAATAAATTAATACTTTTTATTAATAAATGAATAAAATTGTTACCAAGTATATGCTTTATCATCAAACATGATTGGCTTGTGTGCATACTACTTTCAATCTCCCACTTGCACTAAAGTCAATCGCCATGGTATCTCATACCCTTCTTCTCTAAGTGACGATTATCCTGCTGTTGGATAAGCTTTAGTTAATGGATATGTAATGTTGTTCTTGAGAGTCCACTATCTCTATAGTTATTTCCCATCTTTCAATGATTTCTTTAATCAAATGAATATGCCACAACACATGTTTAGATCCAAGATGAGACTTAGGAACTATTCCTAGTTCTATAATGAACTTTTCATCCAAACAATTAACTTGTAGCTTCATTTATAGTTATATAATTTGTCTTTATCACTAAACTAGCAACTCTTTGCTGTTTGAAACCTTTTCAATTTACTGCACCACCGTTCAAGGTAACACTTTACCTTAAAGTGGATTTTACATTGTCTTGGTGCATCTCGAAAACTTGAGTCTGTTAAGCCCTCTAGTTTTAATTTAGACCCACCATGAATATGATAACATCCTTAGTGCCGGTTAAGTACTTTAAGATGTTTTTCACTGACTTATAGTGAACTTCTCCAGAATATGATTAATCAACATCAGGTCTCGTACATTTCATTACATACATGATAGTTACTCATGTGTTCTCTCTTTTATGAGTCTGTGGGGACTATTAAGAGAGATACACTCCATGGCTCATCAACATGAGACAACTCTTGGAGTTTGTCATGCTAAAAGACTTTAGCTGCCATGCTAAATGACTTTAGCATCAAATGAATATACGTTCCTTGGGTTAAGTTGAGCATCCTCTTGAATCTATCTATATAAAATTGTATCCCTAATTAAGATACTCTTCCCAAATCATTCATGGAGGAATGTTTAGACAACTTTATCTTTACTGATTGTAGCATTGGTATGTTATTCTTTATTCGTAGTATATCAACATATAATACTAGGAATATCATGACGCTCCCACTGACCCTTTTGTACACATTAGGTTCATTCTTGTTTTTGATAAAATCAAACTCTTTTGATTGTCTCATCAAAATGAATGTTTCATATTTGAGAAGCTTGCTTCAATCCATTTCTCTGAGTATCTACAACTCTTACCTCATCGTATGTAACTAGATCATCATCTTCTATGATGCGTACCTCATCATCATCATCTATGATGAATCCATACCTCCCAGGTATCTTCGGTACTATTCCGATTTATGATTTGGTTGTGGTATAATAGGTTTATCTATAGGTTCCTCTTATTTGACTTACAGTGTTTTGTGGTTCTTGAACTCTTCAAGATCTATTATCCTCCCACTAGCCCCTTCAATGATAAACATCTTTATCTTAGAAGCCAGCGTGTTTCTCAACAAACACCTTTTACTAAGTAGGATTATATAACATATACCCTAAACTTTCTTTAGGATGTCCCACAAAACCGTACTTGTCAAATCTTGTCCCAAGCTTATCCTTTGAAACCTTTTTCACATAAGCTGGACAACCCCTTAACTTACTTAAAATTTGGAATCCTTCATGTCCATAACGTTTATGGAGTCTTGTGGACGGATTTTGAGGTTACCTTTTCGTAGATATGCAGCCATTTCTAGGACATTACCCCAGAAGGATACTGGAATGTCGGTAAAATCATTATGGACCGTACTATGTCCAACAAGGTATGATTTTTCTTTTTAGATACATCAATCAATTATTGCGTCAAGTGAGGCGTCCATTATGAGAAAACCATTTGAGATGATCTAGAAACTTATTGCACAAGTATTTATTCCTTGATCTAATCAAAGAATCTTAATACTTTGCCAATTTGTTTCACTTACAATTCTTTGAACCTTTCAAATAATTCACACTTGTATTCAAACAAATACACACATTCAACTCTTTGAATGATCATCTCATTTTCTTATACTAATTTGTTCAATATGAAAAATTATTTTCACGTAAGTCAAGTATACAAAATCCATTAAGTAATATTCCAGTTCTATACAAAACATTATTATTATAAATAAAACAACAATTGTTCTTAAATATAATACCAAAGATTTCATTGTCCAACAACAAAATAGAAATAATGTTTCCAGCGAGAACTGGAACACAATAACAACTTATTGACTTATTAGATTTGCCCATAGGCATTGCTAAACTATACGTTCCTATGGTTAATGCAACAACCTTTGCTTCATTTACCAGACATAGGATTACTTATCCTTTGTTTAGCTTTTTACTTCTAATTGGTCCCTTCATAAATCTATATTTATGATAACCAAAGTCGGTATCCAATACCCAAGTAGAACCTTGACTTAAAGAAAAAATTATTTCAATCATGAACAAAAGCTATATTTGTAACTGAAGCTTCACTAAGCTTCTTCTGGTTAGCCTTAATAAGATGCTTCTTGTAGTTTTCGTTCCAGTGTCCAGGCTTATTTTAGTGGAAGCAAACTCCTTTGCTATCCGTAATTAGACTTTGACTTTTCTGTTGAAACTCCGTTGGGAGAAACCTTCATTACATCGACTATTTATAAATCTTGTTTGATTCAAATCGACACTTTCACGTTACCTGTCGATCTTATCTCTTTGAAAATACTTGCATTTGATGTGATTTTAGGAATCGATTGGTTAACTACTCATCATTTTAAAATTGATTGTTTTCGTAAGGTTGTTAGCTTTCATATTCTAACTAACGTTTATGAGAATTCAAGCAACCAAACCACTGAAGTCAATTGTTGGGTAAAATCTAATTACGCACAACACGCAAGTATACGTGGTCAACAAGTAATACCGTGAAAGTAGAGTATCGTTCCCACGAGGAATTATTAATACAAATTACCAAGTACTAACCCTCAATCAAACTAATTTTATTTAAACAATCAATTTAATGTTATAAAGTAAATTACTTAATTAAACTAATTCTAATTACCACAAATTACAAATCAGATTATGGAGATTTAAGATCACAACTTCACTTATTGCTGCATTTAAGTTAACACACTTCTCATCAATTATTTTCTATCCTGAATTGTTAATCAAGAACACTAAAGCAAATAAAACCACCTCTCGATGCATAATACTCATACTCACTTAAATCCACAATTGATAGAATTAAGCAAGGCACCCTAATTAACTAATCCACTATATCTCTATGTGAATTACAATTAAAAAGGATTTAAAGCACAAGTTCTCTATAAGATTACATATGGCGTAAAGGCATATCTCTATCCTAAACACGAATCATGAATTCCATCTATGCAGAAATCACAAACATATGCTATCATGATCAGATCTAAACCTATACTTCATCTCTCGAGTTCATATAGATTATCACGGTAATTGTTAGCTAGGTAATTAAGCAATTAAGTTCAAATCACAATAGACAATCCTCACAATAGAACATAATAATTGATAGCAAAGCATATTAAAATAAACTACACAATAAGATCCATTGTAATCTCAAACAAAGAATTAGTTCATTGAATTAAAACTAAGAATCAACACTTGAATAATCATTAAAAGACAAAGACAGAAGAAGATAAGAAGATAGAATCTATTGTCTATAGATTTGATGCTCTCTCCTTGCTCCTACTTTGAATATTCAATGGTCTCCAAGTTGCTTCATTCTCCAAATCTAATAAGAACTAGAGTTTTTCCCAATCTACTCTAATCTAATCTAATGGAATTCTTCCAAAAACTTCTTCTAATCCTTGTAAATCACCTCCTTTTATAAGCCTCCTTATATGTCTTTAAGTCTTCTTGGAAGTCCTTGAATCAAACAACTCGAACCAATCCTTATCGGACTCAAATTCGGATAAAAACTACTCTTTCTGCGCATACCCAAGCCCCAGCTTGGTTATTACCTTGCAAATAGCAAGCCCCAGCTTGCTATGCTACTGTTTTTGACTTCAGGACCCAAGCCCTGGCTTGGGTATAAGGCATAAAATAGCAAGCCCCGGCTTGGGTGCAAGCTGTTAGTTATTTTTTCTGCTGCAGTGTCCTCTGGTAAAATAGCCATAACTTTTGATCCGGGAGGCGTTACGGGGAATGCCACCTATCAAATCGAAGATATCGACGTGTTCTACAACTTTCAATCTGTGAGGTTTGAGAAATAAAGAACGGATGAAGGTCGAAATTGGACTGGAAGTGAATGCTATGCAAATGGCCATCCAAAACAGCGAAGTTCAACGTCCGTTGGTACAAATGTCATAACTCTTGCATCCGAACTCCGATTGGAATGATTCAAGTTGTTCCGAAAAGCTAAGAAAAAGCTCTACAATATAGTCCAAGTTCTACTCCAAGAACATGAAATGAACATGAAAGCACAAACGATGTCCGGATTACTTTTTCCTTGCGTTTCCATACCAATAGTCGCTCACACAGCTCCCAAACATATAATCTACAAAATGAACACAAAATGCATGAAAAGTAACTAAGAAAAATGAATTAAGCAAAAACAAGTTTAAGCAATAAAATTCTACTTATCAAATACAAAACATAATGTAATGCAATGTAATGAAATGCAACTAATCTATATGCCTACGAATCCAGCAGTACTGATAGAATCAAATCTATTCACTTGGCCTTAGAGAAATCAAGTAAACATGATAATACATTATATCAAAACCAATCAATAATTCCTATCAATCATCAAATCTCAAACTGTTATTACTGGTATAGTGCGAGTGTGCTCAACATCCATGCTAACTGATATAATGCTAAATACAACACATAATAGATCTCTTTAAAGGCACCATATAGTGCAAACTCACAAAATTCATGAACAAGCTAGACCAAACTAAAGTTAAACTTCTACCAAATTCAAGAGTCCAATCCGGGATACTTATGCTTTACTTTGCATTACGGGGGATTTTTGCTCTTTTCCCTTTTTATTGTTTTTTTTTAAACATGACTGTGCAATGTCTCATTCCATTAGGCTAACAGTGCTACCCCTTAGCGAGCTTTCGACCAACGACTCCTAGACCATATAAGACCTTAGGGCGCTAGGTGTAAAGACAATCCCCTCGGGCGTACTTGCTCAAGTAACAAAGGCCCCGAAACAAGACTAGCCACAATATTTTTTTCATCATTTTTTATTGTTTTTTTTTTCTTTTTTTTAAGCTTATATATCTCAAATTTTTCTCCCAAACTTAAGTTTTTGTCTAAATTTAGCCATCTCCACCTGTTCATGTCTTTCATTTATTCAAACTAATATTATCCTTAAGAAGTCAATTATGTATCAATTTAAACTTAATCAGCCAACAAAGTTGTCTCTAACGTCCTAACCCGATTATACCAGTTTCAAACAGAAAAGATTCAATTCATAACAAGAAATCACATTAAAGTTCTAATAATCAGTACTATACTTGTCTACTCAATCCCATTCTCATCATTGGCCAAAATAGATCAGAATTATCAAACAAATTGGACTCATGAAAGATGAACATAGTAACTAACTATTATTTTTGAATTTTTGATTTTTTTTAACAAAAAACTGAATATAATGCTATTCAAACTATACTACTATGCAACTACTTATGCGGTTGTACTACATGAATGCAAACATAATGAACCTAAACTAAATTAACAACATATGCAAAATAACATAACATAAACATGAAACTAAACATGCAATAAAGAACTAAACTAAACTCCCCAAACTTAGCAATTGCAATGTCCTCATTGTAAGAATATAGCGGTAAGTAGAAGAGAACTTCCCTGTAATCAGCTAAGCATGAGGTGATGGTGGCGATGGCGGCGATGATCATTTCCCTATCCATTGAACCTCCAATACCTGCAACGAAGGGAGACAACATGGATTAGAATAGCACTTTGGAATATAACGTGATTCCTATCAACTAAATAAACTAGGAAAGCATATAAATAAAATAAATTCCTGGGTTGCCTCCCAGTTAGCGCTTGAATTACAGTCTTTCAGCCTGACTTTGTCTGGTCAACGCTATCCAATTCCTCTTCGATAATTGAGGAACCCTCCATCCATCGGAAATAATGTAGCTTTTGGTAGGTTCCCTTTTGTGATAGCCATTGCATTAAAGTCACCTAGCATGCTTTGATTTGGTATGATCTCATTCAAGAACGTCCAACATCTAGGTCTGTTCTCCATTATGTCTGCGAATATATTCTGGAATTGAGGCTTTTCCAACACAACTGGTTCTTCATCTTTCTCATCCCACCCCTCGCACTATGGCTTCGAAGTTGTACTTGCTTTTACGTCTCCAGGAGCTTTGTCGACGACATGACTACCAATCGGATAAGGTTTTGTAAATCTAACCGGATTCTTGAACTGTGGTGGAGAAGGCACTTGAGGCATAAATAACATCGGCTCATCATCGTTGGTTCTCTCAATTAGTTCTTCACCGACCTTGTTTTCATTATCCCCACGTGTCTCCTCTTTTTCAACGTCTTGTGGCTCATCCAGTTGTATATTTATTTCGGGCACTTCATCAATCTCGGAATCCTCATCATAGCACCAATTGATTTGAAGATAGTTGTTCAAGGATTTGAATATTTGATCTATCTTATTTTGAAGATTCTGCATTGACTCCTCTTGATTAATCTTCCTCACCTCATTTGATGCTACGAACTTGGACCACAATTCCTCCAACCTTGAATTATCTGTCTCAGTCTCGGAAGCCATGTATTGAGGACCATGAGTTGAAGTGGTGATGAGTTATTCCATCTGGTGCTGAAAATTGTGGCTCGATATTTCTTGACTCATCATCCTCTCCTCTTGGTTTGCTATGACCTTTGACAGTAATTCCTCCAACTTTGACTTTTCTTCTTTTAATGGAGGTTGATATGAGAATTCCGGCGTGGATGTTGGATTTGGAGTAGAGTATTGGTCTTGATAGTTGTAACTCCATGAAGAATCGGGGTGATACCCCCAAACTTGATGATAATTATCATATACATACTGGTTGAGGTATTCACCACCATGTTGTCCCGGCCGAAAACTGACGGTGCATTGATGACTTTGATGGTTGCCAGCACAATAGTCACATGCAACTGCCATCCTTCGACTCTTTTGAGCTGTAATAACGTCCAACTTCTTCGAAAGTTCTTCAATCTGTGCTGATATTGCGGAAAATGCATTAAGTCCATCAATCCTTGTTTCCCTTGGTTGAGTCATGTTCGTGTATGGCCATTGATACGCAAAATCACCTATGATACCTTAAAAGAGAGAACTAATAAGAAGATAATAAAATAAAATATAAAGAAAGAAAGAGAAAAAAAAATGTTTAAATTAAGACTAATTTGATTGAAGCTAATATTGGCAAAAATATATTAACTAATTCCCCGGCAACGACGCCAAAAACTTGTTGGGTAAAATCTAATTACGCACAACACGCAAGTACATGTGGTCAACAAGTAATACAGTGAAAGTAGAGTATCGTTCCCATGAGGAATTATTAATACAAATTACCAAGTACTAACCCTTAATCAAACTAATTTTATTTAAATAATCAATTTAATGTTATAAAGTAAATTACTTAATTAAACTAATTCTAATTACCACCAATTACAAATCAGATTATGGAGATTTAAGATCACAACTTCACTTATTGATTCATTTAAGTTAACACACTTCTCATCAATTATTTTTTATCCTGAATTGTTAATCAAGAACACTAAAGCAGATAAAACCACCTCTCGATGCATAATACTCCTACTCACTTAAATCCACAATTGATAGAATTAAGCAAGACGCCCTAATTAACTAATCCACTATATCTCTATGTGAATTACAATTAAAAAGGATTTAAAGCACAAGTTCTCTATAAGATTACATATGGCGTAAAGGCATATCTCTATCCTAAACACGAATCATGAATTCCATCTATGCAGAAATCACAAACATATGCTATCATGATCAGATCTAAACCTATACGTCATCTCTCGAGTTCATATAGATTATCACGGTAATTGTTAGCTAGGCGATTAAGCAATTAAGTTCAAATCACAATAGACAATCCTCACAATAGAACATAATAATTGATAGCAAAGCATATTAAAATAAACTACACAATAAGATCCATTGTAATCTCAAACAAAGAATTAGTTCATTGAATTAAAACTAAGAATCCACACTTGAATAATCATTAAAAGACAAAGATAAAAGAAGATAAGAAGATAGAATCTATTGTTTGTAGATTTGATGCTCTCTCCTTACTCATACTTTGAATCTTCAATGGTCTCCAAGTTGCTTCATTCTCCAAATCTAATAAGAACTAGGGTTTTTCCCAATCTACTCTAATATAATCTAATGGAATTCTTCCAAAAACTTCCTCTAATCCTTGTAAATCTCCTCCTTTTATAAGCCTCCTTATATGTCTTTAAGTCCTCTTGGAAGTCCTTGAATCAAACAACTCGAACCAATCCTTATCGGACTCAAATTCGGACAAAAACTAGTCTTTCTGCGCATACCCAAGCCCCAGCTTGGGTATTACCTTGAAAATAGCAAGCCCCGGCTTCCTATGCTACTATTTTTGACTTCAGGACCCAAGCCCCGGCTTGGGTATAAGGCATAAAATAGCAAGCCCCGGCTTGGGTGCAAGCTGTTAGTTATTTTTTCTGCTCCAGTGTCCTCTGGTAAAACGGCCATAACGTTTGATCCGGGAGGAGTTACGGGGCCTGAAACCTATCAAATCGAAGATATTGACGAGTTCTACAACTTTCATTCTTTGCGGTTTGAGAAATAACGAACGAAGGAAGGTCGAAATTGGACTGGAAGTGACTGCTCTGCAAATGGCCATCCAAAATAGCGAAGTTCAACGTCCGTTGGTACAAATGTCATAACTCTTGCATTCGAACTCCGATTGGAATGATTCAAGATGTTCCGGAAAGCTAAGAAGAAGCTCTACAATATAGTCCAAGTTCCACGCTAAGAACATGAAATGAACATGAAAGCACAAACGATGTCCGAATTGCTTTTTCCTTACATTTTTATACCAATAGTCGCTCATACAGCACACAAACATATAATCTACAAAATGAACACAAAATGCATGAAAAGTAACTAAGAAACACGGGTTTAAGCAAATAATTCAAGTAATAGATACCGGATAAGTAGGTATAAAATCTACTTATCATCAATCACTTTCATATCAAGCCATAAGTAAAGAGCCCCGAGCCTTTATCTGGTGACTTCCTTGTGTGGAATGCACTGAAGCCAGACTTTTCGTAGGGAATCCTGTGAATAAAGGTGGCAAGTTGATAGGTATCAATGTGAGGTGCTATCCAAGTCTTGGATGAGAGTCATAGTTTTGAATGATATTTTTATCGTTAATAAATTTCCTGATGTATTTCTTGAAGAACTTCCTAGCCTACCCCGAGAGCGTGAAATCGAATTTTGTATCGATCGTGAACCCCTTCACCCAAAACGGACATGAGCCAAAGACGTTGGCTCGAGCTATTGAAAAATTATGACTATATCATTCAATACCATCCTGGAAAAGTGAACGTAGTAGCTGACGCATTGAGTAGAAGATCATATGCGGGTACGAGTGCAATATTATCAAAATAAAGGCCCATTTTGTAGAACTTACAATGGATGGAGATAGAGTTAAAGACTCCAGGGACCCACGTGATGATGGCAAATATACGAGTAGAACTGACTTTAATCGATAAAGTTAAAGCTACTCAAGCTACAGACCTGGAGCTGATGCGTATGAGGAAGAAAGTACAAGAAGGTGCTATTCCGGAAGCACGAATCAATGAAAAAGGAATACTTCGAGTCAACTCCAGACTTTATGTTCCTAACGAGTCTGACTTGAAGCATAAAATCATGATGGAGGCGCACAACACACCATTTTCAATCTATCCTAGGAGTACCAAAATGTATCGTGATCTTCAAAATACATTTTGGTGGAGTAATATGAAGAGAGAGACAGTGGAGTTTATCTCAAGGTGTCTAACTTGTCAATGAGTCAAGGCGGAGCATCAAGTGCCAAAAGGTCCATTGCAACCACTTAAAATTTCAGAATGGAAGTTGGAGCACATTACCATGAATTTTGTTACTGGTCTTCCCAAGGTTTCTCAAGGCATAGATGCGATTTGGGTTATTGTCGATAGTTTGACCAAGACTGCTCATTTCTTACATATACGAGAAACTTATTCACATGAAAGTCTTGCTCGTATATACATAAAAGAGATTGTAAGACTGTGGCACCCCCAAATCCGAGTACTTCATTCCCACAGAATTTGGTGCTCACTACAAAAAATAATTAAATCTAACTACCCATAATAAAGGATAAAGACATAAAATAACTTAAACAATAAACTTTCCCCTTAAAGGGTTACATCATCTTAAAAACAATCACAGGTAATATAACCTTAAATTATTACACAAGTCTGTGGAATACATCACAAAATAAAATAAGTTTTATAAAATAACACATTCAAATAAATTCTCATAAATCTTCACCACTTGGACATCTTGCCCTTTCCTTTACTAGTAGATGGCTCATCGGCTTTCTCAACTTTAACTGCAGTGTTAAATGCAAGAGTGAGCAAACAATTGCTCACTGATATAGAGTGTAACAATAATAATAACATGAGGGTGAACAACGAATGCTGAACAATGGTGAACTTCTTCTACGAATCAAAAATAGAAAACAAGTTCGAATTAAATATCTAAGGGTCTTAAGACCACGAACTATGTCCCCGGAACTTAGGTATTATTACCCAACCTTAACAGTCATTTAGACTGTACATACCGTTCTTTAACGTACTTAGGGGGATCAACCCTTTGTACCATGTATTGTGCACAAACATCTAAACGTTACACGTACAAAATCCCCTATGTAAGAGTTGTTCATCTCAGTTTGAATTTAGAATTTCCGCACTAAAGAAAGTTTAGTTTGGAACTAACTTATCAGTAGTTCTAGAATTTTAGAATACTAATCCATTGTAGGCTAGTTCAATTAATAAAAGTTCGCTTGCTAGTTGAAGGTTTAATACAATAATATAGAATTGAACATGGTTATTCAAGGTAAAGGTCGAATAACAACAATATACAATTGAGTAGACATGGTATACATGCAAAGTACCATATTCAAAAGAATTAGCTCAATCTTATTTGAATCAGTGTATTAGAACAATATATACTTTGAATAACTATAATAAGACTTAGGAAAGTGAAATTTGCTCGATGTAACGAATTAGATTTCAAGAGCTTGTATAATTGCACACAAGATAGATTAAGCTTGCTCAACTTTAATATAAAGTTTAGGAACTTGTACAATGATAATTTAGGAAATAAAAGTTTAGAATAAGAAACTTGCATTCATTATAAAGAGAATGAAGTTAGGAAAATTGCCTTATATGTAAGCTACACAAGTATAATAATGTTCGCCAATTACCCTACACATATCATTGAAATCGTAATAACAATTAGTTGTATCAACATTAGCTTTATGGGTTTAACCCATCATTTAAGTCATACCCTTAATCTTAACATCTAACCACGTTGGTTAACATCCTTAATGAATCTGAAATCTCACCATCGTCTAACATAAACTTTATCATTCATCTCTAACTCTCGTAAACATCAATTTTTGTTCATTACATAACTTAATCAAATGATCACTTAAAATCCTCACACTTTATATTACATCACATTAAAATCTATTATTGTAGTCCACGTTATGTTTTAACATCATTATCATGCATGCCAAACTAGATTAAGTCCTTGTATTATAACCCTACAAACAAACAGAATTCATTGCCTCAGCTCGAAGAGCTGCAGTAATTTCACGCTTTGTGCCTTAATTGCAAGGCGTTCTTGTTGTTGGTGCTCAATCATGAAAACATATATGGCAGCAATTTACCTTGCCGCTTATACTACTGTGTAGCAAGTTGCAATTGCTTGTGCATACAAAAACTACACTTAGCAGCTCTAATTTGCACCAACACTCCAATTAACCCAATTTTCACAAAAACTCACAAAACCTAACATCTAAAACTTTGTAATAACATAGTTAAGCATGTTATACATCATTCTAACTACATAAACATTACAAATACTCAACTTTAAAGAATCAAAACCATAATTTTCCCAATTTCTTCACTTTTTACACTTTTAACGAATAATATCGCCACGACTTTGTTTCTTAACCAATTGACACGATTCAAACTACGCTGTTTTCGTTTCTTATCATACTAACACAATCCAACATCAATTTACAGATTATATCACATATTGAACATAAAATTTTGTACCTTTTTAAGCCATTTTTAATACATAAACACTGTTATCTCATTTTCTTCCTACAATCCAAATTTACATGAATTTAAACACCAACATAGGATTATAGATGACACTAATAGGTTTAGCAGGAGTATAAATACATATAATCAACATCTTAACCCTATCCAACGAAATTCTAATTAACAGAAAATAGGTATTGCAAAGAAAATTAAGATAAATTATACCTTTAATCCTCTTGATTATATGCTAGCAAAAGATGGTGAAACTCTCCTTCCTCTTGGCAAAATCATAGAGATTTACTCTCTTAATTTCTCACTGTGTTTTTCTCTCTTGTTCTACTCTCCGACTATAGCCCTAGAAGAAAACTAATACGCATAGGATAACTGATATAAGCCTCCCCACGTTCATTAGTTAAAAAATAATACGTTTGCGTCAGTTAGAATATGCCAAAGCCCATAAGGCCTTGTTTGGCTAACCACAACTCCCTTCTACTAGATTATTTTAATAATATTTATATTATATAGTTTTTATTTGTCACACATGTAGCCCATTTAATTAGCTTACACTTAAAATTATAAAAATTATAATTTTTTCATTATAGTTATACTTATGATTAATAAATAATTAAATATCTAATTTAATTAATAAATTAGACTTAAACATTACTTTATTTAGTTTACTTATTTTCTTAAATATTAAATAATTTATTTAATTTAATTATTTCATTAAATTAAATCTTCAAATAAAATTACCATTATTAAATTTAATTAACATTAATCAATTTAGTTACTAAATCCTTGCATCCCAATTCCATAAATTATTTATTATTATTATTTTCTCAATAAATAATTATAATAAAATATTTATTTAATTCAATAAATATTTAAATTAAATTATAAAATTTCTCGGTCGTTACATACTTTCTTCCTTAAAAGGATTCTGTCCCCAGAATCACAACTCGAAAAATTTATTCGTTACATTCTTCCCTCCTTAACAGGATTCTGTCTCCAGAATTGCTATAGAAGATCAAGCAAATAACAGAGGATAATTCTTCATCATAACGTCTTCAAGTTCCCACGTAGCTTCTTCAGCATTGTGGTTTCTCTATACTACCTTTACAGAAGGTATCACCTTATTCCTCAGTACTTGCTCTTTTCTGTTAACAACTTCAACATGGACTTCTTCATATGACAAATCTTTCTCAAACTATAAGGGCTCATATTCTATCATATGTTTATAATCAGGCTTATATGGCCTTAATACTGATACATAGAAAATATTATGAATCTACTCCAATTTCGGAGGTAAAGCTACCTCGTAAGCCACTTCACCCACTCGCCTGAGCACTTCAAAAGGTCCTATAAACCTGGGGCTTAATTTCCCCTTCTTGCTAAACCGAATTTTACCCTTTTAGGGAGATACTTTCAAGAAAACAAAACTACCAACATTGAATTCCCGATTTTGTCAGTGTTGATCGGCATATTTCTTCTGTCTATCCTGTGAAGCTATCAATCTTACTCGAATAACTTTGATGATCTCGACAGTTTGTTGCACCAATTCTGGACCCAATAGATGACATTCACCTACCTCATCCCAGCATAACGGAATTCTGCACTTTCTGTCGTATAACGCTTCGTAAGGCGGCATGCCAATACTCGCGTGATAGCTATTATTATAAGCAAATTCGGCCAATGGTAGATGGTCATCTTAATTTCCCTTGAAATCCATGATACATGCTCTAAGCTTATCTTCTAGTGTTTGGATGGTTCTCTCACTTTGTCCATCAGTTTGAGAATGGTATGTTGTGCTCATTTTCAGCTGTGTTCCTAAGCACTCCTGTAGTCGTTTCTAGAAATTAGATGTGAAACGTGAATCTCTGTCTGATACAATGGACACAGGTACACCATGTCTTGAAATAATTTCCTTCACATACAGTTTTGCGAACCAATCTAGGTTAAATCTAATCTTGATTGACCAAAATTATGCCGACTTCATCAATTAATCGACAATCACCCAAATAGCGTCGTAACCTTGCTGAGTCGTTGGAAGACCTACCATAAAATCCATTATGATATGCTCTCATTTCCATTCTGGTATCTCCAACGGTTGCAATAATCTGCTTGGCCTTTGATGTTCAGCTTTAACTTTTTGACACGTTAATAATTTCGCCACACACTCAGCCACATCCTTTTTTATATTCGGCCATCAAAAATGATGCCTAAGATCCTGGTACATCTTTGTACTCCTAGGGTGAATCGAATATCTTGAGTTGTGAGCTTCTCTTAGAATTTCCTCCTTAACTTCTGGTATCGGTAGAACCCAAATTCTCCCTTCGAATCGAAGTAACCCTTCCGAATCGATTTTAAATTTGTTTTCCTCACCTTCAGATACTTTTTATTTTATCTTTTCACAGTCTTCATCCTTAAGTTGTGCATTTTTCACCTTATCTATCAACATTGAACCGTTTCCTATCTGGAACAACTTTTCATCGGATTCTATCGGATATTTAATTTCTAACTCCATCTTTGCCATTTCCGACACTAGCTTCTCCTGAGCAGTCAACATCATTAACTTCTCTCGTCCCTTCCTACTTAAAGCATCAGCAACAACATTCGTCTTTCCGGGATGGTAGAAAATCTCGCAGTCATAGTCTTTAATAAACTCCAACCATCTTCTTTGTCTCATATTCAAGTCTTTTTGTGTAAAGATATACTCCAGACTTTTATGGTCGGTATATATCTCACACCTCTCTCCATAAAGATAATGTCTCCAAATCTTTAGGGCAAAAACCACCGCGACCAACTCTAAGTAGTGAGTCGGGTACCCTTTCTCATAATCTTTCAATTGATGTGATGCATACGAAATAACTCTTCCGTTTTGCATAAGCACACAACCTAGTCCTTTATACGATGCGTCGCTATACACCACAAAATTCCCTGTATCATCAGGCAATGATAACACAGGTGCTGAACTCAACCTCTTCTTTATTTCCCGAAAACTTTCTTCACACTTCTCTGTCTAAACAAACTTAACAACCTTCCTAGTTAAATTCCTCAACGGAGTTGCGATCTTGGAAAAGTCTTGTATAAAACGTCTATAGTAACCTGCCAATCCCATGAAACTCCTTATTTTTGACGGTGTCTTCGGCTGATCCCAGCTTATTACAGCTTCCATTTTTGATGGATCTACCAAAATTTTGTCCTTATCAATAATGTGTCCGAGAAACTGTACACGTTCCAACCAAAATTTACATTTTGAGAACTTAGCATACAACTTCTCTTTTCTCAACATCTCCAACGTCACTCTTAAGTGTTCAACATGTTTCTCCTTAGTTTTGGAATATACCAATATATTATCGATAAACACCACCATAACTGTGAGATCCCGAATTTTATGAAATTAAAATATTCAATTTTCCTATAATTATTATTCTATTTAGTAAATGGTTAAATTGATAAAAGGTTAAAGTTAAGGGTGATATTTGAAAATTTTGCAAAGAAAGCAAGTTGATATAAAATATTCGTTGTGTCGAGGAATATTCGATTAGTCGGAAAATATTTGTTTTAATAGAGAATATTCGTACGACGGCACAATTATTGGTGGACCCCACACAACGGAAGTATTGTCGTAGTTAAAAAATGAAAGAATTATCTTTTTATAAAATAACGGCATGAAAAAGTTACTGTTAAAACCGTTGAACTACCCGAGTAGTAAAAAAATGCGATGTACGTGTGGTTGTATAGTAGCACACAGTATTGATTATTAAAGCTTACGTAAGAAGTCACTTAGTTATACTCAATTATTGCTACAGTAATTGCCGCATCATATCTCTCATATTATTGATTCAATTATTGTCACAGTATCATCTGCATAATATTTTATATTATTAAATTAAAAAATTGAGATGACAAAGTTATTCATATTATTATTTACAATATTGACAATGTCTAGAAGTTCTGTCAAGGAGAGGTTTGGTCACCTAATTGCGCGCCAATAAGGAGAAATCCTTAACGGAAAGCCCCCTCTTTCCTGGGAACGACCTGGTTGTTAAATATTGTGAGTTATAATATTAATGATGAATAAATTCGTATTGATTAAAGATGAAATTGATATTTCCATTGTATTGGGATTATTAGTGTTAGTGAAAATCGACATCTATTTCGATAATAATGGATGCTTGGAGGTTATATTGACCAAACATGTAATTAATCGGATAAATGAGGAATTAATTGCTATTAATTCACATGCTTATAATTATTTGTTCACATGGGTGTACTATTGATTCACATGCATGTTGTGACGCCCCCAAAATAGGTATACATCACCCATTCTGAGTTGTCAATACATGGTATAGAAACAACTACAACTTTATTATTACAACAGTAAAACTGTGAGTTCAAATACAAATATTATCTTCTAGACAATATCTATACTCAAATAAATCCTTATCACATTTATTGATACATTATTTTACAAAAATGGTGAGGACTACTAAACAACTCCCTCTAGAACCTTCATTCCATACCCCGACTCGTATTCGCTATATTCTCGCCTCCTGAGAAAAATAGAACAAAAAGGAAAAGGGTGAGCTCAACTAGCTCAGTAAAGAATATTATGACTAAGATAATATACAACAAATTACCGTTAGTCTTCAACAGGGAAAAATCTAATAGAATACAATAGACAACAAATTTTAAATCAATATTCGCAGCTGAAATAATAATTCATTAGAAGAGTTAAGTAGAGAATGCAAACTACTATCTTCTATGTATGAATTTAAAAGTTCATCGTCTATCTTTTATCCTCGTAACATCAATCAATATACATCGGAACCAAATATTCATCTTTGCACTACTGGCCAAAGATATTCATCGATTGGTCATGTTCATTTAAACACTGCTCATCTTTGCACTACTACCAAAGATATTCTTTGAAATTATTCATCTTTGCACTCTGAGCCAAAGATATTCAATAATATCATCATTTAAGACTGAGGATGACGAAAAATATTTTTAAAGAAACGAATCCAGTGAAACAAAATGACAAGGATTAAGGATTAAGGATTCGTACTTTGTTTTATCCATGTTCAAAAATACCTCAAAAATAATCATAGTGGTGTAAAATTCAAGAATGATCAAAACATGGATACAATCAAAGCTAGTATCCAGAATAGATATTTTGGACAAAAAGAAGAAATTTTATTTTTGATTGAATAGTGCAGATATCGTGAATAGTGCAGTATCGTGAATAGTAACTCCGACACCAAAAGATAGAAATTCCACAAAAACATCTTCACGCTTCAGGAATAGTACTCGTGAATAGTAACTCGTGAATAGTAACTCATGAATAGTAACTCGTGAATAGTAACTCATGAATACTAACCCAGACATGAAAAAGTTCCAAATTTGATAAAAGTTCCAACCAATATTTCAAAGATAATGATATTGAAGAAATAATATCATTTGAGAAGAAAATAACATCCTTACCTCGAAAGATTAGTCTTATTTGGAATACTAGTATAGTCTTTGAAGGAACTTGCACCGTCTAGCAATACTCAAAGTATACTCAAAATACTCACAAGAATACGCTCGATAATATAGAGAAAACTTGAGTTTACGGTGTGATTTTCAATTCTAACCTAAGACCCTATTTATGAAAATTGCTTAGAACACCAAAGCGTAAAATTTAATAAATTAATAATATAATTATATAAATTTCTTACATATGCCTAGAATCTGATTTCAGCCATCAAACACATGCCACCTTCTAGAAAAAGTAAGAAAAAACGTTTTTCTAATTTTAAATATTTTAAACTTCCAAAATCAATTATTTTGAGCTTGAACTTCAATAATTCATAATAAATAGCCCTTTCATCAGAAAATTTGAATCTCATGGATTTTTATAGGAATTTCAATTCTCTACAACTTTGCGAAGAAAGTTTTCCAAATTCCAAATAGAAATTGGCCGAAATCCACAAACCAGGCGATTTTACGATTATAATCAAATTTCAATCGATAAATGGGGACCACCAACATGTTTAACATGTTTTAAACATTTATTGCAACAAAAATACTCTTCCTCCTCGTATACTCATAAATCCCACATTCGTTGTAAAAATATCACCATTATTATATTATTAAAATATAATAATACATTATCTTATCGAGATAAAATTTTAATTTTCAACAATTGTCACATTAAAATTTTTCTCCATCTATATCCATATAAAATCAATATTTTCCTCATCATATGAATCAATAATTAATTATTCACAAATAATATTACGTAAGAACAATATATTGATTGTGAGCCGCGGTTCAGGAAAGGGGGCTTTCAATAAGAATTTCTTTCATCATGCGCGCAATTAGGTGACCAAACCTCTCTTTAGACGTAACTTTCTAGACATTGCCAATAATGTTATCTAATAATATTATTGAGATAATATGAATTATAGCTTCGACATCAAAAAATCTTGTGTAATGACAATTATTGAAACAATAGCAATATAAAATATCAACGCAAAGAATTATTAACTCAATAAAATCTTCGAAGCAGTAATTATCGTAACCATTATTGAGTAGTGCCTTCTTCACGTAAGGATCAATAATTGGTGCAATACTGCGGTGTCTATCTTGTGTTTTAACCAAAGAGTATTTTAACAAGATAAGCTGTGAATAACCACGCCGTTATTTTTAACCAACTTATATTTGTCGTTTTCTTCATCCAATCGCCACTTTTTCGTTATGGGGCCCACACGCATTTGCTTGCCGCATCGTCGAATATTCCCGCGATCTGATTTAATATTCCACGACCAAACGAATATTCCCAAACAACAATGAATATTTTATAACCACTTGCTTATTTTGGAGTATTTGTGTATTTTACCCTTAACTATCCACATTAATCAAATCAACCCTTACTATTTCAGAATAATAAATAGAGAAAATTAGATTTCATTAATAATAAGTTGGGGTCTTACACATGTACTATTAGGGGAGGTGGTGCAAGATTGATAATACTTGCATGACTAAATTAAAAATGGAGGTATAGATGAAAGTACTATACTGTAATTAGTTTTTTCACATGTATAGAACTATTGAGTCACATGATTATACTATTGATTCACATGAAATACTATTAGGGGAGGTGGTGCAAGTTTGATAATACTTGCAGGACTAAATTAAAAATGAAGGAAAAGATGAAGGTATTATACTGTAATATTTTGAGCTCCAAAACGTGCAATTATAGAAACTATATTTTTCTATAAATAGAAGCTCATTCTTCCTTCATTCTCACCAATTCACTAAGTCTCACAAGAGCAATTATAGAGAGAGAAGCTATAGAGAGAAAAGCTATAGAGAGAAAGAAGAAGAGAAGTCTGCTACTTCACTTATTCCGAAGATTCTAGTCTTCTTACGAGGTAAGGGTATTATTTATTTCATATTCGAATAGATATTATTTTTGTATTCGTATGAATATTATTTTTTCGTTCAATATTCATAAAGAATATTATCTCGATTCAATATTCGTAGAATATTATCTTCGATTAAATATTCGTTTGGAATATTATTTCGCTCGAGGGTGTTATTTTTGTTCGATATTCGCTTGAAATAATATTTTTTCCATTAGTATGTAAGTAATATTATTTTATTTTGAATTCTATACTCGCTTTGTTGAAGTTTTGGCATCTATACTCCATGAAATTAGTAGAATATCCTTGATATTTGCGCTTTATCGATATCTTTTTATGGAAATATTATTGAGCTTTCTTGATAATTATTGATCTTTTAGGCTTTAGAATCTATTCATGAGTTACTATTTACAGTTCTAACTCAAGTTACTATTCACTCAAATATTAAGTTGGTATTCTGGGGTACTTTTAAATCCATATTTTAGACCCAATTATATTCTTGATATTATTCTTACTTTATCTTTTGATTATTATGGATATTGATTATTATTCATGAGTTACTATTTACGATTTCTTATTATTCACCCTTGTTATTATTCACTCAAATATTATTCACTTGAGTATTCGGGTACTTTTCATGCCGAGTACTATTCACGAAGTTACTATTCACACAAAGTTACTATTCACCCAATTACTATTCACCCCAAATATTATTCACTCTTGTATTTGGGGTACTATTCATTTAGGTACTATTTCAAGTACTATTCACAGAGTATTATTCACGGGGTACTATTCTCAAGTACTATTCATAGGTACTTATTCATGGGGTACTATTAAAAATATATTTCTTTTACTGTCCAAATTATTTTGATACATAAAATTATTCTTGAATTTTACTCCACAAAGCGATGTCGTATTGACGAATTTGGATATTTTTAAACTCTAGATAAATTTAAAGTCTTTAATATTTATCCTTGATTTTTATTTGATTAATGCTTATATCATGTCATCATCCTCATGCTTATATTATGATGAAAGTCATGTCTTTCGCTTACGTCATGAAAGATGGATGATTGATTATAGGTTTTACGGTTGTATATCTTTCGCTTACGTGCAAAGATGGACTGTTGATTATTGGTTTTATAATTGTATATCTTTGGCTTACGTGTAAAGATTGACTGTTGATTATTGGTTTTATAGTTGTATATCTTTGGCTTACGTGCAAAGATGAACTATTGATTGATGAGTATCTTTGGCTTATGTGTATAGATGAACTGTTGATTGGTATGATTATAACAAGGGATCATTCGGTATAATCATGACCCGTAATGTTACAAATGATGTGGTAAAAGTCCTCGTTGGCCCGTAGTACATTGATGGACAGTTGTTGGTATGATTATAACCAAGGATTATTGGTATAATCATGATTATGTTGAAAACACGAATATCCTTAGCAGTAGTGTATGGATAATTATGTGGTCATAATATCTTAATGAATATCCTTGGTAGTAGAAAAGGATGATTCGATGATGTGAATTATTTATTAAGTCGAGTCTCGTGATAAAATATTAATAATACACTTTTAATTCATAGATGATGGTAGATATCATGCTCCACTTGACTCTTCTAAAATACAGTTGTATGTCTTTGGCCTGTAGTGCAAAGATGAATTGTTAATGAATATCTTTGGCCCAGTGCAAAGATAAATTTATTAGTATGATTATGAATAAGAATTATGATTTAGTATAACCATGATTTTTGATGTTTCAGGTAAAGACAGGTGATAAAAATTATCTTTGTCCTAGGTGCGAAGAGGAATTTAGAATCACAATTATGATTATGAGTTATTCACATGATTGTGGACAAGAATTGTTTATTGATGTTACAGGGATAAAACATTGTTGGTGGACTTTTAACATGGAGAAGATAATAGACCTTATGGTCTATTTGACTCTTTAATGGATTGCTCTTTTCATTTGTAACTATGGTTGAAAAGTTTTATCATCTACCGTATGTTCTAAATCTACGATTTATTATTGACAAAGGTTATTGATAATTTAATTATTTTTTAGTCATGATATTCTTTATTTGTGCTAGTTGTGCTCACCCTTGCCTGATTCTTTTCGTAATAAAAGTGTAGCCATTTGGAATTGACGGGGTAACATGGGAATAGAATGATGAATACATAAACATTGAGGTTTCTAAAACATGATATGGAAATAATTTTATTGAGAATTTTAGATAAGTGTGTATGTATTTTATACGTCATTTTAACAGATTGATTTTGGTGAACAAGAATAGGGTGAGGTGAACTGACCAAGAAGGTGTTTTTTATCAAATGACATACGACTTCGATGTTATCATAATACGGGGTTGTTATTATATCTATGAGCCTTTATAATCATGGAGTTTGGTTGAAATATAATTATCAATTTAAAGATAATGGAGATAATTATATGTCGAGAAGACGCTATAGTCGTATGATATCTATCAGCTTTAGATCGTGCCTCCAGTATCCGAGTAGGTTTAAAGATTTTAAATTTAATTATTTTGTGCTTTTAAACATTTTTGAGTATATTAAATTACGTAGTGTGATAAAGTCGTGTGTGGACTATTTTAAGATAATTTCAATTAATTTATTTTATAATGAATGATATACTGTCGTGTGTTCATCATTATTGAAATGATAATTTTATTCATTTCATTTTTTGAGTGATTTCACAGGATAATAAATTTATTGGAAGTTGATATGGTTGAATTGATATTGGCCTAATCATGATTCTTTCTTGTGCATTAATACGAAATGTAACGGCTTTATATTTACTACATTCGATGGCGTCATGTCAGAGTTATCAGTGTTGTGTTAGGTACGATCTTACCATGACAGTTATATAGAATGATGGTCTAATCCTGTTATGTTTGAAATATCTTTATCGATTAAATTAATTTATATGAGAATTTATAGATAGTGTCGATTTTATTACGCTAAGTTATAATTGATTCTGGTGAACTATTGGTTGATAAGGGATAATTGAACCCAACTAATGAAGGTGTGTTTAAATCTTAGAAAATCATCTAAACCAATGACACTTTGAGGTTTAGATATACTATTGTCAAAGATTTTAATTACGCTACATCATTATATCTTGTACCAAGCACTATAATCATGGAGCCTCGTTGAAATATGAAGTCGATTAAAGATATTTGGAGATAATATAATTGTCTTAAATTCGATCGTTTATAAATCTCATTTTGATAGTTAATATAATGACACAATATTTTTCGTGTGATATATGTCGGGGTTTATCGTTCAACCAAGGATAATTTTGAGTCATATGATATCTATCATAACTTAGATGCACGGTGACTTCCTATGCACGTTTAAAACCTTTAGATATTTTCGTCAAAGATTTTAATTTTAAATGCACTTATTTGGTGTCGATTCATCTTTTATTAAAATACCACCAAGAAGTTGTGACCGATATAACCATGAGAGTTACCAAGTTTAATTGTATTAAAAGTCATCGAATTCATGTCCTTTATCATTACTTACACAACAGCATTTTAATAATCTTATAAATGAAGTTTATATTTGATTTCAGTGTGATATCTAATGCACTCAAGAAAATCTAACTTCAGACCAAATTTTTGGGGCGTATAATGAGCTAATTATTTCAAGAATGGTTTAAACAACTTTCTCATTAAACCATTCCATGAATGTCGCACGACATCACATCAGGTTAAACCAATCGACATAACCATTGAAAGTCCTCAGAAGGTTATCGAAGGTTGAAACTTTTGTCTTAGACATCTTCAGCCTCACCTTCAATGTTGTTGATAACCACCTTTCCTCACACTTCTACTTTGAGAAATATGGTGCTCTTGAATATCGTTGATCAATAAGCAATCTATCATCAGGTAATGATATTTGTCGATTGGTGGAAGAAATAATTCATTGCAATAGTCATCGATGCAAGTTGATTGATCCATCTTTCTCTTAATATACAACATCTAGTTGGTTCTTATAAACAATTGCTAGATAAGCTTAGAAACTTCTAATCGCACTGATCCATCTTTCTTTCATCTCTACCATCCATTCTCAGCTCCTTAGATATCTCTTCCGTTATTGTAAGTAAGTCAATTGATATGACGGATTTTCATTGATCCAATTGTCCTCTTCTACAAATCTTCCTTGAAATACGCTTGCAAAATCACCTACCGGGTATCTCTTCTAACTTCACATCTTCTAGTAAATGTACGTTAGCAAGATTCATTGAAATCCTAGTTTATAAATTTTCTCTTCAATCCACCGTTCGAACAACTTCTTGCTTTATGCTAATCGTATTGACTTGATAACCTTCAAACCTTAGAAACTACACTTTCGTTAAAAACCATGACGTGACTTGCATTTGATGGTTCCTTCTTCCACTCAGAATTGAATAACCAATCCATTAAGATAACATCAAAATCACCAAGTTTAATTGGTATCAAATCTCGATCATGACTCTACAATTCCTATATATAAACTAATAGAATACTTCCTTATTTGGAAAGCTAAGGGAAACTAATTTTCCCGAGAAAAATCTAAACGAGCAAATTCTATAAATATATCAAATAGATATCAAGATTATACCATTAATCAAAATGATACCGACTTTGTCGCACCCCGCCATAAACCTTATTCAATGCACCACCACTATTGTTGTTTCCTTTTCCTACACTTACACTTCACTCGCTTCTTAGTGCAATCACGAGCCATGTGATCCTTGAAAACCGGTAAAACATGTTCCTTTCTTCAGTTAAAATAATTCGAAGGTAATGTGTTCGACCATAGTTGAAATACACCCGCTTCCTTCAAATATACCCCAAGATGGTTCTTCCTACACGTCGCACAAGCTTCAAACTTTTCTTCTCGACTTGCATTCTTTTCGCAATCGAATTCTCGCATCTACTTCCTCTTCGATTGTTATTCTAAACGTTACTTCCACCAACCCGATTTTCATTCTCATTCTTCTCTTCTTCTTCGATCAGATTTGGTCATGATCGCGATAATTGTCTTTTCCAATTGGTAAATGTATTTAAGCTAGAACATTTTGCTATAAAGCCGTGGTTTCAATCTTATGCTCGGCTGCTTCAGATTGACTTGATAAGTGGCAAACCTTGCAACTCGTTAAACTTCGCAAGGTGCCATCGTTCCTTTGACTCGAAATTGCACCTCCAAACCGATCCCGAGAACTATTTTGGAAAGTACATTTCAAAAACATCTCCTTAAATATATCCTACGCTTATCACTCTTTGTCCCCACAAACCTTATTGCGGTTGACTTCAAAGCATTTAACGCGTAAATGAGCTTTTCCGATCTTCATTAACTCTAGTAATATCGAACACCTTCTCCATTTGCATGATCCAGGTTGGACTTCAACTGGATTCATAGATCCTTGAAACTCCATGGCGGTCCCACCGCTTTGAATTCTTAAAGTTTCGTGACTTGAACTGCGGTTGATTAAGTGCTTAATAATAAAGACAAAACCATAAAAGTTTTAAAGATGACATTTTTATAAAAAATGTTGTGGTATTTTTTACAATGTTTTTTTAACAAAACGTTGTAGATATATATGAAAAAACGTTATATATTTATTTGGCCAATTTTTGATTTTAAATAAATAACGTTTTTAAAAAAAAAATATTATCTATATAAAAAACACGGAGCAAAATATAAAAATGGGTCTTCTTTCTCCTATCTATGTACTAGATCTCTACCGTCCCCTTCGCAACTACATCATCTTCAATTACTCCAAGCGCGAGGCCCAAAACCTTGAAGACGATCTCCAAACCCTCAAACAACTCCCCTCCGATCTGGAACGCGTCGGCCCTGTCGATTCTCTCTCTTCACGCCGCAACCTCCTCCAAAATTACTTTAAAGCCCTCACCGCCGTCGAATCACGCTTCTTGATCTTTCCATACAAAGACCACATCAACACGGTTACCTTCACGTGGTACGATGCTTTCAAGAGCAAGCTCAAAGCGTCGCAGCAAAATATTCATTTAGAAAAGGTTGTCTTATTTCTGTGAGGTATTGATTCTTCATAATGCCTTTTTTACTTTTGTTTGGCTTTTAATTTGGTTCATGAAGATTTTATTTGCTCAGGTTTTTGAGTCTTTAGCTATTTTGCTTTCAGAGTTTGATATCTTACTAAGCTTTGCTGAATTGGCTCAGAGTTCGATACAGAAATGTGTTGGTACGCAGATTTTTAATTAGTGAAATTTGCAGATGTGAATCTTCAAGCTTAGGTAAACCAATCTGATATTCACATCTATGCTATAGGTGTTTTGAGCTCACATGCTTTGGTAATCTACAATTTTCTTACTCGTGTGCATAAACTACCAGACCATCTGCCACTTCATCCTGCTTGACCTGTGCACGAATATTTCATTCTCTCCCCCATTTGATCTAGTTTTGTGTTATATGAACTGGATGAAAGGGGAGGAAGAGAATTATTACTGGTCCTTGCCTTTATGTTGTTCTTACTCTTTCTTGGTGTGATTTTTCTCTTACTTTTCAAATGGAAAAATGAGCAAGGACTTCTTGATGAGGGTTTTTTATGAGTGCTAGCCACTGGGCCTCTAAGTTTAATCATTTTACTCCCTCTCCTGAGCAGGGGATTCCTATCTTGTGGCCGGTACAGATGGTGTGGGAACTAAACTTAAACTGGCATTTGAAACTAGAATTCATGACACTATTGGGATTGATCTGGTAAATGCATGGTAATCCTAGATCTGTATCTTGTAATATGTAGTTGTCACTCTTGTCGATATTTCTAATGCACCTCCTATTTAGGTTGCAATGAGTGTGAATGACATTGTTACTTCTGGTGCAAAACCTTTATTTTTCCTTGATTACTACGCAACAAGTCGTCTTGATGTTGATCTTGCTGAAAAGGTAAGCGCTGCATGAACACACTATTTTGTGTTGGCCTTTGAATGCATAGAATTATTAATTTATGTTTAATTGATGCTTATTCAGGTTATAAAAGGCATTGTAGATGGTTTCTAGCTATCTAAATGCGCACTTTTAGGAGAAGAAGTACTCTTGCTGTTACTCTTTGGTACTTTTGATGTGTTTACATCCCCCTAGTTTGATGCTATTGGGCATATTGTTGAATATATTGGCGGTACATTTATTTGTCAACAAAAAAAAAAGATAATAATATTTTTAGGGGTATATTTACTAATTTTCCTCTAGAGTCAACTAATAATGAAACTCCATGCACACAATTCATGGAGGTGTGCACAAAATTCATTATATGAAAAATTGATCTATATTCTAATGAAGTAAAAAACAATTGCAAGTACCCTACTCATATTTACATAGTTAATTGTGTAGATTATAAAACTAAACTCAATTATATATCTTGAAATCTATACTTTAAAGTATATTGGCTCGCAATATATCTGTAGTCTACAGGGTGAAATACTACTCATGTTATATGGTGAAGCTCTTAGTAACAATGTGGTTTTATAAGATACAATCTCTCTTCAGTTGGACTAAGTGGATTTTATTTTCCTTTTAGACTGCAGAAATGCCAGATTTCTATGCAGATGGTGAGTATGACCTTAGTGGTTTTACGGTTGGCAGTGTAAAAAAGGATTCAATATCAATGGGAAAAATATTGTGGTCAGAGATGTCCTCATTGGCCTACCCTCCAGTGGAGTTCATTCAAATGGTTTCTCTCTTGTTAGAAGGTACCATTTCTCTATGTTACATGTAGCTTCTTCTATTTTTTCTTTTCTTTATTCCAGAATTTTTTTGTTTTTAAATCAGTGAAGAAACTAAAATATCTAAAATATCATTTTCTTTATTCTCTTTATTTATAAATATGAAGCAACTTTGTAGGGTGGTTGCTAGAAGTGGACTTTCTTTGAAAGACCAACTTCCCGGTGAATCTGTTACATTAGGTGAAGCATTGATGTCTCCAACTGTTATATACGTTAAGCAGGTCGCCTCTCATATATGTTTCACATACAATTATCAATGATATTACATAAGTTTTTTGCTAGAAATTTATTAGAATAATATATACTTTGAATAACTATAATAAGACTTAGGAAAGTGAAATTTGCTTGATGTAACGAATTAGATTAGAAGAAGTTGTACAATTGCACACAAGATAGATTAAGCTTGCTCAACTTTAATATAGAGTTTAGGAACTTGTACAATGATAATTTAGGAAATAAAAGTTTAGAATAAGGAACTTGCATTCATTATAAAGAGAATGAAGTTAGGAAACTTGCATTCATTATAAAGAGAATGAAGTTAGAAAATTTGTCTTGTATGTAAGCTACACAAGTATAATAATGTTCGCCAATTACCCTACACATATCATTGAAATCTTAATAACAATTAGTTGTATCATCATTAGCTTTATGGGTTTAACCCATCATTTAAGTCATACCCTTAATCTTAACATCTAATCACGTTGGTTAACATCCTTAATGAATCTGAAATCTCACCATCGTCTAACATAAACTTTATCATTCATCTCTAACTCTCGTAAACATCAATTTTTGTTCATTACATAACTTAATTAAATGATCACTTAAAATCCTCACACTTTATATTACATCAAATTAACATCTGTTATTGTAGTCCACATTATGTTTTAACATCATTATCATGCTTGCCAAACTAGAATAAGTCCTTGTATTATAACCCTACAAACAAAACGTAATTCTTTGCTTAGGCTCAGAAAGATTACGGCATTTGTCTTGACGACCTGTGCTTTGCACCTAGCATTTAACAGACTCTTTCATGCGAGAAAATCAAGCGGTAGCTAGTTCGCCATTTCTGTCTCAATATATCTTGGAATGTTCTTGTGCCAGACACAAATGTAAACGCACTTAGCAGCTCTATTTTGCACCAACACTCCAATTAACCCAATTTCCACAAAAATTCACAAAATCTAACATCTAAAACTTTATAATAACATAGTTAAACATGCTATACATCATTTTAACTACATGAACATTACAAATACTCAACTTTGAAGAATCAAAACCATAATTTTCCTAATTTCTTCACTTTTTACACTTTTAGCGAAATCGATCGCCACGACTTCGTTTCTTAACTGATTGACACGATTCAAACTACATTGTTTTTGTTTCTTATCATACTAACACAATCCAACATCACTTTACAGATTATATCACATATTGAACATGAAATTTTGTACTTTCTTAAGCTATTTCTCATACATAAACACTGTTATCTCAATTTCTTCCTACAATCCCAATTTACATGAATTTAAACACCAACATAGGATTATAGATGACACTAACAGGTTTAGCAAGAGTATACATACATACAATAAACATCTTAACCCTATCCAACGAAATTCTAATTAACAGAAAATAGGTATTGCAAAGAAAATTAAGATAAATTATACCTTTAATTCTCTTGATTATATGCTAGCAAAAGATGGTGAAACTCTCCTTCCTCTTGGCAAAATCACAAAAATTTACTCTCTTAATTTCTCACTGTGTTTTTCTCTCTTGTTCTACTCTTTGACTATAGCCCTAGAAGAAAACTAATTCACATAGGATAACTGATATAAGCCTCCCCATGTTCATTAGTTAAAAAAATAATACGTCTGCGTCAGTTAGAATATGCCAAAGGCCATAAGGTCTTGTTTGGCTAACCACAACTCCCTTCTACTAGATTATTTTAATAATATTTATATTATATAGTTTTTATTTGTCACACATGTAACCCATTTAATTAGCTTACACTTATAATTATAAAAATTATAATTTTTTCATTATAGTTGTACTTATGATTAATAAATAATTATATATCTAATTTAATTAATAAATTAGACTTAAACATTACTTTATTTATTTTA
Source organism: Panax quinquefolius (assembly GCA_020205615.1). Taxonomy (NCBI): domain Eukaryota; kingdom Viridiplantae; phylum Streptophyta; class Magnoliopsida; order Apiales; family Araliaceae; genus Panax; species Panax quinquefolius. The sequence goes on along the minus strand of CM035154.1, from coordinate 35,831,867 downwards.
TTTATTTTCTTAAATATTAAACAATTTATTTAATTTAATTATTTCATTAAATTAAATCTTCAAATAAAAATTACCATTATTCAATTTAATTAACATTAATCAATTTAGTTACTAAATCCTTGCATCCCAATTCCATTAATTATTTATTATTATTTTTTTTCAATAAATAATTATAATAAAATATTTATTTAATTCAATAAATATTTAACTTAAATTATAAAATTTTTCGGTCGTAACATCCTTTTTTCCTTAAAAGGATTCTGTCCCCAGAATCACAACTCAAAAAATTTATTCGTTACATTCTTCCCTCTTTAACAAGATTCGTCTCTGTAGAATCATTATATCAAGATCAAGCAAATAACTGAGGATAATTCTTCATCATAACGTCTTCAAGTTCTCACGTAGCTTCTTCAGCATTGTGGTTTCTCCATACTACCTTTACAGAAGGTATCACCTTATTCCTCAGTACTTGCTCTTTTCTGTCAACAACTTGAACATGGACTTCTTCATATGACAAATCTTTCTCAAATTGTAAGGGCTCATATTCTATCACATGTTTATAATCAGGCTTATATGGCCTTAATACTGATACATAGAAAATATTATGAATATGCTCCAATTTCGGAGGTAAAGCTACCTCGTACGCCACTTCACCCACTCGCTGGAGCACTTCAAAAGGTCCTATAAACCTATGTCTTAATTTCCCCTTCTTGTTAAACGGAATTTTACCCTTTCAGGGAGATACTTTCAAGAAAACAAAACTACCGACATCGAATTCTCGATTTTATCGGTGTTGATCGACATATTTCTTCTGTCTATCCTGTGCAGCTATCAATCTTACTCGAATATCTTGTGCAGCTATCAATCTTACTCGAATAACTTTGATGATCTCGACAGTTTGTTGCACACCAACGGACCCGATAGGCGGCGTTCACTACCTCATCCCAAAGATATTTACAGTTCTTCACTTCTCGTCAGATAACGCCGTCGTGGCGGCATGCCAATACTCGCGTGATAGTTATTATTATAAGCAAATTCGGCCAATGGTAGATGGTCATCCCAATTTCCCTTGAAATCCATGATACATGCTCTGAGCATTTCTTCTAGTGTTTGGATGGTTCTCTCACTTTGTCCATCGATTTGAGGATGGTATGCTGTGCTCATTCTCAGATGTGTTCCCAAGCATTCCTGTAGTCGTTTCCAGAAATTAGATGTGAAACGTGGATCTCTGTCTGATACAATGGACACAGGTACACCATGTCTTGAAATAATTTCCTTCATGTACAGTTTTGTTAACCAATCTAGGTTAAATCTAATCTTGATTGGCAAAGTTTTCCGACTTCATCAATTGATCGACAATCACCCAAAATGACATCATAACCTTATTGAGTCGTTGGAAGACCTACCATAAAATCCATTGTGATATGCTCTTCTTTTCATTCTGGTATCTCCAACGGTTACAATAATCTGCTTGGCCTTTGATGTCCAGCTTTAACTTTTTGACACGTTAAACATTTCGCCACACACTCAGCCACATCCTTTTTCATATTTGGCCACTAAAAATGATGTCTAAGATCCTGGTACATCTTTGTACTCCTAGGGTGAATCGAATATCTTGAGTTGTGAGCTTCTCTCAAAATTTCCTCCTTAACTTCTGGTACCGGCGGAACCCAAATTCTTCCTTTGAATCTAAGTAACCCTTCCGAATCGATTTTAAATTTATTTTCCTCACCTTCAGATACTTTCTATTTTATTTTTTCACAGTCTTCATCCTTAAGTTGTGCATTCTTCACTTTATCTATCAACATTGAATCGTTTCCTATCTGGAACAACTTTTCATCGAATTTTGTCGAATATTTAATTTTTAACTCCATCTTTGCCATTTCCGACACTAGCTTCTCCTGAGTAGTCAACATCATTAACTTCTCCCGTCCCTTCCTACTTAAAGCATCAGCAACAACATTCGCCTTTCCGGGATGGTAGAAAATCTCGCAGTCATAGTCTTTAATCAACTCTAACCATCTTCTCTGTCTCATATTCAAGTCTTTTTGTGTAAAGATATACTCCAGACTTTTATGGTCGGTATATATCTCACACCTCTCTCCATAAAGATATCGTCTCCAAATCTTTAGGGCAAAAACCACCGCAACCAACTCTAAGTCGTGAGTCGGGTACCCTTTCTTATAATCTTTCAATTGACATGATGCATACGAAATAACTCTTCCGTTTTGCATAAGCACACAACCTAGTCCTTTATACGATGCGTCACTATACACCACAAAATTTCCTGTATCATCAGGCAATGATAACACAGGTGCTGAACTCAACCTCTTCTTTAATTCCCGAATACTTTCTTCACACTTCTCTGTCCAAACAAACTTAACAGCCTTCCTAGTTAAATTCCTCAACGGAGTTGCGATCTTGGAAAAGTCTTGTATAAATCGTCTGTAGTAACGTGCCAATCCCAAGAAACTCCTTACTTCTGACGGTGTCTTCGGCTAATCCCAGTTTATTACAGCTTCCACTTTTGATGGATCTATCGAAATTCCGCCCTTATCAATAACGTGTCCGAGAAACTGTACACGTTCCAACCAAAATTCATATTTTGAGAACTTAGCGTACAGGTTATCTTTTCTCAACGTCTCCAAGGTCACTCTTAAGTGTTCAACATGTTCCTCCTTGGTTTTTGAATATATCAATATATCATAAATAAACACCACCATAAATTTGTCTAAGAATGGTTTAAACACCATGTTCATCAAATCCATGAACACTGTTGTGACGCCCCCAAAATAGGTCCAATCCACCCAACCTATTCTGAGTCGCCAAATACATGGTACAGAAACATCTACAACTTCGTTATTACAATTGTCGTACAAAATACGACAACACATATATTGTGAGTTTAAATACAAATATTGTCTTCTAAACAATATCCACACTCAAATAAGTCCTCATTACAATTATTGATACACTATTTTACAAAATAGTGAGGACTACTAAAACAACTATTTTGAACCATCATTCCACACCCCGACTAGTTCTCGTTATATTCTCGCCTCCTGAGAAGAAAAATGGAACAAAAAGGAAAAAGGTGAGCTCAACTAGCCCAGTAAAGAATATTATGACTAAGATAATGTACAACAAATTATCCTTAGTCTTCAACAAGGAAAAATCTGATAGAATACAATAGACAACAAGTATTAGATCAACAACTGTAGCGGAAACAACAATTCATTAGAAGAGTTAATTAGAGAATGAAGTCTACTATCATCTATGAATTTAAAAGTCCATCATCGATATGTTATCCCTGTAACATCAATCAATATACATCTTGAATCAAATATTCATCTTTGCACTACGGGCCAAAGATATTCATCAGTTGGTCATGTTCATTTCAACACATGTTCATCTTTGCACTACGGGCCAAAGATATTCATCATGAAATCATTTATCTTTGCACTACAAGCCAAAGATATTCAGTAATATCATCATTTAGAACTGAGGATGATGAAAAATATTTTAAAGAAAATGAATCAAGTGAGACAAAAGAACAAATATTAAGGATTCGTATTTTAGACAATACAAGTTCAAAAATACTCCATAATAAACTACTGTGGAGCAGAATTCAAAAATGAAGATCAAAACATAGATCCAATCAAAGATAGAAACCATAACAGACAATCTTGGACACAGAAAAGAAAATTTAATTTCTCTGTGAATAGTGTCGTATTCGTGAATAGTCGTATACGTGAATAGTGCCGTATACGTGAATAATAACTCCGACACTAAAAGGTAGAAATTCCACAAGAAAATTATTATGCTTCGTGAATAGTAACTCATGAATAGTAACTCATGAATAGTAACCCCGACACAAAAAGACAAGAATTTCACAAGAAAAATCTTACCAATATTCCGGCATAATGATATTAAAAAAAATAATATCATTTTAAAAAAAATAACATCCCTTACCTCAAAAAGACAGTACTTCTGACTGGAATACTAGATATAGTGCTGAAGGAACTTGCACCGCATAACAACACTCAAAGTATCAAAATACTCACAAGAATACGCTCGATAATATAGAGAGAAAACTTTAGTTTCTGGTGTGATTTTTAATTCTAACCTAAGCACCTCATTTATAGGAAAATGCTTAGAACACCAAAGTAGAAAATTTAATAAAATAATAATATTTATTAAAAAATTTCATGCCCACCTCTTGAAATCTGATTTCAGCTCATTTACCGAACTTGTGGGGCCCACCAAAATGAAAAACATGTTTTTATCATTTAATGCAAGAAAATCAATTCAGGCTCAATATTCCGGAACTTCAATAATTCATAATAAATAGCCCTTTTATCAGAAAAATTCAAATCTTATGTCCATTCCATAGGAAATTTAATTCTCTACAACTTTGCAGAAGAAATTTTTTCCAAATTCCAGACAGAAATTGAACGAAATCCACAAACGGACGATTTTGCAGGCTATAATCAAATTTCAGTCAAAAATGGGGTCCATCAACACACAAAACATGTGTTAAACATTTTTTGTAACAAAAATACTTTTCCTCATTTATTCATATATCACACATTCATTGTAAAATATCACCATTATTATATTATTATATTGAATTATTTTATCAGAAAAGATAAAATATCAATTTTCAACAATTGTCACTTTAAAAATTTTCTCCATCTATATCCACATAAAATGAATATTTTCCTTATCATATAAATCAATAATTAATTATTCACAAATAATATTATGTAATCACAATATTGATAATCGGTAGTTCGTGAAAGAGGGGCTTTCAATAAGGATTTCTCCTACTTGGCGCATGATTAGGTGACCAAACCTCTCCTGTATGTAACTTTCTAGACATCGCCAATAATGATATCTAATAATATTATTCAAATAATATGAATTATTAATCGATAATGGAAAATACTGTGTAGTGAAAATTATTAAAACAACAATAATATAAAATATCAACGTAGCAATTATTGAATCAATAAAATAAAATATTGAACATTAATTCATCGTAATAATTATCGAAAGTAGTGTCTTCACGTAAGAATCAATAATTGGTGCAATACCGTGTGCTACTGTTTTTAAACCATCGGGTATTCCAACAGTGTTAACGGTAACAACTACGCCGTTATTTATAAAAGAATTTATACTTGTCATTTTCTTCATCCAATTGCTTTAGTTATGAGGGCCCACAATTAGCTGCAGCAAATCGCACAAATATTCCCCGATAGTAAGAATATTTCACGACCAAACGAATATTCCTCGACAACAATGAATATTTTTTAACCACTTGCTTATATAAGATATTTGCGCATTTTACTAATAACTAACCACATTAATCAAATCAACCCTTACTATTTCAAAATAATAAATAGAGGAAATTCAATTTCATTTATAATAAGTTGGGGTCTTACAACCTCCCCTCCTTATGAAATTTCATCCTCGAAGTTGACGTACGTACCTGGTATTTCGAAAAGGTCAGGATACCTCGCTTTCATTTATGATTCCATCTCCCAGGTCATTTCTTCAATAGCATGGTTCCTCCACAAAACCTTAACTTGCGATATAACCTTTGTGCGTAGGACATGCTCCTTCCTATCCAAGATATTGACATGTACCTCCTCGTACGTTAAATCTTCGGCTATTTCGTTTGGTTTTAACTCAATAACGTGGTTCGGGTCTTTCACATATTTACGAACCACAGATATGTGAAAAACATTATGAACACGAGACATACTTGGAGGTAACGCGAGTCTATAGGCCACATTTCCTACTCGATTAAGAATCTGAAATGGACCAATAAATTGTGGATTGAGCTTTCCTCTCTTCCCAAATCTTCAGAACTCCTTCCATGGGAGCAACCTTGCAACAATACATGATCCCCAATATTAAATTTCACGTCCTTTCGATGAAGATCCGCATAACTCTTTTGTCGATCATGTGCCATTTGTATAAGTTGTCGAATCATTTGGATCTTTTCTGTAGTAATACGTACCAACTCTGGTCCCAATAATGTTTTTCACCCACCTTATCCCAACATATTGGAGAGCGACACTTTTGTCCATACAATGCTTCGAATGGAGCCACACCTATACTTTTCTGATAGCTGTTGTTGTAGGAGAATTCCACTAATGGTAAATACTTATCACAATTCCCTTTGAAGTCTAGGACACAGAGTCTTAATAGATCTTCAAGAGTTTGAATAGTTCTATCTGATTGTCTGTCTGTTTGAGGATGGTATGCCGAACTGAATCATAAATCCGTGCCCATAGCTTTCTGCAAGCTAACCCAAAATTGTGAAGTGAATCTTGGGTCACGATCCGAAACTATGAATACTGGCATGCCATGCAATCTCACAATCTCATTTATATACATACGAGCAAGACGTTCAAGGGAATAAGTCTCCCGTATTGACAAGAAATGAGCAGACTTAGTTAATCTATCAACAATAACTCAAATAGCATCTATACCTTGAGAAACCGTGGGAAGACCCGTAATGAAATCCATGGTAATATGTTCCCACTACCATTTTGGAATCTCAAGTTGTTGCAATGAACCCTTTGGCACTTGATGCTCCGCCTTTACACGTTGACAAGTTAAACACGTCGAGATAAACTTCGCGATCTCTCTCTTTATATTGTTCTACTAAAATGTATGTCGAAGATCACGATACATTTTAGTACTTCCAAGGTGAATTGCAAACGGTGTATTGTGTACCTCTATCATGATTCTATGTTTCAAGTTAGAATCGTTAGGAACACAAAGTCTGGAGTTGACTCGAAGTATTCCTTTTTCATCGATTCTTACTTCCGGGATAACTCCTTGTACTTTCTTCTTTATACGCATCAGCTCCGGTGTGTTGCTTAAGCAGTTTTAACTTTATCGATTAAAGTCGATTCTACTCGTATATCATCACGTGGGTCCTTAGAGTCTTTAACTCTATCTCTATCATTTGTAAGTTATACGAAATGAGTCTTTGACAATATCGCACTCGTACTCGTATACGATCTTCTACTCAACACGCCAGCTACCACGTTCGCTTTTACAGGATGGTATGGTCAGAACAGGTGTCAAAATGAGTCTCTTGAGTTCTTCGAAGCTCTTCCCACATTCTTTGCTCCATTTGAATTTTGTATTTCTACGAGTCAGCTGAGTTAATGGAGTAACGATTCGAGAAAATCTTTCCACGAATCTCCGATAATAACCAACTAAGTCTAGAAAGCTACGTATTTCGATTACTGACTTAGGTTGCTCTTAACTGTGACTCATATCCCAATCTTGGATAAGACATCACAAATGGCACTTATCGGTTTTTCACCAGCACAAATATGGCGTCCCCTACGGAGAGTCTGGCTTCGGTGCATTCCACAAAGGAAGTCACCAGTTAGAGGCTCGGTTATCAACTTCTATAGTTGGGTTTTTAACTCCTGAAGTTCAATAGGAGTCATTCAATATGAGATTTTAGAAATGGGTTTTGTACCGAGTTCAAAGTCGATACAAAATTCAATATCATGCTCTGGGGGTAGACCAGGAAATTCTTTAGGAAATACGTCAGGAAATTCACTAACAACAGAAATATCATTCAAATTTGACGTATTTTTGTTCAAGTCCATGACATGGGCTAACAAAACTTGACATTCGTTTTTCAATAAACGAATGACTTTATGGCTTGATATGAAAGTGTTTGACTTCAATGGTTTGATTGCTTGAATTCAAATAACAGGTTGCTTAGGAATATAAAAACTAAAAACCTTACGAAAGCAATCAATTTTGGCATGATGAGTAGTTAACCAATCAATCCCTAAAATCACATCAAAAGCAAGTATCTTTAAAGAGATAAGATCAACATGTAATGTGATGGTGCCAACTTGGATCAAACAAGATTTATAAACAGTGGATGTAATGAAAGTTTCTCCTAATGGAGTCTCCACAGATAAGTCGAAGTCTAATTTCTCCGAGTCAAGTTTAAACGTTGGCCTGACAAGCGAGAGAGATAAATGAATGGGTAGAACCCAGATATCAGTAAGGTATAAACTTCGCAAGAGTTTATGATTAGCTTACCCGTGATCACCTCGTTTGGGTTCCTCGCATTTTGGCCAGTCACGACAAACGCTCTTCCAGGAACCGCCGATTTTAACTTTTCTGGGACAGCCTTTTGAGTCACCATCCCCCCTGGACTTGGTTTCGCTACAGTATAATCTCGAGCGATATGTCCTTCCTTTCCATAATTATAACATACCTTGAACTGTTGTGGAGAGTTTGGGCTGATGTGTCCCTCTTTTACACATTTATAGCATGTGATCGGTGGTCGTTCTCCTCCCTTAGGAACAGTTGATGCTGGTGCTGACGTCTTTGCATTGTCATTGTTGTACATTCTCTTTTTAAAATCTCCTCCCGACTCGCTTTTTCTATTATCATGGCCATAATTATCACCATAGTGGTTACCGATTTTGTTCGTATTTTTCCCTCCCCGCTGATTATCGTTGCTCCGATGACTGCTGTCACTGGTATGACCCTGGTTGTGGTCCCTCGGTTGAACGTAATCGTTATCTCGCTCTAATAATTGAGCCATGTTGACAACATCTGAATATAGAAAAAATTTATGAGAAATGAGACATTGACGTATGTCGGGTTTCAAACCTCTCAGAAACATCCGCGTCATACGTTCCTCATTCTCCACCAAATGAGGTGCAAACCTGAATAACTCCGAGAACTTCGCCTTGTACTGGGACACCGTCATGTTGTTATGTTCTAGTCTAATAAACTCTACCTCCTTCATATGAGGAATACTTTCAGGAAAGTACTTGTCATTGAACAGTTTCTAAAATGTTTCCCAAGACATGTTGAGGCAATTTGGTCAAGTACGCCTACATGATTCCCACCAATGAATCGCCTTCATTACGGAACATAAAAGTGGTGAATGGAACCTTCTGTTCCTCCGTGTATCCCAAGACATTGAATATCTTGGTAATTTGCTTGACCCACGTCTCCGCCTTAATCGGATCTGTCTTTCCCCAGAATTCTGGTGGTCCCAACTCTTTGAACTGCTTGGCTGTGGCAAACCGTACGTTGCTATCATTTCCACTCAGATATTGTACACGAAGTCCTAAATCGATTTTGCATGAATCGCGAAAAAGCTTCTAAACATCCCGTCATTCATCGTCTGATCAGTGGTGTTGTTTGCAGGAGGAACATTGTCGTCCTGTTGCACGTTCTCCTGATTGGTGAGTAAAGGTGTCTTCACGGTCTCATTTACTCCACTGTTAACATTCTCAGTTATCATTCTCAAATACTGCTATAAAACGAGGGTTAATTAAAGAAATTGACATGCAACATAATAATCCTATACTCCGACCAACCAACAAATAAGCTTAGGTAGGACATACTAGCGAAGGATTTACTCGCCTCTCCCCTCCTAGTTCTATTTCCCGATCTCCGCCAGAGACCATATCCCTAACCTCTGATACCAACTCTGAAGCCCCCAAAATAGGTCCAATCCACCCAACCTATTCTGAGTCGCCAAATACATGTTACAGAAACATCTACAACTTCATTATTACAATTGTCGTGCAAAATACGACAACACATATACTGTGAGTTTAAATACAAATATTGTCTTCTAGATAATATCCATACTCAAATAAGTCCTCATTACAATTATTGATATACTATTTTACGAAATAGTGAGGACTACTAAAACAACTATCTTGAACCATCATTCCACACCCCGACTAGTTCCCGCTATATTCTCGCCTCCTGAGAAGAAAAATGGAACAAAAAGAAAAAGGGTGAGCTCAACTAGCCCAGTAAAGAATATTATGACTAAGATAATGTACGACAAATTATCCTTAGTCTTCAACAGGGAAAAATCTGATAGAATACAATAAACAACAAGTATTAGATCAACAACTGCAGCGGAAACAACAATTCATTAGAAGAGTTAAGTAGAGAATGAAGTCTACTATCATTTATGAATTTAAAAGTCCATTATCGATATTTTATCCCTGTAACATCAATCAATATACATCTTGAATCAAATATTCATCTTTTCACTGCGGGCCAAATATATTCATCAGTTGGTCCTGTTCATCTCAATACCTGTTCATCTTTGCACTACGGGCCAACGATATTCATCATGAAATCATTCATCTTTGCACTACAGGCCACTGATATTCAGTAATATCATCATTTAGGACTAAGGATGAAAAATATTTTTAAAAAAACGAATCTAGTGAGACAAAAGAACAAATATTAAGGATTCGTATTTTAGACAATCCAAGTTCAAAAATACTCCATAATAAACTATTGTGGAGCAGAATTCAAAACTGAAGGTCAAAACATAGATCCATCAAAGATAGGAACCATAACAGACAATCTTGGACACAGAAAAGAAAATTTAATTTTTCTGTGAATAGCGTCGTATTCGTGAATAGTGCTGTATACGTGAATAGTGCCGTATATGTGAATAGTAACTCCGAAACTAAAAGGTAGAAATTCCACAAGAAAAATCATTATGCTTCATGAATAGTACTCGTGAATAGTAACTCATGAATAGTAACCCCGACACAAAAAGACAAGAATTTCACAAAATTTTTTTTACCAATATTCCGACATAATGATATTGATAGAAATAATATCATTTTAAAAAAATAACATCCCTTACCTCAAAAAGACAAGATTTTTGGAATCTTTGGATATAGTCTTTGAAGGAACTTGCACTATATAGCAACACTCAAAGTATCAAAATATTTACAAGAATACATTTCGATAATATAGAGAGAAAACTTTAGTTTTGGTGTGATTTTTAATTCTAACCTAAGCACCCTATTTATAGGAAAATGCTTAGAACACCAAAGTAGAAAATTTAATAAAATAATAATATTTATTAAAAAATTTCATGCCCACCTCTTGAAATCTGATTTCAGCTCATTTACCGCACTTGTGGGGCCCACCAAAATGAAAAACATGTTTTTAGCATTTAATGCAAGAAAATCAATTCAGGCCCAATATCTCGGAACTTCAATAATTCATAATAAATAGCCCTTTTATCAGAAAAATTCAAATCTTATGTCCATTCCATAGGAAATTTAATTCTCTACAACTTTGCAGAAGAAAGTTTTTCCAAATTCCAGACAGAAATTGAACGAAATTCACAAACGGACGATTTTGCAGGCTATAATCAAATTTCAGTCAAAAATGGGGTCCATCAACACACAAAACATGTGTTAAACATTTTTTGTAACAAAAATACTCTTCCTCCTCATTTATTTATATATCACACATTTATTGTAAAATATCTCCATTATTATATTATTATATTGAATTATTTAATCAGAAAAGATAAAATATCAATTTTTAACAATTGTCACTTTAAAATTTTTTTCCATCTATATCCACATAAATTGAATATTTTTCTTATCATATAAATCAATAATTAATTATTCACAAATAATATTACAGAATCACAATACTGACAACCAGGCCGTTCCTAGGAAAGAGGAGGCTTTCCAATAAGGATTTCTCCTTACTAGCACACAATTAGGTAACCAAACCTCTCCTTAGACAGAACTTTCTAGACATTGCCAATAATGCTATCAAATAATATTATTTAAATAATATGAATTATTAATCTGATAATGAAAAATACTGTGTAGTGACAATTATTGAAATAATAATATTATAAAATATCAACGTAGCAATTATTGAATCAATAAAATAAAATCTTTGAATAAGTAATTATCGTAACAATTATTGAGTAGGCCTTTTACGTAAGAATCAATAATTGTGCGATATCGTGTCTTCTTGTGTTTAAACCATTGGGTATTCAACAAAGGTTAATTAGAATAACAACGCCTGTTATTTATAAAAGAACTTATACTTATCGTTTTCTTCATCCAATCGCTTTCAGTTATGGGGTCCATATTAAGGTCATACCGTCGTACGAATATTCCCCGACAGTAAGAATATTTCACGACCAAATGAATATTCCCCGACAACAATGAATATTTTATAACCACTTGCTTATTTAAGATATTTGCGCATTTTACTCATAACTAACCATATTAATTAAATCAACCCTTACTATTTCAAAATAATAAATAGAGGAAATTCAATTTCATTTATAATAAGTTGGGGTCTTACAGCTGTAGGTGCATTGGTTAAACCAAATGACATAACCAGAAACTCGTAATGACCATACTGCAAGTTCGAAACCGCTTTCTTGAGACATCTTCTGGCCTCACCTTCAACTGATGATAACCACTCCTCAAGTCTATCTTTGAGAAATATCTTGCTCCTTTCAGTTGATCGAATAAGTCATCTATTTTAGGTAACGAATACTTATTTTTGATCGTGACCTTATTCAATTCTCGATAGTCAATGCAGAGCCGCATTGATCCATCTTTCTTCTTAACAAACAACACCGGTGCTCCCCATGGTGAAACACTCGGTTGGATATATTTCTTGTCGAGCAACTCTTGCAATTGCACCATCAACTCTTTTATCTCTACCGGGGCCATTCTATATGGTGCCTTAGATATCGGGCCGTTCCTGGTAGTAAGTCGATCACGAACTCGATTTGTCGATCCAGCGAAAGACCCGGTAAATCGTTTGGAAATACGTTTGCAAAATCTCTTATGATCGGTATCTCTTCTAACTTCGCACTCTTCTGTGTATCGACTATGTAGGCTAAGTATCCTACACATCTTTGTCTCAACAACTTCTTGCCTTGCATCACCGTCAGACAACTTGCTTGTCGAGGTGACTTGCTGCCATAGAACACAACCTTTGATGGAGTCATAAGGTTAACACACTTCTTCTGGCAATCAATTACTGCTCCGTAATTGAATAACTAATCCATTCCCAGTATAACATCAAACTCACCAAGTTTAATTGGTATCAAATCTACCATCAACTCGTGATCCTTTATAATCACTCTATAATTCCTATATATGAATCTAACAGGAATCACTTCCTTATTCGCAATCTCTATGCTTAAGGGAAATTCTTCCTGAGGAAAATCTAAGTTCTGAGCAAATTTATCGGATATAAATGAACAAGTATCACCCGAATCAAATAACATATCAACATTAATACCATTAATCAGAATGATACCTGACACCACATCCTTAGATCGCATAGCATCACCGCAGTCGTATTGAAAGTCCTCGCAGAGGGAGTCGGCTGTGTTGTGTTGGTCGATGATAATCGATACACCACCTTGTTGTTGTTTCCTTTTCCTACACTTGCATTTTTTCACCGGCTTCTTAGAGGCGATCACGAGCCGTATGATCCTTGAGCAATGCAGTAAAACATGCTCCTTTCTTTAGGCTAAAATAATTTTGTGCAATGTGTCCCTCCTGACCACAGTTGAAACACACCCGCTTTCCCTTCAAACATACCCCAGTATGGTTCTTCCCGCACGTCGCACAGGCTTCAAACTTTTTCTTCTGCCGACTCTTTGCTGTCCTCTCGCTCCACTTCCTCTTCTGATTGTTACTTCCAACGTTACTTCCACCAGCCTGATTTTCATTCTCATTCTTTCTCTTCTTCTGTTCTTGATTGTACTTGGTCAAGGCATCGCTTCCACCTTCTGCGATAATTGCCTTTTCCAATATAGCCGCAATTGTATTTAACTGGAACATTGAAACCTTGTTATAAAGCCAGGGTTTTAATCCTTGTTTGAACCTTCTCACCTTACGCTCGTCGGTATTGACTTGATAAGTGGCAAACCTTGCCAACTCGTTAAACTTTGTAGTATATTCTGACACCGTCATGGTTCCTTGTTTCAGCTCCAGAAATTGCACCTCCAACTAATTCTGAGAACTAGCTGGAAAGTACATTTCAAAAAACATCTCCTGAAATCTATCCCATGCTATCACTCCTTATCCCCCACGAACCTTATTGGCCTGCCACCAATAGCTAGCTTCAGACTTCAACATGAACGTTGTGAACACAGTCTTCTGATCTTCATTAACTCTAGCAACATCGAACACCTTCTCCATTTCCATGATCCAGGTTTGGGCTTCGACTGGATTCATAGATCCTTGAAACTCTGGCGGTCCCACCACTTTGAATTCCTTAAAGGCCGTGACTTGAGCTTGCGGTTGATTCGTAAGTGCTCCCGTTGTACAAGGTTACCAACTGCTGAACCGAGTTAGCATTGGCCTCGTTATTATTGTTAGTAGACCCCTCAGGAGGTGGTTGTTGACGTGGTTGTCTTCTTCTAGGAGTCATTTTCTATTAAAATATACGCTTATTAGTTCATTACTCAACTTCTTGAGTATTTAAAGTTTAACTTAAAACATTCTAATATTAAAGCTATAATACATAATATTTCAAATAAACTTTGATATTTTATTCATCCATAATGTTTTAAAACATAATTAGAATAGCATAACCGCTATTAACATCCACTTTCTTGAACTAGACAAATTTCAGAATTACATCCTCATACTACCCCGTTATTCATCACAAAATAAGGGTTTATAGTTTATTCACTCGTATACTTAGTTACAAATTATTATTATTCTTATTCTTTTTATCTGGGCATATTAAGACGTCGAGAGGCTTCTCTATGCTCTTCCTCCATAATACGGTATGCCGTCCTACAATCCATCACGAACCACGACAAGTCTTCAAACTGAGGTGGGTAATAAAAGACTCGATCCTGGGCCCTATCAATCGCAAAATTAAAGGCGTAATCCATCTCATTCATCTTGGCCTTCTTCACTTGAACTTTAGCCTCAGCACGGTCTGCACATTGAGTCACCTTCAACCAAGCATCCTCTGCTCTAACACGCTTAGCTGACTCCGCTTTGAAGTCATCTTTTAATTTCTCCATATCAGTCTTCATCTTCTCATTCACCGCCAACAGATCTTCATGCTGACCCTTTGTATGAACTACGTCCCACTTTGTGTTTCCAAGGCGTGAGTTGAGTTCCTGAATCTCTGCATCCTTCTACTCTATCGTAGCATGATGCATCTCAACCAACTCCTTCAACTCTTCAACCTTATCCTGTAATTCTATGTTACGGTCGTACAGAGCGTCTTACATCTTAGCTGATATGGAGTTTGGTGGAAACTCCACAGGATCCTCTTCCTCATCATCCTCCTCTATCTCCTCAGAATTATCCTCCCCGGGATCGGTCACAGGCTCATCCTCCTGGATCAACTGTTCCCGTACAACATGAATATCCCGGGGTTCCTCATCTCTAGGTACCTGAGGTATCACTTCCCTAGCTGGACTGGATCCTCCATCATTAAACATCCTGACAACAAAATACATTTTATGTTTTACTTATTATATGACATTCTTCGATACTCGCGAGCACATAAGTTATTAACACATAGCACATAATGTCTTTTTATTATTTTGCTTCAATGGATGCCTTAATCTATTCCTTAAAACTCGATAAGAGTTGGACACCACTATGTTTTCTGTCTCCTTAAAGATTACTTCCTAAGGTTTCCCCACCTAAGGTTCATAACCTAAAACTTTGATACCAACCTGTGGCACCCCCAAATCTGGGTACTTTATTCCTACAGAATTTGGTGCTCACTACCAAAAATAATTACATCTAACTACCCATAATAAAGGATAAAAACATAAAATAACTTAAACAATAAACTTTCCCCTTAAAGGGTTACATCATCTTAAAAATAATCCCAGGTAATCTAACCTTAAATTATTACACAAGTTTGCAGAATACATCACAAAATAAAATAAGTCTTATAACATAACACATTCAAATAAATTCTCATAAATCTTCAACATTTGGACATCTTGCCTTTTCCTTTGCTAGTAGATGGCTCATCGACTTTCTCAACTTTAGCTGTAGTGTTAAATTCAAGAATGAACAAACAATTGCTCACTGATATAGAGTGTAACAATAATAATAACATGAGGGTGAACAACGAATGCTGAACAATGGTGAACTTGTTCTACGAATAAAAAATAGAAAACAAGTTTGAATTAAATATCTGAGGGTCTTAAGACCACGAACTATGTCCCCGGTACTTAGGTATTATTACCCAACCTTAACAGTTATTTAGACTGTACAAACCCTTCTTTAACGTACTTAAGGGGATCATCCCTTTATACCATGTATTGTGAACAAACATCTAAACATTACACGTACAAAATCCCCTATGTAAGGGTTGTTCATCTCAGTTTGAATTTAGAATTTCCGCACGAAAGGAAGTTTAGTTTGGAACTAACTTATCAGTGGTTATAGAATTTTAGAACACTAATCCATTGTAGGCTAGTTCAATTAATAAAAGTTTTCTTGCTAGTTAAAGGTTTAATACAATAATATAGAATTGAATAGGGTTATTCAAGGTTAAGGTCTAATAACAACAATATACAATTGAGTAGACATGGTATACATGCAAAGTACCATATTCAAAAGAATTAGCACAATCTCATTTGAATCAATGTATTAGAACAATATATACTTTGAATAACTATAATAAGACTCAGGAAAGTGAAATTTGCTCGATGTAATGAATTTGATTACAAGAGCTTGTACAATTGCACACAAGATAGATTAAACTTGCTCAACTTTAATATAGAGTTTAGGAACTTGTACAATGATAATTTAGGAAATAAAAGTTTAGAATAAGGAATTTGCATTCATTATAAAGAGAATGAAGTTAGGAAACTTGCATTCATTATAAAGAGAATGAAGTTAGGAAACTTGCCTTGTGTGACAATCGAGATTTTGTAAATTAATTTTAATATTTATTTGATTGAATAAATATTTTTCGATGAATTAATTATTAGATTAAATAATTAATTGATGAAGTTGTGGTAGATTAATTTAATTATATGTGTTATATTTATTAAATTAATGTGGAGAATTTTTTATTATTCAAGTATGTAATTATGTGAGCTTATAGTGTTAAAAGAAATATTTAATAAGCTTTAATAGTATTTTAATTAATTTAATTATTAATTATAGATTTAATAATTTGACATTATTAGTAAAGGAAAAATTTAATTATGTGACTGTGAATTAATGAGAAATTATTATATTTTATTTAAAATAAATTAAACTAGATATTTGATTTATTTTATAAAAGGTGTGACATTTTAAAACTATATTATAAAGGTTTTATTAAATTAATTTGTTATAAGCCTTTAAGACTAGTCAAACATGGCACTAAGGAGGTTGGAGCGATTATCCATGTTAGTAACTCGACCTCCATCATCACGCGCGATCGATTCACCTTATTTATTAGTATACGCCTTTCTTTTTCCTTAATTGGCTAAGTCTGGAAAATAAAAACAGAGAGAGTTTGAGAAATTTTTGAGAGAGATTGTGAGTACTGTGATTGAAGTAGAGAGAAATTGTCATCCTTGTTCATCTACGGTTTGGGTAATTCTCTCCAACCCAATTCTCATATTTTACGTCATTTAGTTTTTATGAAAATGGCTTTCATTCATTCTATAAAGTCTCTGCAATTGGAAATTGTAAGGGTTATGGGTATATATGTGTAAAGATGATGTTATAATGTGTTTATATATATTGTATGGTTCCATATCATTAGTTTCAAAATATTATAACGTATGATTATGGCTTCAAAAGTTACAGAGTATGTTATATGGCCATATGGCCTTATACGTGATTTTAATATGTCAAACATAAATTGTTCTGTAAAATTTTCACTTGTATATGATTATGCATGCTAAAATGAACAAAATGAAACTTGAATGGTTGAATTTGGTCTTATAACGAATCCGTAGTATTAAATTCTATGTTTTTGTTCAAAAACCTTCAAGAACATCAAGAACAGTATAATTTGCATGTTGAATTCTGTAATTATATGTTTTAATGGGTTAAAATCACTCTATAAGTGTTGGGTAATGATTATGTATGAATTCTAGCATGTGAGTATGTTTAATTTGGTGAATTTAATGACCATATAGTGTTTATTTCACTTTGATTACGTGTTCTTCATGAATCGAAATCAAAAATGGAGTGTCGTGCCGCCAACTCCAACTCCAAGTATAAATCTGCAATTCAATGGCCAGAGACCCAGAGACCTAGTATTACTGCTGTCAGCGTCAAGACATAAAGACAATAATCTGGCATGCGCAAATACCACTACTTAGCGAGAATGGCCGTAAATGAGTTTTTAAAATATTTAAGTCTAGCAATGTGTTATTAACTTAATCTAATGAACATAAAAACTTGTTAGACATATAATGAGGTGTTAAAATAAATTCTTAACACGTCCATAACACAATTACGTGTGAATTGAACGATTGAATGCATAGTTAGCTTATTGTTCTTGAAGTCTTAATTTTGACAATAAGTGTAGTAATTGACTAAGTACAGTCATGAATTCGAGTTAGACAAAAGAATAAACTTGCGATGTTTAGTACATTATAATTAACTGGTATTGTGATC
Source organism: Panax quinquefolius (assembly GCA_020205615.1). NCBI lineage: Eukaryota > Viridiplantae > Streptophyta > Magnoliopsida > Apiales > Araliaceae > Panax > Panax quinquefolius. The sequence goes on along the minus strand of CM035154.1, from coordinate 35,813,424 downwards.
GTTAATAATATATAGGATTTAAATCAAGGAACGAGTTTAATTAAAGTGTAATCTACGCACGAGGCAAGTTTTCTAACCCTATTTGTTATCGTTATATAAGTTGATGAATTCACCTTTCTACATTGAGCAAGTTCTCATTATTATTGATCAAGTCTGTTTTTTGTTATATTAAAGCCTATTAATCCTTCAAGCATGATGCTGTTATACAATACTTATTCTATTGTATACTTTTTGAGATTTTATTCAAGTTAAATTATCGATTCTTTATTAAACCTTGTTAGACTAACGAACTCTTAATGATTCGACAAGTCCATAGTTGATGAGCGTCTAAATTTGTAACCTCGATGAATTATCCAAACCAAACTTCCTTTAGTGCGGACTCGAATGTCAATCGAGATGAACAACCTCGTATAGGGGATTACTTATGCGTTAGAGTTAAGATATTGTGGTACATGATGGTACTTCAAAGTCGATCCCCAAGTACGAGGAGAAGAGTCCATAGTCTTACGATCATTAAAGGTTTCAAGTATAAACACTTGACAACTTAGGACATAGTTCAAGGTCTTATGACCCTCAAAAGTTCTTTTGTTTCTTGTTATTTATTCTTGATTCAAAAGCTGAGTTTCCTATTTCAGAAGTCTTTTATTTATTCGCATGTTATTATTATTCATTGTTATATTGTTATACTTGTGGGCAATCGTGCTCACTCTTGCGTAATAATAACATTGCAGTTAAGAACGAAAGAGTAGACGAGCCTTCCACTAGTAAAGGCAAGGGCAAGATTAGCAAGTAATGAAGACTGATTATTTATGTGGTTAAGTAATGATATTTAGACTTGATGTTACTTAAGACTTACTATTTGTTTATGATTCCGCACAGATGTTTAAGGTTAGAGCAACCTTGGATTTTATTATTATGCAGTTGATGTAACCCCATAAGGGGAGATTTATTTATTATTTCTATCTATTGCATGGTTTGCATTTATGTATGGGTAGATAGATAGATGATATTCAGTATAGTGAACACCAATCCTCGTGGAAATGGAAATACCGGATTGGAGGTGTCACTGAGTTGGTATCGTAGTCAGAGGTTATGAACCTTAGGTTGGGGGAAAAAACAACCTTAGGTAGTAGCCTTGTAGGAGATCAAGAACATAGTGGTGGTAAACTCTTATCGAGTTCTAAGAAATGAATTTCTTAATTCATTGAAGATAATAAAAGACTTTATGTGCTTATGTGTTAAATTATATGGTCGCTAGTACGGATTAGTAACTAAAACTTAAAAATTTTGTTGTCAGGATGTCGGATGTTGGAGGAGCTAGTCGAGCTGGGGAGGAGGAACCCAAAGTACCTACAGAGGAGGAACCCCGAGATATTCATGTCGTCAGGGAACAGTTGGTACAGAGAGAGCCATCTCCGTTGATCACTGTTGTTGGTCGGGAGCACGAGTCTGAGACCGATCCAGAGGAGGATTCTAAGGAAGAAGAGGAAGAAGAGGAGTTCCCACCGAACTCCATTGATGCTGAGATGTATGATGCACTTTATGATCGTAACATAGAGTTGCAAGATACTGTTCAGGAGCTGAGGGAGAGGACTATTATGCAGCAGAGTACCATCGAGCAGAAGGATGGGGAAATTGTGACTCTTCACACATTTGGGAAACGTGGAGTGGGATTTGGTTCACGAGAAGGGTCAAACTGAGGAGAAGACTGAAGAAATAGAAAAGTTAAAGAAGGATCTGAAAGAGAGCTTAGAAAGGCTTGCCATAGCAGATGAGGACTGGGTACGAGAGTCACGTCGTGCTGATCTTGCTGAGGATGATTGTCGTGCGAAGAGGGCTAAGCTTGAGAAGACGTATTCTACATTTCACAATGCAATGGATGCGGCCCATGATCGAGTTATGAAGTATCCAATCTAGTTTGAAGGTCTACCATCATACATGCTAGATCGCAGGACGATGTCCCGCATTATGGAAGAAGAACGTGGCAAGGCTATTCAGTGCCTTAATAGGCAGTGATAGTATTGGTTTAATTATGTGAAAACTATTTGGTAGTTAATAATGTAAATTCCGATGTGTTTATAAACAAAGGAATATTTTGATGTTTTAAATCCTATAGATTCTTTATCTCGGGATAGTTGATGTAAATGTCAGAGTTTGTTCAAAGTAATGTGTTAAGTGAATTATGATTAAATGTTTTAGTTAAGCCTTAAATGTTTAAGGCATTGAATAAAGACTTAATAAGTGTATATTCTTAACAGAAATATGCCGCCAAAAAGACGACCAAATCGTCGACCAGCCCAGGAAGGGTCAACGAATAACAACAACAACAACGACGCCAATGCTAACCCCGTTCAACAATTGGTGAACCTTTTAGCATGAGCAATTAACAATCAACCACAAGCTCCACCAAGCATCTCGTTTAAGGACTTCAAGGGGGTGGGACCGCCAGAGTTTAAGGGCTCCATAAACCTAATCAAAGCTCAAACCTGGGTGATGGAGATGGAGAAGGTGTTCGATGTTGCTAGAGTAAGGGAAGACCAGAAAATCGCGTATGCAAAGTTCATGCTGAAGTTCGAAGCCAGCTATTTGGTGGCAGGCAAACAAAGTACGGGGAGGTGAAGGTGTAATAACCTGGGAGAGATTCAAAGAGATGTTCTTCGAGATGTACTTTTCGACCAGTTCACAAAATCAGATGGAAGTTCAGTTTCTAGAGTTGAAACAGGGGAGTATGTCAGTAGCTGATTATGCGGCAAGGTTCAACGAGTTGGCTAGGTTCGCCACATACCAAGTGCATACCGATGAGAGGAAGACAAGACGATTCGAGCAGGGAATGAAGCCCTGTTGTATAGCAAGGTGTCAATGTTCCAATTGAACACTTTTGTTGGAGTGTTAGAGAAATCCATACTCACTGAAGGTGGAAGCGATGCGGTAACTAAGTATAATCAGGATCAGAAGAAGAAGAAAAGTAAGAATGAAGGAAATATTAAATCTAGTGGGAGTAGCACGGGGGGTAGCCATAATCAGAAGAGGAAGTGGTCTGATAACTCGTTAGCTGGAAGTCATCAAGGAGGGCAGAAGAAGAAGATTAAAGCATGCCCAACTCCATGAAAAACTCATCAGGAGTTTGCATGAAAGCGAGTGTGCTCTGATTGTGGTCGGGGAAGGCCACATAGCACCTAACCATCTAACCCAAAGAAGGGTGCCCGCTTCACTTGTGGCTCAAAGGATCATCTTGCAAAGGATTGTCCAAGAAGGGATCCGGAGGGATGGGTTCGAGGGAGGAAATAGAGGAAATACCGGTGGAAGCACTCCGACTATCGCAGGACCAACTGCAACCAACCGACCGACCGCTAGAACATTCAACATGACAGTACAGGATGCAGTGCAGTCTCGCGATGTGGTGTCGGGTATCATTTCAATTAATAAAGTTAATGCTTATGTATTATTTGATTCGGGTGCTACTTGTTCATTTATATTCGATGACTTTCCTAAGAACTTAGAATTGTTTAGGGACGAGTTAGAATACCCCATGAACATAGAAATTGCGAATAGAGAAATAATTCCTGTTAAGTATGTGCATAAGAACTGTAAAGTGGATATTAAGGGTAATATCATGAACGTAGATCTTATCCCTATTCGACTTGGAGAATTCGATGTTATCTTGGGTATGGACTGGCTATCCAATTATGGGGCGGTAATTGACTGCCAGAAGAAGCGTATTAACCTTATGACTCCGTCAAAGGTTGTATTTATGGTATGAAGTCGCCAAACAAGCGAAGTTGTCTCGGCGATGATGATGCCGAGGAGGTTGTTAAGGCAAGGCTGTGTAGGATATCTAACTTATATAGTCGATAGTCATAAAGAGAATCCAAAAATAGATGAGATACTAGCAGTGAGAGATTTCACAGGCGTATTTTGGATGATTTGCCGGGACTTCCTCCAGATAGAAAGCGGTTGAATTTGTGATCGATTTGGCTCCGAGAACGACTCAATATCGAAGGCATAAATTAATGGCACCCGGTAGAGATGAAGGAACCGATGGTCCAACTACAAGAATTCTTTGGACAAGAAGTATATCCAACCAAGTGTATCACCGTGGGGAGCGCCTAGGTTTTATTTGTGAAAAGAAGGATGGAACAATGCGACTCTGCATAGATCACTGAGAACCCGAATAAGGTCACGATTAAGAATAGATATCCATTACCGCTGAATCGAAGACTTGTTCGATCGATTAAAGGGGAGCAAGATACTTTTCAAAGATAGATTTGAGGAGTGGTTATCATGTTGAAGGTGAGACCAGAGGATGTATCAAGAAAAAGATTCGTAACACGATACGGTCACTACGGAATTTTGGGTAATGTAATTTGGTCTAACAAATGCTCCTGCAGCATTTATGGGCTTAATGAATGGAGTGTTCAAGCCGTTTTTGGACAAATTTGTAGTGGTATTTATAGATGACATTTTGGTATATTCGAAAACCAAGGAAGAACATGAAGAGCATTTGAGGGTGACGTTAGAGACATTGAGGAGGGAGAAGTTCTATGCCAAGTGTGACGCCCCCAAAATAGGTATACAACACCCATTCTGAGTCGCCAAATACATGGTACAGAAAGCAAACTACAACTTCAATAATATAATTGTCGTGCAAAATACGATAACACACATCATGTGAGTTTAAATACAAATATTGTCTTCTGCATAATATCTACACCCAAATAAGTCCTCATTACAATTATTCATACACTATTTTACAGAAATAGTGAGGACTGCTAAAACATCTTTTTAGAACCATCACTCCATACCCCGACTCGATCCTGCTATGTTCTCACCTCCTAAGAAGAAAAATGGAACAAAAAGAAAAAGGGTGAGCTCAACTAGTCAGTAAAGAATATTATGCATAAGATAATATACAACAAATTATCATTAGTCTTCAACAGGGAAAAATCTGATAGAATATAATAGACAACAAGTTTTAGATCAACAAATGCGTGAAAAATAAAGAATCCATTAGAAGAGTCACGTAGAGAATGAGTTCTACTATCTTCTAAGATTTAAAATTCCATCATCAATATTTTATCCTCAGAATAACAATCAATATACATCTTGAATCAAATATTCATCTTTTTGCACTGTGCAAAATATATATTCATTCAGTATCACCCGGTTGGTCATGTTCATCTCAACACTTGTTTATCTTTGCACTACGGGCCAAAGATATTCATCAGTTAATCATTCATCTTTGCACTACAGGCCAAAGATATTCAGTAATATCATCACTTAGGACTGAGGATGATGAAAAATATTTTAAAGAAAACGAATCTAGTGAGATAGAAGAACAAATATTAGGGATTCGTATTACAATTTATCCAAGATCAATAATACTCCATAATAACCTAATTTTGAAGCAGAATTCAAAAATAGCGATCAAAACATAGATACAATCAAAGATAATAATCATAATAGATATCTTGGACAAAAGGAAAAAATTTTATTTTTCGATGAATAGTGCCGTATACGTGAATAGTAACCCCGACACAAAAAGTTCAAATTTGATTAAAAGTTGATAAGTGGTATTTTTACCTACTTATTGCATATCAATTCATGCGAATTGTGCTCATCTCAAGTACCTTTTATTGTGTTTTAGCTGTATTTCACGTTATTTTGCATTGCATTTACTTAAAACTCCTTTTGGCGAATAAGTGCAGGAATTGGCTTGATTTTGGTGGTATTAGAGGGCACGAGGCTAATGGATGCGTGAAGGCGAGTCACAAACGAGGATGCATGGCTTGGAGGTACAATGAAGCTAGAGGTGAAATGGAGCAGGAGAATCAAGCATGAAAGAACAACAAAGAAGAAGAAGAGTAGTACGATGAAGCCAAACCGAACCGGGACTGTAGAGTCTGCAAAAGTCGCGGCAAAAAATAGATCGGGAACAGCGCTGCGTGGTGAGTAAACCGGCCAAACAATGACTCTTTCATCGCAAGTCATACGCTGGCGAGGTAGAGTGCGTGCCGTGCGAGAGAGACCCGGCCGGACAAGGGCGATTTTCGTAAGTCTCGCTACCGCGAGAAGGATAAAGATAGAGGCAAGAAATGCTGCGCGATGTTGATGTTGTGATTTTGTTTTATTTTAATTTCAATTAAATGAAGTGTAATTGGGTTTTAAGACGATTCTGGCGGGTGTCAGAGACACACTTGATAATTTTTACGTATTTTCATCATAGAAACTAAGGTTTACACCTTGGGAGAGATTCCAACGTAGAACGAAGCCAAAACGTCTACTTTTCTACTTCTTCTTGGAATTCTCTGTCATCGTGGATTATTATTATTATTCATTGGATTTCTATGAGGATTTAAACGTTGATCATTAGTTTCTATTCCACAATTGGGTTTGATCGTTCTATCTTTCTTACTTCAATTGTTTGCTTATTGATCATGTTTAGCGTTGATCCCATAATGGCTTTTGGTTCAGTCATGAACTAAACTCCATTATGGGATTCTAACGGATTTTAATATGTAGTTTGGTTGTACACTTAAATGCTAGGGTTGTTTTGCCTATCATATGGATTATCTGTCATGATTGTTTTACATGTATGAATGTCTGATCACCATTCGTCTCAGTATTTGTATGGAATTGACAATGAACATGCAAATATGGATTGTAATCATGATAGCATGCGAATATGGGACTGTTGTATATAGCTTGCGTATTTTGTGAACCAGATAGACATATACTGTTTCACCGTATGAGCTAGAGTAAGGCTTGTACTTAAAATCAATATAATTGCAATTTCACATAGACATATAGTGATTTCAGTTGTATTGGTGATTACATGGAGTCTAACATCTGTAGATGCTGTGTAAGTAGGTTATAGTGCATTGAAAAATGGTTATAACTCTATTCGTGCTCTTGGCTATTTTCCTATGATGTGTGAACACTTCTTGCATGATAGTGGCGATTAGATGAAATATTAAATGAAGTTAGGGTCCCATTATTTCCAGATTATATTTAGTCCATTTATATTCTTGTTTTTAGTTGTTACTCATAATTAGTTTAATTCAATAATTATAGTCATTAGTCTAAGAATATAAATACGGTGAGTTGATTGATGCATAATAGTTTAATTTTAACAACTTTCTCTGTGGGATCAATACTCTACTTACTCGGTATTACTTGTTGACCCGTGTATACTTGCATGAGTTAGAGCTCTTTTATTAGAACTATAAAAGAGGCAACAAGTTTTTGGCGCCATTGCCGGGGAAAGGCGTTAATTTAAATAATTATCATCAGTTTAAAGCTAAATTGTATGACTTAGACAATTCTGATCGTTTCTCATTTCTATTTTTGTTTTGCTTTTCGTTTCAGGTACTTGTAGATTTTTATGCACACGCGATCATCCAACTCAGAATTAACACTAGCACAGCATAACATAAACGGAAGAGGTTGGAAAGCGAGTGTGCGAAGAAATTTGCAGGCACAGTTAGATAGTACAACATCCAGAATGGCGGAAGAGCAGAGACTTGAGCAGAGAGAAGAGCATCGGGCTCTAAGGGAGTATTCTATGCCGAACATAAACGGACTACAGTCTAGCATAGTCAGACCGGCGATAGCAGCGAATACCTTTGAAATCAAACCGGGCACTATTTAGATGGTTCAGAACTCAGTACAGTTTGGGGGTGCTGCTACGGATGATCCAATTGAGCACCTATTGAGTTTCATCGAGATCTGTGACACATTCAGATACAACGATGTGACGGAGGATGCCATTAGATTACGGTTATTCCCATTTTCATTAAGGGATAAGGCGAGAAGTTGGCTACATTCTTTACCGGCAGGGTCAATAACTACATGGGAAGATTTAGCACAGAAATTCTTAGCCAAGTTCTTTCCAATGGGTAAGACGGCAAAGATGAGGACGACTATCTCTCAGTTCGAGCAACAGCAGGGCGAGTCCTTATATGAAGCATGGGAGCGATACAAAGAGATGCTCAGAAAATGTCCACATCACGGTATGCCAGACTGGATGGTGATAAATTCCTTTTACAATGGGTTAGGATGGCAGTCGAGACCGATTGTGGATGTAGCCGCAGGAGGGGCATTATGGGCAAAGAGCTAAGATGAAGCCTATACGCTTATCGAGACTATGGCCGCGAATGATTATCAGAATCCGACAGCTCGGATGCCATAGCCTAAGGTTGCAGGTGTGTTGGAGGTAGATGCGATTACACAGCTGTCGGCACAAATGACAGCTATGGCTAAGAAGATAGATTCTTTGGCAGAGAGCAAAGTAAAAACAGTTGCGTTCGTTTGTGAGATTTGTGCGGGGTCACACTCCACGGATCAATGTCTATATCATGAGTCAAGATAAAGATGTGAGCAATTACAGAAAAGACCAAGGTCAATTTCAGAACACATACCACCCCAACAGCCGAAATCACCCAAACTTCAGTTGGTCTAACAACCAAGGATAACATCAAAATCAGTTTCAGCCGAACCAACAGTTTCAACTACAGTCATCTCAACCACAGTTTACACTGAAACCATCGTTTCCACCGGGATTCTCTCAGCAACAACACCACCATGCTCCAGCTGCACCACAGCCAGAAAAGAAATCAGAGATGGAGGAGATGATGTTGAAATACATGGAAAATACAGAGGTTATGATTAAAAGCCAAGCAGTGGCTATCAAGAACCTCAAGACTCAAATGGGGCAAATGGCGAGCATGCTTAACAATAGACCCCAAGGTTCATTGCCAAGTAACACAGAAGCAAATCCTAGGAGAGACGGGAAGGAGCAGTGTCAAACAATCACATTGCGATCTAGGAAAGAGTTAACAAGACTTTCGCAAGTCGCTTGATCACAAGAAGAATAATACCAAGGAGGCCACGCCGCACAAGCATGGTGCAGAAAGCAGAGACCCAAGAGGAGGAAAATATGGAAAATTCTGAGGTTCCGCAGGAAGAGAAGAACAAAGCAGGTTCAGAAGAGAAGGTAAAGAGTCCAGTACAACCAATGCACCCTTAAGTACCATATGCACAGAGGTTAGTTAAGCAGAAGGAGGATAAACAGTTCAGCAAGTTCTTGGAAGTATTCAAAAAGCTGCAGATCAACATACCTTTCGCCGAGGCATTGGAACAAATGTCAAGTTACGCAAAGTTCATGAAAGGTATATTGTTGAGGAAGAGGAGACTAGATGAGTTTAAAACGGTAGCCTTGACAGAGGAATGCAGTGCAGTGCTCCAACGCAAATTACCTCCAAAGCTGAAGGATCCGGGCAGCTTCACAATTTCGTGCACCATTGGGAAGATGAATTTTAGCAAGTGTTTATGTGATCTGGGGGCAAGTATAAATTTGATGCCGTTGTCAGTGTTCAATCAGTTGGGATTACCGGCTCCAAGATCGATGAATATATCATTACAGTTAGCTGACAGGTCCATCACATATCCACGGAGAATTGTTGAAGATGTGTTGGTTAAGGTGGATAAGTTCATTTTTTCAGCCGACTTCATCATTCTAGATTTTGAAGAGGATAAGAGTATACCGATCATACTGGGGAGACCATTCTTAGCCACGGGCAGGACTTCGATAGATGTGCAGAAAGGGGAACTAACTATGCGTGTACAAGATCAAGAAGTCACCATTAATGTCTTCAAGGCAATAAAGCTCCCGACAGATGAAGAAGAATGTTTTCTGGTTGACCTGGTAGATTGGAACCTAAAGAATTGGGTACAGAAACCGGGGAAGTATGAACCGAAGAGGTGTGTAACGGGCAAAAGTTCAGAGTTGAAAGTAGAGCCATTAACGGAAGCCGAAGTCATTAAATTTTGAGGTGCGGTGGACAACAAGGAAAGCACCTCAATTCTTGATGTGACGTGAAATTCAGAGACAGTCAAGCTAATTGACTATAACTTAGCGCTGGATGGGAGGCAACCCATTATTTCTATCTCCATTGACTTTCAGTTGTTCATTTTAGATTATTTTAGTTGGTTTATTTAATTCAATTTTACTAGGATGTTGGATTTTCATGCTTCAGTACGTAGTGAGAATTGCTTTGCGAAAATTGGCAAGATGATTAGCATTATACGGTCGCTAAAAAATGTCTTAACAATGAGCATTAATGTCTATGCAGGGACAATCATTGGAAAGCATTACTGAGAGACAAAGAAAAATTGAACTTAAGCAGTGCAGACATGAGAATTGCGCGGCCGCGAGGCTTAGGTAGTACAACTTCGCGTGCCCGCGCGTTAAGCCACTCAACACGAACATGCATTCTGCAAGTCTCGCGCCCGCGCGCCTAGCTCAGTACGCACGCGCGCAGCACCGAATCAAGTCAAGATCTGAACATTTTTAAAAAGAGTCTTGGTTCATTTGGACTCTTATTTGCGATAATAACAGACGCAAAACTCTCTCACTATCCACAACTCACGTCTCTATCTCTCTATCAGTTACAGATTGAAGCCGTATATCTCTCCATCAAATCTCCATGATTCTCTCCACGTTCAAAGCTCAACCCACGCTCTCATCCACTCTATAAAGCTAGGGTTCTCAATTGGGTTGGCATACACAAGTGTTATTAGTTCACAAATTTTCATTCTCTCTCTCAGTAAGTTCTTCTACACTCTGAATCAACTATCTGTAAATGGGTCCAAAGAGAGCACGACCATCTTCATCTTCCTCATCCTCCTCCGGCACTCACGAGGAGGACATTGTCGACCACAATAAGTTCCTATGTTTGGAAGCCCAGCAGGAGTACTATCGCATTGTCGCGAAAACATCAAGGAAAGAGGATTCAGACCCGAAGGCCAGGACGGACAGCTCTGCACCATGATCCAGGAACGAGGTTGGGGTGGACTGACTGCCACACCTACGCCCATTTCGATGAGCATAGTCCGAGAGTTCTGTGTCAATGCCAAAGTCACCATGAACGATATCTCCATGGTTCGTGGTGTTGAGATAAACTACAGACCCTCCGCCATCCGAAATGTTCTGAGAATCACCGAAGTACCACCACGAGGGGCTACCAATTGGATCACAGGGGCACATCAAGAAACGGACTTGGAGCGTGTTATTGCAGAGTTGTGCATTCCAGGCACAAGGTGGACTTACAAAGTCGGCACGACCCAGCCTCGCATATTCCCAGCAGTTGCACTGAATTGATACGCCAAGGCGTGGAATTTGTTTATTTGTGCCAAATTATTACCATCATCGCATCAGCACGAGATCACGGCGGAAAGGGCCATAATAGCGTGGGGCATAATTACTGGCGAGTACATTGACGTGGGGTATTTGATTCATCAAAATATTGTGAAGTATTTGAAGGGAACTACCACTGGGAGCATTCCACATGCTTCAGTGATAGCCATGCTATGTGCGCAACAGGGGTGCAATTGGGGCAACGAACAAATGCAATATCCAAGACAAGACATCACACATGCTACCATTGCTAAATTTGAGGACTGGGCATGTGGTGAGCCACACCCGCGCGAACGAGGATTCATTCTCCGACCCACCTTCCCAGAGCTATCAAAGAACCCCTCTCACCAGATAGAGGTGCCCATCCACCGAAAGCACATCCTCATTCCTAGCGATCGACAGCTTCGAAGGTTGGAGAGCAAAGTCGACGCCATTTATGACAACTTTGGAACATTTGCTACGGGACTAACAAGGGCCTTGGCCGAAGCCTTCGCGCAACAAGGAACAATGCTAGAATGGCCTCAGTTTGGAACCGCAGTGCCGTATCCACCACCAGATTCACCACCCGAGGAGGGTGGTCAAGCCGAGTATTAGGGGAGTTTTCTTGTACCCTTTACCTTCATTCAATGAGGACATTGAATATTTTAAGTTTGGGGGTATTGGGTGTCATAGCATAGTAGTTTAGTTTTATTTAATTTTTGCATATTTAGTTTAATTTTGCATGTTTATGTGTTAAATAAATTTTTGCAGAATTTTTTAATTTTTATTCATTATTGATTGTGTTAGTATGTTTTAGTTGCATGTCTCACACAAATTCTTGTTTAATAGAAATTTTTGCCTAGCCAATGATAATAGTGAATTGTGAAAGATTTTAGAATATGTTGGATAACACAACTTAGATATAATGTTTTACACAATGAGATTCATGTTGTTGTTTAAATGCTTCCGGTAGGCACAAACGTGTTCACAATCACTTGTAGATTTAAGAAGTGTGTGTTTCATTTTTTGATAGAACATGTAGTTTTAAAAAGAGAAACATGAGGAAAGTGTTGTAGACTGTATGAGCCATTGACGTGCAAATTTTGGGAAAACATGGGTATGCTATGAAAAAAAAATCAAATAGTAACAACGTGGCTAGTCTTAATTCGGGGCCCCTGTCTGCTTGAGTAAGTACGCCCGAGGGGATTGTCTCTACACCTAACGCCCTAAGGTCTTTCATGGTCTGGGAGTCGTTGGTTGAAAGCTCGCTAAAGGGTAGCAGTGTGCCTAATGGATTGAGATATTGCACAGTCATGTGAAAAAAAGAGAGAAAAAGAAAAGAAAATAGCAATAAACACTGCGAGAAAGTGCGAAATCGCCCTCGTGAGTAGCAATAGAGCAATAAACCGATTGTTGAACCTTAGTTTGTGTTGATATGATGAAACAGTCTGCGTTACATGAATATACATGAGTCTTACTTTAGATTATAATTTTCTATTTGGAGCAGTGTTGCATATGTATTCGTTGCTTAGATCATGTTTTTGTGAACACCACACACACACACACAACATCTCCATAGCATTCATGAATTATCTGAGTGCATGATATTATGTCTATAGTTTGGGTTAGAATTGTATTCTCGGATCTGGATAATTCACTGAGATAATTTGGGCTGAAATTTTGTTATGGCTGAGGTTATGTGAGACCAGTTTGCATCGTAGAGTAGTTGCATAGTTTAGTAGTTGCATTTTTATTGTTCATTAGTATGCATTGCTTTAGGGCAAGCAACAGTTCAAGTTTGGGAGTATTTGATAAGTGGTATTTTTACCTACTTATTGCATATCAATTCATGCGAATTGTGCTCATCTCAAGTACCTTTTATTGTGTTTTAGCTGTATTTCACGTTATTTTGCATTGCATTTACTTAAAACTCCTTTTGGCGAATAAGTGCAGGAATTGACTTGATTTTGGTGGTATTAGAGGGCACGAGGCTAATTGATGCGTGAAGGCGAGTCACAAGCGAGGATGCATGGCTTGGAGGTACATTGAAGCATGGAGGTGAAATGGAGCAGGAGAATCAAGCATGAAAGAACAAATAGCAGCAGCAGTAGCATGACAGAAGCCAAACAAGAACCAGGACCTGCAGAGTGCAAGCCGTAAGTAGAATAGCACTGGGAACGCGCTACCGCGCGAAAGTAACCCTACCAAACAATGATGACTCATCGCAAGTCATAGGCTACATGAGGTAGGAGCGCTGCTACCGCATTGAGAGACCCGGGCCGACAAGGGCGCATTTTTGTAAGTCTCGCTACCATGTAGATGGATAAGATATGAGTAGTTGCTGCATGTATGCGATCTTCGATGTTGTGATTTTGTTTTATTTTAATTTCAATTAAATGATGTGTAATTGGGTTTTAAGACGATTCTGACGGGTGTCAAAGACACACTTGATAATTTTTACGTATTTTCATCATAGAAACTAGGGTTTACACCTTGGGAGAGATTCCAACGTAGAACGAAGCCAAAACGTCTACTTCTCTACTTCTTCTTGGAATTCTGTCATCGTGGATTATTATTATTATTCATTGGATTTCTGTGAGGATTTAAACGTTGATCATTGGTTTTTATTCCAAAATTGGGTTTGATCGTTCTATCTTTCTTACTTCAATTGTTTGCTTATTGATCATGTTTAGCGTTGATCCCATAATGGCTTTTGGTTCAGTCATGAACTAAACTCCATTATAGGATTCTAACGGATTTTAATATGTAGTTTGGTTGTACACTTAAATGCTAGGGTTGTTTTGCATATCATATGGATTATCTGTCATGATTGTTTTACATTTATGAATGCCTGATCACCATTCGTCTCTGTATTTGTATGGAATTGACAATGAACATGCAAATATGGATTGTAATCATGATAGCATGCGAATATGGGGCTGTTGTATATGGCTTGCGTATTTTGTGAACCAAATAGACATATACTGTTTCACCGTATGAGCTAGAGTAAGGCTTGTACTTAAAATCAATATAATTGCAATTTCACATAGACATATAGTGATTTCGGTTGTATTGGTGATTACATGGAGTCTAACATCTGCAGATGCTGTGTAAGTAGGTTATAGTGCATTGAAAAATGGTTATAACTCTATTCGTGCTCTTGGCTATTTTCCTATGATGTGTGAACACTTCTTGCATGATAGTGGCGATTAGATGAAATATTAAATGAAGTTAGGGTCCCATTATTTCCAGATTATATTTAGTCCATTTATATTCTTGTTTTTAGTTGTTACTCATAATTAGTTTAATTCAATAATTATAGTCATTAGTCTAAGAATATAAATACGGTGAGTTGATTGATGTATAATAATTTAATTTTAACAACTTTCTCTATGGGATCGATACTCTACTTTCTCTGTATTACTTATTGACCTGTGTATACTTGCATGAGTTAGAGCTCTTTTATTAGAACTATAAAAGAGGCAAAAAAAGTTCAAACCAATATTTCGGCATAATGATATTGAAGAAAATAATATCATTTACGAAGAAAATAACATCCCTTACCTCAAAATAACTAAGATTTCCGATCGTAATATCTGGACAGAAAGTCAAGGAAACTTGTACCAAACAAAGAACTCTCAAAGTATCAAAATACTCACAAAAATAAACCGAGATTCAAGAGAGAAAGAAAACTTATTTCCGGTGTGATTTTCAATTCTAACCTAAGTTGTCTATTTATAGGAAAAGGCTGAAACGCCATAGAGACTAAAATAATAAAATAATATTATTTCTTTTCAAACTTCCTACGCCACCTCTTTTGAACAATTAGGCAGCCTTCTTTGAACCAAAATCAGCAGCCCATGTGTATTCAACACAAGTGGGTCCCACCCATAATTTAATAAAAATTATTTTATTTTCTGAAACTTTGATAATTCATAGAAAATAGCCCGTTTATCAGAAATATACGAATTTTATGTCCATTCCACACGAAATTGAATTCTCTACAACTTTGTAGCTTTGAGTTTTTCCAAATTCCAAATAGAAAATATCCAAAATCCACAAACGGATGATTTTTTAATACCTCCATTTCGACAAAATACTGGTAAAATACCTCAGCATTAATTCCTTCATTTATAACCACATAAATAAATAAATTCATCATTTATATCCACATCAAATAAGTATTTTCTTATCATATAAATCAATAATTAATTATTCACAAATAATATTACAGAATCACAATTATGACAACCAGGCCGTTCCCAAGAAAGAGGGGGCTTTCCAATAAAGATTTCTCCTTACTGGCGTGCAATTAGGTGACCAAACCTCTCATTGATAGAACTTTTTAGACATTGTCAATAATGCTATCTAATAATATTATTCAAATAATATGAATTATTGATCTGATAATGGAAAATATTGTGCAGTGACAATTATTGAAATAATAATAATATAAACTAACAATGCAGTAATTATTGAATCAATAACATAAAATATTGAACAAAGAATTCATGTGAATAATTATCGAGTAAAGGCCTTCACGCTCGAATCAATAATTCAACAATACTGCGTAATACCGTAAAGCATCATTGTGCAATCACGCCAGACATCGTATTTTAACCAACGGGTATTCCAACAAAGTGTTAATTCAGAATAATTACGTCGTTATTTATAAAAACTCATACTTTGTCGTTTTCTTCATCCGATAGTTATTTCGTTATGGGCCCCACAAATGATTGCGCCGTCGTACGGATATTCTCGATAAAAAGAATATTCCACGACCAAACGACTATTCCCCGACAACAATGATTATTTTATAACCACTTGCTTATTTTGCAAAATTTGCACATTTCACCTATAACCAAAGTATTATATCCTTATTATTTCAAGATAATAAATAGAGAAAAATTCAATTTTATTTATAATAAGTTAGGGTCTTACAACCTCCCCTCCTTATAAAATTTCATCCTCGAAATTGACGTACGTACCTGGTGTTTCGAACAGGTGAGGGTACCTTGCTTTCATTTCTGATTCCAACTTCCAAGTCATTTCTTCAATAGCATGGTTCTTCCACAAAACCTTAACTTGTGGTATAACCTTGGTGCATAGGACAGGCTCTTTTCTATCCAAGATCTTAACAGGTACCTCCTCGTACGTTAAATCTTCGGCTATCTCGTCTGGTTCTAACTCAATAATGTGGTTCGGGTCTTTCACATATTTACGAAGCATAAATATGTGAAAAACATTATGAACATGAGACATGTTTGGAGGTAATGCGAGTCTATAGGTCACATTTCCTATTCGGTCAAGAATCTCAAATGGACCAACTAATCTTGGATTGAGCTTTCCTCTCTTTTCAAATCTTGTAACTCCCTTCCATGGAGCAACACAAAACAATACAAGATCCCCAATATTAAATTTTACGTCCTTTCGATGAAGATCATCATAACTCTTTTGTCGATCTTGTGAGGTTTGAATACGTTGTCGAATCATTTGGATCTTTTCTGTAGTCATGCGTACCAATTCTGGTCCCAACAAAGTTGCTTCACCCACCACGTCCCAGCATACTGGAGAACGACACTTTTGTCCATAAAATGCCTCAAATGGAGCCATGCCTATATTTGCTTGATAACTGTTATTGTAGGAGAATTCCACCAGTGGCAAGTACTTATCCCAACTTCCTTTGAAATCTAGAATACTGAGTCTTAATAGATCTTCAAGGGTTTGAATAGTCCTCTCGATTGTCCGTCTGCTTAAGGATGGTATCTAAATAGAACTAAATTGTAAATCGTGCGCTGCCCATAACTTTCTCGCAAGCTAACCCAAAATCGTGAAGTGAATCTTGGGTCACGATCAGCAGAAAACTATGGATCTTCGGCATGCCATGTAATCTCACAATCTCATTCACGCACATACGAAAGCAAGATGTTCAGTAAGGAATAAGTATCACGACGGACAAGGAAATGAGCAGACTTGGTTAATCTATCAACAATAACCCAAATCGCATCTACGCCTTGAGAAACTTTGGGAAGACCAGAACGAAATCCATGGTAATGCGTTCCCACTTCCATTCGGAATCTCAAGTGGTTGCAATGGACCCTTTGGTACTTGATGCTCGCCTTTACATCGTTGACAAGTTAAACATCTCGAGATAAACTCGCGATCTCTCTCTTCATATTGTTCCATCAAAATGTATGCCTCGAATATCATGATATATTTTGGTACTCCCGTGAATGGATTACCAAGCGGGGTGTTGTGTGCCTCCATCATTATTCTACGCTTAGGTATACAGACATCAAACATCACCTGCTTTTATCTCGCCTTAGTCGCCAAAAATACACGGTAAATCGCGGTGGACCGTAATATAAATCCACAATTTTAATTATACAACAAGAAAGCCTCCGACATTTTAATACAAATGTTGTTTACCGAGGATTGTCGCCTTCTGCATAATATCCACTCGTAATAAGTCCTCATTACATTTATTGTCACACTATTTCACATGTAATACTGAGGACTACTTAGTAGGTAATACTATCAAAGACCATCACCCCGTTCTTATCTCACATCTTAGCAGGATCCCAGCTTTGATACCAACGCGACGCTCATAGGTATTCACCTCAAGAGCCAAATACAAGTAATACAAATACAAAAGAAAGAGGTGAGCAATCAACTATTCACCCAAAGAAGAAATATTAGGACTAAGATAATGCATAATAAATTATCATTAGTTCTCTTCAACAATGTTAAACCGATAAAAATACAATAAATTATCATCAAGTTTAACATCAAGTTTGCTAATCAATCAATGCAATCCATTAAAAGAGTCAAGTAGAGAATAAAATCTACTATCTTTTATGATTTAAAAGGTTTTTCATCACTTTTATCGCCGAGACTCACTTAATAAATAATCCACATCATCGAATCACCCCTCGCACTACGGCCAAGGATATTCTTTTTTAGTATCACCACCACAAATTATCCACGACACCACGCGCCAAGGATATTCGTAGTATTCATCAATGGTCATGATCATGCCAACAACTCGTCCATCAATGCACTACTACGCCAACGAGGATTTTTTACCACATCATTTGTAACATTACTACCATGATTATATCAATAATCTCTCGGTCATAATCATACCAAGTCCATCTACGCACTATGTGCCATGATGACTTTCAACATAATATAAACATGAGGATGATGACAATGATATAAGAATTCAATAAAACAAGTTCACGAATTAATTTGTCCAGAACCAATAACGCCCAAATTGTCAACATGATACTTCTTTGTAGAGTAAAATTCAAGAATGCTCGTAAGAATATTTCCATGAAAAGATATGGATGAAGCGAAAATATCAAGGATATTCCACTAATTTCATGGAGTATAGAAGTCAAAACTTTAACCAACCGAGTATAATAAAGAATGGAATAACAAAAGAAATCACCACGCATGCGCAGATTTCAGATGTAGACAAAGTTATTCCAATGTAATAATAAATAACTTAACTGTGTCAAGCGTAAATTCGCACCGATAGATGTTCCAATGTAATAATAAAGAATGGAATAACAATGTAAATCATCATGCATGTGGTATTCAGATAAAGTTATGTGTTATTCCAATGTAATAATAAATAATAACTGAGTCCAGTCCCCCAGAAACGCATGCATAAGATATTCCAATGTAATAATAAAGATTTAAACCAGTCCCATGTAAAACGCATGCATGTGATATTCCAAATGTAATAATAAAGAATGGAATAACCAGTAAATCACCAAGTATACGCATACAGATGCATCAAAGTTATTCCAATGTAATAATAAATAAAGAATGGAATAATGTAAGAATTTCACCAAGTATAGGTAGCTCACAGATACAAAAGTTATTCCAATGTAATAATAAAGAATGGAATAATGTAAGTTCTCTTCATGAATACAAAAGAAATAATACCCTCACCGTGAAAAAAAGAAACTTGATATATAAGAAAGAAGTAAAAAGTAATACTTTTCTTCTTTCTTTCTCTCTATAATTTCTCTCTGTAGTTTCAAAGTGAATTCGTAAAGAAAATAATAAAGGAATGAGCTTCTATTTATGTAAGAATGGATCAGATAAGAATTAACTCATTAACTATCCCGTATTGATTTATTTTTAATCTGACTATCCATAATTAAAGCAAAATCTTTTAAATAAAATATAATATATTCTATTTATAATCTAATAAAACTAATAACTTTATAAAAGTTTTATTATTTTATATAAAAAGATTTTACTATGCAAAATACTACGCAGTACACTACGCAACACTACGCATAATAAAATATAATATAATCTCTTATATTTCTAATAAAAACGAATAACTTTATAAAAGTATTTCATTTTTATATAAAAAGATTTTTTACTATTAGCCTAATAAAACGTAATAACTTTATAAAAGTATTAATGCTTTTTATATAAAGTTTTTCTGCTTTTATTACGTTAATAATACTAATAAAACAAAACCGAGTGACTTATCACGTAAGCATTAATAATCAATACCGTATGCTACTACGCAACCACGCCAGACATCGTATTTTTTTACTACCGAAAGTAGTTCAACAAGATTAATCAGAAAACTTCCGCCGTTATTTTCATAAAATATTTTTTGTCGTTTTTTCAATCCGATAATAATTTCGTCAGGGGTCCACTAATGATTGACGTCGCCGCACGGATATTCCCCGACAAAAAGAATATTTTCCACCAATCGAATATAATATGACAACTCAGATACTTTGCAAAATTTGTAAATATTACCCACAACTATAACATTATATCAAATTCATTCCATAATATTCAAAAATGATATTTATAGAAAATTCATTTTATTCATAAAAGTTGGGTCTTACAATCTCCCCTTCTTATGAAATTTCGCCTCAAATTAGGGTACGACTGTATATCAAGAGGTAAGGATATCTTGATTTCATTTCAGATTCTAACTCCTGTGTCATTTCTCAACATCGTGGTTTCTCCACAAAACTTCGACTTGAGGTATAACCTCGAGCGTAGAATATGTTCCTTCTTATCCAAGATTTGAACAGAACCTCTTCATACGTTAAATCTTCCGCTATTTCATCCCGGTTCTAACTCAATAATGTGGTTCGGTCTTCCACATATTTACGTAATATGGATATGTGAAAAACGTTATTAACACGAGACATACTCAAGCAGTAAAGCGAGTCTATAGCCACGCTTCCTACCGATCGAGGATTAAAATGGGCCAATGAATCGAGGATCGAGCTTTTCTCTCTTTCCAAATCTCAGTAACTCCTTTCCATGGAGCAACACGTAACAACACACGATCTCCTATATCGAATTCCACGCCCTTTCGACGAAGATCAAAGATAACTCTTTTGTCGATCTTGTGAGGTTTTTATACGTTGTCGGATCGTTTCAATCTTTTCCGTAGTCATACGCACTCAACTCCCGGCCCCAACAACGTTGCTTCACCCACCTCATCCCAAAGATCTCGAGAATGACACTTTCTTCCATACAACGCCTCGAATGGAGCCATGCCAATACTTGCTTGATAACTCATTGTCAGTAGGAAAACTCCACCAATGGTAAGAACTTATCCCAACTTCCTGAAGTCAAGGACACAAAGTCTTAATAAATCTTCAAGAGTTTGAATAGTCCTCTCGATTGTTCGTCCGTCTCGAGGATGATATGCCAACTAAATCGTAAACTGCGCCCATAGCTTTTTGCAAACTAACCCAAAATCGTGAAGTGAATCTTGGGTCTCGATCGTAAACTATGGATACCGGCATACCATGCGCCTTACAATCTCGCTTATGTACATACGAGCAAGACGCTCAAGTGTATAAGTTTCTCAGATTGGTAAGAAATGAGAAGACTTGGTCAATCTATCAACAATGACCCAAATCGCATCTACGCCTTGAGAAACCTTGGGAAGACCAAGAATTAAATCCATGGTAATGTGCTCCCACTTCCATTCGAATTTCAAGTGGTTGCAATGGACCTTTTGGTACTTGATGCTCCACCGACTCATTGACAAGTTAGACACCTCGAGATAAACAACGCTATCTCTCTCTTCATATTGCTTCCACCAAAATGTACGATTTAAGATCACGATACATTTTGTACTCCCAAGATGGATTGCAAATCTGTGTGTGTCAGGCGCTCCATCATGATTTTATACTTTAAATCGTGATCGTTAGAACACAAAGTCCGAGTCGACTCAAGTATTCCTTCATCATCGATTCTTGCTTCCGCATAGCACCTTCGCACTTTCTTCCTCATACGACATCACCCGTGTCTCAGTAGTTCGAGCAGCCTTTAACTTTATCAATTAAAGTCTGGCTCTACTCAGATATTCGCCATCATCACATGGGTCCCTCGAGTCTTTAACTCTATCTCCATCCTTTGCAAGTCACACAAAATGGGCCTTCATACGACAATATCGCACTGCATTCACATATGATCTTCTACTCAATGCGCCACCTACCACGCTCGCTTTTCCAAGATGGTATCGATGGTACGATCATAATCTTTCAACAGTTCAAGCCAACATCTTTGTCGCATGTCGAGTTCCTTTTGAGTGAAGAAATATTCGAGGCTTTTATGATCCAGAAAGATCTCCACTTTCTCCCCATACAAGTAATGCCTCCAAATCTTTAAAGTGAAGATAACAAACCGCTAACTCTAGATCACGAGTAGGATAATTCCTCTCATATTCTTTCGAGTTGTCGTGAGGCATAAAGCTATGACTTTCCCATGTTGCATGAGAACACATCCTAACCTTTGCCTCAAGCATCACATAGAGATGACAAATCCTCCAAACCAGATGGTATTGTCGTAACAGTGCTTCGAAATGAGTCTCTCTCGAGTTCTTGAAAACTCTTCTCACATTCCTCGCCCAACCAAATTTCAGATCTTCCGAGTCACCGAAGTTAATGGAGTAGCGATTCGAGAAACCCTTCCACTTAATCTCCGATAATAACCAACTAAACCGAGAAAGCTACGATTTTGGCCATCGATTTAGGTTGCTCCCAACTTTCAATAGCTTCAATCTTTCACGGGTCAACAGATATTCCACGACTTGATACCACGTGCCCAAGGAATGCTACTTTCTCAAGCCGTAACTCGTGATTTCTTCAACTCGCATAAAGCTTATATTCACGAAGCTTTTGGAGTATCAAATTTCAAGTGTTGCTTTCATGATCTTCACGGCTTTTGGAATAAATAAGGATGTCATCAATAAAGACGATCACAAAGTGATCCAAATATTCCTTGAATACTTGCTCATCATATCCATGAAGGCAAAGCAGGAGCATTAGTCAATCCAAAAGACACGACTAGAATTCATAATGCCCGCATCGAAGTTCGAAAAGCCGCCTTTCGAATGTCATCTGCTCTAATCTTCAATCGGTGATATCCTAATGAAGATCAATCTTTGAAAAGAATTTCGCTCCTTGCAATCGGGTCAAACAGTCATCAATATACGTGGTAATGGGTACCTATTTTTGATGGTGACATGATTCAACTCCCGATAATCAATACAAAGTCGATACTCCCATCTTTCTTCTTCATTTAATGTAACAGAGCACCCCAAGGAGAAGTACTAGGATTTAATAAAGCCAATGTCTAACAATTCCTCGCATTGGGTCTTTAACTCCTCAAGTTCAATAGAGCCATTCGACATGGCTTTTGAAATGGGTTTTGTACCGTTCAAGGTCGATACAAAATTCAATTTCACGCCTGGGTAGGCCAGAAGTTCTTCGTGGAATACATCAGAAATTCATTAACAATAGAAATATCATTCAAAATCGACGATTTTTGTTTAGATCCGTGATATGAGCTAAGAAAGCTTCGACATCCATTTTTCAATAAATAAATAGCTTTTGGCTTCGAGATGATGTTGATTGATTTTAATGGTTTGGTCATTGAATTCGCATAATAGGTTGGTTAGAATATGAAAGCTAACAACCTTATTTAAAATAATCAATTTTTTGCATGATGAGTAGTTAACCAATCAATCCTTTAGAATCACATCAAATGCAAGTATTTTCAATGAAATAAGATCGACAGTAACGAGGGTACCGATTTGAACCAAACAAGACTTATAAACAAAGTGGATGTAATGAAGGTTTCTCCAAACTGAGTTTCAACAGATAAGTCAAAGTCCAATTTCTCCTGAGTCAAATTTAAACGCTGAGAGCAAGTAGAGAGAAATAAAAGAATGGGTAGAACCCAGATCAAATAAGGTATAAACTTCGCTAGAGTTTATGATAAGTTTACCCTGATGATGCCTCGCTCGTTCTTCGCTTTTGGGAGGTCACAACAAACGCCTCCTCAGACTAACGGCTTTGACTTTTTTCGGGACGGCTTTGGTGCTCCATCCTAGTTGAACTTGGTTTTCGTGAACGACAAAAATCTGCCAGTGACCTTTCTTTCCACAATTATAACACGCTTTTGACGGCATCGCAGCTTTGACCGATGTGTCCCTCCCTCCACATTTGAAGCATATACGATAGTGGTCGTTCTCCTTCCTTAAACAACAGCGTGTCGGTGTCGACGCTTTCCATCATTGTTGAATCTCTTCTTCGAAATGTCCATTATTATTTTGGCCACGATTACCACCAAGTGGTTACCATTTTCGCCCGTTGATTTCCTCCACGCTTGTTGTCACCGCTCACGATCGCTCACTAGTATTATTTTTTTTGCCGCATTTTTTTCGTTGGGACGACTCATTATCACGCCCAATAATCGAGCCCTATTATTAACATCCGAATACAAAACACGCTTTTATGAGAGATAAGATATCGACGTATCTCGTGTTTCAAACCTCTTAAAAACATTTCGCCATTCTCTCCTCATTATCAACCAAATGGGACGCAAACCGGATAACTCGACAAACTTGGCTTCAGATCGCGCGATACTATCATGTTGTTTTGTTTCAAGCTTGATGAACTCTACCTCTTTCATGTGATTTAATACTTTTCGGAAAGTACTTGTCGTTGAATAATTCTTCGAACTTCTCCCAAGACATCTTCAGTCAAGCAAGCAGTCGAGTACGTTTTACATATTCCCACCAAGAACCGCCTCCGCACGCAACACGAAGGTGGCAAAGGAACCTTTGCTCCTCTGAGCATCCCAAGACATCAAATATCTTGTTGATCCGCTTTATCCACATCTCCGCCTTTAAGTGGTTTTTGCTCTCCAAAAAACTCCGGTGGTCCCCAGCCTTAAACCGCTTGGCGGTGACCGTCCGAGAGTCGCAAGATTTCCACCGCATTTTGGACAGAGCCGCTTCGCCGATGTCGCATGAATCAGATAAAGCCTCGAACATTCCATCGCTCATCATTTCGTCGGTGTTGTTGTTGTCATTTCGAGGATTGTCGCTCTCGATGCACATTATCCTCGATTATCGATCCGTGGAGACTCAACGGCCTCTCTCGTGCTCCATCGATATTCTCAACATTCTCTGATGTCATTTTCAAATATCGCCACAAAACAAGAGTTAAATAACATATCACATATTATCCCTATACTCCGACATACCAATTAAATACCAAATAAACTTAGTAGGTCATACTATCGAAAAGAATTCCCGCCTCCCTCCTAGTTCTTATCTCACATCTTAGCTGTGGATCATATCCCTAAGCTTTGATATTAATCGTGACGCCCCCAAAATAGGTATACATCACCTATTCGAGTCGCCAAATACATGGTACAAAAATATAAATACAATCTTAATTATACAACAAGAGAGTCATGTGAGTTTTAATACAAATATCTTTCTTCTAGATAATATTCACTCGTAATAAGTCCTCATTACATTTATTGTCACACTATTTAATGTAATAGTGAGGACTACTAGCTAATACTATCATCCGGACCATCACTCCGCTCCCCGACTCGTCCCAAACCACGCTCTCATTTCCTCAAGAGAACAAAGGAAAGAAAGGGTGAGCTCAACTAGCCCAAGAAGAAATATTATGACTAAGATAATGCGTAATAAATTATCATTAGTCTTCAACAATGTTAAACCGATAAAATACAATGTACATCAAGTTTAATCGCAATGGATCAAGCAATCCATTAAAAGAGTCAAGTAGAGAATAAAATCTACTATCTTTTATGATTTAAAAGGTTTTTCATCACTTTTATCGCCGAGACTCAAATTTTAATAAATAATCCATCATCGAATCACCCCCGCACTACTACCAAGGATATTCTTTAAGATCACGACCACAAATTATCCATGCACTACTTGCCAAGGATATTCGTGTATTCATCAATGGTCATGATCATGTCAACAATCGTCCATTAATTCATTACTACGCTAAAAGGATTTTTACCACATCATTTGTAACATTACTGGCCATGATTATACCGAATAATCTCGGTCATAATCATACCAAGTTCATCTACGCACTGTGCCACGTATGACTTTCAACATAATATATAAACATGAGGATGATGACAATGATATAAGAATTCAATAAAACAAGTTCACAAATTAATTTGTCCAGAACCAATAACGCCCAAATTGTCAACACGATACTTCTTTTTGTAGAATAAAATTCAAAAATGCTCGTAAGAATATTTCCATGAAAAGATAATGGATGAAGCGAAAATATCAAGGATATTCCACTAATTTCATGGAGTATAAGTCAAAACTTTAACCAACCGAGAAGCGACTTGGTTAATCTATCAACAATAACCCAAATCGCATCTATGCCTTGAAACTTTGGGAAGACACAGAATGAAATTCATGGTAATTGCTCCCACTTCCATTCCTAATCTCAAGTGGTTCAATGGAGTATGATGTTCGCGCCTTTACACGTCAGTAAGTTAAACATCTCGAGATAAACTCCGCGATCTCTCTCTTCGTCGTTGAACAGCTTCGAACTTCTTCCCAAGATATCTTCAATGGCAAAGTCGAGTACGCTTTTACAAATTCCCACCAAGAATCCGCCTCAGACGCGAATACGACATGAAGGTGGCAAAGGAACCTTTTGCTCCTGAGCATCCCAAGACATCAAATATCTTGCAGATCTGTTTTATCCACGCTCCACCTTTAAGTGGTTTCGCTTCCAAAAACTCCGATGGTCCCAGCCTCTTAAACCGCTTGGCGGTGGACCGTCCGAGAGTCGCCAGAGATTTCCACTTGCATTTTTGGATGAGCCGCTTCTTACCGATGTTGCATGAATCAGATAAAACCTCCGAACATTCCATCGCTCATCATTTGGTCAAGGTTGTTGTTCATTTCGAGGATTGTCGCCTTCACGATGCACATTATCCCGATTATCGATCCGTGGAGACTCAACGGCCTCTCGTGCTCCATTGATATTCTCAACATTCTCGGATGTCGCTTTTCAACATCGCCACAAAACAAGAGTTAAATAACATATCACATATTATCCCTATACTCGACATACCAATTAAATACCAAATAAACTTAGGTAGGTCATACTATCGAAAAGAATTCCCCGCCTCATCCCTCCTAGTTCTTATCTCACATCTTAGCCAGGATCATATCCTCAAGCTTTGATACTAACCGTGACGCCCCCAAAATAGGGTATACATCACCTATTCTCAATCGCCAAATACATGGTACGTAATACAAATACAATCTTAATTATACAATAAGAGAGTCATGAGTTTCAATATAAACATCGCATTTTTGTACAATATTCACTCTAATAATAAGTCCTCATTACATTTATTGTCACACTATTTAATCGTAATAAAGGAGAACTACTAGCTAATACTATCATGGGACCATCACTCCGCTCCCCGACTCGTCTCAGCCCACGTTCTCATTTTCTCAAGAGAACAAAGAAAGAAAGGGTGAGCTCAACTAGCCCAAGAAGAAATATTATGACTAAGATAATGCGTAATAAATTATCATTAGTCTTCAACAATGCTAAACCGATAAAATACAATGTACATCAAGTTTAACTGCAATAATCAAGCAATCCATTAAAAGAGTTAAGTAGAGAATAAAATCTACTATCTTTTATGATTTAAAAGGTTTTTCATCACTTTTATCGCCGAGACTCAAATTTTAATAAATAATCCACATCATCGAATAACCCCCGCAGACTACTACCAAGGATATTCTTTAAGATCACGACCACAAATTATCCATGCACCACGGCCAAGGAAATTCGTGTATTCATCAACCAATCGTGATCATGTCAACAATCGTCCATCAACGCATTACTACTAAAAGGATTTTTACCACATCATTTGTAACATTACTGGCCATGATTATACCGAATAATCTCTCGGTCATAATCATACCAAGTTCATCTATGCACCACAAAAGCCACGTATGACTTTCAACATAATATAAACATGAGGATGATGACAATGATATAAGAATTCAATAAAACAAGTTCACAAATTAATTTGTCCAGGAACCAATAACGTCCAAATTGTCAACATGATACTTCTTTGTAGAATAAAATTCAAAAATGCTCAGAAGAATATTTCCATGAAAAGATACTGGATGAAGCGAAAATATCAAGGATATTCCACTAATTTCATGGAGTATAGAAGTCAAAACTTTAACCAACTGAGCAGACTTGGTTAATCTATCAACAATAACCCAAATCGCATCTATGCCTTGAGAAACTTTGGGAAGACCTGTAACGAAATTCATGGTAATTCGTTCCCACTTCCATTCCGGAATCTCAAGTGGTTGCAATGGACCCTTTGGTACTTAATGCTCCGCCTTTACACGTTGGCAAGTTAAACATCTCGAGATAAACTCCGCGATCTCTCTCTTCATATTGTTCCACCAAAATGTATGTCGAATATCATGATATATTTTGGTACTCCCAGAATGGATTGCAAACGGGGTGTTGTGTGCCTCCATCATTATTCTATGCTTCAAGTTAGAATCGTTAGGAACGCAAAGTCTAGAGTTGACTCGAAGTATTGCGATATTGTCATGTTGTTTTGTTCCAGCTTGATGAACTCTACCTTTTTCATGTGACAAATACTTTCGGGAAAGTACTTGTCGTTGAACAGTTCTTGGAACTTCTCCCAAGACACATCTTCAATGCGGCGGAGTCGAGTACGCTTTACAAATTCCCACCAAGAATCCGCTTCTCAGACGCAACACGAAGGTGGCAAAAGGAACCTTTGCTCCTGAGCATCCCAAGACATCAAATATCTTGCAGATCTGCTGTTTTATCCACGCCTCGCCTTTAAGTGATTTTGGTTCTCCAAAACTCCGATGGTCCCAGATTCCTTAAACCGCCATGGGACTGGCCCGAGAGTCGCCAAGATTTCCACCGCATTTTGGACAGAGCCGCTTCGCTTCGATGTTCGTATGAATCAGATAAAGCCTCCGAACATTCCATCGCTCATCATTTCGTCGGTGTTGTTGTTGTTGTTTGCTCGAGGATTGTCGCGCTTCCCGATGCACATTATCCTCGACTATTAATCTGTGGAGACTCAACGGCCTCACGTGCTCCCGATGATATTCTCAACATTCTCGGATGTCGTTTTCAAATACTGCCACAAAACAAGAGTTAAATAACATATCACATATTATCCCTATACTCTGACATACCAATTAAATACCAAATAAACTTAGGTAGGTCATACTATCGAAAGAATTCCCCGTCTCTCCCCTCCTAGTTCTTATCTCACATCTTAGCCAGGGATCATATCCCTAAGCTTTGATACCAACTGTGACGCCCCCAAAATAGGTATACATCACCTATTCTGAATCGCCAAATACATGGTACAGAATACAAATACAATCTTAATTATACAATAAGAGAGCTGTGAGTTTCAATACAAATACTGTCTTTTAGACAATATTCACTCTCAGAATAAGTCCTCGTTACATTTATTGTCACACTATTTAACAGAATAGTGAGGACTACTAGCTAATACTATCATCCAGACCATCACTCCGTTCCCCGACTCGTCCCAGCTACGTTCTCATTTCTGAAGAGAACTGTGAAAGAAAGGGTGAGCTCAACTAGCCCAGTAAGAAATATTATGACTAAGATAATGCAGAATAAATTATCATTAGTCTTCAACAATGCTAAACTGATAAAATACAATAGACATCAAGGTTAACTGCAGCGAATCAAGCAATCTATTAAAAGAGTCAAGTAGAGAATAAAATCTACTATCTTTTATGATTTAAAAGGTTTTTCATCACTTTTATCGCCGAGACTCAGCTTAATAAATAATCCACATCATCGAATCACCCCTGCACTACGGCCAAGGATATTTTTTAGTATCACGACCACAAATTATCCATACACTACGGGCCAAGGAAATTCGTGTATTCATCAATGGTCATGATCATGTCAACAACTGTCCATCAATGCATTACGGCCAAAAGGATTTTTACCACATCATTTGTAACATTACGGTCATGATTATACCGAATAATCTCTGGTCATAATCATACCAAGTCCATCTATGCACTACAGGCCACAGATGACTTTCAACATAATATAAACATGAGGATGATGACAATGATATAAAAATTCAATAAAACAAGTTCACAAATTAATTTGTCCAGAACCAATAACGCCCAAATTGTCAACACGATACTTTTGTAGAATAAAATTCAAAAAATGCTCGTAAGAATATTTCCATGAAAAGATATGGATGAAGTTTAAAATATCAAGGATATTCCACTAATTTCATGGAGTATAGAAGTCAAAACTTTAACCAACTGAGCAGACTTGGTTAATCTATCAACAATAACCTAAATCGCATCTATGCCTTGAGAAACTTTGGGAAGACCTGTAACGAAATTCATGGTAATGCGTTCCCACTTCCATTTCGGAATCTCAAGTGGTTGCAATGGACCCTTTGGGTACTTGATGCTCCGCCTTTACACGTTGACAAGTTAAACATCTCGAGATAAACTCCGCGATCTCTCTCTTCATATTGTTCCACCAAAATATATGTCGAATATCATGATATATTTTGGTACTCCCAAAATGGATTGCAAACGGGGTGTTGTGTGCCTCCATCATTATTCTGTGCTTCTAGTTAGAATCGTTAGGAACGCAAAGTCTAGAGTTGACTCAAGTATCATTGACATCTTTGTCATGTTGTTTTGTTCCACTTGATGAACTCTACCTCTTTCATGTGACAAATACTTTCGGGAAAGTACTTGTTGTTGAACAGATTCTTCGAACTTCTCCCAAGACATCTTCAGCTGGCAGTTGAGTACGTTTTACAAATTCCCACCAAGAATCTTTCCTCTCAGACGCAATACATGAAGGTGGCAAAGGAACCTTTGCTCCTGAGCATCCCAAGACATCAAATATCTTGCAGATCTGTTTTATCCACATCTCCTTTCAAGTGGTTTTGCTCTCCAAAAACTCCGGTGGTCCCAGCCTTAAACCGCTTGGCGGTGACCGTCCGAGAGTTGCAAGATTTCCACCGCATTTTGGACAGAGCCGCTCTTGCTCGATGTTGCATGAATCAGATAAAGCCTCCAACATTCCATCGCTCATCATTTGGTCGGTGTTGTTGTTTGCTCGAGGATTGTCGCCTTCTCGATGCACATTATCCTCGATTATTGATCTGTGGAGACTCAACGGTCTCCGTGCTCCATTGATATTCTCAACATTCTGGATGTCGCTTTTCAAATACCGCCACAAAACAAGAGTTAAATAACATATCACATATTATCCCTATACTCGACATACCAATTAAATACCATATAAACTTAGTAGGTCATACTATCGAAAGAATTCTGCTCTCCCTCCTAGTTCTTATCTCACATCTTAGCCAGGATCATATCCTAAGCTTTGATACTCAACCGCATGACGCCCCAAAATAGGTATACATCACCTATTCTAATCGCCAAATACATGGTACGTAATACAAATACAATCTTAATTATACAATAAGAGAGTCATGAGTTTCAATACAAATATCATCTTTTTGATAATATTCACTCGTAATAAGTCCTCATTACATTTATTGTCACACTATTTAATGTAATAAAGTGAGGACTACTAGCTAATACTATCATCCCGGACCATCACTCCGCTCCTCGACTCGTCTCAAACCACGCTTTCATTTCTCAAGAGAGAATGGTGAAAGAAAGGGTGAGCTCAACTAGCCCAAAGAAGAAATATTACGACTAAGATAATGCGTAATAAATTATCATTAGTCTTCAACAATGCTAAACCGATAAAATACAATAGACATCAAGTTTAATCAGAATAATCAAGTAATCCATTAAAAGAGTCAAAGTAGAGAATAAAATCTACTATCTTTTATGATTTAAAAGGTTTTTCATCACTTTTATCATTTAAACTCAACTTAATAAATAATCCACATCATCGAATCACCCCTCGATATAGCCAAGGATATTTTTAGTATCAATGCACTATTAAATTATCCATACACTACGTAAGACCCCTACTTATTATTAATGAAATTTTATTTTTTCTATTTATTATATTGAAATAGTAAGGGTTGATTTGATTAATGTGGATAGTTATGGGTAAAATACGCAAATATTTCAAAATAAGTAAGTGGTTATAAAATATTCATCATTGTTGGGAATATTCGTTTTGGTCGTGGAATATTCTCACATCTCGGGGAATATTCGCATTTACTGCCGCTAGCCTTTTGTGGGCCCCATAACTGAAAGCGATTGGATGAAGAAAACGACAAATATAAGTTGTTTAAAAATAACTACAGTAGTTGTTATCAAGATTATCATCGTTAAAATACCTATGGTTAAAACACAAGAAGACACTGCAGATTGCACCAATTATCGATTCTTACGTAAGAAGACACTACTCAATAATGGCTACATTAATTATCGCTCAAAGATTTTATCGATTTAATAATTGTTGCGTTGATATTTTATATCATCATTGTTTCAATAATTGTCATTACACAAAGATTTTCATTATCGAAGCTAATAATTCATATTATCTCGAATAATATTATTAGATAACATTATTGGCAATGTCTAGAAAGTTCGCCTAAGGAGAGGTTTGGTCACCTAATCAATTGCTGCAAGTAAGGAGAAATTCTTATCGAAGCCCTCTTTCGTGGAACCGCTCGTTGTCAAGATTGTGATTCTCGTA
This sequence comes from Panax quinquefolius, assembly GCA_020205615.1. Classification (NCBI taxonomy): domain Eukaryota; kingdom Viridiplantae; phylum Streptophyta; class Magnoliopsida; order Apiales; family Araliaceae; genus Panax; species Panax quinquefolius. The sequence continues at coordinate 35,781,144 of CM035154.1, read as the reverse complement.
ATATTATTCGTGAATAATTAATTATTGATGAGGAAAATATTGATTTTATGTGGATATAGATGGAGAAAATTTTAATGTGACAATTGTTTAAAATTGAAATTTTTATCTTTTTTGATAAAATAATTCATTTAAATATATTATTATATTTTAATAATATAATAATGATGATATTTTTTACGATGAATGTGGGATATATGAGTATATATGGAGGAGTATTTTGTTACCAAAAATATTTAAAGCGTGTTTTATGTGTTGCATGGACCCCATTTCTCGACTAAAATTTGATTATACCGTAAAATCGTCTGCTTATGGATTTTTGGCCAATTTCTGCTTTGGAATTTGGAAAAACTTTCTTCCGCAAAGTTGTAGAGAATTTAATTTCCTATAAAAACTCGCGAGATTCAAATTTTTCGATAAAAGGGCTATTTATTATGAATTATTGAAGTTTTGAGTTCCAAAATAATTAATTTTTGGAAGTATAAAATATTTAAAATGACAAAACGTTTTTTGTCATTGTTGTGGGTCTTATATATGTGTTAGAAGTGGTCGGATTCAGATCCTTAGAAGTGGGTGTAGGAATTGTAATATTAATATTAATATTTTAATAAATTTTCTACTTTTTGGTGTTCTAAGCATTTTCCTATAAAATAGGTGCTTAGGTTAGAATTGAAAATCACACGTAAATTGAAGTTTTCTCTCTATATTATCGAAAGCGTATTCTTGTGAGTATTTTGAGTATACTTTGAGTATTGCTATACTACGGCAAGTTCAAGTTATAGCTTTATATCCAAAGATTCCAGCTTAAATCGCCTTTTTGAGGTAAGGGATATTATTTTTTTCAGAATGATATTATTTCTTCAATATCATTATGTTGAAATATTGATCCAAGCTTTTATCAAATTTGGAACTTTTGGTGTCTGAGTTACTATTCACGATACTCAAGACTATTCACGATATCTATTAATTATTCATTTATCACGACATTATTCATCGAAAAATAAAAATTTTCCTTTTCGCCTAAAATATCTATGTGGATACTAGCTTTGATTGTATCCATGCTTTGATCATTCTCGAATTTTACACCACTACGATTATTTTTTGAGATTTTTTGGACATGGATAAAACAAAGTACTAATTCTTAATCCTTAATCCTTGTCATTTTGTTTCAATGGATTCGTTTCTTCAAAAAATATTTTCATCATCCTCGCCTTAAATGATGATATTATTGAATATCTTTGGCCCAGTAGTGCAAAAGATGAATGATTTTCGATGAATATCTTTGGCCCGTAGTGCAAAGATGAACAGTGTTTAGATGAACATTAATTAATCGATGAATATCTTTCGCCTCAGAAAGTAAAAGATGAATATTTGATTCCAGATATATATCGATTGATGTTCAGTAGGATAAAAGATAGACGATGAACTTTTAAATTCATACATGAAGATAGTAGTTTGCATTCTCTACTTAACTCTTCTAATGAATTATTATTTCATCATGCGAATATTGATTTAAAACTTGTTGCCTATTGTATTCTATTAGATTTTTCCCTCGTCAAGACTAACGATAATTTGTTGTATATTATATTAGTCATAATATTCTTTTATCGGGCTAGTTGAGCTCACCCTTTTCCTTTTGTTCCATTTTTCTTCTCGTGAGGCGTAGAATATAAATAATACTTAGTGGGGTATGAAATGAAGGTTCTAGAGAGAGTTGTTTAGTAGTCCTCACCATTTTTGTAAAATAATGTATTAATAAATGTGATGAGGATTTATTTGAGTATAGATATTGTCTGTAAGATAATATTTGTATTCAAACTCTCGCTTTCATTGTTGTAATAATAAAGTTGTAGTTATTTCGCATCATGTATCGACAACTCGTAATAGGTGATGTATACCTATTTTTGGGGGCGCCACACTACGAGCCAAGGAAATTGTGTATTCATCAATGGTCATGATCATGCCAACAATCGTCCATCAATGCACTACTACCAAAAAAGGATTTTTACCACATCATTTGTAACATTACGGCCATGATTATACCGAATAATCCTCGGTCATAATCATACCAAGTCCATCTACGCACTAAAGCCACGAGATGACTCAACATAATATAAACATGAGGATGATGACAATGATATAAGAATTCAATAAAACAAGTTATTTAATTAATTTGTCCAGAACCAATAACGCCCAAATTGTCAACACGATACTTTTTGTAGAGTAAAATTCAAGAATGCTCGTAAGAATATTTTCATGAAAAGATATCGAATGAAGCGAAAATATCGAGGATATTCCACTAATTTCATGGAGTATAAGTCAAAACTTTAACTAAGTATAATAAAAAATGGAATAACAAAAGAAATCACCACGCATGCAGATTGCAGATGTATAAAAGTTATTCCAACAGAATAATAAGTAATCTGAACCAGTCAAAGTAAATTGCAAGACCGACAAGATGTTCCAATGTAATAATAAAGAATGGAATAACAACAGAAATCACCACGCGTGCGCAGCATTGTGATGTATATGTTATTCCAATGTAATACTAAATAATCGGAATCTGTGTTCTACGTAAACGCATGCATGCATGTGATATTCCAATGTAATAATAAAGACGGAATCAGAATCCCAGAAAAACGCATGCATGTGATATTCCAATGTAATAATAAATAATGGAATAACAATGTAAATCACCAAGTATAGGTAGTTCACAGATACAAAAGTTATTCCAATGTAATAATAAAGAATGGAATAATGTAAGAATTTCACCAAGTATAGGTAACTCACAGATACAAAAGTTATTCCAATGTAATAATAAAGAATGGAATAATGTAAGTTCTCTTCATGAATACAAAAGGAATAATACCCTTACCATAAAAGAAACTTGATATCGGAGTGGTGAGTGAAGTAGAGAATACTCTTATTCTTTCTCTCTATAATTTCTCTCAGAGTTTCAAAGTGAATTCAGTAAAAAAAATAATGAAGGAATGAGCTTCTATTTATAGAATAATGGATCAGATAAGAATTAAACTCATGAAACGGCTCAGATTAATTTACTTTAATCGGACGGATCCATAATTAAAGCAAAATCTTTTAAATAAAATATAATATATTCTATTTATAATCTAATAAAACTAATAACTTTATAAAAGTTTTCTTTTTATATAAAAAGATTTTTTACTACGCAAAACACTATCGCAGCACTATGCAACATTACGCATAATAAATTATAATATAATCTAATTATTGTCTAATAAAACTAATAACTTTATAAAAGTATTTTGTTTTATATAAAAGATTTTCTTATTAGCCTAATAAAACGTAATAACTTTATAAAAGTATTCATTTTTATATAAAGTTTTTCGCTTTTATTACGTTAATAATACTAATAAAACAAAACCGGAGTGACTTATCACGTAAGCCTTTAATAATCAATATCGTATGCTACTACGCAACCATGCCAGACATCGCATTTTTTTACTACCGAGTAGTTCAACAAGATTAATCTCAGAACTTCCGCCGTTATTTTCATAAAATATTTTTGTCGCTTTCTCAATCCGACAATAATTCATTCGCTAGGGGTCCACTAATAATTGTACTTGGTCGCACGGATATTCCCGATAAAAAGAATATTTCCACCAATCGAATATAATACGATAACTCAGATACTTTGCAAAATTTGTAAATATTACCCACAACTATAACATTATATCAAATTCATTCTATAATATTCAAAAATGATATTTATAGAAAATTCATTTTATTCATAAAAGTTGGGTCTTACAATCTCCCATTCTTATAAAATTTCGCCTCAAAATTAGGGTACGACTGGTATATCAAGAGGTAAGGATATCTTGATTTCATTTCGATTCTAACTCCTGTGTCATTTTCTCAACATCGTGGTTTCTCCACAAAACTTTGACTTGAGGTATAACCTCGAGCATGTAATATGTTCCTTCTTATCCAAGATTTGAACAGGAACCAATCGAATATAATATGATAACTTGCATACTTTGCAAAATTTGTAAATATTACCCACAACTATAACATTATATCAAATTCATTCCATAATATTCAAAAATGATATTTATAGAAAATTCATTTTATTCATAAAAGTTAGGGTCTTCAATGCCGCTTGCGTGCCGAAGTTCTTTTTGGGTGAAGAAATATTTGAGGCTTTTTATGGTCCAGATAAATCTTCACTTTCTCCCCATATGTGTAGTGTCTCCATTTTCAACGCTGAACGATCGGCCGCTAACTCTAGATCACGAAAGTAGGATAATTCCTCTCATATTCTTTCGAGTTGTCGTGAGGCATAGGTTATGACTTTCCCATGTCGCATGAGAACACATCCTAACCCTTTGCTCAAGCATCACCGCAGATAACAAATTCATCCGCATTTAGATGGTATTGCCAAAACAGTTTTAAATGAGTCTCCTCTCGAACTCTTAGAAACTCTTCTCGCATTCCTCGCTCCATACGAATTTTGTATCTTTCCGAGTCACCGAAAGTTAATCTGAGTAGCGATTCGAGAAAATCCTTCCACGAATCTCCGATAATAACCAAATTTAAGCCCATAAAGTCACAGACTTTGGCCACCGATTTTGTTGCTCTAACTTCAGATTGCTTCAATCTTCACGGGTCAACAGCTACTCTATGTTTTGACACCACGCACTCCAAGGAATGCTACTTCTCTCGCCGTAACTCGCATTTCTTCATCTTCGCATATAGCTTGTTTTCACGAAGCCTTTCAAGTATCATCTTCAAATGGTGCTCATGATCTTCACGACTTTTGGAATAGATGAGGATGTCATCAATAAAGACAACAACGAATCGATCCAAATATTCCTTGAATACTGGCTCATCATATCCATGAAAGCAAAGCAGGAGCATTAGTCAATCTAAAAGACATGACTAAGAATTTATAATGCCCATACCGAAGTTCAAGGCGCCTTTTGAATATCCTCAATTTTAATCTTCATTGATGATATCCGTAATCTAAGATCGATCTTTGAAAAAGAATTGTGCTCTCGCAGAATCGGTCGAAAACAGTCATCAATGCGAGGTAGCGGATACCTATTCTCGATGGTGACATGGTTTAATTCTCAGAGTTAATACTAAAGTCGCATACCCCGCTTCTTTCTTCTTTACGAATAAAACAGGAGCTCCTCAAGGAGATGTACTAGGACGAATAAAACCGATGTCTAACAATTCCTGTAGTTGGACTTTTAACTCCTGAAGTTCAATAGGAGCCATTTGATATGGGGTTTTAGAAATGGATTTTGTGAACGGTTCAAGGTCAATAAAGAATTCAACATCACGTTCTGGGGGTAGACCGGGAAGTTCTTCAGGAAATTCTTTAACAACAGAAATATTATCCAAATCTGACTTGTCTCTGTTCAAATCCATAACATGGGCTAAGAAAGGTTGACATCCGTCTTTCAATAAACGAATAGTTTTGTGGCTTGAAATGATAGTGACGTATTTTAGTGGTTTAGTTGCTTGAATTTGTATAACAGGTTGGTTAGGAATGTGAAAACTAATAACCTTACGAAAACAATCAATTTTGGCATAATGAGTGGTTTACCAATCAATTCCTAAAATCACATCAAAAGCAAGTATCTTTAAAGAGATAAGATCAACAGGTAATGTGATAGTGCCAAATTGGATCATGCAAGATTTATAAACTGTAGATTTAACGAAGGTTTCACCCAACGGAGTTTCAACATATAAGTCAAAGTCCAATTTCTCCGGAGTCAAGTTTAAACGTTAAGCACAAGCAGGAGAGATAAAAGAATGGCTAGAACCCAGATTCAAGAAGGTATAAACTTCGCAAGAGTTCAAGATTAGCTTACCTCCGTGATCACCTCGCTCGGGTTCTCACGCTTTTGCCCACCACGATAAACTCTCTTCCAGAACCGCCGATTTCGACTTATCCGGCAAATTTGGAATCACCATCCCTACCGAACTTGGTTTCGCTTATAGTACAATCTCGAAAGATATGTCCTTCCTTTCCACAATTATAACATACATGGATTGTGTGGGTAGTTTCAATGATATGTCCCTCTTTCCCGCATTTGTAACATCTAACCGGTGGTCGCTTCTCTCCCTAGAATTTGTTATTGATGTTGGTGTCGCCATTGATGTCTTCCCATCATTGTTGAATCTCCTCTTTCTGAATTTTCCACTGACTCACATCTCCTATTATCACGGGCCACGATTACCACCCGAGTGGTTACCGCTTTGTCCGTATTTTTCCTCTCTCTCATTTGGTTATCATCGCTTTGATGATCGCTATCACCCCAGATGATGACTCGGTCAGGATCCTCCATTGAGTATACTCATTATCACTCTCTAATAATCGAGCCTTGTTGATAACATCCTCGAATACGAGAAAATTTATGAGAGATAAGGTATCGACGAATCTCTCGGTTTTAGCACCTCTCGTAAACATCTGCGTCATAATTCCTCATTTTCTACCAAATGAGGTGCAAAACCCGATAACTCCGTGAACTTCGCCTCGCATCGAGACACCGCCATGTGGTTCTGCTCCACTAATAAACTCTACCTCCTTCATACGATTTAATAATTTCGTGGATAGTACTCGCTATCGACAGCTTTTTGAAATCTTTCCCAAGACATGTTGAAAGGGGCAATTGGTACGCTTCACTTGATTTCCACCAAGAATCGCCTCTCCACTTTAACATAAAGGTGGCGAATGGAACCTTATGTTCCTCGCGCATCCCAAGACATCGAATATCTTGGTAATTTGCTTGACCCATGTTTCCGCCTTTAATTTGCTTAAGCTTTCCCGTAAATCTGGTGGTCCCAACTCCTCGAATCGCTTGGGTCAGGATGCATCACAAGGCCGCCATCATTTCCACCCATATTTTGTACACGAAGTCTCCTCGTCCGATTTTGCATGAACCGCAAAAAGCTCCTAAACATTCCATCATTCATCGCTTGCTCGGTAGCGTTGTTTACAGGAGGAATATTGCCTTTCCCGTGCACGCTCTTGGTTTTCGTGACTAAAGGTTGTTCCACGGCCTCATACACTCCATTGTTAACGCTTCAGCCAGCCCATTCTTAAATATTGTCATAAAACAAGGGTTAATTAAACAAATTAACATATCACATAATATCCCTATATTACGACCGCACCAACAAATAAGCTTAGATAGACACACTAAATAAGGATTTACTCATCTCTCCCTCCTAGTTCTATTCCCCGATCTCCGCCAGAGACCATATCCCTAAGCTTTGATATTAATCGTGACGCCCCCAAAATAGGTATACAATACCCATTCGAGTCGCCAAATACATGGTACAGAAAGCAAACTACAACTTCAATAATACAATTGTCATGCAAAATACGACAACACATACTGTGAGTTTAAATACAAATATTGTCTTCTAGACAATATCTACACCCAAATAAGTTCTCATTATAATTATTCATACACTATTTTACGTAAATAGTGAGGATCGCTAAAACATCTTTTAGAACCATCACTCCATACCCCGACTCGATCCTCGCTATGTTCTCACCTCCTAAGAAGAAAAATGGAACAAAAGGAAAAGGGTGAGCTCAACTAGCCCAAGAAGAATATTATGACTAAGATAATATACAATAAATTATCATTAGTCTTCAACAGGGAAAATCTGATGTAATATAATAGACAACAAGTTTTAGATCAACAAATGCAAATGAAATAAGAATCCATTGTAAGAGTCACGTAGAGAATGAGTTCTACTATCTTCTAAGATTTAAAAGTCCATCATCAATATTTTATCCCCTCAGAATAACAATCAATATACATCTTTAATCAAATATTCATCTTTGCACTACATGTGCCAAAGATATTCATTTGTATCACCATTGGGTCATGTTCATCTCAACACTGTTCATCTTTGCACTACGAGCCAAAGATATTCATCAGTTAATCATTCATCTTTGCACTACAGGCCAAAGATATTCAGTAATATCATCATTTAGGACTGAGGATGATGAAAAATATTTTAAAGAAAACGAATCTAGTGAGACAGAAGAACAAATATTAGGGATTCGTATTATAGTTTATCCAAGACCAATAATACTCCATAATAACCTAATTTTGAAGTAGAATTCAAAAATAGCGATCAAAACATGGATACAATCACAGATAGTAATCATAATAGATATCTTGGACAAAAGGGAAAAAATTTATTTTTCGATGAATAGTGCCGTATACGTGAATAAGGCCGATACGTGAATAAGAAACTCTACACAAAAAGTTCTAAATTTGATTAAAAGTTAAAACCAATATTTTGGCATAATGATATTCAAGAAAATAATATCATTTACGTAAGAAAATAACATCCTTACCTCAAAATAATCTGATTTCGATCGAAATATCTGATAGAAAATCAAGGAAAACTTCAGATTCTAACAAAGAACTCTCAAAGAATCAAAATACTCACAAAAATACGCTTGAGAATCTAGAGAGAAAGATAACTTGTTTCGTGTGATTTTCAATTCTAACCTAAGGCGCCTATTTATAGGAAAATGCTGTAACGCCATATAGAGACTAAAATAATAAAATAATATTATTTCTTTTCAAACTTCCTACTACACCTCACCTTTTGAACAATTAGGCAAATTTTCTTTGAACCAAAATCGCAGACCCATGTGTATTCAACACAAGTGGGTCCCACCCATAATTTAATAAAAATTATTTTATTTTTCAAAACTTCTGTAATTCATAGAAAATAGCCCGTTTATCGTAAAAAATACTAATTTTATGTCCATTCTACACTTAAATCGAATTCTCTACAACTTCAGTAGCTTTGAGTTTTTTCAAATTCCAAATAAAAAATATCCGAAATCCACAAACGGATGATTTTTTAATACCTCCATTCCGACAAAATACTGATAAAACACCTTAGCATTAATTCCTTCATTTATAACCACATAAATAAATAAATCCATCATTTATATCCACATCAAATAAATATTTTCTTATCATATAAATCAATAATTAATTATTTACAAATAATATTACAGAATCACAATTATGACAACCAAAGTCGCTCCTGTGAAAGTTAGGGGCTTTCCAATAAGGATTTCTCTCATCGGGCGCCAAGCAATTAAGCGATTCAAACCTCTCCTCGATGTAACTTTCTAGACATCACAATAATGCTATCTAATAATATTATTCAAATAATATGAATTATCGATCTAATAATGGAAAATATCAGGCAAAGGACAATTATTGAAACAATAATAATATAAACTAACAATGCAAAGAATTATTGAATCAATAACATAAAATATCGAACAAGAATTCATCGTAAAAATTATCGAGTAAGACTTTCTTCACGCATTTAATCAATAATTCAACAATATCGGCGTACATACTTTGTCGCCATCAGGCAATCACGCCAGACATCAGATTTTAACCATTTGTTATTCCAACAAAGATTAATCTGTAATAATTACGCCGGTATTTATAAAAACTCATACTTTGTCGTTTTCTTCATCCGACAGTTATTTCGTTATGGGCCCCACAAATGACTGCGCCATCGTATAGATATTCCCGACAAAAAGAATATTCCACGACCAAACGAATATTCCCCGACAATAATGATTATTTTATAACCACTTGCTTATTTTGTGAAATTTGCATATTTCACCCATAACCAAAGTATTATATCCTTATTATTTCAAGATAATAAATAGAGGAAAATTCAATTTTATTTATAATAAGTTGGGGTCTTACACCAAGTTTTCGAAATGTGAATTCTGGATTAAAAGAGTACAATTTCTTGGACATGTGATCGATAGGGACGGAATTTCGGTGGATCCCTCCAAGGTCAAGTCCGTGATTAATCGGGATCACCAAGACGCCGCTTAAGTAAGAAGTTTTCTTGGATCAAGGTGTTATTACAGAAGATTCATTCATGATTTTTCCAAGATCGAAACTCCATTGATTTAATTTGACTGAAAATCGGTGAAATTTGTTTCGGACGAAGAAGTGTGAGGAAAACTTTCAAAATTAAAGAAGAGGTTGAGTTCAAAGACCAGATTATCTCTTAGGATGATACAGAAATTTTGTGGTTTATAGTGATGCATCAGATAAAGGATAATGGCCGCAGTGCTTACGCAGAATGGTAGAGTTATCACGTGTGCGGCCACGAATAACCCGAAAGATTATGAGAAAGGGTATCTCCGACCCACGACTTGGAGTTAGTGCCGCAAAGTGGTTTTTGCTTTGAAAACTGGAGGCACTATCTCTACATGGGAGAAGTGTGAAATATATATGCATCACAAAGAGTCTCAAATATATTTTTACACGTAAAGACTTGAACACGCGCCAAAGAAGGTGGTTGGAGTTAATTAAGGACTACGATCAGGAGATTTTATACCATTCTGCAAGGCAATGTGGTTGCCGACGCCTTAAGTAGAAAAGGCCTGGATAAACCGATGATGTCGATCGAACAAAGGCGTTAATTTCAAAGAATGGAAAAGTCGAAATTGGAAGTTAAGTTGTCCCATGGAGATCGATGAGAAGTCGCTTTTATACAACCGCACAACTCTACTAGACAAGGTTAAGGAGGCTCAACTTTAGGATGATAAATGTAAAAAAGTGAAAAAGAAGATATCCGAAGGAACCGAATCAAGATTCAAGATGGATAAGGAAGGAATATTGAGGTTTGAGAGTAGAATTTGGGTACCGCCAGTACCAGAGATTAAGGAAGAAATTTTGAGCGAGGATCACAACTCACGATATTCGATTCACCCTGGTAGTACCAATATGTACCAAGATCTTCGACAACACTTTTGGTGGCCAAATTTAAAACGAGAGGTTGCAGAATGTGTTGCCAAGTGCCTGACATGTCAGAAAGTTAAAGCAGTAACATCGAGGCCGAGTGGGTTACTACAACCTTTAGAGATTCCGTAATGGAAATGGGAACATATTACGATGGATTTCGTGGTCGGCCTCACCGACAACTCGTAAAGGCTACGACGCAAAGATGGGTTATTGTTGACCGATCGATTTAAATCCGCACACTTCCTTCCGATCAAAATCGATTCAACTTAGATCGGTTAAGCAAGGTTATATGTGAAAGAGATTGTTTCAAGGCACGGAGTTCCGGTGTCAATTGTTTCGATAGAGATCCGCACTTTACGCCGAACTTCCGGAAACGCCTACAAGAATGCATGGGTACACATAGCCAAGGAATGAGCACCAGATATCACCCTCGCATGGATGGACAAAGTGAAAGAACAATTCAAACATTGGAAGATATGTTAAGAGCTTCAGGTAATGGATTTTAAAGGAAATTGGGATGACCATCTACCGCATTGTAAGTTTGGCTACAACAACAAAGCATTACCACACTAGTATCGCATGCCGCCTTTACGAAGCGCTATATCGCCGAAAGTGCAAAACTCGCTATAATTGGGATGAAGTCATGAAAAGACAATTACTAGGCCCGAAATTGGTACAACAAACAAAGCAGAAATAGTCAAAGTGATCCCAACAAGATCGACAAAGAAATTTCAAGATGTAGTATGAAGAAATACACCGATCCACATCGTAAGAATGTTGAGTTTGAACCTGTAGTTATGTGTTCTTAAAGGTCTCTCCTCGGAAGGGAAAGATAAGGTCTAGGAAAGAAAGGGAAATTAAGCCCAAGATTCATCGACCCTTTCAAGTTCTCGCGAAGGGCCTGAGAGGTCGTGATATGAGGTAGCCTTACCTCCAAAGACTCGAGAATGTCCATAATGTCTTCCATATTTCAGTTCTACGACCCTACAAACCCGATTACAAGCACGTAAGTGAATATGAACCCCTACATTTTGACAAAGACTTATCTTACGAAGAAATTCCTGTTCAGATTATCGACCGAAAAGAGCAAGTTCTAAGAAATAAAGTAATATCTTCTGTTAAGGTAATTCGGATGAACCACAACGCTGAAGAAGCTACGTGGGAACTCGAAGAGAATATGATAAAGAATTATCCTCATTTATTTACTTAGATTGTTATAAGCGATTCTGGGGACAGAATCTTTGTAAGGGGGGAGAATGTAATGGGACGAATTGTTGAGTTATGATTCTGAGGACATAATCTTTTTAAGAAGAGAAAGATGTGACAACCGAGATTTTGTAAATTAATTTTAATATTTATTGGATTGAATAAATATTTTTTGATGAATTAATTATTAGATTAAATAATTAATTGATGAAGTTGTGGTAGATTAATTTAATTATGTGTTATATTTATTAAATTAATGTGGAGAATTTTTATTATTCGAAGTATGTAATTATGTGAGCTTATAGTGTTAAAAGAAATAATTAATAAGCCTAATAGTATTTTAATTATTTTAATTATTAATTAGAGATTTAATAATTTGACATTATTAGTAAAGGAGAAATTTAATTATGTGACTGTGAATTAATGAGAAATTATTATATTTTATTTAAAATAAATTAAACTAGATATTTGATTTATTTTATAAAAGGTGTGACATTTTCAAACTATATTATAAAGGTTTTATTAAATTAATTTGTTATAAGCCTTTAAGGCTAGCCAAACATGGCACTAAGGGAGGTTGGGGAGCAGTTATCCATGTTAGGTAACTGACCTCCATCATGCGCATCAGTTCACCTTATTTATTAGTATACGCCTTTCTTTTTCCTTAATTGGCTAAGTCTGGAAAATAAAAACAGAGAGAGTTTGAGAAATTTTTGAGAGAGATATATGAGTACTGTGATTGAAGTAGAGAGAAATTGTCATCCTTGTTCATCTACGCTTTGGGTAATTCTCTCCAACCCAATTCTCATATTTTACGTCATTTAGTTTTTATGAAAATGGCTTTCATTCATTCTGTAAAGTCTCTGCAATTGGAAATTGTAAGGGTTATGGGTATATATGTGTAAAGATGTTATAATGTGTTTTTATATATATTGTATGGTTCCATATCATCAGTTTCATAATATTATAACGTATGATTATGGCTTCAAAAGTTACAGAGTATGTTATATGGCCATATGGCCTTATACGTGATTTTAATATGTCAAACATAAACTGTTCTGTAAAATTTCCACTTGTATATGATTATGCATGCTAAAACGAACAAAACAAAACTTGAATGGTTGGATTTGGTCTTATAACAAATTCGTAGTATTAAATTCTATGTTTTTGTTCAAAAACCTTCAAGAACATCAAGAACAGTATAATTTGCATGTTGAATTCTGTAATTATATGTTTTAATGGCTTAAAATCACTCTATAAGTGTTGGGTAATGATTATGTATGAATTCTAGCATGTGGGTATGTTTAATTTGGTGAATTTAATGACCATATAGTGTTTATTTCGCCTGATTCTGTGTTCTTCGCGAACTGGAAATCAAAATCGGAGTGTCGCCACGGCAGGCCAACTCAAGTATAATTCTTGCACCGCAATGGCCAGAGACCCAGTCGCATACAAGATGATATAAGATAACAATAGCCAGCAATCACCACTTAAGCGTAACGGCCTGTAAATGAGTTTTTAAAATGTTTAAGTCTAGCAATGTGTTATTAACTTAATCTAATGAACATAAAAACTTGTTAGACATATAATGAGGTGTTAAAATAAATTCTTAACACGTCCATAACACAATTACGTGTGAATTGAACGATTGAATGCATAGTTAGCTTATTGTTCTTGAAGTCTTAATTTTGACAATAAGTGTAATAATTGACTAAGTACAGTCATGAATTCGAGTTAGACAAAAGAATAAACGTGCGATGTTTAGTACATTATAATTAACTGGTATTGTGATCGTTAATAATATGTAGGATTTAAATCAAGGAACGAGTTTAATTAAAGTGTAATCTACGCACGAGGCAAGTTTCCTAACCCTACTTGTTATCGTTATATAGGTTGATGAATTCACCTTTCTACATTGAGCAAGTTCTCATTATTATTGATCAAGTCTGTTTTTTGTTATATTAAAGCCTATTAATCCTTCAAGCATGATGCTGTTATACAATACTTATTCTATTGTATACCTTTTGAGATTTTATTCAAGTTAAATTATCAGTTACTGTTAAACCTTGTTAGACTAGCGAACCCTTAATGAAGGTCACCTAGCTCGATTTTGTCGTATGGTGAAGTCAAGTCCAGCTGGGATAGTGACGCCAACGGATGTCCCAGACAAGTCAAAGCCAGTAGTTTAAGAGAGAGTGTTTTTTTTTCTTCGTGACGAGGAACCTGAATAAAATTATCACGAGTATGTTAGTCATAAACTCTTGCGAAGTCTATACCGTGTTAGATACCGGTTCTACTCACTCTTTTATTTCACCTAGTTGTGTTCAATGTGTGAATTTAACCCCTAGAAGTTAGACTTTGATATATCTGTTTAAACACGTTTGGGAGAAACCTTCGTTACCTCCACTATTTATAAATCTTTTCAAATCAACACTTTCACGCTAATTCGTCGATCTTATCTCTATGAAAATACTTGCCTTTGATGTGATTTTTTTGAAACGATTGATTAACTACTCATCATGCTTTTCAGAAGGTCATGTTTTCTTTCATACCCTAACTAACCTCGTTATGTGAATTCAAAGTAACCAAACTACTAAAGTCAATCATTGTTATATCGTTCATAAGTAAAGAGCCCCGATCCTTTCGTTGTCGACTTCCTCGTGTGAATGCACCAAAGCCGCACTTTTCCGTAGGGACATTGTGAATAACGATGGCAAGTCGACAGTATCAATGTGACGGGTTATCCAAGTCTTGGATGAGAGTCACAGTTGTGAATGATATTTCTATTGTTAATAAATTTTTCGACGATTCTTGAAGACTTTTTAGCCTACCCTCAGAAGGTTGAATCGAATTTTGATCGACCCCAAAGACAAAAATCCCATTTCTAAAACCCTTAAATATTTCTTCAACTAAACGAACGTAATACGCGCCAAAGACGTTGGCTCGAGTGTTGAAGATTACGATCGTATTCATTCAATACCATTGTGGAAAAGCTTAACGCAGTAATGATGCTTTGAATAAGATCGACATGCTTATGAAAGCGTAATATACAAATCCACATAAAGACACTACTACAAAATAATCAATAGACAACACTTAAACCACAATATTTTTATAAAAAACGTTGTGGTATTTTTTTCCACAATATTTTTTTAATAAAACGTTGTAGATAAATATAAAAAAATATTATCTATTTAAAAAGGACATTTTTTTATTTTAATTAGATAACGTTTTTTTTAAATCGTTATGTATCTAAAAAAAAAAACACGGAGCTCAAAAAAAATAATCCGCTGTCTTTCGCAGAGAAAGAGTGTTCAAGTCCTCTATTTCCTTTCTCACCGAATGTTGTTGTCTCTGTTTAGCTTATTTTCGTTCATCTGGAAAACAAAAGCTAGGGTTTACCTAGATTTCCTGTAACTCTCAAATCTCTAGATCCATGGCAAAGACAAGCGGAGGGGCGGAAGTCACGCTATAGGACATCACTTTTTATTTCCCTCAGTATTTTCGGAATCACTTTTTATTTCCCTCTCACTCTCTCTTATTCTCTCCCGATTAACTTTCTCTGAAGCCCTAACCTTTGAAATTTCCCTAATCGATCTCTCTCTTCTCTAAGCCAATCAAGACGACGATCATGAAGATGAAGAAGAGGAGTATTGTGGGTCTCAGACTAAGAAGAGGAGACGGCAAAAGCCAAAGGCAGCGCCCAAATCACGAGTTTCTAAAAAGGTGTATTTTTTGATTTAATATTGCTTAATTGTGTGGCTGAGCTATAATTTTGGTCAAATTTTGGAGGTATTTCTAAAAAGGTGTATTTTCATGTTCGATATCTCTCCGCTTTATGCATTTATGTGTTCAGATGGAATACTATAATCATTTGACAAACAGAAAGATGGTACTGTGAATGCTGCAAACTCTACTCTAATTGCTGTAAGCTCCGTGACTCTACATTTTGCCTACTTGCTCGGTCTTTTTTGCTATTCAACTTTCTAGATCCATTCCAAGTAATCTACTGATTGTTGTTTAAAATCCTGATATGAGTTATTCATTAGTTTCTGAGTTTGTGTTATTCAGAATTTTGCAGCCTTGATCTAACTATAAGAACTTGATATTTGTTTTATGTGGAATACACTTGTCATTTATCCTATATGGGGTTGTCTTAATTTGCTCATTAGTTAGTTTCATTTTAGTTGTTACATTGTAGTTTCCCATTTTATTTTAATTATTTTTTTCCTTCTTGCTGCTGCCTATTCTTCCAGAAGTAGGAAGGTATTCCTCCACGAATGTTTAAGGCAGTGATTGCTGCCAGTCACCCTGAATTTTCTACTATGAGACAACAGGTATGCCTCACATTTTACTGTTACTTTTGCTTTTAGTTTAAATTAGTTTTAAAATCTTCTTTTGACAATTAAGCTTACTGAGTCGAGGCATTTCAAATTATCCAAAGAGCGGTTAGTCAAATTGTGACATAAATATTTTGTTTCTTTACTTTGTGGATTGTCAGTTGCTTGAGCATTCAGTTTACTGGTAGTCTGTGGTTGATATTTATTATTTAAATTAAACATTTCTCAAGTTTTATGAGGTCTAAACATAGCCAAATCACAGTGATTCTGATGTTATACAGCCTTCTTATAAGTAATGAGGATGGATCACTGAAAACTCTAGTTTCCAATTTATTTTTCAATGGATCTTGAATGACCCGGTGACCTTATTTTTAACCTTATTTTTAATAGTAGACTCTCTGACCACTATATTATCCAATTATTCATGCATTTTGTTTTGTGACGTTTATGGGCTAGATCTGCTTGTATATTTCATTGACTAACAAATTCATACTCCTCGAGTCATTTGGTGAGGAGTCAAAATAAACATAGTTTACCAGATCTTCAATTTTCATTCGAGAAAATTTAACCCAAGGGGCTGACTAAGTGTTGGGGATGGAGTTAACATTATCACATTTTGCCAACTTTAAGGAGTACCACACGCAATTATGTATGAAATTTCCGGTGCATGGCTCTTTAGGGGTGGCTTAAAGGTTTGCATGCCCTTGAATTGGAAAAAACATAGTAATTTAAAAGTTTACCAGGCAGTGTGTTGGAAAGGATGAACTCCATTAAATATATATATATATATATATATATATATATATATATATATATATATATAGATGACTAGAGCGCCTGGTTGTTCTTTCCTTTTTGGACTCTTATACATGCTTTGTTGTTTGTGTAGAACTGCAGGTCTGACTTCGTTTCCAGATTATTTGGTGTTGCATATGCGAAAATTTGTCATGGAGTCGGGCTGGGTACCAAAAATGCTTGGTTTTCTCATTGCCTTAAATTATTTTTTGCTATGCAATATAATCTTAACATTATGATGATTGATAATACCTGCTGCTCTTTTTGCTGCTCTTTTTGTTGGCTATATAGATGTTCCTGAAACAATAGACATCAGTTACATGCGCAGTAAGGGTCTTCAACAGGGGGAAGAGCTGTTACCTGAAGCTGGTATGTTCTAATGTTTATTCTTTAGATTCCTTGTAACATATTGTGTTTACCAGAGCATGTTTCTAGTTGTGGGGATGGTGGGATTATCTCAAGAGGAGTAACTGTCGGAGTCCTGGAATTCAGAACATAATCTGGATGTAGGTTCTATTATTTTTTTCAGCCACGTAACAAATATCTTTGGAGCTAGTTTCTAAGCGGATCATATTCTTTAGTAAATAATGCTAGTGAATTTCTTGTTCAAGTAAAATTAATTTAAAACTCTGCATCTTCACACAAATTATTGTTCGACTAATCATTTTAATGTTGATTCTCTTGTCATGGATTTCGCTGTATCTTTGCAGAAGTTTCTTAACCTATCTATTACAGTTTCGATGAATCAAATTTATTAATGCTAAGAAGAATTTAAGGTCCTGGATACAAGAAAAAAGAATTGTTTAGTATCATTGTTATCCTGCTAATCCTGATCTTGTCCAATGTTAAACAGACACAATCTAGGCTGAGAGCTTGAATGTCTAACAAAAAATTATCAGATGATTCTGAAAGAATTTGAATCTCTCAGTTTTGGTATGATCATGTATTAGAAAATTATCATGGTGTGCAGTTGGTGGTGGTGAGTCAGAACTGCAGAAGATTTTACCCAATGAAGATATAGTTTCCCAGCTTGTGGTAATGGGATTCAATCAGCTACATTGTCAGAAGGCCGCTATCAACACCTCAAATGTTGGAGTTGAAGAGGCCATGACCTGGTTACTTTCTCATATGGATGATCCAGGTTTTTTCAATAACTGTTGTAGATTTTTGTTATTGTGTTCACTATATATATTTCTCATCCTATTCTAAATTTACTCAAGATTAATGTTATGAGTTTGGCAGGACAAGTTTGGTGTAAGATTAATCAGGGAGAGTCCTTATGAGCTTACAGCAGCTCTTTACCTCCAAGTCAGTATTGTAAGTCAGGCACTAATCTTTGTTACTCGGTCCCAGAGCTGGTCCTTCGTTGAACGCCCTGGTTTACTACTTCTGACTGCATTCGTAATAGCACAACTGGTGAGCTATTATGGGAAGTTCAATTGCATTTCCTCTTGTCATGCTTTTGTAAATTAATCACATACTCGGTGATGAAGTTTTACTTTATAATTAATCACAAGGATATTGTAATGCTTAGGTAGTAGCTTAATTTTATGGATAGTTTAGTTTATTTTGTGGATTGAAAAGTGAATTTGAGATGTATATATGGATAGTTTGATATATATTTTGTGGATGAAGTAATTTGAAATTGTAAACGAATGGTATTATTGTGATGTATTTTGAATGGTTGATACATTTTGGCTTTAAATTTAAATGAGAATTTAGACCTTTTAGCTATATATCATGGCATTAGCATATTGCAGGTACATTGGTAATATAGGTGAACCACAACATATTTTTTTCTTTTTTTTTCTTTATCTACAACATTTTAAAAATATTGTATAAATTGGTTAAAAACGTTGTTTGATATATTAAACTACAACGTTTTTATTCAGAAAACGTTGTGGAATCATACTTTCTACAACGTTTTTAGGCATCTGCTAATTTATGGTAAATAAATTTACAACGTTTTTTTTCTTAAAAAAGTTGTGTAATGTGCTTAACTATAATGTTTTAAAAACGTTGTGTAAGGGTGTCAAATAGATGACACCCTTAACCACGACGTTTTTTTAACTGAAACCACAACGTTTTTTCGCGTTATTTATTTACTGTTTTGTAGTAGTGAGATAACGAATATACAAGTAGAATCGACTTTAATCGATAAAGTTAAAAGTCGCCAAGCTACACACCTTGAAGTGATGAATGTGAAGAAGAAGGTTCAAGAGGCTGTTATTCTAGAATCAAGAATCGACAAGAGAGGAAATTTCAACCCTCGATTTAATTGGCCCATTTGAAATCCTCGATTAAGTAGGAGTCATGACTTATAGACTCGCTTTTACCGCCAAGTATGTCATGTGGTTCATAACGCTTTTAACGATCGACAGTTACGTAAATATGTGGACGACTCGAACCACATTATTAATTTAGAACCAGGATGAGATAGCGGATGATTTAACGTATGAGGAGATACGTGTTAAAATCTTGGATAAGAAGGATTATATTTCGACACTCAAAGGTTATACCTCAAGAGTTAGAATCAAATGAAGTCAAGGTGACTTTCACCTCTCTCGACATACCGTATGTACGTAAATTTCGAGGGCGAGGGAGATTGTGAGAACCAGATTTTATGAATAAATATTTAATTTTTCTAAATAATTTTTTAATATTATGGTGTGGATTTGATATAATTTTATAGTTCAGGTAATATTTATAAATTTTGCTAAGTATGCAAGTTGTATATGATATTCGATTGGTGGGAAAATATTCGTTTTAATGTGGAATATTCGACGATCTATACACAATCATTGGTGGACCCTACAACGGAATTATTGTTTGATCGAGAAAATGACAAAAATATTTTTATGAAAATAATGGTGAAAGTTTTATCATAATAATTGTTGAACTACTTTGAGTAAAAGTACAAGAATAATGTGCAGGTCGCAAGTATATTACTATATTAATTATTGATATTTACGTGAGAAGTCACCGCTTTTGTTCAATTATTACTACAAAGAAGTTACCGTGATAAGATCTCACGCTATTTGATTCAATTATTATCGATTGTTATATATATATATATATATATATATATATATATATTATATATAAGTTTTGTTTTATTAGTATTATTAATGTAATAAAACAAAAAAATTTTTTATATAAAAAATGTAATACTTTTATAAAGTTATTCGCTTTATTGCGCTTAATAAGAATTTTTTAAATAAAAATGTAATACTTTTATAAAGTTATTCGCTTTATTAGATAATAATTAGATTATATTGTATTTTATTACGATAAGTGTCGCATAAAGTATAAGATAAATACCGTGATAGTATTTCAGATAGTAAAATCTTTTTATATAAAATGTAATACTTTTTATAAAGTTATTCATTTTATTAGATTATAAGTAGAATATATTATATTTTATTTAAAAGATTTTTCTTTAAAAGTAAATCAACTGGGCCATTCATAAATTAGTTACTATACGCAATCCATTCTTCTATAAATAGAAGCTCATTCATTCATTATTTCATTTAATTTCATCAAACTCTAAAGAGAGAAACTATAGAGAGAATTCTTCTTCTATAATCTTGAGCGTATTTCTTTAGAGTTTAAGAAAACTTCGAAACAGAAGATAAGTTTTATTCGAGTATATCCTCGCTCTACCAGGTTGGAATACTCTTCTCTTCAAAGGTAAGGGATATTATTTGTTGTAATCCATAAGGGGTATTATTTTTTTGTATTCATGAAGAGAACTTTTGTTATTCCATTCTTTATTATTCATTGGAATAACCTATATACGCCATTACTACCCTATACTTGGTGAAATTCTTCCGTTATTCCATTCTTTATTATTCATCTGAATATCCTGCGTCATATGCGCTTTTATGCTGGGTTCGGTTCCGCTCTTTATTATTCGTTGAATATCCTTTCGTAATGCTTTTACTACCGGACCGGTTCCGCCTTTTTATTATTCTATCGAATATCTCTTGTCGGTCGCTTTTTACTATTTGGACCGGTTTCGCCTTTTATTATTCTCGCTGAATATCCTGTTTCAGACGCTTTTACGCCGGACCGGGTTCCGTTATTTAGTATTCTCGTTGAATAACTCGCCTATGCCAAGCACCGCATGCATGGTGATTTCGCTGTTATTTCATTCTTTATTATTTTTGTCGAACATCCTATCGGCATGTAATTTCGCCTAACCTAGTTCCGTTATTTAGTATTCTCGTTGAATAACCTCGTTCATGCCAAGTACCACATGCACGGTGATTTCGTGGTTATTCCATTCTTTATTATCTCGTTGAACATCCCGCTTGGTGTAATTTCACCGACCGGTTCCGTTATTTAGTATTCTATTAGAATAACTCTGTCTATGCGCAAGTACCGCATGCGTGGTGATTTCGTGGTTATTCCATTCTTTATTATACTCTCGGTTGGTTAAAGTTTTGACTTTATACTCCATGAAATTAGTGGAATATCCTCGATATTTGCACTTCATCCAAAGATCTTTTCATGAAAATATTCTTCTCGAGCATTCTTGAATTTTACTCTACAAAGAAGTATCATGTCGACAATTTGAACGCGTTATGGTTCCCGGACAAATTAATTCGTGAACTTGTTTTATCAATTCTTATATCATTGTCATCATCATCCTCATGTTTATATTATGTTGAAAGTCATCTGTATTCGTAGTGCATAAATTGACTTGGTAGGATTACGATCGTGGATTATTCAGATAATCATTTAATCCGTAATGTTACAAATGATGTGGTAAAAGTCCTTTTGGTCGTAGTGCATTGATGGACGCTTTTTGGTATGATTATGGCTATGGATTCTCTTGCCAAGGGAGCAAAGATAAATTGTTTTATGGCATGATCAGATCTGTTGATGAAAACACAATTATCTTTGGCCCGTAGTGCATGGATAATTCGTGGTCAGGATACTAAATAATATCCTCGCCTCAGTAGTGTGGGATGAATTGATGATGTGGATTATTTATTAAGTTGAGTCCAAAGAATAAAAGTGATGAAAACTTTTAAATCATAAAAGGTAGTAGATTTTATTCTCTACTGACTTTTTTAATGGATCGCTTGTTCACCGCAGCTTAAACTTGATGTCTATCAGTATTTTATCGGTTTAATATTGTTGAAGACTAATGATAATTTATTCTCGCATTATCTTAGTCATAATATTTCTTACTGAGCTAGTTGAGCTCACCCTTTCTTTCACTGTTCTCTTCAGGAAATGAGAACGTAGCCGGGACTAATCGGGGAATGGAGTGACGGTTCAGATGATAATATTAGTAGTCCTCACTATTCTGTTAAATAGTGTGACAATAAATGTAATGAGTGTAAGACCCCAGCTTTTTATAAATAAAATTAAATTTTCTCTATTTATTATCTTGAAATAATAAGGAGTTAATTTGATATAATATTTTGGTTATGGGTGAAATATGCAAATTTTGAAAAATAAGCAAGTGGTTATAAAATATTCATTTTTGTCGGGGAATATTCGTTTGGTCGTGGAATATTCTTTTTGTCAGGAATATCCGCACGACCATTAATATCATTTATGGGCCCCATAATGTAATAATGTCACGGATGAAGAAAACTACAAGTTTGAGTTTTAATAAATAACTAACAGAAGTTGTTACCAAGTAACACCGTTGGAATACTCGGTGGTTAAAATAAAGAATACGCTGTGGTCGCACAAAAGACACCAGTATTGCACAAGATTGTTGAATTATCGATCCTTACGTAAGAAGGCACTACTCAATAATTGTTACACGAAGAGTTGTCGCTCAATATTTTATTTTATCGATTCAATAATTGCCGCGTTGATATTTTATATTATTGTTGTTTCAATAATTATCATCGCACAAGATTTCCCATTATCGATCAATAATTCATATTATTTGAATAATATTATTAGATAACATTATTGGCAATGTCTAGAAAGTTTCATTTAAGGAGAGGTTTGGTCACCTAATTGCGCGCCAAGAAGGAGAAAACTTATTGGAAAGCCCCTCTTCCCGGGAACTACCGTCATTATAATTGTGATTCTCGTAATATTATTTGTGAATAATTAGTTATTGATTTATATGATAAGGAAATATTTATTTGATGTGGATATAAATGATGGATTTATTTATTTTATGTGGTTATAATTGAAGGATTTAATGTTGAGATGTTTTATCAAGATTCTTTGTTTGAATGAAGGTATTAAAAATCAAATCAAAAGATTTTTACGATATATCATGCGTGAGTTATAATTTTTAATCCCACCGCTGGATCGTTGTGATTTTTGGATATGTTATACATATATAAGTTGGGTATATGTTCACAAATTTTGAACCGTTAAAAATGAACGATGATTTGTTATGAATTTTAAGAGGTGACTCGATTCGTAAATTAGGTTTATAAATGATTTTGGTGGAAAATTCTAGAATTGAGTGGGCCCCACTTGTGGTTGGTGAACCAATGTGCTGAATTTTATTTCAAATGTGGTGGTGGCAATAGTAGTAGTAAAGCCATCAGTAAAGTGTCAAGTCTCGCTTTGCCAGTATAACATTTTCCTATAAATAGAGGGCTAAGTTAGAATTGAAAATCACACCAGAAACATAAGCTTTCTCTCTTTCTCTCTCTATATTATCGAGCGTATTTTGATACTTTGAGAGTTACTATTCAGTACAAGTTTCATTCAACATCATATCCGATATTTCATTCCGAAGTACTTTTTTTTGAGGTAAGGGATGTTATTTTCTTCTTAAATGATATTATTTTCTTCAATATCATTATGCTGAGATATTGTTATGAATTTTATCAGAGAATTTCTACCTTTTTGTCGGTCTGGGTTACTATTCACGATACATCACTATCATCACATCACACGATAGACGTTTCATCACGATTATTACGCCTTTTTCATCTTCAGTTAAATACGTCAGATTTCACGGCTTTATTGTTATGATATTTTATATCACCACCACAAATATTCTCGCCCGTAGTGTATGAATAATTGTGGGTCGTGATACTAAAGAATATCTCGCCGTCAGAAAGTGTAAGTGATTCGATGATGTGAATATTTATTAAAGTCGAGTCTCAAATTTATAACAAAGGATGAAAACCTTTTAAAACCTAAAAGATAGTGATTTTATTTTCTACTCGACTTTTTAATGGATCATGATTCACCGCAGCTTAAACCGGGTTGTTCATTGTATTTTATCGCTTAATATTGTTGAAGACTATTGATAATTTATTCGCATTATCTTAGTCATAATATTTCATCGGGCTAGTTGAGCTCACCCTTTCTTTCACCGTTTCTTCGTGAAATGAGAATATAATGGGATTTAGTCTGGGAAACGAGTGATGGTCCTCAAGATAAGATTAGTAGTCCTCACTATTATGTGAAATAGTGTGATAATAATTGTAATGAGGACTCCTTTTGAGTTTGTATAATATCTAGTAGATTTATATTTGTATTTAAACTCACAGCTTATGTCGATTGCATACCCATACGCTTATGTTAGTAAGTCAGATTTAAATTGCATCACGTAAGTGGCGCACCCAAGATGGGTGATGTATACCTAATTTTGGGGGCGCCACAGCTTGGTATCGTAGCTTAGGATACGATCCTGCTAAGATGTGAGAATAGTACTAGGAGGGAGAGACGGGAATACCTTCGCTAGTATGACCTACCTAGGTTTATGTGCTATTTTATTGGTTGGTCGTAAGATAGGGATAATTTGTTATACGTCAATTAACCTTTTGTTTTGTGGCAAGATTCTGAAAATGACATCCGAGAATGTTGAGAATAAGAATGGAGCGCAGCGATCGCTGATTCACCACATATCAATAATCGTGATAATGTGCATCAGAAGGCGACAATCCTCATGCAAACAACAACACCGACCAAATGATGAATGATCAAATGTTCAAGAGGCTTTATGTAATTTATGCAACAAAGAAAGTAGAACGACTCGCCCAAAACGTAGGTGGAAACACTGAAACTCTCTGGCCACCGCTAAACAATTCAAGGAGCTGGGACCACCGGAGTTTAAGGAGAGCCAAAACCACTTCGGCGGAAGTATGGATAAAGCAGATTACCAAGATATTTGATGTCTTGGGATGCTCGAGGAGCAAAAGGTTCCCTTTGCCGCTTTTATGTATGCGCGGAGAGCGGATTCTTGGTGGGAATCCAGAAACGTACTCAACCTCGGCCAGATCAAGATATCTTCGGGAGAAGTTCCAGAGTCGTTTCAACGACAAATACTTTCCCGAAAGTATTCGCCATACATGAAGGAGGTGGAATTTATCAAGTTGGAACAAAACAATACGACCGTGTCGCAATACGAGGCAAAATTTTATGAGTTATCACTATCAAGGCCCCACTTGGTGGATAATGAAGATGTAATGGCGCGAATGTTTTAAGAGGTTTGAAGTCGAGATACGCCAACATCTTATTTCTCATAAACCGTGTTTGTATTCAGATGTTGTAAATAGGGCTCGCTTAGTGGAACGCGATAATGAGTCAACACAACTAAAAGAGAGAAATTGCAGCAAAATTATAATACCACCTAGAGTAGTCATCAAGCTTGTGACAACAAGCGTGGAGGGAATCAACAGCCGATATGGTAACCACTTTTGGTGGTAATCGTGGCCAAAATAATAAGAATGGACATTTCAAGAAAACGGAGATTCAACAATGGTGGAAAGACGCCAAGACCAAAGACCCATTGTTAAGGAAGGAGAAAGACCACCTATCATATGCTTCAAATGCGGAAGAGAGGGACACATCACCAAACTGCTACTATGCCGTCCAAAGCATGTTATAATTGTGGAAAAGAAGGTCACTTAGCTCGATTTTGCCATCAAGACAAATTCAATTAGGATGGAGGCACCAAAGGCCATCCCAGAAAATTCAAAACCCAGAAGTGCAAGGGAGAGCGTTTGTTGTGACCTCCCAAAGAGCAAGGAATCCGAATGAGGTCATCACTGTAAGCTTATCATAAACTCTAATGAAGTCTATACTTTATTTGATACCGGTTCTACCCATTCTTTTATTTCTCCTACTTGCGCCATCGATTAAATTTGACCGGAGAAATTAGACTTTGACTTATCTGTGGAAACTCCGTTGAGAGAAACCTTCATTACATCCATCGCTTATAAGTCTTGTTTGGTTCAAATCGGTAGACCTCACATTACCCGTCGATCTTATTTCATTAAAAATACTTGCATTTGACGTGATTCTAGGGATTGATTGGTTAACTACTTATCATGCAAAAATTGATTGTTTTCGTAAGGTTGTTAGCTTTCATATTCCTAATCAACCTATTATGCTAATTCAAACGACCAAACCATTAAAATCAATCACGGTCATCTCAAGCCATAAAGCTATTCATTTATTGAAAAACGGATGTCAAGCTTTCTTAGCTCATGTCACGATTTAAATAAAAAATACGCCGCTTTAAACGATATTCCTATTGTTAATAAATTTCTCCCGACGATTCTCAAGAACTTCCCGCCTACCCCCGAAAGCATGAAATTGAATTTTGTATCGACCTTTGAACCCGCAGACAAAACCTATTTCCAAAGCCCCATATCGAATGGCTCTATTGAACTTCGTGAGTTAAAGACCCAACCGCAGGAATTGTTAGACATTGGCTTTATTCGGCCCTAGTACTTTCGGGGGGTGCTCCCGTTCTATTCGTGAAGAAGAAAGATGGGAGTATGCGACTTTGTATTGATTATCTGGAGTCGAATCATGTCACCATCAAAAATAGGTATCCATTGCCACGTATTGATGACCTGTTTGACCGGTTGCAAGGAGCCAAATTCTTTTCAAAGATCGATCTTCGTTCCGGATATCACCAATTGAAGATTAGAACCACGACATTCCAAAAAGACGGCCGTAACTCCTAAGACGGGCATTATGAATTCTAGTCATGTCCTTTCGATTGACTAATGCCCCGCCGCCTTCATGGATATGATGAACCGAGTATTCAAGGAATATTTAGATCACTTTGTGGTCGCTTTTATTGATGACATCCTTATTTATTTCAAAAGCCGTGAAGATCATGAGCAACACTTGAGGTCGACACTCCAAAAGCTTCGTGAATATAAGCTTTATGCCAAGTTGAAGAAATGCGAGTTCGCTTGAAGAAGTAGCATTCCTTGGGCACGTGGTATCAAGTCATGGAATATCCGCTGACCCAAAGAAAGATGAAGCTATTCAAAGTCGGGAACAACCTAAATCGATGGACCAAGCACGTAGCTTTCTCGGCTTATGTGGTTATTATCGGAGATTCGTGGAAGGATTTTCTCGAATCGCTACTCCATCGACTCAAATTGACTCGGAAAGATACAAAGTTCGGTTGGAACGAAGAATGTGAGAAGAGTTTTCAAGAACTCAAGAGGAGACTTATTTCAAAGACTGCTCGACAATACCATCCGCTCTGAGGGATTTGTCATCTACAAGTGATGCTTCTAGCAAAGGGTTGGGATGTGTTCTTATGCAACATGGAAAATTTATAGTTTATGCCTCATGACAACTCAAAGAATATGAGAGGAATTATCCTACTCATGATCTAGAGTTGGCAAAATTTATTATTTTGCACTTAAAATTTGGAGGCATTACTCAGATGGGAGAAAGTGGAGATCTTTACTTGATCATAAAAGCCTCAAATATTTCTTCACTCAAAAGGAACTCAACATGCGACAACGACGTTGGCTTGAACTGTTGAAAGATTATGATCATACAATCCAATACCATCTTGGAAAAGCGAACGTGGCAGCTGACGCATTGAGTAGAAGATCATATGGGTACGAAAAGCGATATTGTCAACGTTAAAGGCCCATTTTGTGTGACTTGCAAAGGATGGAGATAGAGTTAAAGACTCAGGACGCATGTGATGATAGCGTAGTATACTGAGTAGAACCGACTTTAATCGATAAAGTTAAAGCCGCCAAGCTACGGCACCGGAGTCGATGCGTATGAGGAAGAAAGTGCAAGAAGGTGCTATGCCAAAGCAAGAATCGATGAAGAAGGAATACTTGAGTCAACTCCTGACATTTTGTGGTTCCTAACGACCACGATTTAAAGTATAATATCATGATGGAGGCGCACAACACACCATTTGCAATCCATCTCGGGAGTACCAAAATGTATCATGATATTCGCCATACATTTTGGTGGAGCAATACGAAGAGAGAGAGATAGCGCTTATCTCAAGGTGTCTAACTTGTCAACGAAGTTAAAGCGAGCATCAAGTACCAAAAGGTCCATTGCAACCACTTGAAATTCCAGAATGGAAGTGGGAGCACATTACCATGGATTTCGTTCATCGGCCTTCCTAAGGTTTCTCAAGGCATTGATGCGATTTGGGTCATTGTTGATAGATTGACCAAGTCTCGCTTCATTTCACCGACACGAGAAACTTATACACTTGAACGCCTTGCTCAGATGTACATAAATGAGATTGTAAGATCGCATGGTATGCTTAAGTATCCATAGTTTTCGATCGAGACCCAAGATTCACTTCACGATTTTGGGTTA
The DNA here is from genome assembly GCA_020205615.1 of Panax quinquefolius. NCBI lineage: Eukaryota > Viridiplantae > Streptophyta > Magnoliopsida > Apiales > Araliaceae > Panax > Panax quinquefolius. The sequence continues at coordinate 35,752,439 of CM035154.1, read as the reverse complement.
GTTTGCAAAAAGCTATGGGCACAGACTTACGATTTAGCTTCTGCATATCATCCTCGACAGATTTAGACATACGGAGAGGACTATTCAAACTCTTGAAGATCTATTAAGACTCGGTCCTTGATTTCAAGGGGAGTTGGGACAAGTTCTTACCATTGGTGGAGTTTTCCTACAACAACAGCTTATCAAGCAAAAGTATCGCATGGCTCCATTCAAGCGCCAGTATGGAAGAAAGTGTCGCTCAAAGATCTTTGGGGATGAGGTGGGTGAAGCAACGTTGTTGGGACTGGAGTTGGTACGTATGACTACGGAAAAGATTCAAACGATCCGACAACGTATAAAAACCTCACAAAATCGATAAAGAGTTATCTTGATCTTCATCGAAAGGACGTGGAATTCGATATAGGAGATCATGTGTTGTTAAGAGTCGCTCCATGGAAAGGAGTTACAAGATTTGGAAAGAGAGGAAAACTTAATCCTCGATTCATCGGTCCATTTTTAATCCTCGATCAGTAGGAACTGTGGGCTATAGACTCGCTTTATCGCCAAATATGTCTCGTGTTCATAACGCTTTTCACATATCTATGTTACGTAAATATGTGAAAGACCCGAACCATATTATTGAGTTAGAACCGGACGAAATAGCGGAAGATTTGACGTATGAAGAGGTTCTGCTCAAATTTTGGATAAGAAGGAACATATTCTACGCTCCAAGGTTATACCTCAAGTCAAAGTTTTGTGGAGGAACCACGATGTTGAGGAAATGACTTGGGAGTTAGAATCTAAAATGAAATCAAGGTATCCTTACCTCTTCGACATACTGTGTATCGCACTCTAATTTCGAGGGTTAAATTTCATAAGAAGGGAGGTTGTAGGACCCACTTTTATAAATAAAGATGAATTTTTCTATAAATATTATTTTTGAATATTATGGAATAAATTTGATATAATGTTATAGTTGTGAGTAATATTTATAAATTTTGCAAAGTATGCAAGTTGTTATAAAATATTTGTTTGGCTCTGGGAATATTCTTTTGTTAGTGGAATATTCGCATAACGGCTCAATCATCTGGTGGACCCCACAATGTAATTATTGCCGGATTGAGAAAACGACAAAAAATATTTTATAAAAATAACTACGGAGGTGTTACCGTTAAAACCGTTGAACTACCCGGTGGTAAAAGTACAAAGAATACGCTGTGGTCGATAAGAAGACACCAGATTGATTATTGATGCTTATGTGAGAAGTCACTCACTATGCTCAATTATTCTACAAGAATCACGATCATATCTCTTATATTATTGATTCAATTATTGTCACAAGATTATCTCAGATAATATGTTATAGTATTAAATCAATAATTGAGACGACAAGTTATAAATGATTAATAATTGTTGAAAGATTAAATATGTGTTGATGAAAAAAATGATTTGTGGTAAGTTTGATTATTTTATGGGGGCTCATATGTCATCATCTAAGAGTCTCTTCATCAATAGTATTTACCTTCACAATAGTAATTACCTTTCGTCAATAGTAATTACCCTTGTGAATAGTATTTACCTTCATCAATAAGTAATTACCTTCGTCAATAAGTAATTACCCTTGTGAATAGTATTACCTTTCGTCAATAGTATTTACCTTCGTTAATAGTAAATACCTTTACCAGACGTCGAACCACTTGTCGTTTCACATTACAAAGCGCCGAACCACTTGTCGCTTCACATTACAGCGCCAAACCACTTTTCTTTTCACATCATTAGTCGTCGAGCCACTTGCCTTTTCACACTAAGCGGTGCTAAGCTAGAAATCTTCTATAAATAGAGGCCTAGGGCTTCATTATTTTTCACTTAATTCATTCAAGCTATAGAGAGAGAAAGTATAGAGAGAATAAGAGAGAAAGAAGAAGAGTATTTTGTTACTACAATCGCCGCAAAGATTCAATCTCCTACCAAATGTAAAGGGGTGTTATTCTTTCTTATTCATGAAGAGAACTGTTGTTATTCCATTGCTTATTATTCTATTGGAATAACTTTGTATACGCTGATTTACCCTATACTTGGTGACATTCTTCTATTATTCTCATTGGAACATCACGTGCATGTGTTTTACAGGACACTGGTTCCGCTTTATTATTCTTCTTCTCGTTGGAACATCCTGCCTCAGGTGTTTTACACCGGACTGGTTCCGCCTTTATTATTATTCATTGGAACATCCTGCTCGTGTGTTTTACAACGGGACTGGTTAAAATCTTTATTATTATTCATTGGAACATCACGCTCGTGTGTTTTACATGGGACTGGTTCCATTCTTTATTATTCTCGTTGAACATCCTGCTCATGCTTTTACGTAGGACTCGGGTTCCGTTATTTATTATTCTCGTTGGAATAACCCGCACTGCAAGGCCTATCGCATGCATGGTGATTTCTTTTGTTATTCTATTCTTTATTATACCCAGTTGGTTAAAACTTTGACTTCTATACTCCATGAAATTAGTGGAATATCCTTGATATTTGCGTTTCATCCAAAGATCTTTTCATGGAAATATTCTTCCCGATCATTCTTGAATTTTACTCTACAAAACAAAGATCATGTTGATAATTTGGACGTTAATAATTCGTGGATAAAATAATTCTTGAACTTGTTTTATTGAATTCTTATATCATTGTCATCATCCTCATGTTTATATTATGTTGAAAGTCATCGTGTATTCTGTAGTGCATAGATGGACTTGGTATGATTATGACCAGAGACTATTGATTGTAATCACGACCGTAATGTTACAAATGATGTGATAAAATCCTGGTGGGTCAGTAGTGCATTGGTGGACGATTGTTGGCATGATCATGACCTATATATGAATACACAAATATTCTTGGCCCGTAGTGCATGAATAATTGTGGTCGTGATACTAAAGAATATCCTCGGCAGTAGTAAGCAGGGTGATTCGATGATGTGGAATATTTATTAAAGTCGAGTCTCAAATTTATAACAAAGTTGATGAAAACCTTTAAAACCTAAAAGATAGTAGACTTTATTTTCTACTTGACTCTTTTAATGGATTGCTTATTCATACCGCAGCTTAAACCGGTTGTCTATTGTATTTTATCGGTTTAACATTGTTGAAGACTATTGATAATTTATTACGCATTATCTTAGTCATAATATTTCTTATTGGGCTAGTTGAGCTCACCCTTTTTCTTTCACCGTTCTCTTCGTGAAATGAGAATATATTTGGGACGAGCCTGGGAAACGAAAGTGATGGTCCTCGAAGATAGCATTAGTAGTCCCTCACTATTTCGTGAAATAGTGTGATAATAATTGTAATGAGGACTCCTTTTGAGTTTGTATAATATCTAGTAGACGATATTTGTATTTAAACTCACGGTTTATGTCGATTGTATACCGATAGTTATGTTAGTAAGTTGTATTTAAATTCTGTACCATGTAAGTGGTGACCCAAGATGGGTGATGTATACCTAATTTTGGGGGCGTCACATCACGAATATGGCACTATTCACCAAAAAATAAAATTTTCTCTTTTTCATCCCAGATGTCTTTCATGGTTACTATCTTTGATTGTATCCATGTTTTGATCTTTATTCTACTTCACACTTGGTTATTATGGAGAATTATTGAATTTGGGTAAACCGAAATACGAATCCCTAATATTTGTCCTTTTGTCTCACTGAATTCATTCTCTAAAATGTTTTTCATCATCCTCAGTCCTTAATGGTGATACTTGATGAATATCTTTGGCCTGTAGTGCAAAGATGAATGATTACCTGATGAATATCTTTGGCCCATAGTGCAAAGATGAACATGTGTTGAGATGAACATGACCAACTGGTGATACAAATGAATATCTTTGGCCCGTAGTGCAAAGATGAATATTTGATTCAAGATGTATATTGATTGATGTTACAGGGATAAAATATTGATGATGGACTTTTAAATTCATAGATAATAGTAGATTTCATTCTCTACTTAACTCTTCTAATGAATTGTTGTTTCCGCTGCAGTTGTTGATCTAAAACTTGTTGTCGATTGTATTCTATCAGATTTTTCCTTATTGAAGACTAAGGATAATTTGTTGTATATTATATTAGTCATAATATTCTTTACTGGGCTAGTTGAGCTCACCTTTTTCCTTTTTGTTCCATTTTTCTTCTCAGGAGGTGAGAACATAGCAGGATCGAGTCGGGGTATGGAGTGATGGTTCTAGAAAGATGTTTTAGCAGTCCTCACTATTTCTGCAAAATAGTGTATGAATAATTGTAATGAGAATTTTATTTGAGTGTGGATATTGTCTAGAAGACAATATTTGTATTTAAACTCACAGTATTTGTGTTGTCGTATTTTGCACGACAATTGTATTAATGATGTTGTAGTTGTTTCTGTACCATGTATTTGGCGACTCAGAATGGGTTGGATGGAATGGACCTATTTTGGGGGCGTCACAATGAGGACTTATTCTGAGAGTGGATATTGTCTAGAAGACAATATTTGTATTAAAACTCACAGCTTTCTTGTTGTATATTAAGGATTGTATTTGAATTTTGTACCATATATTTGGCGACTAAAGATGGGTGATGTATACCTATTTTGGGGGCGTCACAACTCGAGTAAGAGGGCTTAAGCCGCTATTACAAGCTTTTCAAAATTGTTATATGCTTGTGTGTGAATGCTGCATTTACATTTATGATGAATGTGTACGAATGCATTTTACTTACTGCACTATACTATATCTATCTATGATATTAGTGCTTCGCACATGTCATCCTTTTCATAAACGGTGAGACACGTTGTATGTGAATGTATGTTGTGTGGTTCCTCCATCAGGAGGCTATCTTGTCGGTGTTTGATTACTGGACTCGTAGGAAGAATAATTCCAACTAGGCTCAGGAAAGGCAACACCCAGATTCGCTCCAGTTGAAAGACCGAATTAATTTCCCGTCAAGTAGATTGCGATGATCTGGGAACCTTCATGTCAAAAAGCTGCGAGAGAAACCCTAAGATAGGTCAACCTCTGATAAACCAAACACGGAGGAAAGTCTCTTCATGCTTTCCATTTTCAATTACTTGTAAAAGCATTTACTCGTAATTATACTCCATGCTCATCTTTATATAATGGAAAATATGAAGATTATCTGTGCATACATGTTATCAATTAACACCCGATTTAGCAGGACAATATTCCTAAAACGGACATGTTATAATAACATTTACATTACCCTAAGACTAAACTACATAAGTCTTTTGTAGGGAAATCATTGGGCCTGTTACCCGCTCAAAATCCAAAAAGGCCGCGAGCCTACAACCAATCATGTCTTCGTCTGACTAGTTTAATCCTGTTTCTCGTGAAGAATTTGACGGATTAAGTCAGCAAATCACCAATTTGGATGTCTTGCTTAAAGAATTGCATCAGCCCACTCAAGGCTCAAAGATGTCTCCACATACAGAATCCTCTACACAAGGAGGAATACAAGGTCTAGATAAAATAAATCTAGAACCTCCGTTGGATACGACCAACAAAGACCCTGAAGGCACCCATCTTAGAGGAGATCCAGACACCGGTGATATCAGGAAGAAAGTACTCCAAATGGAGGAAACAATCCGTGTTCTCAAAGGGATTGGAACACATGGAAGTGTTTCATATGCTGACCTTTGCATCTTCCCTGGTGTTCATTATCCAGAGAAATTTAAAACCCCTGATTTTGAAAAATATGACGGATTAGGGGATCTTTATACACATCTGAAAGTGTTCATTGGAGAACTTGGATCTTATGCGGAAAATGAAAAGTTCAGAATGCAGCTGTTTCAGAAAAGTCTGACTGGAGAAGCTCATTCATGGTATACCAGATTAGACAACTCAAAGATCCATAGTTGGGAAGCGCTGGCTCACACATTTCTCACTCAATACAGTTTTCAATCTCAGATGGCTCCTGACCGGTACCAAATTACCAAGGTCAAGAAACAGTCTAATGAGTCTTTCAGAGAGTATGCTCAAAGGTGGAGGTGCCTTGATGCTCAAGTTATTCCTTCCATGACGGAATCAGAAATGGTCATGACATTCATAGATGTACAGGAAGCTCCTTTTTATGAGAGAGTCTTAACTGGTATTGGCAAACCATTCTCTGAAATGATCAAGCACGGAGAGATGGCTGAAATGGGATTGAAGTCCGGTAAAATTCAAGACCTAGCCGCTCTTAAAGCTGTTGCTGAGCACATCCAGTCCGGATCTGTAACGACCGAGAAATTCGGATTTTATTGTAAAACAATTTTATTGAGTTAAATAATAAATAAAATTATATTTTATGTGTTATCAAGATGGTTGCCATTCTATGACCTATTGATGTTGGAATGTCGTAGTATTCGAGCTACGTGAAGGAATTACAGTGTTTGAATTTTCAAGACGAAAATAAAAGATTTTCGAGAAATTTTCTGAAAAACACTATTCATCGATATTTTCTCGGGATTTATTTTTGAATTTTTGAGAAACACGTAATGATAGAATATCAAGGTAAGATGGATTATGTGATAATAATCTAGTTATGGAAAATGTAATATTTCGCTTGCGGACTTAATTTATAAATATTAAGGAAAACGAAGTATTAATATGTAATTAATAATTGTGTAATACTTAGGTATTATACAAAGTAATGAAAACGAGTATAATACGAAGTATTATACGAGTTTGTATGAAGGATGGAATGTCGTATATAATGAAATTCTATACGAATTAGAATACGAGAATAATACATAGACAATATGTATATGTATTAAGCATGTTAATGGACTTGGAAGATTGGTTAACAATTGGTACAAGCCCAAGTAAATTAAATGGTAAGGCCCAATGTTAATTAATAAGCAAGTGAGTGTTTGTTAAAGCAAGCCCAAAGGTTAAGTTAATTAAGCCAAGCTAGAATCCATGAGTTGATTAACCCATAGGGCAAACCATATTGATATGGTTAATGTGTGGTAACCAAGTTATATGAGTGGTGACCAAGTGTTAGAAGTAATGACCAAGATAATGTGGTGATCAAGTAATGTAATGACCAAGTAAAAGAAGTAATGGCCAAGCAAATGATAGGATTTGTGTTAGCCAATTAATGAATAGTAAGGAGGTGACTTAAGGAGGTGGGATTGGTTTAAAGACTAAACTACCCTAACTTTGGAAATTCTATAAATAGAGAAGGCTTGCAAGTCATTTGTTATTTGTTCAAACAATCCAAACAATTACAAAGTGCTTAATTGTTAGGGAGCTTAAGTTACAAATAAGTCACTTTCATTTAGAAGAAGAAGAAGAAGGAGCTACTTTACAAGGACTTCAAATGTAAGACTTCTTCTCTAATTATCTTCTATCTCTATTCATGATAGGTTGATAAGAAAAGTTGGATTAAGGAACATGAATGTTAAGAAGTAAGAAGAATGAGTAAGCAATGAACTTAAGCCACATAAGTTGGTAATAAGTCATTTAAACTAGCATAAGTTATGAACTTATGAAGAAGTAGTATGAACTTGTTATAAGTTTATTTTAAGAAGTAATATGCAAGTAAAGAACTTGTATGATCTTATGTATCATATATACATAAGTAAAGCTATATATTGAGAGCATATAGGTATGATGACTAAGAAACTTTAATTGTCATAAGTCATGAACAATAAAGTCATAAGTAGTTTATAATTTGTCAAGTTATAAGCTCATGAATGAATAAGTCAAAGATCCATCAATGGTTATAAGTTGTTGTAATAAGTATGTTGAGATGTTCACATGATGAATGGAATTCATTTGTAATGTTGAACAAATCATAAGAATGAAGATTTACCAGAAATTGCACGATTGGACGATAATCGTCGAATTCGTAAAATTCTCGGAATAGAAGTCAAATTTTGTGTTTGAATTCGAAAACGTTGTTTTCCAATGGAGACAAGTTACATTTTGCATTCTAGAGTTGCGGACTCAAAAATGACCGAATTCCTACTTAGAACAAAGAAACGAGCATTGAACGTTCACGAACGTTTATCGTTTTTGTTAAAAATGAACCGATAGGTGAATTTTTAGCAAACGAAGTCAAATAGATAAAATTATTACATGAATGCGTAGATTACGTAATTTGTGAATCGTAGGCTTTTGAACGAGCCAATTCGGACTTATAACGAAGAAGTTATGCGTCCGAAAAGTTCACAAAAATTTTAAGCTTGAAAATTTTTTACGGTGCACTGAGTCAGTATGCGCCAACCCTAAGGCTAATTAGTCGCCGCAGCCATGATCCAATCGAGTAAGGACTCACGTCGCAACGCCAAGTCTGGGACCTCCTCACTGTTAACTTTCGTCTTGCTTGCAATGCAAGATAGAGAAGAACAGCCACCACGTACAAAATTCTAGACAAGTGATGATAGTAAAGAGTAATTAAGAGTATGAAGAAAGGAAAGGAATGAATTCAAAATAAACTTACATTAAGGTAAAAATGTTGTAACATTGTTAAAGACCTAAAAATAGTATGAAAAGGTTGCATTAACCTATCTCATGATGAATGCAAGTAGAATGATGAACCGGAATTGATAGTAAACAAATATAATACATAATTAGATTGAGATGAAGGGTAAGATATAGTCATATACATACTTGATTATATGTGACCTAATGTGAGGCATTATGTGATCATGTGTTGTAGAGACTTGAAAGATTCAATCGTAAAGTAATTATACTGTAGAAGACGCTAAAGGCAAGTATTCCAACTCTTGTCTCAGTTTAATCTGAACAAGTTTTTGAAGTTCATGTATCCTTACGCATGAATTGATGTATGTTGAAGTTAAAGCCAATTCTTTTGGCTAGACTTATTGAATGGATTATTGATAATCTGTTCATCTGTTATCAAATGTTGTTATCTTTTGTCAACTACTTAATATGGTTTTCAAAAGAAGACTGAAATGTTAAACAAATGTTTTGTCGGTAAATGACAGGCACATGAGGTTGCCAAATGATTAAACGTACATACGTTTAATGGATGTAGTGTTGATCAAGATAGAGTACAATAGGCTGATCACCTAGAAGTGCTCGTAAGTAATACTCGAGGTCTTTGACCGGAGTGAATGTTTTACTGAATATTATTATTTTTGTAAAACATTTTGAAAGAAGAATGAAGTGCTATTTTGAATTATCAATAGTACTTCATAGCTATTGTTCAGTTATTGAAGATATACGATTCTTATGTGTTAAGCATCTTGTTATTGAAATTGTCATACTTGCTGAGCTAGTTATGCTCACTCTTGCTTGAACCATATGAATGCAGCTAAGACTGAACGTCCTGAAGGATCGAATAAAGATAAAGGAAAGGCTAAGGCAGATTATTAAGCTGTCTTGTAATAGTATAGGTCTATTGTTGTAATGTATTTTATATTATGACAAAGAACCTTTGTAATGGGTATAGAACCTGGGAAATGTAAATAATACTTTTAATTTATAGAAGTTATGATTCATTCTTTGAGGCTTTTCAATTGAATGAATGTATGAATGGTAGTTCAGTGATGCACCATCTGTCGGGTTGGAAGATACCCGAATTTGGGGGCGTTATAGGATCTTATGGAAACAACCCCCGGAGGGTCCATAAAAAGAAAGAGGAGGATGTTTCCTTGATATTACAAGGTCAAAAAGGCAATCAAAGCATGCCTATGCAGAGGAGAAACTACTCCCCTTTTCAAGCACAATCTTCAAACCCTTCATTGCCTAAAGGTGGAGATACGAAGCACCCTCTAACGTTCACACCCTTATGGGATTCGCTCGAGAATATTCTTGTTCTTCTGACCACTCAGAAGAAAATTACACATCTTCTTCCACCAGCCAACCCTAATGGGAGGGGTTTTAATGCTACTCGGAAGTGTGCTTATCATGCCGGAGCACCTGGACATGATACTCAAGATTGTTGGGCCTTGAAACACAAGATCTAAGATCTAATAGACAATGGTGAGATTATAGTCACCAAACCAGATCAACCTCATGTGCAAGACAACCCTCTTCCTCAACACAAAGAAGAAGAGGTCAACATGATTAGTTGGAGCACTGGACAGAGTTCCAGTTCTAATGGTGAATCATCCCAAACCCTCAAAGACGGTGTTGACAGATGGGATTATGCAAAGTTCCAGTTTACCATGGAACAAAAGATGAAAGCTCTTTGCAAGCAAATTGAGCCATTGGTAGAACTGGTGACCCATCAGCATCAAGTCACACGCCAATTAATTAGGCAAGAGCATGCTTATCTTCTTCCTTTTGTTATGAATTCTCCATCACCACCTTCAGAAAGCGAAGCTATGGAGGATAAGGTTGCGAAGAGAGAAAATGCCAAAGCCCATCAGGATTTTGCCAATCAGAGAGAATTTACCTATTTAGGCCAATCTATGGAGGAGATACTGCAGATGTTGATCAACGAAGAAATAATTACCTTCCTTCCCCCTCCAATCAATCCCCGCTTAGGATGGTTCAATTCTGATGAAGTGTGTCAATATCATTCACATTCTCGCGGTCACAACACAGAAGAATGATGGGCACTCCGCCATCTCATTCATAATCTTATTGATAGCGGTGTCCTGCAAATAGCAGATGATTACACTGTGCAACTCAAGGGTGGGAATGTATGTCCTACCAAATAGAAGGGATCAGTAGCAGTCATATCCAAAGTGGATTATAAGACTGTCAAAGTATTTCCTATACAACCAATTCAACTCAAAGGAGCTGACAATCCTTTGAAAGTGGCCGCACTAGAGCCAATTTCTTTACCATTCAGACCACAACATCCTGTTGTCAGCTTACACAAAGTTCCATGGAATTATGGAGAAGCTGAAGGATCCACGTCTCATACTACTGCTATAGTGTCGAAGGAAAATCCACTGTATCTTCCTCAACGGGTTATGAAACATATCTGCGAAGCAAAGGGGAAGTTTCCCATGGTGAAGATTAAAAAATTCCTCCGCACTATGGGCCACAATGAAGCCAAAGTGGTTTTAAGCTTACAAGAAGCTCCACACCAGATTTCAATACTGGACTTAGTTTTCTCTTCTGAGGATCATCAGAAGATCTTACTGAAGGTTTTGGAAGAAGTCTACTTGCCAAAATCAGTGGATGTGGAAAAATTTCAACATCTGGTTGATCACATTTTTAATAACAATGTGATATCCTTCACTGATGACGACATACCGCCCGAAGGGACTGGTCATTGCAAGCCATTGCACATTGCAGTTTTGTCTTCTGGGTACATGCTAGCTGGAGTTTTGATAGATGGAGGCTCATCTCTAAATATCTGTCCTTATGCCACCTTGGTGAAGATGAATGTCAATCTCAAGCGGATCAAAAGCAGCCATACGGTTATCAGAGCTTTTGATGGATCCTAAAAAAATTCCGTTGGAAATATTGAATTGCCAATTGAGATTGGTTCAAATACATTCAATGTATCCTTCCACGTCCTCAAGATAGATTCAGGATACAACCTGCTATTAGGGAGACCATGGATACACATGGATGGAGCTGTTCCCTCCACCTTACATCAACAACTCAAATACATTATCAATAACAGTCTAGTCATCGTCAACATCGGTTGGAATGTCACGAACAAGGAACTCTACTAATCATCAGCTTCAATTCAGAAGTTGAACCACCCAGTTTTCATACTCTGGAAGTGAGTACCACGCAATACCATTCTATTGGGCGCCACTTCCGTGCGTCCAAGATTTACGTTGAGGTTATGCTTACCATTCAAGAAATGATGTTATTGGGTCATCAACCTAGACAAGGGCTTGGTAAAGATCAGCAGGGTATTAAGCACCTTACCCAAGTGTCCAGTCAAATTGGGACAGCCAGACTAGGCTATTCTGCCAGTTCCAGTCACAGGAATCTTCACAAGCATAAGCAGGTTCCTCAAGCTTCCGTCGCACGACGATTTTCTATACCTTTACCTCATGAGTTGATACAATCTCTAGTAAAGGTTCCAGCCCATGTTTTGGCCATGTTGTTTCCTAAACTAGTGCCAATCAAAGCAAAAGAGGTGTTGATTCTTGATCTCGAAGTGGAAGAAAAGGAACGGAAACGTAAACATGACATTGCCTTGATGATGGCAGGCATACGCGTCATTGTTCATGATAAACATACAAATAGATACACCCCAGACGATGATTTCCCAGATGTCATGGTTATCATTCGGGAAAAGGAGGACAATGACGATCCTTCCATCACTGCAGTCCTTCAGGACTTTTCCCTCGACAATTGGAACAGCACTCCATGCATTGGTCGACGAGGGTAAAATGGGCAGAAAATCCATCCGCCTGTAGATACTTTTTAATTGCTTGCTTTTCTTTACAAAGATTAGCGGTTATTTTATCAAGTACATGCTAACACTTTTGTATGATCGAACAGTTGCATATATTAAGTGAAAGCATATTTTGTTTCAGGACTCTGAATTTAGATCTGCCTGTACTTGCTGATGAGGTGCCTTTTCTCCACAAGGGCTGTAACTTTGATGCAAAGTTGGATTCAGACTTGATAGATATACAAGAGGACATTGAGACACCTCAGGAGATTAAGGAATGGGTCACAGACAAACCCGAACCCAATCTTGATCAAACCACTTCTTTTAATCTTGGAACCTTAGAAAACCCTAAGCTAATCCAGATTGGTTCAGACCTTACCACAAATCAGCGGAATGACATGGTTGCACTGTTAACCCAATTCCAGGATGTGTTTGCATGGTCTCATGAAGACATGGTGGGTTTGTCCACTGACATTGTTCTTCATCGCCTTCCCATTAAAGAAGTATTCAAGCTAGTTAGGCAAAAGCTCAGGCGATTGAAACCTGAGTGGAGTTTAAAGGTTAAAGAAGAAATTGAGAAACAATTTCAAGCTGGCATTATCATGGTGTCTACATATCCGGAGTGGATATCCAACATTGTTCCCGTGCCTAAACCAGGAGGAAAGGTGCGAGTCTGCATGGATTACCGGGATTTGAACAAAGCTTGCCTTAAAGATAGCTTTCCCATGCCCTTTATCCATATTCTTATTGACAACACAGGCAGAATCGTGAATTTGAGGCAAGAAATTTTGTGTTCCTGAAAGTTTCTCCTTGGAAGGGGAAGATTCGTTTCGGTAAGAAAGGCAAGCTCAACCCGAGGTTTATTGGACCTTTTGAAATTCTATGCAAAGTGAGAGAGGTGTCTTACGAAGTAGCTTTACCTCCAGAATTAGAGCATGTGCACAATGTTTTTCATGTGTCGGTGTTACGACCTTATACACCCGATTACAAGCATGTGATCGAGTATGAATCGTTGCAGTTCAGTAAAGATTTGTCTTATGAAGAGATTCCTATCCAGATAGTCGACAGGAAAGAACAAGTGCTCAGGAATAAAGTGATACCTTCTATGAAGGTGATATGGAGGAACCACAATGTCAAAGAGGCTATGTGGGAATTCGAAGCTGATATGATGAAGAATTACCCTGAGTTATTTGTTTAATCCGTGTCTTCGATTCTGGGGGACAGAATCTTTGTAAGTAGGGGAGAATGTGATGATTTGATTGTTTGATTTGTGATTCTGGGGACAGAATCCTTGCAAGGAGGGAAGGATGTAACGATCCAAAATTTTAAATTGTAATTATAATATTTATTGAGTTATATAAATATTATTTGAAGTGTTTATTGTTTTATGTGATGGTTGTGAATCTTAATTTATTAGAGAATTTTCTAAATTAAGTTAAGTTGTAATTTAGAGGTTTGTATTATTAACATGATGTGTTATATTGTTGTGTTAATTTGATAATTTAGATGGTATATTAAATTATTAAATAAAGTTATAATGAAAATTATAATTTGGCGATTTTTGCTAAAAGGCTATATTTAATTAAAATATAGTATGTGATTAATTTAATGGGTTAATGTTGGATATGAAAATAATATGTAATTATAATTTATAAACTAAAGTGTTTATTAAAATAAATTAAAAAGGGTTTAATTTAGTTTTTGCCAAACAAGGCTCAATATTTTAATTCTTTAAATTTAAAGAGTTTTGCCAAACAAGCCTTATGGCTTTTGAAATTAAATAAAATAAATAAATTAAATTAAATAATAAATATAATATATTTATATTATATACGTTAGTAACTGATATAGCAATTAGTAGTATTAAGGGGTTATCAGTTATATTTCTTACGTTGTTTATCAGTTGGTTTACGCATTCTATTTGCTAGCTTAGAGATTACAGAGAGTTGAGAGAGTTTGAGAGAGAGCTTGTGCAGAGAAGAACAACTCCAGTGATTTTTTTTAGCAAGGATTATTTTAGTAGTTGAAGGTATGTTCTATAACTTTGATATAATATATGTATATGTGTATATGTATTTCACGGCAATAATTTTCGTATGTTTTGTAAAACCAATTGATGAATTATGGACATATATAGTTGATAATTGTGATTATATATGCTTATGATGCTAGAGTTTATGTTAAACAAGAAAATCGCATGTTAATTTTTGAATGTCGGTAGAAATTTTTGACTGTATATGTATTTTTCATATGTTCTTGAAAAGTATCAATTTTAGTGGCCAATTTGTATGAGAAATTGTAAATTGAAGCTTGTATTTGGTAGTTCATTGAGATACGAGCATAACATAGTTTGAATGGAGTAATTTAGTCAACTAATGAATTCACAGTGATGATTTCTAGAATGAATATCAAAAATGGAGTTTTATATGAAAAACATGAATTTTGAGAAATTAAAATAGTATTAGTTGGTGTTAAATTGTTCTAATTGGTTGTAAATGTGAGCAATCATGTTTATGATAGTTGTATATTTATCTTACGTGTTATTATCACTGTTTGATGGGTGAAATTTGTGTTTGTTGGGCTAAAGTCTCATTGCTCATTAGCCTTTCTGCGTCTGTTGTTTGAACACCGACACGCAGCCACGCAAGTGCAAGGCAAAAGAGGCGAGCTGCTTGGAATCCCTAAGCTCATTATATATAAGCAATTACGCCATAATACTGATTTGAGATTCCGTTTTGTTATTCTTTGCAGATTGGAGATAGAAACATGGCATGGTCTGAAAGTGTGTTAGCATGTTAAATGAGTAATGTTAGGGATAACATAACATAGTGAGTTGGGGTTAGTAAGTTCAAAGTGCAAAAATGTTTAGTAAGTCATGAACGTGTTATGTTGCAAGTTAGTTAGACAATGAATGTTAGTTAAGTGTTGCGAAGTAAAACACTTAGAGTTTCAGAAATGTAAATGGTAATGATCATGTTATGATATGTTAGCATATCTAATAGGTATTGTGGTTCTAAAATTATGTGTAGGTGATCGTGAGTTTAACTTTATAGCTTACGCTCAAGGCAAGTTTTCTAACTCTATATTTACATTGAGCAAGTTTCTAAACTTCTCTTCTTATATTGAACAAGCCCTTTTATCCTTACATTTATGTTGAGCTAGTTCTTACTTTAAAGTTTCGTTAAACGAACTATTATATTCTTAATCGTGATTTGAACAATCTAGCTATGACATTATTTTATTCAAACAAGTTTAAAGTCCAATACTTATTGATGCATTCTAACTTGTTTATTGTTAGACAAGTTTCATTATTGCTATTCGGATATTATGAATGCAGCTTTCTTGAATTATGATTTCAAATGTTGAATTATTATAGTTCATTTACTTGACACAATTCATTATCATGATAAGTAAGCTTTATTTTCAGCTTGCTATTACTTAATGTTTATTCAATAATTTCATAGTCCTAGCTTAATTTTATTCAAGCAAGGTTTATTATTGTCATTCAATACTTATGCTTTGTAGTTGTTTCTAAGCATGAGATTAAGTATAGTCAGTTCGCTTACACTTATTCATTGTTTCATATTATGTTATTATTAATCAAATGTTGTATTATCAAACACTATTGATTCAACTAGTCCTCTAGTTGATGTTCGTTAAACTTCAAATTACCTTGAAAGCTTATCCAAACCAAAATTTCTTTGGTGCGGACTTGTACTCTAAATACTGAGATGAACAACCCTATTGTTATTAGGGGTTAACTTACGCGTAGCGTTAAAATGTTTGTGCCTAATACATTGTACGAAGGGCTGATCCCCCTAAGTACGAGGTCCTTATAGTTTTATGACTATTAAAGTTGGAGTTGAAAGATTACTCGCAACTGTGGACGTAGTTCATGGTCTTATGACCCTCAGTTATGTTTATTCCATATTTTAGATTCCAGTTCCTGATTTTCATTGTTAGAGTACAATTCAGTCTTGATTAGCCTATTATTGGCAGATATTATTCTTATACTCTTGTCGATTCATTGTTATATTCAGTGAGCAATTGTTTTGCTCACTCTTGCATATTTATAAACTCATTGCAGCTAAAAAGGAGAAGGTAGATGAACCTTTGACTAGCAAAGGAAAGGAAAAAATGTACAAGTGATGAAGACTTGTAAATTTTGATTATGGTTATGATGTTAGACTTTTATTATGACGATCTTAGACATTATTTTAGTGATGTAATGTAATAAATTAATTCCGCTTTTGAATGATGTTTAAAGGTTAGATAACCTGGGATGTTTTTGAACTTAATGTTGTAACCCTATTTAAGGGGAGGTTTTATGATTCAAATATTATTTTTATTTGGGTAGATAGTATGAATGTTTGAATAGTGAGCACCAAATCTTGTGGGAATGAAGTACCTAGATTTGGGGGTGTCACAGTACAACTTGAAGTTGAATCCCGCCAAATGCGCCTTTGGTGTTAAGTCAGGCAAGTTGCTAGGTTTCCTAGTCAGCCACAAAGGGATTGAACTGGATCCTACCAAAATCCAGGCCATCAAGGAAATGCCCATTCCTCATACAGAGAAGGAAATATAGTGATTTTTGGGAAGAATCAACTTCATCAGCAGATTCATTTCTCAACTCACAGCAACCTGTGAGCCAATCTTCAAGTTGTTAAGGAAGAAATCCTCCATGAAATGGAATGATGAGTGTCAGAAAGCCTTCCTCATAATCAAAGAGCAGCTGATTAACGCTCCTGTTTTGGTACCTCCCAGGGATGATGTTCCCCTGTTCATGTACCTGTCCATTAATGACAATGTCATGGGCTGTATGCTGGGGCAAAAAGACGATAGAGGCCAAGAACGAGCTATTTATTACCTCAGCAAAAGATTTAGCATCTGTGAACACAAGTACACTCTGATTGAGAAGACTTGTTGTGCTTTAGCATGGGCTTCCATGAGGTTACAACATTACCTCCATGGTCACACAACCAATCTCATATCCCGCGTGGATCCTCTCAAGTATGTGTTTAGTAAGCCCATACTGAATTTTCGACTGTCCAGATAGCAGTTGATCCTACAGCAATTTGACATCGTCTATGTGACGCAAAAGTCTATCAAAGGTCAAGGAATTACGGATCAACTGGCCGCCGCACCTGCAGGGGACTATAAACCCTTGGAAACATACTTCCCCGATGAAGGGATAATGACAATTCAGCAACAACATCAGTACGATACATTCCACACATGAAAGATGTATTTTGATGGAGCATTAACACGAAGGTTACGAGAGTGGGAGCAGATCTAGTATCCCAGACGGGGAGCGAGATCCCATCACCACTAAATTATAGTTTGTCGGCACCAACAAACACGGTGAGTATGAAAAGGTCAGATCATGGGGCTTAAATTTGCCCGTTCAATGGGCGTCAGGCGGTTAACTGTCTTTGGGGATTCCGAATTGGTAATAAGACAATCCACAGGAATTTATCAAACCGAAGAATTATATTTGCTGCCTTACCATCGACAAGTTTTACAGATGGCTTTGGAGTTCGAAGAAATCTCCTTTCTACACATTCCTCGTAATAGGAATGATTTTGCAGATGCCTTAGCAACATTGTTCTCCTTGGTTCACATACCTGACAAGGAAAACATGCCAAGCATCACGTTTGCTCTGCAAAAAGCCCCAGTCTACGGGAATTATATTGGAGAAGTATCGGATGAACTACCTCCCATCCATAACCCTTGGTATCAGCATATCAAGAATATCTACGAGATGGATCTACACCCGCTGAGGCGAGCCTAACTAAGAAGAGGCGGATTCATCGACTTGCTATGAAATTCTACCTGAGCGGAGATGCACTCTACAAAAGAGATGCATGATTAGGTCTCCTCAGATGTCTGGACAAAGACCAAGCTCAGAGACTCATGGATGAAATCCATGGTGGAGTATATGGCCCTCACATGAGCGGACCCCTACTTGTTAAGAAGATCCTCAGAACATGGCATTATTGGCTTACACTCAAAGTTGACTGTGATGATCACGTTAAGAGATGCTATCAATGCCAGATTCATGGGAATGCTATCCACGCCCCTCCAAGTGAACTCCATAATATGAGTTCGCCATGGCCCTTCTCAATGTGGGGAATGGACGTGATCGGGCCCATCGAGCCTAAAGCCAGTAATGGACATCGATTTATATTCACCATGATCGACTACTTCACCAAATGGGTAGAAGCAGCTTCCTTCCCCAGGGTTACTAAAGAAGTCATCATTGCTTTCATCAGAAACAATGTTGTTTGTCGATATAGACAACCAGAGGTCATTGTGTCAGACAATGCTAAAAATGTCAGACAATGCTAAAAACCTCAACAACAAAATGATGGAGGAACTATGCAGAAAATTCCACATCACCATACAACATACATTCACATACAACGTGTCTCACCATTTATGAAAATGATGAGATGTGTGAAGCACTAATATCACAGATAGATATTTTGTAGTGCAGTAAGTAAAATGAATTCGTACACATTCATCATAAATGTAAATGCAACATTCACACACAATCATATAACAGTTTTAAAAAGCTTGTAATAGCGGCTTAAGCCCTCTTACTGGAATCCCCAGCAGAGTCGCCACCTGTCGACGTCGAGATTTTTAGTTGTCCCTTTTCGTTACTTGTTCTTTGGTGTTCTCATGTTAATGTAAGATTTGTTTAAAAAAACAAGTGAAAAAGGTCCGCAATGTATAATGTCGACGATTTGACTTTAAGCGTCGCCAGTTGGTGTTAGTTGGTGTTTTTAACTGGTTGCACCAACGCAACCAAAAAAGGTTTGCACATTTATTCAGTGATGTGACACTGCTAAACGGGTCTGTGAAATCGAGATTCATTTGGGTTCGGGGGCTTAATTATGTAGAGGGAAGGTTTTAGGCACCCCTCGACATCCGTGTTGCCACGGTGACCGCCACTTTTTAAGAAACTGTTATATGAATGTGTGTTTGTGTGTGTGTGGATCAATGTGCAATTATTTGAAAGTAGTGCGAGGGCTCGTTCGCACCTATATACAAAGGATTTGAATTTATAGAAAAATTCAGTTTTAAGCAAGATATAGTAATGAAGTTTTGTAAAAGAGGTTTTTCAAACTCTGTGCTCAATAGGAATTGAGACCTTTTCATACTTCCATTTAATTATTAAATGTTCGGCTTGTTTGCTTTTATTTTCGAGATGTGAGGCATCTTCGAGAAAATAATATATAGTAGTGCCGAACTCCTCATGGGCATGAAAGCAATCCAAGGAAATTAAGACATTGTAAATACAGTACAAGCTGCTTACAGCTGAAAATGTCCATCACGGGAACCGAATCTAGATTTAGTAGACTGAATTTGTGATCACATGATTCCTAGGCTCACATGATACCGCAGTTTATATGAAAAGCAGTAAGCAGTTATATATATTGCCGACGTCGGGATTTTTGAGTGTCCCTTTTCGTTACTTGTTCTTTGGTGATCTCATGTTAATGTGAGATTTGTTTGAAAAAATAAGTGAAAAGGTCCGACATGTATAATGTCGACGATTTGACTTTTTTAAGAGTCGCCATTGGTGTGTTTAACTAGTTGCACTAATGTAATCGAAAAAGGTTTGCACATTGACCCAAATGATTTGACATCGCTAAACGGGTCTCTGTGAAACCAAGAGATTCATTTTGGGTCCGGGGGCTTGATTATGCGGAGGGAAGGTGTTAGGCACCCCCCGACATCCATGTTACCACGGTGACCGCCATTCTTCAAAGAAATTATTATATAAATATGTGTGTGTGTGTGTGTGGATCAATGTGCAATTATTTGGAAGTAGTGCTATACCTCGTTCGCACCTATATACATAGGGTTTGAATTTATAGAAAAATTCAGTTTTAAATAAGATATAGCAATGACGTTTTGTAAAAGAGGTTTTTCAAACCCTGTGCTCAATAGTAATTGAGGCCTTTGATACTTCCATTTTATTATTAAATGTTCGGCTTGTTTGTTTTTATTTTCGAGATGCGAAGCATTCTCGAGAAAATAATATACAGCAGTTGTTGAACTCCTCATGGGCATGATGTCATCCAAGGAAATTCGTATTACATCGTAAAATAATGTACTGTGTCATTTATAATTTGAAAAATGTCTATCATGGGAACCGAATCTAGATTCGTAAGATCGAACCTGTGATCACATGATTCCTAGGCTCACATGATATTACAATTTGTATGGAAAGCAAGTATGATTATATATATATATAAAGTCAAAAATATATATATATATATATATATAATATAATCAACCGCCATGAAGTAAACTCAAAGTAGACGAAATGTAAATAAAATCAGTAAAAGCGATCAACCGCCACGTAAGTAAACTCTAAAGGTGAATTAAATGTAAATAAAGTCAGTAAATGGCCACAAAGTAAACTCCGTGCCCCGATGAAATGTACAGATATATATATATATATATATATATATAAAAAAAGAAACGTGATCGGATGTAAATCCAGTGCTCATCGACAGTAGTTCGACCATAGTTTATATATATATATATATATAAGAGCAAATAAACGCCTGCATCAAGTTCAGGCTCAATCGAGGCATAACTCGATAATGTTAGTCCATATATGAAATATATACATATATAAGTATATATATACGTATGTAATGAAAACCACTAATCAAGTCCTGGATAAATGCCCACAACACGACTCTCAATGTATATAAAAGGTGTGCTAATATGAGAAGAAGGCTTTATAAAATGGGAGAAGGCTTACAACAACGCCAAAGTAGACTTCTATGACTTTAAATGGATAAACACTTCGGCCCCACCGGATAAAAGTTAGCTATATGTGAGCTAACAAGTGTTTAAAGATGAGGAAACACTCAAAAGATGTGTATACAGAGTAAAATGGACAGGGCTTCCTCGCCTTTTCCTCTCATTCTCCTCTTCAAATGGCTGACCCCAAGGCTTGTATATATAGACGGATGGTCGTAGGTATACTTGCGGCTGGTTGTGGTGCATCCGAGCCTCGTGGGTCCCATCCTCTCGTAGTACGTGCACTCATACATTGTAATGTCCATTCGAACTTGCAGAACTTCAATCCGAGCATCCGAATGAGGTATATTTGACCTTCTTTGGACCGCTTGTGTTGAGAGTTACGCAATGACATGGATTAGAGGTTGTACGAAGTCAGGAAGAGGGGTCTATGCCCATGGTCTTCAAGCTTCAAATTCTATCCAAAGTACTGCCACACGTAATAGTCACTCGGGATTGTCACTCCTCGGTTCTTGTAGGACATTGTTGGATGTATGTATGTATGAAGTGTTGAGACGACGTGCCAGTGTCGAAGGGACAAGATGACGTTTGACTCCTTGCCGGGGTTATCGCCGGTTTGAGTTGAAAGTAGACGTTGCTCAGGGTTATAGTTGAGATTGGACTACTTGTTGGTATGCCGCGATATCATCTTGTTGAGACGGTAAGATGACGTTTTGACTCCTCACCGGGGTTATCATCGGTTTAAGCGGAAAGCAGACATTGCTCAGGGTTACATCTGAGATTGGACTGCTGCTTATTTGTATGTCTCACTGTCATCTGTGGGTGTTCCTGTCTGCCCGTTGTTAGTTTCGGGTCTGAGGTGTGAGTGCCTCGATAGGATGTCTGAGCTTGAAGCTGTTAGCATGTATAAGCATTTCCGGGGTTATCGCCGGAACTGCAATAACATCCCTTGGGGCTATCTCCAAGGATGGAGTTGCTACTCCCAGTGTTGTTACTGGGACTGGAACTGATCGTCGCGGTGTTATCGCTGAGACAAAACTGTCCTCTCCGGTGTTGTTGTCGGTCTTTTGATCTGCATATCTCGGGCTTATCTCCGAGATTGGAAATGATACTCCCGGTGTGTGTTCCGGGGTTGAGATGATGTTCCCAGTTTGTGTTCCGGGTTGGAGCTGAACTTCCGGTAGTATCCAGAATGGATACAAGCTATCTTTCAGGGTTATCTCTGAAAGACGAATCTACCCTCCTGCAATGTTAGTAATAGGAGTGCAGAAAATTTCGAGTGTCTATAGATGCCCTTCTTTATCATATTCATGCAATGCAAGGCATGGATAATATAAAGAATACTAGACACTTGAAATGCAAGCAAGATAAACATGATGCTATATGCAGCAACATGATGCAAATGCATGTAGAATGCATGAATGATTGTCGGTTCCCTGGTACTCTTGTCAGGTGGACAGTCGATGATGGCTTGGACATGCGATCCAAGTCTTCAAGGATGTTGACATTGGGGTTATCACCAAAGTCTTGAATCCTAGATACTGGCTTATATTCTATAGAGGTACCTCTTGTGTGTAAGAGATCTGTGGGGATAAAGCTTTGTCTGCTTGAGGATGTGTATAACATATTCCCTCATTCTGTCTGAGTTACTGCCAACAATTTTGTCACTGTCAGGGTTACCTCACTTTTGTTGATGTGTGTATCATCGGATAGATCCCTGCTGGGTGCATTGTTAAGGTTATTTAACCTTCATTGATGTATGTGTCAATGGTAGCATTGCATTATAACCCCCGCCGGGGACACGTAGATGTTTGCTTCGATGGGTTTACTTGCCATCGGCTGACATGACGTCAAGGTTGCTTGACCTTCATTGATGTGTGTATCAATGGTTGCATTGCGTTGTTACCCCCACCGAGGATACGTAGATGCTTGAAGGATGTGCGTTGTGACCCCCACCGAGGATACGTCATAAGTTGATAACTTTGGTGTTGTAACCCCCGCCGGGGAGGTTCGATATTTCGTGGTTTTGCGTTGTAACCCCCGCCGGGGATGGAGACTTGTTGTCCAGATATTATGGATCTGGACCAGCCGAGTAGTTCCCGCAAAACCACTTCTGGTATACGGAGGAGGGCTTTTGAAGAGCCTCAGCGCCGTTCTATTAGACAGCCTCGTCGTCTGGCGGAGGCGGTGATACATCCTATTTGGGTTGAAGTGCCGAATGTCGAGGACGAGGAGGAGGATGTACCGATCGAGGTTCCCACTTCTATTGTATGTGTTCCCCGTAGGGAATTGCCAGGTATTCAAGTGGCGAACCCAAATCTTCTAGGTGACTTGAGTAGGCATCCTTCAGTATACATGCACGCAAATGAGGTATGAAGTTAGATCTTTAATCTTCCTTATTTCCTATTGATGAGGAGTCAAGGAGTCTGATGTTTATCTGCATTTGATGTAGGTTCCCGGCTTCACACAGCCTTGAGGGAATTGGTTTAGCATCCACTCTATGTATCAGGCCTTGCATGACGACTACAGAGCGATCGTCCATGGCTGGGGATTTGGGATGTTCTTCTCCATTCTACCCCGTCGTTGTCCCTGGGGTTATCTCATGGCATTGTCTAAGCGGTGGTTTCACCAGACTCAGTCACTCCATTTGCTGGATTGTGAGGTGATGATGACGCCGATGGATTGGCGGTTTATCACAGGTATGGAGTTTGGAGGGAGAATGCGTTGCCTTCGGCGGATATCATCCTACTACCACCGTCAGATCCTTGTTGGGAGTTCGCAGAGGCGCCAAGGTAGGACTTTTCGTGTGTCCTTTGAGCGTAGATGCTATGAGCGGGCTGTTGAGTGAGCCCATTCCCGATGATGTGAGAGTCAGGGATTGCATTCTTTGGCGATTATTCCTGATGATCATTAGGGGCTACTTCATAGCAGATAACTCCTCTATGGTGTCCTTCGCTTTGATCAGCGCCACTCGACACGTGGACCGTATAGGAGAGTATGATTGGGGTTCCTACACCTCTGCATACTTCCTTAGGGGAATGCGCATGCGATCGCAGGGCTTGACCGAGACGTGGTTAGGATTCTACCCGTTTCTGCTGGTGAGTATTTCTCTTGTCTTTTCCCATGTACAGGTTAAGAGTGTTGTCTGGCAGCAGATGTTTGCCTTTGTGTTGGCAGTTTTGGGCCTATGAGAGGCTTCCTTATTTGCGTCCTGTGAGCGTGTTAGGTTTAGACACCTATCCACGAGGACGGAGATGGCATCATTCCATACTTGGTGAGGTCCCATTCTTTGAGGGTTTCACTATTGTCGCCATCTGTTTGGAGTTATTGATGTACCGATGTCATCACATGGATTCCCTACTCCGGAGAGCATTTGGGAGTTGGTTTTGAGGATGGGTACACGATCGAGTAGAGTACGTCATTTCCACCGCAGATTCTCTCTTCACAGATGGAGGATGGGAGCTCTATTTAGAGAGCGTGTTATTAGAAGCACTACTGAGAGAGATCCATATGCCGATCTTGCCTCTCGTCAGCGTTATTGGCTGTTTGTGTAGTCAACCGTCATTGACATCCCATTGTTGGGGATTAGCGGTTTTACATTATCGAGAGAGCCCCTGCTCGTGGAGATGTTCCAAAGATTGGTGGATCCCTCATACCATTGGAGCTCGCACCACGCCACACGCTTTATGGGGGATATGGTTCCGGATCCGTGATGACGACGGATCAGCTAGCTTTATCGTAGATCCGACTCATGTGACACAGATTGATGATTGATTTCAGAGTCGGACGGCCACATCTTTTATTCGGCATTTGGGCGTAGATCCTGTAGAGGTAGATACTTTTGATCCTTTCGGCCGGCGTGGTCCCTCAGTGACCCATATGGCTTTTCACGCGCAGATCCTCCTCAGATTCTACCGACATCCCTATAGATAGAGATCCGATTGACTCAGGAGGAGTTACATCAGGTGGACAGGATCGATGATGTAGACATCGACATTATTGACTTTTTCTGATGTATTTCTCGTTATCTCTTTTGATAGGCCTTTGTTAGCTGCTGGGTAGCTTTGCCCCATTCTCGCTATATCTTTTGATAGGCCTCTGTTAGTTGTTGGGTAGCTTCGCCCCGTTTCCTTGTATTTTAGCTGTACAGAGATGTATTAGATGATGATATACTTAGGAATGTATGTACAGTTTTCCATTCCCTATATCATATTGCCATCTATTGTATCATGCATGTTATTATGTTATGCATATGTATGTATGTCCAGAGATATTCAGCATTGACCCCTGGATGGTCTTATGACATGGCCCGTACAAATGTCTTCTTCGACAGTTAGTCGTACTGATCATACCCCACCATTTGTGGTGGTAATTGGTATGCGCTCATTGTATGATAGTATATCACCACATGGTGATCGTAGATGATTTGCTGCAGCATACTATGACCCTGTTGATGTTTTAGGTTCCTATATGATTTGTAGAGGGTATGTTAGAGCATTGGGTACCGGATAGACAGGTATTCCTCTTCGGGACCCATGAGTTGAATCCTACTTTGGAGGAGTATGCATGGTTGAAGATGTTGCCGCTGGACAGACCTTGCGTGCACATGGTGATGGGAGACATGAATAGACAGTTCATGACCCTCACAGGATTGAGGCGCTGAGTGGTACAAGATGAGATTACATCCGGCCACGTGATATCCCAGTGTTTCCTGTTTGACAGGTTTGGCTCTGAGGATAGCTATGCACGGCATTCCGGGGATTTCACCACACCGGAGGACCATTGGCGTCAAACAGAGAGTAGATGTATCGCTTCGTGTTGTATCATCATACGTCTTCATGTCGCGGTACATGGATGAGCTGGATATCGGTGTCATCATGGCAGTGAGAGCTCTCAGGGAGGGTCATACCATCATACCGATGATCATTGCAGAGACTCTGAGGTCAGCTACATACTGCTGCACTTATCCGGCAGGAGTGTTCACAGGTAGCTCGGTCAAGCTGTATGTGTGGTTTATGTCACACTTGAGATCGATTGGCACATTCAGACGACATGGATTTTGTTTCACCCATGATATAGCCATGACGTATTCCTTCCAGCCTGCGGAGTGTACAGATGTTGTATCTTGGTTAGCTTTTCTGGCAGGGATTGGAGATCCTTTTGCTATATTGCCGTGTTCAGGGCTTAGCTCACCCTACAACTTCATTACTCATGCTCCGGGCATGGATTATCTCCCTCTGGTTGGTTTGAGGGGCATGATCACTTACCACCCATTGGCCGTTATGTGTCAGTTTGACCAGTTTCAGGATTTTAATCTATATGAAGGGGCAGTGACTTAGCGCTTCGCTTCACATCGGTTATCAGCGGAAGACAGATCCAGGTTGTATGCTTGTTGGGATCAACCGGTAGTCATTGAGTTTTTTGATCATCCGGGTTATTCTACAGAGTATTCCAAGATGGATGGAGACAGAGATCGCACGGTCGGCAGATATCCACTTGCAAGTGGACTGATTCTAACGATGAGGAGCCTATAGAGGAGGCTGTTATTCCCATCGATGATTTGACTGTTGGGCTGCCAGCATTTGTGATGGGTTCTCCCACCCCGAGTGCCACTGTTACTCAGTATCCGGCACAACATTTAGAGCAGAGCTTACATTTAATGACCGATGATAGAGATCAGGCTAGGGCAGTGATGTTGACAGCTCTTGATGAGAGAGACGCCGCTCTGTTAGAGAGGGATGAGGCTAGATCAGCTAGGGATGTATTGATTGGGGAGCGGGATGCCGCCTTATCTGCTAGGGATGTGGCCATCGCAGATAGTACTTCCGTTAGATCCCAGATGACTATCAATATTGCCGACATGAGTGCTTACATTGATGAGCATTATGCCACCATGCAGTTAGCCTCTGATCTGCTAGCTCGTGTAGATACCATTGGGCAGGAGCTTGCAGCTTTACCTCCATCTTCAGAGAAGGATGCTATGTTAGATCTGATAGTCCGCATACATACAGATCTGTAGATAGCTTTGTATTTTCCTACACAGACTAGCTTAGCCATTTTTGTCATGTACAACACATATGTTTATATCAAACAGTATTATGTATGGCAGGGAAATATATTTTGATTCACTTCCATTTTAGTTATGCTTTGATACTTGCTTGATATTTGCCTATTTCTTTAGGGCCTTGTGATCTTGATGCATTCTGAACTTATCCTTAATAGACGGACACTGAGACGTCACAAGATCTCTCAGAACGAATCATTGATTTCTGTAAATCCCTACCATCTTTGGTGTCTTGGGACTAGTATCTATATGGAAAAGTGGAGAGGAGGGTGGTTTCTTCCTCTCTGAGATTGACCGCACCACAGATGGTCGCCAGTACTTCTATTTGTGAGAAGCCTAGTTAATTCTATCTCTTATGGATTGGTATTGCTCTTTGAGGCACGATCGCAGCTTAGATGGTCACCGAATCTTCTATTTGTGAGAAGAGGTTGGGTAATTCAATCCCTTTGATATGAAACCGATGAAATGTGGCGAGTTGAAGGTTGATCCCAGTACCGTGTGACAAGAATTTTGTTCTGGTAGGGGTTAGACTGCACCATGAATGGCTGCCTACGTACTCCTATTGAAGAGGAGATCAAGTCTGCGTAGTTCGAACCTAGTGTAGGAGGTTCAAAGCTGAATGTGAAAGGCAGATGTGTGTAGAAGTATTTTTGTTGTTTTTGTATAGAAAGGGCAGAAATGTTTTTGTTGTTTTTCTTTATTACGACCGGGCCATATAGAATATGGTTGCCTACGTACCCCCGGGTATTAGGGAGATCAGGTCGACGTAGTTCGCCTTTAGACTTAATCGCAACCAAGAGAAACGTAAATCCCATGTGCAAAGCTATATCATGGGGAGAAGAAAGTTTAATCCCATAATGGGGATAAACTGCAAGTGTGGAAAAAGTTTGATCCCGTCTTCAGGACAAACTGCAAGCGTAGAAAAGTTTAATCCCGTCTTCAGGATAAACTGCAGGCGTAGAAAAGTTTAATCCCGTCTTCAGGATAAACTGCAAGTGTGAAAAGTTTAATCCCGTCTTCAGGATAAACTGCAAGTATGAAAGGTTCAATCCCATCTTCAGGATAACCGAAATTGTGAAAGGTTAAATCCCGTCTTCAGGATAACCAAAGTTGTATGAAAGGTTCAGAATGAAGTGATATTAGGCTGTTGGCTTGAAGTGTATGTTTCCCTGAGGGGCAGAAGAGTATGCAAAAAGGAAAGGGTTCAAAACCGGAATGACTGGTGATTTGATGATCAAAACCAGGATGTTTGTTTGATGGTAACTTCAGACATAGTACCGTTTTATGGTGTCCGAGTTGATAAGTCTGTGGAAATTCATCGCCATCCATTTCTCGTAATCTGAGAGCACCCCTGTCAATACTTCCTTGACAATAAATGGGCCTTCCCGGTTAGGGAGCTTAATTTTCCTTAGATTGATCTTGGTTGTCAATGATCTTCTTCAAAACCAAGTTATGTTGTTTGAATTACCGTAGTCAGACTTTTCTGTTGTAGGATCGTGCGATCCTTTGCTGATATAACTGACCATGGAAGATAGTCGCGGCTCACCTTTCGTCTATTAGAGATAAGTGGTGATACCTGTCTTGTACCCATTGGTCTTCACCCAACTGAGCATCCATCAATACTCTGAGGGATTTCATTTCCACTTCTATGGGGAGCACTGCTTCCATCCCATCGACTAATGAGTAGGGGGTTGCCCCATTGGAAGCACGCATGGAAGTTCTATAGGCTACTAAAGTCAGAGGCAAGAGGTCTGGCCATCCTTTGTGATTGGCAGACATTTTCTACATGATCTTTTTGATGTTTTTATTAGCCGCTTCAATAGCACCATTCATCTTTGGATGGTAGATGACAGAGTTGAGGTGTTTTATGTGGAATTTTCTGCATAACTCCTCCATCATTTTGTTGTTGAGGTTCTTAGCATTTTCTGACACAATGACCTCTTGTTGTCCATATCGATAAACAACATTGTTTCTGATGAAAGCAATGATGACTTCTTTAGTAACCCTGGGGAAGGAAGCTGTTTCTACCCATTTGGTGAAGGAGTCGATCATAGTAAATATAAATCGATGTCCATTACTGGCTTTGGGCTCGATGGGCCCGATCACGTCCATTCCCCACATTGAGAAGGGCCATGGAACTCATACTATGGAGTTCCCTTGGAGGGGCGTGGATAGCATTCCCATGAATCTGGCATTGATAGCACCTCTTGACGTGATCATCACAGTCAGCTTTGAGTGTAAGCCAATAATGTCCCGTTCTGAGAATCTTCTTGACAAGTAGGGGTCCGCTCATGTGAGGGCCACATACTCCGCCATGGATCTCATCCATGAGTCTATGAGCTTGGTCTTTATCCAGACATCTGAGGAGACCTAGTCTTGCATCACTTTTGTAGAGTGCATCTTCGCTCAGGTAAAATTTCATAGCAAGTCGATGAATCCGCCTCTTCTCAGTTAGGCTCGCCTCAGCGGGTGTAGATCCATCTCGTAGATACTCCTTGATGTGTTGGTACCAAGGGTTGTGGATGGGAGGTAGCTCATCCGATACTTCTCCAACATAATTCCCATAGACTGGGGCTTTTTGTAGAGTAAACGTGATGATTGGCATGTTTTCCTTGTCAGGTATGTAAACCAAGGAGGCCAACGTTACTAATGCATCTGCAAAATCATTCTTATTACGAGGAATGTGTAAAAAGGAGATTTCTTCGAACTCCAAAGCCATCTGTAGAACTTGCCGATGGTAAGGCAGTAAATATAATTCTTTGGTTTGATAGATTCTTGTGGATTGCTTGATTACCAATTCGGAATCCCCAAAGACAGTTAACCGCCGGATGCCCATTGAACGGGCAAGTTTTAGCCCCATGATACATCCTTCATACTAAGTCAGATTGTTGGTGCCGATAAACCGCAATTTGATGGCGACGGATCCGCTCCCCCATCTGGGATATTAAAACCGCTCCACTCTAGAGCCTTCTACGAGTTAATGACTCCATCAAAATACATTTTCCACGCATTTGGCATGTATCGCATCGATGTTGTGGGTGGATCGGGTCATTACCCCTTCATCGGGAAAGTATGTTTCTAAGGGTTTGTAATCCCCTGGAAAAGTGCGGCTGGCTAGTTGATCCGCAATTCCTTGACCTTTTCGATGAGACTTTTTGCGTCACATGTAGGCGATGTCAAATTGTTTGTAGGATCAACTCGCCATCCGGACGATCGACAATTCAAGTATGGGCTTACTAAACACATACTTGAGAGGATCCACGGATATGAGATTGGTTGTGTGACCATGGAGGTAATGTTGTAACCTCATGGAAGCCCATGCTAAAGCACAACAAGTCTTCTCAATCGAGTGTACTTGTGTTCACCGATCTTTGAATCTTTTGCTGAGGTAATAAATAGCTCGTTCTTGGCCTCTATCGCCTTTTTTTGCCCAAAGATCTGAAATTCTATGTAAGACCCCAACTTATTATAAATAAAATTGAATTTTCTCTATTCATTATTCTAAATTAATAAGGTGTTAATTTGATATAATACTTTGGTTATGGGTGAAATATGCACAATTTTCAAAATAAGCAAGTGGTTATAAAATATTCGTTATTGTTGGGAAATATTCGTTTGGTCGTGGAATATTCTCATTTGTGGGAATATTTAAATGCGGTACGTATGACCATTCGTGGGCCCCATAACAGGATAATTGTCGGATGAAGAAAATGATAAAGTATGAGTTTTTATAAAAAATGGTGTAATTATTACCGTTAACACTGTTGGATTACCCGTGGTTAAAAACAAAGATGTCTGCGGCAGTTATGCGAGTATACGGTATTGCACAGTATTGTTGAATTATTGATTCTTACGTAAGAAGGCACTACTTAATAATTGTTACAATAGTTACTGTTCAATATTTTATTTTATTGATTCAATAATTGCTACGTTGATAGTTTATATTATTGTTGTTTCAATAATTGTCACTGCACAGTATTTCCCATTATCAGATCAATAATTCATATTATTTGAATAATATTATTAGATAGCATTATTGGCCATGTCTAGAAAGTTCTATCAAGGAGAGGTTTGGTCACCTAATTGAGCGCCAGTAAGGAGAAATCCTTATTGGAAAGCCCCCTTTCCAGGAGCGGCTACCGTCATTGTCATAATTGTGATTCTGTAATATTACTTGTGAATAATTAATTATTAATTTATATGATAAGGAAATATTTATTTGATGCGGATATAAATGATGGATTTATTTATGTGGTTATAAATGAAGGAATTAATGCTGAGGTGTTTTATCAGTATTTTGTCGAATTGGAGGTATTAAAAACTCAAATCGGTGTTCTTAAAGCTTTATTGTGTGACTTATACTTTTAATCCGATCATTGGATCGTTGTGATTTTTTGATATGTTATACATATATGAGTTGAGTATATGTCCACAAATTTTGAACCGTTAAAAATTAACGCATGATTTGTTATGAATTTTAAAAGGTGTTGAAAATCATCTGTTTGTGGATTTCGGATATTTTCTGTTTGGAATTTGGAAAAACTCAAAACTACAAAGTTGTAGAGAATTCGATTTCATATGGAATGGACATAAAATTCATATTTTTCTGATAAACGGTCTATTTTCTATGAATTGTTGAAGTTTCGGTAAATAAAATGATTTTTTATTAAAAATAAGGTGGGACCCACTTTTGGGTTGGTGTTGAATACACATGGGCTGCTATTTTTTTCAAGATGGCTGGCATACTTTGAATCAATTGAGGTGTGCGTAGAATTTTGGTTTAAAATAATAATATTTTATTATTTTAGTCTCCTATGGCGTTCTAGCATTTTCCTATAAATAGGCGCTTAGGTTAGAATTGAAAATCACACCAGAAACAAGTTTCTTTCTCTCTAGATTATAGAGCGTATTTTTGTGAGTATTTTTATACTTTGAGAGTTGTTGTTTAAGACAAGTTTTTCTTGACATTATATCAGATATTCGGATCAAGCAATTATTTTGAGGTAAGGGATGTTATTTTCTTCTTAAATGATATTATTTTCTTCAATATCATTATGCCAAAATATTGGGTTGAACTTTTAATCAAATTTGGAACTTTTTGTGTCTGGATTACTATTCACGATATCGACATTTATTCACGAATCATTTGATTATTTATCTAAAAATAAAAATTTTTCTTTTTGTCCAAGATGTCTATTATGGTTACTATCTTTGATTGTATCCATGTTTTGATCTTTATTTTTGAATTCTGCTTCAAAATTGGTTATTATGAAGTATTATTGATCTTGGATAAACTATAAAACGAATCCCTAATATTTGTCCTTCTGTCTCACTGGATTCATTTTCTTTAAAATATTTTTCATCATCCTCAGTCCTAAATGATGATATTACTAAATATCTTTGGCCTGTAGTGCAAAGATGAATGATTAATCGATGAATATCTTTGGCCCGTAAAGCAAAGATGAGCAGTGTTGAGATGAATACGACTAATTGGTGATACAAATGAATACCTTTGACCTGTAGTGCAAAGATGAATATTTGATTAAAGATGTATATTGATTGTTGTTACAGGGATAAAATATTGATGATGGACTTTTAAATCTTAAAAGATAGTAGAACTCATTCTCTACTTGACTATTCTGATGGATTGCTGTTTCCGCTGTAGTTGTTGATCTAAAATTTGTTGTCTATTGTTTTCAATCATATTTTTTCCTGTTGAAGACTAATGATAATTTGTTGTATACTATCTTAGTCATAATATTCTTTACTGGGCTAGTTGAGCTCACCCTTTTCCTTTTTGTTCCATTTTTCTTCTCAAGAGGTGAAAACATAGCAGGATCTAGTTGGGGTATGGAGTGATGGTTCTAAAAAGTTGTTGTAGCTGTCTTCACTATTTCCTTAAAATAGTGTATGAATAATTGTAATGAGGACTCATTTGGGTGAGGATATTGTCTAGATGACAATATTTGTATTTAAACTCACAGTATGTGTTGTCGTATTTTGCACGACAATTGTATTATTGAAGTTGTAGTTTGCTTTCTATACCATGTATTTGGCGACTCAGAATAGGTGTTGTATACCTATTTTGGGGGCGTCACAGCCCATGGCATTGTCATTAATGGACAGGTACATGAACAGGGGAACATAATCCCTGGGAGGTACCAAAGCAAGAGCGTTAATCAGTTGTTCTTTGATTGTGAGGAAGGCCTTCTGACACTCATCGTTCCATTTCATGGAGGAGTTCTTCCTTAACAATTTGAAGATTGGCTCACAAGGAGTTGTTTGTGAGTTGAGAAATGAATCGCTAATGAAGTTGATCTTCCTAAAATCCCCGTATTTCCTTCTCTCATCCGAGGAATGGGCATTTCCTTGATGGCCCGGATTTTGGTAGGATCTAGTTCAATCCCTTTGTGGTCGATTAGGAAGCCTAGTAACTTGCTCGACTTAACACCAAAGGCGACTTCAAGTGGATTCAACTTCAAGTCAGACTTACGCAACTCGTTGAAAAGCTTTACGAGATGGTCTAAGTGGTCCTCCTCCTTCCGGGATTTGACGATGATGTCGTCTACATAGATCTCTATCTCTTTGTGCATTAAATTATGGAAAAGATCCATCATAGCTCGCTGATAGGTTAACCCGGTGTTGATGAGGCCGAATGACAACCGTCTATAGCAAAAAGTTCCCCAAGGCGTGATGAAAGCAGTTTTCTCACGATCTTCCTCAGCGACCATAATTTAATGGTACCCCACAAAGCAATCAGCAAAGGAGTACATGCAGTATTGAGCAGGTATTGTCAATAAGAATGTGAATAAAAGGCACAGGAAAGCTATCTTTAAGGCAAGCTTTGTTCAAATCTCGATAATCCACGCAGACTCGCACCTTTCCCCCTAGCTTAGGCACGGGAACAATGTTGGATATCCATTCCAGATATGTAGACACCATGATGATGCCATCTTGAAATTGTTTCACAATTTCTTCTTTAACCTTTAAACTCCACTCAGGTTTCAATCGCCTGACCTTTTGCCTAACTGGCTTGAATCCTTCTTTAATGGGAAGGCGATAAAGAACAATGTCAGCGAACAAACCCACCATGTCCTCATGAGACCATGCAAACACATCATGGAATTGGGTTAACAGTGCAACCATATCGTTCCGCTGATTTGTGGAAAGGTCTGAACCAATCTGGATTAGCTTAGGGTTTTCTAAGGTTCCGAGATTGAAAGAAGTTCTTTGATCAAGATTGGGTTTGGGTTTGTCTGCGACCCATTCCTTAATCTCCTGAGGTGTCTTAACGTCCTCTTGTATGTCCATCAAGTCTGAGTCCAACTTTGCATCAAAGTTAAAGCCCTTTGTGGAGAGAAGGCACCTCATCAGCAAGTACATGCACATCTAAATTCAGAGTCCTGAAACAAAATATGCTTTCACTTAATATATGCAACTGTTCGATCATACAAAAGTGTTAGCATGTACTTGATAAAATAACTGCTAGTATTATAAAGGAAAGCAAGCAATTAAAGTTATCTACAGGGCAAAGGGATTTTCTGCCTATTTTACCCTCATCGACCAATGCATGGAGTGCTGCTCCAATTGTTGTGGGCAAAGTCCTGAAGGACTGCAGTGATGGAGGGATCGTCAGTGTCCTCCTTTTCCCGAATGATAACCATGACATCTGGGCAATCATCGTCTGGGGTGTATCTGTTTGTATATTCATCATGAACAATGACACGGATGCCTGCCATCATCAAAGCAAGGTCATGTTTACATTTCTGTTCCTTTTCTTCCATCTCGAGATCAGGAATCAGCACCTCTTTTAGCTTTAATTGGCACTGGTTTCGGAAATAGCATAGCCACAACATGGGCTGGAACCTTTACTGGAGATTGCATCAACTCATGAGGTAAAGGTATAGAAAATCACCGCGTCTATGCGTAAGCTTGAGGAACCCGCCTTGTGCTTATGAGGATTCTGTGTTTGAATCGGCAAAATAGCTTCAGCCCTACATTCGCTCCAATTTGACCGACATTTGGATAGGGTGCTTAATTCCATGTTGATCCTTACCAAGCCCTTGTTCAGGTTGATGACCCAATAACATCATTTCTTGAGTGGCTGACATAACCTCATCAGAAATCTTGGGGATAGGAAGTGGCACTCCAATAGAATGGTATTGCGTGTTACTCACTTCCAGAGTATGGAAACTGGCCGGTTCAACTTCTGAATTGAAGCTGATAAATGGTAGAGTTCCTTGTTCAGGACATTCCGGCTCAGCATTGACAGTGACTAGACTGTTGTTGAAAATGTATTTGAGTTGTTGATGTAATGTGGAGGGAACAGCTCTAGCCATGTGTATCCATGGTCTCCCCAATAGCAGGTTGTATCCTGAATCTATCTTGAGGACGTGGAAGGATACATTGAATGTATTTGGACCAATCTCAATTGGCAATTCAATCTTTCCAACGGAATTTCGTCGGGATCCATCAAAAGCTCTGATGACCGTATAGATGCTTTGGATCCGCTTGAGATTGATATTCATCTTCACCAAGGTGGCATAAGGACAGATATTTAGAGATGAGCCTCCATCTATCAAAACTCCTGCTAGCATGTACCCGAAAGACAAAACTGTAATGTGCAATGGCTTGCAATGACCGGTCCCTTCGGGAGGTATGTCGTCATTAGTGAAGGATATCACATTGTTGTTGAAAATGTGATCAACCAAATGTTGAAATTTTTTCACATCCACTGATTTTGGCAAGTAGGCTTCTTCCAAAACCTTCAGTAAAATCTTTCGATGATCCTCAGAAGAGAAAACCAAGTCCAGTATTGAAATCTGGTGTGGAGCTTCTCGCAAGCTTAAAACCACTTTAGCTTCATTGCGACCCATAGTATGGAGGAATTTTTCAATCTTCTCCATGGGCAACTTCCCCTTTGCTTCGCAAGTAGGTTTAATAACCCGTTGATGAAGATACAGTGGATTCTCCTTTGACATTGTAGTAGTAGTATAAGACGTGGATCCTTTAGCTTCTCCATAATTCCATGGAACTTTGTGTAAGCTGACAATAGGACGTTGTGGTCTGCAAGGTAAAGGAATTGGCTCTGGTGCGACCACTTTCAAAGGATTGTCAGCTCCTTTGAGTTGAATGGGTTGTATGGGAAATACTTTGACAGTCTCATCATCCATTTGAGTTGCACAGTGTAATCATCTGTTATCTGCAGGACACCGCTATCAATAAGATTCTGAATGAGATGGCAGAGTGCCCAGGATTCTTCTATGTTGTGACCACGAGAATGTGAATGATATTGACACATTTTATTAGGATTGAACCGCCCTGAGCGGGGATTGATTGGAGGGAGAAGGAATGTAATTCTTCCTTCATTGATCAACATTTGAAGTATCTCCTCCATAGATTGGCCCAAATAGGTAAGTTCTCTTTGATTGGCAAAATCCAGATGGGCTTTAGCACTTGCTCTCTTCGCAACCTTATCCTCCATAGCTTCGCTTTCTGAAGGTGGTGATGGAGCATTCACAACAAATGGAAGGAGATAGGCATGCTC
This sequence comes from Panax quinquefolius, assembly GCA_020205615.1. Taxonomy (NCBI): domain Eukaryota; kingdom Viridiplantae; phylum Streptophyta; class Magnoliopsida; order Apiales; family Araliaceae; genus Panax; species Panax quinquefolius. Next base: position 35,715,747 of record CM035154.1, on the reverse strand, counting down.
CTGCCTGATTAATTGGCGTGTGACTTGATGCTGATGGGTCACCAGTTCTGCCAATTGCTCAATTTGTTTGCAAAGAGCTTTCATCTTTCATTCCATGGTAAACTGGAACTTTGCATAATCCCATTTATCAACACCATCTTTGATGGGATGGGATGATTCGCCATTAGAATTGGAACCTTGTACAGTGCTTCAACTAATTATGTTGACCTTTTCTTCTTTGTGTTGAGGAAGAGGGTTGTCTTGCACATGAGGTTGATCTAGTTTAGTGACCACGATCTCACCGTTGTCTATCAGATCTTGGATCTTGTGTTTCAAGGCCCAACAATCTTGAGTATCATGTCCAGGTACTCTGGCATGATAAACACACTTCCGAGTAGCATTAAAACCCCTCCCATTAGGGTTGGCTGGTGGAAGAAGATGTGTAATTTTCTTTTGAACAGTCAGAAGAGCAAGAATATTCTCGAGCAAATCCCCTAAGGGTGTGAACATTCGAGGTCGTTTTACTTCTCCACTTTTAGGCAATGGAGGGTTTGAAGATTGTGCTGGAAAAGGGGAGTAGTTTCTCCTCTGTATAGGCAAGCTTTAATTGCCTTTTTGTCCTTGTAGTATCAAGGAAACCTCCTCCTCTTTCTTTTTATGGACCCTCTGGGGGTTGTTTCCATAAGATCCGGACTGGATGTGCTCAGCAACAACTTTAAGAACGGCTAGGTCTTGAATTTTACCGGACTTCAATCCCATTTCAGCTATCTCTCCGTGTTTGATCATTTTAAAGAATAGTTTGCCAATACCAGCTAGAACTCTTTCATAGAAAGGAGCTTCTTGTACATCTATGAAAGTCATGACCATTTCTGATTCCGTCATAGAAGGAATAACTTGAGCAGCAAGGCGCCTCCACCTTTGAAAGCCGCATTTTATCCGAATGACTCATTAGACTGTTTCTTGACCTTGGTGATTTGGTATCGGTCAGGAGCCATCTGAGATTGAAAACTGTATTGAGTGAGGAAGGCGTGAGCTAGCTCTTCCCAGCTATGGATCTTTGAGTTGTCTAATCTGGTATACCATGAACGGGCTTCTCCAGACAGACTTTTCTGAAATAGCTGCATTTTGAGCTTTTCATTTTTCGCATAAGATCCAAGTTCTCCAATGAACACCTTTAAATGTGTGTAAGGATCCCCTAATCCGTCATATTTCTCAAAATCAAGGGTCTTGAATTTCTCTGGATAATGAATACCAGGAAATATGCAAAGGTCTGCATATGAAACACTACCATGTGTTCCAATTCCTTTGAGAACGCAAATAGTTTCCTCCATTTGAAGGACCTTCTTCCTGATATCACCGGTGTCTGGATCTCCTTTGAGATGGGTGTTTTCAGGGTCTTTGTTGGTTGTATCCAACTGAGGTTCTAGAATTGTTTTTTCCAAACCTTGAACTCCTCCTTGTGTAGAGGATTCTGTATATGTAGGTATCTTCATACCACGAGTAGGATCGATACAATTCTTCAAAGAGAACAACCAAGTCAGCGTGATTTGTTTACTCAATCCGCCAAATTCTTCTCGGGAAATGTGATTAGACCGTTTAGGAAGAAGACATGATTGGTCAGAAGTTCGTGGCCTTTTTGGATTTAGAGCGGGTAACAGGCCCAATTGCTTCCCTACAAAAGACTTACGTAGTTTAGTCTTAGGGTAATAAAATGTTATCATAACATGTCCATTTTAGGAATTTTGTCCTGCAAAACCGGTTGTTAATTGATAACATGTCATGCATGCACATATATTCTTCATATTTTCCATTACATATGGATGAACATGGAATAAAATTACAAGTAAATGTTTTTACAAGTAATTGAAAATGGAAAGTATGAAGAGACTTTCCTCCGCATTTGGTTTATCAGATGTTGACCTATCATAGGGTTTCTCTCGCGGCTTTTTGGCATGAAGGTTCCCAGATCATCGCAATCTACTTGACGGGAAGTTAATCCGGTCTTTCAACTGGAGTGAATCTGGGTGGTGCCTTTCCTGAGCCTCGCTGGAATTATTCTTCCTGCGAGTCCAGTAATCAAACACCGACAGGATAGCCTCCTGATGGAGGAACCACACAACAAACATTCACATACAACGTGTCTCACCGTTTATGCAAAATGATGACATGTACGAAGCACTAATATCACAGATAGATATTTAGCAGTGTAGTAAATAAAATGCATTCATACACATTCATCAGAAATGTAAATACAACATTCACACACAAGCATACAACAATTTTGAAAAGCTTGTAATAGCGGCTTAAGCCCTCTTACAGGAGTCCCCAGTAGAGTCGCCACCTGTCGACGTCGGGATTTTTTGAGTGTCCCTTTTCGTTACTTATTCTTTGGTGTTCTCATGTTAATGTGAGATTTGTTTGAAAAAACAAGTGAAAAAGGTCCGACATGTATAATGTCGACGATTTGACTTTTTAAGAGTCGCCAGTTGGTGTATTTAACTGGTTGCACCAACGCAACCGAAAAAGGTTTGCACATTGACCCAGTGATTTGACACTGCTAAATGGATCTGTGAAACCGAGATTCATTTTGGGTCCGGGGGCTTGATTATGCTGAGGGAAGGTGTTAGGCACCCCCCGACATCCGTGTTACCACGGTGACCGCCACTCTTCAAAGAAATTGTTATATGAATGTGTGTGTGTGTGTGTGTGTGGATCAATGTGCAATTATTTGGAAGTAGTGTTGTACCTCGTTCGCACCTATATACATAGGGTTTGAATTTATAGAAAAATTCAGTTTTAAACAAGATATATCAATGACATTTTGTAAAAGAGGTTTTTCAAACCCTGTGCTCAATAGTAATTGAGGTTTTTGATACTTTCATTTTATTATTAAATGTTCGGCTTGTTTGCTTTTATTTACAAGATGTGAAGCATTCTCGAGAAAATAATATACAATGAAGGCTTAACTCCTCAACATACGATGTGACCATCCAAGGAAATTCGAGACATCGTAAAATAATGTACAAGTCGCTACATTTGAAAAATATCTATCATAGGAACCGAATCTAGATTCAAGAGATGAACTCGTGATCACATGATTCGTAGCTCACATGACACTGCAATTTTGTATGGAAAGCGAGAGGCGATTATATATATATAAAAGCTGTAAATATATATATATATATATATGAACATGATCAACCGCCATAAAGTTAACTCCAGGCCGGATGAAATGTAAATAAATCTGTAAAAGCGATCAACTGCCACGAAGTAAACTCCAGGCAGGACGAAATGTAAATAAAGCTGTAAATGGTCACGAAGTAAACTCTAGGCCTAACAGAAAGGTGAATATATATATATATATATATATATATATATATGTGTGTGTGTGTGTGTATATATATATATATATATATATATATATATATATAAAGAAACGCATTTGGATGTAAATCCAGTGCTCATGAGATATGTCCGATAAAGAATTATATATATGTATATATATATATATATAAGTAATTAAACGCACTGGATGTAAAATCTGTGCTCATCGATGTAGTCGACCGTAGTTTATATATATATATATATATATATATATATATATATATATATATATATATATATAAAAGCAAATAAACGCCTGCATCAAGTTCAGGCTCAATCGAGGCATAACTCGATAATGTTAGTCCATATATGAAATATATACATATATAAGTATATATATCTGACAGAAATGAAAACCACTTGATCAAGTCCCGCAAACGACACCTACAACACGACTCTCAATGTGTAAGACCCCAACTTATTATAAATAAAATTAAATTTCCTCTATTTATTATTTTGAAATAGTAAGGGTTGATTTGATTAATGTGGTTAGTTATGGGTAAAATGTGCAAATATTTCAAATAAGCAAGTGGTTATAAAATATTCGTTTTTATCGGAAAATATTCGTTTGGTCGTGGAATATTCTTACTGTCGGGGAATATTCGTACGACGGCGTAGCCTTGTGTGGGCCCTATATCGAAAAACGATTGGATGAAGAAAACGACAAATATAAGTTGTTTATAAATAACGGCGTAGTTGTTACCGTTAATACTGTTAAAATACTCGGTGGTTAAAAACACAGTAGCACACGGTATTGTACAAATTATTGATTCTTACATAAGAAGGCACTACTCAATAATTGTTATAGTAATTACTGTTCAGTATTTTATTTTATTTTATTGATTCAATAATTGTTGCGTTGATATTTTATATTACTGTTGTTTCAATAATTGTCACTACATAGTATTTTCCATTATCAGAGCAATAATTCATATTATCTAAATAATATTATTGGATAATATTATTGGCAATGTCTAGAAAGTTCTGTCTAAGGAGAGGTTTGGTCATCTAATTGCGCGCCAGTAAAGAGAGATCCTTATTGGAAAGCCCCCTCTTTCTTGGGAACTGCCTAGTTATCAATATTGTGATTCTGTAATATTATTTGTGAATAATTAATTATTGATTTATATGGTGAGAAAAATATTGATTTTATGTGGATATAGATGGAGAAAATTTTTAATGTGACAATTGTTGAAAATTAATATTTTATCTTTTTCTGATAAAATAATTGATTTAAATATATTATTATATTTTAATAATAATGGTGATATTTTTACAATGAATGTGGGATATATGAGTATATGAGGAGAAAGAGTATTTTTGTTGCATTAAATGATTAACACATGTTTTGTGTGTCGGTGGACCCCATTTCTTGACTGAAATTTGATTATAGCTTGTAAAATAGCCCGTTTGTGAATTTCAGTCAATTTCTGTTTGGAATTTGGAAAACCTTTCTTCTATAAAGTTGTAGATAATGAAATTTCCTATGAAAAAGACACGTGGTTTGAATTTTTCTGATAAAAGGGTTATTTATTATGAATTATTGAAGTTCTGTAGTTCCGAAATAATTGGTTTTTGAAAGTTTTAATTATTTTTAATTACAAAAACGTTTTTTTGGTTTTTGTCATTATTTGGTGGCTGAATTCAGATTGTTAAGGTGGGCTAAGGAAAATATTATAAATATATTAATATTTTATTAAATTTTCTGCTTTGGTATTTTAAGCATTTTCCTATAAATAAGGTGCTTTGGTTAGAATTGAAAATTACACCAGAAATTGAAGTTTTCTCTCTCTTTCTCTCTCTATATTAGTGAGCATATTTTTGTGAGTATTTTGATACTTTGAGTGTTGTTATACGGTGCAATTTCCCTTCAGCACTATATCCAGTAGTCCAGCCAGAAGTACTATTCTTTCGAGGTAACGGATGTTATTTTTTTTAAAATGATATTATTTCTTCTAATATCATTATGCTGGAATATTGTGAGTATTTTTTTTTGTGAAATTCTTGTCTTTTTAGTGTCGAGTTACTTATTCACGATACTAAGCACTATTCACGATACGACATTATTCATTTAATACAAGACTATTCACGTAGAAAAAATTAAATTTTCGTTTTTTCGTCCAAAATATCTATTATGGGTACTAGCTTTGATTGTATCCATGTTTTGATCATTCTTGAATCTTACTCCACTATGATTATTTATGAGGTATTTTTGGACATGGATAAACCGAAATACGAATCCTTAATATTTATTCTTTTGTTTCACTGGATTCGTTTCCTTTAAAATATTTTTCATCATCCTCAGTCCTAAATGATGATATAATTGAATATCTTTGGCCTGTAGTGCAAAGATAAATGATTTTCTTATGAATATCTTTGGCCGTAGTGCAAAGATGTACAGGTGTTGAGATGAACATGACCGACTAATGAATATCTTTGGCCTGTAGTGCAAAGATGAAAATTTGATTCAAGAAGAATATTGATTGATGTTACAGGGATAAAATGTTGATAATGGACTGTTAAATTCATAGATAATAGTAGATTTCATTCTCTACGTAACTCTTTTATGAATTATTATTTCCACTGCGAATATTGATCTGAAACTTGTTATTTATTATATTCTCTCAGATTTCTCCCTGTTGAAGACTAACGATAATTTATTTTATATTATCTTAGTCATAATATTCTTTACTGGGCTAGTTGAGCTCACCCTTTTCCTTTTTGTTCCATTTTTCTTCTCAGGAGGCGAGAATGTAGCGAGTACTAGTCGGGGTATAGAATGTTGATTCTAGAAGATGTCTTAATAGTCCTCACCATTTTTGTTAAATAATGTACCAATAATTGTAATGAGGACTTATTTGGGTGTGGATATTGTCTAGATGGCAATTTATGAATTTAAACTCACAGTTTATATGTTGTATTAATAAAGTTGTAGTTTTTTTCTGTACCATGTTATTGACAACTCAAAATGGGTGATGTATACCTATTTTAGGGGCGTCACAGTTGGTATCAGAGCTTAGGGATATGATCTGTGGCGGAGATCGGGGAATAGAACTAGGAGGGGAGAGACGAGTAAATCCTTCGCTAGTGTGTCCTACCTAAGCTTATTTGTTGGTTGATCATAATATAGGGGTATTATGTGATTTGTTAATTTGTTTAATTAACCGTTGTTTTATGGTAGTATTTAAGAATGACAACTGAGAATGTTAACAGTGGAGTAAATGAGACCGTGGAGACGCCTGTACTCACCAACGAGGAGAACGTGAAACAGGCTGGCAATGTTCCTCCTGTGTACAACACCACTGAGCAGATGATGAACGATGGGATATTTAGAAGCTTTTTACAGTTCATGCAAAATCAGACGAGGGAGACTCGTGTTCAAAATACAGGAGGAAATGATAGCAATTCACGGTTTGTCACAGCCAAGCAGTTCAAGGAGTTGGGACCACCAAAATTCTGGGGAAAGTCGGATCCGATTAAGGCAGATACGTGGGTCAAACAAATTACCAAGATATTCGATGTCTTGGGATACATGGAGGAATAGAAGGTTCCATTCGCCACTTTTATGTTCCGTAATGAGGCAGATTACTAGTGGGAATCTGTGAAGCATACCCATCCAGTACCGCGAACTCGCGCGGGTGGTCGTGGTGCATCCGAGCCTCATGGGTCCTCGCTGCCTCGTAGAAGACGTGTACTCATGCACTATAATGTCCGTTCAAACTTGCAGAACTTTAATCCGAGCATCCGAACGAGGTATATCTGACCTTCTTCGGACCGCTTGTGTCGAGAGTTACGCAATGACATGGATCAGAGGTTGTACGAAGTCAGGAAGAAGGGTCTATGCCCATGGTCTTCAAGCTTCAAATTCTATCCAAAGTACTGCCACACATAATAGTCACTCGGGATTGTCACTCCTTGGTTCTTGTAGGACATTGTTGGATGTATGTATGTATGAAGTGTTGAGACGACGTGCCAGTGTCGAAGGGACAAGATGACGTTTGACTCCTCGCCGGGGTTATCGCCGGTTTGAGTTGAAAGTAGACGTTGCTTAGGGTTACAGCTGAGATTGGACTACTTGTTGGTATGTTGCGATATAATCTTGTTGAGATGGTAAGATGAAGTTTTGACTCCTCACTGGGGTTATCGTCGGTTTAAGTTTAAAAGCGAGACGTTGCTTTCGAGGTTACATCCGAGATTCGACCGCCGCTTGTTTTTGTATGTCTCATCGCTATCCGTGGGTGTGTTCACCTGCCCGTTGTTACTTCTGGGTCTAAGGTGTGAGTGCCTCGACAGGATGTCTGAGCTTGAAGCTGTTAGCATGTATAAGCATTTCTGGGGTTATCACCGGAACTGCAATGGCATCCCTTGGGGCTATCACCAAGGATGGAGTTGCTACTCCTAGTGTTGTTGCTGGGACTGGAATTGATCATCGCGGTGTTATTGCCGAGACAAAACTGTCCTCTTCGGTGTTGTTGTCGGTCTTTTGATCTGCATATCTCAGGGTTATCTCCGAGATTGGAAATGATACTCCCGGTGTGTGTTCTGGGGTTGAGATGACGTTCCCGGTTTATGTTTCGGGTTGGAACTGAACTTTCGGTAGTATCCGGAATGGATGCAAGCTGTCTTTCAGGGTTATCTGTGAAAGACGAATCTACCCTCCTGCAATGTTAGTAATAGGAGTGCAGAAAATTTCGAGTGTCTGCATATATAAAAGCTCTAAATATATATATACAGACATGATTAACCACCACGAAACAACTCCATGGGGGATCGGAAATATAAATATATAAAAGCGGTAAATATATATATATATATATATATATATGGACATGATCAACCACCACGAAGCAACTCCATGGGGGATCAGAAAAGTAAATAAAGCAGTAAATGCGATCAACCTCCATGAAGTAAACTCCAGGCGGGACTAAATGTAAATAAAGTTGTAAAGACGATCAACCGCCACGAAGTAAACTCCAGGCGGGACTAAATGTAAATAAAGCAGTAAAAGGCTTCGAAGTAAACTCCAGGCCTGACAGAAATGTATATATATATATATATATATATAAAAGTAGTAAACGCACCGGATATAAAATCCAGACTCATCGGATATGTCCGACAACAATTATATATATATATATATAAAAGCAGTAAACGCTCCGGATATAAAATCCAGGCTCATCAGATATGTCTGACAACAATTATATATATAAGTATATATATATATAAGCAAGTAAACGCTCTGGACGTTAAATCCAGGCTCATCAGATATGTCTAACAACAATTATATATATATATATATATATATATATATATAAGTATATATATACAAAAGTAGGTAAACGCTCCAGACATAAGTCTAGGCTCAATCGAGGCATAACTCGATAATGTTAGTTCATATATAAATATATACATATATAAGTGTATATATATACAGACAGAAATGAAAACTACGGACCGAAGTCCGGGAATACGCACACAACACGACACTCAATGTGTAGAATAGTGTGTGCAAAGATGAAGAGAAAGGCTTTATAGAGTGTGAGAAGGCTTACAGTGGGCTGCCAATGCAGGCTTGTATGACTTTATATGGATAAACACTCGGCTCCCGCCAGTAAAAATATAGCTATCTGTGAGCTAACAGGTGTATAAAATGAGGAAACACTCAATATATGGTGTGTACAGAGCAAATTGGACAAGGCTTCCTCGCCTCTCTTTTTTTTTCAAATGGCCACCCCAATCCCTCTATTTATAGAGGGGGGATGCAGTGTACTGCTGCGGTATGAGATGCACACTGCGATTGCAGGGGTTGCCTTCAGGTGCCCCGGGTTTCGCGGGTCCTATCGTCTCAAAGTACGTGCACTCGTGCACTGTAATGTCTGCTCGAACTTGCAGAACTTCAATCTGAGCATCCGAATGAGGTATCTAAGACCTTCTTCGTACCGCTTGTGTCGATAGTTACACAATGACATGGGATTAGAGGTTGTACAAAGTCAGGAAGAGGGGACCATGCCCATGGTCTTCAAACTTCAAATTCTATCAGGTGTGCTGCCACGCATAATAGTCACTCGGGATTGGAACTCTTTGGTTCTTATAGGACATTATTGTATGTATGTATGTATGAAGTGTTGAGACGACGCGCAAGTGTTGAGATGGCAAGATGACGTTTGACTCCTCACCTGGGTTATCTCTGGTTTGAGTTGAAAGCAGACGTTGCTCAGGGTTACATCTGAGATTGGACTGCTGCAAGTGTTTGAATGCCGCAAGGTCATCTATGAGTGTGCCTGTCTGCCCGGTGTTAGCTCCGGGTCTGAGGTATGAGTGCCTCAGCAGGAGGTCTGAGATTGAAGTTGATAGCATGCATTTAAAACAAGCATTTCCATAGTTATCGCCGGAACTGCAACAACATTCCTTGGGGTTATCTCCAAGGACGAAACTCGGGGTTATCTCTGAGGTTGGAAATGATACTCCCAGTGTGTGTTCCGGGGTTGAGACTGAACTTTAGTTAGTATCCGGAATGGATGTGAGCTGTCTTCTAGGGTTATCTCGGAAAGACGAATCTGCCCTCCTGCAATGTTAGTAACAGGTATGCAGAAAATTTTGAGTGTCTACACCCTACACATATCATTGAAATCGCAATAACAATTAGTTGTATCAACATTAGCTTTATGGGTTTAACCCATCATTTAAGTTATACCCTTAATCTTAACATCTAACCACGTTAGTTAACATCCTTAATGAATCTAAATTCTCACCATGGTCTAACATAAACTTTATCATTCATCTCTAACTCTCGTAAACATCAATTTTTGTTCATTGCATAACTTAATTAAATGATCACTTAAAATCTTCACACTTTATATTACATCACATTAAAATCTGTTATTGTAGTCCACGTTATGTTTTAACATCATTATCATGCATGCCAAACTAGATTAAGCCCTTGTATTGCAATCCTACAAACAAACAGAATTCACCGCCTGAAAGCTCGTAGGCATGGCGTAGTCAATGCACGCCCCAAGCCTCGACTGTAGCGCAATATATCGTTGGTGCTCGATCCAAAAAACCATACTACAAGAATTGTGCATTTTTTCCTATGGTATGGTAGCAAGCAATTGCTAGGCCAGTATACGTATGTAAACCCGAACTTAGCGTACTTTTTTTTGCACCAACACTCCAATTAACCTAATTTTCACAAAAATTCACAAAACCTAACATCTAAAACTTTGTAATAACATAGTTAAGCATGCTATACATCATTCTAACTACATATGCATTACAAATACTCAACTTTGAAGAATCAAAACCATAATTTTCCCAATTTCTTCACTTTTTACACTTTTAGCGAATTCGATCGCCATGACTTCATTTCTTAACCGATTAACATGATTTAAACTACGTTGTTTTTGTTTCTTATCATACTAACACAATCCAACATCAATATACAGATTATATCACATATTGAACATGAAATTTTGTACTTTCTTAAGCCATTTTTCATACATAAACACTGTTATCTCAATTTCTTCCTACAATCCCAATTTACATGAATTTAAACACCAATATAGGATTATAGATGACACTAACAGGTTTAACAAGAGTATACATACATATAATCAACATCTTAACCCTATCCAACGAAATTCCAATTAACAGAAAATAGGTATTGCAAAGAAAATTAATATAAAGTATACCTTTAATCCTCTTGATTATATGCTAGCAAAAGATGGTGAAACTCTCCTTCCTCTTGGCAAAATCACAGATATTTACTCTCTCAATTTCTCACTGTGTTTTTATCTCTTGTTCTACTCTCTGACTATAGTCCTAGGAGAAAACTAATACGCATAGACTAACCTATATAAGCCTCCCCACGTTCATCAGTTAAAAAAAACAATACGTCTGCGTCAGTTAGAATATGCCAAAGGCCATAAGGCCTTATTTGGCTAACTACAACTCCCTTCTACTAGATTATTTTAATAATATTTATATTATATAGTTTTTATTTGTCACACATGTAACACCGATGAAATGGTGAACGATGGGATGTTCAGAGGCTTTATGCAATTCATGCAACATCAGGCGAGAGCGGCTCCTGTCCAAAATACAGGTGGAAACACTAACAACTCTCGGACGGTCACCGCTAAGCAGTTCAAGGAGCTGGGACCACAGGAGTTTTTTTGGAGAGCCAAAACCACTTAAGGCAGAGATGTGGATAAAGCAAAACAACAAGATATTTGATGTCTTGGGATGCTCCGAGGAGCAAAAGGTTCCCTTTGCCACCTTCATGTTGCGAGCAGAGGCAGATTACTAGTGGGAATCTATAAAGCGTACTCAACCTGCCGCACTCAAAATGTCTTGGGAGAAGTTCCAAGAGCTGTTCAACGACAAGTACTTTCCAGAAAGTATTCATCACATGAAGGAGGTAGAGTTCATCAAGCTTGAACAAAACAATATGACCATGGCGCAGTACAAAGTTAAGTTTGCTGAGTTATCCCGGTTTGCGTCCCACTTGGTTGATAATGAGGAGAGAATGACGCGGATGTTTCTAAGAGGTTTGAAACCCGAGATACGTCAATACCTAATTTCTTACAAACTGTGTTTGTATTCAGATGTTGTGAATAGGGCTCAGTTATTGGAGCGCGATAATGAGTCAACCCAAGCAAGAGAGAGCAACCGATAAGTTGATAATACCAGTGGTAGCAATCATCGAAGCGATGACAACAAACGTAGAGGGAAACAACATGCCAGAAATGATAATCACTTCGGTGGTAATCATGGCCATGACAATAAGAGTGGATATTTCAAGAAGAGGAGATTCAACAAGGATGGAAAGACGTCAGCACCAGCACCTGTTGTTAAGGAAGGAGAACGACCGCCGATCGTATGTTATAAATGCGGAGGGGAGGGACATATCAGTCTAAACTGCGTGATGCAGTCCAAAGCGTGTTATAATTGTGGAAAAGAAGGTCACCTGGCCCGATTTTGTCGTGCACCAAAGTCAAGTCCAGCTGGGATGGAGGCAACAAAGGGTGTCCCAGAAAAGACAAAATCGGTAGTTCAAGGGAGAGCGTTTGTCGTAACCTCCCAAAAAGCGAGGAATCCGAACGAGGTGATCACGGGTAAGTTAATCATAAACTCTAGTGAAGTTTATACTTTATTTGATATCAGTTCTACCTATTCTTTTATTTCTCCTACTTGCGCTCAACATTTAAATTTGACTCCAGAGAAATTAGACTTTGACTTATCTATTGAAACCTCGTTGGGAGAAACCTTCATTACATCCACTGTTTATAAGTCTTGTTTGATTAAAATCGGTAACCGCGCGTTACCTGTCGATCTTATTTCTTTGAAAATACTTGCATTTGATGTGATTTTAGGGATTGATTGGTTAACTACTCATCATGCTAAAATTGATTATTTTCGTAAGGTTGTTAGCTTTCATATTCCTAACCAACCTATTATACGAACTCAAACAACCAAACCACTAAAGTCAATCACTGTTATATCAAGTCATAAAGTTATTCGTTTATTGAAAAATGGATATCAAGCTTTTTTAGCCCATGTCACGGATTTAAATAAAAATACGTCAGATTTGAATGATATTTCTATTGTTAAATGATACGTATTCCCTGAAGAACTTCCCGGCCTACCCCCAGAGCGTGAAATTGAATTTTGTATCGACCTTAAATCTAATACAAAACCCATTTCCAAATCCCCATATCGAATGGCTCCTATTGAACTTCAGGAGTTAAAAACCCAACTACAGAATTTATTAGACATCGGTTTCATTCGTCCTAGTACGTCTCCTTGGGGTGCTCCTGTTCTATTCGTGAAGAAGAAAGATGGAAGTATGCGAATTTTGTATTGATTATCGAAGTTGAATCATGTCACCATCAAAAATAAACCAATTACCTCGCATTGATGACCTGTTTGACCGCCAGTAAGGGCCAAATTATTTTCAAAGATTGATTCGTTACGGATATCATCAGTTGAAGATTAAAACCGATGACATTCCAAAGATCGCTTTCGTAACTCCGATGACGGGCATTATAAATTCCTAGTCATGTCTTTTGGATTGACTAATGCTCTTGCTGCCTTCATGGACATGATGAACCGAGTATTCAAGGAATATTTGGATCACTTTGTGGTCGTCTTTATTGATGACATCCTCATATACTCCAAAACCCGTGAAGACCATGAGCAACACTTAAGGCTGATACTCCAAAAGCTTCGTGAGAACAAGCTATATGCCAAGTTGAAGAAATGCGAGTTCTGGCTCGAGGAAGTTGCATTCCTTGGGCACGTGATTTCAAATCATGGAATATCTGTTGACCCAGTGAAGATTAAAGCAATTTAAAGCTGGGAGCAATCAAAATCAGTGACCAAAGTACGTAGATTTATCGGCTTAGCTGGTTATTATCAAAGATTCGTGGAAGGATTTTCTCGAATCACTACTCCATTAACTCAGCTAACTCGAAAAGATACAAAATTTGGTTGGAGCGAGGAATGTGAAAAGAGTTTTCAAGAACTCAAGAGAAGACTCATTTCAGCACCTGTTCTGACAATACCTTCTGGCTCAGAGGGATTTGTCATCTATAGTGATTCTTCAAGCAAAGGGTTAGGATGTGTTCTCATGCAATATGGGAAAGTCATGGCCTGTGCCTCATGACAACTCAAAGAATATGAGAGGAATTATCCTACTCATTATCTAGAGTTGGCAGCAGTCGTTTTTGCACTTAAGATTTGGAGGTATTACCTATATGGAGAGAAGGTGGAGATCTATATGGATCATAAAAGCCTCAAATATTTCTTCACTTTAAAGGAACTCAACATGCGGCAATGACGATGGCTTGAGTTGTTGAAAGATTATGATCATACCATCCAATACCATCCTGGAAAAATGAACGTAGTAGTCGATTTATCGAAAGTAAGATCATGCGCGATCACGAGTGCAATATTGTCAACGCAAAGGCCCATTTTGTATGACTTAGAAAGGATGGAAATAGAGTTAAAGACTCCAGGGACCCATGTGATGATGGCGAATATACGAGTGGAACCGACTTTAATCGATAAAGTTAAAGCTACTCAAGCTACAGACCTGGAGCTGATACGTATGAGGAAGAAAGTACAAGAAGGTGCTATTTCGGAAGCAAGAATCGATGAAGAAGGAATACTTCGAGTCAACTCCAGACTTTGTGTTCCTAACGATTCTGACTTAAAGTATAAAATCATGATGAAGACGCATAACACACCGTTTGCAATCCATCCTGGGAGTACCAAAATGTATTGTGATCTTTGACATACATTTTGGTGGAGCAATATGAAGAGAGAGATAGCGGGGTTTATCTTAAGGTGTCTAACTTGTCAATGAGTCAAGGTGGAGCATCAAGTGCCAAAAGGTCCATTGCAACCACTTGAAATTCTAGAATGGAAGTGGGAGCACATTACCATGGATTTCGTTACTAGTCTTCCCAAGGTTTCTCAAGGCATAGATGTGATTTGGGTCATTGTTGATAGATTGACCAAGTCTGCTCATTTCTTACCGATACGAGAAACTTATACACTTGAAAGTCTTGCTAGTATATACATAAACGAGATTATAAGATTGCATGGTATGTCAGTATCCATAGTTTCTGATCAAGACCCAAGATTCACTTCACGATTTTGGGTTAGTTTGCAAAAAGTTATGGGCACGGATTTACGATTTAGTTCGGCATATCATCCTCAAACGGATGGGCAGTCGGAAAGGACTATTCAAACTCTTGAAGATTTATTAAGACTTTGTGTCCTTGACTTCAAGGGAAGTTGGGACAAGTTCTTACCATTGGTGGAGTTTTCCTATAACAATAGTTATCAAGCAAGTATTAGCATGGCTCCATTTGAGGCATTATATAGAAGAAAGTGTCGTTCTCCAGTATGCTGGGATGAGGTGGGTGAAGCAACATTGTTGGGACCGGATTTGGTACGTATGACTAAGGAAAAGATTCAAATGATCCGACAACGTATAAAAACTTCACAAGATCGACAAAAGAGTTATGTTGATCTTCATCGAAAGGACGTGGAATTCAATATTGGAGATCATGTGTTTTTACGTGTTGCTCTATGGAAAGGAGTTACGAGATTTGGAAAAAGAGAAAAGCTTAATCCTCGATTCATTGGCCCATTTTTAATCCTTGACCGAGTAGGAACTGTGGCCTATAGACTCGCCTTACCGCCAAGTATGTCTCGTGTTCATAACGTTTTTCACATATCTATGTTACATAAATATGTGAAAGACTTGAACCACATTATTGAATTAGAACCAGATGAGATAGAGGAAGATTTATTATATGGAGAGTTACCTGTTAAAATCTTGGATAAGAAGAATCATATTCTACACTCCAAGGTTATACCTCAAGTCAAAGTTTTGTGGAGAAACCACGATGTGGAGGAAATGACCTGGGAGTTAGAATCTGAGATGAAGTCAAGATATCCTCACCTCTTTGATATACCAGGTACGTACCCTAATTTTGAGGATGAAATTTCATAAGAAGGGGAGGTTGTAAGACCCCAACTTTTATGAATAAAGAATAATTTTTCTCGAAATATATTTTTTGAATGTTATGGTGTGGATTTGTTATAATGTTATAGCTGTGGGTAATATTTACAAATTTTGCAAAGTAAGCAAGTGGTTATATAATATTCGATTGGTCAGGAATATTCGTTTTAATAGGGATATATTCAGACGATTTAACACAATCATTGGTGGACCCTATAACCAAGTATTGTCGTAGTAAGAAAACGGCATGTAATTATCTTTTATAAAAATAATCTGCGGAAGTGTTACCGTTAAAACCGCTGAACTACCCTAGTAAAGTAAAAGTACAAAGAATACGATGTGGTTGCGTGATAAGAGTAATACCAGTATTGATTATTGATGCTTACGTGATAAGTCACACCGCTTATACTCAATTATTGCTACAAGAATTGTTCGCATCATATCTCTCCTATTATTGATTCAATTATTATCACAGTATCATCTGCATAATATGATATATTATTAAATCAATAATTGAGACGACAAAGTTATTCATATTATTAAATTGCAATATTTACAATGTCTAGAAGTTCTATCAAGGAGAGGTTTGGTCATCTAATTCGCGCCAATAAGGAGAAATCCTTATCGAAAAGTCCCTCTTTCCTGTAAATGACTTCGTTGTTAAATATTGTGAATTATAATATTAATGATGAATAAGTTCGTGTTGATTAAAGATGAATTTGATAGTTCCATTGTGTTGGAATTATTAGTGTTAGTGAAAATCGACATTTATTTCTAGATTAATTGATGTCCGGAAGTTATATCGACTGCGATGTAATTAACTTAGGATAAATGAGCAATTAATTGCTATTGATTCACGTGATTATAACAATTTGTTCACATGTGTGTACTATTGATTCACATTCTTGTTACTATTAAGGGAGTTGGTGCAAGATTGATAATACTTGCATGACTAAGTTAAAAATGGAGGTATAGATGGAGGTACTATACTGTAATTCGTATTTTCACATGTCTAGAACTATTGATTCACATGATTTACTATTGATTCACATTATTTATTATTAGGGGAGGTGGTGCAAGTTTGTTAATACTTGCAGGACTAAATTAAAAAATAAAGAAAAAGAAAAAGGTATTATACTATAATATTCTGAGCCCCAAAACGTGCAATTATCGAAACTATATTTTCCTATAAATAGAAGCTCATTTCTTCATTATTCTTCACTAATTCACTCAAGCTATAGAGCATTTATTATAGAGAGAAATTATAGAGAGATAGAAGAAGAGAAGTCTGCTACCTCATCATTCCAATATCCAGTTCTTTCTAAGGTAAGGGGTATTATTTCTTTCGTATTCATGAAGAGAGCTTCTATTATTCCATTTCTTCTTATTATGTTGGAATAACCTGTCTATACGAAGTACCGCATACATGGTGAAATTCTTCTGTTATTCCATTTTGTATTATTATGTTGGAATAACATGTCTATGCGAAGTACCGCATACATGGTGAAATTCTTCTATTCTTCTATTCTTTATTATTCTGTTGGAATATCCTGTCGATGCATATTACGCATGACCTGGTTCCATTATTTATTATTCTGTTGGAATAACCTGTCTGTGCGGTCTATCGCATGCCTGGTGAAGTCTTCTATTATTCCATTCTTTATTATTCTATTGGAATATCCTATCTCATGCGATTACGCATTTGATTCGGTTCCATTATTTATTATTCATTGGAATAACTCGTCTGCATGCGGTCTATCGCATGCCTGGTGAATTCTTCTGTTATTCCATTCTTTATTATTCTGTTGGAATATCCTTTCTATGCGGATTACGCATGACTTGGTTCCATTCTTTATTATTCTGTTGGAATAACCTGTCTATATGGATTATCACATGCATGGAGAATGATCCTTCGTATTCATTCCTTATTAAATTGTGGAAATGATCTGCTCACGTGGATTACCGCATGGCAAGTAAAATTCATTCATAGCTTCATATATTTTATTATACTCAGTTGGTTAAAGTTTTGGCTTCTATACTCTATGAAATTAGTGGAATATCCTTGATATTTGTGCTTCATCCAGTATCTTTTCATGGAAATATTCTTCTGAGCATTCTTGAATTTTACTCCATAAAGCAATATCATGTTGACAATTTGGACGTTATTGGTTCCTGGATAAATTAATTTATAAATCTTTAAAATTTATCCTTAAACATGTTTTATTGAATTATTATGTCATTGTCATCATCCTCATTCTTATATTGTGGTGAAAGTCTTCTTAGGCTTATGTGCATAGATGGACTTGGTATGATTATGACCATGGATTATTCGGTATAATCATGACCGTAATGTGACGCCCCCAAAATAGGTATACATCACCCATTCTGAGTTGTCAAATACATGGTACAGAAACAACTACAACTTTATTAATACAATTGTCGTACAAAATACGACAACACTTAAACTATGAGTTTAAATATAAATATTGTCTTCTAGACAATATCCTCACCCAAATAAGTCCTCATTACAATTATTGATACATTATTTTACAAAAACAGTGAGGACTACTAAAAACAACTTCTAGAACCATCATTCCATACCCCGACTAGTACTCGCTACATTCTCGCCTCCTGAGAAGAAAAATGGAACAAAAAGGAAAAGGGTGAGCTCAACTATCCCAGTAAAGAATAATATGACTAAGATAATTTAAAACAAATTATCGTTAGTCTTCAACAGGGAAAAATTTGAGAGAATATAATAGACAACAAGTTTCATATCAATATTCACAGCTGAAATAATAATTCATAGAAGAGTTACGTAGAGAATGAAATCTACTATTATCTATGAATTTAAAAGTCCATCATCAATATTTTATCCCTGTAACATCAATCAATATACATCATAAATCAAATATTCATCTTTGCACTACAGGCCAAAGATATTCATCAGTTGGTCATGTTCATCTCAACACCTGTTCATCTTTGCACCACGGGCCAAAGATATTCATCATAGAATCATTAATCTTTTGCACTAATGTGCCAAAGATATTCAGGTTATATCATCATTTAGACCGAGGATGATGAAAAATATTTTAAAGAAAACGAATCCAGTGAAACAAAAGAATAAATATTAAGGATTCGTATTTCGGTTTATCCATGTCCAAAAATACCCCATAAATAATCAGAGTGGAATAAATTCAAGAATGATCAAAACATGGATACAATCAAAGCTAGTATCCATAATAGATATTTTGGACGAAAAACAAAAATTTAATTTTTCTGTGAATAGTGCCGTATTCGTGAATAGTGTTGTATACGTGAATTGTGTCGTATACGTGAATAGTAACCCCGACACAAAAAGTTCCAAATTTGATTAAAAGTTCAGATCAATACTTCGGCATAATGATATTGAGAGAAATAATATCATATATGAAGAAAATAACATCCCTTACCTCAGAAAGACAGTACTTCTAACTGAAATACTGGATATAGAGCTGAAGGGAACTTGCACCGTATAACAACACTCAAAGTATCAAAATACTCACAAGAATACGCTCGACAATATAGAGAAAGAAAGAGAGAGAAAACTCTAGTTTCTGGTGTGATTTTCAATTCTAACCTAAGCACCCTATTTATAGGAAAATGCTTAGAACACCAAAGCAGAAAATTTAATATAATAATATTATTTATAAAAATATTATACGCACTATTTGAAATCTGAATTTCAGCATATTTTTGCAACACATGTGGGGTTCACCAATCACACAAAACATGTTTTTATCATTTAATGCAACAAAATCAATTCAGACCCAATAATCTGAAACTTCAATAATTCAAAATAAATAGCCCTTTTATCAGAAAAATTCAAATCTTATGTCCATTCCATAGGAAATTTAATTCTCTATAACTTTGCAGAATAAAGTTTTTCCAAATTCCAAATGTAAATCGACCAAATCCACATACTGAGACGATTTTGCAGGCTATAATCAAATTTCAGTCAAAAATTGTGTCCACCAAAATGTTTAACATGTGTTTAGCATTTATAGTAATAAAAATACTCTTCCTCCTCATTTATTCATATATCACATATTCATTGTAAAAATATCCCCATTATTATATTATTAAAATATAATAATATATTTAAATGAATTATTTTATCAGAAAAGATAAAATATCAATTTTCAACAATTGTCACATTAAAAAATTTCTCCATCTATATCCACATAAAATGAATATTTTCCTTATCACAATAATCAATAATTAATTATTCATAAATAATATTATAGAATCACAATACTGACAACCAGGCTGTTCCCAGGAAAGATGGGGCTTTCCAATAAGGATTTCTCCTTACTGACACGCAATTAGGTGACCAAACCTCTCCTTAGACAGAACTTTCTAGACATTGTCAATAATGCTATCTAATAATATTATTCAAATAATATGAATTATTGATCATATAATGGAAAATACTCTGTAGTGACAAGTATTAAAACAACAATAATATAAAATATCAACGTAGCAATTATTGAATCAATAAAATAAAATACTGAACAGTAATTACTCTAACAATTAATGAGTAGTGCCTTTTTACGTAAGAATCAATAATTGGTGCAATACCGCAATGCTATCGTGTTTTAACCAATTTAGTATTTCAACAAAGATAATCCAGAATAACTACGCCGTTATTTATAAACAACTTATATTTGTCGTTTTCTTCATCCAATCGCTTTCCGTTATGGGGCCCACACAAGGCTGCGCTGTCATACGAATATTCCACGACCAACCGAATATTCCCCGACAACAATGAATATTTTATAACCACTTGCTTATTTAAGATATTTGCGCATTTTACCCATAACTAACCACATTAATCAAATCAACCCTTACTATTTCAAAATAATAAATAAAGGAAATTCAATTTCATTTTAAAAAAAATTTGGGGTTTTACAGTAATGTGACGAATGATGTGGTGAAAGTCCTCATTGGCCTGTAGTTCATTGATGGACAGTTGTTGGTATGATTATGACCAGGGATTATTCGGTATAATCATGACTATTGATGATTACATGAATATCCTTAGAGTTGGTGCAGGGATGATTTGATTTTATTTATTAAGCTGAGTCTCAACGATAAAGTTGATGAAAAACTTTTTAAATCATAGAAGATAGTAGATTTTACGCTCTACTTGACTCTTCTAATGGATTGCTTGTTCCGCTGTAGTTAAACTTGTTGTCTATTATATTCTATCAGTTTAACATTGTTGAGGGCTAATGATAATTTATTCTGCATTATTTTAGTCATAATATTTCTTACTGGGCTAGTTGAGCTCACCCTTTTGCTTTCATTGTTCTCTTCAGGAAATGAGAACGTAACCGGGACTAGTCGGGGAATGGAGTGATGGTCCGAGATGGTGTCATAGTAGTCCTCACTATTTTATAAAATAGTGTGATAATAAATGTAATGAGGACTCCATTGTGTGTGGATATTATCTAGATGACAATATTTGTATTAAAACTCATAGCATATGTTTTGTTGTATTTTACACGACAGTTGTATAATTAAGTTTTTATTTTATTTTGTACCATGTATTTGGCGACTCAAGATGGGTGATGTATACCTATTTTAGGGGCGTCACAAGTAGTGCATGGATAATTAAGTGATGTGGATTATTTATTGAGCTGAGTCTCAACGATAAAATTGATGATAAACTTTTAAATCATAGAAGATAGTTGTGACGCCCCCAAAATAGGTCCACACAACCCATTCTGAGTCACCAAATACATGGTACAGAGAATAACTACAACTTCATTATTACAATTGTCGTGCAAAATACGACAACACATATGTTGTGAGTTTAAACACAAATATTATCTTCTAGACAATATCCAAACTCAAATAAGTCCTCATTACAATTATTGATACACTATTTTACAAAATAATGAGGACTGCTAAAATAACTGTCTCGAACCATCACTCCACACCCCGGCTAGTTCCCACTATATTCTCGCCTCTTGAGAAGAAAAATGGAACAAAAATGAAAAGGATGAGCTCAACTAGCCCAGTAAAGAATATTATGACTAAGGTAATGTAGAACAAATTACACTTAGTGCTCAATAGGGAAAAATCTGATAGAATATAATAGGCAATAAGTTTTTGATCAACAACTGCAGCGGAAACAACAATTCATTACAAGAGTTAAGTAGAGAATGAAGTCTACTATCTTCTATGATTTAAAAGTCCATCACCAATACTTTATCCCTGTAACATCAATCAATATACATCTTGAATCAAATATTCATCTTTGCACTACGGGCCAAAGATATTCATTCGTATCACCAGTTGGTCATGTTCATCTCAACACCTGTCCATCTTTGCACTACGGGCCAAAGATATTCATCAGGTAATCATTCATCTTTGCACTATAGGCCAAAGATATTCAGTTATATCACCATTTAGGACTGAGGATGATAAAAATATTTTCAAGAAAATGAATCCAGAGAGATAAAAGGATAAAGTTTAGGATTCGTACTTTAGTTTATCCAAGTTCAAGAATACTCCATAATAATCAATTGTGGAGCAAAATTCAAGAATAAAGTTCAAAATATAGATCCAATCAAAGATAGGAACCATAACAGACAACTTGGACGCAGAAAAGAAAATTTAATTGTTCTGTAAATAGTGTCGTATACATGAATAATAATCCCGACACGAAAAGGCAAAAAAATCACAAGAAAAACCATACTTCGTGAATAATACTCGTGAATAGTACTGTATTTGTGAATAGTGATGTATACGTGAATAGTGCCGTATACATGAATAGTAACTGTCGATGTCGGGATTTTTATTTAGCCTTTTTCTGTTCTTGTCTTTTGGTGTTCTCTTGTTAGGTGGGATTTATTTGAAAAAACAAGTTGTGAAAAGGTCCGATGTGATGCCCCCAAAATAGGTCCAATCCACCCAAACTATTTTGAGTCGCCAAATACATGGTACAGAAACATCTACAACTTCATTATTACAATTGTCATGCAAAATACGACAACACATATACTGTGAGTTTAAATACAAATATTCACACTTAAATAAGTCCTCATTACAATTATTGATACACTATTTTATAAAATAGTGAGGACTACTAAAATAACTATCTTGAACCATCACTCCACACCCCGACTAGTTCCCGCTATATTCTCGCCTCCTGAGAAGAAAAATGGAACAAAAAGGAAAAGGGTGAGCTCAACTATCCCAGTAAGAATATTATGACTAAGATAATGTATAACAAATTATCATTAGTCTTCAACAGAGAAAAATCTGATAGAATACAATAGACAACAAGTATTAGATCAACAACTGCAGCGGAAACAATAATTCATTAGAAGAGTTAAGTAGAGAATGAAATCTACTATCATCTATGAATTTAAAAGTCCATCATCGATATTTTATCCCTGTAACATCAATCAATATACATCTTGAATCAAATATTCATCTTTGCACTACGGGCGAAAGATATTCATCAGTTGGTTATGTTCATCTCAACACCTGTTCATCTTTGCACTATGGGCCAAAGATATTCATCATGAAATCATTCATCTTTGCACTACAGGCCAAAGATATTCAGTAATATCATCATTTAGGAATGAGGATGATGAAAAATATTTTTAAAAAAATGAATCCAGTGAGACAAATGTATAAATATTAAGGATTCATATTTTAGACAATCCAGGTTCAAAAATACTCCATAATAAATTATTGTGGAGCAGAATTCAAAAATGAAGATCAAAACATAGATCCAATCAAAGATAGGAACCATAACAGACAATCTTGGACACACAAAAGAAAATTTAATTTTTCTGTGAATAGTGTCGTATACATTAATAGTGTCGTATACGTGAATAGTAACTCCGACACTAAAAGGTAGAAATTTTACAAGAAAAATCATCATGCTTCGTGAATAGTACTCGTGAATAGTAACTCGTGAATAGCAACTCATGAATAGTAACTCATAAATAGTAATTCATGAATAGTAACCCCGACACAAAAAGACAAGAATTTCACAAGAAAAATCTTACCAATATTCTATCATAATGATATTGAAAGAAATAATATCATTTTAAAAAAAAATAACATCCCTTACCTTAAAAGAATAGTACTTCTAGCTGGAATATCAAATATAACGCTGACGGAAACTTGCACCGTATAGCAACACTCAGGATATCTAAATACTCACAAAAATATGCTCGATAATATAGAGAGAGAAAACTTCAGTTTCTGGTGTGATTTTCAATTCTAACCTAAGCACCCTATTTATAGGAAAATGCTTAGAACAACAAAATAGAAAATTTAATAAAATAATATTATTTATTAAAAAATTATATGCATACTTTGAAAATCAAAATTCAGCACATTACACATGCAAGTGGGGACCTCCAACATGAAAAACATATTTTTATCATTTAATGCAACAAAATCAATTCAGACCAAATATTCCGGAACTTCAATAATTCATAATAAATAGCCCTTTTATCAGAAAAATTCAAATTTTATGTCCATTCCATCGGAAATTTAATTCTCTACAACTTTCCAGAAGATTTTTTTTTCCAAATTCTAAACAGAAATTGACCGAAATCCACATACGGACGATTTGGCAGGCTATAAAAAAATTTCAGTCACAAATGGGGTCCATCAACACACAAAACATGTGTTAAATATTTTTTTGTAACAAACATACTCTTCCTCCTCATTTATTCATATATCACACATTCATTGTAAAATATCACCATTATTATATTATTATAATTTAATTGAATTATTTTATCAAAAAAGATAAAATATCAATTTTCAATAATTGTCACTTTAAAATTTTCTCCATCTATATCCACATAAAATGAATATTTTGCTTATCATATAAATCAATAATTAATTATTCACAAATAATATTACAGAATTAAAATACTGACAACTAGGCCGTTCCCAGAAAAGAGGGGGCTTTCCAATAAGGATTTCTCCTCACTGGCGCGCAATTAGGTGACCAAACCTCTCCTTAGACAGAACTTTTTAGACATTGCCAATAATGATATCTAATAATATTATTCAAATAATATGAATTATTGATCTGATCATGGAAAATACTGTATAGTGACAATTATTGAAACAACAATAATATAAAATATCAACGTAGCAATTATTGAATCAATAAAATAAAATATTGAACAGTAATTACTGTAACAATTATTGAGTAGTGCCTTTTTACATAAGAATCAATAATTTGTGCAATACCGCGTAATACTATGTTTTAACCACCGGGTATTCCAACAGTATTAACGGTCGCCGTTATTTATAAAAGAACTTATACTTGTCATTTTTTCATCCAATCGCTTTCCGTTATGGGGCCCACACAAGGCTATGCCGTCGTATGAATATTCCCCGATAGTAAGAATATTCCACGACCAAATGAATATTCCCCACAACAATGAATATTTTATAACCACTTGCTTATTTAAGATATTTTGCGCATTTTACCCATAACTAACCACATTAATCAAATCAACCCTTACTATTTCAAAATAATAAATAGAGAAATTCAATTTCATTTATAATAAGTTGGGGTCTTACAACCTCCCCTCCTTATGAAATTTTGTCTTCAAAATTGACGTACGTACCTGGTGTTTCGAAAAGGTGAGGATACCTCGCTTTTATTTCTGTTTCCAACTCCCAGGTCATTTCCTCAATAGCATAGTTCTTCCATAAAATCTTAACTTGCGGTATAACCTTTGTGTGTAGGACATGCTCCTTCCTATCCAATATCTTGACAGGTACCTCCTCGTACGTTAAATCTTCGGCTATTTTGTCTGGTTCTAACTAAATAACATGGTTCGGGTCTTTCACATATTTACGAAGCACAGATATGTGAAAAATATTATGAACACGAGACATACTTGGAGGTAACACGAGTCTATAAGCCACATTTCATACTCGGTCAAGAATTTGAAATGGACCAATAAATCGTGGATTGAGCTTTCCTCTTTTCCCGAATCTTGTAACTCCCTTCCATGGAGTAATACGCAACAATACATGATCCCCAATACTAAATTCCATGTCCTTTCGATGAAGATCCGCATAACTCTTTTGTCGATCATGTGCTGTTTGTATACGTTATCGAATCATTTGGATCTTTTCTGTAGTAATATGTACCAACTCTGGTCCCAACAATGTTGCTTCACCCACCTCATACCAACATACTGGAGAGCGACACTTTCGTCCATACAATGCTTCGAATGGAGCCACACCTATACTTGCCTGATAGCTGTTGTTGTAGGAGAATTCCACCAATGGTAAATACTTATCCCAACTCCCTTTGAAGTCTAGGACACAAAGTCTTAATAGATCTTCAAGAGTTTGAATAGTCCTCTCTGATTATCCGGCCGTTTGAGGATGGTATGCCGAACTAAATCGTAAATTTGTGCCCATAGCTTTCTGCAAGCTAACCCAAAATTGTGAAGTAAATCTTGGGTCACGATCTAATACTATGGATACTGGCATGCCATGCAAGCTCACAATCTCATTTACATACATACGAGCAAGACATTCAAGGGAATAAGTCTCCCGTATCGGCAAGAAATGAGCAGACTTAGTTAATCTATCAACAATAAACCAAATCGCATCTATGCCTTGAGAAACCGTGGGAAGACCAGTAACGAAATCCATGGTAATGTGTTCCCACTTCCATTTTGGAATGACAAGTGGTTGCAATGGGCCCTTAGGCACTTGATGCTCTGCCTTTACACGTTGATAAGTTAAACACCTCAAGATAAACTTCGCGATCTCTCTCTTCATATTGTTCCACCAAAATGTATGTCAAAGATCACGATACATTTTGGTACTTCCAGGATGGACTGCAAACGGTGTATTGTGTGCCTCTATCATGATCTTGTACTTCAAATCAGAGTCGTTAGGAACATAAAGTCTGGATTTGACTCGAAGTATTCCTTCTTCATCGATTTTTGCTTCTGGGATAACATCTTCTTGTACTTTCTTCTTCATACGCATCAGCTCCGGGTTTGTGGCTTAAGCAGTTTTAACTTTATCGATTAAAGTCGATTATACTCGTATATCATCACGTGGGTACCTAGAGTCTTTAACTCTATCTTTATCATTTGTAAGCTATGGGTCTTTGACAATATCGCACTCGTACTCGTATACGATCTTTTACTCAATACGTCAGCTACCACGTTCACATATCCAGGATGGTATGGTCAGAATAGGTGCCGAAATGAGTCTCCTCTTGAGTTCTTCGAAGCTCTTCCCACCTTCCTTGCTCCATTCAAATTTTGTATCTCTACGAGTCAGCTGAGTTAATGGAGTAGTGATTCGAGAAAATCTTTCCATGAATCTCCGATAATAACCAACTAAGCCTAGAAAGCTACGTATTTCGATTACTGACTTAGGTTGCTCTCAACTATGACTCATATCCCAATCTTGGATAGCACGTCACAATGACACCTATCAGTTTACTATCGCAAGAATATGGCGTCCCCTACGGAGAGTCTGGCTTCGGTGCATTCCACAAAAGAAGTCACCAATTAGAGGCTCGGTTATCAACTTCTATAGTTGGGTTTTTACTCCTGAAGTTCAATAGGAGTCATTCAATATGAGATTTTAGAAATGGGTTTTGTACCGGGTTCAAAGTCGATATAAAATTCAATATCACGCTCTGGGGGTAGGCCAGGAAATTCTTCAGGAAATACGTCAGGAAATTCACTAACAATAGAAATATCATTCAAATCTGACGTCTTTTTGTTCAAGTCCATGACATGGGCTAAGAAAACTTGACATCCATTTTTCAATAAACGAAAGACTTTATGGCTTGATATGACATTGATTGACTTTAATGGTTTGGTTGCTTGAATTCGTATAACAGGTTGGTTAGGAATATGAAAACTAACAACCTTACAAAAACAATCAATTTTGGCATGATGAGTAGTTAACCAATCAATCCCTAAAATCACATCAAATGCAAGTATTTTTAAAGAGATAAGATCAACAGGTAATGTGATGGTGCCAACTTGGATCAAACAAGATTTATAAACAGTGGATGTAATGAAAGTTTCTCCTAACGGAGTCTCCACAGATAAGTCAAAGTCTAATTTCTCAGGAGTCAAGTTTAAACGTTGAGCACAAGCAGGAAAGATAAATGAATGGGTAGAACCGGTATCCAGTAAGGTATAAACTTCACAAGAGTTTATGATTAGCTTACCCGTGATCACCTCGTTTGGGTTCCTCGCATTTTGGCCAGTCACGACAAACGCTCTTCCAAGAACCGCCGACTTTGACTTTTCTGGGATAGCCTTTTGAGTCACCATCCCCGCTGGACTTGGTTTTGCTACAGTACAATCTCGAGCGATATGTCCTTCCTTTCTATAATTATAACATACCTTGAACTGTTGTGGACAGTTTGAGTTGATGTGTCCCTCTTTTTCACATTTATAGCATGTGACCGGTGGTCGTTCTCCTCCCTTAAGAACAGTTGATGTTGGTGTTGACGTCTTCGCATTGTCATTATTGTACCTTCTCTTTTTAAAATCTCCTCCCGACTAGCTTCTTCTATTGTCATGGCCACGATTACCACCGGAATGGTTACTGCTTTTATCCGTATTTTTCCCTCCCCGCTGATTATCGTTGCTCCGATGACTGCTGTCACCGGTATGACCCTAGTTGTGGTCCCTCGGTTGAACGTACTCGTTATCTCGCTCTAATAATTGAGCCCTGTTGACAACATCTGAATATAGAGAAAATTTATGAGGAATGAGATATTGACGTATGTCGGGTTTCAAACCTCTCAGAAACATCCGCGTCATACGTTCCTCATTCTCCACCAAATGAGGTGCAAACTTGGATAACTCCATGAAATTCTCCTCGTACTGGGACACCGTTATGTTGTTCTGTTCTAGTCTAATAAACTCTACCTCCTTCATATGATGAATACTTTCAGGAAAGTACTTGTCATTGAACAGTTTCTGAAATGTTTCCCAAGACATGTTGAGTGCGGCTAGCTGGGTACGCTTCACTGATTCTCACCAGTAATCTGCCTCATTACGGAACATAAAAGTGGCGAATGGAACCTTCTGTTCCTTCGTGCATCCCAAGACATCGAATATCTTAGTAATTTGCTTGACCCACGTCTCCGCCTTAATCGGATCCGGCTTTCCCCAGAATTCTGGTGGTCCCAACTCTTTAAACTGCTTGGCTGTGACAAACCGTGCGTTGCTATCATATCCACCTATATTTTGTACATGAGTCTCCCTCGTTTGATTTTGCATGAACTGCAAAAAGCTTCTAAACATCCCATCATTCATCGTCTGATCAGTGGTGTTGTTTATAGGAGGAACATTGTCGTCCTGTTGCAAGTTCTCCTGATTGGTGAGTAAAGG
Source organism: Panax quinquefolius (assembly GCA_020205615.1). Taxonomy (NCBI): domain Eukaryota; kingdom Viridiplantae; phylum Streptophyta; class Magnoliopsida; order Apiales; family Araliaceae; genus Panax; species Panax quinquefolius. The sequence continues at coordinate 35,686,422 of CM035154.1, read as the reverse complement.
TGTCTCCACGGTCTCATTTACTCCACTGTTAACATTCTCAGTTGCCATTCTCAAATACTGCCATAAAATAAGGGTTAATTAAAGAAATTGACATGCAACATAATAATCCTATACTCTGACCAACCAACAAATAAGCTTAGGTAGGACATACTAGCAAAGGATTTACTCGTCTCTCCCCTCCTAGTTCTATTCCCCGATCTCCGTCAGAGACCATATCCCTAAGCTCTGATACTAACTGTGACGCCCCCAAAATAGGTTCAATCCACCCAACCTATTCTGAGTCGCCAAATACATGGTACAGAAACATCTACAACTTCATTATTACAATTGTCGTGCAAAATACGACAACACATCTACTGTGAGTTTAAATACAAATATTGTCTTCTAGACAATATCCACACTCAAATAAGTCCTCATTACAATTATTGATACACTATTTTACAAAATAGTGAGGACTACTAAAACAACTATCTTGAACCATCACTCCACACCCGACTAGTTCCCGCTATATTCTCGCCTCCTGAGAAGAAAAATGGAACAAAAAGGAAAAAGATGAGCTCAACTAGCCCAGTAAAGAACATTATGACTAAGATAATGTACAACAAATTATCCTTAGTCTTCAACAGAGAAAAATCTAATAGAATACAATAGACAACAAGTATTAGATCAACAACTCCAGCGAAAACAAGAATTCATTAGAAAAGTTAAGTAGAGAATGAAATCTACTATCATCTATGAATTTAAAAGTCCATCATCGATATTTTATCCCTGTAACATCAATCAATATACATCTTGAATCAAATATTCATCTTTGCACTACGGGCCAAAGATATTCATCAGTTGGTTATGTTCATCTCAACACCTGTTCATCTTTGCATTACGGGCCAAAGATATTCATCATAAAAACATTCATCTTTGCACTACAGACCAAAGATATTCAGTAATATCATCATTTAGGACTGAGGATGATGAAAAATATTTTAAGGAAAACGAATCCAGTGAGACAAATGTATAAATATTAAGGATTCATATTTTAGACAATCCAAGTTCAAAAATACTCCATAATAAACTATTGTGGAGCAGAATTCAAAAATGAAGATCAAAACATAGATCCAATCAAAGATAGGAACCATAACAGACAATCTTGGACACACAAAAGAAAATTTAATTTTTCTGTGAATAGTGTCGTATTCGTGAATAGTGCCGTATACGTTAATAGTGTCGTATACGTGAATAGTAACTCCGACACTAAAAGGTAGAAATTCCATAAGAAAAATTATCATGCTTCGTGAATAGTACTCGTGAATAGCAACTCATGAATAGTAACTCATGAATTGTAACCCCAGCACAAAAAGACAAGAATTTCACAAGAAAAATCTTACCAATATTCTATCATAATGATATTGAAAGAAATAATATCATTTTAAAAAAAATAACATCCCTTACCTCAAAAGAATAAGACTTCTATTTGGAATATCGATATATATTTGAAGGAAACTTGCAACCAGATATAGCAACACTCAGGATATCTAAATACTCACAAAAATACGCTCGATAATATAGAGAGAGAAAACTTCAGTTTCTGGTGTGATTTTCAATTCTAACCTAAGCACCCTATTTATAGGAAAATGTTTAGAACAAAATAAAAAATTTAATAAAATAATATTATTTATTAAAAAATTATACGCATACTTTGAAAATCAAAATTCAGCACATTACACATGCAAGTGGGGACCTCCAACATGAAAAACATATTTTTATCATTTAATGCAACAAAATCAATTCAGACCAAATATTCCAGAACTTCAATAATTCATAATAAATAGCCCTTTTATCAGAAAAATTCAAATCTTATGTCCATTCCATAGGAAATTTAATTCTCTACAACTTTGCAGAAGAAAGTTTTTCTAAATTCCAAACAGAAATTGACCGAAATTCACATACGGACGATTTTGCAGGCTATAATCAAATTTCAGTCAAAAATGGGGTCCATCAACACACAAAACATGTGTTAAACATTTTTTTTGTAACAAACATACTCTTCCTCCTCATTTATTCATATATCACACATTCATTGTAAAATATCACCATTATTATATTATTATAATTTAATTGAATTATTTTATCAGAAAAGATAAAATATCAATTTTCAACAATTGTCACTTTAAAAATTTTCTCCATCTATATCCACATAAAATGAATATTTTTCTTATCATATAAATCAATAATTAATTATTCACAAATAATATTACGTAATCACAATATCGATAACCAAGCCATTCTCAGAAAAGGGGCTTTCAATAAGGATTTCTCCTCATCGACGCCGCAATTAGGTGACCAAACCTCTCCTGAGCGAGTAACTTTCTAGACATTGCCAATAATGTCAGATAATAATATTATTCAAATAATATGAATTATTGATCCGATAATGGAAAATATTGTGTAGTGACAATTATTGAAATAACAATAATATAAAATATCAACGTAGCAATTATTGAATCAATAAAATAAAATATTGAATAATAATTACTGTAACAATTATTGAGTAGTGCCTTCTTACGTAAGAATCAATAATTGGTGCAATACTGCGTAATACTGTGTTTTAACCACCGGGTATTTCAACAGTGTTAACGATAACAACTACGCCGTTATTTATAAAAGAACTTATACTTGTCGTTTTCTTCATCCAATCGCTTTCCGTTATGGGGCCCACACAAGGATGCACCATCGTACGAATATTTCCCGACAGTAAGAATATTCCACGACCAAACGAATAATCCCCGACAACAATGAATATTTTATAACCACTTGCTTATTTAAGATATTTGCGCATTTTACCCATAACTAACCGCATTAATCAAATCAACCCTTACTATTTCAAAATAATAAATAGAGAAATTCAATTTCATTTATAATAAGTTGGGGTCTTATATTCGACATGTATATGTCGATGATTGGACTATAAGAGTCATCAGTTGGTATTTTTAAATGGTTGCACCAACTTAACTGAGAAAAGGTTTGCACATTGACCAAGTGATGTAACACTACTAAACTGGTCTGTGAAACCGAGATTTATTAGGGTCTTGGGGCTTGATTATGCGGAGGGAAGGTGTTAGACACCCCTCGACATCTGTGTTACCACGGTGACCGCCACTTTTTAATTTAAACTATTATATGAGTGTGTGTGTGTGTGTGTGTGTGTGTGTGGGTCAATGTGCAATTATCTGGAAGTAGTGTTATTCCTCGTTCGCGCCTATATACAAAGGGTTTGAATTTGTATAAAACTTCATTTTTAACAAGATATAGCAGTGATGTTTTGTAAAAATGGTTTTTCAAACCCTTATGCTCAATAGTAATTGAGGCCTTTGATACTTTCATTTTATTATATGTTCGGCTTGATTGCTTTTATTTTCGAGATGCGAGACATCTTCGAGAAAATAATATACAAAATAGTGCCGAATTACTTGTGGGCATAAGAGCCATCTAAGGAAATTCAGAAACCGTGAATAATTTACAAGCTGGTTACAGCTAAAAATGTCCATCACGAAAATCGAATCTAGATTTAGGAGACTGAATTTGTGATCACATGATTCCTAGGCTCACATGATGTCGTAGTTTATATGAAAGTTGTAAGCAGTTATATATATAAAAGCTGTAAATATATATATATATATATATATATACGATCGACCACCACGAAGTAAACTTCATGGGGGATTGGAAATATAAATATATACAGGCTGTAAATATATATATATATAGACGATCGACCACCACGAAGTGAACTTCATGGGGGATTGGAAATGTAAATATATAAAAGCAGTAAATATATATATAAAGACGATCAACCATCACGAAGTAAACTCCAGGCGGGACAAAATATAAATAAAGCAGTAAAAGGCCACAAAGTAAACTCCAAGCATGACAGAAATGTATATATATATATATATATATAAGTGATAAACGCACCGGATATAAAATTCAGGCTCATCTAACAGAGTTCGACAACAGTTTATATTAAAGTGTATATATATAAAAGAAATAAACGCTCTGGATGTGAATCTAGGCTCAATTGAGGCATAACTCGATGATGATAGTCCATATATAAGTGTGTATATATATATATACAAAAAGAAATAAAAAGCCACGAACCAAAGTCCGGGCATACACACACAACACGACTCTCAACGTGAAGAACTGTGTGTGCACAGTAGTGGAGAAAGGCTTTAAGAAATATAAGAAGTCTTACAGCGGGCTGCCAAGAAAACTTCAAATGGCTTTAATTGAATGAACACTCGGTTTCCACCCGTAAAATATGACAAAATACAAGTTCACAAGTGTTTAATATGAGAAAGCACTCAGTTTATAGTGTGTACAGAGCAAAATGGACAGGGCTTCCTTGCCTTTTCTCTATGTAAAATGGCCACCCCAAGGCCTCTATATATAGAGGGGGGAGCCATAGGTGTACCTGCGGCAGCTCGGGTTGCCCCGGGCTTTGCGGGTCCCGCCGTCTCGAAGTACGTGCATGCATGTAATGCAATGTCCGCTCGAATTTTAAAACTTCAATCCGGGCATCAGATTGAGGTGTATAAGACCTTTTCGGAGTGCTTTGGTCGAGAGCTACACAAATGACATGGTATTAGAGGTTGTACGAAGTCAAGAAGATGGGACCATGCCAAGGTCTTCAGGTCTTCAAATTCTATCCGGTGTGTTGTCTTGTGTAGTAGTCACTCGGGATTGGAGCCATGGTTCTTGTAGGACACTTCTATGTACAATGTATGTTGAAATGTTATTGAGATGGCGCGAATGTGGAATTGAGGTGGAAAAATGATGATTTTGCCCCTCACCGGGGTTATCTCCGGTTTTAGGCTGATTTTGCAGTCGTTGCTCAGGGTTATCTCTGAGATTGGGCTGCTACAAGTGCTGAATATCCTCAGGGTTGTCTCTGAGGTGTGTTTTTCCTCCCAGAGTTATCTCCAGGGTTAGAATTGAGTGCCTCGGGGTTATCTCTGAGGTTGAAGCTGACTGCTAGGTGGAAACAAGCATTTCTGGGGTTATCTCCGGAACTGCGACTGCATTCCTCGGGGTTGTCTCCGAGGTTGACATTGAACCTCCTGGGGTTGTCTCTGGGACTGGAATTGAGTATCTCGGGGTTGTCTCTGAGATGGAAATGACTTCTCCGGTGTTATTTTCGGAACTGGAACTGCATTCCTCAGGGTTATCTCCGAGGTTGAAACTAAAACTCCCGGGGTTGTCTTCGGGACTGTAACTGAATATCTCGGGGTTATCTCTGAGATTGAAAAGACTGAGTATCATGGGGTTGTCTCAAAGATTGAGCAGATTTTGTAAGACCCCAACTTTTTGAATAAAGATGAATTTTCTATAATTATCATTTTTGAATATTATGGAATAAATTTAATATAATGTTATAGTTGTGGGTAATATTTATAAATTTTGCAAAGTATGCAAGTTGTCATATTATATTCGATTGGTCGGGAAATATTCTTTTTGTCAGGGAATATCCGTACGACGGTACAATCATTGGTGGACCCCACAACAGAATTATTGTCGGATTGAGAAAATGACAAAAATATTTTATGAAAATAACGGCAAAAGTTTACCGTTAATACTGTTGAACTACTCAGTAGTAAAAGTATAGTAATACGCGTGGTTGCATAGTAGCACACGGTATTGATTATTAAGGCTTACGTGATAAGTCACTCATTTTTGTTTTATTAGTATTATTAACGTAATAAAATAGAAAAAAACTTTTTATATAAAACAGAATACTTTTATAAAGTTATTCGTTTTATTAGGCTAATAGTAAAATCTTTTTATATAAAATAGAATACTTTTATAAAGGTATTCGTTTTATTAGACAATAATTAGATTATAATATATTTTATTATGCATAGTGTTGCATAGTGTCTGCATAGTGTTGCATAGTATTTTGCATAGTAAAATCTTTTTATATAAAACAGAAAACTTTTATAAAGTTTTTCGTTTTATTAAATTATAAACAGAATATATTATATTTTATTTAAAAGATTTTGCTTTAATTATGGACCGTCCGATTAAAGTAAATCAATCTGGACCGTTCATGAGTTAGTTACTATGCAATCCATTCTTCTATAAATAGAAGCTCATTCCTTCATTATTTTTTTATGAATTCACTGAAACTCTAAAGAGAGAAATTATAGAGAGAAAGAAGAAGAGTTTTCTGTTAATTCATTACTCTGATATCAAGTTTCTTTTACGGTAAGGGATATTATTTGTTGTACCCAAAAGGGGTATTATTTCTTTTGTATTCATGAAGAGAACTTCTGTTATTCCATTCTTTATTATTCTGTTGGAATAACCTGTATACGCGGGCTACCCTATACTTGGTGAAATTCTTCTGTTATTCCATTCCTTATTATTACATTGGAATAACTCAGATACGCTGCCTACCCTATACTTGGTGAAATTATTCTATTATTCCATCTTTATTATTACATTGGAATATCCTCATCACGTGTGTTTTATGGGACTGGTTCCGTCTTTATTATTATTCTGCTGAATATCTCGTTTACGTTGCTTTTACGTCTGAATCCGGTTCCGTCTTTATTATTCTCGCTGAATATCTCGTCATGCATTTTACACAGGACTGGTTCCGTTACTTATTATTCTCGTTGAATAACTCGTCTATGCTGCAATCACCGCATGCATGGTGATTTCGTTGTTATTACATTCTTTGTTATTACATTGGAACATCCTGTTGGTGCGAATTTACTTTGACCGTTCCGTTACTTATTATTACGCTGAATAACTTTATGCCATGTCATGCAAAGTACCGCATGCATGGTGATTTCTTTTGTTATTCCATTCTTTATTATACTCAGTTGGTTAAAGTTTTGACTTCTATACTCCATGAAATTAGTGGAATATCCTTGATATTTGCGCTTCATCCAGTATCTTTTCATGGAAATATTCTTCTAAGCATTCTTAAATTTTACTCTACAAAGAAGTATCATGTTGACAATTTGGACGTTATTGGTTCCTGGACAAATTAATTCGTGAACTTGTTTTATTGAATTCTTATATCATTGTCATCATCCTCATGTTTATATTATGTTGAAAGTCGTATATGTGGCCTGAAGTGCGTAGATGGACTTGGTATGATTATGACCGAGGATTATTTGGTATAATCATGACCGTAATGTTACAAATGATGTGGTAAAAGTCCTTTTGGCCGTAGTGCATTGATGGACAGTTGTTGGCATGATCATGACCATTGATGAATACACAAATATCCTTAGCCGTAGTGCATGAATAATTTGTGGTCGTGATACTAAAGAATATCCTTGGCCATAGTGCAGGGGTGATTCGATGATGTGGATTATTTATTAAGTTGAGTCTCAGCGATAAAAGTGATGAAAAACCTTTTAAATCATAAAAGATAGTAGATTTTATTCTCTAATTGACTCTTTTAATGGATTGCTTGTTCCGCTGCAGTTAAACTTGATGTTTGTTATATTATATCAGTTTAACACTGTTTAAGGCTAATGGTAATTTTTTTTGCATTATCTTAGTCATAATATTTCTTACTGGGCTAGTTGAGCTCACCCTTTCTTTCACTGTTCTCTTCAGGAAATGAGAATGTAGCTGGGACGAGTCAGGGAACGGAGTGATGGTCGGGATGATAGTATTGTCTAGAAGATAATATTTATATTTAAACTCACAGCTCTCTTGTTGTATAATTAAGATTGTATTTATATTCTGTACCATGTATTTGGCGACTCAGAATAGGGGATGTATACCTATTTTGGGGGCGTCACAAATTTGACCTCCAGGGTTATCTCTGGAAAACGATTCTTCCCTCCTGTAAGGTTAGTAACAGGAATGCAAAATTTTGAGTGTCTACAGATGCCCCTCTTTATCATATTCATGCAATGTAATGGTATGGATAGGATAAAGAATACTAGACACTTGAAATATGACAAGATAAAGATGATGCAATGTACAACAGCATGATGCAAATGTATGATGAATGTGGTTTATTGGACCATTTGCCAATGGAGTGTGATGACTATTTGCTCCCATGACTTTTGATGGGGACTGGAGTTATCACTGACAACCCTGATGAACTGCTTGGATGTGTGATCCAAAGTTCTCAGGAACTTCCAGGATGTTGACGTTGGGGTTATCACTAAAGTCCTTAATCCTTGGTATAGACTTTCCACTGAAGATGTTATTCTCATGTACAAGAGATTCTAGGGGATAGTGCCTGTCTGATGAAGATGTGTATAACACATTCCATCATCGGTCCTCCCCGATGAGGATGTTCTTCCCTGGTTTGTATCGCCAGGTCTTTCCATTGTTATGTCGAGATTCACGCTAATATCGTGGTTCGTCTGGGGTTACCCGACCTTATTTGAAATGTGAATCAACGGATACCATCGTTGGACCATTCTTAATGCTTCGTTGGGCTTAATTGCCAACGGCTGATGATGTCAAGGCTATTTGACTTTCGTTAAAATGTACATCAATGACTGAAATCATCGGATGGCTTCCGACGCTTCGCTGGATTTACTTGCCAACGACTGAAATAACATCAAGGTTGCTTGACCCTCTTTGAAATGTACATCAATGGCTAAGTTGTATGAAGTTTTCGCTGGTGAGAAATGTCTTGGAGTTATGACCCCGAACTGACGGCATCGGACCCTTGTGAGGTATTGCCGAGTGTAGTTTGCAACGGTTGTGATCATTGGTATAGTGTACCCTGTGTTTGGGTGAATACTAATGAATGACATGTAAACCCGCAGTTTAGTCTATGAAAACCAGGATTTCAGGCATTTTCGCTCAATCGCGTAGCAACTTTTTTCCTGATTTAACTTTTTCAACTTGTGAGACCTCCTTTGCAACTCGAACTGGACCAATCCAGAGGGGTGGGACCCACCTAGGGGAGCCGCAGGTACACCTGCTGTAAGACCCTAAATTTTATGAAATGAAAGCATTCAATTTTTTTATAATTATTATTTTATTTAGTAAATGGTTAAATTGATAAAGTTTAAAGTTAAGGGTGACATTTGAATATTTTGCAAAGTAAACAAGTTGATATAAAATATTCGTTGTGTCAAGGAATATTCGATTGGTCGGGGAATATTCATTTTAACAGGGAATATTCGTACGATGACACAATCATTGGTGGACCCCACAACAGAGGTACTGTCGTAGTTAGAAAATGACTAAAATATTTTTAAAAATAACGGCGAAAGTTTTATCGTTAAACTGTTGAACTACCCAGTAGTAAAAGTACAGTAATATGCGTGGTTGCATAGTAGCACACGGTATTGATTATTGATACTTACGTGAGAAGTCACTCGGTTATACTCAATTATTGCTACAGTAATTGCTGCATAATATCTCTCATATTATTGATTCAATTATTATCACAATATCAATATTTTATATTATTAAATCAATAATTGAGACGACAAAGTTATCCATATTATTATTTGTAATATTGACGATGTCTAGAAAGTTCTATCGATGAGAGGTTTGGTCACCTAATTGTGCGCCAATAGGGAGAAATCCTTATCGGAAAGCCCCCTCTTTCCTGGGAATGATCTGGTTGTTAAATATTATGAGTTATAATATTAATGATGAATAAGTTCGTGTTGATTAAAGATGAAATTGATATTTCCATTGTGTTTGGATTATTAGTGTTAGTGGAAATCGACATCTATTTCGATAATAATTGATGTCTGGAGGTTATATTGACCAATCGGGTAATTAATCGGATAAATGAGCAATTAATTGCTATTAATTCACATGCTTATAACTATTTGTTCGCATGTGTGTACAATTGATTCACATGCATGTACTATTAGGGGAGGTGGTGTAAGATTGATAATACTTGCATGACTAAATTAAAAATAGAGGTATAGATGAAGGTACTATACTGTGATTATTTTTTCACATGTATAGAATTATTGATTCACATGATTGTACTATTGATTCACATGATGTACTATTAGGGGAGGTGGTGCAAGTTTTATAATACTTGCAGGACTAAATTAAAAATAAAGGAAAAGATGAATGTATTATATTGTAATATTTCGAGCCCCAAAACGTGAAATTATCAAAACTATATTTTCATATAAATAGAAGCTCATTCTTCTTTCAGTCTCACCAATTCACTAAGACTCGCAAGAGAAATTATAGAGAGAAGCTATAGAGAGAAAGAAAAAGAGAAGTCTGTTACCTCACTATTCCAGTAACCAGTCTTCTTTTGAGGTAAGGGATATTATTTTTGTTCAGTATTCATAAGGAATAATTTTTTTCTTCCATACTCTGTAGTATGTGAGTAAATATTATTTCGTCTCATATTCCTGATTATACCCTCATTCTATTAAAGTATTATTTTTATACTCCGTGAAATTATTAGAATATCCTTGAAATTTGAGCTTCATCTATTATCGTTTCACAAGGATATTTTCTGCACATTCTTGTTAAATTTTAAGCTTTTCATGTCGGAGTACTGTTCATGAGTACTATTAATTTATATGGTACTATTCATGGGTACTATTCACAAAGTACTATTCACAAAGTATTATTCTCGAAGTACTATTCACGGGGTACTATTCACTCAGGTACTATTCACTCAGAGTACTATTCATGACAAAAATTGATTTCTTTTCAGTCTAAATTATTTTTGATACAATATCATTCTTGAATTTTACTCCACAAAGCAGTATCATGTTGTCAAGTTGATCATTATTGAATTCTGGATAAATTAAATTATAAATCTTTAAAAATCTATCATTTGCTTTCATTTAATTGAATTCTTATATCATTGTCATCATTCTCATGCTTATATTGTGATGAAAGTCATCTTTGGCTTACGTGCATAGATGGACTGTTGATTGGTATGATTATGACCAGGAATTATTCGGTATAATCATGACCATTGATGATTACATGAATATCATCGTTGGCCCGTAGTGCAGGGATGATTCGATGATGTGGTTTATTTATTAAGCTGAGTCTCAGCGATAATGTCGATGAAAAACTTTTTAAATCATAAAAGATAGTAGATATCATGCTCTACTTGACTCTTCTAATGGATTGCTTGTTCCACTGCAGTTAAACTTGATGTTTATTGTATTTTATCAGTTTAACACTGTTGAAGGCTAATAATAATTTATTCTGCATTATCTTAGTCATAATATTTCTTACTAGGCTAGTTGAGCTCACCCTTTTGCTTTCATTGTTCTCTTCAGGAAATGAGAACGTAGCCGGGACTAGTCAGGGAACAGAGTGACGCTCCAAGATGGTGGCTACAGTAGTCCTCACTATTTTATTAAATAATGTGATAATAAATGTAATGAGAACTTCATTGGAGTTTGAATACTGTCTATGAGACAATATTCGTGTAAAAACTCTAAGCTACGTTGTTATCATATTGTATAAAAGAAGTTTGTATTTGATTTATGTACCATGTATTTGGCGACTTAGAATGGGTGGTGTATACCTATTTGGGGGACGTCACACTTGCGGCCAACCGTGGGTGGCCTTAATTGGCCTGTTGCTTTCACAAGTAATTTTCAAGTTACGTCGCATTGAGAATCCGAGAGCTCTTCTTCAAATCTGCTGAGTTCGGGCGTCTTTCTACAAAATCTGTCACCGTACAAGTTTTCTACACTTCCTTGGTAACGTATGCATGTCTTCTTTTCCAGTTTTTATCCGTTGGAAAATGAATTATCACATGAAATGTGTCTAAACACATAGTAGTGAATATACATGCTCATATGACTTGATAAAAAATATTCAACATAGTAAATGTTAGTATTTAACCATGCTGAACATAATGATGTGAAAAATTTTTGACTTTTGAAACAGTCAAATTGACACCTTTTTCTGCTATTTCTTATCCTATTTGAGGACAAATGAGCAAAGGTGGTAAAGTAAAGTAATCTTGGTAATTTAGGCTACCCTTACGGATTGTGACTTTGAAGTTTTAATGTATATAGGATGTTTATGACTGTGGGAAGGTGTGCTACTGAATGGCCACCTAGTCATGCATATGTGCATGTGGATAGTCCTATTTACAAAGGAGACTTTGGAAAAATTTTCCAAATGTCTAGGCATTTGGTAGACATGCATTTTTAACTCTATTGTAAGCGTATGTTAAAGTAATGCATGCATGCATGTATGTAGTCATAAAATGCATTTAAATAGCTCCAGGTTAAAATTTACCACACCCTTTCTGAGGTGATTTGGAGACTTGTGTTCAGATATATGGATCTATATCAACTGAGTAGTTCCCGCAGGACCACTTCAGGTATGCGGAGGAGGGCTTCTGATGTGCCTCGACTCCGTTTCATTAAAAAGCCTCGTCGTTTGGTGGAGGCGGTGATCCGTCCTATCCAGGTTGATGTACCGATTGTGGCTCCAGCTTCTGCTGCTCATGCTCCCCGTAAGGATCTTCCAGGCATTCAGGTGATGATTCTAGAGCTTCTAGGTGATTTGAGTACCTACCCCTCAGTTTACTTACATGCAAATGAGGTAAAAGCTGGGTTTGATCTTCCTTCTTTCCTATTGATGATGAGCAAAGGTTCTGATGTTGATCCGCTTTTGTGATGTAGGTTCCCGACTTTACACAGCCTCGAGGGAACTGATTCAGCATACACTCTCTATATCAGGCTCTGCATCCAGATTATCGAGAGATTGTGCATGGTTGGGGCTTTGAGTCATTCTTTTCTATCCTCCCTCGTCGTTGTCCCTAGGTTATCTCAGGGCATTGTCTGAGCACTGGTTTTACCAGACTTAGTCTCTTCATTTGTTAGACTATGAGGTGATGATGACACCGATGGATTGGCGGTTTATCACTAGTATAGAGTTTGGAGGGGCGCCAGTGCCATGTATTGCGAATATTACCCCCAACTGCCATCAGATCCTTGCTAAGAGTCCCGGCCGAGGCACTCAAGGCAGGACAGTTCGTACAAGTCCTTTGAGCGTAGATGTTATGAGTGGGCTATTGAGTGAGCCCATACCTGCTGATGTGACAGTTAAGGATCACATTCTTCGGCAATTGTTCCTGATAATTATCAGGTGTTGCTTCATAGCGGATAACTCTTCCACGGTATCATTCGCTTTGATCAGCGCTACACTAGATGTGGACCATATCGGAGAGTATGACTGGGGCTTCTATACCTTCACCTATTTCCTCAGGGGTATTGTGACGCCCCCAAAATAGGTCTACACGACCCATTCTGAGTCGCTAGATTTCATATTATAAAAATCAAATACAAACTTCATTTATACAACTGTTGAACTGCCGTATAGAATACGGCCACACTTAACTGTGAGTTTTAATACAATATAGTCTCATAGACAGTATCCAAACTCAAATTATTACAATGCCATATAAAATACAGCAGCAACTACTTCAAGACCCCAAAGAAGAACGAGAAGATTACTTATCATATTCATTCTAATGAGGTGCATTTTTGATGCTTTCAAAGTCGGGTTCTCATCACCTTATTGTTGTTCACCAAAATCAATTATTAAGTGACGTATAAAATACGACACCCACATCTTAGGTTCTCAATACATTTATATATTGTATGTCATGTCATTTTATAATGTATTGAGAAACTTCGACAGTCTCGGACCATCACACTATTCCCCTGTTATAATGTTAAAAGTCCACCGACAATGTTTTATCCCTATAACATCAATCAACAATTCATGTCCACAATCATATGAATAACTCATAATCATAATTGTGGTTCTAAATTCCTCTTCGTACCCAGGACGAAGATAATTTTCATCACCTATCTTTACCTGAAACATCAAAAATCATGGTTATACCAAATCACAATTTCTGCTCATAATCATACTAATTAAATCATCTTTGCACTACGGCCAAAGATATTCATTATTATCACATCCATGAATTAATATTTCATTGCTGAGACTCAGCTCAATAATTAATCCACATCATCGAATCATCCCTGCACTATAGGCCAAGGATATTCTTTAATATCACATCCATGAATTATCCATGCACTACGGGCCAAGGATATTCATTATTATCACATCCATGAATTATCCATGCACTATGGGCCAAGAATATTCATTATTATCACATCCATGAATTATCCATGCACTACAGCCAAGGATATTCATTATTATCACATCTATGAATTAATATTTCATTGCTGAGACTCAGCTCAATAATTAATCCACATCATCGAATCATCCCTGCACTACAGGCCAAGGATATTCTTTAATATCACATCCATGAATTATCCATGCACTACGGGCCAAGGATATTCTTGTTTTCATCAACAGTCCTGATCATGCCATAAAATAATTCATCTTTGCACCCTTGGCCGAAGAGAATCCATAGCCATAATCATACCAAAAAAACTGTCCATCAATGCACCACGAGCCAATGAGGACTTTTTCCACATCATTTGTAACATTACGGTCATGATTATACAGAATAATCCCTGGTCATAATCATACCAAGTCTATCTATGCACTATAGGCCACAGATGACTTTCAATATAATATATATACATGAGGATGATGACAATGATATAAGTATTAATCAAAAGAAAACAATGATAAATATTAAAGAATTTAAATTTATCCAAATATTATCAACCACTCATAATCTAATATTATTAATATCATAACAATATTTTAATCACTTCTTAAACTTATAAACAATTTATTTCAATTGTTTACACTTTACCAAATAATGCATTTAATTATTCAAAAATGCCATACTCATAAGATTTCATCACCAATGATTAAATCCCTCATCAAAAATCTGCATATACCTTATATAGGATTTTCAAGCCCTAAAATTATATTTACCAATTCTTCAACTTCACATAACATATTTAACTCATATGCTCGTAACTAAACTATTCTCATGAAAAATACCAAATCAGTCCCAAAAATTATTCTTTTTTGGGATTAAGCATAATATAGTCCCATATTGAACATATATTTTTCTCAGAATTTTTAAAATTCATTTACTATTTTTCAAAAATCAATTTCTAATTAGTTCCTTAAGAAATTAGCTACCTTAAGTTTAACTCCAGAAATTCTCAAATCTTAGCAGGATCTTACACATGTTAATGTGAGCTTCCAGTTTAAATTTTATGTTCATCGGAGTTATAGAACTCCGGTTATAGCATTTTTCGTCGGAAAAACCTAAATATTGAAATGGTCATAACTTGCTCATTTTAAGTCAGAATGAGCTCATTTTTGGACAGTAGGTACTTTATACCATATATTTTCATGTCCCAAAAGGCCAGAATTTTTCTCACAAATTAAGTGGCCGAAAATGCCCTTTTAAAATCTTGGACAGTAGCTTTTTAAGCATTTCCAGATTTTTCATCATTTACTAAAATCATTCCACACGAAAATCTACAACACCTTTTCCAGTGATTCCACTTGGATAAGTTACAAAACTCATAGACCTAACTCTAGAACTTGACCACACTCAAAAATTCGAAATATAATAGGAGATATGGTCAATTGAATTTCATATTCCATTTTCACCAAAATCTGATTTTTCAACCCTTTGTGATTTCTAAGAAACTTTCATGTTTTCACATAATAACCAACATAACTCATCATAACACTTACTAATACCACATATACCTATGATTTTCATCAGTCCAATGCTTTTATTATGACTTTCATCATAATCCACGTAAACAGATCATTTCCACAATTTAATAAGGAATGAAATACAAAGGATCATTCACTATGCATGTGGTAATCCACATAGACAGGTTATTCCAACAGAATAATAAAGAATGGAATAAGAGAAGGATTCACCATGCATGAGATAGAGACCGCACAGAAAGGTTATTCCCAACAGAATAATAAAGACGGAACCAGGTCCGTCGTAAAATGCACAGACAGAATATTCCAACAGAATAATAAAGAATGGAATAACAACAGAAATCACCATGCATGCGATAGACCGCATGCATAAAGTTATTCCAACAGTAATAATTAATGGAACCGTCGTCGCATAATACGACCATAAATGTGATATTAAAATGTAATAATAAAGACGGAATAATAGAAGAATTTCACCATGTATGCGGTAGCAGATAAACAAAGTTATTCAACATAATAATAAAGAATGGAATAACTGAAGTTCTCTTCATGAATACGAAAGAATAACACCCCTTACAGGTACAACATATAATATCCCTTACCTTTGAAAGAAGAGTATTCAATTTGGTAGGCGAGGATATACTCGAAGAAAACTTATCTTACGCTTCAAAGCTTTCTTAAACTCTAAAGAAATACGCTTAAGATTATAGAAGAAGAATTCTCTATAGTTTCTCTCTCTAGAGTTTTAGTGAATTCGTAAGAAATAATGAAGGAATGAGCTTCTATTTATAGAAGAATGGACTGCATAGTAACTAATTCATGAACGGTCTAGATTGATTTACTTTAAACGGATGGTCCAGATTTAAAGCAAAATATTTTAAATAAAATATAATATATTCTAATTATTGTCTAATAAAACGAACAACTTTATAAAAGTATTCTGTTTTATATAAAAAGATTTTCTGTTTTATTACATTAATAATACTAATAAAATAAAACTTCATCATCACTTACTTTGAAAAATTTTCAAATGTCACCCTCAACTTTAAACTTTTATCAATTTAACTATTCACCAAAATAGAAAAATTGAACACTTTTTTTCATAAAATTCGGGGTCTCACAGGTATGCGCATGCGTTCACAGGGCTTGACGGAGGCTTGGTTAGGATTTTACCCGTTTCTGCTGGTGAGTATTTCTCTTTTGATTTCCCATATACAGGTTAAGAGTGTTGACTGACAGCAGATGTTTGCCTTTGTGTTGGCAGTTTTGGGCCTATGAGAGGCTCCCATGTTTGCATCTTATCAGTGTGTTAGGTTTGAAGACCTATCCACGAGGACGGTGATGGCATCACTCAATACTAGCGGAGGTTCCTGTAGCTGAGGGTTTCACCCATTCTCGCCTACAGTTGGAGTTATTGGCAGCTGATGCTATCACTTGGGTTCCCTACTCTGGGGAACATTTGATCGTTGGGTTCGAGGATGGGTTCCCGACTAGTGTCGAGTTCGTGATATCCACCCGCTGGATTCCTCTCTTTACAAATAGAGGATGGGAGCTCTACTTGGGAGAGCGTGCTATTAGGAGCATTACAAGAGAGATTCGTGTACTAATCTTGCCTCATGCTAGGCGTTATTGGCCTGTGTCGCAGTCGCCTGTCAATGATATCCCGTTGATGGGCATTGATGGCTACAGTTTGTCAAAGGGTCCGTATACTAATGATATGTTCTATCGCTAGTGGTCCCCTCGTACCATCAGAGCCCAGACCCGCGCCACTCAGTTTATGGGGGATATGGGTCCTGGATCCGTGATGATGACAGATTAGATGGCCTATATTCGAGAACCGACTCATTTGACATGATTAATGACTTGGCTCTCAAGGTTGGACCGTATACATTTTTTTTCATCCGCACTTGGGCAGAGATCCTTTAGAGGCAGATACTTTTGATCATTCCGGCAAACGGCGGCCCTCAGTGACCCATATGGCTTTCACGGTGCAGATCCTCCATCAGATAGCTTCTAACATCCTCTTGAGGAAGATCCAGTGACTCAAGAGGAGTTACATCAGGTGGACAGGATTGATGATGTAGACATTGACACCATTATCTTCTTCTGATGTATATTCTCGCTATATTTTTTGATAGGCCTCTGTTAGATATTTGGTGGTTGTGCCCCATTCTCGCTATATCTTTTGATAGGCCTCTTTAGTCGTTAGGCATTTGTGCCCCATTTCCTTGTATTTTTAGCAGAGATGATGTATTAGATGATGATGTACTTAGGAATGTATGTATTGTTATTCCCTACATCATATTGCTATCTATTGTTTATCATACATGTATCATTTTATGCATATGTATGTATGTCCAGAGATATTCAGCATTAACCCATGGATGGTCTTATGATACGGCCCACACAGATGTCTTCCTCGATAGTTAGCCGCATTGATTACACCCCACCAGTATTGGTAGCCTCCCGTCTGAGGTCGTGGTATGACAGCTTGTTACCTCTAGACCAGGTGACTGTAGATCAGTTATTACAACATTCCATGACCCTCCTGATGTTCCAGGTTTCTGTAGGTTTTGTAGAGGGTATGCTGGAGCATTGGGTACCGGAGAGGCAGGTTTTCTGGTTTGGGACCCAAGAGTTGACTCCCACTTTAGAAGAGTACGAGCGGTTGATGGTTTTTTTCCTTGATGTGCCTTGCAAGCTTGGATGGCTATCAAATGATATGAGCCAAGAATTCATGACCCTCATAAACCGGCCGAAGTAGTAAGACAGATGAGATTACATCTGGCCATGTAGTGTCCCATCATTTTTTGATAGACAGATTTGGCTCATCAGACAGTTATGCACGGCACTCTGGGGATTTCACCACGTCAGAGGATCAGTGGCGTATGGCCAGAGTAGATGTACTCATGATGTGTGTATTGTCATATGTGTACATGCCACGGTATATGTGAAAGTAGTATGCACACAAGCCAATCATGTTTGATGATAAAGCATATACTTTGTAACAATCTTATTCATTTATTAATAAAAAGTATTAATTTATTAAAGGCTTTTAATTATCTATACGATCTTTGTTTTTTATAATATGTGATAAACCCATAGTTTTAAGCAATGCTTTTAGAATAATGATGATGATCATTCTAATGAGATCTAAATTCTTAGAAAGCTTAAAACTAAAATAGTTCCCAATCGTTGGATTACTAAATTGGGGATTAGTGAATCCGGATAAATTGGTACATACGTTGCTTTCTCATTGGATGAGGATGATTGATCTCATGATCATTTGTGTGGAGACACTAAAGCAAGTATGTAGGTGCTTATTAGAGAATAAGTTCACTGAATGTGGCTCGCTAAGGAATACCTAATGGAGTTTTACTTTTTCGTCAATAGGAATTTCTGTAGTGATAGTAGTACAAGTGATCCTTGGACTTGAGGTCATCATAGTATCTTGTGTATGATGAGTTATACTTTGACTTATTCCTTAAGACCCTTAGGGTATATCAAAGGTATGCTTGGGTATAATAAGTTGTACATGGAGATAATGTATGATCAATAAAGAATCTACCACTTCTAATAAAAAAGAGAAATGTCCTATGTGATTCGATAAATGACAACTCAAAGAGTCCTCGGGTTGGCGAGAATGAAATTAGAAAGGAGTTTCTAATTTGCATTATTTGGAGTTGTGCATTTAAGGATCGAAATACATATAATTAAATAAAATAAGACTTGACAAGAATTCCATGTCTTATATTTAATTGGGACATTGTATGGTGGAAGAATTGAATTGACAGTAACTATTTACTCAAAGGTTCTTTTATGATTAATGTTGAAATCTATATTATCCGGAAAGTCGTTGATCGCTAAGGAGGCTTATCCCTATTGTAGAATAAATATTATTTATTTAAATAAATTAATTGTTTAATTTATTTATTTAAATAAGATTAGAATTGTTCTAATTGATTTATTCACAACCTAGGTTTAATATGGAGAACCTAAAGGGTCACACCATAAAAGGAAGAATAATTATTTAAGAAGTTAATGGCATAATCGTAATAATATGTTATGTATATTTAATTTAATCTATGGTGATAGAATAAATTAAATAGCTTAATATTTATTATTTAATATTTTAGAAATATTAAATATAAATTAATAAGAAGAGTCTTATTAATATTATTACAATTATTATTATTATTTTAATTTCTAAAAGAGTTTAGGAATTAATTTAATATAAGTACTCTCATTTATTCCTAATTGGATTAGGAAGGAAAATTAGTTAAAGGAGTTTAATTAATTATCCCTAATAAGATTAGGGAGCTTAATTAATTAAAAGAATTTAATTAATTAAATAAAACCCAATTCCTTAATTGTTAAGGTGGGTTGCCCACATCTATAAATAAGAGGAGTCTTATTATGGGTTTTGGGTTTTTGTTGTTGACTTTTACAACATACGTAATTCCAATAGTTGGGAGAGTACGCCTTTCCTATAGAGATAGAAAAACTAGGGTTTAGCCAACCACCCATCTTCTTGAATTCTTCTTCTTCCTTGGTGGATCACCTCTAGAGGCCAAACACTTGGGTGGCTAACGTTGATCAAAGAAAGGAACCTAACCCGGTCAATTCAAGTTGAACGCGAAAGGATTTGGAGGTGAACTTGTACCTGAGGAAGCTCGATCTTCAAGGGTATGATTTTATTCTTTATCTTTTCGTTTAATTAATAATTGTGCATAAAGGGTGATCCGGGTATATGATTTGTAAAACTTTAAAACTTTGATTTTTACACGTTTCCGCTTATTTATGCAATTTGATTGCGTTCATGAATATTACAAACCTAACAGTGGTATCAGAGCCAAACCTTTATGCGAATTATTAATTGTTCAGATTTAATATGTATATTGATATGTGTTTAGAACAATTAAATTGGGCATAATTTTATTATATAAAATTTATTAAAAAAATATATAATAAAATCGTGATTTTTTTTTTTCGCTGTATCCGTTTTCAAAAGGTAGCAGGCCACGTGAATAAAAAAAGGTAGCAGGTCACGTGAATAAATAAGGAGATACATGTATTGATTTCTTCTTTAAAAAAAAAAGTGTTGTTAGCTTTTATTCCGGATCCTGCACATTTAAAAAAAAAAAAAAAAAGTGAGTCACGCCCACACACAAGTCCATCAGCCATGCAAAATAAGTGGCCACCAAGCAGGATACACGTGAAGGAACAAAAGGGAAGTTAGATTACATATATTATATATATAATATATATGTATTACCGTAATATATATATATATATATATATATAAAATATGTTTTTAATTATTTTATTATTAAAATAAAAGTTTATTTTAATCTTAAAATAAAAAGTTTATTTTAATATTAAAATAAAAAGTTTATTTTAATTTTAAAATTAGAATTTCATGCTAACTAATTAGAGTTGGAATTGGATTCCATGATAACTAATTGGAGTTGAAATTAGATTATATGTTTCCTTAAATAAAGGAGTTTATTTAGATATGAAATAAGATTTCATATTATTTAAAATAAAGGAGTTTATTTGTGAGTAGGAAAGAGAATCCTAATTTCCTTAAATAAAGGAGTTTATTTAGATATGAAATAAGATTTCATATTATTCAAAATAAAGGAGTTTATTTGTGAATAGGAAAGAAAATCCGTGTTTCCTTTAATAAATTTTTTTTTTTTACATGGAATTGGATTCCATAATTAATTAAAATAAAGGAGTTTATTTTGATTAAAATTTTGATTAAAATAAAATAGCTTATTTTATTCAAAATTGGATAAATTAAAATAAAATAGTTTTATTTTGATTTAAATTTGGATTAAAATAAAGGAGTTTATTTTGATTCAAAAATAGATTTTATCTTAACTAAATTTGCCCATTAAATAATATCAATATATATATTAAATGTTTATTATTCATAAGATGAATGTTATTTATTGATGCATATGATGATGTGTATGATAATAAATGGGATTGATTATGGACTATTGACCAATGTGATTGGATTTTATTTTAGTTGGATGCATGAATGTATGGGTTTTATTAAATGGGGTCTCAGTACCTCGCCTTTCTATTTTTTCTTAATGTAAATTCTATCTCTCTCCTATGTACTTCCCTCGATCACGATCAAGGTTTCTATTTATTTTAAATAGTTTTATAATAGAATAGTTAGAATTAATTTTGAAAAATTGGAGATCAAGGAGCTAGAGGCGCTTGAAGACCCGATTTGTAATGGAGCAGGGTTTAAATGTAATAGTTATATTTAAATATTATTTCTTGCACCCCTAGGGTTTGACCTTTTGGTTCACTTGGTGGCTCTAGTGAACCAAACTAGAATAAAAGTTCATAATCAATCCAGGTAGAATATAGTATTCTATATGTGCATGCTTATACTATATATATTATATATTATGCAAACATGCTTCGCATGTTCATTAATATAATATTATATATTATATATATATATATATATATATATATATATATATGTGTGTGTGTATAAATGTATTTAAACAAGATGAGACAAATTAATAACAAACCTCTCATTTTTATATTAAGTCCTAAGCGTTCAAAGATATTTGGAATATCGAGCGTCGCTTTCTAGCATGATAAAATTAATAGAGTATTAAATATTTAATATGAGTTTGTTGTGTCACCACAAGGCAAGTATTAAGTATTTAAGATGTTAATTTATCACATTTGATGCTTATAAAGAAAATTGAACAATATTGTTTTGTTGTGTCACCACAAGGATGATATTTTTCTTTTTGAATATATGGAGTGCTAGGTCGGACTTAACTTGGATAATTTTGATTTGGATGTGCCACCACTGATCAAAATAATCTAAGAGGCAAAAGAAAAGGAATTGCATAGTTGATGTAATTGACAAAAGTTGTCTACCTATTTATTTATATATAGTTTGTTGTGTCACCACAAGGCTATATACATTTGAAATGGGATCCTTATTCTCACTAGCAAATCTTTAATTAGATTTTTGCCGAACTATATAAGTGAGGTAATATAGTTTGAAGAAAATAGTGGGAGATACCAATTTAAAACAAGGCCTAATTTATTTTGGTAATTAATAAAAGAATGTATGTTAAAATGTTGTTAATTACAAATTCATTTACGAAATTTTACAATGTCTAAAATTACTATCAACTGCGAAACATATTAGATGTTATTTAATCGGATCAATTAAACGGATTGGTTAAAGAATTTGAGAATAGTTCTCATAGTGAAAAAGCTATCTTATGTCCTTAATGTCGCCTATCCCGCAATGGTTGTAGACAATGCCTCACGAAGAAGAGATTGCTACTTTTAGAAAGTGGCAAGATGATGCCTGATTGGCTCAATGCATCATGCTCGCATCCACGAAAGCAACGAGCTTCAGCGTCAACATGAAACTATGGATGCTTCTACTATATTCCTGCACATCAAGTAGTTGATGGTGAGGAAAGTAGGACTGATAGATATTAGATATCTAAGGAGCTCTTCCGATCTAGAATGACCGATGACACTACACTACAGATAAAAGTCCTTAACATTATCAATTTGATTGATCAATTAGGACAACGGATTTTGTCATGGATGGAGAGTTGAGCCAAGATTTGATCTTGCACTCACTCTCAGACTCCTTTCACAATTGTTGTGAATTTTTCATATGAACAAGCTAGATATCAGCCTCGCTGATTTTCTTAACATGTTGAAAAATGTTGAGAGTCACTGTCCAACCAAGAAAGATCAAGTCTTACTGGTAGGGGCCAAAGGATCTTCTGAAAAGAAGAACGATTCAAAGAAGGTAAATAGAAAGGCATAAACAAAGGATAATAAGAATAAAACTGATACGGATAGCAAATGAGTTTGCTTCCACTACAATAAGCCTGGACACTGGAAAGAAACTGCAAGAAGCATCTTGCAGGAGCTAACCAAAGAAGCTTAGTGAAGTTTTGGTTACAAATACAAATTTGTTCATGATTTAAAATATTTTTTTTTAAAGTCAAGGTTCTACTTGGGTATTGGATACCGACTTTGGTTATCATAAATATAGATTTATGAAGGGACCAAGCAGAAGTAGAAAGCTAAACAAATATAAGTAATCCTATGTGCGGGAAATGTAGCAAAGGTTGCTGCATTAGCCATTGAAACTTATAGTTTAGCATTGCCTACGGGCAAATCTATTAAGTCAATAAGTTGTTATTGTATTCCAGTTCTCGTTGGAAACATTATTTTCATTTTGTTGTTGGACAATGAAATTTGGTATTATATTTAAGAACAATTGTTGTTCTATTTATAATAATAATAATAATGTTTTGTATAGAACTGCAATATTACTTAATGGATTTTATATACTTGACTTACGTGGAAAATTATTTTATAAATTGAACAAACTAATATAAGAAAAGGAGATGATCATTCAAAGAGTTGAATGTGTGTATTTGCTGAAATACAAGTGTGAATTATTTGAAAGGTTCAAAGAATTCAGAAGTGAAACAAATTGGCAAAGTATTAAGATTCTTTGATAAGATCAAGGAATAAATACTTGTGCAATAAGTTTCTAGATCATCTCAAATGGTTTTCTCATAATGGACACATCCCGACACGCAATAATTGATTGATGTATCTGAATGAAAAAATCGCACCTTGTTTGACATGGTGCATCCATAATGATTTTACCGACATTCCAAGTATCCTTCTGTGGTCATGTCCTAGAAATGCATTTGCATATCTACGAAAAGGTAACCTCAAAATCCAAATTTCAAGACTCCATAAAAGTTATGGATGAGGAGGATTCTAATCTTAAGTATGTTAAGATAAGGGGTTGTCCAACTTATGTGAAAAGGTTTGAAGGATAAGCTTGGGACAAGATTTGACATGTCTGATTTATGGGACATCCTAAAGTAAGTTTAGGGTATATGTTCTATAATTCTACTTAGCAAAAGGTGTTTGTTACGAAACACGCTGCCTTCTAAGATAAAGGTGTTTATCATTAAAAAGGGCTAGTGGGAGGATAATAGATCTTGAAGAGTTCAAGAACCACAAAACACTATAAGTCAAATAAGAGGAACCTATAGATAGACCTATTGTACCACAACCGAATCATAAATCTGGAATAGTACCGAAGATACCTAGGAGGTATGGATTCATCATGGATGATGATGATGAGGTATGCATCATAGAAAATGATGATCCAGAGTTACATACGATGAGGTAAGAGTTCTAGTGTGTACAAAAGGGTCAGTGGGAGCGTCGTGAAATTTCTAGTATTATATGTTGATATACTACGGATGAGGAATTACATACCAATGCTACAATCAGTAAAGATAAAGTTTTCTAAACATTCCTCCATGAATGATTTGGAAGAGTATCGTTATTGGGGATGCAAATCTATATAGATAGATTTAAAAGGATGCTCAGCTTAACCCAAGGAACGTATATTCATTTGATGCTAAAATGGATTAGCATGGCAAACTCCAAGAGATGTCTCATGTTGATGAGCCATGGAGTGTATCTCTCTTAATAGTCCCCACAGACTCCTGAAAAGAGAGGTCGCATGAGTGACAATCATGTATGCAATGAAATGTACAAGACCTGATGTTGATCAGTCATATTATGGAGAAGTTCACTATGAGTCAGTGAAAAACATCTTAAAGTGCTTAACTGGCACTAAGGATGTGATCATATTCATGGTGGGTCTAAATTAAAACTAGAGAGATTAATGAGACTCAAGTTTTTTGAGATGGACCAAGATGATGAGAAAAATCCACTTTAAGGTAAAGCGTTATCTTGAGCAATAAAGTGCGTTGAATTGGAAAGGTTCCAAACAAAGAAAGAGTTCTTGGGTTTAGTGATAAAGACAAAGTATATAGCTATAAATGAAGGCGCAAGTTGATTGTTTGGATTAAAAGTTCATTCTGAACTAGAGGAATAGTTCCTAAGTCTTATCTTCGATCTAAACATGTGTTGTGGCACTTTCATTTGATTATTAGAATCATTGAAAGATGGGAAATCACTATAGAGATAGTGGACTCTCATGAACAACATTACATATCTATTAACTAAAGCTTATCCAACGGCAGGATAATCGTCACTTAGAGAAGAAAGAGTATGAGATACCATGACGATTGGCTTTAGTGCAAGTGGGAGATTGAAAGTAGTATGCACAAGCCAATCATGTTTGATGATAAAGCATATACTTTGTAACAATCTTATTCATTTATTAATAAAAAGTATTAATTTATTAAAGGCTTTTAATTATCTACATGATGCTATTTTATAATATGTGATAAACCCATAGTTTTAAGCAATGCTTTTAGAATAATGATGATGATCATTCTAATGAGATCTAAATTCTTAGAAAGCTTAAAACTAAAATAGTTCCCAATCGTTGGATTACTAAATTGGGGATTAGTGAATCCGGATAGATTGGTACATACGTTTGCTTTCTCATTGGATGAGGATGATTGATCTCATAATCATTTGTGTGGAGACACTAAAAGCAAGTATGTAGGTGATTATTAGAGAATAAGTTCATCGAAGCGTGGCTCGCTAAGGAATACCTAATGGAGTTTTACTTTTTGTCAATAGGAATTCTGTAGTGATAGTAAGTACAAGTGATCCTTGGACTTGAGGTCATCATCATAAGTATCTTGTGTAAATGAGTTATACTTTGACTTATTCCTTAAGACCCTTAGGGTATATCAAAAGGTATGCTTGGGTATAATAAGTTGTACATGGAGATAATGTATGATCAATAAAGAATCTACCACTTCTAATAAAAGAAGAGAAATGTCCTATGTGATTCGATAAATGACAACCCAAAGTAGTCCTTGGTTAAAGCGAGAATGAAATTAGAAAGGAGTTTCTAATTTGCATTATTTTGAGTTGTGCATTTAAGGATCGAAATACATATAATTAAATAAAAAATAAGACTTGACCGGTAATTCCATGTCTTATATTTAATTGGGACATTGTATGGTGGAAGGATTGAATTGTCACAGTAACTATTTACTCAAAGGTTCTTTTATGATTAATGTTGAAATCTATATTATCCGGAAAGTCGTTGATTGCTTAGGGAGGCTTATCCCTATTGTAGAATAAATATTATTTATTTAAATAAATTAATTGTTTAATTTATTTATTTAAATAAGATTAGAATTATTCTAATTGATTTATTCACAATAGGTTTAATATGGAGAACCTAAAGGGTCACACCATAAAAGGAAGAATAATTATTTAAGAAGTTAATGGCATAATCGTAATATTTATTATGTTATGTATATTTAATTTAATCTATGGTGATAGAATAAATTAAATAGCTTAATATTTATTATTTAATATTTTAGAAATATTAAATATAAATTAATAAGAAGAGTCTTATTAATATTATTACAATTATTATTATTATTATAAGTACTCTCATTTATTCCTAATTGGATTAGGAAGGAAAATTAGTTAAAGGAGTTTAATTAATTATCCCTAATAAGATTAGGGAGCTTAATTAATTAAAAGAATTTAATTAATTAAATAAAACCCAATTCCTTAATTGTTAAGGTGGGTTGCCCACATCTATAAATAAGAGGAGTCTTATTATGGGTTTTGGGTTTTTGTTGTTGACTTTTACAACATACGTAATTCCAATAGTTGGGAGAGTACGCCTTTTCTATAGAGATAGAAAAACTAGGGTTTAGCCAACCACCCATCTTCTTGAATTCTTCTTCTTCCTTGGTGGATCACCTCTAGAGGCCAAACACTTGGGTGGCTAACGTTGATCAAAGGAAGGAACCTAACCCGGTCAATTCAAGTTGAACGCGAAAGGATTTGGAGGTGAACTTGTACCTGAGGAAGCTCGATCTTCAAGGGTATGATTTTATTCTTTATCTTTTCGTTTAATTAATAATTGTGCATAAAGGGTGATCCGGGTATATGGTTTGTAAAACTCTAAAACTTTGATTTTTACACGTTTTCGCTTATTTATGCAATTTGATTGCGTTCATGAATATTACAAACCTAACAATATGGATGAGCTAAACATCAGTGTTATCATGGCAGTGAGGAGCTCTCAGGGAGGGTCATACCATTGTGCTAATGATCATGACAGAGACATTGAGATCAACCACGTATTACTACACCCACCTTGTAGGGGTATTTATAGGCAGCTCGGTCATATTATATTTATGGTTCATGTCACATTTGAGACCGATTAGCACTTTCCGACGACATGGGTATTGTTTTTCCCATGAGATAGTTATGTCTTACTTCTTTCAGCCAGCGGAGTATACAGATGTTATATCTTGGTCGGTGTTCTTGGCAGGGATCGGAGATCCATTTGAAATTTTGCCATGTACATGGCTTAGTTCTCCCTACAGCTTCATTACTCATGCACTTGGAATGGATTATCTCCCTTTGGCTGGTTTGAGGGGCATGACCACTTATCACCCACTGGCTGTGATGTCACAGTTCGACCAGTTTTAGGATGTCCATCCTTTTGAGGGGGCATTAGGTCAGCGTTTGGCTTCTCACCACTTATCTGCAGAGGATTGATCCAGGGTGTGTGCATATTGGGATCAGCGTGAGAGAGCTGAGTTTTTTGTTAGCCATCAGGGCTATTCGATAGAGTATTCTACATGGATGGAGACAGAGACTGCATTAGCTGCATTTGTATCTATAGATCCAGGGATTAGTTCTGGTAGTGGAGATCCCATGGAGGATACTACTTCACCCACCGAGGAGGAGCTGTTTACTGGGTTGCCAGAAGCTCTTGTTGATTCTCCTAGTACTTCTACAACTGTGACTCCCCTTTCAGAGTATTTAGCGCAGAGTTTGCATCTTATGACATTTGAGAGAGACTAGGCTAGGGCCTTGATGTTGGCAGCTCTTGCTGGGAGAGATGCCGCTCTATCGGAGAGAGATGATGCTTTAGCTCATAGAGACATTACTATTATTGAGCGGGATGAGGCTAGATCATCTAGAGATGCATTAATTATTGAGCGGGATGGTGCTATATCTACCCGAGATGTGGCTGTTACAGATAATACTATAGTGAGATCCCTTACCACTGGCATTATTACAGATATGTGCTCGTATATTGATGAGCACAGTGTCACCATGTAGTTGGCTGTAGATTTTTTGGCTCATATAGATACCCTTGGGCAGGAGCTCACAGCTTTACCTCCTTCTTCTGAGAGGGATGCGATGTTAGATTTGATAGCCCGCATATACACTGACTTGTAGATAGGCTTGTATTTTCCTGCACAAACTAGCTTAGCCATTTTGTCATGTACAGTTCATATTGTATATATCAAACAACATTATATATGTGACGCCCCCAAAATAGTTATACATCACCCATTCTAAGTCGCCAAATACATGGTACAAAATTCAAATACAACTTAATTAATACAACTGTCATGTAATACGACAAAACATAAGCCGAGAGTTTTAATACGAATATTATCTTCTAGACAATATCCACACTCAAATTCAATCTTATTACAATTATTATCACACTATTTCATAGAATAGTGAGGACTACTAAAATAACCATCTGGACCGTCACTCCGTTCCCCGACTAGTCCCAACTATATTCTCATTTCCTGAAGAGAACAATGAAAGCAAAGGGTGAGCTTAACTAGCCCAGTAAAGAATATTATGACTAAGATAATGCAGAATAAATTATCGTTAGCCTTCAACAGTGTTAAACTGATAGAATATAATAGACAACAAGTTTAACCATGGTGGAACAAATAATCCATTAGAAGAGTCAAGTAGAGCATGATATCTACTATCTTCTATGATTTAAAAGTTTATCATCAATTTTATCATTGAGACTCAGCTAAATAAATAATTCACATTCACTGAATTATCCATACACTATGGGCCAATGATATTCATTATTATCACCAATGGTTATGATCGTGCCAACAACTGTCCATCAATGCCCTACGGGCCAATGAGGACTTTTACCACATCATTAGTAACATTACAGGTCATGATTATACCGAATGATCCCTGGTCATAATCATACCAATCCACAGTCCATATATACACTACAGGCTAAAGATGACTTTCATAACAATATAAAACATGAGGATGATGAAAATGATATAAGAATTCTATTAACTACAAGCAAAGAATAAATTCTAAAGATTTATAATTTAATTTATCCAGAATTTAATAATGTCCAAATTGTCAACATGATACTGCTTTGTGGAGTAAAATTTAAGAATTTGGACCGAAAAGGAATCAATTTTTATCATAAATAATACCCCAGGTGAATAGTACCTAAGTGAATAGTACTTTGGAAATAGTACCCCGTGAATAGTACTCCGGCATGAAAAAGTTAAAACTTATCAAGAATGCTTAGAATAATATTTTCATGAAAAGATACTGGATGAAGTGCAAATATAAAGTATATTCTACTAATTTCAGGAATTATAGAAGCAATACTTACCATAGTAAGTTTAAACTTAGGAATATGAAATGAAATAATATCCCTTCCATACTATGGAGTATGAAAGAAAGTAATATTTCTTACGAGTATTGAAATAAAATAATATCCTTTACCTTAGTAGAAACTGGATTTCACTGGAATATCGGATATTAGTATGAGAAAATCTTACAGAAAACTATGCTCAAAGTATTCTTATACTCAAAAATAAATACTCACAATACTATAGTAAAAATACTTAAGATTTTTGGTGTGATTTAGGATGGAGGGTTGCCCTCATTTTATAGTGCAATATGGAAGGAGAAAAATCAACAGCATGCTTAACTTTTCCTTATCAGCCAAACTTTTCAATGCCTAACATCTTAATTTCAATATGGGTGGGGGCCACCCTTTGAAACAAACTTGCAGGCAAAAAATTTCACCAACCAAATGGCCTAACAAATCATTTCTTCCTGCTAAATTCTTATTTTCCGTCTTTGAGGGCCCACAAAAGTTAGGCAAACCACATTTGTTAACATTTTTCAAGCCACCAAGAAAGAATACACATATTCATCCCTTTTTATCACATGTATATATATATTATAATGTTATTGTTTAAAATATTATAAAATATTATAATAATATATTTGAATGAATATTTTATCGGAGAAATAATTGTAATTCCATAGAAAATATGCCAAACTTTCAATAATTATTTCATGCTAAAAATTTCTTCATTTAAATCAAAATTGAACCAATATCCACCACATAATAATTAATATTATAAGCTCACAATATCAACAACCAGATCATTTCCAAGAAAGAGGAGGCTTTTCGATAAGGATTTATCCTTATCGGCGTGCAATTAGATGACCAAACCCCTTTCCTCGACAGAATTTTTTAGACATTATCAATAATACTAACTAATAATATGAATAATTATGTCGTGTCAATTATTGATTTAATAATATAAAATATTGTGCAGATGATACTGTGACAATAATTGAATCAATAATATGAGATATTGTGCAACAATTACTGGGACAATTATTAAATGAAACCGAGTGACTTCTCACGTAAGCATCAATAATCAAAGATACTGTACAATACCGTGTGCTACTATACAATCACGCGTATTACTGTACTTTTATCAACGGGTATTTCAACAGTTAACGGTAAAACTTTCGCCGTTATTTTTATAAAAAGATATTTCTGTCGTTTTCTAACTCCGACAATAATTTTGTTGTGGGGTCCACCAATGATTGTGTCGTCGTATGAATATTTCCTGATAAAACGAATATTCCCCGACCAACCGAATAATTTATAACAACTTGCTTACTTTGCAAAATTTATAAATATTACCCACAACTATAACATTATAACAAATTCACACATTAATATTCAAAAATATAATTCGAGAAAAATTAATCTTTATTTATGAAAGTTGGGGTCTTACAACCTCCCCTTCTTATGAAATTTCATCCTCGAAATTAGGGTACATACCTGGTATATCGAAGAGGTGAGGATACCTTGATTTCATTTCCGATTCTAACTCCCAGGTCATTTCCTCAACATTGTGGTTTCTCCACAAAACTTTGACTTGAGGTATAACCTTGGAGTGTAGAATATGTTCCTTCTTAACCACGATTTTAATAGGTACCTCTTCATACATTAAATCTTCCACTATCTCTTCTACTTCTAACTCAATAATGTGGTTCGGGTCTTCCACATATTTACGTAACATGGATATGTGAAAAACGTTATGAACACGAGACATACTTGGCGGTAAGGCGAGTCTATAAGCCACAGTTCCTACTCGATCAAGTATTTCAAATGGGCCAATGAATCGAGGATTAAGCTTTCCTCTCTTTCCAAATCTTGTAACTCCTTTCCATGGAGCAACACGTAACAACACATGATTTCCAACATTAAATTCCATGTCCTTTCGATGAAGATCAGTATAACTCTTTTGTCGATCTTGTGAGGTTTTTATACATTGCCGGATCATTTATATCTTTTCCGTTGTTAGGCGTACCAATTCTGGTCCTAACAACGTTGCTTCACCCACCTCATCCCAGCATACTGGAGAACGACACTTGCGTCCATACAACGCCTCGAATGGAGCCATGCCGATACTTGCTTGATAATTGTTGTTGTAGGAGAATTCCACCAATGGAAAGAACTTGTCCCAACTTCCTTTGAAGTCAAGGACATAGAGTCTTAATAGTTCTTCAAGAGTTTGAATAGTCCTCTCCGACTGCCCGTCCGTCTGAGGATGATATGCCAAACTGAATCGCAAATCTGTGCCCATAGCTTTCTGCAAACTGACCCAAAACCGTGAAGTGAATCTTGGGTCTCAATCAGAAACTATGGATACTGGCATAGAATGTAGTCTTACAATCTCATTTATGTATATACAAGCAAGACGTTCAAGTGAATAAGTTTCTCGTATAGGTAAGAAATGAGTAGACTAGGTCAATCTATCAACAATGACCCAAATTACATTTATGCCTTGAGACACCTTGGAAAGACCGGTAACGAAATCTATGGTAATGTGCTCCCACTTCTATTCTAGAATTTCAAGTAGTTGCAACGAACCTTTTGGCACTTAATGCTCCACCTTGACACATTGACAAGTTAGACACCTTGAGATAAACTCCGCTATCTCTCTCATCATATTGCTCCACCAAAATGTATGTCGAAGATCACGATACATTTTGGTACTTCCAGGATGAATTGAAAACGGTGTGTTGTGCGCCTCCATCGTGATCTTATACTTCAAATCAGAGTCGTTAGGAACACAAAGTCTAGAGTTTACTCTAAGTATTCTTTCTTCATCGATTCTTACTTCCAGAATAGCACCTTCTTTCACTTTCTTCTTCATACGCATCAGCTCCAGGTCTGTAATTTGAGCAACTTTAACTTTATCGATTAAAGTCGGTTCTACTTGTATATTTGTCATCATCACGTGGGTCAATGAAGTCTTTATATCTATCTCCATCCTTTGCAAGTTATACAAAATGGGCCTTTGCATTGACAATATCGCACTCGTACCCGCATATGATCTTCTACTCAATGCGTTAGCTACCACGTTTGCTTTTCTAGGATGGTATTGAATGGTATGATCATAATCTTTCAATAGTTTAAGCTAAAGTTGTTGCCACATGTTGAGTTCCTTTTGAGTAAAGAAATATTTGAGGCTTTTATGATCCGTAAAGATCTCCACCTTCTCCTCATACAGGTAATGCCTCCAGATTTTAAGTGCAAAAACGACAGCTACCAACTCTAGATCATGAGTAGGATAATTCCTCTCATATTCTTTGAGTTATCGTGAGGCATAGGCTATGACTTTCCTATGTTTCATGAGAACACATCCTAAACCTTTGCCTAAAGCATCACTGTAGATGACAAATCCCTCTAAACCAAATAGTATTGTCAGAACAGGTGCTGAAATGAGTCTCCTCTTGAGTTCTTGAAAACTCTTTTCACATTCCTCGCTCCAACTAAATTTTATATCTTTCTGAGTCAGCTGAGTTAATGGAGTAGCGATTCGAGAAAATCCTTCCATGAATCTCCGATAATAACCAGCTAAGCCCAAAAAGCTACGTACTTCGGTCACCGACTTAGGTTGCTCCCAACTTTGAATTGCTTCAATCTTCGCTGGATCAAAAGATATTTCATGATTTGATATCACGTGCCCAAGGAATGCTACTTTCTCAAGCCAGAACTCGCATTTCTTCAACTTGACATATAGCTTGTTTTCACGAAGCTTTTGAAGTATCAGCCCCAAGTGTTGCTCATGATCTTCACGGCTTTTGGAGTAGATGAGGATGTCATCAATAAAGACAACCACAAAATGATCCAAATATTCCTTGAATACTCAGTTCATCATATCCATGAAGGCCGTAGAAGCATTAGTCAAACCAAAAGACATGACTAGGAATTTGTAATGCCCGTACCGAGTTTTGAAAACAGTCTTTGGAATGTCATCAGTTTTAACTTTTAACAGATGATATCCGGAATGAAGATCATTCTTTGAAAAGAATTTAGCACCTTTTAACTGGTCAAACAGGTCATCTATGCGAGGCAACGGGTACTTATTTTTCATGGTGACATGATTCAACTCCCGATAATCAATACAAAGTCTCATACTCCCATCTTTCTTCTTTACGAATAGAACAGGAGCACCCCAAGGAGACGTACTAGGTCGAATGAAACCGATGTCTAACAATTCATTTAGTTGGGTTTTTAACTCCTGAAGTTCAATAGGAGCCATTCGATATAGAGCTTTGGAAATGGGTTTTGTACCGGGTTCAAGGTCAATAAAAATTCAATTCGCGCTCTGGGGGTAGGCCAGGAATTTCTTCAGGGAATACGTCAGGAAATTTATTAACAATAGAAATATCATTCAAATCTGACGTATTTTTGTTTAAATCCGTGACATGGGCTAAGAAAGCTTGACATCCATTTTTCAATAAACGAATAGCTTTATGGCTCGATATGACAATGATTAATTTTAGGTTTGGTTGCTTGAATTCGCATAATAGGTTGGTTAGGAATATGAAAGCTAACAACCTTACGAAAATAATCAATTTTTGCATGATGAGTAGTTAACCAATCAATCCCTAAAATCACATCAAATGCAACTATTTTTAAGGAAATAAGATAGACAGGTAATGTGAGGGTACCGATTTGAACCAAACAAGACTTATAAACAGTAGATGTAATGAAGGTTTCTCCCAATGGAGTTTCAACAGATAAGTCAAAACCTAATTTCTCCGGAGTTAAATTTAAACGTTGAGCGCAAATAGGAGAAATAAAAGAATGGGTAAAACTGATATCAAATAAGGTATAAAATTTGCAAGAGTTTATGATTAGCTTACTCGTGATCACCTCATTCGGATTCCTCACTTTTTGGGAAGTTACGACAAATGCTCTCCCTTGAACTACCGATTTTGTCTTGTCTGGAACGGCCTTTAATGCCTCAATCCCAACTGGAGTTGACTTCGGTGCACGACTAAATCGGGCTAGGTGACCTTCTCTTCCACAATTGTAACATACTTTGGACTGCTGCATCTGATTTGGTGATGTGTCCCTCCCCAGATTTGTAACATACTGACCGTGGTCGTTCTCCTTCCTTAACAATGAGTTACCGGTGTTGACGTCTTTCCATCATTATTGAATCTCCTCTTCTTGAAATTTCTACTTTATTATCTTCGCCATGATTACCACCAAGTGGTTACCATTTTTACGGCATGTTGATTCCCTCCACGTTTGTTGTCATCGCTCGACGATCGCTACCACCTGGTATTATCGACTTATCAATTTGCTCTCTCTTGGTTGGTTTGACTCATTATCGCGCTCCAATAACTGAGCCCTATTTACAACATCTGAATACAAACACAGTTTGTGAGAATTGAGGTATTAACGTATTTCGGGTCTTAAACCTCGCAGAAACATTCGCGTCATTCTCTCCTTATTATCAACCAAATGGGATGCAAACTGGGACAACTCAACAAACTTAGCCTCGTACTGCGACACGGTCATGCTGTTTTTCTCCAGCTTGATGAACTTCACCTCCTTCATGTGACGAATACTTTCAGGAAAGTACTTGTCGTTGAATAATTCTTGGAACTTCTCCCAAGACATCTTCAGTGCAGCAAGCTGAGTATGCTTTACAGATTCCCACTAGTAATCTGCCTCCCCTCGCAACATGGAGGTGGAAAAGGGAACCTTTTGCTCCTCGGAGCATCCCAAGACATCAATTATCTTGGTGATTTGCTTTAGCCACGTCTCCACCTTAAGTGGTTTTGGCTCTCCCAAAAATTTTGGTGGTCCCAGCTCCTTGAATTGCTTAGCGGTGACCGGAGAGTTGCCATTGTTTCCACCTGCATTTTGAACAGGAGACTCTCTTTCCTGATGTTGAACGAATTGCAGAAAGCTCCTAAACATTCCGTCGTTCATCATTTGGTTGGTGTTGTTGTTTGCATGAGGATTATTTCCTTCCTGATGCACATTATCCTGGTTATTGATCGTTGGTGATTCAATGGTCTCATGTACTCCATTGCTATTCTCAACATTCTCGTATGTCATTTTCAAATATTTCCACAAAACAAGATTAATTGACATGCAACATATTATCCCTATATTATGACCGACCAATTAAATAACAAATAAACTTAGGTAGGTTATACTAGAGAAGGAATTACCCGCCTCTCCCCTCCTAGTTCTAGTCTCACATCATAGCCAGGGATCATATCCCTAAGCTTTGATACAAACTTTGACGCCCCTAAAATAAGTATACATCACCCATTCTGAGTCGCCAAATACATGGTACAAAATTCAAATACAACTTAATTAATACAACTATCGTGTAATACGATAAAACATAAGCTGAGAGTTTTAATACGAATATTGTCTTCTAGACAATATCCACACTCAAATTCAATCTTATTACAATTATTATCACACTATTTCATAGAATAGTGAGGACTACTAAAACAACCATCTGGACCGTCACTCCGTTCTCCGACTAGTCCAAGCTACTATATTTTCATTTCCTGAAGAGAACAATGAAAGAAAAGGGTAAGCTCAACTAGCCCAGTAAAGAATATTATGACTAAGATAATGCAGAATAAATTATCGTTAGCCTTCAACAGTGTTAAACTTATCGAATATAATAGACAACAAGTTAACTGTAGTAGAACAAACAATCCATTAGAAGAGTCAAGTAGAGCATGATATCTACTATCTTCTATGATTTAAAAGTTTATCATCAATTTTATCGTTGAGACTCAGCTAAATAAATAATTCACATTCACTGAATTATCCATGCACTACGGGCCAAAGATATTCATTATTATCACCAATGGTCATGATCGTGCCAACAACTATCCATCAATGCCCTACGGGCCAATGAGGACTTTTACCACATCATTAGTAACATTACGGGTCATGATTATACCGAATGATCCCTGGTCATAATCATACAAATCCACAGTCCATCTATGCACTACGGGCCAAAGATGACTTTCATAACAATATAACCATTAAGATGATGACAATGATATAAGAATTTAATTAACTGCATACAAAGGATACATTCTAAATATTTATAATTTAATTTATCCAGAATTCAATAATGTCCAAATTAACAACATGATACTTCTTTGTGGAGTAAAATTCAAGATTAATATTGTATCAAAAATGATTTAGACCGAAAAGAAATCAAATTTTGTCATGAATAGTACCCCGGATGAATAGTACCCCGTGAATAGTACTCCGGTATGAAAAGGTTAAAACTTATCAAGAATACTTAGAATAATATTTTCATGAAAAGATACTGGATGAAGCGCAAATATCAAGGATATTCTACTAATTTCAGGAATTATAGAAGCAATACTTACCATAGTAAGTTTAAATTTAGGAATATGAAATGAAATTATATCCCTTCCATACTATGGAGTATGAAAGAAAATAATATTTCTTACGAGTATTGACATAAAATAATATCCTTTACCATAGTAGAAACTGGATTTGACTAGAATATCGGATATTAGTCTGAGAAAATCTTGCAGAAAACTACGCTCAAAGTATTCTTATACTCAAAAAGAAATACTCACAATACTATATTAAAAATGCTTGAGATTTTTGGTGTGATTTAGGATGGAGGGTTTCCCTCCTTTTTATAGTCAATCTGAGGATAAAAACAAAGCTGCATGCCTAACTTTTCCTTATCATTAAACTTTTCAATGCACGACATCTTAATTTCAATATGGATGGGGCCACCTTTGAAACAAACTTTTGAGCAACATTTTCACCAACCAAATGGCCTAACAAATCATTTCTTCCTGCCAAATTCTTATTTTTCATCTTTGAGGGCCCACAAAAGTTAGGCAAACCACATTTGTTAACATTTTTCAAGCCACCAAGAAAGAATACACATATTCGTCCCTTTTATCACATGTATATATATATATTATAATGTTATTGTTTAAACAATTATAAAATATTATAATAATATATTTGAATGAATATTTTATCGGATAAATAATTGTAATTCCATAGAAAATATGCCAAACTTTCAACAATTATTTCATGCTAAAAATTCCTTCATTTAAATAAAATTGAACCAATATCCACCACATAATAATTAATATTATAAGCTCACAATATCAACAACCAGATCATTCCCAGATCACAATATCAACAAATTGTTGAATTGAGTCGGGGAACTCAATATACATGTGCAATGAATGATAGGTGCAGTTCATGTGTAGTATGTTATGGTGTGTATGTTACTACTAGTAGAATTTAAGTTTGATGATGCGATTGTAATATGTTTGAACTAAGAATATAAATGCATGAACTGAATGTGAAACCTATGTGCTACGTGATGCATGATAGGTTGTTTGACTTGTTGGGTCGTCGTGCTCAATCTTGTTTAATTTGCAGGTTAAAGTTATGATGTGAACCCTCGTGATTAAGAGCGCGTGAAAAGAAGACTAGTTGTCTTTAAACCCTGATTATGGTAATTTACATGTGTAAACCTCAAAGAAGTAAAATTTTGAATTATTCTATAGATGAAGTTTATTTGTTCTGAAATAAGGATATGTTTGAAAGAATGAATTGTATATATATTCATATCTACCTAGATTAAATAAATCATATAATAAATATGATTTTAATATAAAGAAGTATCGTAAAGGTTATGATTTAGGGAACGAAAGTTGTAAAAAGAAAAGTTTTAAAATTTATTCCGCAATTTTAGCTATTTTAACATTAAATAATGTTTTAAAGCTAGAAGAATATAGTATTAACACACAAGATCGGGATGAGAAATAGACCTGATTTTGGGGGCATTACAAGTTGGTATCGAAGTCGTAGGTTGTAAACCATAGGTAGACGTACCTTAGGCTATAACCTTATAGATGAGGATAAAGATGATAAACTCGAATAGAGTTTAAGTGATAAGAGATGAATTTTTGAAAATTTATTATTAAGTAAAGAAGAAGATAAAGAAGATTCAAAGAAGAATATTGAAGAGCTATAAGGATAAGAATCCGGAGTTACCTGACTCCAGTAATAAAGATGAAAAGTGATAATAAATAGATGATGTATATAAGATGAAAAGTGTAAATAAAATCATAATATAATATGATTAAAGAGAAGAATAAGAA
The DNA here is from genome assembly GCA_020205615.1 of Panax quinquefolius. NCBI lineage: Eukaryota > Viridiplantae > Streptophyta > Magnoliopsida > Apiales > Araliaceae > Panax > Panax quinquefolius. Next base: position 35,647,158 of record CM035154.1, on the reverse strand, counting down.
GATCGTAGTATAAAACGATTATAATGATAAGAAATAATTGTAAAATAAGATCACGACGTGATCAGATTGAATTGTTGAACAACATATGATATGTTAAACGATTAAGAAGATATAGTCTGACGCTATAAAGAGAATGTACTATGAAATGGTACGATGTAAACTCAGGTAAGAGTGGTAAATGTTGAGATAGGGATTAAATGAAATTTGTATCGAGTAAAGAGGAAGCTATGATTATGTGGGATTTTAATTGAGGACTCATGTGATAGCTGAGTTGTACAAACCTTTGTATGGGCAAGGGTTTTGTGCTTGGTCTACGACTACTCAGTTTATCACATTGATAATCATTGAAATATTGGAGTCGCGCTATCGATATACATATGAAGAGAAGGTGATCTTTTCTCATATTTATATTTGATAGTTAGAGAATATTAAGATTAGGTACGAGTTCTTAATACTCATACTTATGGTAAGTTTGTGATTCATAATCGTATGGTACGTTTTTAAATCCCTAAGCGTATGGACAATTCCTGATTGGTTCTTGGACCACATATTGCTAGGACAAGTTCCTAAACTCATATTATTGTGGTAAGTTCTTGAACTCATAACGTGCGGTACGTTTGATGAACTATACTGGGGTATGGAAGAATTGTTGATTGAGAACTGAGGATTTTCAGTATAGTAAGCTTTAAGGATGCTAGAAATAGATAGAATTATTAAGCAATAGAACATAGGAGAAATTGAAGTTGATGGTGGAAGCATAGGTATTCCAAATCTTCTAGCTATGTTAGACTTCGAAATTTTTGACATCAAGCTAAATTCACACTGATTTGCCTTTAAAAATACAAATGAATTTTTGTTATCAGCATCATACGGTGACAAGGGTGTGTATGTGACTGTGAGCCACTAACATCTCATTATCTGTTGCGACATGATAACACTAAAACTGATTTTCAATGGTTCTAAACCGTTTAAAGAAGAGTTTATGCTAATTGCTTCGGCTAGACAAAGATGATTTGAAATATATCAAAATATATTTTATATATCATCAATGCATCATGAAACCTGGTGCAGAGATGATAAAAACAATGAAGTCATCAATGTAGTATTGCCTAGTGTTGGATGTGATCTAAGGATCGTCAACCCACTATGGTATGATGTAGTATAACAAAGTCACAAAATGACGGAATCCTAAAACAGACTGTAAATATAATGCGGTATCATGACGTCATAAAATGATTTTCAAAATTTTGAATCAGTTAAAGAAAACTCAATGCCAATTAAAGTGGCTAGGAAAATGTTTCGATTGATGTTCGAATTATTGGTATATGTCTAAGCTATTTGATTCAGCTAGACAAATGTTTATGAAAATTCAAGTATCTCTTTGAGAATTTTTCCTGAACCAAATTGTTTTGGTGCGGAATCTTATGCTAAGTCTGAGGTGAACAGCCCCGAATAAGGGGGATATATAGATTGGATAATATATTCCAATCTAAGAGCGCAAATAGTCGCTACACATGATTAATACGTTGTGCACGACGTAGGGTACGGTAGACTGATCACCTAACGTACATGCATGGGTAGTTTACCTTCTTCGTGATTGTAAACATACCTAGTACATCATGTTTTTAGATTTGGTTGCGGTGGATACCGTTAAACCTGAGAGTTCATGGTCTATATGACCCCTCAGCATGATATGAAAAGTTTTTAACTCCTTAGAGAGAAGTCATGATAGAATGTGATGATGGGAGAGATCCTCATAGAAGGAGATATCATGTACTTGTTAATTGAGAATATAGTCAGACATGATTAGATAAATGTTAGATTAAAAACCTATTTTTTCTTTGGGATAAATAAAAGGAGCATAAATTAGTAGACTGTAATTTCGAAGACGAAACTCTTAGAAGAAGGGGTGAATGTGATAACCTAAATTTTCGAAAAACATTAAAATAAGATTTTAACAAATAAAATTCTTATTAGATGATATGTTAGGTGAGATTGTGATGCATAAATGAATATGAACTATGCAATATGTGATTTTGATGTATAATAAATATATTAGTATTATATATTTATTATGTGTAAGCAATTGTAGGAGCAAATTATTAAAGGAAATAAGATGGGTAAGATTAAAATAAGTTAAAATAATTTATAATATTAAATTATTTTTAATGTGGTAAATTGGTGGCATTAAATATACTTAAGGTATAACCACCATTTTATTGAAAAATTATGTATTACATTATTGGATGTAATGTATGTATGTTTTTAATGTAGTAAGTATATTATTATATTTATTACAGTTAAACAATTTATAGAAGGAAAAGAAAGTAATTAGTATACAAGAATTAATGTATACTTTAAATAAATGATATTAAAATAAATTCTAGAGTTGAATTATTTTAATAAAGAAAATATATTATTTTAATTATAATATCTTATTTCTTGAATAAATTTTCATTATAAGGTAAATATATTAAGTTATACTTGCTATATGTAAATAAAGTGATATAAACAATTTATAAGGTGAGAGAATAAATTTATTATTTATTTTCTATACGTGATGTGAGTACATAATGCATTATAAAGAATATTTGCAAGGTGATAAATATAAATATATATTTATTATACGAGGAAATAAAATTGTTGAAGACAATTTAATGTAATGAAGCAAAAAAAAAAAGTGGTTTAAGTATATAATATTTTTATATACCTTACCCAAGAGCATTTAAATAAATTCTTGCAAGGAATTATTTTAATGAGGTGAGGATATTATATTTTATATAATATCTAGTAAATGTATAATTTATTTTATGTAGGAAATTATGTTAACACATTTATTTTGCGTATATAAAATGAGAATGTAACAAAAACATATTACGTTATGTTTTTATTTTGGTATATATATATATATATTAACAATGTTCTAAAAGGCGCTAGGAGGGCAGCCGAGGGGGGCTTAGCGCCTAGGGGGCCTAGGCGAGATTTTTTATTTTAAGACAGTTTTAATATTTTATCTTACATTTATCCAAACAAAACAATAATATAAAATAAAATAATATATAATAAAGATAATAAAGGCCTTTGCTTAAAATTCAAACACATCCATATTGCTAATGTCAAAGTTCAAACACAAACACGCAATTGTTCAAAGTTCAAACATATTTTTAACGTATTAGTTTTATTCATAAACAAGATTGCTATTAAATAATAAAATTTAAAATTTCAAGAATTTAACTCGATATTAAAACTTAAGAAACTAAATTTAAAAATTATATTGAATTAAACTAAATATTACAAATGCGTCATCATTTATATAATTTGAAGTTGGTACAAGTTCAAAACATTACAACTATAATAAAATTATCCATTTTGACTTGATATTGTTCACTTCTTGTTGTGATTTGATATGCTACAACATGTATTATGAATATGGTAAATCATTAGAAAAATAAATATATCAAGATTTGGTTTAAGTAGTTATTAAAATAAAAAAAATCTCTCCGCCTAGGCCTCGCCTAATTTTCTAGAGAGATTTTTTTTTGCTATGGGCCTAGTGTGAGGTGTTAATGGGGGCTAGCACCTCAAAGCGGGGTGTTAAGGGGGGGCCTAGCGCCTAGGCGGGACCTAGGCGAACCTAGGCGGGGATTTTTAGAACACTGTATATTAATGATTATATATATATATATATATATATTTATGTATTTTCAAGAGGGTAAGAATTATTAAAGAAATTAAGTTATTTAAGTAATAACTTACTAAATAGAAATCAAGTTAGCAAAATTTGAACCAATAAGAATTTAGAAGGGTGAAAGAGGCGGAAGATGTTTCAGACAATTATGGAACATTAAAGTCTTCGTAGTTGGTATATAGAAATCCTCAATTTACCAACTTTTCCTTATTTTGTGCCAGATTTTTAGGGAGTTGGTAAATTATTACCCCCACTTCATTTACTCACTCCCATCCGTTCCTTTTCATTCTTTAAAAGCCTCAACAAACTTCCTCCTTCCCAAATTGCAAAACAAAAACAGAGAGAGTGAAGAGGGAGCAAGAGAAGAGAGATTCATATGGCTTGAGCAAGATTGAAGCAAGCAAACAACAAAACAAACTCCTACAAACCTCCATAATCATCATACTTCATCCTCTCCACCAAAACATTCATATTTTCTAGAGAGAGAAAGAAATGGGTGGAGTGATTTTACTTGATTTAAGCTACGGGAGTGTTCAAGGAGAAAGGAAATCAGATTCTAGCAGGTCCTAGCACATCATCTAACATCTTAGATGAAGGAAATCCAAGAAGTAAGAACAATGAATATGACCCAAGAAGTAAGAGTAATGAATAGGAAGGAAATCCAAAAAGTAACCGAGATACATGATCCAGTAGGAAATACAACATGAATAGGAAGAGTAATGAGTATGGTAGAAGTGAAAAAATTAATATCACAACACATGATCTTTGGCCCCATTATCAATGATCCACTGAACACCAGTTCTAATAGAATGAGTATGTAATGAAAAAGCAATATCTGGTAGATGTTCATCAGGAATAGAAAATTCTTTGTATCCTTTGTCAATAAGACTGAGTAGGTGATCAAATTTTGCTTCTAATTACTCAAACCTACCATGATCCTCAGAAGAAGCTTCCTCAGAACAAACTTGCATTGCTTTGGATCCAGTATATGTGACGCCCCCAAAATTAGGTATACGTCACCCATCTTGGGTCGCCACTTACATGGTAAATAAATTCAAATACAACTTACTAATATAATAAGCGTCTGCAGGTACAATACGACATAAATCGTGAGTTTGAATACAAATATTGTCTACTAGATATTATACAAACTCAAAAGGAGTCCTCATTACTACTATTATCACACTATTTCACGAATAGTGAGGACTACTAATGTTATCCTCTCGGACCATTACTCCGCTCCCCGACTCTAAGTCGGCTATGTTCTCATTTCACGAAGAGAATAGTGAAAGAAAGGGTGAGCTCAACTAGCCCGAAGAAGAAACATTATGACTAAGATAATGCGAGAATAATTTATCATTAGCCTTCAACAAAGTTGTTAAACCGATAAAATACAATAGACAACAAGTTTAAGCTCATAATGGAATAAGTAATCCATTAAAAGAGTCAAGTAGAGAATAAAGTCTACTATCTTTTAGGTTTTAAAAGGTTTTTCATCATCTTTGTTATAATTTGAGACTCACTTTAATAAATAATCCACATCATCGAATCACCCTCGCACTACTGACCAAGGATATTCATCAAATTATCAATGGTCATGACTATACCGAATCACCCCTGGTCATAATCATACCAAAAATTATCCATCACTGCATTACAGGCCACTGAGGACTTTTATCACATCATTTATAACAAGTCATGATTATACCGAATGATCCCTGGTCATAATCATACTAAGTTCATCTATACACGTAAGCCGAAGATAACATAATATAACATGAGGATGATGACAATGACATAATAATTCAATAAAACAAGTTCAAGAATTATTTTATCCAGGAATTATTAACGTCCAAATTGTCAAAATGATACTGTTTTGTAGAGTAAAATTCAAGAATGATCAGAAGAATATTTCCATGAAAAGATACTGGATGAAGCGCAAATATCAAGGATATTCCACTAATTTCATGGAGTATAGAAATCAAAGATTTAACCAACTGGGTATAATAAAGAATGGAATAACAAAAGAAATCACCATGCATGCGGTACAGATGTATAAAGGTTATTCCAATGTAATAATAATAACGAACTGTGTCGGTGAAATTCACAAGCGCTGGATGATCCAAATGAGAATAATAAATGTTGAATAATAAACAATGGAACCAGTCAAATTGTAAAACACACGCATGTGATATTCCAATGTAATAATAAATGCGGAATAATAAACAATTGAACCAGTCCGGTGTAAAAACACGAGCATGAGGATATTCCAATGTAATAATAAAGAATGGAATAATGAAGAAGATCACCAAGTATAGGGATTCACAGCATATACAAAGTTATTCCAATGTAATAAATAAGAATGGAATAATATAAGGATTTCACCAAGTATAGGGTATGCTGGCGTGATACAAAGGTTATGTATAGGGTATACCACTTTTTAGGAGTTATTTCAATGAGAATAATAAGCAATGGAATAACAAAGTTCTCTTCATGAATAAGAAAGAATAACACCCACTTTACAGGTACAACAAATAATATTCCCTACCTTAGAAGAACCGAATATTGGCAAGGTGAAGTAGCGAGAATAATTTTCTTTTTTTCTCTATAGTTTCTTTTCTCTCACAGAGTTTCAAATTGAATTCGTGAAAATAATGAAGCACTAGGCCTCTATTTATAGAAGATTTCTAGCTTAACACCGCCATGTGAAAAGGCAAGTGGCTTGACGGGTGATGTGAAAAGAAAAAAAGTGGTTTGACGCTCAGAATGTGAAACGACAAGTGGTTCGACCTCTGTAATGTGAAACGACAAGTGGTTCGGCCGCACCGTAATGTGAAACAATAAGTGGTTTGACGTCGGTAAAGGTAATTACTATTGACGAAGGTAATTACTATATTCAAGGGTAATTACTATTACTATTGACGAAGGTAAATACTATCGACGAAGGTAATTACTATTCATAAAGGTAATTACTATCGACGAAGGTAATTACTATTGACGTAAGATAATTACTATTCACAAAGGTAATTACTATTGACGAAGAGACTCTTAGATGATGACATATGGGCCCCCATATAATAATCAAACTTACCACAAATGTCTCATAATGAGACTCTTTATATACATCAAGGATTGAATAAATATTACCACAAATCATTTTATTTTTAATCAACACATATTTAATCTTTCAACAATTATTAATCATTTATAACTTGTCGTCTCAATTATTGATTTAATACTATAACATATTATATGTATGATAATCTGTGACAATAATTGAATCAATAATATAAGAGATATGATGCAAGAATTATCGTAAAGCAATAATTGAGCATAAATGAGTGACTTCTCACGTAAGCATCAATAATCAATATCGTGCTACTATGCAACCACGATACATCGTACTTTTACCACCGGGTAGTTCAACAGTTTTTAATTCAGTAACACCTCATAGTTATTTTTATAAAATATTTTTGTCGTTTTCTCAATCCAATAATAATTACATTTGTGGGGTCCACTAATGATTGAGCCAGTAAATTTAATATTCCCAGACAAAAAAAGAATATTCCCCGACCAAACGAATATTTTATAACAACTTGCATACTTTACAAAATTTATAAATACCACCCACAATTATAATATTATCTTAAATTCACACCATAATATTAAAAAATTATTTCGACAAAATTTAAATCTTTATTGATAAAATCTGGGGTCTCACAGTATAAGTAGAATTCCCTTTAAGGAAAATTACTAGTAGCTTTCTTATGTATTCCATGTGTGTTACCAGTTCCATTAGATTGATTCTTAGGTTTGTTATACAATGGATGCCCTTTAGGGTAACCATTAAGTTTGAAATAGGTCTCCTTAATATGATTCTTTCCATAGCAATAACTGCATTCCATGCCTTCCTTAGGAACATAAGGCTTAAAATGAGAATTATACTGAGCATTAGTAAATTTCTTCCTGTTTTGAAAACCAGAACTAGAAGTAAAAGCCATGACATTAGTGTTAACATTTCCAGTCTGATATCCCTGCCTTTGTTTTTCATCTTTTTTGATCAATGAGTATGTATGAGTCACTGTAAGTAAAGGACTCAGATCATAAGAATTTGGCCTCTTGCAGTTGCAAAGCTATCATGTAGTCCCATTAAGAATTGCATTAATTTTCTCCTCTATTGTTGTTCATCTTGTGCTTTAAATGCACCACGTGTACATTTAGGCACTACCTTAAGAGCAGCATGTTCATCCCACAATCCCTTTAACTTGTGATAATACATATCAACTGACAAATTTTTTTGTCCCGGAGTACTTATGTCTTTTTCAAGTTCATAAATTCTATGGTCATCGGTACTTCGAAAAACGTTCAATTAATTCAGTCCATACAGAGAATGCAGTTTCAACAAATTTCATACTGTCACTGATTTCATCACTGAGAGTATTCATTATCCAACTTCTTATCATATCATTCACACGCATCCATTGATTCTATAATGACGAATTATCAGCAGGTGTAGGATATGTACCATCAGTAATTGACATCTTATTTTTAGCAGACAAAGCAATTTTAATCGATCTCTTCCACATAGAAAAATTCCCAGCACCAATGAGTTTCGTTGAGATTAGAATAATGCCTAGATGATCATTGTTGTGTAAAAACAAGGGATGTGAATTAGATTCAAAACCACGAACAGCTTCAGTATTCTGCTCTGATCCTTCACGAGTACTTGATAAGGAAGCCATGATTGATTTCTTCGATCAACAACCATTAGCGAAAAATGATTGAATTGATTGAATCTGAATATTACAACTGAAATAGAAATAGGTTTGGAATATTTGGAATTATTTGATCTGGAATGATCTGGAATTGAATATTTGATGAACATATGTCAAATAATGAACAGAAAATAGCTCTACACGAGCCCTAGCTTTGATACCATGAAAACAATGAAAATCTCATTATACCAGTTGATGGATTGAGAAAGATTCTCTAATTCATTAATCTCTGAAAATTTATACAAAACTAACTAAACTGTATTACTTCATTCTATTTATACTAACTAGCTTGCTTAGAAATAAAGCTAATAAGTTAGCTAGCTGTCACTTTCATGTGATCAGCAATATATTCCTATGTTTCTCAGCACCATCATAAGGACTAGCTGTGTCAACATCTTTATCATCATTCCTTCTATTCCTTGCTGTTGTATTAGCTATATTTGAGCATAGACAATTTCACTCTCTTAGTGATATGTTGTTGCGACTGTTGTGCACATTTAATACTTGTTGCTGATGGTGTTGGTGTTGGTGCTGGACTATCCTTAATAAAACATCGTTAATCATTTGATATGTATGCCACATATCCTCCATATATAGCCAATTTAAATGGCAATACAAGAGAAGTATACATTAGAAATAAGGAATACTACAAGTATAAGTTATGTTGATTATTGATGTCAAAAAGCACAACTCCATCACTAGCACTAAAATAGAGATTGAAACATGATACCCCGACTTGGTATAACTTGTAACATAAATATTGGCTCTCTCATTATGGCCAAATTAACAACTTGAAACAAACAAAAACAACCAAAATAGCATTAAAATTCCATAAAATTTAACTCATCTTTTAACAATGTTAACATTGTTTTATATAGATTAAACTCATCTAATTTTATCACCATGTCAGAAAGAATACCCAATAGATTAAACTATATTGACAGTGCATATATAATATCAAAATGATACAGAAGTAAAATGCAGTAAAACTCATCAGCTTTCATGTATAGTATTTGTTTAATCTCTCTAATTGGTTAGTTCATTCTTTTATTATAAATACAATCCACCCTAACATAACATTAGTTTTCTATTATAATCACATTGCTAGCTTCTTTCTCTTACAAGTTTTAGGTGAAGAAAGAACTCCCCACAGCTAAAGAAAGATGATCAGCAAGCCGTTGATTCTGTAATGCTAAAATCAATTGAAGGAGTCCCAGACTTAAAAGCTTACATGTGTAACACAAATTTTTGCGGAAAATATGATCACCAGAAATTTGAAATTGTAGATTGAAAAGTAACACAGGTTCAAAATCATTACCTGAAATTACAGATGGATAAATCCATAATTATAATCGTCGTGCGCCAAAGGCCATAAATTGGTATTTTGGGGTGCCAGAAGAATGATATAAAGAAGAGTCGAATAAAGAAAGTGAGAGAGAGAGAGAGGCAGAAAGGGGTCGATCCATTTTTGATAAAAGAATTGCAATGGACATGAGCCCTACCCTTCTACCACCTATAACCCAAAAAAAAAATATTAATTTTATTTTTCAATAGCTTGAATAAAATGTTAATTAACATGTAAATATATAGGTACCTACCTTGTTATGTATTTTCAGTCCGTCTGACAATTATGTAACAAGAGAATCCCATCTGGAGGGCTACTGACTCGGAATAGACACAACCCAAAAAATGGGTTTCTGGAGGTTATTTGGGAGGTCCCTAAAGTGACTTTCATTCTTGCTTGAATATATAGGTTATAGTAATAGTGGTGAGTCTCCATTGAATCTCTGAGTTTCTTTTCATAATTATTTTTAATTTCAACATGTCTTCTGAACATGTTGATGAAAAGAAAATGAGAATCAAGAATCTTCATTTCAAATGGAGGTAAGTTTGTGGTTCCCACAACAGTGTGAGCAACCACGAGTCTGGCGACTATCCCGTGGAGGTGTAAATGAACTCTATGGTTTGGATTGAAGAAATTTAGATGGAGGGTTATGTTGTAAGAAAAAGGTTTGCTAGTATTATCAAGGTTAGCCTCGTGGAGGCTAATGCTGGAAAAGTTTATTTTAGGGGATTGTGGTTTGTAATGGAAATATGTATAGGGCTAAAGCTAGAAGAACAAGAATTCCTATCATCACTACTCGACCTACATATTTACACAACCTACCGCACTGATTTTGATCAAGAAAATCTACATGTGTTCGATGATGTAGTGTGGGGTACTGCATGTTAGAATTGGAATTAGAAGCAAGTTGTTGTGGGATTGGAACTGGGGGGTTAGGGTGATCAAGTGCATGTGCATGTTCTATCTCTAGCATAATGTTTTAATATTATATGCACGGGTGAAAGAAATAAAAAACCCCAGATGAGTGATTTGACAATTAGTGACAATCAGTGAACAGAGTCTTAAAAAAAAAATTCCTAACTTTCGAACAGAATCACAAACAGAATAAGGAAAACAAAATCAAAAGTAATTAATCAAATGAGCAGAAGACTTTTAGCTAGCGATCAGTCTTATACTTGAAGACTTTGAACACATGTATTTTTATATTATGTAAGGAATCAGTGGGATTCCCTAGTGGTGCACTTAAATTTAAGAAAAAGTAACATAGAAATGCAGATAGCAGAGAAAGGGAGAGAGATTTCAGGAGTAGGGAGCAAGGAAGCAAGTGACTCCATATATATATAACCGCATGTGCATGAACTCAACTTGAAGAGCTTGAAGAGGGAAAAAAGTATGTGCATGAATTCAACTTGAAGAGCTTGAAGAGGGAAAAAAGAACTCAACTTGAAGAGCTTGAAATATAAGTCACTCGTGTGAGACTATTTGTGTTAATGTGCTTGCAGTCACCTTGATTCTCTTCATGTAATAATAATAATTATTATTATTAAAAAGTAATGAAGGACATAACAAAGTACTAATAATAATAATAATAATAATAATAATAATAATAAGTGTTATATTAAATTAACAATATTTGGATTGAAGAAATGAATTAAAGAAATACCAAAAATATATATTTTTCATGAAACAAAAAAAGGTTCATGAAAAAAAGTTGTCATTAATTTTGACGTTTTTAGTAACTTACTCAAGTAGTGTAGAACAAAGGGAGTAAATTTTTTGTTTTTTTAGAACACAGGTAGAAAAACTACTACTAATATTTAGTGGTTCGGTTATTACTTTATAATTAGGTCAAATTAATTTTTAAGTAATTTTCCAAATCAGAACGTAAGAAACTCTGCTAGAATTTATTATCATTTATGTATTGTTTCAAAAAAAGTCCCATTTAGAAAACGTCCATTTTTGATTTCTTAATTATAAAGTTAGAATTACGCAAGTGTCGTTAAATGCATAATTGACCATAGATTTAATAGATTAATCATTTTAGGTCAAAATGTGGTTTCAGATGAGTATATATAGGTGGAATGTTCTCAACAAATTATTGGTATCAAAGTAGTGAATATGGACTTGATGGGCTTCGCAGGTCAACTTTTTTGTCAAAAGTTATTGAAAAGGGTGGCATGTTACCTTTTGGTAATTGTTAAATTCACAATATTTTTTGTTATTTCTACAATAAAAGTGTCGCTGTAGATTTATAACGACGGTTTTTACCGTCGCTATAGAATCTATAGCGACACTTTTGTTGTGGAAATTATAATTTTTGTTGTGGATTTAACAATTCCCTAACTTTTTTATCAAAATGTAATTCCAGATAAATATATATATATAGGCCGAATAATCTCAACACTATCACCCCTTTGGTTTAATTTCAAAATAAAGTTAATTTTGTTTTTGGTTCAAAATTTTTCCACTAAAAATGAGAAAATTTGAAAAGATTAAAAAAATAGATATTTTTTATTATCAAAAATAATTTTTTAAAATAAATAATATGAAAATTTTACCCATACTATTATAATGTCCAATTACGTATTAACTGGACTAGCCCAGCTGTTCTCACATACGACACAATTGAGTTTATTTATGCCTTTGGTGCCTTTTCGTATTTTGGTTAAAACCTTTCTATTTTATTCATGTTACGTATTTTACTTGTTTAATGAAATAGTTGTTGAGGGTCCCTATCATATTTAGCCTATGGTAAAAATTCACATATTTAGCCTATGGTAAAAAAGTGTCTTATTAATTGCTCTAAAATTTGGTGTCATTGCGTAAATCAAGAAGATGAATCAAGTAATATTTTTAAAAATTATAAAACATGGATTAGAAAATATATAAAAAAAAAATAGGGATAAAGAGTGAGAGAAATATATTACACCGCTTCAAGAAAAGTTGTTATTTTATTCTCTCTTCCTTTATAATACAGATGATATATTAAAGAAATTGATAAATCTATAGCAGAAAATAATATTTTAATAATAAAATCGTCATTATATGTATTAATTATATATCTATAAGCGATATTTTTGTTATAAAAATATCAAAAAAATATTGTGCAAGTATCATTTTTCTATATTAAATACTATTTAGGATTTAGGAAATTGAGGAGAAGGGTAATGGAGAGTATTTCCGTCCTTGTCACATATGAACATTTTTAAGGTGGTTATATTTAGACGACTCTTCCTTGTACCTAAAATCTTACTACTATCAATAACTATATATATTTTACATGGGATCATTTTAGGTATAAAAATGTGTGACATTATTTATCTAACTCATTTAGGCATTCAAAATAAGTTTAAATAACCAAAAAATAATAATAATAATAATAATAATAATAATAATAATAATAATAATAACAAATTAAATTATTTTATAGAGGACCCACACTACAAGCAAAACAGTTAATTCTGACGGAATATTCCGTCGGAAATAAGGTTATTCAGTTGATATTACCTTATTTTCGATGGAATATTCCGTCGAAAGTTCGGACGAATATATTGTCATCGAGCTTATTTCCGTTGCAAATTCAGTCGAAAAAACGTATTTACGACGGACTTATTACCGACGAACTATCCGTCAGAAATAAACTATACTCGACGCACTTTATCCCGTCGAAAAAAAATCGTCGGATAAAGCTTGCCACGTGGCCCAACATGAAAGTGAACTATTTTTAATTCCAACGAAATTTGCGTCGGAACTAGCCTCTATTCCGTCAGAAATAGTATTTTATAAAATAAAATAAATTCTCTATTTCAGACGAAAATTTCGTCGATTTTAACTTATTCCGTCGGAAATAGTAATTTTTTTTTACTGTTTCTTTTTATTTTTTATTTTTCAGGTTTTTAAACCCTTTTTTTGTACCTGTAACCTGTTTATCACAACAATACATACAATAATATTCAACCCATAATAAAACTACATCCAACAACCAGGAACAACATATATATCATAATTAACCTATAATACAACGTTGTATATACTTTTCTTCGAATACATTCTAACGTTAAATAACAATGCCAATTAAAAACTAAACTATAAAGAATAACAAAACAACTAAACTAAACTTATAAACTACAATGATGTATCTTATAAACTTCAAAACTAAATTGCAAAATAAAACTACAAAAATATAAACAATGATCCTGTACAGATAACAATGGTGTTTATATGTAGAGTGTACTTTAATATAGTATAACTTATAAACTAAAACGAACAATGAAATGGCACCGAATTATCACTACGTGCCTATACAATGTTATACAAAACATCTAGACAGATATATAATAGAGACTATATATATCAACCTAAACTAGTACTACCACCAGTAGGATCAAAGTCATCTGGCGGGGGTCGACAATGCTGCTCAGGTTTTTCGAAAATTCTACTCGTCATCACCATCGATAGTATCGTCACCCTGTTGATACAATTAAAAATAAAACGCATTAGTCCGTATGAGAGAATCAAAATAGACAATATGAAAATTAAATAACATGCAAATTAATAAGCTTAAAATAAATATAATACCTGAGTAGGTGGAGGCTGACTCCCTATCGGACCAAAAGCCTCAAATAGCAAGGTAACCACCAACCGGAGCACCTCGTCGGGTATCGCAACAAACTGCTCCTACGGGATACCCATAATCTTGGACGGCACGCCTTGCTTTGCAATATCTCTCGCTTATTTGGTGAAGGCGAAGCTCATTGGTGACTCGACGTCATCAAGATCCCGAATGTGTACACATAGTCACCCATCTTTGCGACGGAGACTATATATGTGAGGCTGATGATCACGTATGGTAGTCCTAGTCGCTTCAATAATCGTGCTGGCGACAAAATTGTCTCATCTCGTACAACCATCCGGAATAGTTCTTTTGTACGTATACAATTAATAACACATCGTCACGCATTTATGAGACACCATCCTAATATCTAAAATAAATCTATACAAATAATGTTAAAATATTAGAAATTGATGATAATACTTAGAATCTTACTTAATTTAAGTTATGTAATTCGACTTACATAGAACTCGCAAGACACAAGAGTCGTGTGTAGTGTGCATCATAACGCTGTAATCGAATGAATCGTGATACATCATCTGTGGCGGTGTGCAAGAAAATGGCGTGTAGCTTATGCTTAACGACCGGGGTCCAAGATACTGCAATAATTCAAAATATATGTGTTACTTTAATTCGTGCAATCATATAAAGTAATTTATATGCGTGAGTTATATTATAGTTGACACGTACTGCGCCGAGTCGACATCAACTATACCATATATAACATCATAATTTAATTACCAATATCTCATATATATATATATATATATATATATATATATATATATATATATATATATATATTAATGGCTATATAAGAGATGAAATGTAATAAGTTTACTATAATAAGGCAAAAATTCGAGTCTTAAAATATTAAACCAAAATAACAAAAAGATGAATAAAATTTTTACTTATTTTCTTCTTAGCATTTTGTTTCTGAATGTTACACTCTTATAGAGATCCATCTGAAGGTGACTGCAACAAATACAATCTAGGTAAGTGTGATGACAATAGAACATTGTAATTAAATAATTTTTTTCATTTTTTGAATCACATTTTCTTCTATGTTTGCAAACGAATACTTTTGAACTTACTCTATTTTACAAACATTTTTTATAAAATAGGAATAACCAATGTACTGTTGTTCCAATTGATATGTATATTGACATATTGACATATTGCCATAATTCCATAATTCGTATAAGCACTGAAGGGGCCAAAAAACGAGAAGAGTTTTCAATGGACTTCGGAATGTGAAGATGAGTTCCAGGGGATCAAACATTATCTGTCTTCAGCACCTTTATTGATGAAGTCAATCCCTTCAGAACCCTTATACTTATATTTGGCAGCAAGTTTGTTGGCAGTTGGAGCAGTACTGGTATGGGAAATGGGGGAAAAATAGTTCCCGGTCTATTATGTCAACCACGTCTTTCGTTGGCTTGCTGCGTGGACTATGGAATTAACTCAGTTCGTCTTGGAATACCATCCCCGAACGACAATCAAAGGACAAGCTTTGGTAGACATTGTAGTAGAATGTTCATTTTCAATGTCGGATGTGGGTTCGGTTATAGATGCACAACCGGTACAGACCTCATGGACTCTCTATGTGGATGGGTCTTCGACTTTGGACGTCAGTGGAGCGGGGGTTATTCTGACAAGTCTCGAGGGGTTCAAGATCCAACAAGCCATACGATTTCAGTTCAAAGCCACAAACAATGAAGTAGAATATGAAGCGATATTGGTTGGGCTTCAGTTGGCCGGAAGCTTGGAGGTTCAGAGGGTGGTTATTTTCATTGACTCTCAACTGGTTGTCAAACAGATATCTGGAGAATACGAGGCTCGGGGGGCAAGGATGACCAAATACCTGGCAGAGGTAAAAAGATAAGCTCTATTACTTCATCTCCCACAGCTTCCAACGAATTGATCGGTTAGACAACACAGTAGTAGATGTCTTAGCCCTATTGACAACAAGTGAAGCAAGTTCCTTTAGTGGCTTAGTTTACTTGGAAGTCCTGGAAAAACCTAGTGTACAGAGGATGAATGTCTTAGCATTAGATAGGTTGGATTGTTGGCTCACACTGTACATATCTTACCTGGCCGATGGGATTCTGCCTTCGGACTTCATATTTACAAGAAAGATCAAACACAGGAGTTTGAACTTCATCCTTATCGATAGAGATTTGTACCGAAGGGCTTTTAGTTCTCGATTACTCAAGTGTTTGATACTGTCGAAAGCTGACTATGCCTTTCGGGAAGTACATGAAGGAGTTTGTGGAGATCATATGGGAGCAAAGTTGCTAGCATATAAGATTCTAAGGCAGGGGTATTATTGGCCGACTATCTTCCAAGAAGCAAAGGATTTTGTTAAAAAATGTCTGAAGTGTCAGCTAAATAGCCCTATCCCCCATAAGCCACCCGAAGAACTATACTCAATATTATCCCTGATTCCATTTGCCATATGGGGAATTGACATACTGGGTCCACTGCCAAAAGCCAAGGGACAAGTCAGTTTTGTGATCATGGCTATAGACTATATGACCAAATGGGTAGAAGCTAAACCTCTACAGAAGATCACCGAACAGGAATGTCTGAAGTTTTTCAAAGAACATGTTATTTATCGGTTCGGCATCCCGCGGGTCATGGTTTCGGATAATGGCAGGCAGCTTGTGGGGTCAAAATTTGAAGCTTTTCTGAAAGAGTTGGCCATTCAGCACAGAAAGACTTCTACTGCCCACCCCCAGTCAAATGGACAAGTAGAAGTCACCAACCGGACTCTACTTAATGGAATTAAAAAAAGGTTGGATGAGTTGAAAGGGCGCTGGTCCGAAGAATTTCTTAGCGTCTTATGGGCATATCAGACTACCCCGAGGACGACAATCGGAGATTCACCATTTAGGTTGGCTTATGGGACCGATGCACTTATACCAGTTGAGATTGGGTCCCCTACACTTCGGTTCAGTCAGTACAAAGAGCTATACGACGATGAAGGCCTATGACTAAATTTAGACCTTTTGGAGGAAGTTTGGGATTCAACTCTGGTAAGATTGGCTGTCTATCAGAAGCGAACAACCCGACACTATAACCAAAAAGTGAACCAAAGAAGGTTCGAGGTCGGAGACTTGGTGCTTCGAGAAAAAAAGGCATCAACCCCCCAGAACACAGACAAGTTGATGCTGAACTGGGAGGGGCCATATGAGGTGATAGAGGTGCCAAAGCCAGGTACTTACCGACTTCTAGCAATGAATGGATCGGAGATAAATAACATATGGCATGCTGGGAGACTTAGGAGATATTATCAGTAAAAGCTATGTAGTTCTTTCACTCTTTTATTTCATTCATTTCTGTAAACTCTTTTACTTATCAATAAAATAAATAAAGTTTTTCTTCGGCAAATATTGTACTTCATTCATATTCAGATGTTCTTACATAACTAATCTGAAAAGTTACAAACAAAAGTTCTAAAGCGATTATTTGTTCGGAGAATCATCTTCAGTTATAGAATCTTTATCCGAAGAATTGAGGACAGAAATATCCAGGCTAGCAGCCATCATCTTCGCCCGAACTTTTTTTCGATATGCTTCACACCCTTCGACAAACTGGGACATGATCTTTTCAGTAAGTTCGGGCGATTCCTCGTACTCTTTAATCACTTGCTACTTGGCCTCTTCGAATATTACGGGGCATTGACCTTTTAGCTCGGCACATTCCTTCCCTATGACAGTATTTTCCTTTATCAGAACCATTATTTGGGCATGCATATTGGATACTTTGCCTTCGAGGATAGGAAGTGTATCCTTTTGGTCCTTGTCATTTTCCTTCAGGAGCGTCCTTTCCTCGAGAAGCTGTTTGTTGTGATTGTCAAGGCCGACGTACTCCTTTTGAAGGATATAGATCTGCTGCTTGAGCTTATGAGCCTGGTGTTCGGACTTCTTTAGCATATTTTGGGTGTCAGCATGCTGATCTTTCTCTTTTTTCAGACCTGATTCCAAAGCTCGGACCTCAACCTCAAGCGACTCCACCTCGACTCCCAACTGCACTTCTTTTTTGGTGGATTTCGCCAGAGGAGGGATGGCTCGGGCAAGGATAGCATTGGCATGCAATAAGTTGGAATATGTATGAAACATGATAAAAATGGGTTAATCGATGAGTCACTATCGTTTATCGAGTTTACCTGACATTGGTGCTTGACATACTCGACAAGGTAGTCTCGGAAGTATACCCCTTTGAACCGCTCATCGTCTCCGATCAGCCTAAAATGCTCAAGTTGGTCAAAGGGGAATGGGCCCGAAGAGCTTTTGGGCCAGAACATTGCTGTTGAAGGCTCTCCTCCTGAGTGTCCGGTGAAAGAGGTCTGTTCTGTCGCAGGGGTAGCCTCTATTATTTGAAGATCGGGGTCTTTTGTTCGGCTTGGCCTATTGGAGAGAGGTTCGAGAGTCTCCTCTTCGGTTTCCTCAAGATCTTCATGGTCGATAGTAGGAAGTTTGTTAAAGGAAGGAGGCTGTACAGTGGGAGACTTGGGGGCAACTGGAGGGGATGGCTTGGTGGGGGCCTTGGCCAGAATATCTATCTTCACTATGCTCTTTTTAATGGAAGGTTCGGGGTTTGTTGAGGTTCGGGGTGATAAGGCCGAGGATGAGCCAATAGAAAGTTCTGATAGGAGAATGGTCTCTCCTTAATCGGTGATGGGTTGGCGAATTGGTTCGGTCTTTTTGGGTAAAGGGGTAAAGGTTTCTTCTACTCCATCGAGCTTAAATATTGTTACTACGGATAAGTAAACAAATTGAAAGGAGCATTCGGAAAGCAAATTGAAGGATGAATTTAAATATTGAAAGGTTTCGGGATCAATGAATTACATCCGTGTTTATAGAGCCAGGCCTCGTTGGACAAGACCTCTAATCCCCAATTGGTCTTCTTTATTCTCTGATAGAATTCTTTGAAGGCATCCTCGCGATCCTTCGGCAAACAAGAAACTTTGACGATGGGGTCTTCAGGGGCGGCCCAAATTAGAAGAAGCTTGAGGTCGGTGCCCTTCACGAAGATCCATTGCGGGTGCCGCCCTTTATTGCTGGAGGGAGTTTTCATGAAGGTGGCTCGGCCAGGTTGTCGGTTCAGTTACCGAAGCCCAAGTTCTTGGATCTACCAATGTTGAATAGAACGAAAAAGAAGTCTAACCCAGGGGTGATTCCTTGTTCCTAGCAGAGAGCGATGAAGCTTACCAGATGTATGTAGGAGTTCGACACAAGTTGTGCGAACCTGATGCCCACAAAGCCCAAAAAGGAAGAGAAGAACTCGTGTAGTGGAAACCGGACCCCATACTTCAAGGCTTAGAGAGGAATAGCAACCCATTCACCTTCGAGATGCCAATACATTCTTTCGTTGGGGTCTGGCACCCGAAGATTGTACTCCTTCGGAATGTTGAATAGGGTCCGAATGTCAGAAATCTGGGAGGGGAGAACATAGGATTTGGTGTTTATATGGGAGAAATCGCTCTCTAATGAATAGAAGTTTCGTATTCTTATTTCTATGAGATTTAGGGTTGTAGGCAATGAAGGGATAGGAGTGTTGGGTGGAGGAGCTGATAAATTGACGGGAACTAAATCGGTGGTGATAATGGTGTTAGGGTTGGGAATGACGTCGATAATCGGGTTTTGCTCAATTTCGGAGGTGGATGGGATGCTAGAATCTTCCATTGTGGTTTAAACAGTAAAGATGGGATGTTTGATTGGGGGAAAACTTTGATAAGAGAAAGTTGGTGAGGACGGTGCTTTGCTGGAGAACACAGTTGCAGAGAAGAATAAGAGAGAGGAATGTTTTTAAAAGTGTGGCGGTTATTTTTTGGGGAAATGGTTTTTGATGGTTTGGTATGGCACGAATCCCTAATGCGGCTGATAATGACATGTGGGTCCCAGTACTTGGATATCGTGTGCAGTTTGAAGGGACTATTTGGATTCTAGATTTATTTGCTTTAAGTCTCTCATTATAAATTTTTTATAACAAGAGACTGAGGGTAATGTTCGGGTGTGATCTGCCGACCCCATATGGGTCGAAGGTCGTATCTATGAAGGATCTTTCGAGCCCAATGGATCGAAGCCAGTAAGGGGGTTGGTGGTGTTCGGGGTCGGACGACCAAGTCCTTTGGGTCGGGGTTCATATTTGTTTGGAGGTGTTCGGGTGACTTGAGCCCTTACAGACGGTTATTCCTTGTATAGAGTCTGGTGTGATAAAGAGTTTGAATGGTTAAGGATTCTAGTCCTAACCATATTTAAATACCAACTCCAAAGGAAGGTATTAGAATTATATCCAACTTTCTCCTTTTAAAGAGATTAAGTTTGACCCAAACATAGGTAACTATTATGTTTAGGAGTCCTATTACAATTCGGGGATCAACTGTTAAGATGATGAGATAAACTATATATACAAGTCTTAACTCCAATTAACAGGTAATGTATATTTGAGCACTAAATATTAAAGTCTCCGTTGTTAAACCTTGTTCAGTCTGTACTCGTTCTCACACCGGAACTATTACCCGACGGCCAAAGCCGTCAAAATTCTTGTGTGATCTCGTTATTGTGCAGGTTTAAGCGCGTGAATTCGGTGATTAGGACGTGCGTATAAAACTCGACGTTAATATATATATATATATATATATATATATATATATATATATATATATATATATATTATTTAATGGTGGGACAATCTGAATCGTTGATAAAGGTGCTGTTGTTCTTGCTTGGAAGCTCACCATGGGAGAAAACATGAAATAAAGTGAAATTTTGATTGCTCCGAATTCTGTTGATTTTGGTGACAAATTGAAGTTGGCTGAAATTGTAAAGTCTTACAATACAAGGAATATAGCGGCAATCATTCTTTGGGCTGTTGTGTTGGATATGACTACTTGTTTATTTGTTGTGTACTTTACCTTTTGTCTATAATTAATGATTTTCTGTTTGGGAAGGGATTAAGAAAAAGTAACTTTCTTCGTTGGTAGTTCTTTTGAAACAAGTACTCTAATGCTTTCATTTTACATATTCTTGTATTTAAATGTAGGTTCATGTACACATTCCTTGGCCTTGGTACTTCTTTGTGTGTAATCACATGCTCTGTCACATTGCTGTCAAGACTGCCAACGGTTAGGAGTGAGCAGTTCGGTTATAACTGAACCGAATTAGCTATTCGGGTATAATCAAAAACCGAAATTATCACATTCCTACTATCCGAACTGCTACCCGAATTAGCTACTAACCGAATTACCTAATTACCGAATTTATAATTCGATTATTCGATAAATAACCAACCGAAATGAAAGGCTTCCATACTTAACAAATTAACAGTTACCTAACCTTAACACTCATGACTCAACACTAAACAACATTACAAATTACAATCAACAGCAGAGTCCATAGTTATCAAGGCGCTAAGTCGAGGCGAGGCGACAGTCGGGAGCTTAAGCGCTTAGGCGACAAAGCGCCTGACTAGTCGTCCACAAGTCGACAAGTCGTTAACAATGTAAATTTTATACGTATAAAATTCTATATATTTAACATTTATATGAATATTTAATTATTTATATATTGATATTTCTAATGATTTATCATATTCATAATGCAGGTTGTAGCATATCAAATCACAACAAGAAGCGAACAAGATCAAGTCAAAATGATAATTTTACTATAGTTGTAATTTTTTGAACATGTACCAACTACCAACTTCAAATTATATAAATGGTGATACATTTGTAATATTTAGTTTAATTCAATATAATTCTTAAATTTATGTTTAGTTTCTTCCCATTTTAACATTGTATATATAGAATACCATAAATTTCAATACTAAGAATTCAATAATTTATGATAAAATAAGTAAACAAGTATTGTTAAGATAAAGGTATATACAAGCATATAATCATGATATCATATCATAAAATTAGACAATCATCCTTTATAAGATAAAGACGTGTTCATTGTGACATTGCCAAAAACAAACATAATATAGAAATGAAAACAAAGTCATAAAAATTCAGTATTCTTTAACTCAAAATTCTCATTTTTCATAATGAAAATATCACTCAAGCTATCAAACAAAATCATCAAAGATTAAATCATCATCATCTCTCCCAGCAGTGGTATCATCACTCGAAACAGTAGTTACTCTTCGGCCATAATCATCATCAACATCCTCATCATCATTAGGAAGGCCCTCCTCCTCTTCTCCAATATCAGAATCAGATTCATTCACAATCACAGCTCTTGAAGTCGAAGCATTACCACACCGTGAGTAGAATAGACCCGTCCTACGAGGAAGATTGCGTCCCTCGATGGCATCAGATGCACCAACAGCTCTATCAACATCCTCCCACGTAAGATCATCTCCATCATGAACTATATCTTGTTCGGGAACTATCCACTCATTACCCCAATCAAAGTCATCTAGGACTAATGGATCGAAGTTTCTTCCAAGTTCGCGCCTCCTTTGGAACCTATCAACAATTCGGCGATTGTATTGGACATGCACCAAATCATTTAACCGTTGATGCTCCAACCTATTTCTCTTCTTCGTATGAATCTAAAATTTTTGTTTAAAAAATATTAAGCAAAAAGAATATATAAAATATTTATACATTTAGTTATGTACTAAATACTAACAAACTCGAAAGTGCTCCAATTGTAAGGCCCCGAATTTTTTGAAATAAAAGTATTCAATTTTTCTTATAATTACTATTTAGTAAATGGTTAAATTGATAAAAGTTAAAGTTAAGGGTGATATATATAATTTTTTCAAAATAAGCAAGTGGTTATAAAATATTCATTATTGTCGGGGAATATTTGTTTGGTCGTGGAATATTATTTCTGTCGGAGAATATTCGTTCGACGGCGCAGTCATTTGTGGGCCCCATAACGGAAAGCGATTGAATGAAAAAAACGACAAATATAAGTTGTTTATAAATAACTTGGCGTAGTTATTACAGAATTATCTTGTTGGAATACCCGGTGGTTAAAAACACACTAATACTGCGTTGTTGAACAAGAAGCACTGCAGTATTGCATCAATTATTGATTCTTACGTAAGAAAGTATTACTCAATAATTGTTCTGAGAATTATTTATTCAATATTTTATTTTATTGATTCAATAATTCTTTGCATTAATATTTTATATTTATCATTGTTTCAATAAATTGTCATTACACACGGTATTTTCCATTATAGAGCAATAATTCATATATTATATGAATAATATTATTGGATAATATTATTAGCGATGTCTAGAAAGTTACGCTCAGGAGAGGTTTGGTCACCTAATTGCTTGCCAAGAAGGAGAGATCCTTATTGGAAAGCCCTCTTTCCAGGAGGCTATGCGGTTGTCGATATTATGATTATGTAATATTATTTGTGAATAATTAATTATTGATTTTTATGATGAGGAAAATATTTATTTTATGTGGACATAGATGGAGAAATTTTTAATGTGACAATTGTTGAAAATTAATATTTTGTCTTTTTACGATAAAATAATTCATTTAAATATATTATTTTAATAATATATTAACGGTGATATTTTTATAATGAATGTGGGATATATGAGTATATGAGGAGGAAGAGTATTTTTTGTGGTAATAAATGTTTAACACATATTTTGTGTGTTGGTGGACACAATTATTAATAGAAATTTGATTATACACGTAAAAATCGTCTGTTTATGGATTTTTGGCCAATTTCGCATTTGGAATTTGGAAAAACTTTCTTCGCAAAGTTGTATAGAATTGAATTTCCTATAAAAAATTGTGAGATTCGAATTTTTACGATAAAAGAGCTATTTATTATGAATTATTGAAGTTTTGGAGTTCCAAAATAATTAATTTTTGGAAATATAAAATATTTAAAATGACAAAAGCGTTTTTTTGTCATTGTTGAGGGTCTTATATGTGTTAGAAGTGGTGAATTCGGATCCTTAGAAGTGGGCGTAGGAATTGTAATATTAATATTAATATTTTAATAAATTTTTTCTTTTTGGTGTTCTAAGATTTTCCTATAAATAGATGCTTAGGTTAGAATTGAAAAACACACTTAAATCAAGTTTTCTCTATATTATCGAAGCGTATTCTTGTGAGTATTTTGAGTATACTTTGAGTATTGCTATATACGGATGCAAGTTCAAGTCATGCTTTATCTTGATTGTTTCAAAGAAATCTTGTCTTTTCGAGGTAAGGGATAGTAAGGATTTTAAGGGTTATTATTTTTTTTTAGTTTGAAATTTTTTCGAACCTTCAAAAATTCTAGAAAAATTTGAAATGATATTTTGATGAGTTTTGTAGATTGTGTCAAAAAAAATGGCAATTTTGGATATATAGATTAGGAGTTATGGATTTTATGAGAAAAGACTATTTTAAAAGTAACCGCTTATAACTCCTTGTGATTAACTCCAAAATTGATAAAATTTTTATTGAGAGTACATCTATATAATATCGATTATACTAGTGTAAATTTCGAGAATATTTGGATAAAATATAATTTATGATAAATGTTTAAATATTCGATGGTTTTGGCCATATGAAAAATAGTAAATAAATTTTAAAATTTCGAGAAAAAATATATGTTCAATATGGAATTTATGTTATGCTAAATCCCGGAAAATAAATATTTTAAACCGATTTGGTATTTTTCATGGAAATGTTCTAGTTATGAGTAAATGAATTAAATATGTTATGTGAAGTAAGAAAATTGAAAAATATGATTTATTGGCTTGAGAATCATATATGAGGTATATCTGATTTTTATGAGAGTTTTGGTTAATGATGATGAAATCTTATGAGTTTGGCATTTTAGATGATTAAATGCATTAATTATTAAAGTGTAAATAATTGGATTAAATTATTTATAAGTTTAAGAAATGATTAAAATATTATTATAATATTAATAATATTAGATTATGAGATTTCTAAGTGATTTATAACATTTGGATTAACGTGTTATAAATATGGATATGAATTTTATTATGAAACTTTATCTTTTCGTATCGTCGAGTATATTCTTACGCACGATACTATCTGGTCTTATGTCACGGGTAGAGTCTTATTCACGACAAATTGGTTTCTTCTCCGACCAAATTATCGTTGATTTATGAATCTTACTCTTGAAATTAAAACCATGTTTTGATTATATTGTTTTTATATAACATTCTTATAACCCTAATGATGATATTTCTCTTTGACTTGAGTGTAAAGATGAGTAGATTATTGGTATGATCGTGACTATAGGTTCTCTTTGGCGATAAAGTGCAAAAGTTGAATTGTTGGACCGGTATGATCATGACCATTGAATTTCTAATTGAATATTTTTTAGCTTAAGTCTGCAAAGGTGAATTGATCAACGTGGTTATAATTATTGTTATATAACTTCGAAATGATTATGTATTTCTTTGATATATGAATATCTTTGCTTTTGTAGTCAAAGATGAATTATTGATGAATATCTTTACCGTAGTGCAAAAGATGACATATTCTTTGCATATCTTTGGCATGTAGGCAAAAGATGAATTGTTGATGAATATATTTGGTAGTAGTGCGAAGATGAATTTATTAGTATGATTATGAGCGAGAATCGTGATTTGGTATAACCATGATATTTGATGTTTCGAGGTAAAGGCGGTGATGAAAATTATCTTCGCCTCTTGGATGCGAAGAGGAATTTAGAATCACAATTATGATTATGAGTTATTCATATGATTGTGGAAAAGAACTATTGATTGATGTTCTATGGGATAAAACATTGTTGGTGGACTTTTAGCGTGGAGAAGACAATAGACTTTATAGTCTATTTGACTCTTCTAATGGATTCTTCATTCCATTTAACTATGGTTGAAAAGTTTTATCATCTACCATATGTTCTAAATCTACGATTTATTCTTGATGAAGACTATTGATAATTTATTTATCTTTAGTCATAATATTCTTTATTGATTTAGTTGTCTTTCACCCTTTTGTTTCACAATTCCTTTCGTGTAATAAAAGTGTATTTGGGTCGGCGGAGGATAGCGAGGAATAGAATGGTGGTCTATAGATGTTGAGGTGAGATGAATTTAACTTGGAAGGATTTTTTGCCACTATCATACAAGATGTCTAATGACATACATACAACCTCGTGTCATCATAAGACATGGTTGTGCTTTCATCCACTTGTTGAGTATATTTACAAGCACTACCTATATAATCTTGGTGTTTGTTTGGAGTATAATACCCAATTAGAGACAGTGGAGATAATGATATGTCAAGAGAAAACTCAACATTGGAAAGAATATGATAAGTAATCTTCTTTTTTTTTGGGGTCTATTAGGTCAACCAAGGATAATTACATGGCCATATGATATCTACTATAACCTAAAAAACATGGCTTCCCATGTACGAAGATTTCATGAGCACTTCCCAAAGATTCTAATTTCTAAAACAGCTTTTTGACTATACCTTTATGTAAGGTGTCATTGTGACGTCTACACTGATTGGTATATATATTTGTATCAAACTCACAAAGATATATATGTTGTTGTATTTTGCACGACAATTGTTGTAATAAAGTTGTAGTTGTTTTTCGTACCATATATTTGGCGACTCAGAATGGGTTGGATGGAATAGACCTATTTTGGGGGCGTTACACCAACTGCGTTCACAACCGGAAGAAAAACAACAAAGGCCGAGGATTCGCTTTGCAAACTTTGTAAGCTCAATAGCACAACCGCCAAAAGCATTCTACCAATCAACTACATTAGATGTAAAAAATTAAAAAAATCAAATATAGTCTTAATTATTAAACTTAAAAGAAAAATTTATAGTTAATGTAATATGCTTACTAGGATTTTTTGTCTTTCGTTGTCTAATCGCCATGTCTTTAGAAAAGTCATCACGAGAAGATTCATGACATTATTAAGTCAATTTATCTTGTCTGTCACAAACTTGGTGGGGAACCATTTTGAAAGAACATCATTGAAGTTACTACGCAACTTGTAAGCCAAATTAGATTCTTCTTCTTCTTTGATGTCAAAATACTTTCCGGATTGAGAAACAATCGCCTTAATATAACTTCGCTCCATTTGGCATGCCCATCTTCGCTCAATGATATCAATCACTTTCTTATCTGACCTTTGTTTGTTGTTAAAGACATCTTTTCTTTGCATATTCCATCGCAAAGAAGAATCTCAAGCGGAATGGCCTCTCATAGAATCCACAATCCTCAAGACTACAAGTAATGGTTGTGAGACTCTAATACAATCTTCCACGTTATGCCAAAAAGTAGAAGAAATAATTGTATCATACACTTGTTTCCCCACCTCTTTACTTGACAGCCTCGAATTTGTCCAATCATCACTGATGAACAAGTATCTCAAAGCATCCTTGTGCTTGCACAAGCTTTGAAGAGTCAGAAATGATGTAGCAAATCAGGTGACTCCCGATCTCACAAGGTCCCTCCCATTTGTTTTGGTCCTCATCGCCTCAAGAAGGCGACCATGTCTGTTAATGAATCCAATTATTTTTCTGCCCTTCACGATTGTACACTTAAATTGCTTCATATTACCTATGTCCTCTAACATCAAGTCTAGGCAATGGGCAACACATGGTGTCCAGAACAAAGTCGGTCTCCTCTCCATCAACATACGACCTGCTGCCTTATAATTGGCGTCATTGTCCGTCACCACTTGCACAACATACTCAGCCCCAATCTCTTTTATCTTTCCATCAAGTAGCTCTGTCAACATGTTTGCATCCTGAGATTGAGCAGAGGCATCAACTGATCCCAAAAAGTAAGTACCTGCAGGACTATTAGCAAGAAAATTTATCAAGTGTCTGCCTCTTCTATTCGTCCATCCATTTGACATAAGACTGCAACCGTACTACTTCCAAGAAGTTTTGTGTTTCTCTTTCAGTTCCTCTGTTTTAGTCTTGGCCTTCGCTAAAAGAGGAACCCTCAACTCATGATATGAAGGAGGCTTGTAACCCGGCCCATATTGCCCAATAGCCTCTGCCATCACCTCATAACTTCTTCGATTTGCTGCATTAAAAGGGATGCCAGACTCATAAAAAAAGTTGGCAACATGCATGTCAACTTTCTCTTTCTCTTCCGATGTCCTTAGACGATTCTCCAAAGTAGTTTGGCTAGGACCTTTTCAATGTCTTTCGTCTACAACTTCTTCAGGAGATTTCCTAAAATGAGTTTCAATGGTCTTTGTTTGTGATTGTGGCTTAGGGAATTGAATACACTCTTCATCCTTTTAGATGCAGTCCCAGAACTTGGAACAGCTGTAGAGGGAGCATTAGAAGCATTGGAAGCATTGTTTGGAATATTAGATGACTGAATTTCTTCTACTTCGTCATGGTCATCAAATTGAATTGGCTTATTCCTTTTGTTACCCATTATTGCTTGATGCATCTCATTTGAAATTTCTGTTGTAGTTCGAGGACACTTGGACACATCCCCATACCCACCGGTAAGATGTTGTTTAACTCTCTTGATTCCTCCATGAACCTTTTTTCCACAGAGAATGCATTGCACAAGATTTTTATCGCTCAATTCTGGCCAAAATGCATATTTCCACCCCGGATCTTTAGACTTGGCCTTTCTTTTAGGATCCTTGGTTGGATCGTAACCCTCGACTCTGAACTTTACGCCATTTAACTATCTACAATTCTACAAAATACAATTAAACAAACAAACAAGACATTGTAATTTGTAAATTGTAATAACAAAACAAGTAAACAACTAAACATAGATGGCATAGTTTCATTGTAATCTGGTATATCAATAGCAAGGGATATTATTAACTTAGTTTTAATCACATTCATACAAATGCTTGATAAAACTTTAAATTGAGATGTTACATGCTGCAATATGCCAATATTAGTTATTAAGATGCTGTAAATTATTAAGATGTTACATACTTACATCTTCTTGATA
Source organism: Panax quinquefolius (assembly GCA_020205615.1). Taxonomy (NCBI): domain Eukaryota; kingdom Viridiplantae; phylum Streptophyta; class Magnoliopsida; order Apiales; family Araliaceae; genus Panax; species Panax quinquefolius. Next base: position 35,617,798 of record CM035154.1, on the reverse strand, counting down.
TTTTATACTGAGATGTTACATGATGTAATTTTTTTTAGTTACAAGCTGCAAATTTTTTATATAGATGTTACATGCTGTAAATCAATTCATGAATCAACTTGAAGTCTATTATTGTGTAGCAAGTATCCGCAAAAAACAAATCAGCAATGCAAATAGCCAAATATCCATCACAAGTTACACAACCGAGCCAATGGAGTGGGAACAATTAAATAATAAATCAATCGATCAACTTGAAGTCATGAGTAAACAAAACCAAACAGCAGCAGTCATGAGTCAACACAACACAACACAACATGAGTCAAAAATTAGCAGTAGCAGTCATGAGCAAAGAAGAAGACGTGAAGAAGAGAAGAAACAAGTAGAGGAGAAGAATACTTGTGTCCTACAAGGCTACAAGTCACCGAACTCGCTCGCTGGAGTCACCGAGTCAGTCGAGGACTTGAGGTACTCATTACTTATTTGTTCCTTCATATGCTCTGTCTCTATACTCCATGCGTATCCATTTTCGTCCCAAAAGGAAAGAGAAGAAGGAAAAGGAACGAGTAGCAGTCCCTATTGCTCTTTTGAACAGCCACGATCCGACTGGGTATGCTCTAACTGTCAAAGTTCTGAAGGAAAGAGAAGAAGGAAAAGGAACGAGCAGCAGTCCCTCTTTGGAAGTTCTCCCTCTCGTCGAACTGTCGAAGTTCTCCATCTCGTTTCTCCCTCTCGAACTGTCGAAGAAGGAAAAGGAAGTAAGGAACTGTCGAAGAAGGAAAAGGAACGAGCACATCGATTAGGAGTTTAGGTTTATGAATTGGTTTGGGTCAAACCCGCTTTGGAAAGTCGCCCGCTTTTCCAGTTAGTCATCCAAGTCATCTGCTAAGCATCCAAGTCGTCCAAGTCGACAACTGAGCAGTCGACTATGTGCTCTGCCACCAAGTCGTCCCCTAAAGCTTGATTTTTACGATGTCGACTCGACGCTTAGTAAATAAGCGCTCGGCGACGACTAGTCGACGACTTGACAACAATGGCAGAGTCAATACATCTCTACAATTAACAATACATAATAATTCAAAATCTTAACATGATTAAAATCAGCAATACATAATCCATAATTTTACAAAGATAATTAGTCCATAATAAATTAATATTCCATAAGAGTCTAACTGTCTAAGACCAAACATTAGCAGCAGGGAGTCAAAAACTCAAGCACTATAATCATTGAGTCAACACTCAGCAGGCACAACAGGGCAGTAGGCAGTACAACAACATGCCAACATGCAAGTCAAACATTGTGCAACAGAGCCCCCAACAATAGCATTAGCCTACAGTGTCAACAATGATCCATCAACACACATTTATAGCATTATATAGCACATGTTGAAATATGTAGCTATTAGAAATTTCAATATATAAACAGAACAAGACTTTGCACCAATGCTATCTATTTTACAAAAAATAGTATGATTTTCCACAACACATATCCATCAATTTGCTCTCTTGTATATGATGCTCAAATACACATAATTAATGAGCTCATATTAAAATATAGATTAATCAGGTGAAAGATGCTACAACAATTCCAATTTGATTGTGAAATTCTCATAATTTGGTGCAAAAGTCTTCTACATGTCTACTAATTAACATAGAGGAAACCAAAAGGGAAGTTTAAATAAAAGATGCTTATTTAGAAAGAGTTAGATAGGTAGGTGACAAAATGAATACTACAACAAAACTGTCTCTGTAATTCTAGCCTTCTAGGACATCTTAGATAAATATTTATGGTAGGAGAACTCACTGAAAGAAGGCTGCATGCATGATTAAAAACTTTCCAAGGTCTAAATATTGTCATATATTAGAATGTAAATCCCATGAAAAATAAGTACAAATGTGAAAATAAGAAACAACACAGCTATATAGTTTAGATAATTTAATGTAATCCCAAAGCAAGCAATAAAAGGTGGAATGGATAGAACAATTCAGAAATAGCAAAACTAAATAATTTAGCCATTTATAGACAAGAATGTTAAGACTGTAAATCATAGCAAAAGGAACTACAAATTGATAATACTCCTAGCATGTTTAATCCATAAAAAGATCGAATTTCCATTTTACAGATGAGGCCAACAAAATTTCTAACATTAGATGCAGATCCTATAATCTCATCAACTTTAAATAAAGATACAAGCAGAAATATCACAGTACTGTTGAATCAAACAAATAAATAACCTCTAAAATATTGATTACATAGTAGTTCATCCAAAAGAAGTAGATGGGAAGTCGTAAATATCAGTATAAAGACTTTAGAACTCACAATTTAAGGAGCAAGGAGTAGTAAAGATAAGATTCCGTCTAGGCTCAGAGTCGGAGATGAGGTTCCGTCCAGATTTTGGTTCGCTGATTTGGGGACTGGGATTTTAGCTTTTGGGTTAGGGGCTTAGGGAAAAAACAGAGATGAGAGATCGAGATCGAGATTTGAGTGATGAGAGATCGAGATCGAGATCTGAGGGATGAGCGATTGAGAGGGATGAGAGATGTCATATGAGAGATGAGAGATGAGAGATCGAGAGTTCGAGATGAGCAGAGTGATGACCGATGACCGATAAGGCGATGAGAGATTGAGAGTTTGAGATCTGGGCTAGTGGGCTGAGAAATGAGCTGAGATAATAAAGAGTTCATATTATTATCTTAAGTTAGGCTTAATTTAGTTATTTGGTTAGATCGAATAATTTAAAATTGAAATCCATATTAACTAACCGAAAATCGTAAATAATTTCGAAAATAACCAAATTGTTAAAAATAACCAAATTATCATAAAATTTTGGTTAAATTATTTCAGTTCGGTTCGCTTATTCGGTTATACCCGTTTTTTTCTCAGTCATACCAATGGTTGCTACCTTTTTTGCATATCCCTTTATGAAATGAATTGCTCTGGGTCATGATCGGCTACTTATTTTGTACTTACGCCTAGAATTGACAATATATATAGTTGGTTAACTATTGAGTCAACTCATATTAACTAAAATCAAATGGGTTGGTTAACTATTTTATTTATTTAAGTTTGGAACCATATTTTTTAAAAGAAATATAGGTTCTAACCGGTTCGACCCATATTTCATTCCAAATATAAATCAAAAGTTCTTTCCAACCCAAATTCAAAAATTTTTGATTCAAAAAAATAATATTCAGTGATTATGTATACACTCCCACCTCAGCCCAACCCACACCCCACCCCTACCCACCCCCACCCCTACCCCTACCCGCCACCCGGCCACCCTGCCCACCCCTACCCAGCACCCCCACCCCATCCCATCCCACCCACCCACCCCCATCCCACCACCACCCCCACCCACGCCCCACCCCTAATCCCAACCCAAAAAAAGTATTTACTGATTATGTATACACTCTCACCCTCACCCACCCCAAAAAAAAATTTACTGATTATGTATACACCCTCACCCTCACCAAAAAAATAATATTCAGTGATTATTATACCTCACCCTAAAAAAAATTAATATTCAGTGATTATGTATACATGATATATCTAATAATAATTTATTAATTAATTGGATCATAATAAAGGTAAGTTTGAAATTTAAAATATGGGTCGAACTATATTTGAACCATAATTATATAATTTCAACCCACACAACCCATATTAAAAATAGTTAATATGATTTTAGTTCTTAAATAGAAGCATAACTATATTTTATAAACTAAAACCAACTCATAATCATATTTTACCGGGTCTACCTATGCCTCACACCATAGTTTACCTATATGATAGGATCTTGGGTACTTAATTAAAAAAAACTACTGTCCTAAGGTGATATGACAAAAAGTTAATATTTCTTTAATATTAACCACTCATTTAGTTATTTCATTCTCTTTTAACATGTGTAGCTTCTTCTAGCAAATAAAAATTATCAGGCCAAACCCCAAATTTAGGCGAGGTAGTCTTCTAATTTAGCTGGGCAACTAGAGCATTGACGCCCTACTTAAGAGGCCGTTATTTCTACCTTAGAGATGGGGAATGAATATCTTTGCAATTTGCATAACCTTTTTATGTTGTTTGCTTGCGGTTTAGTTAACTATCAAAAGAAAATTAAAATAAAATTGGGTCCATGCATAGATTATTAATTCCTTTTGGAGATTATCTTTAATCAGAATCTCTTCTCTTCGTGAACTGAATCTATTACTAGTCTATTGGACTGGATAAGAATCAATATGCTATTAATATAGACTGCAAAAAGGCTTCTTTAGAAGGGAGATATTTGTTTAGTCGTTTTTTATTTACTTTCGATATATTTTAATGTCTTATTTGGTGAGTATTGAAACTGATGAGGGCCAGTAGAATAACTGTTTTGGGGCATTAAGTGAACAAAGTCTTTGACCATTGATTGCTGAAATTTTTAAGAGCATATATTGTCTTCTATGATTCTGTTGATACGAGAATTAGCATCTATCAAGAGAAGATGGTGTATGAATGCTGCATTCATTTTCACAAATTGTGCTGATCATCAAAGACTGCAAATCAATAATGTCGTGGAAAAATTATCAAGCTTCATCGGTCATGGCAACTAAAATAGCATCTAATATTGCATTTCTATGTTTCTTTTTTAAATTAACATCAACGAACCCCACATATTATAAGTCTAATACATAACTAGCTTCATACTTACCAAGATAGTGTAGGAAAAGGAATTGCCTCTCAGACAGACATTAATGCCCTCAATTACACCACAATAGATCTCTCTTTCTGTAGGCTACAGGATTTGATGTTGCTCTAATTTATTCATAATCCACAAATTTGTTTCAGTGTTTCTCTTGTGTTCTTTATACATGTTATTACTAATATGGATTTATAAGCAAATATTTTGAAAAGTATAGTTATTTGGTTTCTTTTCGGTTGGTGATTTGAACCTAGTCTTTTTTCTCTCTCCTCTTTTTTATTTAAAAGAAAATAAATTTGGGTTATATTTTTCCAGACAAACAGGTAAAGAGAGAGCTTTCAACTGGATGATGAGGTTATCTGAAACAGGTGGTAATTCGAGTTCAACCAGCTTCCCCATACAATTGTAAATGAACCATTTATAATATTGTTATTGTGACCAACAATAGTTATACAGGGACAAAAATAAAAATTGAAACCTTGAAGTATTCATAATTCACTACTCAAAAGCAGCCTGGGTTACATTGTTGGTGTACATTTCAGTCAATGTAGTGTACTGATAAGGTTACATAAATTGATATATATTGGGGATAATAGCCATACACAGTCTTGCAAATTTTTTTTCTACGCAGTCTGTCAAAACTAGTCGTTTTGACAGATTTGTTTAAAAAAAACATGGTCGTCCGCATAAGGGCTTCTCAGTTCTCTCCTCTCAAATCGCGCACAAGGCTTCGCTCCTCTCAAATCTGAAATCGCCACCGCTCTCGGCAGTCTCCGAGCTCATTCTCGTCGGCCGCCGCGATTTCAACTCCTTCAGCAGCCACGGTTACATATAGAGAGTCTTAAAGTTAATGTGAGTGAGAGATGGGCCAGGCATTACGTCAAGCATCTGGCAGGATTCGAAGCTCCAGTGTCGATACGTCGCCGTTGCCCTCCTCATCGGCTCAACTCAAGAAGCCTGTCGACCGGAGTCCACCCCGTTCCCTTCGACAAGGTCCCCGACGATCCGCTGGTTCTGATTCCGGTAAGTGTTTTTAGCTGATTTTAACTCGTTTTTTTAGTTTTTTCAAGTTTGGGTCATACAGATTTGATTAAATTCTTTGAAGTTAATATTGGATTAGCTTTATTGGAAAATTAGTTTTTACAATGATTATGTTTGGCCATGGAAATAATTAGAAGAAAATGTTAAATGTGCGTCTTCATATTGAATGGTGAATTATTCTGCAGAATAAGAATGTGTATTACTATATATCATATGGGTGTTCAGAAGTTTAGTTTAAGTTTTACTGCATAATTAGGCACATATATTTTGTTTTATCCTTTTAATGATATTTATGTTGTGAGGGACAATAAAAGGTTCAATTGTTGAATTACACTAGATATTAGGAGTTACATATGTATTTAGTTTATTTGAAGCTACAATTTAGTACATTTAAATCTTTCAGATTCCTTTTTGGCCTTGTGATAAAGATACTATTACTAGAATAGTTGTTCATTCATTAAGGTGATAAAGATACTATTACGGGTAATTATTGCATTTATCAAATTTGAGCAAGTGTCATTACATGCGGCTTTTCTCATTTCTATGAAATAAAAAAAATTATATTCGATTGTTCCATTAAAATGAAATAAATCATTCATATTCATATTAAATTTCTGAATTTTATAACTTGAGAGACGATGTGAAATAACTCATTCTTATCAAAAACAGAATTACTCATTCTATGTACCATTCCATTCCCTTAATTTCTATTCTATTCATTTATCAATTTCATTCCTCTAATCTAAACTTAAAATATCTTATCCTCCCTTGATATAAGAGAATACATAGTACGCAAATCCTATATTTTATAAAATAAGGGTGTTAGGATAATTTCGCATTAATAAGCTATCAGTCAGTAATACTATCGACATTCATGGTTACTAGTATCGGATAATATATATATATATATATATATATATATATATATATATATATAAAACCTCATAATCAAATTGATTTGTTAACAAATCGGTTATGACGACGATCTGAACCATCGTCATAGCCGATTCGTTAACGAACCAAAACTCTAAACTCTAAAATTTAGTTATGGTCTTTCAATCCCAAAATCTAGAAATAAAAATATAAAATTTATAAAAAGAAACTGTTTTTTAATCTTTTATTTATTTGATTTCATTTCAAAAAAAAATTCACGTACATTCTTACCATCTTAATTATCTAATTATCACCGTCTCTTATTCTCATACATTTTTAATTTATTTAGTGTTATTTAAAGTTCATATAATTATTAACATTAATATTTAGCTAAAAATATTTTTTTATTAAATTATATTAATATGGTATAATACCTAAAAATATAAATAATACAATAATTTTATAAAACTAGTTTAAAAACAAAAAATACAAAATCTAGCACTTCACATTTCTCTTATGGACGACCCGTGATGCATTGATAAAAATGTTGTTAATATGACAAATGTAACCATAAAATATTTTTAAGTTGTGGCAATATATGCAAGATTGTTTGATGTACAAATAGTCGACTCAAAAAAAAAAAATTGCCCCATACATAAATTTAGATGTAATGATAGTTGGGTTTGTTTGGATTTTAATTTGTGATTTTAATTTTTTTTTTAAAAGTAAATAAATAACCATGAGAAGACTCATTAAACTTCAACCTTTCTAGGTGGATTTAATCATTTAAACATGACAAAACTTAATGTCTAATTATGATTTAATCTATGCAAAATATGATATGTCATATTATGCCTAACTGGAGTAAGTAGCTTCCTTGAGCAAATCTATCTTATTGGAAGTTATAAATGAATAGGGATAAAGTTTAGGGGAACACTATTTCAACATGGTTCCTTCTCACATGAAAGTGTGATCCACTGTATGCTCACGTGAGAAAAGACCATATAAAAATATCAAAAATACATGTGAAAATATCAGTTCCCTAAAGTTTATGCCTAACCAGTATAGTTGCTTCCACACAACTAGGGACTATTATTGAGCTTAAGAATATGATACTGCTGTAAGCCATAAAATTACCAAAACAAATCAATAAATTTATACACCAAACAAAATGCAAAAAGATTAAAACAAGTAACTTTAGAAATTTTCCCGACGCTAACACTAGTCTTGACCGACTAGAGGCAGTTTATAAAAAGATTAAAACAAGTAATTTTAGAAATTTTCCCAACCCTAACACTAGTCTTGACCGACTAGAGGCAGTTTATAGTTTCAAGTACTCTAGGTAATTGTAGACATTACTATCTCAGGTTATAGTAACCTAAGGTAATTACGTGCATAAACAACAACTCTACCAAACTCTAAAAAAAAAATTGGATTCCAGGGACATAAGAACAAAATAACTATATTTCATTTCATGTAATAAAGATCAGTTTCGGGAAACTGATTAAGGTCATAGAGAAAACACAGTGCATATGGTAGATATTCGAGAAAAATAGGTACATAAACTAAAATTGCAACAACTAGCATAGAAGCATTAGATGTTTACAAGGCTGCATCCTGCTTCTTTCCTACTAAATGAAAGTTGTATTCATCAAATCTCAACTCACCTTTGTAATAATACAATACCTCGGGAACTTTGTCCTTATGCTCAGTCACATACTTTTTCAAGAATTTCCTTTCTGCCATAGCCAATATTGATGTCAGCTTCACACTATTGCTAATCCTGTTTCTCGACACCAAAGTTTGGAGAACTGAACACCTCGGGATAATCCTCCTCTCTAAGCTATAGATTAAAACACCTGGCGTAACAGACAACTTTGAAGGGCTCCAATGCAATTTGGTCAAATAGAATTCCACTGTTCTCCTAATTTTATCCATAGACATATTCATACAATCGGGTTGCTTCTTGAACATGGAAAGGATCTCATCATTGGAGAAACCGAACCTTCTATAAATTTCAAATTTAGATTCCCAAGTCAAATCTCTAACCGCAATCATGGCAACAACAGCGTGCCTAAATGATGCAGATGAAGGATTGAACCCCATTTCCTTGACCTTGAACACCACATTACGGAATTTATCAGATGACCTACCTAATGCATTACGATGTCCAGTAAGCATTTTCACACATTGAGAGTGGGACGCACCAAGTGATAGTAACAATTCCGCATTGGATACCAAATTCGAAATACCACATAAAAGAATTGATGGGCAACGTTTGATGGCAGCAACCGCATTTTGGTGGCTGCCCATCAAAGTAATCAACACATTGAACAAGGGTATTAGATGATTGTTCAAACTTCTACTGAGAATAGTAGAGTCCCCGGTGACAACTTTGATTATCTCACTCTCGGAATTGCCGATCGCAAGCAAAAAATCAAGCTTTGGCTTTAGGGCATTTTGAGCATCGTATAGAAGAAGAGGCGGGTAACGACCAATTATTATACTAACATGGGTTTTGGAGAATCCAAAGCTCTGGAAGAGTTTGAGAACTGAATTGGGTTTTTCAGTTGATTCGAAATTAACCAAATTGGAAACACGAACAAGGGTTTTGCCTGATAATCCAAATGTGTTCTCGAGATATGAGATTTTGAATGATGAATCTGTAGAGATGCTTTTTGTTCTATAACTACGTATGGGAATTAAACATTTTTTCAAGTGCTGAAAAGTAGAGCAGATTTGTTCATTTTTGATTTGGGTTTGCCATTTACATTTGGAGAGAAAATGAAGAATCGTCATTTTGGTAAACAGAAGAGAAATTAAGTAAAAGAATTGGGTCTACATAAAACTTACAGATGAATAGTTGCAATGGCACCCGTCACCAATTTCGTATCTTTGAGAATGAAAGCATTAGGGTTCTCATAGTCTCTGTTGCGTTCTCCTTGGCGCAGCTTTGGGTTTAAGGACAAGGATTTAAAACATTTTTATAAATGCACCACCTATTTTTATACTGGTTCTAAATTATAAGATATTTGCTAATTTTTAAAAGTTAATTTCAAATATTATAAAACTCAAAATTAATAAAATTTATTAAAATTCAAAAAATAATAAATATTACTATTAATAAAAAAAATTAATAGTTTATACTTTATAATGTTATGTTGATTGATTAAAATTGAATAAATTTTTATTAATTGTGGAATTAAAAATTATTTTAAAGAAAATAATAATCTTATACTATTATGGAATTGGTAGTGTATGTATAGCAATAATTATTACTTCTCCCAATATCATATCAAATTTTTTGTTGTCAAAAAAAAAAAAAAAAAACTTTGTCGGATAAAATAGACCATTTAATCTTATGTTAAGATTTTAGAATTATTTTTTTTTTGTCCATTGTATCAATTTCAAGTTTGTCTGGCAGTAAAAAAGATGGAGGTTGAGTTAGTGTAAGATTAATTAGAGGGCATTAAGTGAGTTTTCAAACGTTTAAACGTATTTTAAAATTTTATTTGTCTAATATCCTAAAAAATGGTGCAATCCTATGAAAAACTCATTATTTTTTTAATATTTTGAAGGGCTCGCTAAAATTTTACTTTTTATTAAAGGATAGACTGAACTTGTGGGCTTGTGGGCTTTTGGCCTTTAATTACATGATAGCGGTGGGGTACGAGTTAATCCTATGTATTCCCGTTGTTTTTATTATAAACTTTCACGGGAAATTAAAGTCCAGATGATCGAGACCCTTCAAAATTGTTAAAGTTTATCTGCATAGTGCTATTGAGGTTGAAGACTCACATTCTACAAGAACATTCAAAGTAAATGGGCAACATCTTAAGCATTACTGGGACGACGACGTCGACCATAAAAAGACGTCCATTACCCTTGGGGACCCGATATGAGCTGGGGTGAAATAATCAAGCTGACGATTTTAAATCAAGCGCTCGATGGGGAGGCAACCCCATCTCTGTATCATTCTTCTATCCTTTTTCTTTCTGTATGCTAGTCGTATATTTTCATCAATTATAGTAGTTGAATATGATCGTAGTATAGAGGTGTTCATCGGTAAAAATCCAGGCCGAAGCCCTTAGAACCAAACCGACATTCTGAAAGTCTTGAAAATTGAATGCGATCACGAAACCAAATGAACCAAGATATCTGAATTGATTAGTCGATCCAGAAATTTCTAACCGATTCCCGATTTTTTACCGACTTGTACCGGAATTTCAACCCAACTAATTTCAGCCCAAAAATCAGATTTTTAGCCCAAAAACTTTTTTAAGCCAACCCAAAGGCTTAGTAAGATAGCCCAAACACAAAACTATAAGCCAAAAACTGGCCCAATTGGTATTTATTGTTACATGGTAATCATTTTATAAGGAAAATCTCCTTAAAGTTTTACTAATTTATCCAATATGGGACTTGGAGACAACTAAATAGTAAAGGTTTCACTTGGTAGTGTTTTTATAAAGAAAACTTTCTTAAATTTTTATAATCTAATCAATGTGGGACTTAGAAACAAGTTATGTAAGACGTTGCCATAAGTTCCTTTATGTGATTTTCTTGGCATTCATTAGTGTCATTATAGTTGGTTTGATTTGATGAAAGTCTAAGTTGGTAAACTTACTTAAAGTTTTAGCAATGGTGTTTTTATAAAGAAAACTTTCTTAAATTTTTATAATCTAATCAATGTGGGACTTAAAAACAAGCAATGGTGTTTTTATGAAGAAAACTTTCTTAAATTTTTATAATCTAATCAATGTGGGACTTAAAAACAAGTTATGTAAAATGGTGCCATAAGTTTCCTTATGTGATTTCTTAAGTTGGTATTTACATCCCTATATTAAGTAATAATGTTTTAATTACTTGTCACCAATTTAACAAATATGACTTGGAGACAACTAAATAGTAAAGGCTTCACTTGGTAGTGTTTTTATAAAAAAAAAACTTTCTTAAAATTTTATAATCTAATCAATGTGGGACTTAGAAACAAGTTATGTGAGATGGTGCCATAAGTTCTTCATTAGTGTCATTATAAGGGTAAGTTATTTACATCCTTATTAGTGTCATTGTAGTGGATTTAATGAGGATAAAGTTGGTATTTACATCCCAATACTGATAATAATAAGTAATAATGTTTTGATTACTTGTTATCTTGAATTCATTATTACATTGTAATCAATTTATAAGGAAAATTTTTTTAAAGTTTTACCAATTTAGCCAATATGGGACTTGGAGACTTGGAAACAACCAAATACTAAGGACTTCAATTGGTAGTAATGTAGTATGTCATCTCTTGTTTAATAAGTCCCACATTGAATGACCACTACTGCATGTAAGGAAGCCGCACCAAATTTCAAATACATCCCACATTGTCTAGAATGTCATCTCTTGTCTTACCTCTATTCTATAAATAGAAGAGACTTTCAAGTTAATTTCACATAGTTAGACAAAAAAACATCCCACATTGTCACATCTCTTGTCTTACCTCTTTCTATAAATAGAGAGACTTTCAAGTTACTTTTACATGGTTAGACAAAAAAATCTTAAAAAATTTGTCTTTCAAGTTATTATTTAATTTATTATTTAAATAACCAGTACGATCAGTTCGGTATTTATCGACCAAGCCAAACACCCTATCGAAACCGGAATCGAAAATCAGGTATGTACCAATTTTTTGTACCGGTACCGAACCGATTCATTTTTGTACCGAACCGACCGGTTCAAACCGGTTCGGTTTCCCTAAAAACTGAATATACCGACCGGTTTGAACACCCCTATCGTAGTATATTTGCATGATAGTAGGGTGGTGGGGGTATAGTAATATGTTAATTGTAGCTTTTTGATAGTTTTTTTGGTATGTATGCATTATGTTTTGGTAGTGTTATAGTAAAATAGTTCATTTTGGCAATATATGTTTTTGACCAACGTGAACCTTGTTATAGTTATGTACTTGTCATTTTGGTATAACTTGTGACAAGATGTTTAGGTTTACAGTATAGTAGTAAAATAGTTCCTAGCATAGTAGTTTTGATTTTTTTTTTAGTCTTTAGTAGTTATTGAGTTTTATAGAAGTTTTAGTATATAATTCATGTTTGGAGAAGGTCTTGAATGCTATCTGCTAGCTAATATGTATTGGTTTTGCCTGATAAGCTGATAGTTGCAAATTTTTTTGCCTGATGCAGGTCAAGCGTTCTGGCACCGATATTGGCCTTCAATCGGTATTGCAATGACTGGTATTAAATTCAAATTTCTAAAGAAATATTGCAATTTTGAAAATGATCAACAGTTGTACTAAATACTGCTTTTCCTTAACTTAATGGAAACTCACACTGTAGCGCCATTATTTGGCCTTCGCCAATATTCTGGCCTTGATTCAAAATCAATAGTTTACTGCGGCGTTGCAGTATGACTTCTTTGAAGGATTCTCGCATCGCTGCGGTGAGTATATGAGATATTTATTTTTAAAAGGTAAACTCGGACTCGGCAGATCACACCAATTCTCCCCCAATTCTGTTGACAGCAGCCCCAAGCGTCCCCATACCATTCCCCAACTCCATCCATTAGTTAACATATCTTCCTCATCCTCTTCAAAGCAATAAACTCGTACCTTAGCAAAGGAATTCGCTGCCATTTGGGGTTCTAGGGTTTCACTTCTTCCAGGTATTGGGTTTCCGTTCTTTCTTTTAGTTAGAATGTTTTCATTGGCTGATTAGACTGATTAGACTAGGATATTACTTTGATTAATCTTGATTATATTTAGCTGTTATTTGGGATGTCTTGTGAATTCTTGAAAAAGTTTTGGGATTGTGATTGATAAAGCCAGGGCTAGAGAATTTAGTTTGAAGGACTGCACACTAGGTGCTCGATTCATTGCCCCAGTGAGAAATTGGTTTGGTTTTGGTCCCGATCTCCCCAAGTGAGTTTGAATAAGAAATTCATTTTAGATAAACACTATTTGGCACTGCTTTGCATTATTTGGCTCATAGTTTGAGATTGATTTACTTGTTTGGCATTGTTTCATATTGGAATTCACTGTGGATTTCGCTTAGGTCTTCGTAATTAGTGTTCATTTTTGGGTTAATAGTTTTGGTTCATTTTTGTCCTGTGGATTTTGTATCGACTGAAAATTCTACATGGCATCCAAGCGTCGAAGACTTAGTATAGGCGGTTCCTCTTTTGTAGCACTTAGATGGGATAATACTAGGTTTGTCAGCGAAGAGGCGTGGAAGAGATTCAATCAAACATTCGCAAAACAGAGTTTGGTGCCTGAATGTGTGTTAAGGCCTGATGACAGGAAAGATGGCCAAATGATGGCTATGATCCTTGAGAAAAAATGGGTCCATTTTACAAAGCAGCCTGAAGCTGCGATTATTTCAGTGGTGCGTGAATTTTATGTCAACGTCAATGTTGAGGGTTCTGTTATAACTCGAGTTTGGGGGCATGAGGTGGCATTTGACAGTAAGACAATCAACGAGCTATTTGCTATGGCTAATTATGATGGAAATGACTACTTGGAGCCCGGACTTCGCAGTTATGATCTGGATGATATCGTCAGGCGGCTTTGCAAGCCCGGGACAGTCTGGGTGACCAATGAGTACACTAGGGAGAAGACTAGTTTCCCACACCAGGCGCTCAGTCGCTATAGAAAGGCGTGGTATAGTTTCATCTGTTCCAATATGATGCCTACCCGCCACCATAGTGATGTTACAAAAGAGCACACCATCACACAGAGTATGATCAGTTCTACAAGAGCATCCTGAAGATTCGTAGAAACTGATCACCTCCATGAATCAACCAGATACAAATAAATTGTAGAGTTGATTCTCACTCTGTGAACATTTAAACCCTGTGAACATAACCTAGCAAATGATGAAACTATCAAAGAAAAAGAGTGGTTTATCAAAATAGCAAATCTCACACACACTCACCATCATGCATCTCAAAATGTATAATCTAAATGAGTTACATGCATGAATATGACTGATGGTGATTAATATGATGATTATCCAAATATATAAGGAATAGGGGTTTAGAAAACTAACCTAGCAGGACCCATTTAACCATGGGTACCAAAAATAGAAATTTATAACCTGCAGGTACCTAGTCCATCTGACCACACTAAGGAATGTTGAAGCAGAAGACTTCAGTCAAGAAAATTCAACCAGCAGAAGGCTTAAGACAGTTCAGAAATGATTACGATAAAACTCCTATTTGTCAAAGCCTGTCCTGGAAGACTTGCTGAGCTAATCTGAATGAAGCTCAGATTGTTGTTGATCCTTATAAGGAAGCAAGTCATTCAACCAAGGATGTAAAAGGGTCTTAAACACTCACTCATTCAAAGCAGGTCATAAGAGAAGACTCCTCACGGAAGCTCACCACAGAGGATCATCGAGCATCAAACATGAGGAACTCATTACGGGAGCAAAACTCTACAAGTACAAACTATAAAAGAATACTACGTTCGTAGTACTGTCAAAGGATCGTAGAATGATCAACCTTGAAGATGCCCATTTCTACTATATAAGAAGATTTGGTGATTCCAATAAGAAGGAGATATGAAAGTCTTTCTTCTAATACACATAAAGAAAAGGGAATCACATCTATCTGAGAAGACAGCATCAACCATGGGGAGCAGTGATATGTTAAGGAACAACAAACTGAGATATACTATGAAGCAGTGTACCAGCTACAGAGTCCCAAAACTTGTGGCTGATGAACCAAATGAAGATCCATAGTCAGTAGGAACATTTCAAAATGAACTACTGATAACCTTTCAGCCACCCAACTGAAAATCGTAGAGAGCCTATGATCAAAAAACTGATCGTAGTGGAATAGTAGAAGGACACCACGATTATAGCAAATGCAATTGTCTAAAGTTGGTAAAGGACCTCACCACCAGAAAAGGTCAAATGAGATATCAGTGCAAATCACTTCTAAAGTACTTCATCTGGAAAGCGCCTCAAGGATAAACCTAACCCTTAGCTCACTCTAAGAGGTTGGCCCTTCCTGAGCTACCTTAACCCAGGAGAATTGCTTAATCAAGTTCATCTCAAAGACCCAGTCAGTCAACAATCGTAGAGTAGAGGTTGAAGAGAACTCCACGATCATAGTGTAACCTCAGCGATCGTCGATCGTAGAAGCAGACTCGGCGATCGCAGTCCTATAAGAGGTTACTCTTAACTTACGAGGAATTAGAAGAATAGGAAAATTGCTCAATCATTCAAAATGAGGGAAGACAAGCTCGAATGCTGGTTGGAAAGATGTCCTGCTGAAGGAAAGTGCCCAAGGCTTCATAAAGCACAACAGTGGATGAGGCGTGGAGGTTCAAAATGAGAAGTAATGTCAAAACCATCCACTGCAACATCTTTCAGAGAATTGATCGTTAAGTCAACAAAGGAAAACGTAGAGTCAATAGCTGTCCTATCATGCTACTCTACGAACTCAAGAGGTCAAAGGTCAATCCACGTCAATCAAACGTCCACTCTTCTAAAAGAGACAGCTAACTAACAAGTTATTGGGGAGTTACAGCTTTTTACTGGGCATCGTGCAACCAATGACTGGGTGACACATCACAGCGTATGCAGAGTCAGAAGGAACTGCCATAAAGACAGATTTAAATCTGCAAACATTTATCAGAACCTCTTGAACCTCTCTCCCTCCTATTTTCAAACCCTAAAATTCTCTTCGAAGCCAAACCTCTAAAATTTCTAGATCAGCCATACTCCATAAATCTCCCTGAATCAATATCCATATTCCTCGAATCATTCAAATGGAAGATTGGCGAGTATTTACTGGCATTCAACTTGGAACCAAGTCATTTGAGAAATCCGAAAAGAAGTTCAGAGACATTCTTGAACTCGTGAAGAAAGCTGGATTCTCATAATGTCTTGAGGCAAGCACTCGAGTATACACTGAACTAGTTAAGGAATTCTACTCAAATTCATCCGTAAATGCCGAAAGTCTTTCAACCAAGGTTAAAGGTCAGTCTCTAAAACTGAAATCATCCGATATCAGCCAATGCCTAGGTTTTCCTGACCTAAGACTGAAAAACCTTGATGAGATTGACACTGAGAAAGCAAAAGAGATTATGGGATACCAAAGAAAACCTAGTATAAAGGACATGAAGAAAAAGGAGTTTCCAGAGGAATTCGAGTTCCTTGCTGAGATTGTGGGAAAATGTATACTATACAAGGATACTGCACACGACACTGTACTCGACCAACAGTTGAAGATTATGTTTGCCATAGTTCTGAAGAAACAAATCAACTTTGGAGTTATTTTGTTCGATCAAATTTCCAAATGGATAGAAAAAGCTGAGTTGAAGAAATCTACAGACAAACCACTAACAAAAGTATTTCATGGAAAACTGCTAAGCATAGTGATGAAGAAGAAGCTAGGAAGCAAGATCAAGGATAATGAGGGAGAACCTCTAAATGTGCACAAAGTAATGTCTCCACAACTATTTATGAATTAGAAGAAAAACCCAAAAGAAAATAGGAGGTTGACAACTGGGAGCAGTAGCAAGGCCTCTACAAAGAAGAGGAAGGCAAAAGAGGTAGAAAGTTCTGAATCTGATGATTCTGTACCAACAGTAACCACACCAGCCAAGAAGAAATCCAAGAGCATGAGGAAAATTGAGGCCCCATCAAGAAGTCTCTCCTCCAAAGATAAAGATGGAAATGAAAAAGTCTCAACTGCAGAGATCACAAAGAGAAGAATTAACAGACTATCTCAAGGGCCATCCAAAAAGAAAGCTAAAGTGGTAAACAGACAAGTTCCAGTTCCCTAAGGAAGCACATCTGACAAAGAAAAGGACGTAGAGTCAAAGGAAGATAAGGGAACTGATAATCTCAAGACTGAGTCCCTAGAGAATGGATCTAATGATGAAGGTGGAGATGGATCCATGAAAGAAGATGTAAACTTTGCTGATAAAGAAGAATATGTAAGCCCTATGGCCAATTCTCAGAGTACTCATTTTGAAGTTGAAGAAGAGCTGCAAGATGACTCATCTGAATCTCCAAATGCAAATGCTCCAACAAGCTCTCATGATGGATCAAAAGATGATGAGGTTGAAAAGAAATATCTCGCTCGCCAACGATGATGATGAACCTCAAGAAAGTTTGTCTGCTGACTCAAAGATCTCAGAGTCTGAAAAAGAAGAAGTATTTGATTATCCCATAACTGAACCTCCAAGAAGAAGAAGGAGTCACAGATTGATAGCTCAATTTGCCTCCAAAAAGAGAAGTGAGCATTCTAATACAATCATTGAATTAAGTGATGATGAATCTGCATCAAGGGGAAGAGAATGCTGAAGATAGGACCAGCATTGAAGGAGATGATTCCAAGGAAGACATTGTTGAAGAGGATTCTGAAAATGAAATTCAGCAAGAAGAATCTATTGATGAATCTGATGAAAGGAATCAACAAAACTCAAGCTCAAAAAGGGAAGAGATAGAGAAAGGTTTCAATTCTGTACATCAGGAATCTGAGGAACTAGAATACTATCTTGTTCTCTCTCCGACCAGAATTAGCAGAAGAATTATAGTGGAAGTCTTTGATGAGCCACCAGCAGAACCACCAGCAAGATGGATAAATCATGGAAATGAACAACTTCGAGTTGTAAGGATGACTACAGATGAAGTGCTTCATAACTGGAAAAATATGAAGTTAGATTGCACAACTATATTTGTGATAATTTCAAGACCTTCTGATGAGATGGTTCTTCCCATGGATGCCATGGTTAAAGAAACACACTGAGAGAGATGAAAGATACTTCAGCTGGAGCTACTCTCAGTTTCTAAATTTGAAACTGGTGTCACAAAACTTCCCCAGGGTTAAGAAGTTTGCAACCATGATGATCAACGACAAGCCCCACTACAAGATCTACCGACATGCTGAAAATCATTATATTCCTTATGATCGTAGAGTGGACTCTGATGGAAAAAGGAATATGGCAAAGACGTTGATAGTAGAGTCTGTTCACTCTACCACTGATGATGATCAAATTCAGATTCTGATGTCTCTATCTGCCCAAGCATAACTATCTGACATTCCTGCATCCTCCCACGATTGGTATTCAACGATTTCTCAGATTCTCAATACCTTCAAAGATATGTCCAAGGATGAGAATCGTAGAGTCCAATCTAGTGTTCCACAAGAGGTTGCCCAACCAGATGATCAAATTTCCATGGAGCAGGAATTATTAAAAAATTTTGATAACCTGATTGAGAAGATGTCTCAAATCAATGAAAAGTTAAAGATGCTGACAACAACAAAAGACAATTCAGTTCAAGATAGAATCCAAGCTACTGTGGCTGATGTATCTCTAAAAATCAAAGAGAGAGATGAAATCTATCTGAGGGCCATAAATGATCAAAAAGAAGAAGCCCTATGTACACAGAAGGCAAATGAAGAACAACTCCAAGCCCTCTCTAACAAGATTGACCACATGAATCAGTCCTTCTCCATGCAACTTGAGCTGAGCCAACAAGAACTCAAGTTTGAAGTTGCTAATTCCTCTTATCTAATGGAGCAGCTTATGTCCAACATGGAATAGCTCTCTCAAGTGATTAATGACAAAAAGGGGGAGAAAAAGAGGCATAGAAAAAGGCAAAGTAAGAGGCATTCACGAATGCAAGGAGAGCAAGAGCAAACAAGAAAGGAAGACAAAGAAGAAGAAAGCAAGAAAAGAAAATGGTTCATCATCTGAGGGGGAGCCAAAGAAAGATGAGCCTAAGGCTGAGGGGGAGCCAGAAGAAGAAGAGGAGCATACATCTACAGAGGAGCAAACAAAAGAAATGAAGTCAACATCCCAAGGAAAGCAGAAGCAAAGAAATTAAACAGATGAATAGTTGGGTCAAAAGACATCCTGGAAGCATACATGGAGCCAAAAAAGGTACATCTCTAACTAGTTAGGTATGTTCTGGATCCAAGATGTAAAATGTCAGTGTATTAAATTCCACATCATTATAAATGACATTCATGATTATCTACTTTAGAAATACAAATACATCATCTATATATAAGATTCATTCATAACACGTATATATACACTTATTATTTTTGTCATAATCAAATAGGGGAGATTGTCGGGAATAAGCATGTGAATGATATTCCTATTTATATATGATTTGATTATGATATATATATATATATATATATATGAATGAATATGCAAGTATGCTTGCATTAAGAAAAGTTGTAAAGTCCTTTGATAGATAATAGAAACATATGTACAAGGACTTAGAATGAATTGATCAAATGTGTTTAGTTGATCCTACATAAGCAAAACAACTTTGTAAAGTCTTTAAAAAAATGATGTACAAGGACTATAAATATAGTAAGATCAAGCATGTTAGGTTGATCTTATGATGTAATAGATAAACATTCGATCATCGAAGCCTTTGCACTAGAAATCGTAGTCCGCCAGAGAGTTAAGGAAAACTCGAGAGCTATCGGAGGAGTAATCGTAGATCGCAAGATAGTAGATCTGGAGTTCGTAGACTTCGGGAGAGACGAGAAAGGATCGTAGTGTGTCGAGGAGAACTTCCTCAGGGCAGTAGTCTGCTGAGGAATTCATGTTCAGAATCGTAGAGACAGCCTTCCTACGAGCCGACCGAGCATCTGCCAAAGCTAGTCAAGAATAGTAGACTACACTCGGAGTCGTAGAGTTTACTAAAGTCAAAGACAATTCAAGAATCGTAGACTGCACTCAGAATCGTAGAGTCTACTGATCGTATCAAAAGCAGAGATCGTAGTCGAGAAAGATCAGATGAAGACAACAAGCACAATGACAGAAATCGTAGTATTAAGATCTGATCTCAAAGTCAGAGGTATCGCACGGTAGAAGGTGAATCGTAGAGTGCAGAGCTAAGACCTTAACAGATGTGCTCACAAGGCCACAGTAGAATCGTAAAGCAAACACGATTCTCAACAATTGAGCACTCCCAGAATATCCAAAGGAATGAAGCCTCTGGTTGGTAATGCAAAGATACATCTCACATGAAGGAAGCCAGAGAGCACTCAATGAAGGCATGCAAGCTAATAGAAGATCTAAGCATCAACTCAATCAGCATCCAGATTGAGTTGAGAAGCCATTCAAGGTAAAGTCTTCTACAAGATGATCATAAGAAGACTTCAGTAGCTAACTAAGGAAAGTCAGCATATGCAGTGGCTGTTAATAAGAAAGATGAAAATGATCCTAAAAGTAACCAGAATCGTAGTGTTTGCCAAACAAAGAAAAAATTGATGGAGTATACACAAAGATACTGGTCAGCCTCTGAATAACAAGGATAAAGTGATTAAGCATTGGGTTAGTCCATTGATGATAAGTGAACGGGAGATCACAAGGAGAAAGCGAGCTAGACACGCCACAAATCTGAAGTGTCGTGTTATTCAGAAGGGGCCAGACCAAGAAGTCAAGCCTTCAGTATCTGAGAACAGTCGAGGCAAACAGAAGTGTTAAAGCCCTACACTAGAGAAGAAAGAGGTGTTCCATATTGGAGATCTAATAAACACTCTTCAAGATCGTAGTGTTAACTCCACAAGTCAAGAAGCAACAGTCAACAAGACACTACGATCAAGTCCAAGAAGATATGCATCAGAATCGTAGAGTTCGAACAACTGAAGATTGAGGCATTGGCAATGGCTCAATCTGAAGATTTATATTCGAACAAAGCTTATTGAGAGCATCGATGCAAAAGGACAACCTTTGATTTAGAAATCAGAAGGAAGAAATAAAGTTGACTACCTGCCCGAGACATGAAAGTGACATTTCTGATGAGGTAGGTGAAACAGTAAACTGCAGTGTCAGAAAGTCAGAAAAAGGTGTTATGTCACATCTGCAGTCTGCACCAAATAACTCGAGATCTGCAAGGCAATTTGAATAGCTTTCAACGGCTACTTTCAGACGAGAAGATTGGGAAGGAGTATAAATCAACAAAGCTTCAAAGATCAAGAGTTTCTGATAACTGCTATGTTGCAGAATCGTTGAGTTGTTGAATGCTATTGTTGATTCTACGAGTTTCACCAAAAGATCAACAGAACAAGTCTCAGTGACAGTGAGACTACCAAGGTGGAAAGTGAAGCAGCCTTGAAGAAGGACTTAAACGGATTAGAGCTTCACTCAACAAAGATGAGAATGTCATTGAAGATGGCAGCCAAGCTTAGAGCTGAGAAGGCCAAGAAGATAGCATTTAAAAAAGTGGCAGAGTACAAAGAAGATCAGGAGAGCCACTCTACGAATCACCATAAACCTAAAGCTGAAACTGAACAAGTGCAGAACCATGTCCGCAAAACATTCAAGAAGGGTTCAGGGATTGCTAAGTGCCAAAAGAAGTCTACCAAAAGCTCAGGTAATTAGCAAATCCAGATGCTGATGGTGCACAGCTGACAACAGATGAAGATGAGCAGAAAAAAGTAAAGATCAACTGCACCAAAGAAGATGTGGTCCATACTCGAAGCAGAATGCAAAGAGGACCACACCAAGCTGTTAAGTACAGAAGATGTTCAGAGCTTAATGACATCTTAGCAGCTCAGCACCAACAACATCAACAATTATAACAACAAAAATCCAGGGCCTGAGGGGTCCTTGTCCGAAGGGACTAAATAAAGATTCCAAACCTGCTGGGCTTGAAGAGTTCCAAGGGAACTAGAGAAGTTCCAAGGCTGCTAGCCTTGAAGAGTTCTTAGTGAACTGAAGTCCCAAGGCTGCTAGCCTTAAAGGAATCTTAGTGATTAGGTGTTGCCCTTCCTTAGTGGAAACTCGCTAGTTGAAAGCGAGAAGAGTGGATTAGAGCTTGAGTCTCTGAACTACTTAAAACCCTTTGTGTCTTTTACTTTATGTCATTTACATTATGTACATTAACTGCTATAACTGTTATGTATGTTTTAACTACTTACCACACTGAACTAACTCTACGAACAATGTATGTATGATTATGAATATATCAATGAAGGGGATCTTTTACTTATTCCGTTGTGCTTGAAAAGATTCTTATGTTTGTCACATGCTAAATTATTAGAAATACAAAATAAACTAGAAAAGTATTTGAAATTAAATGGATCTATTCAACCCCCCCCCCCCCCCTTCTAGATCTATTGTGCCTACTAGGAGCTAACGATTGGTATCAAAGCTAGTTCTCGTGCTATATTCTAAAGCTAATCGCTTTGAGTCTGATCCTAGGCATAAACATTGTTCTAAACTTAGTTTAGTAGTAAGTCACTTTTTATATGCAGATGAGCTCACACATTGGTAATATTGTGTACAGGCAAATGTGCATATACACCTGAAGGTGCTCAGATTGGTCCATATTCTTGATTGCCATATCAACAAGACCAATCCCTGCTCACGGTCAATCTTGCAGTCTAAAGACTAGGCTAGAAAGCTTAGGAGACATCAAAAGAAAATAATCAAATATCCACCAGCCTGAAAAGATGAAAAGGCCATACATGCTAAGCAATGCTTATCCAAAGAAGAAAGAAGAACTTCTCAAACATGTGTTTGGCCAACCTACAGCTGGATGTAAACCTTGTGAACTCAAGGATGTCAAAGAATGAAAGATGCTGATATTCTCTTAACTTGCATCTTCAAGACCATGACTGATTATTTAAAGGTCAATTGGAGCAGCTAACTGTCAGGAGCAGCTAGCTGTCAGGAGAAACTGAGAAACTATGCACATCAATACCTAAACTCAGTATATCTTAGATAAATGACTATTAAGAAACTGACAGTAAAAAGGTACGGTTCCTCACTTATATAAATATGTACATCATGATTGCACCCCTTATGAACTATAACGGTATTCTTTCAAGGAATCATAATCTACCTAAAAAGGTGAAGAGAGAAAGTACACTGAGGGTGGAAACTCAAATGCCTATAAACTTTTTCTCCATCCAAGTTTTAGGTTGAAGGTGACATCTTGAAAGAAATCTGAAATAGGTCATAATAGCATCACATGTTAAAATAATTTTGTGTGAAGTAATCTTTGCTAATGGGTTAGTATATATGTACAACCTATGGTCTAAGTGTTTAATAACCCACAGAGTATGATCAGTTCTACAAGAGCATCCTTAAGATTCGTAGAAACTGATCACCTCCATGAATCAACCAGATACAAATAAATTGTAGAGTTGATTCTCACTCTATGAACATTTAAACCCTGTGATCATAACCTAGCAAATGATGAAACCATCAAAGAAAAAGAGTGGTTTATCAAAATAGCAAATCTCACACACACTCACCATCATGCATCTCAAAATGTATTATCTAAATGAGTTACATACATGAATATGACTGATGGTGATCAATATGATGATTATCCAAGTATATGAGGAACAGGGGTTTAGAAAACTAACCTAGCAGGACCCATTTAACCATGGGTACCAAAAATAGAAATTTATAACCTGCAGGTACCTGGTCCATCTGACCACACTAAGGAATGCTGAAGCAGAAGACTTCATTCAAGAAAATTCAACCAATAGAAGGCTTAAGACTGTTTAGAAATGATTATAATAAAACTCCTATTTGTCAAAGCATGTCCTGGAAGACTTGCTGAGCTAATCTGAATGAAGCTCACATTTTTGTTGATCCTTATAAGGAAGCAAGTCATTCAACCAAAGATGTAAAAGGGTCTTAGACGCTCAATCATTCAAAGCAGATCATAAGAGAAGACTCTTCACGGAAGCTCAGCACAGAGGATCATCGAGCATCAAACACGAAAGCGACTCATTACGGAGAGCGAGAACTCCACAAGTACAAAATCAGTAAAAGAAGACTACGTTCGTAGTGCTGTCAAAGGATCGTAGAATGATCAACCTTGAAGATGCCCATTTCTACGATATAAGAAGATTTGGTGATTCCAAACAGAAGGAGATATGCAAGGCTGTCTTCTAATACACATAAATAAAAGGGAATCACATCTATCTGAGAAGATAACATCAACCATGGGGAGTAGTGATATGTTAAGGAACAACAAACTGAGATATACTATAAAGCAGTGTACCAGCTACAGAGTCCCAAAACTTTGTGGCTGATGAACCAAATGAAGATCCATAGTCAGTAGGAACATTTCAAAATGAACTACTGATAACCTTTCAGCCACCCAACTGAAAATCGTAGAGAGCCTACGATCAAACAACTGATCGTAGTGGAATAGCAGAAGGACACCACGATTACAGCAAATGCAATTATCTAAAGTTGGTAAAGGACCTCACCACCAGAAAAGGTCAAATGAGATATCAGTGCAAATCACTTCTAAAGTACTTCATCTGGAAAGCGACTCAAGGACAGACCTAACCCTTAGCTCACTCTAAGAGGTTGGCCCTTCCTGAGCTACCTTAACCCAGGAGAATTGCTTAATCAAGTTCATCTCAAAGACCAAGTCAGTCAACGATCGCAGAGTAGAGGTAAAAGAGAACTCCACGATCGTAGTGCAACCTCAGCGATCGTCGATCGTATAAGCAGACTCAACGATCGCAGTCCTATAAGAGGCTACTCTTAACTTACGAGGAGTTGGAAGAAAAGGAAAATTGCTCAATCATTCAAAATGAGGGAAGACAAGCTCGAATGCTAGTTGGAAAGATGTCCTGCTAAAAGAAAGTGCTCAAGGCTTCATAAAGCACAACAGTGGATGAGGCGTGGAGGTTCAAAATGAGAAGTAATGTCAAAACCATCCACTACAACATCTTTTAGAGAATTGATCGTTGAGTCAACAAAGGAAAATGTAGAGTCGATATTTGTCTATTATCTTTACTCTACGAACTCAAGAGGTCAAAGGTCGATCCACGTCAATCAAACATCCACTCTTCTAAAAGAGACGGCTAAGCGACAAGTTACTAGGGAATTCTGACTTATTATTGGGCATCGTGCAACCAATGACTAGGTGACACATCACAAACGTATCTGAGTCGGAAGGAACCGCCATGTATATCGTCTGGCATGTATTATCTTGATGTTGTTCTTTGAATTGTCATTACCCTTCATCGGGGAAGTATGTTTCAAGGGTTTGTAGTACCTTGCAGTGCTGGCGATTGATCCATGATTCCTTGACCTTTGATAGATTTTTGCGTCACGTAGACGATGTCAAATTGTTGTAGGATCAACTGCCATCTGGACAGTCGACAATTCAGTATGGGCTTATTGAACACATATTTGTGCTCATGGAAGCCCATGCTAAAGTACAACAAGTCTTCTCAATCAAAGTGTAGTTGTATTCACTGATGCTGAATCTTTTGCTGAGGTAATAGATAGCTCGTTCTTGGCCTCTATTGTGAGACCCCAAATTTTATGAAATAAAAGTATTCAATTTTCTTATATTTATTCTATTTAGTAAATGGTTAAATTGATAAAAGGTTAAAGTTAAGGGTGATATGTGAAAATTTTACAAAGTATGCAAGTTGTTATATAATATTCGATTGGTCGAGGAATATTCTTTTTGTTGGAGAATATCCGTATGAAGGTACAATCATTGGTGGACCCCACAACAGAAGTATTGTCGTAGTTAGAAAATGACAGAATTATCTTTTTATAAAAATAATGGCGAAAGTATTACAATTAAAAGCATTGAACTACCCGGTAGTAAAAAATGCGATGTCTGGCGTGGTTGCGTAGTAGTACACGGTATTGATTATTGATGCTTACGTGAAGTCACTCGGTTATACTCAATTATTGCTACTGATAATTATTTCATCATATCTCTCATATTATTGATTCAATTATTGTCACAGTATAATTTGTATAATGTTATATTATTAAATCAATAATTGAGGCGACAAAGTTATTCATATTATTATTTGCAATATTGTGATGTCTAGAAATTACTGTAAGGAGAGGTTTGGTCACCTAATTGCGGCATGATGAGGAGAAATCCTTATCGGAAAGCCCCTCTTTCACAGGAAGCGACACTGGTTGTTAAATATTGTGAATTATAATATTAATGATGAATAAGTTCGTGTTGATTAAAGATAAAATTGATAGTTCCATTGTGTTAGAATTATTAGTGTTAGTGAAAATTGACATTTATTTCGATAATAATTAATGTCGGAGGTTATATTGATCGATCGGGTAATTAACCGGATAAATGAGCAATTAATTGCTATTGATTCACATGATTATAACTATTTGTTCACATGTGTGTGTACTATTGATTCACATTCATTTTTACTATTAGGGAGATGGTGCAAGATTGATAATACTTGCATGACTAAGTTAAAAATGGAGGTATAGATGGAGAGTCTTTATACTATAATTAATTTTTTTTTTCACATGATTTACTATTAATTCACATGATTTATTATTAGGGAGGTGGTGCAAGTTTGATAATACTTGCATGACTAAATTAAAAATGAAGAAAAGAGGAAGGTATTATCTTGTAATATTTTGAGCCCAAAAATGTGCAATTATCGAAACTATATTTTCCTATAAATAGAAGCTCATTCTTCTTTCATTTCTCACCAATTCACTAAAGCTATATAAAGCAATTATTATAGAGAAAAATTATAGATAGAAAGAAGAAGAAGTACGCTACCTCACTTTATTCGGTATCCAGGATTTTTCTTAAGGTATGGATATTATTTCTTTCGTATTCATGAAGAGAGTTATTTTCTTTCAATACTCGTAAGGGTTGTTATTCCATTCTTTATTATTATGTTGGAATAACCTATCTATCTTAAAATCTGCGCATCATGGTGAAATTCTTACATTATTACATTCTTTATTATTACATTGGAATAACGATGCATGCTTGGTCTATCGCATGCCGGTGAATTCATTGTTGTTATTCCATTCTTTATTATTCTATTGGAATATCTTATGCATGCGGATTACGCGTGATTTGGTTCCATTCTTTATTATTCTATTGGAATATCCATGCATGCGGATTATCGTGATTTGGTTCCATTCTTTATTATTACATTGGAATATCACATGCATGCGGATTCGCATGACTGGTTCCGTTCTTTATTATTATTCTATTGGAATATCACATGCATACGGATTACGCATGACACTGGTTCCATTCTTTATTATTCTATTGGGAATAACTTTTGTTTATGCGGTCTATCGTATGCATGGTGAATTCTTACATTATTCCATTTTTTATTATTACATTGGAATAACTTTGTATACATGTGGATTACTGCATGCATGGTGAATGATCCTTTGTATTCATTCCTTATTAAATTGTGGAAATGATCATCTACATGAATTCTGCGCATGGCGGGTGAAAATCCATTTGCGGTTTTGTATATTCTATTATACTAAATATGAGATATTATTTCTTTTGTCTTAAATCATGGAATATAATTTTTTTTGGTATTATTTTTTTACTGAGTTATTTATTCACTTATGGTTATTATTCACTCTAGTATTATTCACTTCTCGGGTATTGGGGTACTTTTAGTCTTAGGAGTATTTATTCTGAGTTCTATTAAGCGAGTTACTATTCACCTAGTATCATTCACTCAAGTATTGGGATACTTTTTTCGGGTTATTCGAGAAGTCTTATTTAAAGTCTTATTCACCCGAAAAATATATTTCTTTTCTGTCCAAATTATTTTTGGAACATTAATATTATTCTTGAATTTTACTCCACAAAGCAGTATCATGTTGACAATTTGGACGTAATTGATTTCAGGATAAATTAGATTATAAATCTTTAAAATTTATCCTTGAACTTGTTTTATTGAATTATTATGTCATTGTCATCATCCTCATGCTTATATTGTGATGAAAGTCATCTTTGGCTTACGTGCATAGATGGACTTGGTATGATTATAACCAGGGATTAATCGGTATAATCATGGCCGTAGTAATGTGACGAATGATGTGGTGAAAGTCCTCATTGGCTGTAGTTCATTTGATGGGCGGTTGTTGGTATGATTATGACCGAGGATTACCGGTATAATCATGACCATTGATGATTACATGAATATCCTTGGTCGTGATGCGAGGATGAGTTGATTTTATTTATTAAAAGTTGAGTCTCGGTGATAAAGTTGATAAAAACTTTTAAATCATAGAAGATAGTAGATTTTATGCTCTAATTGACTCTTCCAATGGATTGCTTATTTTCATTGCGATTGTTGATCTAAAACTTGTTGTCATTGTATTCTATCGGTTCTTATCTTGTTGAAGGCTAAGGATAATTTATTACGCATTATCTTAGTCATAATATTTCTTCTTTTGGGCTAATTGAGCTCACCCTTTCTTACATTGTTCTCTTCAGGAAATGAGAATATAGCTGGGACGAGTCGGGGAATGGATTGACAGTCCAGATGGTTATTTTAGTAGTCCTCACTATTCTATAAAATAGTATGACAATAAATGTAATGAGGACTCCATTGAGTGTGGATATTGTCTAGATGACAATATTCTTATTAAAACTCTTAAATTATGTTATGTCGTATTTTACACGACTGTTGTATAATTAATTTGTATTTGAATTTATGTACCATGTATCTGGAGACCCAAGATGGGTGATGTATACCTGTTTTGGGAGCGTCACAGTTGGTATCAAAGGTTAGGGATATGATCCTTGGCTGAAATGTGAGGCTAGAACTAGGAGGGGAGAGACGGGTAATACATTCGCTAGTATAACCTACCTAAGTTTATTTGTTATTTAATTGGTCGGTCAGAATATAGGGATAATATATGGCATGTCAATTAACCCTTATTTTGAAACTATATTCTAGAATGATATCTGAAATACAGGAGATGAAAAATGAAAAAATCATGATAGAGAGGAAATATCCAGGAAGGTACAATCCGAAAAGAAAGCAAGGTATTCTCATCTCTTCGAACTACCAGGTATGTAAATTTCGAGGGCAAAATTTCATAAAGAGGGGAGATTGTGAGACCCTGAATTTTATAAAATAAAAGTATTCAATTTTCTTATATTTATTCTATTTAGTAAATGGTTAAATTGATAAAAGGTTAAAGTTAAGGGTGATATGTGAAAATATTGCAAAGTATGCAAGTTGTTATATAATATTCGATTGGTCGGGGAATATTCTTTTTATCAGGGAATATCCGTACGACGGTACAATCATTGGTGGACCCCACAACAAAAGTATTGTCGTAGTTAGAAAATGACAGAATTATCTTTTTATAAAAATAACTACGAAAGTGTTACAAGTTAAAGCTGTTGTACTACCCGGTAGTAAAAATGCTGATGAATGTCGCGTGGTTGCGTAGTAGCATTACGGTATTGATTATTGATACTTACGTAAGAAGTCACTCGTTATACTCAATTATTGCTACGATAATTCTTTGCATCATATCTCTCGTATTATTGATTCAATTATTGTCACGGTATTATCGTATAATATGTTATATTATTAAATCAATAATTGAGACAACAAAGTTATTCATATTATTATTTTGCAATATTAATGATGTCTAGAAATTACATCGAGGAGAGGTTTGGTCACCTAATTAATTTTGGCATGATAAGGAGAAATCCTTATCTGAAAGCCCCTCTTTCACAGGAGCGACTGGTTGTTAAATATTGTGAATTATAATTTTAATGATGAATAAGTTTGTGTTGATTAAAGATGAAATTGATAGTTCCATTGTGTTGGAATTATTAGTGTTAGTAAAAATTGACATTTATTTCAATAATAATTAATGTCTGGAGGTTATATTGACCAATCGGGTAATTAACCGGATAAATGAGCAATTAATTGCTATTGATTCACATGATTATAACTATTTGTTCACATGTGTGTACTATTTATTCACATTCATTTACTATTAGGGGAGATGGTGCAAGATTGATAATACTTGCATGACTAAGTTAAAAATGGAGGTATAGATGGAGTCTTATCTATAATTAATTTTTTCACATGTTTAGAACTATTGAGTCACATGATTTACTATTGATTCACATGATTTACTATTTAGGGAGGTGGTGCAAGTTTGATAATACTTGCAAGACTAAATTAAAAATGAAGGAAAAGAGGAAGGTATTATCTTACTATAATATTTTGAGCCCCAAAAGCGTGCAATTATCGAAACTATATTTTCCTATAAATAGAAGCTCATTCTTCCTTCATTTCTCACCAATTCACTAAAGCTATAAAGCAATTATTATAGAGAGAAATTATAGATAGAAAGAAGAAGAGAATGCTGCTACCTCACTATTCAATATCGATTTCTTTAAGGTAAGGGCATTATTCTTTCGTATTCATGAAGAAAGTTATTTTCTTTCAATACTCGTAAGGGTTGTTATTCCATTCTTTATTATTATGTTGGAATAAACTTATCATGCAATCCGCATCGTGGTGAAATTCTTACATTATTCCATTCTTTATTATTTTGTTGGAATAACCTTTATATCATGATCTATCGCATGCGTGCAGTGAATTCTGTTGTTATTCCATTCTTTATTATTACATTGGAATATCACATGCATGCGGATTATACGTGACTGGTTCCATTCTTTATTATTCTATTGGAATATCTTCATTGCATGCGGATTACGTACGCACTGGTTCCATTCTTTATTATTACATTGGAATATCACATGCGTGTAGATTTCACATGACTGGTTCCATTCTTTATTATTCTATTGGAATATCACATGCATGCGGATTACGCGTGACTGGTTCCAGTTCATTCTTTATTATTACATTGGGAATAACACATGCATGCGATTCTATCGCATGCATAGTGAATTTTCTGTTATTCCATTCTTTATTATTACATTGGAATAACACATACATGTGGATTACCGCATGCATAGTGAATGATCATTTGTATTCATTCCTTATTAAATTGTGAAAATGATCATCTACGTGAATTCACGCATGGCGAAAGTGAAAATCCATTTGCGATTTTGTATATTCTATTATACTAAATGCGAGATATCATTTCTTTTGTACTCAAATCATGGAATATCATTTTCTTTGGTATTTTTTTTACGAGTTACTATTCATGGGTTACTATTCACCCATTTACTATTCACTCTGGTATTATTTACTCGGGTATCTGGGGTACTTTTCGATGTAGGAGTACTATTCACGAGTTCTTATTCACCGATTACTATTCACTCTAGTATCATTTACTCTAGTATTATTGGGACACTTTTCGTGTTGGGGTACTATTCACGGGTCTTATTCGAAGTACTATTCACAGTGGTACTATTCACCGAGAAATATATTTCTTTTTACATCCAAATTATTTTTGGTACATGAATATTATTCATGAATTTTACTCCACAAAGCGATATCATGTTGACAATTTGGACGTTATTGATTTACGGATAAATTAGATTATAAATCTTTAAAATTTATCCTTGAACTTATTTTATTGAATTATTATGTCATTGTATCATCATCCTCATTGCTTATATTGTGATGAAAGTCATCTTTGCCTTACGTGCGTAGATGGACTTAGTATGATTATGATGACGAGGATTATTTGGTATAATCATTAAGCCGTAATGTAACGAATGATGTGGTGAAAGTCCTCATTGGCCTGTAATTCATTGATGGACAGTTGTTGGTATGATTATGACCAGGGATTATTCGGTATAATCATGACCATTGATGATTACATGAATATCCTTGGCCGTGATGCAGGGATGATTCGATTTTATTTATTAAGTTGAGTCTCAGCGATAAAGTTGATGAAAAACTTTTTAAATCATAGAAGATAGTAGATTTTATGCTCTACTTGACTCTTCTAATGGATTGCTTATTTCCGCTGCAGTTGTTTATCTAAAACTTATTGTCTATTGTATTCTATCAGTTGTTATACTGTTGAAGGCTAAGGATAATTTATTCTACATTATCTTAGTCATAATATTTCTTACTGGGCTAGTTGAGCTCACCTTTTCTTTCATTGTTCTCTTCAGGAAATGAGAATATAGCTGGGACGAGTCGGAGAACGGATTGACGGTCCAGATGGTTGTTTTAGTAGTCCTCACTATTCTATAAAATAGTGTGACAATAAATGTAATGAGGACTCCATTGAGTGTGGATATTGTCTAGATGACAATATTCTTATTAAAACTCTTAGATTATGTTATGTCATATTTTACACGACTATTGTATAATTAAGTTGTATTTAAATTTATGTACCATGTATCTGGCGATCCAAGATGGGTGATGTATACCTGTTTTGGGGGTGTCACATCTATCGTCTTTTTGCCCCAGCATACGGCATTGTCATTTATGGACAAGTACATGAACAGGGGAACATCATCCCTAGGTGGTACCAAAATAGGAGTGTTAACCAACTGCTCTTTGATTGTGAGGAAGGCTTTTGACACTCATCATTCCATTTCATGGAGGAGTTCTTCCTTAACAACTTGAAGATTGGCTCACAGGTTGCTATGAGTTGAGAAATGAACCTGCTAATGAAGTTGATTCTTCCCAAAAATCCTGTATTTCTTCTCGTCATCGAGGAATGGGCATTTTCTTGATGGCACGGATTTTGGTAGGATCCAGATTCAATCCTTTTGGTCGATTAGAAACCTAGCAACTTGCGACTTAATACCAAAGGCGATTTAATTTGGATTCAACTTCAAGTTGTCTTTACGCAACTGTTGAAAAGCTTTTGAGATGGTCTAGGTGGTCCTCCTCCTGGATTTGATGATGATGTCATCCACGTAGATCTCTATCTCCTTGTGCATTAAATCGTGGAAAAGAGCCATCATAGCTCGCTGATAGGTTGCCTCGGCATCGATGAGGCCAAATGACAACCGTCTGTAGCAAAAAGTTCCCCAAGGCGTGATGAAAGCAGTTTTCTCACGGTCCTCCTCAGCGACCATAATTTGATGGTACCCATGAAAGCAATCAAAGAAAGGAGTACATGTCGTCTAAGCGGTGTTGTCGATAAGAATGTGGATAAAGGGCACGGAAAGCTATCTTTAAAGGCAAGCTTTGTTCAAATCCCGATAATCCACATGACTCGCACCTTTCCCCCTGGTTTACGGGAACAATGTTGGATATCCACTCCGGATATGTAGACACCATGATAATGCCAGCTTGAAATTGTTTCATAATTTCTTCTTTAACTTTTAAACTCCACTCAGGTTTCAATCGCCTGAGTTTTTGCCTAACTGACTTGAATCCTTCTTTGATGGGAAGGCGATGAAGAACAATGTCAGTGGACAAACCCACCATGTCTTCATGAGACCATGCAAACACATCCTGGAATTGGGTTAATAGTGCAACCATGTCATTCTGTTGGTTTGGGGTGAGGTCTAAACCAATTTGGATTAGCTTAGGGTTGCCTAAGGTTCCAAGATTGAAAGAAGTGGTTTGGTCAAGGTTGGGTTTAGGTTTGTCTGTGCCCCATTCCTTAATCTCCTGAGGTGTCTCAATGTCCTCTTGTATATCCATCAAGTCTGAGTCCAACTTTGTATCAAAGTTACAGCCCTTGTGGATAAAAGGCACTTCATCAGCACGTAAAGGCACATCTAAATTCAGAGTCCTGAAACAGAATATGCTTTCACTTAATATATGTAACTGTTTGATCATACAAAGTGTTAGCATGTACTTGATAAAATAACTGCTAGTACTGTAAAGAAAAGTAAGCAATTAAATTTATCTACAGGCGGAGGATTTTACGCCCATTTTACCCTCGTCGACCACCGATCGTGGAGTGTTGCTCCAATTGTCGAGGGCAAAGTCCTGATGGACTGCAGTGATGGAAGGATCGTCATTGTCCTCCTTCTCCCGAATGATAACCATGACATCTGGGTAATCATCGTCTGGGGTGTATCTGTTTGTATGTTCATCATGAACAATGACATGTATGCCTGCCATCATCAAGGCAATGTCATATTTACATTTTCGTTCCTTTTCTTCCACTTCGGGATCAAGAATCAGCGCCTCTTTTGCTTTGATTGGCACTGGCTTAGGAAACAACATGGCCGCAACATGGGCTGGCACCTTTCCTGGAGATTGTATCAACTCATGAGGTAAAGGTATAGAAAATCTCCGTGAAAGCTAAGCTCGAGGAAGGCGGCTTGTGTTTATGGGGATTCTATGGTGGAATTGGCGAATAGCCTAGTCCAACTATTCCATTATTTGGACATTTGAATAGGGTGCTTAATACCACGATTATCTTTACTAAGCCCTTGTCCGTGTTCACGACCCAATGACATCATTTCTCGAGTGGTTGACATAACCTTGGCAGAAATCTTGGGTACGGGAAGTGGCGTTCCAATAGAATGGTACTGCGTGGGACTCACTTCCAGAGTATGAAAACTGGCCTACCAACTTCGAGAGTCGAAATCGATGATTGGCGAGATCTCCTTGTTCGAGGATACTCGCTCAAAGATCGATGATGACTAGACTGTTGTTGACAATGTATTTGAGTTGTTGATGTAGTGTGGAATGAACGGCTCCAGCCATGTGTATCCATGGTCTCCCTAATAGCAGGTTGTATCCTGAATCTATCTTGAGGACGTGGAAGGATACATTAAATGTATTTGGACCAATCTCATTTGGCAATTCAATCTTTTCGACGACATTTCGTTAGGATCCATCAAAAGCTCTGATAACCGTATGGCTACTTTGGATCCACTTGAGATTGACATTCATCTTCACCAAGGTGGCATAAGGACAGATATTTAGAGACGAGCCTCCATTTATCAAAACTCCAACTAGCATGTACCCGGAAGACAAAACTGTAATGTGCAATGGCTTGCAATGACCGATCCCTTCGGGTGGTATATCATCATCAGTGAAGGATATCACATTGTTGTTGAAAATGTGATCAACCAAATGTTGAAATTTTTCCACATCCACTGATTTTGGCAAGTAGGCTTCTTCCAAAACCTTCAATAAGATCTTAGATGATCTTCTAAAAGAAAACCAAGTCCAGTATAGATATCTGGTGTGGAGCTTCTCATAAGCTTAAAACCACATTGGCTTCATTGTGGCCCATAGTGCGGAGGAATTTTTCAATCTTCTCCATGGGAATCTTCCTCTTTACTTCGCAAATAGGTTTCATAACCCGTTGAGGAAGATACAGTGGATTTTTTTTCTACATTATAGCAGTAGTATGAGACGTGGATCCTTCAGCTTCTCCATAATTCCATGGAACTTTGTGTAAGCTGACAACAAGATGTTGTAGTCTGAAGGGTAAAGAAATTGGCTATGGTGCGGCCACTTTCAAAGGATTGCCAGCTCCTTTGAGTTGAATTGGTTGTATGGGAAATACTTTGACAGTCTCATCATCCACTTTGGATATAACTGCTACTGATCCCTTCCATTTGGTAGGACATGCATTCCCACTCTTGAGTTGCACAGTGTAATCATCTGCTAGTTGAAGGACACCGCTATCAATAAGATTCTGAATGAGATGGCGGAATGCCCAGCATTATTCTGTGCTGTGACCGCGAGAGTGTGAATGATATTGACACACTTCATCAGAATTGAACCGTCCTGAGCGGGGATTGATTGGAGGCAGAAGGAAGGTAATTCTTCCTTTATTGATCAACATTTACAATATCTCCTCCATAGATTAGGGCGGATATGTAAATTCTCTTTGATTAGCAAAATCCGTGAGCTTTAGCATTTCTCTCTTCGCAACCTTATCCTCCATAGCTTCACTTTCTGAAGGTGGTGATGGAGCATTCATAACAAATGGAAGGAGATAGGCATGCTCCTGCCTGATTAATTGACGTGTGACTTGATCTTTGGTGGGTCACAGGATTACGCAATCGCTCAATTTGTTTGCAAAGAGCTTTCATCTTTTCGTTCCATAAGTAAAGCTGGAACTTTGCATAATCCCATTTATCAACACCATCTTTGATGTCGAGGATGATTCATTGTTGAAATTGGAACTCTCATCAAATGCTCCAACCGATCATATTGACCTCTTCTTCTTTTGTGTTGAGGAAGGGATTGTCTTCTTGCATATGAGGTTGATCTGGTTTGGTGACCACAATCTCACCATTGTCTATTAAATCTTGAATCTTGTGTTTCAAGGCCCAACAATCTTGAGTATCATGTCCAGGTGCTCCGGCATGATAAGCACACTTCCGAGTAGCATTAAAACCCCTCCCATTAGGGTTGGCTGGTGGAAGAAGATATGTAATTTTCTTCTGAGTAGTTAGAAGAGCAAGAATATTCTCGAGCGAGTCCCCTAAGGATGTGAACGTCCGAGGTCGCTTTACTTCTCCACTTTTAGGCAATGGCGAGGGTTTGAAGCCTGTGCTTGAAAAGGGGAGTAGTTTCTCCTTTGTATAGGCATGCTTTGATTGCCTTTTTTACCTTTTAGTATCAAGGAAACATCCTCCTCTTTCTTTTTATGGACCCTTCCGGGGTTGTTTCCATAAGATCCGAACTGGATGTGCTCAGCAACAGCTTCAAGAGCGGCTAGGTCTTGAATTTTTCCAGACTTCAATCCCATCTCATCCATCTCTCCATGCTTAATCATTTCAAAGAATGGCTTGCCAATACCAGCTAAGACTCTCTCATAGAAAGGAGCTTCTTGTATATCTATGAATGTCATAACCATTTCTGATTCCGTCATAGAAGGAATAACTTGAGCAGCAAAGCACCTCCACCTTTGAGTATACTCTCTGAAAAAATCATTAGATTGTTTCTTGACCTTGGTAATTTGGTACTGGTCAGGAGCCATCTGAGATTGAAAACTGTATTGAGTGAGGAAGCCGTGAGCCAGCTCTTCCCAACTATGGATCTTTGAGTTGTCTAATCTGGTATACCATGAAGCAGGCTTCTCGATCGGACTTTTTCAAACAATTTGCGATTCGAGCTTTTATTTTCTACATAAGATCCAAGTTCTCCAATGAATACCTTTAAATGGGTATAAGGATCCCCTAATCCATCATACTTTTCAAAATCAGGGGTTTTGAATTTCTCTGGATAATGAACACCAGGGAAGATGCAAAGGTCAGCATATGAAACACTTCCATGTGTTACAATCCCTTTGAGAACACGGATAGTTTCCTCTATTTGGAGGACCTTCTTCCTAATATCATCGGTGTCTGGATCTCCTTTGAGA
The DNA here is from genome assembly GCA_020205615.1 of Panax quinquefolius. Taxonomy (NCBI): domain Eukaryota; kingdom Viridiplantae; phylum Streptophyta; class Magnoliopsida; order Apiales; family Araliaceae; genus Panax; species Panax quinquefolius. The sequence goes on along the minus strand of CM035154.1, from coordinate 35,580,244 downwards.
TCGGTGTTTTCAGGGTCTTTGTTGGTCGTATCCAATTGAGGTTCTGGAATTGTTTTTTCCAAACCTTGAGCTCCTCCTTGTGCAGAGGATTCTGTATGTGTAGGTATCTTTGTACCTTGAGTAGATTGATGTAATTCTTTCAGCATAACAGCCAAATTTGTAATTTGTTTACTCAATCCGTCAAATTCTTCTCGGGAAACAGTATTAGACTGGTCAGAAGAAGACATGATTGGTCATGAAGCTCGTGGCCTTTTTGGATTTTTCGAAATGGGTAATGAAGCCCAATGATTTCCCAATAAAAGACTTACGTAGTTTAGTCTTAGGGATAATGTAAATTTTATCATAACATATCCGTTTTAGGAATATTGTCCTGCAAAACCGGGTGTTAATTGATAACATGCATGCATGAGATAATCTTCATATTTTCCATTACATAAAGATGAACATGGAATAAAATTACAAGTAAATGCTTTTACAAGTAATTGAAAATGGAAAGCATGAAGAGACTTTTCTCCGCGTTTGGTTTATCATAGGTTGACTATCTTAGGGTTACTCTCGCGGCTTTTTGGCATGAAGGTTCCCAGATCATCGCAATCTACTTGACGGGAAGTTAATCCGGTCTTTCAACTCTTGGAGCGAATCTGGGTGGTGCCTTTCCTGAGCCGTTGGAATTATTCTTCCTACGAGTCCGAGAATCAAACACCGACTGGATAGCCTCCTGGTGGAGGAACCATACAACATACATTCACATACAACGTGTCTCACTGTTTATGCAAAATGATGACATGTGCGAAGCACTAATATCACAGATAGATATTTAGCAGTGCAGTAAGTAAGATGCATTAGTACACATTCATCATAAATGTAAATGCAATATTCACACACAAGTATATAATAGTTTTGAAAAGCTTGTAATAGCGGCTTAAGCCCTCTTACTGGAGTCCCTAGCAGAGTCACCACCTGTCGACGTCGGGATTTTTTAGTGTCCCTTTCATTACTTGTTCTTTGGTGTTCTCATGTTAATGTGAGATTTGTTTGAAAAAACAAGTGAAAAAGGTCTGACATGTATAATGTCGACGATTTAACTTTAAGAGTCGCCAGTTGGTGTATTTAATTGGTTGCACCAATGCAACCGAAAAGATTTGCACATTGACCCAGTGATGTGACACTGCTAAACAGGTCTGTGAAACCGAGATTCATTTGAGTTCGAGGGCTTGATTATGCGGAGGGAAGGTGTTAGGCACCCCCTGACATCCGTGTTGCCACGGTGACCGCCACTTTTCAAAGAAACTGTTATATGAATGTGTGTATGTGTGTGTGGATCAATGTGCAATTATTTGAAAGTAGTGATGTACCTTGTTCGCACCTATATACAAATGGTTTGAATTTATAGAAAAATTCAGTTTTAACCAGATATATCAATGAAGTTTTGTAAAAAGAGGTTTTTCAAACCTTGTGCTCAATAGTAATTGAGGCATTTGATACTTCCATTTTATTATTAAATGTTGACATTGTTTGCTTTTATTTTTGAGATCGCGAGGCATCTCGAGAAAATAATATCTGTGATACTTAAACTCCTCATGGGCATAGCGATCATCCAAGGAAATTTAGACACTGTAAATAATGTACAAGCTGCTTATAGCTGAGAAAAACGTCCATCATGGGAACAAACTAGATTTAAAGGGGTGAATCTGTGATCACATGATTCCTAGGCTCATACGTAATCTGCAGCTTTGTATGGAAAAGCGATAGCGATTATATATATAAAAGTTATAAATATATATATACAGACATGATCAACCACCACGAAGCAACTCCATGGGGGATCGGAAATGTAAATATATAAAAGCGGTAAATATATATATATGGACATGATCAACCACCACGAAATAAACTCCAGGTGGGACGAAATGTAAATAAAGCTGTAAAAGCGATCAACTGCCACGAAGTAAACTCCAGGCAGGACGAAATGTAAATAAAGCTATAAAAGCAATCAACTGCCACGAAGTAAAGTCCAGGCAGGACAAAATGTCAATATATATATATATATATAAGAAGTAAACGCGCTGGATGTAAATCCAGGCTCATCGGATATGTCTGACAATAATTATATATATAAGTATATATATATATATATATATATAAAAGCGGTAAATATAGGATATAAAATCCGAGTTCATTAGATATATTCGACAACGCTTATATATATATGTATATATATATAAAAGCAAAGAAGCGCTCGGACATAAGTTCAGTCTCATCGCGAGTAGTTCGACCACAATTTTATATATATAAGTATATATATATAAAAGCAAGTAAACGCCTCCACATAAGTTCAGGCTCAATCGAGGCATAACTTCGATTATGTTAGTCAATATATAAAATATATACATATATATAAGTATATATACTGCATGTAAATGAAAACCACGGATAGAAGTTCGGCAAAACACACACAACACGACTTTTAATGTGTATAACAGTGTGTGTTAATATGAAAAGAAAGGCTTTATAGAATGTAAGAAGGCTTACAGTGGGCTGCCAATGTAGACTTCTATGACTCTATATGGATAAACACTCAGCTCCCATCGGATAAAAGTATAGCTATATGTGAGCTAACAGATGTTTAAACTGAGGAAACACTCAATATGGGTGTGTACAGAGTAAATTGAACAGGGCTTCCTCGCCTTTTCTCTCTTCTCCCTCTCAAACGGGTCAACCCCAAGGTCTATATTTATAGGATGATGGTCAGCAGTGTACTGCAGCAAGCGCTTGATTATACTGCGGTTGGTCGAGGTGTCCCCGGGCTTCGCGGGTCCCGTCGTCTCGAAGTACGTGCACTCGTGCACTGTAATATTTGCTCAAACTTGCAGAACTTCAATCCGAGCATCCGAACGAGGTATATGTGACCTTATTCGAGCGGCTTTGGCCGAGAGTTACGTGAATGACATGGATTAGAGGTTATACGAAGTCGGGGAAGAGGGACCATGCCATAGTCTTCAAGCTTCAAATTCTATCCGATTGTCTCGCCACGCGTAATAGTCAATCGGGATTGTAACTCCTTGGTTCTTGTGGGACATTGTTGTATGTATGTATGTATGAAGTGTTGAGACGACGCGTAGGTGTAGATGTGGCAAGATGACGTTTGACTTTTCGCCAGGGTTATCGCCGATTTGAGTTAAAAGCAGACGTTGCTCAGGGTTATATCTGAGATTGGTCTGTTGCAAGTGTTTGAATGTCGCAAGGTCATCTTATGAGTGTGCATGTCTACCCGTTGTTAGCTCCGGGTCTGAGGGATGAGTGCCTCAGCAAGAGGTTTGAGCTTGAAGCTGATAGCATGTGTTTGAAACAAGCATTTCCGGAGTTATCGCTGGAACTGCAACAGCATTCCTTGGGGTTATCGCCAAGGACGAAACTCAGGGTTATCTCAGAGGTTGGAAATGATCCTTAGGTGTGTGTGTTCCGGTTTGGAAATGATGTTCGGTGTGTGTCCCAGATTTTGAACTTGAACTTACGGTAGTATCGGAATGGATGTGTCATCTTCCGGGGTTATCTCCAGTAAAGACGAATCGCCTCCTACAATGTTAGTAACAGGTGTGCAGAAAATTTCGAGTGTCTACAATTACAATTATTGATGCACTATTTTATAAAAATAGTGAGGACTGCTAAAACAATTTTCTAGGACCATCACTCTATACCCCGACTGGTTTCTGCTATGTTCTCGCTTTCTGAGAAGAAAAATGGAACAAAAAGGAAAAGGGTGAGCTCAACTAGCCCAGTAAAGAATATTATGACTAAGATAATATACAACAAATTATCCTTAGTCTTCAACAGGGAAAAATCTGATAGAATATAATAGACAACAAGTTTTAGATCAACAACTGCAGCAGAAACAACAATTCATTAGAAGAGTTAAGTAGAGAATGAAATCTACTATCATCTATGAATTTAAAAGTCCATCATCAATATTTTATTCCTGTAACATCAATCAATATACATCTTGAATCAAATATTCATCTTTGCACTATGGGCCAATTTGTATCACCAGTTGGTCATGTTCATCTCAACACATGTTCATCTTTGCACTACGGGCCAAAGATATTCATCAGGTAATCATTCATCTTTGCACTACAGGCCAAAGATATTCAACAAATATCACCATTAAGGACTGAGGATGATGAAAAACATTTTAGAGAACGAATCCAGTGAGATAAAAGGATAAAGTTTAGAGATTCATATTTTAGATAACTCAAGTTTAAAAATATTCCAAAATAAACCATAATGGAGTAAAATTCAAGAATAAAGATCAAAAACATGGATACAATCAACGATAGTAACCATAATAGACATCTGGGACAAAGAAGAGAAAATTTTATTTTTCGATGAATAGTGTCGTATTTGTGAATAGTGCCATATATGTGAATAGTAACCCCGACACAAAAAGGTAAAAATTCCACAATCAAACTCATATCAATATTTTGGCATAATGATATTGAAGAAAATAATATCATTTAAGAAGAAAATAACATCTCTTACCTCAAAATAATAGTATTTTTTATCAGAATATCGGATGTAAAGTCGAAGGAAACTTGCACTGAATAGCAACTCTCAAAGTATCTAAATACTCACAAAAATACGCTCGACAATATAGAGAGAAAACTTATGTTTACGGTATGATTTTCAATTCTAACTTAAGCGCTTTATTTATAGGAAAATCTTTAGAATTTATAGGAGACTAAAATAATAAAATAATATTATTTTTTTCTCATCTTCCATGCACACTTTGTTGAAAAATCTAACATGCCATTTCTGAAAAAAAATAGCAGCCCACATGTTTTTAAAAAACAAAAGTGGGTCCCACACAATTTTTAATAAAAACATTTTAATTTTCAAACTTCAATAATTCATAATAAATAGCCTTTATCAGAAAAATACAAATTTTATGTCCATTCCTAGGGCCGAGCAATTAACCAAATTGGAACCGAAACCGCACCAAAAATCGTACGAATCGCACCAATTAAAACCGCACTAACTGATTCCACAGTATGACAAGCGGTTTTAGGTGAGTTGAATAACCAAATTTACTTGCCCGATTTGGTTACTTAGCCAAAATCGCACGCATAAAGCTGAAACCGCACTGTGTGTGTGTATGTATGTATTATCTCTAGTAAATTCTAAAGTTACTTTTCACTTGAACACGCCAGAGAAAATCAGGTCTTCAGATTGTCATTTTTCAACAATTGAAAAAAGATTGTTAGAGGTTATAGAGTAAAAAATTAAGCAATTGAGTTTTGGAATTTCGAATTTGTTTGATGCGTTATTGGAGGAACTTATAGCTGAGGGGCCAAATTCGTTGGTACGAACATTTGATGCATTGGTTAAAGTCAATACTATAATAGTAATAGTCTAATAGATTATTTTTCAAATTAGGTATAGTTAGGATTATATTCTATAAGTTCTCCCTGCAATATATAAGATAGAATTTCATTCTATCTCCAGTATATACTGTTAATTTTTGGGGAACTAGATAAACCTTCTTCCTTGTTATCGAATATATGGTCTTCGTTGTTTTATATAGCGTATGTTTTAGTTTTAAAACATCATTTCTTTATTATAAACTAAAACTATTTTACGTGTCTCACTGTTATATGATTTGATGGTGAATTTAACATGTTTGGCAGAAGAAATTTTGGTTTTATGCTTTATATAATTCTTATTGCCGACTTTGTCACTAAGTTAATTGCTCGATGTAAGTTCTATGTCAAATTTTATTGAAGGCTTAGACTTTTTTGTTGTTTCAATTGGTTTTTGGGCAAAACCGCACTCAATTAAAACCAAGATCAACACACTTTAAAACAAGACCGCACCAATCATAAGCGGTTTAGGTAGTGCGGTTTTAAATTTTTCAAATCACGACCTAAGCGGTTTGGTCTTGATTTGGACTTCAAACCACACCATGCTCACCCCTATCCATTCTATACGAAATCGAATTCTCTACAACTTTGTAGCTTTAAGTTTTTCCAAATTTCAAACCGAAAATATCCAAAATCCACAAACGGATGATTTTTAATACCTCCATTCCGACAAAATACTGATAAAACACCTCAGCTTTAATTTCTTCATTTATAACCACGTAAAATAAATATATCCATCAATTATATCCACATAAAATAAATATTTCCTTATTATATAAATCAATAATTAATTATTCACAAATAATATTACGAGAATCACAATAATGACAACCAGAATTGCTTCTGCAGGAAAGAGGGGCTTTCAGATAAGAATTTCTCCTTATTGGTAGCCGCAATTAGGTGACCAAACCTCTCCTCGATGAACTTTCTAGACATTGCCAAAATGCTATCTAATAATATTATTCAAATAATATGAATTATTGATCCGATAATGGGAAATATTTGTGCGATGACAATTATTGAAACAACAATAATATAAAATATCAACGCAACAATTATTGAATCAATAAAATAAAATATTGAGCAATAATCATCGTAATAATTATTGAGTAGTGCTTTCTTACGTAAGAATCAATAATTCAAAATACTATGTAATACTGGTATCTTGCTTGAAACCACGCCAGACATCGTATTTTAACCAATTGGATATTTCAACGGTTAATTACTTGTGAACGATTACTGCCAGTTATTTATAAAAACTCAAACTTGTCATTTTCTTCATCCCAGCAGTTATTCCAAGTTATGGGGCCCACAAATGATTTGCGTCGTTGCATACGAATATTCCCAAACAACAAGAATATTCCACGACCAAACGAATATTCCCCAAACAACAATGAATATTTTATAACCACTTGCTTATTTTGTAAAATTTGCACATTTCACCCATAACTAAAGTATTATATCAAATTATCACCTTATTATGTCAAGATAATAAATAGAGAAAATTTAATTTTATTTGTAATGAGTTGGGGTCTTACAGGCAGGGTGGAATGCGGGGTGGGGGTGGGGGTGGGGTGGGTAGGGATTGGGTGGGCGGGGTGAGGTGGGGATGGGGATGGGGATGGGGATGGGGATGGGGAGAGGGTGGGGTGTATACATAATCACTGAATATTATTTTTTTGAATCAAAAATTTTTGAATTCGGGATGGAAAGAACTATTGATTTATATTTGTAATAAAATATGGGTCGAAAAATGGTTAACCCGTTTGAACCTATATTTCTTTTAAAAAATATGATTCCAAATCTTTACGAACTTAAATAAATAAAATAGTTAACCAATTTATTTAGTTCTAATTAATATGAGTTGATTGTCAGGTCTACCTAATACAAAGAAAATGTTTGTATTGAATACTCTTTTGGTTCGGATAATATATATAGTTTTATTTTGTTGGCTTTTTTTTCTAGCGAATATATTAAAGTTTAATAAGGTACATATATAAATTTAAAAGAAATTAAAATCAAAGTTTATGACAAAATTATTATCTGTTATGATTATCCACGAGAAATCAGCTCAACCGCACACTACACGACTAGGTTATCAAAGCAAACTTGAAATATTTTTTTTAACCTAATAAAGTGGCGTTTGATTGCATCTTAACAACCTTCTCTTAATACATTTTAACAACTCACATGTTTGCATTAAGAGATCATGAATAGTTAAGATATAAATATGAATTTAAACTATTTAAATGACCTCTTAATATAAAAACGTCGAATCTTAAGATACATTAAGGTTTTGATTGATTACATCTTAACAACCCACTTCTTAATGTATTAGTTTTAACAACACACCTCTTAATAAGACGCAATTAAGAAGTGTGCTGTTAATATGCATTAAAACGCAATCAAACACTACATAAGAATTAAAGGCACAAGAAAATTTAGTTGCATCAAACGTTAACATTTTGCATAGAGTTTAAAATTTTGATTGCCAACACTTTTACCTCATTGGCTTTTACTCTCAAACTTGTATGGGTTTCAACAACCCAACTGGAAAAGGGTATGCAGAAGACCCACAAACGGCTAGGATATTGCATTAAAAGTAAACAAAGTTGCAAAGCAAAAACAAAAGCATGGTTGTTGCTTTTTACCGTTGTTTAAAAAAGGCTCGCCAGTCGCCAATACAACAACTCTTGACTTTTGTTATGCAAAATGATGGCACCTTTCTCAAACTTTATTTCATTAATTCGCATTCGAAATGTCATGTCTAAGTTTATTTTGTTTATTTCAAAATTTGTTAAATTTTATTTCAAATAAAGTATAATAATGTGTTTGTAACAAATAAAATTCAATAATCACAATGAAAATCGACCTCTAATATAATAACCAAAACATCAATATATGACCTTTGCTCTGTTATATTGGAGGCTAAGCTATTCAAATTTTGAATTGTAACCCATATCCGGTTGCTCTCAAGCCCGCTATTTGGTTACCCACTACATGCTGTGGACTTTTGCCCACCAACCAAAAATAACGACATTTGATAGAGTCATCTAAAATTAGGATTTATTTTTTTATTAATCATCCACAAAATGACGCTCATTGCTCAATCCTGTAAATAAAGTTTTAATTTGTTTCTCGACTTTCTTTTTTTATGTTATATTTTTCTCTTTAAAAAGATATTTATTAAGCCTTAATTCTTTGATTTTAATGTAGTCCGTATACAATATTTATTTTATAATTGCCTTTGAAGGAAAGAACAATTAATTCCAATTTATCTTTAATTTGACCACTACAGTATCGACATTCAAGTCGGGAGGTGATATCTCTATATGTCAGTACTGTATTAGTCAATCGACCAACTTACCATGAAATTAACTTCATGATAATCGAATCCCAACGATATCATGTCATTATATAAGCCTAACTAGCGTAAGCTGCTAATCAGGCAAAGCAGCCTATACACTATAACATTGGTAATATTAAATAGGGGTGTAAACGGTATTAAACGGATACGGATACACGTATATCCGTATTCGTATTCGGAAAACTAATTCGCTTATCTCGTATCTCGTATTAAATGATCCCGTGGATTTAAAAATATTATCCGTGATTCGGTATTGAAAAAATATTGAATACGGATAATATCCAATTCTGAATTTATTTTATCCGAATAGACAAATTATTCGGATATCCAGAATATCCGAATTCGATTTATCAAGAACTCTAATATAAAATTCATTCAAAATATTTAAAAAAAAAATTAAAGTTTAAATCATACATATTAATTAAACACAATTTAATATTTAAACCATACATATTAATTAAACATCCTAATCATAAAGGGAGGAACATGCTAATTGACGTTTTGGGTGAAAATAAAAAGATTCAATAATGTAACCGATACTTTGTTTGATGGATCAAATTGAAATTAAAACCTCAATATTATTCTTTCAAATTTTATTAAATAATAAAAAAGAGAAATAAATTAATATTTAATAAATGAATAGTAATATTTATGGGAGATTTATTTATTATTTATCCTCAATAAATAAATTACATGATTATAAGAAATTATTTGATTTCATTGTATTTATGGAGAGTGCGAGTTATAATGTATGTGTGACAACTAGTTAATCTAACTTGATTCAAAATTGACATTGAACTTATTTTACATATTTGGACTTCTAGTTTCTAAATAATTAGGCAAATGAAAGTGATAAATACTCTCTCCACCCAAAAATTCATAAACGTGAATTAATTTATTTAACTCTCCCTTCTAGATTAATTTTAAATTAATTCAGACCTAACACATTTTAACAATAAAATTATATTGTCCATTGCTCTCGCCTCTCGACCGTTGTCCTTAAACGTGTGTGTATATATATATAAATATATATTAATAGTTTATATAAATGAATGTAAGTGATTAATTAATGAATGTAAGTTATTAATATATATGTGTGTGTATATTGTATATATATATGTAAGTTATTAATTAATTAATGGAAGTTATTAATACATATGTATATATATAATAACTTATATATATAAATGTATATGTAAGTTATTAATTAATGAATATAAATTAAAGTGATTAATTAATGAATCTAAGTTATGATTTATTAATATATATATATATATACACACGTATATATTAATAACTTATATAAATAAATGTAAGTGATTAATCAATGAATGTAAGTTATTAATAAATACATATATTATATATATATATATTAAATTATTAACAACTTATATAGGTAAATTATTAATTAATAATTTACATTAATTAATGTAAATATTAAGTGTGTGTATATATATATATATATATATAAGTTATTCGGATACGGATTCCAGATATCGGAATCCGGATATCCGTATCCGCCGGATATATTTACGGACGGATGTTAATCGAATACGAATACGCCTATATCCGTATTCGTATCCGTTTATTTACGGATACCTTTAAACCGAATACAGATATATTCATTTTTTTTCGAATACGAATAATATCCGTTTTTTTTTCGAATACGGATGCGGACGAATACAAATTTTTCGGTTACCATTTACAGCCCTAATATTAAATATGTTATTATTCTTTCAACAGAGAGTCAAAGATTTTAATTAGATTCAATACATTACTATTAATATTATATTTTTTAAAATTGTTAATTACTCATTTAATAAATTGTACATCAATAAAATTTAAACTTTTAATTATTCATTCCTGATTTCTTATAAATATATTCAATTAATATACATCTTTATTAAAATTCTTAATTTTACAAATTTTTATCAATTTATATATTATATTTTTTATTTTTAATATTTAACATAAAAAAAAATTGCTTGATCGGACCAGCCTAGGCATGCATTGACTGGTAGACCTTAATAGGTTGAACTTCGGCGCCCCAAATCTGGCCTTTCCTGGCCGCCTTGGTCTGGTCAACACCTAAGGCCTGACAGACCTAGGTTGAACCATACCAAGTCGATCTGTTGTACATCACTAGTTGTAAACATAATGTTATGAAAATATAAAAATAAATATAATTCTTAGGTGGATAAAACATTATTCAAAAAAGATAAATAAAAAAATTACATTAACCTCCCATCAATTTGCAAACCTAATTTTAAATATATAAGTGACGTATAAGTTTTAAGCGGGGTAAATAAATGAATTTTAGTGCAAGAGAAATCAAATAAAAATCTAAGTGATTTTTAAAATTTACTTTTAAAAATTTATACTGAAAAATAAAATGGTGATATTAGGAGTCTTAAATTTTTGGTGTCAAAAAATGTCTCAAATGATGTGTCACTATAATATTGGTTGAATACATGATCGGATATTTCATAAGTTGTTATTAAAAAAAACAATGACATGACCCATTTAAGATCAAAATTTTGATCAAACTCTCATTACTCAAAATAAAAGGGGGAGAAGGGTCAAAAATGCCCCCAACTTTTACCGCGATGTCTACCGAGCACTCAATATTTTTTTTTTGTCCAAAAATACCCTTAACGTTATATTTTTTGGGTCGATCGTGCCCCTGCCGTTAATAAATCTGCCAACTAGACTAACGGGTGTTAATGTGACTGACACGTGCCTGACACGTGATAATATTTGCTTACGTGTACAAAAAATCATTAAGACAAATAATTAAAAAATTCATTTTTTATTAATTATTTATTTTATTTTTCTTTAAAACAAAACAAATAATTAATAAACAAAATAAATATTTATATTTAATAAACAAAATCTAGATCTAGACCTCAAATCAAAAAAACCCACCTCCCCACTAATTTTCTTGTTCATCTTGTTCCGGCGGACTCCCTAAATTATCTCTCTTTCTATTCATTATTTTCGCTGAATATAACAAGGAAGAAAGCTGATTTTTTAGTGATATAATCTTTGTGCAAAATGGTTCAGGTCAAGGAATTGTATCCTTTCTTATCCACAATTGTTTTATATGGGTATTTAGTTATATGCGAGATTTGTTGTTTGTATGTTTCTGCACTTTTTTGGATTTCTGAGTTTCATTTGGCTGCTGAGGAAGAGTAAAGAAGAAGTGGATTTTCCATCCATTTGATGGGGAGTCAAAGTGCTAGATCTAGATTGAGAAAATTTTGAGTACACCAGAAATCTAGATCTAGATTGAGAAAATTTTTATTTTTGAAAAATAAATTTATACCTTCAAAATCAGATCTGGATATTTTTAACATTTATTTTCGAACTAACATCCAAATAATGAAGGGATCAAAATCAGATCTGGATTTGCAATCAAATATCCATTAATGATAGAAGAACGAAGAACAAAGGAAGAAGAAGACCCAAAATCACCATGCTTTGCAATCACCATGCTTTCCGGTGGGGACTTCCTTCCATCTATTTTTCTTTGCTTTTTTCGATTTGGGATATGGTGTTAGAGTTAGGGACGGAGTGGACTGCAGCTACTCCTGTTCATCTTCGAATTCTAGAGGAGAGAGGAAGGAGGAACAAATTGACTGAGAATCTTTTCTTGCTACTCCCTGCATCATCTTGATTTAATAATTGTTAAAATAGTATATATTAATATTTAGTAAAATAATTTTAGTATGTAAAAAGTATATAATACTAATATTTAGTAAAATAATTTTAGTATTTTAGTATTTTTTTAATTAATAAAATAATTTGAATTTTAGTATTTTAGTATTTTTTAATTTGATTTTTTAGTATTTTGAATTTTTAATTAGTATTTTAATATTTTTAATTAGTATTTAGTATTTTAATATTTTCATGTAAGCGTACCACGTAAGCAATTTGGACGGATGTTAGTCTAGTCAAGATCTCGTAATTTAGTAGCGAGAGCACGATCGACCCAAAAAATATAACGTTAAGGGTATTTTTGGACAAAAAAAAAGAGTATAGGGTGTTCGGTAGACATTGCGGTAAAAGACGAGAGCATTTTTGACCCTTCTCCCAAATAAAAGGTTGGATATTTGTAGGAATGATATTGAAATTTTTTGTTTTAGTGTTGTTGAATACTCCCTCCGTCCTAGGATAAAAATCCTAGTGGACTTTTTATGTATATTCAGAAGAAGAATAAAATGACAAAATTGCTCATACTAATATGTCATTAATCATTTCCAATGTAGGTGAGAGAGTGATTTTTTAGCTTTTCAATTCAAAATATTTTCAGCTCATAACTAATTATACTTATTGAATATGGAGAGAGAATTAAAATAAGAAAAATATGAGATATTTAACGCTAAGGGTATAGTAGGAAAAATTATGTAAAAATTTAATTATTAAAGAAAAATGGACATTTAGCATGAGACTATTTAAAATAGTAATAATGACTTTTAACTTGGGACAGAGAAAGTAATATTTTAATACATAATATTTTTTCTGTTTTTACTGTCAGAATATCCATGTTGACGAGCAACACAACAAGTGCAACACGGTAAAAAAACATAAAACTAACCATGAATGGGCACGATAGAAATGACATTGTATTTTTAAGAGTTTTGCTATATATTACGAAAATTTTCAATTAAATTATGATTACGATATATATGTGTATATGAGATAAATATAAATTAAGAAGGGTTCTATTTTTTATTTATTCTATCTTATCGCATAAATTTTCATGTTGGTCGAAATTCAAATATATTAAATATTTATCGACATGTATATCATTTTCTTATTTTAAATTACCTTTAGCTAGAATTGATGAGTTTAAATTTTATTTGTTGATTTCCAAAGTTGTAGATTTATCAATGATTCTTGCTCTGAGTCTAAGAATTTGTCATAAAAAAATGAAGAAGTTACCAATATAATTTTAGGGGTGCAAAAGGTTAGTTATTTGATCACTAAATTAATTATTTCATTGAAAATCCTACTATGTATTATAATAAATTTACGTTAAATTATAATAGTAAAATTTATTTATATATAAAATTAATAAAAATTATAAAAAAAACTTCATTTATTATACATTTTTAAAAAATAATTATCAATATATCATTTTCCTTTCACTGAGCAGTACCCGCGAACGGGCAACATTGCAACAATGATAGATGAGTTTGACTTGAGCGCCCAATAAATAAAAAGCTTACGATTCAACGCACCAAGAACTAAGGAAAAAGGGAGGAAAAAAGCCCCAAAACAGCTGAGAACCGCTTTGCGAGGACTCTTCCTTTTTGATGTTAAACTAAAAGGTACCTTTTCATTTTCACTCATCTGTACTTTTGTTCATGTATCAAGCAATATATTTGATGGTTGGTTATTGATTATATACCCAACTAGAGAATTTTATTTGGGATATTTTTTAGGTGGTGCCAATTTTGAATATGTTGTTTTCATGGCGATGTTATGAAATTCTTGATTTGCTATCAATTGCTTTTTGATTTTTTTAGCAAGTTTTTATTTTTTATTCTGATATGATCATATTGGCTTATTTGATTCTAGTTTTATTTCTAATGGATTTAGTTTTCAGTAGAAGTAATGGTTCCATCTTTTGCAGATTGTTTTGGATGTTTTATGTTCTTTGATTATATGATTCCCTGTAAATGGATGATAAAATGTTTATTGAATCAACAATAACATGAGCTGTGTACCAGGTATTTACAGTGTAATTCATTAGATGAAATAGGCAAATTCTGATATAAGCACGTGACCTGATTTTTGAGGAGTTCTATTGATTTCTTTAGTTGCTTGTGTTGTAAACTTATTTTAAAAACCAGTAATTCATACTGGAAAATGATATAGCTGCAGCCAAGGGCAAATCCAGATTAATCTGTCAAGGGGCACAGATTAATATTCTATTTTCTATTTTTTTTTTCAGTTTCTCCAATAGCGGCTAGACTGGATCCGCGCGAAAGATTTCTTGTTCCAACTCTAGGCACATCAGTTGTTAATTATGATGCTCATTCATTATGTGAACTAATTGAACTTAAAACTGAATTTTATGCTCCTTTGCTAACAAACCAAGCTTGAAAAATGGTGAGCTGGGCTCATTAACATACATGTTTTAGTGGTTAAACTACAAATGTCAAATTGTTGCCCTTTTTTCATATATGATTTGCTAAAGTTTAAATAGTACATTTAATTTAGTAAACTTATATAAATCCTACATTGTTTTGAATAATTTTGATGTAATATCCTGTAACTAAGCTACTTTTTTCAAGTTTCAACTTTTAAGACATTTATAATTATTTTAAATCTTATCGAACTAAGCTTGTGAGTTAATGTGCTTGGACTGGCCTTGTATTATGCTTGGTATGTGCTTGTAAGTTAGGTAAATGACCTGAGCTTGAAATTCCTTTTTAGTCCCTCCAGAAAGGTGTGTTTTTACTCGACTCATTTCATGTGGAGTCTTCATCCCTAATGGTAATCTCTTATGAAGATGTGGGTGTTTAGCAGTTCTTCAGTTCTTCTGGTGTATTGTGCAGGGACGGAGCTAGCTTGGGACTTGGGATACCCTGAATTTTTTGAATTTTTTTTTAAGCTTATATAATTTTGATATTTTTACTTTAGACCATATGTAAAAAATAAAGTACATATAATATTCTTTGAAAAAGTATAAGAAAATACTAACTCTTCCAAAAATAAGAGTTACTTTAACAAAAAAATTAAGTCAATTTGAAATATGGGCAAACTATAAGTGTCACTCTTTCCATTTTTTGAGTATCATTTACACGAATATCAAAATTTATGATCTCTCTTTACTATACTTTGTGTTCTATAAATTGTCCATATCTACTACTATCTAAAGAAATCTTATTTTAGTTCAAAAGTATACAACTATCTAAAAAATTTGGACTGGGCGTGTGTCCAGAACTCACTAAATTATTCGTGACTTTATAGTATTATATTCTGGCAAAAAAATTTCTGGCTTCATACCTGATGTTGTGCAATTCTGTCTTTACCTTATTTTCTTATGTGATTGGACTTCGATATTTAAGGCATTTGGGCTGGTTCTATTTAAACTCAAAGGCTTAGTCTTTTGCAGATTTCCATTTATTTGTTCACTTAAAATGAAAATGTAGCAGGTATTAATCTCTTGGAACAATTCCTGAGGAGTACAAGCAAAGTCTTACCACGTGCGGCACTGGCCCAACGGCGTTTATGCTTGAAGTATATTGTGTAGTACTAATCAAAAGAAAGGAAAAAAAGATAAGCATAGTGTTTAGTAAAGTCTACAAATTTATTTGGTCATTGATGTGGCCATTATATGTTCTCGTGAACAAGCTTTTGTGGACGGATGAACAGTATGATCAACAACCAGATGATGACCTTTTTTGTTCGGTTGAATCCTTTCCATTCAGACAGTTAGTTATGAGTGGGAATTATAATGCTGCACTCTTGCCTCGCTCACACTTTGTGGATGTAAGTCTCTTTAATTTTTATTCATACCTAATTAATTTATTTTCATTATTTTGGGTGTTCTATTGCCGCGGAGTATCTTCCCAATCAACATTCTTACACATATATAAAGACCAACTGGAGCTGCATTTCAGTGATTTATTTCCGATAATCCTCAGTTCTATTACTTGTATCTTTGATCTTTTTTCCTTCAGATCAATTGAGGTGTATGCTTGTTCATAGGTCCCACACATAAACCAAAAAAGAACATGGGATTGTGGTCTTTATTGTGTTTTGATGGTCTTGAAAACTCTTGGAATCAAAAACTATAAAATTCAGCATCTGGAAAAGCTCTGTTGTACAACCAGGTGCGTTCCTCTTCACAAAAGATTAAACTTTTTATATATTCTTTCCTTCACATCATTTTATTAGCTTTGGATGGGATGTAATGTCCAACTCTCTGCTATGAAAATTATGTTGAATAAATTATACAAGAACGTGCTATTGCATAGAATAAAATAAAATCAATAATCATATATTAAGTACTTACATGAATTGAGAGAAGCCATCTTGTATGTATCAAGCTTCCGCTGCGCTTAAGGGTGAAAGTCTTCAATTGCCTCTCTCAATCTTAGGATGGATGTATAGGTGTGTATAAAGTTCTTGAGACGACAATTGGGACCAAACCCTAACTGTTTTATTTATAGATTAGTTAAGGGTCAAAATCGTCCATCAAGATTATGAAACCTTAGGGCCTATTATGCCAAATACTATTAGGAATATTATTTATAGGCCACAAATTAATTACCAAACTCATAAATAAAGTGATTAAATTAATACAATATGTAAGCCCAATAACTCCATAAATAGTATAGGCCACATAAGGAATAAAATATTTTAACATTCTCCCACTTGACCGAAATACTATTTATATACAAAACATAACGCTTACAATCATTAATTTGGCCAAGTATTAATTTAATGTCTACATTCTGTTCAAATAAAAATACAAATGCGAATTAATACAATCTTTGTGTCATTATTAACACAAGATCCCCATTAGTTACACAATTAGTACTTTTATTATAACAAAGATTAACATTAAGCATAACAGGTATGAATAGAGTTTACATAAGTGGTAATAGATTAAACTCATTCATATGGTCCAAAATATTACCGTACCGTTTGCTCATAAGTTCTCAAGTGTGCACAATAAAGAGAATAGCAAACCATAAACATAATGTGAAGTTCAAAACAATGAGCTCAAAATTGTTGTCTTACATCAAAATAACTTACTAATTAAGACTACCAGTTAAACCCATGCCGGCAACATGCTCTAAAAAGAGCTTGGGTGGTAAGCCTTTCGTAAGTGGATCCATTTAACATATCATGCGTATTAATATATTTAATGACAATGTTTTGATCTTCAACTCTTTCCCTGACAAATAAGTACTTAGTGTCGAGGTATAGTCCAGCACCACTATAAATGGTGCTGTTGAAAAAACTAACAACATAATTATTATCACAAAATACTTTTAATGGTCTTGAAATGGAATCCTGAAATAAGATTCCTTAATAATATGGTGTGACAAGTAGCATGATAACAAGCCACATATTATGCCATCATCGTAGAAGTGGTAGTTAACTTCTGCTAATGAGTTCTTCACGAAATAGGGCCTCTTGAAAGCATAAAGATGTACCCTGATGTAAATTTCTTTTCATCTTTACACTTAGCAAAATCAGAATCAGAATAACCAACAACTTCAAGGTTATCTGTTTTTCTAAATTTAAGCATAATATCCTTAGTATAAGTAGCGTAAAACCTTTTGGTTCGCTTTACAGTGATGATCCAAACTTGGATTTAACTTGTAACATCCAAGCATGCCGATTACATCTGTTATATCCGGGCGTGTACGAACTTGAGCATACATAAGACTCCCAACCACAGAAGTATAGGGAATAAGATTCATTTGATCACGTTCAAGGTGATTCTTAGGACATTGATATGAGCCAAATTTGTCACCCTTAACAACAGGGGCGACAGTAGGGGAGCAATCTTGCATGTTGTATTTGTTAAGAACTTTGTCAATATAAGCTCTTTGGGACAATCCTAATATCCCGCAAGACCTATCTCGATGAATTTCAATACCTATAACATAAGAGGTTTCACAAGAGATCCTTCATATCAAAATTTCGAGAAAAAGAAGCGTTTGGTCTCATGCAACATGTCTAAGTTATTACTTGCAAATAATATATCATCAACATACAAAACAAGAATAATAAATTTACTCTCACTGACCTTTAAGTATATACATTGATCCACTTTATTTTTTCTTAAAATCAAAATTACTCACCACCTCATGAAACTTAAGATACCATTGTCGAGAAGCCTGTTTTAACCCATATATGAACTTCTTAAGTCTACATACCATATGTTCCTTGTCTTTAACCAAAAACTTCTGGTTGTGCCATATAGACATTCTTATGCAAGTTACCATTAAGGAATGCAGTTTTAACATCCATCTGATGTAACTCTAAATCATAATGAGCTACTAAAGCCATGACTATTCTAAATGAATCTTTCCGGATATCGAGAAAAAGTTTCATTATAATCCACACCTTCCTTTGAGTGAAAACCTTAGCAACAACTAATCGAGCTTTATTCCTTTCAACGTTCCCTTTAGGATCTAATTTGTTCTTATAGACCCACTTGCAACCAACAGATTTAAAACCTTTTGGTAATTCCTCAAGATCCCTAACGTTATTAAGCTCCATTGATTTCAACTCATCATTCATGGCTTTAAGCCATTGAGTTGATTGAGCACTCGTAATGGCCTCTTTATAGAAGATAGGATCATTAATTTTACTTAAATCATAGTCAATCTCATTAAGATATGTTATAAAATCATCAAAATTAATAGGCTTTCTAGGTCTTTCGGACCTACGTAAAGGCTGCACAATTTCATGAATATGATTTTCAATAATGTGAGGTTCAACATTAGGTGGTGGCTCAGCTATCTTAGGGGCATCATTCACTTCAATAGGAGGTTGTTGTGCCTCACCCTCTTGAATTATAGGATTAGAAACATAAAACATGTTTTCTTTAAGATCAATTTTTCTAGGCTCACCACTCCCACTTAAATCACCATTCTCTAAAAACTCTGCATGCCTAGTCTCAACAATTCTAGTAGTATGCGAGGGATAGTAAAATCGAAAATCCTTAGATCTCTCAGGATATCCAATGAAATAACAACTAATGGTTTTAGAGTTAAGTTTTTTTATTTGTGGATTAAAAATCTTAGCCTCGGCTGGACAGCCCCACACCCGTAAGTATTTTAAACTAGGTTTCCTACCTGTCCAAATTTCATAAGGAGTGTTAGGGACAGATTTGCTAGGAACCCGGTTTAAAATATGAACAACTGTCTTTAATGCCTCAGTCCACAAAAATACAGGTAAGCTAAAATTGCATAACATACTACGTACCATATCCATAAGGGTACGATTTCGCCTCTCAGCTACACCATTCTGCTGCGGTGTACCAGGCATTGTATACTGAGTGACGATTCCATTTTCTTGACAAAATAAGGCAAATGGGCCAGGACTATGACCTGTATCGGAGTGTTTACCATAATACTCTCCGCCTCTATCTGATCTCACTACTTTAATTTTTCGGACAAGTTGATTTTCAACTTCAACCTTGAAAACTTTAAACATATTTAGTGATTCAGATTTTTCATTAATCAGGTACACATAAGTATAACGAGAATAGTCATCAATGAACGTAATGAAAGATTTGTGTCCACCAATTTCTGGAGAAAATGGTCCACATATATCAGTGTGAATCACCTCAAGAAGTGCACTACTTCTTGTTGCTCCTTTTTTATTACCTTTCACAAATTTTCCTTTTATACATTCAATACAATGGTCAAGATCAAAAAAATCTAGTGAATGAAGAATTCCATCCTTTATAAGACGTTGCATTCTGTCTTTTGAAATATGGCCTAAGCGTTGATGCCATAATTTTGAAGAATTCTCATTATCTAGTTTTCTCTTATTTCCACTTTTAGAGGTATTTTCTGTCACATTCATTGTTAACAAGGATTCAGCAAAGACATTATCCAAATTTATCTTATAGAGGTTTCCCTCTAAAGAGCCAGAACCAATAACATGAGAGTAATGATAAATAATTATTTTATTATTCCCAAACTTAAACGAAAATCCATCAACGTCAAGTTTAGATACAGAAATTAAATTCCGTGTCATACTGGGAACATAAAGTGTATCATATAAATACAAGATGAAACCACTCTCCAAAACTAAAGGAAGAGTTCCTACAGCTTCAACTTGTATAGACTCTCCATTGCCAACTTTAATGATTCTTTCCCCCTTTCAGAGTGTCTTCTTTGAAAAGAATCCATGCAATGATTTAGTAATGTGAACCATAGCACCAGTGTCAAGCCACCATGTATTAGAAGGAACATCAATTAGAAAGGATTCATAAGTTACATAATTGATGGACGATATACCTTTCTTTTCAAGTCATTCTCTTAATTTAGGACATTCTTTCTGAATATGTCTTTGCTTCTTACAGAAGTGACATTTAGGACATGCCTCAGAGTTGTTACCTGAATAATTTGCCTTACTTGTTTTGATAGAAATTGGATTATCCTTATTCTTAAAACCTTTGCCATTTTTTTATAAGTCTTCTTCTTATAGGATCCAGTGGTAGTCAAATGAGCAACATTAGGTTTTTCAACCTTAAGCCTTTCTTCATCTTGGATGCACATGGAGATTAACTTGCTCATCTTCCACTTTTCTTTCTGCGTGTTATAATTGATCTTTAATGGATTAAACTGTGCAGGAAGAGAAGTCATAATGAAATGAATAAGAAAACCCTCAGAAATCGCCATGTTCATACCCTTTAATTTAAAGGCCATGTTGTTGATCATCATCATAATGTGCTCGCGCACTCCACTAACCCCATCATACTTGCTAGTGAGCATTTTCAAAATAAGGGTACTTGCATGAGTTTTAGAAGAACTCTTAAATTGTTACTCGACTGAAGTTAAGTACTCTTTAACATTCTCAAAGTCAGGAATGACTCCTCGAATGGCTGTCGTGATAGAGTTTTTCATAATCATAAGGGACATGCGGTTGGATCGCTCCCACTTTTCATTAGTAGATTTTTGCTCAATTGAGCTAGTAGTCGTAAATGGAGCGGGATGATCCACTCAGAATGCATAGTCCAAATCCAAAATGCCCGCGAGAACAATTTTCACTTTCTCTTTCCAAACAGTAAAATTAGTTCCATTCAAGGCTTCAATTCCAGAGAGATACCCAGAAATACTAGTTGGAGTCAATGTCGAAACATAATCAAGCTCATAAACATGCTTACAAAAAATTAAAAGAAATCCACAATGTACAACAATAATTAATAATTAATCATAATAAAAACCAACTGTAGGGCAAGCAGTTAGTTACATAAAATCTATTTACAACACCCAAAATAAATTTTAATAAGATGTTGGTGCATAATTATCAATATTTCGTTGGTCCAATTAATAATATGCTAATAACATCCCCATAATATAATGCAAAACACATTTATCCACGCATCACCGTTGGGCAGAAACGAAATAAACATGTTACTTATGCAATAAAATTTCATTTAATAAATTCTAATTCTAAATTTTCTGTTGGGTAAAATTAAAATCTTTATTTATTAAATGTAATATTATGTGACTTTTTTTAATCTTTAATTGTTTCAATTAATAATCCTCCGTTGGGCTGATTATTAATTTTAACAATAAAAGAGTCAGCATACATGTAAATTATTATTATGATCAAACTCAATTTTCTTTAAACATATTAATCAAGTTTGAAAATTAACATTATTTAAAATTTACATGTAACAACTTAAAGCCCCCTAATAATATATCACATCATGTTCAAAATTTTAAATTAAAATATATAATTATGAACATGAATTGATTATAAAATAATCACGTTAATTTTAACATGAATACATGAGGGCATAATAATATCATAATATTATCTAAACATAATAAATAATAAATTTAACATATATTATTTTAATATTCATGTTTTACATTCATACGCATTATAACAATTATGAACAATAAAACTTAAAACGTAAAATTGATTAATATACTATATATATATATATATATATATATATATATATATATATATATATATATATATAAAAGACTCATTCAAAAAGCCGGGGACATATGGGACATTGTCGATGAATTACAAAACTTTAATATATAAGACTTCTTTTCGGGACATGAACTTCTTTTTGGTAATAATCATCATGATCAGTTACAAAACTTTAAAGTAATCACAGTACGTTAACATATATAATACACATGTTAATATTAATGGAACATGTCCCTGTCGGCTGGCATCATTCATATATATATATATATATATATATTAACGTACTTATATATTTTCGAAAACAACATGATTTAATTATTCTACGACATTAAAATTTGTAACATAATAACATAAATAATTTATTCTATACAATAACGTAACCATAGCTCTGATACCAGATGTTGAATAAATTATACAGGAACGTGCTATTGCATAGAATAAAATAAAATCAATAATCATATATTAAGTACTTACATGAATTGAGAGAAGCCATCTTGCGGAAGCGCTTAAGGGTGAAAGTCTTCAATTGTCTCTCTCAATCTTAGGATGGATGTATAGGTGTGTATAAAGCTCTTAAGACGACAATTGTGACCAAACCCTAATTGTTTTATTTATAGAATAGTCAAGGGTCAAAATCGTCCATCAAGATTATAAAACCCTAGGGCCCATTATGCCAAATACTATTAGGAATATTATTTATAGGTCACATAATTAATTACCAAACTCATAAATAAAGTGATTAAATTAATACAATATGTAAGCCCAATAACTCCATAAATAGTATAGGCCACATAAGGAATAAAATATTCTAACAAATTATTTGAATAATTCCATTGAGTTATTGTTGGAAATCCTGTGTGTGATTGGGGAAATTTCATTTTGCTCGAGGACTTGTTTTTATTAATCCTGAGTGGGCAGGCCCAGAACTGAAAAATGGAAGACAATGTATGGGATAACCATCCACAAAGAGAAACTGAACTTAACCGTTCCAATCAAACCTATACCCAAGCTCTCTCAAATGCCAGTACTTATCTTGTAAAGATTGTCACACCCCTATATCCAAGCTCTCTCAAATGCCAGTACTTATCTTGTAAAGATTGTCACACTTTTGGGGTGTGCTCAACTGTAACACTCCAGTCCCACATTGGGAGCATGTGAGATAATTTGATATGTATACAAGGTTTTAAGCTTTTCCCATACTTCTGGTACTTATAAAGTTTAGGAACAGTCTCATAGTTTACGAATCAAGGCTAATTCACCAATATAAGCGCTAGGAAATTGAGAACTTTTTGTATATTGACTCTTGGAATATGTTAATATGTCTTGTAATATACTTGGCTTTTTCTACTAGCTTTTGGGGATTGATATTTCCACACCTCACATGAATAGTAAATGAGATCTAGGAATATTTTCTAGTAGGGATGAATTTTAACTAATTTTTTGTTGTTGAAGTTAAATAAAGAAAACTTGAATTAATCATAATATAGGGGTTTCATTTGAGAGATTTTGAGTAGTCTCATCGACTCAGATGGATTGTGATGTTGATGATTCATTTTTGGAACATTTGAATTTTAACCACATGTCATAAATGCTTAAATCAATCAAAATACAAGTATACAACAGCCCCAAACAAACAATTATTTTATGCAACATAAATAGAATTCTATAATATACAACAAATAAATATTGATAATCCAAACTAAAAAATGAATTTCAAAATAAAAAACATTTAGATACAATTTAGAAACTTACTTCGGTTACTTGTCATAGTTCAATTTGAATGATTCCTCAAATGATTAAACCCTCAAACCAAATTTGCTTTCTATATTCAAACAAAATCATGAATTAATTTCAAAGGATAAACCAGTTTTGGTATTTTTTTTATCTCAAATAACCTTTACTTGAAATAAGAGAAACAAGCTATCAAAATTTTTTACTCAGAACACTAAAAATTATGCAGGGTCGATTAGTTAGATGCATTCTTACTTATAATTTGCTTTTAATGTCATAACATCTGTCAAATAACAGGAACTTGTGTATTATTTTATAATGTCAAACCACATTCCTTTCGAACTTCATTGGGTTCAAATTACAATGGACTTAAACTTAAACAACAAAGACCAAGTTACAACTTTCATGATTCAATTGGAGTAAACTTTGAGTGAGAAAAATAAAATGTAAAAATTTACAATTCCAACAGCCACTTCAATTAATCAGATAATAGCCAATAGTAAGTCTAAAAGGATTATCTTCTAAATTAAAAACCTCTGAGATACAACGCTCTAAAGTGAAATTAAGAACTATATTGAACTTATTCGAATCAAAAACTAGGAGAAATCAACAAATTACAAAGAAACAACAGTGAAATAATCGAAATATTGACAATTGTACTCACCGGAAGTCCCCAGCCCACAACAAATTCAAATAAATTTAAACTATCAAACAAAAAAAAGCCGTAATTAGTTACCTCTTAAGTCCAAAATATAACAAATACATCAAATAAATTGAATTGGGTTAAACCTCAAGTTCCCAACCAACAATAAATTCAAACAAACTACAAATTTTAAATTATCAATAAAAAAGCCCTAATTTAGTTACCTTTAAAGTCTGATTACTTTGATATGCCCAAGAGGTAGTGTCGTAGTGGAGATGTAGAAGAAGTAGTGGGCCTAGTGGCGGAGAAGCAGAGATGTAGAAGTAGTGGTAGAGTCGTGGAGGCAGAGATATAGAAGACAGAAGCAACTAGCAACCAGAAGCACAATGAAAAGCAGAAGCTGAATGAAAAGTTACAAAATCTGTACTTGTATTTAGAATATGTATGAATTTTTTTTTTGCTCTCTCCAAGTTTAACTCTTTCATTAATCTGCCCCTTGAGTTTATTAACTTACATAACTGCCCCTACCCCTATACCTATATAAAAAAAATTCCAGCATAGACAGCTGCTTATGTTGCCCTCGAATAGATCCGCCCCTGCATGTGAGTGAAATTTTGTGGAAATAACAGTTTCCTAGCTTCTTCCATACATGAGCTTCTTGATGTCTCATCTTCATCTCCCATCACACACACACACACATATTTTAAACTCTCCCTCCATTCCAAAATATAGGATAAGTTTGACTTTTCAAATTTAATTTAAAATATACAGAATTGATGTGATTCATTTAACTTTTGAAAACAACACATCTTATAATTAGTAGTACTATTTAGAGACTTACAATTTTCATTATTGTATTGTCTGAAACTAAATTAATTCATAGAAATTTTGAATATGAAAATATCTCAAATTAACATCAAAAAGTCGATATCAAATGGATCTGTTGGTTCACCAATCATTGGTGGTTCTAGAACCGCTAAGCCTACGTTACATGCAATAGTCCCTATATTTTGGAATGGAGGGAGTATATCTGACCATTTTTGACATTGTTACTGGATGCAAATATGGTGTGTGATCTTGATGTGTAATTACATGAACATATGTATGCACAAATGGATTGTATCTGTTGTCGCCAGTTTGGCGCTTTCTAGTAGCTGCAAATTTGATAACTATTTTTGAGATATACACACGCATGCATGCATTGGTAACTCATAATTGATTATACGCTGTCATGCTGTTTGCAGTATTTGGACCGTAGATCTGGCATATCTGTTGCAGAAGTTTGCTGTTAGTTTTTCCTACTTCACCGTAACACTAGGAGCAAACCCAAACTTTTCTGCGGAGATATTTTACAAGGTGGCATCTTTTGTTACAAGCAGAATTCTGTATATCAGTAACCGATTTGTATAATTAGATTACTCATTTAAGAGTTGCATTACTTATATGTGCTTTATATTTTTTTGATTAGTTACATGCACTTTATCGTGCAAGCCATAGAGCTTGGCTCGTAGTCTCTAAAGTGAGCATGCTCAGAAATGCTGTTGTTTAACTATTGGCATTTGCAAAAAAAAAAAAATTATGCTATGTTAGACAATGCTTTTCACGGATCATCTGTCCAATGATTTGGTTACTATTTGGGGAGCCTCAGTAGTTTTGTGGGTGTTCATGTATAACCAAGAAATAAGACAGAACTAGGATGATGGTATTTGAGAGTATGTGTTAAGAGTAACGCTAGGTTAATTTCGTTGTTTATTTCATAGGTAGAGTATCTTTCATTATATCCCTCACATGTCATGTTCATGAGTGTGTAGATGTAAGTCAAGTCTTTTGGTGCATGTTAGTGTAAGAGGTGGAGTTCATGTTTGATACTTTGATTTAATTGATCAGTCACGAGACTGCTGGGCCATATTGCATACATCTATATCATACATTACACTGGTTCAAGTTCAAATAAGGCAACAAGAGAGGACTGATGTTTTGAAACAGCTGAATGCATTTTAGATACGCAATCTATATAATCTACCCCTACCAAGGTTGGACTTTTGGCATGCTGTGTTACCAATACTGAGACGATCATCATTTGTAGAGACGTTGTTTATATGCATATTGATATTTGCATACCTCTATTTCTTATTCCCATGACTGCTGTATGGGAAGATTTAGCTTAATTTACTTTATATAACGAGAGTGACTTGAACCTTTCACGTTGTGGATGCTTCTTTTGCTAAACATACTTCTTGTTGTTGTTGCTTACGGTACTTAAAAGAGTATTTTGTAGGAGCAATTGCCTAACGATCTAGATCGAGTGGATATGCTATTTCAGAAAGCAATGGATGCTGGAATTAATATAGAGGTACAACCTATTACTATTTAAGATGAGCTTTAATGATCGTTGACCTTTTGTTTTCTTGACATGCCTCTCTTAGTTTTGTTTGTTCAGTTTGTTAAAATTATTTTCACATATTTATACGAATGACAATAGATTGAAAATAGTTTTAACTAGGTTTAATCATTTCTTGAGTTGTAACATTTAACTTAATGTAAATTGTTCTCGAAGTTTTAAATTGATTTATGAGTATAACTATTGATATTAGCCTGGGAATTGGTAAACGTGGCAAGGATAGTCAAGCTGAGAGAAAATCTATCCACAGGAAAGCCTTCACTCTTGCGGATAGAGTGGGTTCTTAAACTTCTTGCGTGATGTTGCAGCAGATGGGCTGGTAGAGTTAAATTTATTTTCAGGTTGCATGAGTGGCAGTCACTGGCGGAATATGGTTTAAAGCATGGAGTCAAGTACGCCCGACTCTTAGAAAATATGTACAAATGATTTAGGTTCATCTATTATTAAGAGAACCAAGAGGTGGGTTGAGGAGTTAATGGCTTCAAAGACTTGAGCATGTTGAAGCAAGTCTTTGAAAATAATAGCGGAGTATGTCCATGAAGTAGGGAGTTGTGGAGGAGGGTGATTAATGGATGCTTTGGAATGTAGCGGTTGCAATTCTAAACCAACACCTAAACCATTAGCTAATTTTACCATTTGGGGCAATATATGTACCCAGTAAAATAAATGGGCCTGACCATATCAAGCTGTTTTTCATGACTAGAGCACATTTCTCTCTCAAATAATTGGTTACTCTTCCTTTTCTCTCCTACCACTTTCCTTCTTTAACAACCTTCTCTCAAAAAATTTCTCTTTTCCTACCTAACTCTTTTGTCTCTCTGTGATTTTATTCCTTCCTTACTTTCTGCCTTTGAGTTTTTGTCCATAGTAATTTTTTCTCTGTTCTCTTTCATGGTCTTCTCTCTCTTCCCCCCACTTTCTATTTTAGGTTGGGTTTCTTCTCATTGTCTCTCTGAAAAACAACGCTGATGACTAATTAAAAAAAGTAAAAAGAAAAAATAAGGGTGATGATTGCTGACAGGTAGCTTATAGTTAAGATGACAAATTTTATTAAAGTTATAGGCATGCACTTACCGTATTATAAGATCTGAGAGAAATTTTGTTATAATAATTTGTCTTGCCCAATGTTATATGAAACCGGTTTGTTTCAGTTCATGGAACCTATATGGAAAAGTGGTACGCTAAATAGGTTAAAATGCGGCAAGTTAGGATAGCTTACGAATGTTATTGTCAAGAATTCTCTTAGAATCTAAATGCAATAAAATAAGTCTTATAGAAGGTTTTTATTTGGATCAGTAAGTTGATTCTTCTATAAATAATTTAGTACAAATGTGCTTATTGAGCATCTAATACTAAGTTAGAATATTGATATTTGTGCAATTATTAATTAAAAAACACTAAGAAATATTCCAGTATGCTAAAATTAGAATATAGGTACGTAAGAGTACCAATATACGATTCGCTATGTAAATACGAGTATCTGGTTACACTGGTCCTGCCTACTGCATGCATTCTGCAACTAAGTTGTTGCTTAATTGTAAAGTGGAGAGTTTATTCCCTAAATAATAGATCAAGTACAAATAAGAGCTGAGCCTTTTATAGACTAAGACTTATGTTATATAAGGAAAGTAAATCAATGACTAGCACATATCACTCCACACATTACTCCTAAAATCATGCTCTTACAATCATGCTCTTGGAATCCTCTAGAATCCCTAACACTCCCCCTCAAGTTGGAGCATGCATATCAATCATGCCCAACTTGTTACAAATATAGGAGATTCGAATTGACCCTAAAGCTTTAGTAAACACGCCAACAACCTGATCGTCGATCTTCACATGATTAGTGGATAATCCCTTGTATCTTTTCACGAATAAATTGACGGTCAACTTCTATGTGTTTGGTTCTCTCATGAAATACTGGATTAGATACAATGTAAAGAGCTGCTTGATTATCACACCAAAGTTGCATAAGTACTAGCTTGTTAAACCTCAATTCGCTTAACAAGTGTTTCAACCATATTAGTTCACATGTTACGTGAGTCATTGCTCTATACTCTAACTCAGCACCGGATCGAGATACAACAGTCTGTTTTTTACTCTTCCATGACACCAAGTTACCTCCAATGAACACACAATTCCCTGTAGTAGACCTCTTATATGTTGGAGATCCAGCCCAATCAGGATCGGAGAATCCTTCAACTCTCATATGACCATGATCATGAAAGACCAATCCACACCCTAGTGCTCCCTTAAGATACTTCAATATCCTCACAACTACAACCCAATGTGAACACCTAGGACAAAATAAGAACTGGCTAACAACACTAACAGGAAACGTAATGTCGGGACGAGTAACGGTGAGATAGTTTTTTTTTCCCACAATTTTAATATTTTATCTTACATTTTTCCAAAATATCTCCCCAATTGTTATTAACTTTTGACTTGAATCCATAAAGATAATAAAGGTCTTTGATCCAAGAACACATCCATATTACTATCCAAAGAAGTCTAAGACATACTTCTTCCGAGATCAAAAAAAGACCTTTAGTAGATTGAAGATTGATATTAAAAAAATATTTCAACTTTCCTAAATATTTGGTTTCAAATTAAGAAACTAAACATAGATTTCAAATTATTCATTATTCTAAATATTGCTTATCAATATCATTTATATATATTTGAAAGTCGATAATAACAATATCATATAATAAAATTATTCATTTTGACACGATACCAACAAAAAATTCTTTCAAAGACTACTAACGATGAAACGTAGAGTGATCACTGTCACATCAAAGTAATCCAAACTGAAGAACAACCTGTGTAAATTTTCCAAACCATGCCCGTGGTGATTGTTTCAACCTGTACAACCTGTGTAATTAATACCATGAACTTGAGTATATCCTTTTGCAACTAATTGAGCCTTAAGACGAGCAAGAAAACCATCAAAATTTACCTTTTTGTGTAAAGCCACTTACAACCAACGTTCAATGTATTTGAAGCAGGCATCACCAACTCCCAAATACCATTTTTCTCTAAAGCCATCATTTTCTCTTCCATAGCTGTCCTCCAGCCAAAATTAAATAGTGCTTCCTTAACTATTTTAGGAATAGGATGAGCAGAAATAGTAGATAGACAAGTATTATGGGCAGAAGAAATACTAGAATGGGAGAGAAGCAGAAAAAGGATGTTGGGTACAACTTCGTTTATCTTTTCGCAGGACAATATGTTTATCTAAATCTGAAAGGTCAGGATCAAAAAGAAATTTACCATGATCATCGGACGAAGATATTGATAAAGAAACCGAAACATCATTAGGCGTGTTATCTATTCTGGGACGACGACTGTACACATAACGAATCTCGGGAGCTGGTTAAGATGGAGGTATAGGAGTTGTGACCGAATGATGTAAGCAAGTATCTCTTCATCTAAATCAGAGACGGAATGAGTGAAGAAAAAGAGGTAGACTCAAAAAAGGTCACATCAGAATTAACAAAATATCGTTTAAGATCAGGAGAATAACGATAACCTTTATGGGAGCAAGAATAGCCAACAAATAAACACTTAATGGCTTTAGGATCCAACTTTGTCATATTAGGACGATGATCACGAACAAAGCAAGCACACCCAAACACTTTTGGGGGCAAAGAAAATAAAACCTGAGAAGGAAACAACAACGAAAAAGGTATAGTCCCATGTAACATAGATGAAGGCATGTAGTTAATAAGATGACACGCGGTTAAAACTGCATCTCCCCAAAATGGTTTAGGAACACTCATTTCAAATATTAAAGAACGTGTATCCTCCATAATATGTCAATTTTTGGGCTCCGCAACACCATTTTGTTGTGGTGTATCAATACACGAGGACCGGTGAATAATGCCTCTTTGAGTCATAAGAGTAGAAAAGGGAGATGAAAAATACTCGAGCATTATCACTACGTAATACACAAATAGTACTGCCAAACTGAGTTTGTATTTCAGTCACAAAATTGGAGAAAATAGAAAACAATTCAGAGCGATTTTTCATTAAATAAAGCCAAGTAACATGTGAATAATCGTCCACAAAAATTATAAAATAACGAAAACCAAGTTGCGACACTATTGGGCAAGGACTCCAAATATCTGAATGAACCAAATCAAATAGGTGTGCATACCTTTTAGTGACTTTAGGAGAATATGAGACACGATGGTGTTTTTCAAATTGACAAGATTCACAATTTAAACTAGACAAGGAACTGAAACAAGGCATTAATCTCTTCAAGTTGGCTAAGGAAGGATGTCCTAACCGACAGTGGACTTGAAGTGGTGAAGCAACACTAGAACAAGTAATAGGTCGAGGGATATCTGCATATAATTTGAACTCGATTCAGTTAGTTCAGTTTGTGAAAAAAAGATATGATTCAGAGAAGAATCATTCAAAATCAGAAAAGAAACAAAAATCACATTCTATCCAAATATTAGGCCTTTAAGCAGAGCGTTATTTACAAAAGTAACCTTTATTCGGGACAGAAGGATTTGAACCTCCAAATAGCGAGACCAAAACCCGTTGCCTTACCACTTGGCCTATGAGAGAGACGGAGCAGCCAATAAATATATTGTTGGAGACCTGGTAATCTATATAAATCGAACAAATATAAACCTCCCGATATGTACTGACCATGTTTAGTTATTATTATTCTTTTCATATAGTAATGCACATTCTCTTTCTCTACAGTGCAGGTCAATTAGTCAAGAACAAATTTCTCTTTTGATCTTGTCAGGGAAATATATTGCAATTGTTTTAGTTGACCAGTACATATTAAGGTACTTTTTTATTTTTGGTTTACTCTTTTATTTGACATGGCTAAATTATTTTCTGGGATTGTATCTTTAATATAGTAAATTAGTTTTATTAATTGGTTTACCATTGTTAATTTAAAATTCTTCCCTTTTCTTGTTTACTGCTTCATGTTTGATCCAGTCGGTCTTGGCTAGAGGATGTTTGTGTCTCAGGCTTGTACAATGACAGCTTTGGCTATACGGGTAAGGAGTGATATTTCTCCTAGTATGCCTTTTGTTCTTTAAATTGGCACAACAACTTGCCAGTGATCCAGAAGCTGAGAGTAATCCTTGTGCATTTCTTTTATATCTATTACTCTGAAACGGATGGTGTTTAATTTTATACCTGTATCATCTTAAACCAATGACCCATCTGATGAATTAACTCAAATAAATTAAATAAATTAGTTAAGATACTTGTTTAATTTGTATTGATGCTTTGTTGAATCTGTGTACTAAATAGAAGTAGTTAAGATACTTGTTTAATTTGTATTGATTCTTTGTTGAATTTTGATATCTTTCTTATAAATTATAATATTATAAGTAGAAATTGATTGAGAAATATATCCTTGGAGATATCAGTGCATGGGCAGAACTTAATTTGTATGACACCCCAACTCCTAATCTTTGTTGAATCATGTTTGATATTAATTTATTTTCTTGCTTATAAATTAATAATTACTATAAGATATAGAGTAGAAATCATGATTGAGAATATGTATCCCATTTTTTGGAGACATTTATTTTCTTGCTTTGAGTGAGCTGAATTTTAAATTTATTATTATAATTTGTAAGTTATACATAAAAGTAGTAAAAATAATATGCAATGTTTATATAAGTTGTAGAACTAAAGTATTGTAAATTAGACCTCATTGACCTAACCTATCCATTTATAGACCTGCCACTAAAATCTCAGTTGAATAGGTGATATAACCAGCGTCGATAAATAATTTTTATCACGATGTATTTTGACCCTGAATGTTTTAAAGTTGTAGAACTAAATATATATATATATATATAGGGTAATGATCCATAGCATCTATTTTCTAAGAATCAAATTTTGGTATATAGATAGTATATATATATATATATATATATATATATATATATATATATATATATATAGAATGATCCATAAAAAAGGATCAAATATTGGCATATAGGATCTTAACCTTCCATTAATTTTATGAAGGACTGAGATTAAAAATTTCGTCTGTTAGAAAGCGGGCAGGTTTAATTTTTTTTGTTGTCAATTATGCCCTCATAACACTGATTCAAGCCTAGGGAATTAATAAATCCGCTAGAAATTCTAGCGGATGGAAGGAATTGTGACCACATGAAATCCAAATACATGATTCAGTGACCACATCAAACATTCCAAATACAATTCCGAATCTTATATAATTATCGACAGTGGCAACAATGTTCTCATATCAATTCATAAAAATCAAACACAAAATTCAGAAATGAGTACTCATTTTATGGAAAAATACTTTCAATAAACCCGGAAAACTGAGTCAAAAAGGCATTGATCTGGTCCCTATTGATGTACCCAACAATGCCAAATCCACCTACAACACCCACAAGCAAAAGCCCAGCTAAAATAGTCCCTTTAACAGCATTCCCCTCCTCCAACCCTCCATCATCACCACCGCTACTTTCGCCGCAATTTTCATCGCCTTTCGAGTCCAAATTCAGAAGCCTCTGGAGGCTCTGTGGGGCATTATTCGGACTCTTTTGAATGGTCTGTTGCTGTTTTTTGGTTTCTTTAAGAGATGAACATGGTTTGAGGAAGTGGAAGCGCTTGGGTCTGAAACTGAAGACAAAGGAAGAACAGGAAAATGAAGGAGGAGTTGAAGTGGAGAGAGATAACTCTTTAATCGACTAATTGGGGGCATAATTGTCGGAGATTTAACCATATGTTTTAAAAGCCTATATTCAACACTTATGATCATATATTTGATGTATTGAATAAATTGAAGAATGTGTTCTACAGAGTGTGAACTGAGTAAGGAAAGCGATTAATATGTTAAAAGAGAATGACCACCATTCCACCAATCTATTATTTGATTAAGAGAGACAAAAGTGGAAATTCATGTATGCATGCTGGCCTGTCTATTTGATTGGACGTGTACTCATGTGGAAGATCCAGAGCGAGACAGTATTCATAGTTTAGTGGCTTTGGATGTTTGAAGTTGCTGCTAAAATTGGACCTTAGAGCTTCTCCCTTGTTGAGCAGCTGTCCAAGGAAAAAAATAAAATCAGATATACTGCATCATGTTGACGTTGGTGACAATCATTTAGCATCAGGCTAATCTAAATTATGGTATAAAATAAATGTTGATATAATCAACAATCATTTGGTTTTATTATTTCTATTGTTTTACTAGGTCATTCTTCCAAAATATACACGTCTTCTTTTATAGATTACTTAGAGGCTTATGTGTTGGTAGAAATATCTCCAGTAAGTGGATTTCCATAAAAAAATATAAAAAGTTAGTTTGAAATGATGATATGTGCAAAGAAAAGAAAGGAACTATACTCCAAACTGTTAATAATAATGTAGTTTAAATTTCTTTTCCTGTGGACTTCTTTTTCGTAAGTAAATAGATATGAAATTCAGAATGAGTGAAATTAATGCTTCAATCCTAACTCGGTGCTTTGAGTAGGATTTTGTTTGGGCATTTCTAAGTATTGATAATTATACTGTATAAACCCTTTGATGATCTATCAGCAATTACCTATCTAAGTTCATGAAAAAGAACTATTTGTAGCATATAGCTTGTCAAATTTGGTTATGGCGGTGACAGCATTTTAAAGACTATTTAAGGCATCTTTTTCAAATTGTACAGTTTCTTTATATGTTTTAGTAGCTACTTAGGAAGCCGCAAACAAACTTTGATTGATGTGCATTGCTTCGCATAAATTTTGTTCATGATTGATGACAACTGATTTGTGCTGTATTCAAAGTATTTTCTTTTTAATTTTCCATTTGTTTGTCCAAGTTATTTATTTTATTATTTATGATGCTCACAGTTTTCGAGTGAATGTGTTTGATCTTGTCCTCATCCATTCTGCAAATTTATCACTATAAATTGAACTGATGTATCCACAGGTCACTATGTCGTAATATGTGGGTATGATTCTGCAAAAGATGAGTTTGAGATTCGAGATCCAGCCAGCTCTAGGTATTATATCCTTACTTTCCGTCCTTCACAAATGAATCCCCTAGCCATCAATGTGGCATTCATGTGTTTTTTTAAATTTGTTTGTGTGTGTGTACTCACACAGACGTGCATGTGTGAGGAATGCAATGAGCTTCTAATCCCAAGAGAAAGTAGCCCTTCCAGTGTATAAACTTACCAAAGAAAGAAAGCCAAACAAAGCATCTTAATTGTTTCCTATCTGGCTTGTTGTATCATTATTGGGCAGTTAAAATATGATTTGGTAACTATTCATAGTGTATTGGATATGTCACATATGTGACTTTTCTAGACACCGTATATTCTTCTTTTTCTTCTAATGACAAACAATGTGTGTTTTTATGCCTATATTTTTTCCTCTTGATTTCCTTATTCTGGCTCCACTCCAGAACTATCCTTGCCTTGTATATTATTTGCATCATTATCATGTAATTAATCTAGTTGCAATTAGAAGATCCTTTTTTAGGGAATTGTGGTTTAGTGACTTATGAAACAAGCTACTTACTAGGGTAAATGGTTGTGCTGGGTGTATTTAGTTATGAAATGAGGTTAGAATTAGTGGTTGAAGTGAGACGAGCTACATAGTTACTAGTTTGTATGAAGTAACTTCACAGGTCTTGGATGAAGATCAATTATACTCGTGCAAATTAATAAGCTCCATATGCATACTCACCGCAAAACATCAACATGATAAACACAAAGATTGTACTCAAGGATCAAGTGGTACCATAAAATCTTGTATACCTGCATGGTTACAAACTTACAATCAATTTAACTATGCAGGCATATACACTTTTGATACTTTGCCTCGATGAACTCTCAACAAAGCTAATGCAGGACGAGTACGCGAGACTTGGTTGAACCAATATAAGAGGCTTTGGAACATGGAAAAAAAAGAAAATTCTCGAAGTTGTATTTAATAACTTTATTTATAGTTTTTGTACTTATCGTAGTAGAGTTCAATTTAGGTTAAGAAAGTTGTGTAGGAGTATTATACCCAATGAATTATATAATTGATTGAGATTTTGTGCTAGAGTTGTTTGTGGTAGAATTACCTTTGTCCTAAAATCGCCTCCCCACCAAAAGCACTTTCTCGAGTGTTTTCTGTTTTTTCCAGTTATAGGTTGGGTGGTGTTCTTGTTCCCCTATGATTGTGTTCTCTCTTCTATTAACAACATTATTGTTTAACCTTAAAAAATAATAATATATATATATATATATATATATATATAGTGTGTATAAAGTATAAACTCTAGCGTAGCTCTCTTAAATTAGATGATACTATATCTCACTCCTATAAAGTGTTCACAGGTTATCTTACAAAAATGTTACTTTGGATCATCAGTTAGCTTATCACAGTTGCATTAACTCTTTAAGTTTGTGCAGGAAACATGAGAGGATCACATCAAGATGCCTAGAAGAGGCCCGCAAATCATTTGGTACTGATGAGGATCTGCTCTTGGTAATCTAATCGATCTTTTCACAATTAATCACCAAGTAAGGTACCATCAGAAGATAAAAGACTCGTAGTGACCTTTAGATAAAAACTTTTCCTGATTTACCTTTTGTTAATCCTTGGCCATGCAAACTTGAAGGTAGAACAGTTGTCCATGTGAAGGTTTTTATTGTTAGGATAATGTTCTTGTTACTCTGAGTAGCAGGGATAGAGGCCCCATCGCCTGGAGCCACTCCCAGTCCTAGAAGCAGCCTTTTTTCCATATTCTACATTATGGATGGGTATAAAATCAAGAAATTGCGTGAAAGATCCTGTTTTCTTTGATGAGTGATAGGCCCTCATCCCGGGGCCCTCATCCTGGTTTCCTAGGTTGTGCACCGTATGACTCCTTTTTTGTCCAAACTCTAGGAGTTCATCCATTTGATCAACTACTGCCACATCCATATGGTTGTCCACTTCCAGATTCTGCTAGTAATAATATTTATTTCTATTTTGAGGAGAAATTGTTGTGTTTGTGTCATTTATTTTCTTCAGTAGTACAAAAAAATAAACATTCCTACTAGGTAACAGTACATGACCCAAACTTTACGGGTTTTAGGTTGATAAATTGAATACTTTGTGTGGCATTACTTCGCTGTTGATTAAAATCTGCACTTGCAACTGAATTGCTAACTTTGCAAAGGTTGCTTTCCATAAATCTACTGTTGCCATTGTATGGAGGACAATAAGATGTCAGTACTCTTTACTCTCTTTTTGGTCACGGCCATTTAATCCGATGGATAATCCATCACCAGCCCCACCTCTTGCGCGTTCTAATCCGCGTACCTTGAAGTTTATCATCAATTATTTCTTTAATAAATTAAGATGCAATAATGCATTAGTAGTCATGTTCTCCTTTTTCTATGGTTCCCCCCACCCCCCACCCTATTTCATTAAAAGCTGAAAACGAAATCTTTATGCAGTCTCTCTAATTGTTACTTTGTTGATCTGAATTGTCCATGCAGATATCATTAGCAAAGCGAAAGAATTAGAAACAGCCAATCAGTATAGCCTCTCCACAGTTATTGATATTTCCCATTCTGGTGCTTAAGCCAGTTGCATTATATGTTGCATAAATATGGTTTTGCATGGAAATTGTTAGAGAAAGTTACAGCACTTGTATTCCACCTATATTTCTTTACTTGTAATTTAAGAGTGTTAGCCAACAGTTTGGTCAAATTGACTAGTAGGTGTTGTCCATGGGAGACTCAAATCTAGTATAGATATCATTGGAAGTGTATCATGTATCCTATTTATGGATAGATGCATTTAGTACAAACAAATAATGAAGCAAATAATATTGCGAAGATTGAATAAAATAACATTGCTGGGTTGCTTCTTGGGTTCATTCTGTGCACTTTTTCAAATAAATCGGTTGTAGTGGAGTGATGTTATGGGCTGTTCAAGAATTAATTAATTTCCGCTATGTGGAGTGCATTTCCGAGGACATTATGTCCTTAATTTCTTCCCAGATTAATGCGACATGTTGATCTGCAGATTAATGCCATTTCTTCCCGTAATGTGTTGGTTTTTATATTTTATAATTTTAATGATGACAATATGCATAAGTATGAGTTATTAAACGGGTTGAAATTGACTTTGTGATGGTGTTGAAAATAATTAAATAACCAATTTAAAATATGATGGATTAATTTATGGGTTATTTAAATTTTTTAGTACATTTTTAGAAAAAATTACAACAAAAGTGAATCCAGAAAATATTTACAGAATTAATATATTTTTAATATTTTATTTATAAAATTAGTGCATTAAATAGAAACATAATTGGAGATCTAGATCTGTTATCGGGATGAATGGAAGAACCTTGAGAGAGAGGTCTTTGAGACCTTTGAAGATGTTTTCACTGCTATACATTTTGTCCCTCAAATCCTCCACCTCATACTCTGTCGTGTGAAGCCGAAGCATCACCGTCCATTCATCGTCGCTCAGGGTGTACACGTTTGCACAGAACACATCGGCGTCGACGGTTATTGAATGATCGAGATTGACCCACGTGTTTTTGTTCAGATGATGAGTTGGGAAGGAGAAACATTGGGATCGGAGGGGGAGTGGATGATCTGAGACGTTAATTGGAGATCGAAGGGTTGGATTTGGAGGTGGGCGGGGGTGACGAAGGAGAATTCATTAGTGGTGGCGTTGAAATAGAGCCTGGAGCGGAGGTTGGAATGGGAAATTTAGAATTTGTGGAGGGCATTTTGGAGAAGTGAAAAGTCCGGTGGTTTTGAGAGGTGGAGGGCCAAAACGGTGATGTTTGTGCCGCCAGGTACCGCCTTGCGCCATGAAGATTCGGTGTCGCCCAAGCATTGAACTTAGGTTGGTGGTTGTCATGAGTTGGAGTTTCTGCTCGAGACGTAGAGAAGGGAGGGGGATGTGTGATTTAGAGAGAGGAAGAGTGCCTGATTTTAGTTTTGGTTTGATGTAAAGAGTATGTAAGCCTTGATTTGTGGATGAAGCTCGATTATGAATTGATTTCTAAAAAAAAAAAAAACAGTTTGATTGAATTGTACCAGTCGACAACTTGATTGATCGTTTTATTATTGATTTATGGGATTAGATAAGGAGATTTTTTTATATTAACAAAGGTAACCAATTCAGTTTTATTGGGTTATCAATTAATTATAAAAAAAATTTAAGAACAGTTTCCAAGTGTTACCTGGATTTGTTCTCTTCAACATGTGCAACCATGAACAGTTTTATTGGGTTCTGCAATGGTCGTCGTTGATACATTTTTTTTCATAGTACAGTTGGTAGCCAAACCTTCATACAAAAGTGTGACGCCCCCAGAATAGGTCCATGCAACCCATTCTGAGTCCCCAAAATTTAAATAAAAACATCGTTTATTCATCTGTCGTGCAAAATACTATAACACAATAGCTGAGTTTTAGAACAAATATTGTCTTGTAGACAATATCCAAACTCAAATAAAATCCTCATTACAATTATTGTTATACTATTTTACAAAATAGTGAGGATTGCTATAAAAACCATCTTGAACCTTTACTCCACTCTCCGACTAGTCCCAGCTATATTCTTGCCTCCTGAGAAGAATAATGAAACCAAAAGAAAAAGAGTGAGCACAACTAGCCCAGTAAAAAATATTATGACTAAGATAATATAAAAAAAATTATCTTTAGTCCTCAACAGGGAAAAATCTGATAGAATATAATAGACAACAAGTTTTAGATCAACAACTGCAGCGAAAACAACAATCCATTAATAGAGTCAAGTAGAGGATGATGTCTACTTTCTTCTATAATTTAAAATTTCATTATCAATATTTTATCCCTGTAATACTAATCAATAAACATTTCATTTAACGAATTATCCATACACTACGGGCCAAGAATATTCGTTAGTATCACCAGTGGTCATGATTATACCAATACAAACTTTTCTAGTCATAATCATACCAATCAACAGTTCATCCATGCACTGACTTTTACCACAACATAAGCATGAGGATGATGACAATGATATAAAGAATTAATCAACTGAGATCAAGGATAAATATTGGAGATTTATAATACAATTTATCCAGAGTTCAAGAATGTCCAAATTGTCAACATGATAACCATTTATGGAATAAAATTCAAGAATGATATTCATGTATCAAAAATAATTTGGACAGAAAAGAAATTACTTTTGTCGTGAATAGTATCCCGTGAATAGTATCCGAATGAATAGTACCAAATGAATAGTACCTCGTCATAAAAAGTACCCTGAATCCCTGAGTGAATAATACCCGAGTGAATAGTACCCGAGTGAATAGTAACCCGTGAATAGTACCCCGAGTGAAAATATTAAAATTTAATAAGAAAGTTCAGACCAATATTCCAATGAAACGATAGTAGATGAAGCGCAAAACTCAAGAATATTCTACTAATTTCATGGATTATAGAAGCAAAACTTACCATAGTAAGTTTAGATTTGAAGAATATGAAAAGAAATAATATACGAAACTGCAAATGAATTTTCACCAGTCATGCGGTAATTCGCGTAGACAGATCTTTTCCACAAATAAAGAATGAGTACGAAGGGTTATTTACCATGCATGCGGTAATCCGCGTAGACAGGTTATTCCCATAGATTAAAGAAGGAATACGAAAAATAATATCTCTTACCTTAGTAGAAGATTGAATACTGCAATAGTGAAGTAGCAGAATACTCTTCTTCTTTCTCTCTATCGTTTCTCTTGTGAGTCTTAGTGAATTGGTGAGAATGAAAGAAGAAATAAGCTTCTATTTATAGGAGAATGGACTAAATAGTAACTGATTCACAGACGGTCCAGATTGATTTACTATTAAAACGGACGGTCCATATTGATTTATTATTAAAACCACAACCGACGATCCAGATTGATTTACTATTAAAATCACCACCGACAGTCCAGATTGATTTACTATTAAAATCACCACCTACGGTCCATATTGATTTACTATTAAAACCACCACCGACAGTCCAGAAATTAGCACATCTCTCCATGGAAAAATAAGTCAACTTACAACAAACACCTCATGACAAATCCCTCTATTTATATAAAAATATGAATAAATATTTACCACAAATCACTTATCTTTAATTAACACATTTTTAATCTTTTAACAATTATTCATCATTAATATTATAACTCACAATATTGACAACTAGATCATTCCCAGGAAAGAGGGGGCTTTTCGATAAAGATTTCTTTTTATTGGCGCGCAATTAAATAACCTAACCCCTTTCCTCGACAAAACTTTTTAGACATTGTCAATAATACAAATAATAATATGAATAAATGTGTTGTCTCAATTATTAATTTAATAATATAAAATATTGTGCAGATGATACTGTGACAATAATTGAATTAATAATATGAGATACTATGCAGCAACTACTGTTATAATAATTGAATAAAACTGGGTGACTTCTTACGTAAGCATCAATAATCAGAGATATTGTGCAATACCGCAGTGCTATCAGGCAACAACGACAGACATCGTATTTCTTTTATCAACGGATATTTCAACAGTTTAACAGTAAATGTTTTGCCATTATTTTTATAAAAAAGTTATTTATGTCACTTTCTATATCCGACAGTTATTCCGTTGTGGGGTCCACCAATGATTGTGTCGTCGTACGGATTTTTTCCGACAAAAAAAATATTTCCCGACCAAACGAATATTTTATGACAACTTGCTTACTTTGAAAATTTTGCAGTATCACCCATAACTATAACATTATATCAAATCAACACTTTATTATTCAAAATAATATTTAGAAAAAATTAAATTTTTATTCATAAAAAGTTGGGGTCTTACAAAAAGTAACCAATTCAGTTTTATTGGGTTACCAATTAATTATAAAAAATTTAAGAACAGTTTTCAAGTGTTAGCTGGATTTAATTTTTTCAACATGTGCAAATATGAACAGTTTATTGGTTTCTGTAATGGTCATTGTCAGTACATGTATTTATTTATGGTGCAGTTGATAACCAAGCATTCATACCAAGCGGGTAACTAAATAGTCATAAAAAAAAATTTCAAAACAGTTACCAAGGGTTACATGTATTTGTTTTCTTTATCTTGTTAAACCATAATGAAATTGGAGAGCAGTCGTGTGGTTTTCCTGTTACTTAATGTAAGAAAAAAAATACAAAATATTATTCAATATTATGTAACACAATCTCGGTTACCTTACATCAATAAAAAGCTGGAGTTGATAACCAAACCTTCATACAAAAGTAACCATTTTAGTTTTTGTGGGTAACCAAATAATCATAAAAAAAATTTAGAACAATTACCAAGTGTTACATGTATTTGTTTTTTTTATTTTGTTAAACCATGATGGAATCAGAGAGTAGTTGTGCGGTTTTTAAAAAAAAATACAAATATTATTCAATATTGTGTAACACAATCTCGGTTACCTTACATCAATAAAAAAAAGCAGCTGGAGCTAAACTTTCATACAAAAGTAACCATTTTAATTTTTGTGGGTAACCAAATAGTCATAAAAAAATACAATACAATTGCAGTCTCCAGCATAAGATGTATGGGAAGTAACACCAATAGAAGTTGCAACAATAGCACCAACAATCTCAACGTTTGGAAAGGATTGGTGCAAAACATCACGATTTGATACTAGACTTTGAAAATGATTTTCCATGGCTTCCGTCATGCAGGCTGTAGATGGAGGCTGGTCTGCATATTGAATACATTATTTTGAACTCTTTTAAGAATTCCATAGTAACAATTGCGCACAGTTTCATTCTTTCTCTTCCTAGATGTAGAGAGCTTATACTGAACAACGTGAGCGGATGCCTCAACAAAAGCAACTGGGAAGAAGGGGAGGTGAGAGGAGGCGGCAGAGGATCGATGAAGGAGAAGATGAAGGGGAGGAGAAAGGAGGCGGCAGAGGATCGGAGGATGAAGGGGCGGCAGAGGAGAAGGAAGAAGGGGAGGAGACAGGAAGCGGTAGAGGAGTAGAATGAAGGGGAGGAAAGAGGAGGCGGTAGAGGAGGAGGATGAAAGGGGAGGAGATAGGAGGCAGTGAGAGAATGGGCAGATGAGAAGGGTAGGGTTTAATATGTTTGGTTATTGTGTTGTATTCTTTTTGTAATTATTTTGTGGATGCACTAATCTTGTAATTACTTTCTAATTGTTGTATAGTAGTGTAAAGAACCCTTAATTTATTTGTATTTAGGCTAATCTACTAATGGGTTTATTGAATATTGTTTGGTTAGCTCATGATGGTCCAATGTAGATATTAGCCTAGTTGATATAA
Organism: Panax quinquefolius; assembly: GCA_020205615.1. NCBI lineage: Eukaryota > Viridiplantae > Streptophyta > Magnoliopsida > Apiales > Araliaceae > Panax > Panax quinquefolius. The sequence continues at coordinate 35,536,722 of CM035154.1, read as the reverse complement.
TTTTATATATTGTTTGATTAACTCATGATTGTCCAACGTGGATATTAGCCTAGTTGATATATTTTATATAGTACATAAAATATTTCTTGTTGCTGGGTTATATCTCTTCAATATATTTTGGAAAAATCAGATTATATTTTGGAAAGGAATATGTTTTAGCTAAGAGATTTATTCCAATTTGAATTGGTGTATTTTAAGGTAACTGGAATGTGTTTAGAGTATGGACTCTAACTATCCTATCTTAGAATATCTTTTGTTTCCTTAAATTTAGCTCGTCTTATAATGATATCCTTGACTTGCTGATTTAGAAATATTTTATAGTTATTAGCTATAACAGAGTGATGATTTTTCTATCCTTTATTGAGTCTTTTATGCTAACAATTTTTATATCCGTTGGTATTCTCATTATATAAGATTGTTCCTTCACGACAAACAGCAGGATACAGAACTTGAAGGCAACATCAGTCTTGATATAACGGTGATAATAGTGTTATCAAAGAAAAAATTACCAGCTACCAATTGTATTGCTTTTAATCCTTTTTGGCGGGAAATTAAAGAGCCTATTGTAATATCTTTTACTTTATTCTAAGCGTAAGTCTGGTTTGGCTTAGTCTATCTAGCAGTAGATAGGGTCTGTTTATAGAGAGCTTTCAAGGTTACAGAGGTACAAAGGTCTCAGTGGTGAGAAAGGTTGCAAATGGGCAGTGGTGTCCATCAGTGGAAAGCTTACTTTGAACAAGGAAATTTATGTATTGTGTATTGAAAAGTTTATTTAATAAAAAGAGTCTCCAATACCAGTTGGTATTGGACGTGGATTAGGCTACTAGACTAGAGGATAGGGGTTGAACCACATAAAAATCTTAGTATCATTTACTTCTGCACTTCTGTTTTCTATTTGGTTACTTTCTGGATATTCAGTTTTACTCACGCTTGAAGATATAATAATCTAGACACTAAAGCAGACATACATAGCTATTTGATAGTAATTGACGAAGAACATAAGCTAAAGCAGACAGTCATAGCTATCTGATTTAAACTTATTACAAAAAAAAATAAAAAGATTTCATTGTTTATCACTTTTAGCTTAAACACCTATTCACCCTCCCTATAGGTGTATTTATTTACAGAATTACATAATGAACTGAATGTTGGGGAAAGAAAAGAGTAAAATACGATCCATAAAATATTTTATGGAAAATACACGAGTGTTTTATTATGGGGTTCTTTACATAAATATACAACAAATAGAAATTAATTACAAGAAAAGTGCATCAACCAAATAATTACAAAAGGAGTGTAATTAGGACCCATATTACAAAAATAGTACAATTCACATTAATAAGGAAACCTAAAATCAAGGACAAATAACTGCCATAATTAATATTTCAAATTCAAATATTTGGATCAAACAACAAAAATAAATTCAAATTCAAATTCAAAATAATAATATGACTCCCCCAAAACAGGTATACATCACCTATTCTGAGTCGCCAAATACATGGTACATAAAATTCAAATACAAACGTAATTACACAACCGTCGTGTAATATACTACAATACATATGCTGTGAGTTTTAATACAAATATTGTCATCTAGACAATATCCACACTCAATTGAGTCTTCATTACATTTATTATCACACTATTTAACAAAATAGTGAGGACTACTAATGCTATTATCCGGACCGTCACCTCAAGTTCTCCGACTAGTCCTCGCTACGTTCTCATTTCTGAAGAGAACAATGAAAGTAAAAGGGTGAGCTCAACTAGCCCAAGAAGAAATATTATAACTAAGATAATGTAGAATAAATTATCATTAGTCTTGATAATGTTAAACCGATAAAATCTGATAGACATCAAGTTTAATCTGCAATGAATAAACAATCCATTAAAAGAGTCGAAGAGAATAAAATCTACTATCTTTTATGATTTAAAAGGTTTTCATCACTTTTATCACTTTGGGACTCAAATTTTAATAAATAATCCACATCATCCCCTCAAGACTACGACCAAGGATATTCATTAGTATCACAACCACAAATTATCCATGCACTACGGCCAAGGATATTCGTGTATTCACCAATGGTGCGTGATCATGCCAACAAGCTGCTCATCAATGCACTATGGGCCAATGAGGACTTTACCACATCATTTGTAACATTATGGTCATGATTATCTTGAATGATCCTCGGTCATAATCATACTTAAGTCCATCTATGCACTCACAGCCACAAATGACTTTCAACAAAATATAAACATGAGGATGATGACAATGATATAGAATTCAATAAAACAAGTTCAAGAATAAATTTTAAAGATTTATAATCTAATTTATCCGTAAATCAATAATGTCCAAATTGTCAAAATGATACTTCTTTTGTAGAGTAAAATTCAAGAATACTCGAGAATAATATTTTCATGAAAAGATTTGGATGAAGCTTGAAATATCAAGGATATTCCACTAATTTCATGGAGTATAGAAGCCAAAACTTTAACCAACCGAGTATAATAAAGAATGGAATAACAAAAGAATTCACCAGCATGCGATAGGCCGCATGCAGAAAAGTTATTCTAACGTAATAATAAATAATGGAATCAGTCAAATGCAAGAAAACTTACGTATATGATATTCCAACGAGTAATAAATAATGGAACGAGATCATGCGTAAACGCATGCATACGATATTTCAACGAATAATAAATAATGGAACGTGTCATGCAGAACGCACGTACGACGAGGATATTCCAATGAATAATAAAGAATGGAATAATGAGAAGACTTCACCAGCATGTGATGATCGCATGCAGTGAGTTATTCCAACAGAATAATAAATAATGGAACTGGGTTATGCGTAATCACGCACGCGGGATGTTCCAATGAGAATAATAAAGAATGAAATAGTAGAAGAATTTCACCATGATATCTGATGATTTTATAAACAAAGTTATTCCAACATAATAATAAAGAATGAAATAACAGAAGAATTTCACCATGTATGCGATACTTCGCATATACAGTTTATTCTAACAGAATAATATGGAATGGAATAACAATAGCTCTCTTCATGAATACGAAAGAAATAATACCCCTTACCTCAAAAGAAGACTGGATACTAGAATAGTGAGGTAACAGACTTCTCTTCTTCTTTCTCTCTATAATTTCTCTCTATAATAATGGCTCTAAAGCTTTAGTGAATTGGTGAGAAATGAAGGAAGAATGAGCTTCTATTTATAGAAAAATATAGTTTCGATAATTGCACGTTTTGGGGCTCGAAAAATTACAGTACAATACCTCCAACTTTTCTTTCATTTTTAATTTAGTCCTACAAGTATTATCAAACTTGCACCACCTCCCCTAATAGTAAATAATGTGAATCAATAGTTCAATCATGTGAATTAATAGTTATAATCATGTGAAAATACGAAATACAGTATAGTACCTCCATTTATACCTCCCTTTTTAACTTTGTCATGTAAGTATTATCAATCTTGCACCAACTCCCCTAATAGTAAGTGAATGTGACTCAATAGTACTCACATGTGAACAAATAGTTATATATGCATGTGAATTAGTAGCAATTAATTGCTCATTTATTCGATAAATTACCTGATTTATCAATATAACCCCTAGACATCAATTATCATCGGAATAGATGTCGATTTCAACTAACACCAATAACCCCAACACAATGGAACTATCAAATTCATCTTTAATCAACACGAACTTATTCATCATTAATATCATAACTCACAATATTTAACAAACCGTGTCGTTCCCAGGAAAGAGGGGCTTTCAATAAGGATTTCTCCCTATCATGGTATGCAATTAGGTGACCAAACCTCTCCTCGACAGAACTTCTAGACATTATAAATATTATAATTTAATAATATGAATAACTTTGTCGTCTCAATTATTAATTTAAGAATATATAAAATATTATCTGAGATAATCTTTGTGACAATAATCGAATCAATAATATGAGATAGATGATCAATCATCATTCGTAGCAATAATTGAGTATAACTGAGTGACTTATCACGTAAGCATCAATAACCAATACTGTGTGCTACTATGCACCCACGTGTATTACTGTAATTTTAACACCGGGTGTTTCAACAGTTAACGATAAAACTTATGCCGTTATTTTCATAAAATATTTTTGTCGTTTTCTCAATCCGACAATAATTCTATTGTGGGGTACACCAATGATTGTGCCGTCGTGCGAATATTCTCTGTTAAAATGAATATTCCCCGACCAATCGAATATTATATAACAACTTGCATACTTTGCAAAATTTATAAATATTACCCACAACTATAACATTATATCAAATCCACACCATAATATTAAAAAAAATATTTCGAGAAATTTAAATCTTTATTCATAAACTTTGGGGTCTCACAAATAATTCAAATTTAAATATTCAAATTCAAATCTTCATCTCCCTCACATACACTTTGAAATAATAGTCCACCGCTACACCGCCGCGAATCTCCGTTGTCCAAAACGCCAATGAGAATAAGAAGAAGATTCGCCCTACAAAAATTTTAAAAATAAATAGATGTAACTTTTACTGTTCTGAAATTTTTTTATAACTATTTTGTTACTTATAAATAATAAAATGGTTACCTCTGTAAGAATGGTTGGCTACCAACTGCATCACATTCAAACAAAATTGGTAACTTAATAAAATTGAATTGGTTACCTTGGTCTGAAGGTTTGGCTACCAACTGCACTATGAAAAAATTGCAGGTGTCTTAGTGTAGTTGGTTACCTTGGTATGAAGGTTTGCTTACCTTAATCTGAAGGTTTGGTTACCAACTGCACTAAGAAAAAATTGAAAGTGGGGAGGATGATTGGTTACTTTGATATGACAGTTTGGTTACCTTGGTATGAAAGTTTGGTTACAATCATATCCACCGCCACCACCGCCTGAATCTTCATACTCACCTCCATTTTAACCCTTCATTTTGAGAAGTTACTGGAGATATACAGTTGGTTGACTCATAAATATATATATATATATATATATATATATATAGAGAGAGAGAGAGAGAGAGAGAGAAAGAAAGAAAGAAAGAATACGTGACCTTGAAAAGGAATTCACGTGAGACTGGAGCCACTTCTCATTGCGGAGATTTGGAGGGGTAATAATAATAATATTAATATAATTGAACCAAAGACTATGTTTGGAGAAATGATTAATGAAGAAGACAAAGATTTATGAGAAGCATGTACGACTAACTAATATATATATATATATATATATATATATATATATATATATCGAAAGAATACGTTGAATGAAGAAGAAGGGTAATGATTAACTGATGCAGTTGTTATAGATGAGGAGAGAGAGAAGAAGCCATGGGTATAACTAATCCCTAAATTAAGGAATCCTAATTGCATACTAATTCCTTAAATTAAGGAATCATAATTGCACTAATATTGTAAATAAATATGAAATTGTATAAATTGTGTAAATATTTTATGAGTACACTATTGTTGTAATTATTTTTAAAAATGTAATAGAATATGTAATTCTCCCTTTATTATAGTGGCAAGTATATGGGCTCATCTTGCCTATTGTGACATTGTTTGATCTCTACCGAACCGAGTCGAAACTTAAATTTGGTTTATAAAATTTATCAAGTCAGAAATAAAGTTTAATTGAGACTCGTTTAGGTATCAAGTAGAGCACGATCTCGAATCAAGCTCGAACAATTTGAACTTTTTGAGCGAATATGATCCGAGTATTAATAGAAAATTACAATTTGAAAATGTTCGAGTAATTTATCAAGCTTTAAAATTTGTTTATATTTGAATCGTTTATATTTCGAGTCGAGCTCGAATCGAATTTTTCATCAAATGAATATGAATCAAAATATGTTTTGTTCATTTTATAGCCTTACCTATTTGCGTTTAGGTGCTTACTGAATTATTTGTTGCTATATTGTTTGATGGCCATGAGTGGTTAGATGGATAATTTACATGGAGTGAGTGTAACTGCTATAGTTTAGCGTCAATAGTTTTTAATTAACCCTTTTTTTTATTATGTCTTTCTTCATGAAGGGCATGCAATTCCTCCTAAAAGTTTTCAATGAACTATTGAAGCTATGGAATGAGTACCTTATGAATTTATTGGATCTGGTTATCATAAAATTAACTTCATAGTAAATTGATCAATATAGTATTGACACGTAGAGAGAGATCACCTACTGCCTACGTATCGACGCTATATTAATCAATTGATCAAAGTTAAATTCATAATAACCATTCCCTCGAATTTATTGTTTGATTATTATGCTAGGTTAGATGTCTTGTTGCTAAAAGCCTTTAAGGGGTATCTTTCCCTGATCCACCCTTTTCTAAATGAACAATTAAAAAAAATACTCTTCCGTCTCAAGATAAAAATTCGGGTTGATTTTTTACGCATATTTAGAAAGAAAAAATAAAATAGTAAAAAATTTCTATATTTAACTTCTCATTTAATTGTATAGTTTTTTGTACATAATTAGTGATGATCTATAAATATGCATAGAGAATAGAAATATGACAATTAATACTAAAGATATAATAGGTAAATTATTTTTAAAAAAATTAATTAAAAGAAATAAAATTTTAATTCAAGACTATCTAAAGACTTTTATCTAGGGATTAATAAATAATTGAGATATCAACAAATAAAACACGGCAAAACCTATAGTTTGTCACGTATTAGTCCAACGTACCTTTCAATTCAAAAGGTTTATGGTAATATTTAAATTAGTTGGAACAAAATTAGAAGTCAAAAGGGCGAACGTGGGAACATGGAGCCATGTTACACACAAACAAACACCGTACATTAATCACATTATTATTATTATTATTATTATTATTATTACATATTAATTTAGTTGTGGAACCCTCCTTAATTAAGGATGTAAATAAATTAAGTCGAATATTGAGTTCAGATTTAATTTATAAAATTTATTGAGTATAAAATAAATTTTGATTGAGCCTCGTTTTGTTATTAAGTCGGGCACAATCTCGAATCGAGTCCGAAAATTTTGAACTTTTTAAACGAATTATCAATAAAAAATTACAATTTGAAGAAGTTTGAGTAATTTATCAAAATTTTAAATTTATTTATATTTGAATCGTTTATATTTATAGTCAAACTCGAATCAAACTTTTAATTGAATAAATACAAATCAAGTCCGAATGGTATGATTCATTTTACAGCCTTATCCCTAAATAAAGAATATTTTTGTAAATGTGCACACATATACCCTCATTGATCTGTGAGATCGAGTGCCGGTGATGAATCTCTTTTGGACCAACCATTAAAGAAACTTAAGTTGTGTTTGATAAACTTGAGAATTAAGATCTGAATGATTATGATGTCTTAATAAATTAGATCATCTGAATGGTTATGAGGTCTGAATCTAAAAAATTATTTGATAACTAAAAAGTAAGTTGTCTCTTAATGACACTATTTTACTATTTTAAAGGATAAAATTTTATTTAATAATTTTAAATATTTAATTTAATAAAAATGAATGCATAATATTGTTGAATATATTTATATAAAAAAATTAAAAAAAAATCATTAAGAGGTACCTCTTAATTATTAAGATTTTATTTTCTGTCTTACCGATTAAGAGACATTCAGATGTAACAAAAAAAATAGTATCATGTCTCTTAGCGAATAAGAGGCAGTCCATTAAAAGATAATTAGATGTAAACAAAAAGCACCTTAATGTTACGTTTAGATTGAAGCCCTCTCTCTTTCAAAAAAAAAAATTTATAAATTTGAGAAGAATAAATGTAGTACACATTCAACGTAAATGCCCTGCTGAATTTTTTTGTCGGATGATCTCTCTGTATGTGTGTCAGTACTGTATTAATCAATTGATCAATTTATCTTGAAGTTAATTTCATAATAAGTTGATAACTAAATCTATTTTATTCATTGTTTAAATAAGATCGAACTCAATAATCAATCCTTATATATAAAGGCAGCAAAAGTGATCCTTCAATTGGAAAACTCAATGAGTCAACCCTTACTTAATTAGGAGTTAACTCGCTAAATTGAAAAACTCAAGCGAGTTTAGAATTGATCAGATCAATGGTTTGTTGCTCTTCCTCTTCTGTTTCCCTTATTCTTCCGCTTTATTTATCGAGTTTGGTCCAATCTCAATTTAACGATCGTCTCTTCTTTTCTTCTTCTTCTTCTCTTCCTCCTCCTCATCCAAAACCATCTTTTTTTATCTCATCCTTAATTAATTTCAATTGCTCTTCCTGTCATCTGTGACTCCCCCAAAACAGGTATACATCACCCATCTTGAGTCGCCAGAAAATACACTACTGACAACTCCATTTATACAACCGTCGTGCAGAAAATGACCACAGTTAAACTGTGAGTTTTAATACAAATATATATAACTCTCTGGTGCCTTGACCACAAGACCTTACAATGGTACCTTACATAAAGGTACAGTCAATAACTGTTTTAAAAATTAAAATATTTAGAAAATACTCAAGGAAACCTTCGTACATGGGAGGCCATGTGTCTAGGTTATGATAGATATCATCTATCCACAGAAATATCCTTGGTTGACCCAATAGTCCCCAAAGAAAAATAAGAAGATTGCTATCATCTTATTTCCAATGGCGAGTCTTCTTTTGACATATAATTATCTCCAATTGAGAATTATATTTCAAACAAACTCCAAGATTATATAAGTAGTGCTCGTAGATATACTCAGTAAGTGGATGTGTACAACTCTGTCTTATGATAACACGAAGTTGCCTGTCATTAGACATCTTGTATGATAGTGGCAAAAACGCCCTTCTAAAGTTGGGTTCACCTCACCCTATTTGGTTCACCAAAATCAACGGTTAAAATGACGTATAACATACGACACACTTATCTATAATTCTCAATAAAATTATTTCCATACTGTTTTAAGGAAAACCTCAACAGCTATAGACCATCGTTCTATTCCCTTAATACCCCGCTCGACCCAGCTACACTTTTATTACCTGAAAGGAATTGTGAAGCAAAAGGATGAGCACAACTAGCCCAGTAAAAAATATCATGACTAAAGATAATTAAATTATCAATAGTTTTCGTCAATAATGTAAGACCCCAACTGTAGGGTTTCGGCACATAAAACGCAGCAGAAATAGAACAATTCAAAGCAATTTTTAAAACCCAAAAAACAGGATCCATGCGAAACAGAAATTAATCCAGTGGTTTAGAAATTATACCGATTATTTCTGTTGAATCGATGCGGTCGAATCTCCAACCTTAATTCAAACGAAATTTGCGAATCTACCAGATATCCACACGACGCTCACGCACGAATCGCCCTACGATCTGCAGAAGAAGGAATTGCAAGATACTAGCCACCAAAAGGAATGGATTTTCTATTTTTCTAGTCTCTCTCTAAGAGCGGCTAGGGTTTTGTTTTGATTAACCTCCCTAATATCTTCGATATATCATATATATAGCAATAAAGCGGAATTAATCAAAACCCTAATCTAATTAAAATAAAATCCGAATATATATATATATATATATATTATATCTTAATTAAGTCTTACTTAATTAATATATATATATATATATCATCCTTTTAATTTAAATTTGCGATTTAAATACTATCAATCATATTGATATATTTAAATCCTTACAATTTAAATTAATTCCCTTTTAATAACGTTATATGTGTGTGACCCTATAAGTTATTATTACGTTGGCAATAATTTTAAAATCATATTATAAAATTTTAAACAGTGAGCGGCATCTAGTAATGCATTACTGCTACCCAAGTAATAATAAGATCAATGATTCGATGCAACCTTTTCGTGACCAATGTTTCAATGTAATTTAATCCTTTTAACCTTAATATCCTAGATTAAACTCGAGTCATGGAATGTGTCATACTCTTCATAATTTAATCTTAGTTTTCTTGATCAATGAGTAGACTATATGAAATAAATCACTATTTGAGCATGGCCATGCATTTCATAGTCCTACTCAATCAAGAGGCCTATGGATATCATCCCTAATATATAGGAAGGTTAAATTCCATCTAGATCACTCATATTCCTCACACGATTCATGATGTACCCAATAATCACTTTTATAGTCCACCCTATTAAAGGTGACATTTGATGATATCAAAGTACATAAATTCCCGTGTAGCAATATAGTGATTTCAGGTCAGAGGACCATTACATTATTGTCACTATGAGAATTGCTAATGACACTTCGCATAACGCTCCACATAGAATTCTCATGGTGGGTCCATCCAATTACATCGTTCTCTAACATGTATTCTACGCATTGACTTAATATCTCATATATTTATGACCAATGAGATTTGGTCATCAGTCAATCCACATACTAGTCTCAATGCTTCATTGTTGTCCCATCAACAATGATACTCGACTAGGGAGATTTAAGAACAATGATACTAATTATAATTATATAATCTCATGTTTAAGTCACATACTTGAAACTATATAATTTGTATCACTATTCTAAGGATTTTTTTTATTATGTTAACATTTATATAACGCAGTAAATAAAACCATAATAAAATCATTCATTTATTCAATCAAATATAATATCAAAACGTTAAGCAATTATATCAAATAATTGGCCTCTAGGGCATAAACTCTAACACCAATTTTATGAATGTAGATGAATTTTCTATAAATATCATTTTTGAATATTATGGAGTGAATTTGATATAATGTTATAGTTATGGGTAATATTTATAAATTTTACAAAAGTACGTGAAGTTGTTATATAATATTCGATTGGTCGGGGAATATTCGTTTTAACAGAAATATTAAATGCGATGGCACAATCATTGTGCCATCGCATTTAATTTATTATCGAGTTAAAAATAATGTAATTATCTTTTTTATGAAAATAACGGTGGAAGATTTCACTGTTAACAATTGAAATAACCTAGGTGTTAAAAAGTACGATGAATGGCGTGGTTGCATAGTAGCACACGGTATTAATTATTGATGCTTACGTGAGAAGTCACTCAATTATACTTAATTATTACTACAGTAATTGCTGCATCATATCTCTCATATTATTGTCACAGTATCATCTGCATAATATTTTATATTATTAAATCAATAATTGAGACGACAAAGTTATTAATATTATTATTTATAATATTGACAATGTCTAGAAGTTCTGTCAAGGAGAGGTTTGGTCACCTAATTGCGCGCCAATAGGGAGAAATTCTTATTGGAAAGCCCTCTCTTTCCTGAGAATGACCTGGTTGTTAAATTTTGCAAATTATAATAATGAATAAATATTGTTAAAAATATTGAGGAGATTTTTATGAAGTATTTGTTGTAAATTTTGCTTATTTTATGGACCCCCATTGACCTATTTTTCAAAATAATCGGTAGAGATTATTTTTAAGGTGGGACCCACGAGTGGGGCCCACTTGTGGAGGAAAGTCTTGGGGTAGGATTTTATTTTGATCACGGGTATTGAAAGAAGAAAAAAAATAAAGAAATGAAATGGATGGTGGTGTGGTGTATACTAATGATGTAGTATTATATATATATATATATACATGTTTGAAAATTTGACAGGGGAGTGATCACGGGAATACATCCCGTGAATTTATAATGAACTAGTATCATTTCCATTCTCCTATAAATAGGATGCTTAGTCAGAATTAAAAATCATACCAGAATCAGAGAATTCTTCTTCTATAATATTGAGCGTATTTCTTTAGAGTTTTAGAAAGCTTTGAGCGTAGAAAACAATATAAGTTTTCTTCAAGAATATCCCCGCTATACCAGTTGGAATACTCTTCTTTTCAAGGTAAGGGATGTTATTTTTATTCAATATTCGCTTGAAATAATATTTTCTTCCATACTCTGTAGTATGTAAGTAATATTATTTCGTTTCAGATTTTGAATTCTATACTCATTTGGTTAAAGTTTTGGCTTCTAAACTCTATGAAATTAGTAGAATATCGTTGATATTTGCGTTTCATCCAGTATTTTTTTATGAAAATATTATTCTGAGTATTCTTGATAAGTTTGAACTTTTTCATGCCGGAGTACTATTCACGGGGTTATTATTCCCGAAGTACTATTCACGGGGTACTATTCACTCGAGTACTATTCACCCGGGGTACTATTCATGATAAAAATTGATTCGTTTTCGGTCCAAATTATTTTTGGTATAATATTATTCTTCAATTTTACTCTACAAAATAGTATCATGTTGACAATTTGGACATTATTAATTTCTAGATAAATTAAATTATAAATCTTTAAAAATTTATCCTTGAACTTGTTTTATTGAATTCTTATATCATTGTCATCATCCTCATGTTTATATTATGTTGAAAGTCATCTGTGGCCTGTAGTGTATAGAAGGACTTGGTATGATTATGACCAGGGATTATTCGGTACAATCATGACTGTAATGTTATAAATGATGTGGTAAAAGTTCTCATTGGCCAGTAGTGCATTGATGGACAGTTGTTAGCATGATCATGACCATTGATGAATACACGAATATCCTTGGCCCGTAGTGCATGGATAATTTGTGGTCGTGATACTAAAGAATATCATAAGCCGTAAGGCAGGGGTGATTTGATGATGTGAATTATTTATTAAGCTGAGTCTCAGCGATAAAAGTGATGAAAAACCTTTTAAATCATAGAAGATAGTAGATTTTATACTCTACTTGACTCTTCTAATGGAGTGCTTGTCCCGCTACAGTTAAACTTGATGTTTGTTATATTTTATCAGTTTAACACTGTTGAAGGCTAACGATAAATTATTCTGAATTATCTTAGTCATAATATTTCTTACTTGGCTAGTTGAGCTCACCCTTTTGCTTTTATTGTTCTCTTCAGGAAATGAGAACGTAGCCGGGACTAGTCGGGGAACGGAGTGACGGTCCAGATGATAGCATTAGTAGTCCTCACTATTCTATAAAATAGTGTGATAATAAATGCATTGAGGACTCCATTTGAGTTTGAATACTGTCTAGAAGACAATATTCGTATTAGAACTCTCAGTTTATGTTTTGTCGTATTTTACATGACAGTTGTATTTGAATTTTGTACCATGTATTTGACGACTCAAGATGGGTGATGTATACCTATTTTGGGGGCGTCACAAATAATAAATCAGAGATTTAGAACATATAGTAGATGATAAAACTTTTCAACCATAGTTGCAGCGGAATAAGCAATCCATTAGAAGAGTCAAATAGACCATAAAGTCTATTATCTTCTCCATGTTAAAAGTCCACTAACAATGTTTTATCCCTGTAACATCAATCAACAATTCCTGTCCACAATCATGTGAATAACTCATAATCATAATTGTGGTTCTAAATTCCTCTTCGCACCCAGGACGAAGATAATTTTCATCACCTTTCTTTACCTGAAACATCAAAGACCACGATTATACCAAATCATAATTCCTGTCCATAATCATACAAATAAATTCATCTTTCCACTATGGGTCAAAGATATTCATTAACAGTTCATCTTTCCACTCCAGGCCAAAGACATACAACTGTATTTTAGAAGAGTAAAGTAGAGCATGATATCTACTATCTTCTACGAATTAAAGGTTTTTCTTCAACTTTATCGCTGAGACTCAGCTTAATAAATAAATCACATCATCGAATCATCTCTGCACTACAGGCCAAGGATATTCATTCGTATCACGACCACAAATTATCCATGCACTACGGGCCAAGGATAATCGTGTTTTCATCAACGGTCATGATCATTTCATAAAATAATTCCTCTTTACACCCTTGGCCGAAGAGAACCCACGGTCATAATCATACCAAAAACTGTCCATCAATGCACTACGGGTCAATGAGGACTTTTATCACATAATTTGTAACATTACGGTCATGATTATACTGAATAATTCCTGGTCATAATCATACCAAGTCCATCTATGCACGTAAGCCATAGATGACTTTCATCACAATATAAGCATGAGGATGATGACAATAATATAAGCATTAATCAAACAAAAACAAGGATAAATATTAAAGACTTTAAATTTATCCAGAGTTTAAAAATATCCAGATTGTCAACATGATACTACTTTGTGGAGTAAAATTCAAGAATAATATTGTATCAACAATGATTTGAACAGAAAATAATATTACAACGAATATTTAACGAAGATAATAACATTATTCATTATATTATAAACTCCATTTAATATTATTCATTATATAATAACATTCATTTACTAATATTATTAACCATTAAATAATATTTTAAATCAATGATTTCATAACACCTTAATCCAAATGTTATCAATCACTTAATAAACTTATAATCTAATATTATTAATATTATAACAATATTTTAATCACTTCTTAAACTTATAAACAATTTATTTTAATTGTTTACACTTTACCAAATAATGCATTTAATAATTCAAAAATGTCATAGTCATAAGATTTCATCACTAATGATCAAATCCCTCATCAAAAATCTGCATATACCTTATATAGGATTTCCAAGCAATAAAATTCTATTTACCGATTTTTTAACTTCACGTAACATATTTAATTCATATGTTCATAACTAAACTATTTTCATGAAAAATACCAAATTAGTCCTAAACATTTTTATTTTCTGGAATTTAGCAGAATATAGTCCCATATTGAACATATATTTTTCTCGGAATTTTTAAAATTCATTTACTATTTTTCATATGGCCAAAACTGCCGAATATTTAGACATTTATCATAAACTGTACTTTTGTCCAAAAATTCCGAAATTTACAAGGTATACTCTTGTTATATACATGTACTCCCAATAAAAGTTTCACCAATTTTGGAGTTAACCACAAGGAGTTATAAGGGTTTACTTTTAAAATAGTCTTTTTCCATAAAATTCATAACTCCTAATCTATACATCCAAAAATCGCCATTTTTGGACACAATCTAGAAAACTCAACAATTTATCATGTCCAATTTTTTCAAAATTTTTGAAGGTCAGAAAAATTACGAAACTGCAAATGAATTTTCACCCTCCATGCAGTAATCCACGTAGACAGATCATTTCCACAATTTAATAAAGAATGAATACGAAGGGTCATTCACCATGCATGCGGTAGTCCACGTGAGAAAAAGTTATTCCAATGAGAATAATAAAGAATGGAATAATGTAAGAATTCACCATGCATGTGAGACCCCAGATTTTATCAATAAAGATTTAAATTTTACGAAATAATTTTTTAATATGGTGTGAATTTGAGATAATATTATAGTTGTGGGTAGTATTTATAAATTTTTGCAAAGTATGCAATTGGTTATATTATATTCGATTGGTCTGGGGAATATTAGGTTTAGCGAGGGAATATTCGCATAACTACTCAATCATTGGTGGACCCTAATGTAATTATTATTGCCGGATTGAGAAAACGACAAAAATATTTTATTGAAATAACGGCGGAAGTTTTACCGTGGTTACTGTTGAACTACTCGGTAGTAAAAGTACAGTAATAAGTGTGGTTGCATAGTAGCACTTGGTATTGATTATTGATGCTTATGTGAGAAGTCACTCGGTTTGATTCCATTATCATCGATTAATAATATGAATTATTATAGCGATAATGACGTTTTGTTTTATTCGTAATAAAAATGTAAACATCTTTTATATAAAATAGAATACTTTATTAAAGTTATTCATAAATAGAATATATTATATTTTATTATCGTAGTGTTGCATAGTGTTTTGCATAGTGTTTTTGCATAGTATTGCATAGTAAAATATTTTATATAAATAGAATATATTATATTTTATTTAAAAGATTTTGCTTTAAATATGGATCGTCGATTAAAGTAAATCAATCTGGACCGCTCATGGATTGATTACTTATGCATTCTATTTTCCTATAAATGAAGCTCATTCCTTCATTATTTTTTCTTACGAATTCCTTTGAAACTAGAGAGAGAAATTATAGAGGGAAGCTTATATAGAGAAAATTTATAGAGAGAAAGAAGAAGAGTATTACGGTACTTCACTACTTTGATATCCGGTGTCTTTTACGATAAGGGATATTATTTGTCAAAATTCGTAAAGGGTGTTATTCTTTCTTCTTGAAGAGAACTTTTGTTATTCCATTCATTATTATTACATTGGAATAACTCCGTAAAAGTGGTATATACCTGTACATAACCCGTATATGCTGATATACCCTATACTTGGTGAAATCCTTATGTTATTCCATCGCTTATTATTCTGTTGGAATAACTCAGTATATGGTTTACCCTATACTTGGTGACATTCTTCTATTATTACATTGGAACATCACATGCGTGTGTTTTACATTGGACTGGTTCGTCTTTATCATTCTCGTTGGAATATCCTATCGTGTGTTTTACACCGGATCTGGTTCCATCTTTATTATTCTGTTGGAACATCCACAATTGATTGTGAATTTCACACCGACTTCGGTTCGCTATTATTATTATTACATTGGAATAACTCGCCTATGCAAGTACCGCATGCATGGTGATTTCTTTTATTATTCCATTCTTTATTATACCCAGTTGGTTAAAACTTTGACTTCTATACTCCATGAAATTAGTAGAATATCCTCGATATTTGCGTTTCATCCAAAGATCTTTTCATGGAAATATTCTTACGATCATTATTGAATTTTACTCTACGAAAACAAGATCATGTTGACAATTGGGACGTTAATAATTCATGGATTAAATCATTCTTGAACTTGTTTTATTGAATTACTATGTCATTGTCATCATCCTCATGTTATATTATGTTATCTTTGGCTTACGTGCATAGATGAACTTAGTATGATTATGACGAGGATCATTCTAGTATAATCATGACTTGATATAAATGATGTGACAAAAGTCCTCGGTGGCTGTAATGCGTTGATGGATAGTTTTTGGTATGATTATGACCTGGGGTGATTCTAAGATATAGTCATGATTATTGATAATTTGATGAAAATCCTCGAATGGCCAGTAATGCAGGGATGATTAGATGTGGTGGTTTATTATTAAAATTTGAGTCTCAAATGATAAAAATTGATGAAAACCTTTTAAAACCTAAAAGATAGTAGACTTTATTCTCTACTTGACTCTTTTAATGGATTGCTTATTCCACCGCAGTTTAAACCTGGTTGTCTATTGTATTTTATCGGTTTAACATTGTTCAAGGCTAATGATAATTTATTCGCATTATCTTAGTCATAATATTTCTATCTTGGGCTAGTTGAGCTCACCCTTTCTTTCACCGTTCTCTTCGTGAAATGAGAACATATTTGACTTAGTCGGGGAACGTAAGTAATGGTCCGAGGATAGCATTAGTAGTCCTCACTATTACGTGAAATAGTGTGATAATAGTTGTAATGAGGACTCCTTTTGAGTTTGTATAATATCTAGTAGACAATATTTGTATTCAAACTCACGCTTTTTGTCGTATTGTATACAGCATGTTATATTAGTAAGTTGTATTTGAATTTATGTACCATGTAAGTGGCGACCCAAGATGGGTGACGTATACCTAATTTTGGGGCGCCACGGTTGGTATCGAGCTTAGGGATATGATCCTGGCTAAGATGTGAGAATAGTACTAGGAGGGAGAGCGGAGAATTCCTTCGCTAAGTATGACCTACCTAAATTTATTTGGTATTTAATTGGTGGTCGAGTATAGGGATAATATGTGATATGTTAATTAACCCTTATTTTGTGGCAGTGTTTGAAAATGGCATCCGAGAATGTTGAGAATAGCAATGAAGCACATGAGAGTGTTGATTCAGCTCAAACAAAAGGTAACGACCAACAACACGATAATAATCATATCGGTGGCAATCTATTTATCGTAACAATGATAACCATCGGGGAAATTATCATGCTTAAGAATGGTAACCACTTCTAATTGGTAATCATGGCAAAGATAATAGAAGTGGAAATTTCAAGAAGAGAAGGTCATTTTAGCTCGATTTTTGTCGTATAGTGAAGTCAAGTCCAATTTGGGATAGTTGCACCAAAGCGGATCTGAGACAAAACAAAGTCGATGGTTTCGGGAAGCGTTTTCGTGACTTCTCAAAAAGTGGTTAACCCGAACGAAGTTAGCACGGGTTAGTTAAATATAAATTCTTGCGAAGTCTATACCTTATTAGATACCGGTTCTACCCATTATTTTATCTCTCTTGCTTGCGTTCAACGTTTAAATTTAACTCCGAAGAAGTTAAACTTTGACTTATTGGTTGAAACTTCGTTAGTAGGAGCCTTCGTTACCGCTACTATTTTTAAATCTTGTTTAATTCAAATAAACACTTTCACGATCTTATCTCTTTGAAAATACTTGCCTTTGAGGTAATTTTTGAAAACGATTGATTAACTACTCATTATTCTTTTCGTAAGGTTGTTAGCTTTTATATTCATAACCAACCTGTTATACGAATTCAAAGTAACCAAACCCTAAAGTTAATCACTGTTATATCAAGCCATAAGTAAAGAGCTCCGAACCTTTCGTTGTTGACTTCCTTGTGTGGAATGCCTTTGGCGGACTTTCTGTGGCGACATCGTGAATGAAGATGGCAAGTTTATAGGTATCATTGTGAGGTGCTATCTCAGTTAAGGGATGAAGTCACGGTTGGTATCAATGTGACGTACTATCCAAGTCTTGGATAAGAGTAATGTTTTGAATGATATTTCTATCATTAATAAATTTCTTGACGTATTCTTGAAGATTTCCTAGCCTACCCTAGAGCGTGAAATCGAATTTTGTATTGATTTCAAAGATAAAAACCCATTTCTTAAACCCTCAAATATTTCTTCAACTAAATGAGCAGCTTTACGTGGTTTATGATGAAAGTCATAATAAAAGCATTGGAATAATGAAAATCATGGGTATTCGTGGTATTAGTAAGTTTTATGATGAGTTATGTTGGTTAGTATGTAAAAAAACATGAAAGTTTCTTAGAAATCACAAAGAGTTGAAAATCGATTTTGGTGAAAACGTAACATGAAATTCAATTGACCATATCTCTTATTATATTTTTAATTTTGAATGTGGTCAAGTCCTAGAGTTAGATCTATGAGTTACCTAACTAATCCAAGTGGAATTACTGGAAAAGGTGTTGTAGATTTTGTGTGGACTGATTTTAGCAAAGGAGGCCAAAGCTGTAAATTTCAAAATGCTCATCGCTTTTAAACTTTAAGGGCTGTTTCGGCCACTTAAATTATGAGAAAATTCTGGCCTTTTGGGACATGAAGGTATATGGTATAAAGTATCTCCTGTCCAAAAATGAGCTCATTCGACTTAAAATGAGCAAGTTATGACTATTTCAATATTTAGGTTTTTCCGATTTAAAACGCTATAATCGGAGTTCTATAACTCGATGACCATGAAATTTAAACTAGAAGCTCACGTTAACATGTGTAAGGTCCTGCCAAGATTTTGGAATTTTTGGAGTTAAACTTGAGGTAGCTAATTTCTTAAGGAATTAATTAGAAATTGATTTTGAAAAATAGTAAATGAATTTTAAAAATTCCGAGAAAAATATATTTTCATTATGGGGCTATATTATGCTAAATCTCAGAAAAGAAATATTTTTGGGACTGATTTGGTATTTTTCATGAAAATAGTTTAGTTACTGAACATATGAGTTAAATATGTTATGTGAAGTAACAAAGTTGAAAATAGGATATTATGGCTAGAGAATCCTATATAGAGTATATGCATATTTTTGAGAGATTTGATAATTGGTGATGATATCTTATGAGTATGGCATTTTGAATGATTAAATGCATTATATGGTAAAACGTAAACAATTAAGATAAATTGTTTATAAATTTAAGAAATGATTAAAATATTGTTATAATATTAATGATATTAGATTATGAGATTATTAAGTGATTGATAACATGGGGATATTCTTGAATCTCGGATAAATTATATTATAAATGTTTAATATTTATCCTTTATCTCATTTGATTGATTCTTTATATCATTATCCTCACGCTTATATTTTGTTCAAAGTCATACGTGGTCAGTAGTGCATAGATGGACTTGGTATGATTATGACGAGGATTGTTAGGGTATAATCATAACCGTAATTGAAAAACACAATTATCTTTGGTCAGTAGTGCTTGGATAATTTGTGGTCGGATACTTAATGAATACACAATTATCTTTGGTAGTAGTGCATGGATAATTTGTGGTCGTGATATTAATGAATACACAATTATCTTTCGCCGTAGTGCATGGATAATTTGTGGTCGTGATACTAATGAATACACAATTATCTTTGGCCGTAGTGCATGGATAATTTGTGGTCGTGATCTTAATGAATACACAATTATCTTTCGTAGTAGTGTATGGATAATTTGTGGTCGTGATACTTAATGAATACACAATTATCTTTGGCAGTAGTGTATGGATAATTTGTGGTCGTGATACTAATGAATACACAATTATCTTTGGTCAGTAGTGCATGGATAATTTGTGGTCGTGATATTAATGAATACACAATTATCTTTGGCCGTAGTGCTTGGATAATTTGTGGTCGTGATCTTAATGAATACACAATTATCTTTGGTAGTAGTGCATGGATAATTTGTGGTCGTGATACTAATGAATATCCTTGGCCTCGTAGTGCGTGGATGATTCGGATGATATGAATTAATTATTGAAATGAGTCTCAAAGAATGAAATATTAATTCATGGATGTGGGTAAAAGTCATCTTTGGTAGTAGTGCATTGATAGACTTGGTATGATTATGACCAAGGATTATTCGGTATAATCATGATCAGATTGAAAACACGAATATCCTTGGCAAATTGGTGCATGGATAATTCGTGGTCGTGATACTATTGTCGCTGCGTCTCAAAGATTATTGGTTTTACGGTTGTATATCTTTAAATTTGTAGTAGAAAAGATGAATTGTTAATGAATAGCTTTGGCGGATTTCAAAGATGAATTTAATATTTTTAAACGATAAAGGTATTCAAGGTATCCTCATCTCTTTATCATACTGTGTATCGTATTCTAATTTCGAGGGCTTAAATTCCATAAGGAGGGAGATTGTGAGACCCCAGATTTTATCAATAAAGATTTAAATTTTGTCGAAATAATTTTTAATATTATGGTGTGAATTTGAGATAATATTATAGTTGTGGGTAGTATTTATAAATTTTGCAAAGTATGCAAGTGGTTATATTATATTCGATTGGGGGGAATATTAGGTTTAGCAGGGAATATTCGTGACAACGGCTCAATCATTGGTGGACCCCACAAATGTAATTATTGTTGGATTGAGAAAACGACAAGAATATTTTATTGAAATAACTTCATGAAGTTTTACCGTGGTTCTTGTTGAACTACTCGGTAGTAAAATACGATAAGAATAAGTGTGGTTGCATAAGTAGTACACCACGGTATTGATTATTGATGCTTATGTGAGAAGTCACCGGTTTTATTCCATTATTGTCGATTAATAATATGAATTATTATAGCGATAATGACGCTTTTTGTTTTATTAAGTAATAAAAATGAAACATCTTTTATATAAAATAGAATACTTTATTAAAGTTATTCTATAAATAGAATATATTATATTTTATTATGCATAGTGTTGCATAGTGTTTTGCATAGTGTTTTGCATAGTATTGCATAGTAAAATAGTTTTATATAAATAGAATATATTATATTTTATTTAAAAGATTTTGCTTTAAATATGGACCGTCAGATTAAAGTAAATCAACTGGACCGTTCATGGATTGATTACTATGCATTCTATTTTCCTATAAATAGAAGCTCATTCCTTCATTATTTTCTTACTTAATTCATTGAAACTCTAGAGAGAAATTATAGAGGAAGCTATAGAGAGAAAATTTATAGAGAGAAAGAAGAAGAGTATTACGGTACTTCACTACTTTGATATCCAAAGTGTCTTTTACGATAAGGGATATTATTTGTTGTACCGTAGTGGGTGTTATTCTTTCTTCTTGAAGAGAACTTTTGTTATTCCATTCATTATTATTACATTGGAATAACTTTTGTAAAAGTGGTATACTACATCAGACATAACCTCGTATATGCAGATACCCTATACTTGGTGAAATCCTTATGTTATTCCATTGCTTATTATTCATTGGAATAACTTTGATACGCTTTTACCCTATACTTGGTGACATTCTTCTATTATTCTCATTTGGAACATCCGTGCCTGTGTGTTTTACATCGGACTGGTTCCGTCTTTTTTATCATTCTCGTTGGAATATCCTATCTCGTGTGTTTTACAGGATCCGGTTCCATCTTTATTATTCTCGTTGGAACATCCCGTTCGGTGAATTTCACGACACCGGTTCCGTTATTATTATTCTCATTGAATAACTGTCTATGCAATACCGCATGCATGGTGATTTCTTTTGTTATTCCATTCTTTATTATACCCAGTTGGTTAAAACTTTGACTTCTATACTCCATGAAATTAGTAGAATATCCTTGATATTTGCGTTTTCATCCAAAGATCTTTTCATGGAAATATTCTTCGATCATTATTGAATTTTACTACTCTACTAAACAAAGATCATGTTGACAATTAGGACGTTAATAATTCATGGATTAAATCATTCTTGAACTTGTTTTATTGAATTACTATGTCATTGTCATCATCCTCATGTTATATTATGTTATCTTCGCTTACGTGCATAGATGAACTTAGTATGATTATGACTGTGGATCATTCGGTATAATCACGACTTGATATAAATGATGTGACAAAAGTCCTCGATATTCTGTAATGCGTTGATGGATAGTTTTTGGTATGATTATGACCGTGGGTGATTCTAAAGATAGTCATGACCATTGATAATTTGATGAAAATCCTCGACCGTGGTACGTGGATGATTAGATGTGGTGGTTTATTATTTGTCGAGTCTCGTGATAAAAATTGATGAAAACCTTTTAAAACCTAAAAGATAGTAGACTTTATTCTCTACTTGACTCTTTTAATGGATTGCTTATTCCATTGCAGATTAAACCGGTTGTCTATTGTATTTTATCGGCTTAACATGTTGAAGGCTAATGATAATTTATTTCGCATTATCTTAGTCATAATATTTTTATTGGGCTAGTTGAGCTCACCCTTTCTTTCTTTCATTCTCTTGTGAAATGAGAACATAGCCGAGACGTAGTCGGGGAACGAAGTAATGGTCTAGAGGATAGCATTAGTAGTCCTCACTATTACGTGAAATAGTGTGATAATAGTTGTAATGAGGACTCCTTTTGAGTTTGTATAATATCTAGTAGACAATATTTGTATTCAAACTCACAGTTTATGTCGTATTGTACACGACAGTTATATTAGTAAGTCGTATTTGAATTTATGTACCATGTAAGTGGGGACCCAAGATGGGTGACGTATACCTAATTTTGGGGGCGTCACAATGCATGCGGTAGTCCGTATAGACAGGTTATTCCAACAGAATAATAAAGAATGGAATAACAGAAGAATTCATCATGCATGCGGTAGTCCGCGTGAAGCGAGTTATTCCAATGTAATAATAAAGAATGGAATAATAGAAGAATTCACCATGTATGCGGTAGTCGCGTAGGCAAAGTTATTCCAATGTAATAATAAAGAATGGAATAACAAAAGAATTCACTGTATCACAGTAGTCGCGTGAGCATGAGTTATTCCAATGTAATAATAAAGAATGGAATAACAAAATAATTCACCATGCATGCGGCAGTCCGCGTAGACAGGTTATTCTAACAAAATATTAAAGAATGGAATAACAACCCTTACGAGTATTGAAAGAAAATAACTCTCTTCATGAATACGAAAGAAATAATACCCCTTAACTTAGAAGAAAACTGAATACTGGAATAGTGAGGAAGCAGACTTCTCTTCTTCTTTCTCTCTATAATTTCTCTCTATAACAATTGCTCTTGTGAGACTTAGTGAATTGGTGAGAATGAAAGAAGAATGAGCTTCTATTTATAGGAAAATATAGTTTTGATAATTGCACGTTTTGGGACTCGAAATATTACAGTATAATACTTTCCTCTTTTTTTTCATTTTTAATTTAGTCCTGCAAATATTATCAAACTTGAACCACCTCCCCTAATAGTAAATCATGTGAATTAATAGTTCATTCATGTGACTCAATAGTATAATCATGTGAAAAAACTAATTACAGTATAGTACCTTCATCTATACCTCCATTTTTAATTTAGTCATGCAAGTATTATCAATCTTGCACAGTAAAGCATGTGAATCAATAGTACACACATGCGAACAAATAGTTATAAGCAAGTGAATTAATAGTAATTAATTGCTCATTTATCCGGTTAATTACCCGATTGGTCAATATAACCTCCAGACATCAATTTTTATCGAAATAAATGTCGATTTCCACTAACACTAATAATTCTCACACAATGGAACTATCAATTTCATCTTTAATCAACACGAACTTATTCATCATTAATATTATAACTCACAGTATTTAACAATCAGGTCGTTCCCAGGAAAGAGGGGGCTTTCCGATAAGGATTTTTCCCCACTGGCGCGCAATTAGATTATCTAACCTCTCCTTGACAGAACTTCTAGACATTGTCAATATTGCAAATAATAATATGAATAACTTTTTTGTCTCAATTATTGATTTAATAATATAAAATTTATGCAGATGATACTGTGACAATAATTGAATCAATAATATGAGAGATATGATGCAGCAATTATTGTAACAATAATTGAGTATAACTGAGTGACTTCTTACGTAAGCATCAATAATCAATACCGTGTGCTACTATGCAACCACGCGTATTACTGTACTTTTATCATGGATTATTTTATGATAACTTGCTTACTTTAAAATTTTTTCAAACATCACCCTTAACTTTAACCTTTTATCAATTTAACCATTTACTAAATAGAATAATTATAAGAAAATTGAATACTTTTATTTCATAAAATTCAACATTTCACAATCTCCCCTCCTTATAAAATTTCGCCCTCAAAATTTACGTACGTACCTGGTATTCGAAGAGATGAAAATACCTTGCTTTCTTTTCGGATTATACCTTCCCGATTATATCCTCTGTATCATAATTTTTCCATTGCTCATCTCCTGTATTTCAGATATCATTCTAGAATATATTTTCAAAACAAAGGTCAATTGACATATCATAAATTATCAACTTATCAAGTAAAAATTTCGGCTTAGGTAAGTCACACACTAGCGAAGTATATTACTCGTCTCTCCCCTCCTAGTTCTAGACACATATCTCCGTCAGCGACCATATCCCTAAGCTCTGATACCAAATGTGACACTCCTAAAACAGGTATACATCATACATCTTGAGTCGCCAGAAAATACACTACTGACAACTTCATTTATACAACTGTCGTGCAGAAAACGACCACAGTTAAACTGTGAGTTTTAATACAAATATATATACCTGTCGTGGTGCGTTGACCACAAGACCTTACAATGGTGCCTTACATAAAGGTACGGTCAATAACTATTTTAGAAATTAAAATCTTTAAAAAATACACAAGAAAACCTTCGTACATGGGAGGCCATGCGTCTAGGTTATGATAGATATCATATGTTTACAAAAATATCCTTGGTTGACCCAATAGTCCCTAAAGAAAAACAAGAAGATTGTTATCATCTTCTTTCCAATGGTGAGTCTTCTCTTGACATATAATTATCTCCATTGTCTCCAATTGAGAATTATATTTCAAACAAACTCCAAGATTATATAGGTAGTGCTCGTAGATATACTCAGCAAGTGGATGTACACATCTCTGTCTTATGATAACACGAAGTCGTCTTTCGTAAGACATCTTGTATGATAGTGGAAAAAACGCCCTTCCCCTAATAGTAAATCATGTGAATTAATAGTTCATTCATGTGACTTAATAGTATAATCATGTGAAAAAACTAATTACAGTATAGTACCTTCATCTATACCTCCATTTTTAATTTAGTCATGCAAGTATTATCAATCTTGCACTAACTCCCCTAATAGTAAATCATGTGAATCAATAGTACACACATGTGAACACATATTTATAAGCATGTGAATTAATAGCAATTAATTACTCATTTATCCGGTTAATTACCCGATTGGTCAATATAACCTCCTGACATCAATTTTTATCGAAATAAATGTCGATTTCCACTAACACTAATAATTCACACACAATGGAACTATCAATTTCATCTTTAATCAACATGAACTTATTTATCATTAATATTATAACTCACAATATTTAACAATCAGATCGTTTTCAGGAAAGAGGGGGCTTTCCGATAAGGATTTCTCCCTATTGACGCGCAATTAGGTGACCAAACCTTTCCTTGACAGAACTTCTAGACATTGTCAATATTGCAAATAATAATATGAATAACTTTTTTGTCTCAATTATTGATTTAATAATATAAAATATTATGCAGATGATACTGTGACAATAATTGAATCAATAATATGAGAGATATGATGCAAAGAATTTCTTGTAGCAATAATTGAGTATAACCGAGTGACTTTACGTAAGCATCAATAATTAATACCGTGTGCTACTATGCAACCACGCCAGACATCGTTCTTTTATCACCGATTATTTTTGTGACGCCCCCAAAACAGGTATACATCACCCATCTTGAGTCGCCAGATACATGTTACATAAATTCAAATACAACTTAATTATACAATAGTCGTGTAAAATACGACAAAACATAGCTGAGAGTTTAAACAAGAATATTGTCATCTAGATAATATCTGTGATGCCCCCAAAATAGGTATACATCACCCATTCTGAGTTGTCAATACATGGTACAGAAACAACTACAACTTTATTATTACAACAAGAAACGTGAGTTTGAATACAAATATTATCTTCTAGACAATATCTATACTCAAATAAATCCTCATCACATTTATTGATATATTATTTTACAAAATGGTGAGGACTACTAAACAATTCTTTCTAAAACCTTCATTCCATACCCCGACTGCACTCGCTTATATTCTCGCCTCCCGAGAAGAAAAATGGAACAAAAAGGAAAAGGGTGAGCTCAACTAGACCAAGAAAAAATATTATGACTAAGATAATATACAACAAATTATCGTTAGTCTTCAACAGGAAAAAATCTAATAGAATACAATAGACAACAAATTTTAAATCAATATTCGCAATGAAATAATAATTCATTAGAAGAGTTAAGTAGAGAATGCAAACTACTATCTTCTATGTATGAATTTAAAAGTTCATCGCTCATCTTTTATCCCGTAACATCAATCAATATACATCCGAATCAAATATTCATCTTTGCACTACAGCCAAAGATATTCATCACCGTCATGTTCATCTAAACACTGCTCATCTTTGCACTACTACCAAAGATATTCTTCAGAAATCATTCATCTTTGCACTACAGCCAAAGATATTCAATAATATCATCATTTAAGATCGAGGATGATGAAAAATATTTTTAAAGAAACGAATCCAAAGGAAACAAAATGACAAGGATTAAGGATTAAGGATTCAGACTTTGTTTTATCCATGTTCAAAAATACCTCAAAATAATCATAGTGGTGTAAAATTCAAGAATGATCAAAACATGGATACAATCAAAGCTAGTATCCGTAATAGATATTTTGGACAAAAGAAGAAATTTTATTTTTAAATGAATGAAGGCAGATACGTGATACGTGAATAGTAACTCCGACACCAAAAGATAGAAATTTCCCAAAAAATATCTTCACGCTTATTAATAGTACTCGTGAATAAGAAACTCGTGAATAAGAACTCATGAATAGTAACTCGTGAATAAGTAACTCATGAATAGTAACCTCGACATGAAAAAGTTCCAAATTTGATAAAAAGTTCCAACCAATATTTCAAAGATAATGATATCAAGAAATAATATCATTCGAGAAGAAAATAACATCCCTTACCTAAAAGATTCTAGATTTAGTCGAATACCTGTATAAGGTCAAGGAACTTGCACCGCCTAACAATACTCAAAGTATACTCACAAGAATACGCCAATATATCGAGAGAAATAGAGAGAAACTTCAGCTTCGGTGTTTTTCAATTCTAACCTAAGCACCCTATTTATAGAAAATGCTAACACCAAAGCGTAAAATTGAATATAATATTAATATATTTTCACATTTTCTTTAGCCCACCTTAGACAACTGATTTCAGCCCATTTGAATCACATGTGAGGCCAACTTAGTTGCAAAAAAACGTTTTTCTCAAAATAATTAACTAAAACTCCCAAAAATTAATTATTTTAACTTCTAACTTCAATAATTCATAATAAATAGCCCTTTTATTAGAAAATTCAAATCTCATGAGTTTTTATAGGAAATTCAATTTTCTACAACTTTACGTAAGAAAGTTTTTCCAAATTCAAAAAAGAAATTGACCAAATCCACAAAACCAGACGATTTTACTGTGCTATAATCAAATTTCATTAATAATTGTGTCCACCAACACACAAAACATGTGTTAAACATTTAATGCCACAAAAATACTCTTCCTCCTCATATACTCATATATCCCACATTCATTGTAAAAATATCATCGTTAATATATTATTAAAATAATATATTTAAATGAATTATTTTATCGTAAAAAGATAAAATATTAATTTTCAACAATTGTCACATTAAAAATTTTCTCCATCTATATCCTCATAAAATCAATATTTTCCTCATCATATAAATCAATAATTAATTATTCATAAATAATATTACATAATCACATTATCGACAACCAGTGCGCTTCTCGGGATAGAGGGGTTTTCCAATAAGGATCTCTTCATCAGCGCCGCAATTAGATGACCAAACCTCTCCTTAGATGTAACTTTCTAGACATTGTCAATAATGTTATCTAATAATATTATTCAGATAATATGAATTATTGTTCGATAATGGAAAAATACTGTAATGACAATTATCAAACAACAAAGAATATAAAATATCAACGCAAGCAATTATTGAATCAATAAAATAAAATATCGAATAAGAATTATCGTAACCATTATCGAGTAGTGCCTTCAATAATTGGTGCAATACCGCAATAATAATGCAACAACAACGCCAGACATCGTGTTTTAACCACCGGTATTCCAACAAAGATTAATCTGTGAATAATTACGCCGTTATTTTTAAACAACTTATATTTATCGTTTTCTTCATCCAATCGCTTCAAGCATGGGCCCACACATGGTCATTTAATATTCATGACGCATTTAATATTCCCCGACAAACGAATAATATTCTCCTAACAACAATGAATATTTTATAACCACTGCTTATTTTGAAATATTTCATGATTTTACCCCTAACTATCCACATTAATCAAATCAACCCTTACTATTTCAAAATAATAAATAGAGAAAATTAAATTTCATTAATAATAAGTTGGGGTCTTACAACCTCCCTCCTTATGAAATTTCGCCTCTAAATCGACGACGCACTGGTGTTTCAAAAGGTGAGGATACCTCGCTTTCATTTCCGCTTCCAATTCCTGTGTCATTTTTCTATAGCATGATTCCTCCACAAAACTTTAACTTGTGGTATGACCTTTCATGCTGTAGGGACATGCTCCTTCCTATCCAAGATCTTGACAGTACCTCCTCACACGCTAAGTCTTCTGGCTATATCTCATCCTGGTTCTAACTCTATAACGTGGTTCGGTCTTTCACATATTTATTTAAGTATAGATATGTGAAACACATTATGAACACGAGACATACTTGGAGGTAACGCGAGTCTATAGCTACATTTCCTACTCTGGTCAAGAATTTGAAATGGACCAATAAATCGTGGATCGAGCTTTCCTCTCTTCCCAAATCTTGTAACTCCCTTCCATGGAGCAACTCGCAACAATACATGATCCCCTACACTAAATTCCACACGCCCTTTCGATGAAGATCCGCGATAACTCTTTTGTCGATCTTGTGCCGCTTTTGTATACGCTTGTCAATCATTTGGATCTTTTCCGTAGTCATACGCATCAACTCTAAAGTCCCAACAAAGGTTGCTTCACCCACCTCGCCCCAACATAATCGGGAGAGCGACACTTTCGCCCATATAATGCTTCAAATGGAGCCACACCTATACTTGCTCGATAACTGTTGTTATAGGAGAATTCCACCAATGGTAAATACTTATCCCAACCGCCTCTTGAAGTCTAGGACACGTAGTCTTAATAAATCTTCAAGAGTTTGAATAGTCCTTTTTCGATTGTCCGTCTGCTTGAGGATGGTATGCCGAATCAATCAGAAATCCGCCCATAGCTTTTTGCAAGCTAACCCAAAATCTTGAAGTGAATCTTGGGTCACGATCCCAAACTATGGATACAGCATGCCATGCAACTCACAATCTCATTCACGCACATACTAGCAAGACGCTCAAGGAATAAGTCTCCAGACGGCAAGAAATGAGCAGACTTGGTTAATCTATCAACAATAACCCAAATAGCATTGATGCCCCGAGAAACCGTAGGAAGACCCAGAACTAAATCCATGGTAATGTGTTCCCACTTCCATTTTCAGAATCTCAAGTGGTTGCAACGGACCCTTAGGTACCAGATGTCTCGCCTTTACACGCTGACAAGTTAAACACATCGAGATAAACTTTGCAATCTCTCTCTTCATATTGTTCCACCAAAATGTATATCAAGATCACGATACATTTTAGTACTTTCGTGATGGATTGTAAATGGTGTATGTGTAGCTCCATCATAATCTTGTACTTCAAATCGTAGTCGTTAGAACACAAAGTCTAGAGTGGACTCAAGTATTCCTTCTTCATCAATTCTCGCCCTAATAGCTCCTCCTTCTTGTACTTTCTTCTTCATACGCGATCGCCTCCGGCCTGGTGGCTCGAGCAACCTTAACTTTTTCTATTAAAGTTGTTTCTATGCGATACTTGACATCATCGCACTCATTCCTCAAGATATGATCTTCTACTCAACGCCGCACTACCACGCTCGCTTTTCCGTGATGGTATCAATAGTGTGGTCGTAGTCTTCAATAGCTCGAGCCAACGTCATTGCAAGATGTCGAGTTCTTTTTGAGTGAAGAAATATTTAAGTCTTTTATGGTCTGAATATATCTCCACTTTCTCCCCATATAGATAGTGCTCCATATCTTTAGCGCTGAAAACGATCACGCTAACTCTAGATCATGAGTAGGATAATTCCTCTCATACTCTTTTTAAGTTGTCGCGAGGCATAAGCTATGACTTTCCCACGCTGCATGAGAACACATCCTAACCCTTTGTCTCAAGCATCGTCAGAGATAACAAATCCATCCCAACCAGATGGTATTGTTAGAACAGTGCGTAAATAAGTCTCCTCTTAAGCTCTTGGAAACTCTTCTCGATTCTTCGCTCCAAACGAATTTTGTATCCTTCCGAAGTTAGTGAAGTTAATGGAGTAGCGATTCGAGAAAACCTTCCACTAATCTCCGATAATAACCACTAAGCCCAAAAACTACGTATTTCAACCACCGACTTTCGGTTGTTCCTAACTTCAGATTGCTTCAATCTTCACGGATCAACAGATACTCCATGTTTCGACACCACGCGCCCAAGGAATGCTATTTCCTCAAGCCGTAACTCGATTTCTTCAATTTGGCATATAGTTTGTTTTTCACGAAGCCTTTCGAGTACCAAATTTCAAATGGTGCTCATGATCTTCACGACTTTTGGAATATATGAGGATGTCATCAATAAAAACAACAACGAATCGATCCAAATATTCCTTGAATACTTGGCTCATCATATCCATGAAAGCAGCAGGAGCATTAGTCAATCCGAAAGACATGACTAAGAATTCATAATGCCCATATCGAAGTTCTAAAGGCGCTTTTGAATATCCTCGCTTCTAATCTTCAAATTGATGATATCCGTAATCTAAGATCGATTTTTGAAAAGAATTGTGCCTTGCAACTAGTCAAACAAGTCATCAATACGAGGTAGAGGATACCTATTCTTGATGGTGACATGGTTCAATTTCGAGATAGTCAATACAAAGTCGTGCATACTCCCCGCTTTCTTCTTCTTTACGAATAAAACAGAGCACCCCAAGGAGATGTACTAGATTAATGAAACCGATGTCCAACAATTCATCGTAGTTGGACCTTTAACTCCTCAAGTTCAATAGAGCCATTCGATATGGGTTTTAGAAATGGGCTTTATACTAGTTCAAGATCAATAAAGAATTCAACTTCACGCTCGGGGTAGACCGAAGTTCTTCAGAAATACGCCAGAAAGTCAATAACAACAGAATATTATTCAAATTTGACGTGTCTTTATTCAAATCCATAACATGGGCTAAGAAAGCTTCGACATCCGCTTTTCAATAAACTAATAGCTTTATGATTAGATATGATGTTGATTGATTTTAATGGTTTAGTTGCTTGAATTGCATAACAAAGTTGGTTAGAATATGAAAACTAACAACCTTACGAAAACAATCAATTTTGGCAATGATGAGTAGTTAACCAATCAATCCCTAAAATCACATCAAAAGCAAGTATCTTTAAAGAGATAAGGTCAATGTGTAAGGTAATGGTGCCAACTTGAATCAAACAAGATTTATAAACAAAGGATGTGATGAAAGTTTTCCTAACTGAGTTTCCACAGATAGGTCAAAGTCTAATTTCTCCTGAGTCAAGTTTAAACGCTGAGCACAAGCAGAGAGAGATAAATGAATGGGTAAAGACCCAGATCAAGTAAGGTATAAACTTCGCAAGAATTTATAAATAGCTTACCCGTGATCACCTCGTTTGGGTTCCTCGATTTGGACCACCACAACAAACGCCTTCCCTAATCGCTGACTTTGACTTTTTCGGGGATTTTTTTTGAGTCATCCCCCTCATTGAACTAGGTTTTCGCTACCATACAATCTCGAGCGATATGTCCTTCCTTTCCACAATTATAGCATACCTTGAACTGTTAGGACAGCTTGACCGATATGTCCTCTTTCCGTGATTTAGATTTATAAGATACGACCGGTGGTCGTTTCTCCTTAGAACCCTTGATTCTTTCAAGACTGCTGCCTTCATCACGGTCGTTGTTAAATCTCCTCTTTTAAAATCTCTCCGACTCGCTTTCATTCGCTTTTCTATTTTCATGGCTATGATTACCACCGTAGTGGTTACCATTTTTGTCCGCTCTATTTCTTTCTCCGTTGGTTATCATTATTCTGCTGATCGCTATCTCTCGTACGATCCTCGTTATGGTCCTCGCCGACCGCAGACTCGTTATCTCACCTAATAATTGAGCCTTGTTTACAACATCCTCGAATAGAGAGAAAGTTTATGAGAAATGAGATATCCGACGTATGCGGGTTTCAAACCTCTAAGAAACATCCGCGTCATACGCTCCTCATTCTCCACCAAATGAGGTGCAAACCGATAACTCGCAAACTTTGCCTCGCATCGAGACACCGCCATGTTGTTTTTGCTTAATCGATGAACTCCACTTCCTTCATACGATTTAACACTTTCGTGAAAGTATTTGTCATTAAATAGTTTTCAAAACGCTTCCAAGACATGCCGAAAAGTGCTGGATGGGTACGCTTCACGCACTCCCACCAAGATTCTCGCTTCGCCACGAACATAAAGGTGGCGAATGGAACCTTCGTTTCTCCGCATCCCAAGACATCGAATATCTTGGTAATTTTGCTTCGACCCATGTTTCCGCCATGATCGGATCGGATTCGCTTTTAAATTCGTGGTCCCAACTTCGAATCGCTTCGTGTGACAACCCGTGAATTGCTATCATTTCTCCTCAGATTTTGAACACGAAGTCTCCTCGTCCGATTTTGCATGAATCGCAAAAAACTTCTAAACATCCCTCGCTCATCATCTCGCTTTCGGTGGTGTTGTTCACGTGGAGGAACATTGCCACTGTTGTACGCTCTCCTCGCTGGTGAGTACAAAGGCTCTCCACTGGCCTCATTTCCATTGTTAATATTCTCACGACATTCTCAAACATCGCCATAAAACAAGGGTTAATTAAGGAAATCAATATATCACATAATATCCCTATATATCGACCAACTAACAAATAAGTTTAGTAGTAGGAGACACACTAGCGAAGGATTTACTGCCTCCCTCCTAGTTCTATTCCCCGATCTCCGCCAGAGATCATATCCCTAAGCTCGATACCAACCGGGACGCCCCAAAATAGGTATACATCACCCATTCGAGTTGTCAATACATGGCATGTAAACAACTACAACTTTATTATTATAACAAGAAACTGTGAGTTTGAATACAAATATTATCTTCTAGACAATATCTATACTCAAATAAATCCTCATCACATTTATTGATACATTATTTTACAAAAATGGTGAGGACTACTAAACAATTCTTTTCTAAAACCTTCATTCCATACCCGACTGCACTCGCTTATATTCTCGCCTCCCGAGAAGAAAAATGGAACAAAAAGGAAAAAGGTGAGCTCAACTAGCCCAAAGAAAGAATATTATGACTAAGATAATATACAACAAATTATCGTTAGTCTTCAACAGGAAAAATCTAATAGAATACAATAGACAACAAATTTTAAATCAATATTCGCAATGAAAATAATAATTCATTAGAAGAGTTAAGTAGAGAATGCAAACTACTATCTTCTATGTATGAATTTAAAAGTTCATCGCGTCTATCTTTTATCCCTCAGTAACATCAATCAATATACATCCGAAATCAAATATTCATCTTTGCACTATGTGCCAAAGATATTCATCGATTGGTCATGTTCATCTAAACACTTGTTCATCTTTGCACTACTACCAAAGATATTCTTCAGAAATCATTCATCTTTGCACTATGTGCCAAAGATATTCAATAATATCATCATTTAAGACTAAGGATGATGAAAAATATTTTTAAAGAAACGAATCCAAAGGAAACAAAATGACAAGGATTAAGGATTAAGGATAAGGATTCAGACTTTTGTTTTATCCATGTTCAAAAATACCTCAAAAATAATCATAGTGGTGTAAAATTCAAGAATGATCAAAACATGGATACAATCAAAGCTAGTATCCGTAATAGATATTTTGGACAAAAAGAAGAAATTTTATTTTTCTATGAATAGTGCCAGATAGAATAGTGAATATCGTGAATAACTCCGACACCAAAAGATAGAAATTTCCCAAAAAAACATCTTCACGCTTTCTACTTAATAAGATTCGTGAATAAGAACTCGTGAATAAGAACTCATGAATAAGAACTCGTGAATAAGAACTCATGAATAG
Organism: Panax quinquefolius; assembly: GCA_020205615.1. Taxonomy (NCBI): domain Eukaryota; kingdom Viridiplantae; phylum Streptophyta; class Magnoliopsida; order Apiales; family Araliaceae; genus Panax; species Panax quinquefolius. Next base: position 35,501,394 of record CM035154.1, on the reverse strand, counting down.
TAACCCCGACATGAAAAAGTTCCAAATTTGATAAAAAGTTCCAACCAATATTTCAAAGATAATAATATTGAAGAAATAATATCATTCGAGAAGAAAATAACATCCCTTACCTCGAAAGATTAAGACTTTACCGAATAACGTATATATAGTCTTCAAGGAACTCAGACCGCCTAACAATACTCAAAGTATACTCACAAGAATACTCAATATATCGAGAGAGAAATAGAGAGAAACTTCAGTTTTCCTACAGATTTTTCAATTCTAACCCAAGACCCTATTTATAGAAAATGCTTAGAACACCAAAGCAGTAAAATTGAATATAATATTAATATATTTTTCACATTTTCTTTAGCCCACCTTAGACAACTGATCTCAGCCCATTTGAATCACATGTGAGGCCAACTTAGTTGCAAAAAACGTTTTTCTCAAAATAATTAACTAAAACTCCCAAAAATTAATTATTTTGAACTTCTAACTTCAATAATTCATAATAAATAGCCTTTTATCAGAAAATTCAAATCTCATGAGTTTTTAAAGGAAATTCAATTCTCTACAACTTTGCAGAAGAAAGTTTTTCCGAATTCCAAACAGAAATTGACCAAATCCACAAACAAGCGATTTATTGTGCTATAATCAAATTTCTATTAATAATTGTGTCCACCAACACACAAAACATGTGTTAAACATTTAATGCCACAAAAATACTCTTCCTCCTCATATACTCATATATCCCACATTCATTGTAAAAATATCATCGTTAATATATTATTAAAATAATATATTTAAATGAATTATTTATCGTAAAAAGATAAAATATTAATTTTCAACAATTGTCACATTAAAATTTTCTCCATCTATATCCTCATAAAATCAATATTTTCCTCATCATATAAATCAATAATTAATTATTCATAAATAATATTATGTAATCACATTATCGACAACCGTGCAGCTCCCGTGATAGAGGGGTTTTCCAATAAGGATCTCTCTCATCGGGCGCGCAATTAGATGACTCAAACCTCTCCCTGTATGTAACTTTCTAGACATTGTCAATAATGTTATCTTATAATATTATTCAGATAATATGAATTATTGTCTCGATAATGGAAAATACTTGTAATGACAATTATCAAACAACAAAGAATATAAAATGTCAACGAAAGCAATTATTAATCAATAAAATAAAATATCGAATAAAGAATTATCGTAACCATTATTGAGTAGTGCCTTCAATAATTGTGCAATAATCAATATATCGTGCAACAACGCCAGACATCGTGTTTTAACCAACCAATTTGATATTCCAACAAGATGTTAATCACCAGAATAACCACGCCGTTATTTTTAAATAACTTATATTTGTCGCTTTTCTTCATCCAATCGCTTTCAGCATGGGCCCATTACATGTCATACTATTCATTGCATTTAATATTCCCCGACAGCATTTAATATTCTCCGACAACAATGAATATTTTATAACCACTTACTTATTTTGAAATATTTTATGATTTTACCCCTAACTATCCACATTAATCAAATCAACCCTTACTATTTCAAAATAATAAATAGAGAAAATTAAATTTCATTAATAATAAGTTGAGGTCTTACAATAATCCACACTCAATTGGGTATAATTATTATTACATTATTCCGTAGAATAGTGAGGACTACTAAAGTCATTTATCCCCACCATCACTCCATTCTCCGACTATCTCAGCCTATATTCTCATTTCAAGAGAAAAAACGAAAGAAAAGAAAGTTTCAACTAAATCAGCCAATTTCAAAGAAGAAATATTATGACTAAGATAATGCAGTAATAAATTATCCTTTTCCTTCAACAAAGATAACAACCGATATAATATAATAGATAACAAGTTTTAGATCAACAAATCGCAACTAATCTAATAAGCAATCCATTGTAAGAGTCAAATAGAATATAAAATCTACTATCTTCTATGATTTAAAAGTTTTACATCAACTTTATCACGAGACTCATCTTAATAAATAAAATCGAATCATCCCCGCACTACTGGCCAAGGATATTCATGTAATCATCAATGGTCACGATTATACCTAATAATCCTCGTCATAATAATCATACCCACAACCCATCCATCAAGTGAGACTACAAAGCCAACGAGGAATTTCATCACATCATTCGTCACATTACGGCCATGATTATAATAATAATAATTCCCCAATATAATCATACCAAGTCCATCTACGCACGTAAGCAAAAGATGACTTTAATCACAATATAATATGATGATGACAATGATATAATAATTCAATAAAAACAAGTTCAAGGATAAATTTTAAAGATTTATAATTTAATTTATCCAGAATCAATAACGCCCAAATTATCAACACGACATCGCTTTTTAGAGAAAATTCAAAAATAATATTCATGTACCAAAATAATTTGGATGTAAAAAAATATATTTTTCTAGTGAATAAGACTTTGAATAAGACTCAACACTAAAAGTGTCCCGAATACCCGAGTGAATGATACTAGAGTGAATATTAATCGGGTGAATAAGAACTCGTGAATAAGTAACTCTCGTGAATAGTAATACCTAAAACTAAAACTACCCCGAATACCCGAAAGTGAATAATACCGGAGTGAATAAGAATCGGGTGAATAGTAACTCGTAATAAAAAAATACCAAAGAAAACGATATTTTTTATTTAGTACAAAAGAAATGATATCCCGTGATGAAGTATAATAGAATATATAAACTGCAAAATGGATTTTCACGTCATGCAGAATCCACGAGATGAGATCATTTCCATAATTTAATAAAAGAATGAATACGAAGGATCATTCACCACGATGCAGAATCCACACATGCGTATGTTATTCCAATGTAATAATAAAGAATGGAATAAATGAAGAATTCACCATACAAACGATAATCGCATGCATATGAGTTATTCCCAACAAAATAATAAAGAATGGAACTGTGTCACGCAGAATCCGCATGCATACATGATATTCTAACAAAATAATAAAGAATGGAACCAGTCACGCAGAATCCGCACGCATACGATATTCAAATGTAATAATAAAGAATGAAATAATAATAGAATTCACTGTGCACGCGATGTAATCGCACGTGACAGTTATTCTAACAGAGTAATAAAGAATGGAACCAGTCACGTGCAGAATCGCCGCATGCATGGGATATTCCAATGTAATAATAAAGAATGGAATAACAACAGATTCACCGTGCATGCGATAAACCGCATGAGATAGGTTATTCTAACGTAATAATAAAGAATGGAATAATAGAAGAATTTCACCATGTATGCAGACTTCACATATACGAGTTTTTTCAACATAATAATAAAGAATGGAATAACAACCTTATGAGATTGGAAGAAAATAACTCTCTTCACTGAATACTGAAAAGAATAATACCCCTTACCTCAAAAGCAAGACCTGACACCTGGAATAAATGGTGAGGAAGAAACTCTCTTCTTTTTCTATAATTTTCTCTATAATAATTGTTCTATAGCTTTTTAGTGAATTGGTGAAAAATAATAAAATGAACGAATGAAACTTCTATTTATGTGAAAATATAATTTCGATAATCGTACATTTTGGCCAAAATATTACAAAGATAATACATTCCTCTTTTTCTTATTTTTAATTTAGTCCCGCAAGATTATCAAACTCGCACCATCTCCCTAATAAGTAAATCATGAATCAATAGTTGTAGCATTGTGAAAATACTAATTACAAAGATAAGACTCTCCATCTATACCTCCATTTTTAACTTACCACAAGATTATCAATCTTGCACCAACTTCCTTAATAGTAAATAAATGTGAATCAATAAGACACACATGTGAATAAATAGTTATAATCATGTGAATTAATAACAATTAATTGCTTCATTTATCCAGCTTAATTATCCGATTAATCAATATAACCTCCGCACATCAATTATTATCGAAATAAATGTCAATTTTCACTAACACTAATAATTTTAACACATGGAACTATCAATTTTATCTTTAATCAACACTAACTTATTCATCATTAATATTATAATTCATAATATTTAACAACCAAGTCGCTTTGCAGGAAAGTTAGGGCTTTCCGATAAGAATTTCTCCTTATTTGCGTGCAATTAGGTGACCAAACCTCTCATCGATGTAACTTCAGAGCATCATCAATATTACAAATAATAATATGAATAACTTTTTCCGCCTCAATTATCGATTAATAATAATATATTATATGATGATAATCTTTGTGACAATAATTGAATCAATAATACGGTAGAGATATGATGCAAGAATTATCAGAAGAATAATCGAAGATAATTCGGAGTGACTTTTACGTAAAGATCAATAATCAATACCGTGGTGCTACCACGCAAACCGCTGCCAGACATCGTACTTTTCTTTTACTAGGGTAGTTCAACAGCTTTTAATTCAGAATACTTTCACCAAGTTATTTTTATAAAAATAATTTTGTCGCTTTTTAACTACGATAATATTTTCGCAATAGGGGTCCACTAATGATTTTATCGTCAGCACGGATATTCTAAACAAAAAAAAATATTTCCCGACCAATCGAATATTATATAACACTTTGCATACTTTTTAAAATTTATAAATATTACCCACAACTATAATATTATATCAAATCCATACCATAACGTTCAAAAAAAAATATTTCGAGAAATTTAAATCTTTATTCATAAAATTTGGGGTCTCACAATTTTATGCTAACTTGCTTACTTTGATTTTTTTTTAAATATCACCATTAACTTTAACCTTTTATCTTTTATTAATTTAATTATTTACTAAATAGAATAATTATAACAAAATTGAATACTTTTATTTCATAAAATTCATGGCTAAAAAGAGGCAATCAGACGAGGAAAATTAAACATACAAACCCGAAGAAAGGAGGACGAGAAGAAAAAACGAAGAGGATTGGCCCCCATTTGCCTAACGCTTTACGGAGAGAGGTCGAGCTCCTAAACCCTAACCCTAATACTTCCCTCAGCGACGAAGAAATTGATTTCGATGATGCTAACGACCTTTATGAATACGAAAAAGCGATTCCCGAGGAAGAATCCCGTAATAATTGCCGTTATGACCCTGTTGATAATTTCAAGTACCAACTTCCCGGCCAATTTAAGGTTAGTTCATTTTTACAATTTTAATGTTAGTTCATTTTTAAGTATTGACTATTTCTCCCATCCCTTGGGATTTAGATGTGCTATATTCCAATTTCCATGATGAAGTAACCGTTTGTCTTTGATGTGGTTAGTTAACAGTTGGAAAAGAAATAAGTGATTTTTTTGATTTAAAATACTTCTTTTGCAATTCAGGATGTTTAGTAAACTTTGGCAGTCTTTGTTTATTAGCCTTAAGACCTGAATTCTTGTTTTTCCTTTTTTGCAAAGTTGAAATTCCTGTTTATCCGTTAATTTTTTTGCTCCTTTGTGTTGTTCTATTTTATAGGATGAGAATGTTGAAAATCTGATGAATGAAGACGAGGACGATGATTTTGGTCACGATGGCAAGCATATGCAAAGGATGTTGCAAGAAATCACTGGATTGCCCAGTGATGCTTTTGAAGGTAACATTGAGCCTCAAATTACCTACCTTTCATGTCAGGTATCGTGTATTAAAATGTATCTGTATCTGTTGATGTATGATACAAATGTTGTTGTCTGGAATGTATTAAAATTTTTATGTTTATAAACCCATCCGTCTCTTACCCTCCCCTTTCCAAATCATTTCATGTTCTCTTCCCAGCCTCATAATTACTCTATAAGTCCACCCCTTAATAGACATATGGGACATTAATATTTTCCTTATAGTTATATACCACCAAAGCACTTTTCTTTCTTTCTCTCCTAACTACCAAACCTCTCAATTCCAAACCATGGTAGTCTTTAATTATACATTAAACTCTCTCTCTCTCTCTCTCTCTCTCTCTCTCTCTCTCTCTCTTTAATTCTCTCTATGGTTTTGTGTCATATATATCACGTGAGGAGCACAAGAAAGGTGAATTTTGATTTGTGTATCCATCAATTTTAGGTAATTTTGATTTGTGTATCCATTAATTTTAGGTAATTTTTAATTTAGATTTGTAGTTATTTTTCATCTCTACCTTATGTTTATCGATTTGTGTATATTGTGTGTATGTTTTTTTAAATGGGAACCCTCATTATAAAACAGAGGAGCACATGTTGTTTTGAATATAAAATTTTAGTTCTTTTTTATGTAAATTTTTTAGAGATGATTGGAGGGAGTGGACTGGCCAATTAGATGACGAATCTCAAGGTTTTGGTTATAGTTGTACATTACCTATTTGTTGGAATGACACAAAGAGTACGTACATAGTTATTTATTTGAATGAACAATTTGGGTCTTAAATTCAAGCAGTGGCCTCTCATTGTTATCAATGTTATGGATAAAGAAAATATTTGAAACCAAATGCGGATATCTTTTTGAGCATTCAAACCAAATGTGGTGTTACCTTAATTTATTTCTTATGTTTACTTTTATTTGTTTTTGTGATATTTTCTTTCATTTGGTACTCAATTTACCTAAATCTTTTTATGTCACTATTTCTTATTTTAATTTAGTGTTAATGCAGAATTTTACTACTTATCGTAATTTGGTGTTGGTACAGAATTTTCATAGAAGCCAAAAGTTACTCCCAAAATTACAAAAATCTTCGTATATTATTGGCCGACTTTTTTTTTTTGTTGTAAAAAAATTACAAAACAAAAGAATCCACATCATAGAGTTGTCCCAAGTTAAGATGAAAAAGGTATTTTATGTTTGTATAATATTCTCCATGAATTTTATTTTATATGTTTAGCTATTTCCAGCAATATAATGTTCAATATATTTGGTCTCAAGTGTTATATGTATGCTTTACATTTGTGATATGTTGCACCATAAATGTTTAATGAAATGCTTATGAGGTACTACAAGTTCAAAAATTTGTGGGCAATTACAACGAAAGAGTTTGATGGATTCTGAGTTCCGCTTCCGTAATTAAAGGACGACGACACTTAAATGGCGTTTTGGTAATCATAACAAGAACCATATTCTTTTTCTAAAGGCATTTGGCTTTGGGTTTTTATACTTTACTTTTGTTGCTGAGAATTGGGTTTTCTGATGTAGTATGGCTTTGGGTTCTGGATTAACGCAGTTCGCTCAACAGGCAGGTTCTGTTTCTTCTTTTAGTTCTTCTTTAACCTTTTTGATAGAAGTGAAATTTTATTGGAATCTGAACTTACCTTCCTCTAAGCAGTATTTTGGCTCTAACAACCTATATATTCTTTGTCTTTGCTCTTTTGGTCATCTCATTGCGTTTGGAGAGCAATTTAGTAGAGACACGGGTTAGTCATGTATTTATTCTTATTATATTTCTTTGGTCAAGATAGTAATATAATTTACAAATTATAAAACTGATGTAGCTTGGGTTGGTATATTTATATGAGTATGCGGATGTGATGGAGGGATTTGACAAGTCACTTTCTTTATATAGATGGAATTTTAAGCCCATTGGAAACTCTAGCTTCAACTGCTGCTATATGTGGGATCGTACACTTAATTTTTTGTGGACAACCTTTATTGATATTAGGAGTTGTAGAACTTATAGTATTTATATACACTTAAATATATGATTTCGGTAAAGGCAGACCAGATCTAGGGCAAAAACAGTTTTTGGGCTTTCTTATTTTCCTTTCTGATCTCAGGTCATGGTAATTGTAAATTCCCATCAAGGTAATTTTACAGTTCAATTCTATCTGTATTATATATATGTTTTCTTTTTTTTTTTGTGTGTTTATTCTCTATATTTGCACCCAAAATTTTCATAATTTTTTGTCGTTTATTCTTTAATGGTTTAATTGTTGTTAAAACTTTATGCAGAACCTTACACGTCTGGTTTAAGTTAGTCTCAATTTTCAATTAAAAAACTCACTGAGTTACCTGGATGATAACTCATTCAATTAATACATCGGTTCTTCCCCTTCTCCGCTATTTCATCTTCTCAATTAACCAAATTTTTTTTTTCTCTTTCTTGAGTAGGCTAACAATCACTCATCATATGTATTATTATTAATTTTTATTTTCATCTCTTCCTGTCTTCAGTTATTGCTCTTCCTGTCTTCGGTTATTGCTCTTCCTGTCATCGCATATTTGATAAGTTATTCAATCTATTTTTCAAATTAGACCGTGCATAATTGATCCATGAGCATTAAACATTAAATTAAATCTTTTTTATATAATTAAAATAAATAAATAAAACAGTAGTTCGTGACAATCACTTAATAAGTTGTAAATACATGTAACTAATAAGGAACTAGTGCAAGTTTGCGTAATTATGTCTTTTTTTAGTTGAGGATTTATTCCGAATGAGTTAGTTGGCATGCTTGTAGAATAAAGCAACGAAAAATGATAAATTATGCATCAGTTCATGTTTTTTTTATTATCAGTTATGTAAATAAGTATTAATAGTAATTTTTCTAATCAGATATAAAATATTATGGGTTAACTTATAATTCTATTTAATTTTATATATTGATATACTTTACAATAAGCTTTTCAGACCCGGACTGGTCATCGAATCGAAAAAAGTACCGAGTGAATGGATACTTGGTTCCACTAATTGTCGAACTGTTATTCACTCAGTGACGTTATTAATATATAAAAATATATTATTAATAATTAATAAAAATTTAAACTTTTCATTTTTTATGAATTTAAACATAATAAAATTTGAGTTACAATATTACTAAAACCGATTAATTTTAATATTAAAAAAATTTTGGTACAAAAAAAATATATGAAAAAGTAATTAGAACCGGTTTACCAGTGGTAAACTGGTTACGAATTTTTGACCAAACTAAGTTAATGGTTCAAATCGGATTAGAGTGTATCAATTCCGATTTTAATCAATTAAACCGACGATCCGATATGATCCGATCAAATTTTGAAACCAAAATCTACAAGTGTAATTTGACAAAAAAAAATAAAATCAAGTAAAGATAATATGAGTCGAAAGTAATATCTCCATAACCTTAAAAATCAATTAATTTAAAGGTCGCAAGTGTGGTGACAACCGGTTATTGAAGATAGAGCAGTTTCCAGTTGGATTGAGTTTGCAACTTCATTTGTAGTTCCTTCGAATAAAGTATACAATTTACAAAGGCGGGAGTATAAATTATTCTTAAATATATCATAATTTTAATTTACAAATTTATCTTTAATTTTAAAACATTGATAGTATTAAATGTAAACTTACCTATAAAAATTATTATTTTTTACTTATAAAAATATCAATTCTCTTACAAAATACAAAGTGGTTCGGTTGAAGAAACTTGTGCCACATATAAAATTTTTTAATTCAAATAATTTATACACAGCGCGTATACCATAGGTTCTATTATTTATTGTGAACTTTTTTTCTGCAAAATTATAATTATAAAATATCTCAATCTATGGAATTAAAGCATCTCTAACAAGGTGGACTATACCATGAATTATATTTAGTCCATATGACATCAATTCATGGGATAGTCTTTCAATCCTTTAAGCAGATGAAAGAATGGGTAGAACCGGTATCTAATAAGGTATAAACTTCGCAAGAATTTATAATTAACTAACCCTTGCTAACTTCGTCCGGGTTACTCACTTTTTGAGAAGTCACGAATAACACTTTTCCTGAAATCACCGACTTTGTTTTGTCCGTATCCGCCTTTGGTGCCACCGTCCCATCTGGACTTGATATCGCTACAGGACAAAATTGAGCTATGTGACCATCTTTTCCACAACTAAAACATACCTTGAACTGTTGTAGATAGTTTGGACTTATTTGTCCCTCCTCTCCAAGATCTCAGAAGATCTAACTAGCAAATGTTCTCCTCCCCTAGAATTTGTTCTTTGGTCTTTGGTCTTTTGGCCGACGACGTCTTCCCGTTATCGTTAAATCTTCTTGAAATAACCACTTGAATTATTTCTTCTATTATCTTGGCCATGATTACCACCGAAGTGGTTACCATTTCTGGCATGATAATTTCCTCCACAATGATTATCATTGTCCCGATGGTCGTTGCCACCGGTACGATTATAATCGAGTTGTTGGTCGTTATTCTTCGGTTGAGCTGACTCATTATCGCGCTCTAATAACTGAGCCCTATTCACAACATCTGAATATAGAGAAAATTTATGAGAAATGAGATATTGACGTATATCAGGTTTCAAACCTCGTAGAAACATTTGCGTCATATGTTCCTCATTCTCCACCAAATGAGGTGCAAACCTGGATAACTCTGCAAACTTCGCCTCGTACTGGGACACCGTCATGTTGTTTTGTTCCAATCTAATAAACTCCACTTTCTTCATACGGGCGAATACTTTCGTGAAAGTACTTCATTATTGAATAATTTCAAACGCTCTCAAGACATCTTTGAAAAGAATTTGGATGGGTACGCTTCATGATTCCCACCAAGAATCCGCCTTTTATTACGGAACATAAAGGTGGCGAATGGAACCTTCATTCTCCGTGCATCCCAAGACATCAAATATTTTGGTAATTTATTTGACCCACATTTCGCTTTAATCGGATCCGCTTTCCTGCACTACGGTGGTCCCAACTCTTTGAACTGTTTTCACGTGACAAACCGTAAATGCGTTCATTATCATTTCCGCTTGTATTTTGTGCACGAAGTCTCCTCATCCGATTTTCGTATGAACCGCAAAAAGCTTCTAAACATTCCGTCGTTCATCGTCTGATCAATGATGTTGTTTACAGGAGAAACATTGTCAGCCTGTTGCACGTTATCCTCGTTGGTGAGTAAAGGAGTCTCCACAGTCTCATTTACTCCACTATTAACATTCTCGGTCGACATTCTCAAATACCGCCATAAAACAAGGGTTAATTAAAGAAATCAACATATCACATAATATACCTATATTTCGACCTAACCAACAAATAAGCTTTAGGTAGGACACACTAATGAAGGATTTACTCGTGCTCTCCCTCCTAGTTCTATTCCCCGATCTCCGCCAGAGATCATATCCTAAGCTCGATATTAATCAGAACGCCCCCAAAATAGGTATACATCACCCATTTTGAGTAATATCAATAACATATTTACGAAACAACTACAACTTCATTATTACAATTGTGTCGCAAAATACGATAACACACATCTGTGAGAGTTTAAATACAAATATTGTCTTCTGCATAATATCAACACTCAAATGAAGTCCTCATTACAATTATTGATACACTATTTTACAAAATAGTGAGGATTACTAAAACAACTATCTTGAACCATCACTCTACACCCCGACTAGTTCCTACTATAATCTCGCATCCTAAGAAGAAAAATGGAACAAAAAGGAAAAGAGTGAGCTCAACTAGCCCAGTAAAGGATATTATGACTAAGATAATGTACAAAAAAATTATCGTTAGTCCTCAACAGGGAAAAATTTGATATAATACAATAGACAACAAGTTTTAGATCAACAATTGCAGCGGAAACAATAATTCATTAGAAGAGTTAAGTAGAGAATGAAATCTACTATCATCTATGAATTTAAAAGTCCATCATCGATATTTTATCCCCGTAACATCAATCAATATACATTTTGAATCAAATAATCATCTTTTGCACTAAAGCCAAAGATATGAATCGGGATCGTATTTCATCTCAACACATGTTCATTTTTGCACTACAAGCCAAAGATATTCATCAAGAAATCATTCATTTTTGCACTACAGGCCAAAGATATTCAGTAATATCATCATTTAGGACTGAGGATGATGAAAAATATATTTTAAAGAAAATGAATCCAGTGAAACAAAAGAACAAATATTAAGAATTCGTATTTTAGACAATCCAAGTTGAAAAATACTCCATAATAAACTATTGTGGAGCAGAATTCAAAAATAAAGATCAAAACATAGATCCAATCAAAGATAGGAACCATAACAGACAATCTTGGACACAGAAAAGAAAATTTAATTTTTCTGTAAATAGTGTCATGATTCGTGAATAATTGTCGATATCGTGAATAAGAAACTCGACACTAAAAGGTAGAAATTCTACAAGAAAAATCATCACGCTTCGTGAATAGTTTTCGTGAATAGTAACTCGTGAATAAGTAACTCCCGACATGAAAAGATAAGACTTTCATAAGAAAAATCTTACCAATATTCCAAGATAATGATATTGAAAGAAATAATATCATTTTTTAAAAATAACATCCCTTACCTCAAAAGAATAAGACTTCTTAAATTTGGAATATCGGATATAACGCTTGGCTAAAGGAACTTGACCAGATAAAGAACACTCAAAGTATCAAAATACTCACAAGAATACGCTCGATAATATAGAGAGAGAAGATTTCAGTTTTTGGTGTGATTTTCAATTCTAACCTAAGCACCCTATTTATAAAAAAATGCTTAGAACACCAAAACAGAAAATTTAATAAAATAATAATATTAAAAAAAAATTTATACGCACAATTTGAAATTTGAAATTCAGCATGTTTTGCAACACATATGAGGCTCACCAATCACACAAAACGTGTTTTTATCATTTAATGCAACAAAATCAATTCAGACCCAATATTCTGAAACTTTAATAATTCATAATAAATAGCCCTTTTATCAGAAAAATTCGAATCTTATGTCCATTCCATAGGAAATTTAATTCTCTATAACTTTGCAGAAGAAAATTTTTTCAAATTCCAAACAAAAATTGATCGAAATCCACATACGGACTATTTTGCAAGCTATAATCAAAATTCAGTCCAAAATAGGGTCCACCAACACACAAAACATGTGTTAAACATTTTTTGTTACAAAAATACTCCTCATTTATTCATATATCACACATTCAATGTAAAAATATCACCATTATTATATTAATATAATAATATATTTAAATGAATTATTTTATCAGAAAAGATAAAATATCAATTTTCAACAATTGTCACATTAAAAATTTTCTCTATCTATATCCACATAAAATGAATATTTTCCATATCATATAAATTAATAATTAATTATTCACAAATAATATTATAGAATCACAATATTGGCAATCAGGCCGTTCTCAGGAAAGAGGGAGTTTTTCAATAAGGATTCTCCTTACTGAAAATATTGATCTGATAATGATAATACTGTGTAGTGACAATTATTGAAACAACAATAATATAAAATATCAACGTAGCTATTATTGAATCAATAAAATAAAATATTGAACAGTAACTACTATAACAATTATTGAATAGTGTCTTCTTACGTAAGAATCAATATTTGGTACAATACTGGTAATCTTCTTTGTGTTTTAACCACCGGGTATTTTAAAAGAGATAACTGTGAATAACAACCACGCCTGAATTATTTACAACCTATATTTGTCATTTTCGTCATCCAATCGCTTTTCGTTATGGGACCCACACAAGGTTGCGCCGTCATACGAATATTCCCCGACAGTAAGAATGTTCTACGACCAAATAAATATTCTCCGATAAAAATGAATATTTTATAACCACTTGCTTATTTGAAATATTTGCGCATTTTACCCATAACTAACCACATTAATCAAATCAACCCTTGCTATTTTAAAATAATAAATAGAGAAAATTTAATTTCATTTATAATAAGTTGGGGTCTTACAGCCCCCAATTATTCTTCACACTCATTAAAATATATTAAAAATTATAGTCCACCAAACCAAGTTCTTAGATATAGTCTCTTTATTTTACCGAAAAATACCCTAGACTATATTTAGTCTATCTGTTGGAGTAAATTCTGAATTTTAGACTAAATTTAGCCTAGAATTTGACCATCTCCGGCCTGCTGGAGATGCTCTTATGATACTTTTGGATGGGGATAATGAAAGGTGGGAATGGAATGACTCATTCTTATGTAATGAAATAAATTGTGTTTAATTGCGATTGAAATGGTTATTATTCCTCCCAAATTTATGAATTTTATTCTTTAGAGAGGAAGAGTATAGAATAATTCATTTCAACTAGAATAAAATGAATCATTCCATTCTCCATTTCATTTCTTCAATTCAAACGCACGTTAGAGATAGTTATAAAAAAACATAAATCATGAGTAATGCTAGTTGTTTAAGAGATCAGATCTTCAGTTCCCATTTTTTTTTGTCTCTATTGTGTTTCTCCACTTAAATTTTGATACTTAATTTTTTACTTAACACCAATTAATTTTAAAATTAAATAAAAAATCATATGTCAAAATTTAAATAGAAGAAGACAAAGGAACAGAAAAAATAGAGACAGAGAATATGCTCTCGTTGTTTAAGTAATTGAGCATAAAAGAAAAAGTAAATAAAATAATACATAAATAATGATATCATATTGACTTGATAAACGACATCTGACGGTTGAGAGTTCAAATTTGGAAAGACAAGACAAGAGAGGGGAAGACGAGACGTTTGAGTGATTCGAGTGAGTGAGTGTTTCTCTGCCTAAATTAAGGGCGGGCCTCACTTGTCTTTCGGCGGGAAAATCTAGTAGTATAATCTTTTTGCGGGAAAACGAAGCAAAATAATCTGTTCCCATTCAGACGGAGGAGAAAAGAAATCCATTCTGCAAGTGAAATATAAATATAAAAACAATTAGAATTGATGAGAAAAAAATGAAGAGAAAGAAAATAAAATAAAATAAAATTGCTTTCTTTTCTTTTTTTGTGAGTTTTAAAAAGAAAATTTAAGTTAAAATAATATATTATCAATCTATTTAATAATCCTAAATGATGTGTAACACTTATAATTTAAGAAATTTATTTTAATATTCTCACAAACTCTCTCTTCCATTAGTGTAGCGTCCTTTTACTATTCATTTGAAAGAAATATTGCAAAATTATTATTTTTTGTTTGTAAAACTATTAATTTCCTAAAAATATTAATGTTTTCTTTTCTCCAATTTTCTCTCTCATCCCCAAGTTATCTCCCAATTTTGTTCAAATCTTCTCAACTATGGATTTTTTTTTAATAAATTTCTGTCTTTTTTTCTCTAAAAAAACTTATAAACAAAATAATTCCAATCTCTTACTCTTTTTTTTTCTTTCTTCTCCTTTTAATAACTGCCAAACAAAGTGTTATGCCGATCATGCAAACTTGTATTTTCGCGGGATTATAATTCAAGACTATTAATTTTAGAATTATAATTACTGTATTATATTTATAATCTAAAGACTATTAAGTCATTTTATAATCATCAAACTAATACTTTCATGTCTAAATTTAAAAAATAAATAAAACACTTGAGATTAATAGTTATATCCTAAGTATAATTTTTGTAAACAAACATAACCCTAGTTCTCTAATACTCTATAATGGCTTCAACTCCATCCCCATCCTTGTGAGTAAAGCTTTAAAATGAATTAAACAATTTGAATTCGATTCGTGTTTATTCGACTAAAAATTTGATTCGAGTTCGACTCAAAATTTAAATATGAATAAATTTTAAAATTCGATAAATGAACCTCTTCAAATTGATACTCGAATCATATTTCATATTTGTGCGAAAAATTTAAACTACTCATATTCAAATCGAAATTGTGCTCAACTTGATAACTAAACGAGTCTCAATTAAATAATATTTTATACTCGATAAATTTTATAAATTAAATTTAAATAATTTAATACTTAATTTGACTTGATTTTTTTACGCACCTATACTACCGGTGAGTCACTGTCACAAACACTATAATTGCGTCGGGGAGACATTAACTAAACATTAATTTCGGAAGATTTTGCCATATCAATGAGTCAGTCTATAGAGTCTGCACAGCTAAGAAATTTTGACCATTGGGCCTCAATCTTTTTCATCTTTAGTAGAATAACAAAAGGGTAGATAGAAAATAAATTTCTTAATTAACCACAATTATACTGATTGATGAGCTAATGATTATGTTTAGGCCTTTTCTAAGGATTAGGGCCACATAATTAGGTGGGCAGTTATTAAAAGAACTATACAGTTTTAAAAACCGAGAGCAGATCCTCTGTATCTAAATTTTCTGTCTCCTTTGTGTCTGTTCACTAAAATTTTGACACATATCCTTTTATTTAATTTTAGAATTAATTAATATTAAGTAAGAGATTAAGTGTCAAAATTTAAGTGAAAGAACACAAAGAGACAAAAAAATTGAGACAGAGGATCTGCTCTCTCAAAAACTAATGGAGGCACAAATTTCTATTCTTTTTTTTATTGAAATTAAATACACAATATTTTGTCACGGTCAATATTCGAATTTAGGAAGAGAAAGTTTAGTCCACCAACTGAACTAAAATTTTGATGTCAAATTTTTATTCATTTTTTACACTATCTTAGGACGTACAAAAACGTAGTACGAAGTATGTAATATAATGGTAATATGCCATAACATTGCATTCATTTGGTCCATACATTAAATTTATGTGGAGTTTGTATTTTACTTTACTATGGTCTAATTTTATTTTGTTGAATTAAATTGTATAGCTAGGCTTTGAATTGTAGGGCAGGAAGCATAATGGCTTTGGTGACATTAAAACCGTAAACGACTTAAATAGTTCGGGTTTGATTTAAAAAAATACGAGTGAGATTCGGATTCGTTAATAATATGATCAATATCTGAGTATGAAAAATAATTCGAATAACAATATGAGTAGAATCTGAGCAAGGTTATACTCAACTCGTTTAAAGATTCAAACTATTCGAATTCTTGATTGTCATTCGATATATACTTGATTGATACAGATTTGATTAGATGCTCGATACGTTCTCTTATAATATATACAAATTTAAATCAAATTAGGATAATTAATTATTATTATTATTTTATTTTTATTTTTATTTTTAATTATAATTTTATATTTGTAAAGTGTAATAGTAAATATATTTTCTCATTTTTAAGTAAAATAATAAATTCAATTTATAATTATATTTATTATAAAACTAGTTATTATATGGAGACTCAAATTCGAGCTTGAATTTTAAGCTCACGAGTAGTTTGAATATAATTCGATCCGAGTCGAATCGAATTCGAGTAATAAATATTCGAGTCAAGTCGAATCTGAGTAGATTTTTTCAAATACAATTCGAATTCGAGTACGAATTTATTATTTCGAGTCGAATTTGAACAGCTATCTGTTCGCTTCGGTTCGACTCGTTTACACCCTTAGGTGACATAATGAAATAATAATGGGTTATCAATATTTATTTATTTACTAAAATTTGTATAACAAATCATAATATCATTACATTACATAGCTCTTAAATTGTTTATGTTATATTAGGAAGAAAGTGTAAATGTGTATTGAGTTGTTGGTATTATGTTTATGAATAATGTTAGAGACAGAAACTATTCTATAAATATTTTACAAACTGCTGATGTGTTATATTTTACCTTAGCATATTACGTGGGGTCGAAAACTACATTGAAGCAATTTGTTGATCAATATGCTGAGGTAGAATATATTATATTAGTAGTTTATAAAATGTTTATAGAATAATTTGTGTCTATAGCATTACTCTATATTTATTGGAGAGTGTAAATTATATTAAACTAATAAAACTATGTCATCATTATTTAATTAATCTAATGGGCATGGTGTATTATAAATATTAAATTAATAAAATAAGATTATGTCATTGTGATCTAATCTAGCTAATCAAAAGCAAAATACATATATGATAAGATAAAATTAATTTTTTTTGGTTTTGATCTTCAATAAAATATTAGAATTTAATTGTTAATAAAATATATTTTAAAATAATTTGATTTGATTTTATTAACTATTATTAAAACACTTTTAAATCTATAATTTAATTAGAACCAAAATTAAATAATCATGAAAAATATTAGTAATTTATTATTTTATAATAATTTTATTTCTCATAGAAGTCCTTTACTAATATTGATAGTCACGAGCCTAAATTAAAATACATACAGATCATTATTAATATATTTAATAATCATATAGCATACAATAAAAAATTATTCTACTATTATATCATAATTATCCATAAATTAAAATATTGAAACATAAATAAACTATATTAAACTAGAGCAATTTAAATTAGTATTTACAACATAAATGACATAATTACTATAATATAGATATACTAAAATATTCAATTGTAGTAATTAACTAGGATTAACTTATAAAGATATTGTTATATCTCGAAGGCATTGAGAGATCTAAAAAAAGGGTTGAATAGATTCTTTAAAAAAAATTATTTTTAAAGATTTATTGTTAAGTTATAATTTAAGCAGATTAATTTAATAATTTTGCACAGCAGAATGATAATTTGAAAAATCCCTTCAAAGATTTGAGAAAA
The DNA here is from genome assembly GCA_020205615.1 of Panax quinquefolius. Lineage (NCBI taxonomy): Eukaryota > Viridiplantae > Streptophyta > Magnoliopsida > Apiales > Araliaceae > Panax > Panax quinquefolius. The sequence continues at coordinate 35,483,037 of CM035154.1, read as the reverse complement.
TTCACAGTTCTGAATTTAGCAACCAAAGTGGAACCAAGTCACAGATTAAGTAAATAACTTGACATAAAAGTAAATGCAGAAATTAAAAGAGACTATTTTAAGTGGTTCAGAGCATAAAGATCTCCTAGTCCACTTTCTACTCTTTGAGTATATATAATCCACTAAGGATGGGTGATCACAAAAAAGTTGCACCAAATGAATCACAACGATTCTTCCAAGCCACAAAGACCTGGATACAACATATCACTAATATCTCTTCAAGTCACAAAGACATGGTTACAATGGGTCACTAAGACCTGCACTATCTGTGAGACCCCAGATTTTATGAATAAAGATTTAAATTTCTCAAAATATTTTTTTTGAATAGTATGGTGTGGATTTGATATAATGTTATAGTTGTGGGTAATATTTATAAATTTTGCAAAGTAAGCAAGTGGTTATATAATATTCGATTGGTCGGGGAATATTTGTTTTAACAGGGAATATTCGTACCACGGCACAATCATTGGTGGACCCCACAACGAAAGTATTATCGTAGTAGTAAAAATGATGTAATTATCTTTTATTAAAAATAACTACGAAAGTGTTACCAATTAAAACCGTTGAACTACTCGGTAGTAAAAGTACGAGAATACACGTGGTTGCGTATAGTAGCACACGGTATTGGTTATTGATGTTTACGTGAGAAGTCACTCGCATACACCCAATTATTACTACGAGAATTCACGATCATATCTCTCATATTATTGATTCAATTATTATCACAAGATTATCTGATAATATGATATATTATTAAATCAATAATTGAGACGGAAAAGTTATTCATATTATTATTTGCAATATTGACAATGTCTAAAAGTTCTGTCAAGGAGAGGTTTGGTTACCTAATTCCGCGCCAATGAGGAGAAATCCTTATCGAAAAGCCCCCTCTTTCCTGGGAACGACCTGGTTGTCAAATATTGTGAATTATAATATTAATGATGAATAAGTTCGTGTTGATTAAAGATGAATTGGATAGTTTCATTGTGTTGGAATTATTAGTGTTAGTGAAAATCGATATTTATTTCGATATTAATTGATGTCTGGAAGTTATACTGACCAGTCGGGTAATTAACTAGATAAATGAGCAATTAATTGCTATTAATTCACATGATTATAACTATTTAGTCACATGTGTGTACTATTGATTCACATTCTTGTACTATTAGGGGAGTTAGTGCAAGATTGATAATACTTGCATGACTAAGTTAAAAATGGAGGTATAGATGGACGTACTATACTGTAATTCGTATTTTCACATGTCTAGAACTATTGATTCATATTATTTACTATTAGGGGAGGTAGTGCAAGTTTGATAATACTTGCAGGACTAAATTAAAAATGAAGAAAAAGAGGAAGGTATTATACTGTAATATTTTGAGTCCCAAAATGTGCAATTATCGAAACTATATTTTCCTTCAAATAGAAGCTCATTCTTCCTTCATTTCTCACCAATTCACTAAAGCTATAGAGCAATTATTATAGAGAGAAATTATAGAGAGAAAGAAGAAGAGAAGTCTGCTACTTCACTATTCTAGTATCCAGTTTTCTTCTAAGGTAAGGGGTATTATTCTTTCGTATTCATGAAGAGAGTTATTTTCTTTCAATACTCGTAAGGGTTGTTATTCCATTCTTTATTATTATGTTGGAATAACTTTGTCTGCATGTGATCATTGCATGCATGTAGAATTCTCGTTGTTATTCCATTCTTTATTATTCTCGTTGGAATAAACCGTCTGTCTGATCTATCGCATGCTCGGTGAATTTCGTTGTTATTCCATTCTTTATTATTCATTTTGAATATCCCATGCATGCATGGATTACGCATGAATTGGTTTCATTCTTTTTATTATTCGTTAGGAATAACTTTGTTTGTCTTGATCTATCGCATGCATGGTGAATTCTTACGTTATTCCATTCTTTATTATTCATTGGAATAACTTTTGCTCATGTGGATTACCGCATGCATGGTGAATGATCCTTCGATTCATTCTTTATTAAATTTTGAAATGATCTCATTTACGTGGATTCTGCATAGCGGTGAAAATCCATTTCATAGATTCAGATATTCTATTATACTCGTCTAAGATATCATTTCTTTTATACTCGTCATGGAATATCATTTTCTTTGGTATTTTTTTTACGAGTTACTATTCACGGGTTACTATTCACTCTAGTATTATTCACTCAGGTATTCGGGGTATTTTTCGTGCCGGAGTACTATTCACCCGATTACTATTCACTCTAGTATCATTCACTCGGGTATTCGGGACACTTTTCGTGTGTCCGGGTACTATTCAGAAGTCTTATTCATGGGTACTATTCACCCAAAAATATATTTCTTTTTCTGTTTCAAATTATTTTTGGTACATGAATATTATTCTTGAATTTTACTCTATAAAGCAAAGATCATGTCGATAATTTGAACGTTATTGATTTTCGGATAAATTAAATTATAAATCTTTAAAATTTATCCTTGAACTTGTTTTATTAATTATTATGTCATCATCATCATCATCCTCATGTTTATATTGTGATGAAAGTCATCTTTGGCTTACGTGCATAGATGGACTTTGTATGATTATGACCAGGGATTATTCGGTATAATCATGATCGTAATATGACGAATGATGTGGTGAAATTTCTCAGTGTCCTGTAGTGTATTGATGGACAGTTTTTGGTATGATTATGACCAGGGATTATTCGGTATATCCTTGGCCCGTAGTGCAAGGAAGATTCGATGATATGGTTTATTTATTAAGCTGAGTCTCAGCGATAAAAAATGATGAAAACTTTTTAAATCATAGAAGATAGTAGATTTTATGCTCTACTTGACTCTTCTAATGGATTCTTATTCTGCTGCAGTTGTTGATCTAAAACTTGTTGTCTATTGTATTCTATCAGTTGTTATACTATTGAAGGCTAAAAATAATTTATTCTGCATTATCTTAGTCATAATATTTCTTACTGGGCTAGTTGAGCTCACCCTTTTCTTTCACTATTCTCTTCAGGAAATGAGAATATAGCTGGGACGAGTCGGGGAATGGAGTGATGGTCCAGGATAAGTGGCTTTAGTAGTCCTCACTATTCTGTGAAATAGTGTGATAATAATTGTAATAAGGACTCCATTGAGTGTGGATATTGTCTAGATGACAATATTCTTGTTTAAATTCTTAGCTATGTTTTGTCGTATTTTACACGACTGTTGTATAATTAAGTTATATTTAGATTTATATACCATGTATCTGGCGACTCAAGATGGGTGATGTATGCCTGTTTAGGGATATGATCCCTGGTTGAGATGTGAGACAAGAACTAGGAGAGGAGAGACGGAAAATTCCTTCGCTAGTATGACCTACCTAAGTTTATTTGGTATTTAATTGGTCGGTCAGAGTATATGAATAATATGTGATATGATAATTAACCCTTGTTTTGTGGCAGTATTTGAAAATGGCATCCGAAAATGTTGAGATAAGCTATGAAGCACATGAGACCGTTGAGTCACCACAAATTAATACCCAGGATATTGTGCAACAGGAAGACAATAATCCTCAGGTAAACAACAACGATCAAATGATGAACGATGGGATGTTCAGAGGTTTTATGCAATTCATGCAACATCAGGCTAAGGCGGCTCCTGTCCAAAATGCAGGTGGAAACACTGATAACTCTCGGACGGTCACCGCTAAGAAGTTCAAGGAGAACCAAAACCACTTAAGGCAGAGACGTGGATAAAGCAGATCAACAAGATATTTGATGTCTTGGGATGCTCCGAGGAGCAAAAGGTTCCCTTTGCCACCTTCATGTTGCGAGCAGAGGTAGATTACTAGTGGGAATCTGTAAAGCGTACTCAACCTGCCGCACTGAAGATGTCTTGGGAGAAGTTCCAAGAACTATTCAACGACAAGTACATTTCTGAAAGTATTCGTCACATGAAGGAGGTAGAGTTCATCAAGCTTGAGCAAAATAATATGACCGTGGCACAGTACAAAGCTAAGTTTGCCGAGTTATCTCGGTTTGCGTCCCACTTGATTGATAATGAAGAGAGAATGATGCGGATATTTCTAAGAGGTTTGAAACCCGAGATACGTCAATACCTCATTTCTCATAAACTTTGCTTATATTCAAATGTTGTTAATAGGGCTCAGCTATTGGAGCGCGATAATGAGTCAACCCAACCAAAAGATAGCAGCCGGCAAAATGATAATACCAGTTACAGCAGCCATCGAAGCGGTGACAACAAACGTGGAGGGAATTAACATGTCAGAAATGGTAATCACTTCGGTGGTAATCATGGTCATGATAATAAGAGTGGACATTTCAAGAAGAGGAGATTCAATAATGATGGAAAGACGTCAGCACCCGTACCTGTTGTTAAGGAAGGAGAACGACCACCGGTCGTATGTTAAAAATGTGGAGGGGAAGGACACATAAGTCCAAACTGCACAATGCAGTCCAAAGCATGTTACAATTGTAGAAAAGAAGGTCACCTAGCCCGATTTTTTCGTGCACCAAAGTCAAGTCCAGCTGGGACGGTGGCACCAAAGGCGGATACGGACAAAAAAAAGTCGGTGGTTTCAAGAAGAGCGTTTTTCGTGGCTTCTCAAAAAGCGAGTATCCCGAACGAAGTTAGAATGGGTTAATTAATTATAAATTTTTGTGAAGTCTATACCTTATTCGATACAAGTTCTACCCATTCTTTTATCTCTCTTGCTTGTGCTCAATGTTTAAATTTGACTCCGGAGAAATTAGACTTTGACTTATCGATTGAAACTCCGTTAACAGAATCCTTCGTTATTCAAATCGACACTTTCACGTTACCTGTCGATCTTATCTCTTTGAAAATACTTGCATTTGATGTGATTTCAGGGATTGATTGGTTAACTACTCATCAAACTTTTTGTAAGGTTGTTAGCTTTTATATTCCTAACCAACCTGTTATGCCAATTCAAGCAACCAAACCACTAAAGTCAATCATTGTCATATCAAGCCATAAGTAAAGAGCCCCGAGACTTTCGCTGGTGACTTCCAAGTCTTGGAATACACCGAAGCCAGAATATCCGTAGGGGACGTCGTGAATAACGATGGCAAGTTGATAGGTATCAATGTGACGTACTATCCAAGTCTTGGATGAGAGTCACAGTTTTGAATGATATTTATATTATTTATAAATTTCCTGACGTATTCTTGAAGAATTTCCTAGCCTACCCCTAGAGCGTGAAATCGAATTTTGTATTGACCTCAGTACAAAACCCATTTCTAAAACCCTTAAATATTTCTTCACCTAGAACGAACGACATGCTACCAAAGACGTTGGCTCGAGTCATTGAAGATTACGACCATACCATTCAATATCATCGTGGAAGAGCGAACGTGGTAGCTGATGCGTTGAGTAGAAGATCGTATGCGTTTACGAGTGCGATTTTGTTAACACAAAAACCCATTTCGTATAACTTACTGTTGACTTTGTCATATTCCATCCTTATGTTTTGATGATGAAATGTTCAAAGTACTAAATTGTTTTATGATATGTTTCAGGTATTTTGGTGAAAAAGACCTTTGATTGGATATTCAAGAATTTAAAGGATTTTCTCTTTACTAGGAAAACAAATGTAAGGTCAATTGCATAATAATTGATTTTTCATTTGAAGGCTCTAGGACATATTATTTGCATTTTTATTATATGTCTTAAATGAAAAATATTTTTAAATGATTTTATATGAATTTTTTTTTTTTAAGGAGTAAAAACATATATTTTGTGCGTGATAGCCATATATATTTTTTGAGATGTGATATGTGTGCATGCTGCGCGTGGATATTTTAAATGGCAGCTAGACTTTATTGCATGTGCGGTTTTTGAGGAATGGTTATGCATATTTTGATATCCGGTTATGATATGAATGCTTTATATAGATCTGCTAGATAATCTTTTATTGAGATAAGATGTGTGTGTGAGAATTTCAAGGAAAAGCTATTATCATTATCTTGGACTCTTAAAGGTCTGATGTCTTGGAAAAATAACTGATTGATGTGCTTCTATTTTAGACGTCACTTTTGAGTGAGGAGATTAAGTCAAAGTTGTTTAAGTGGTTTATCTTTATAATGGGTCTTTTGTTTATCCAAGGTGTATAACTAACAAAGAGAGTAATTTGCTAAAATGGATAAATACTGACTTTCATTTCCTTTCCGTTGTAAGTATTCCTTGATATTTTAATACCGTTTGACTTGGACAAATTGAACTTATCCTTTATTAACGGTAATATAATGTGGGCTATAAAACAGTTTTTCATGTTTGGAAAAACATAACTCACGAATTTATTATTGCACTTATTATTGTTATTGAACGAATTGATTTACTAAGTGCAATTCTTGAGAAGCTAAGCAATTAAATTTCTGATATTATTTGAGCTGGTATTCGGTAAGAAATTTATTGTTTATTTATTGTGTGCTAATTGATCATTGCATATAGTTGAGCCTTTAATTGTTAAATTGATTATTCTTGCATTGATCATAGACCTCTATATTTGTATTGAATTTTTATTTTAGACTAAGTGTAGTCTAAGGGTGTTAATCCTAGTGGATTGTAGAAAGGATTACAAATGAGTTCAAGGAAGCAAAGGTGTCAAGAAGAGTGCATAGGTGCACAAGAATAAAGAGAGCTCAAGAGGAATTAATTGTTAATTAATTTTTGTTGGAATCACATTTTGTAATCAGATTTATTTATAAAGAAATAAATAAAGTGAGTCTCCAATACTAGTTGGTATTGGGACGTGGACTAGGATATTATTATAGAGGTAATAAATTTGAACCACGTAAAAAATCTTGGTGTTGATTTTATTATTTGCTTTACTTTAAAATCACATAAGCCATTTTAATTATCTTAATAATTAAAATTTGAATACTTGCATTATATTAAGATAATTATTTAACACCAAGTATTTTATCCAAGTTATAAAATCAGCAGGATATTTTTTAAATAGATTATATTAATTCAGTAAGCTGATTTCAATTATTATAGTAGCCTGAAATTAATAGTTTAGTTTAAAATTTAAAAATTGGTCATAGATTGCTCTCACACTTATTCAATCCCCCTTTCTAAGTGTGCCTAGATAAATTTCATTTGGTATCAGAGCAAAGCTTTACTTATCTTGGTCTTAAAGGTGACTTGTAAGGAAAGATTCTGACATGGCACAGTTCGGGAACAACAATCAAGAAGGACAATCAACCAATAGACCTCCTTTGCTGTTCGAAATGGAAAATTACAACTTCTGAAAATTTCGAATGAGGATCTATCTTAAAAGAGATCCTTGAGAATGGTGGGTTGTGGAGAACGGACTAGTTAATCAACGAAGAGATGATGGGACTCCAAAGATTCTTTTAGAAATGGATTCAACCGAAATCTACATGGTCTCATACGATTCAAAGGCTATGAACACCCTTCTCAGCGGCATGGTACAATCCGAGATAGACAAAGTGTCCTCATGCAATACAGCTAAGGAAATATGGGATACTCTAGTGGTAAGTTATGAAGGTACTTACAAAGTACGAGAAGTCAAACTGAGTATGCTCATGCATGATTATGAAATGTTCAAGCTCGAAAAAGATGAAACCATCAAGCTAGCTCAAGCAAGATTCCTAGTCCTCATAAACTCCTTGAAATTACTGGACAAAACTATTCCTCAAAGTGAGATCAACCGTAAGTTGCTACGGGCTATACCCAAAAGGTTTGCTTCTAAAATCACTACTCTTCAAGATTATACAACTATTTCTTCCATGGATACTTTAACTTTGTTTGGTGAATTAGAAGAATATGAACATCAGTTAAAGAGATATGATGATGAGGAGGAAACTCCTCGAAGAAAGGTTTTAGCTCTTAATGCAGATAACGAAGAGGAGTTTGATGATGATTTGGATGAAGAAATAGTAATGATGTCAAGAAGACTCAAGGGGCAACTACAAAGGAAGAATAAAAGAAGAAATACTTTCAATTCAAATAAGTCCAAAGGAAAGCAAACTGAAGAGACGTGCTTCGAATGTGGACGTCCTGATCACTTCAAGAAAGATTGTTTTCAATTGAAGAACAAAGGAAAGACAAACTACAAAGACAACAAGAAGAACAAAGCCCTTGTGACTTGGAGTGATGAGGAATCCGAAGTGGAGATCGATGCTAAAGATGAGATAACACAAGTATGCTTCGTGGGAATTGAAGGTGAATCTAATCAGGTACGCTTAAAGGCAAGAGTTTCATCTCAAAAATGGATTCTTGATAGCGGATGTTATCGGCACATGACAGGTGATAAATCAAAATTCGTAGAACTAAATATTAAGAAGAAGAATGGAACGGTCACGTTTGGAGACAACAAAACCTGCGGGATAATTAGAAAAGGTAAAATTGGTAATGACAAGGTAAGTATAAATAATGTGCATCTTATTAATGGCCCTGAATTCAATTTAATTAGTATTAGCCAATTAATGGATAATGGTCATAAAGTTTACTTTGAAAAAGATAAATGCACAATATTTCATGGTACTAATAATACTACTCTAGTTGCACAAAGAGAAGGAAATATATATACTCTTGATTTTGAGCAACAGGATGAAGAGCTATGTCTTACATCTGTACAAGATGAAGCTTATTTATAGCATAAAAAGATGGGACATGTTCACATGGACTTAATCAAGAAATTATCATCAAAGAATCTCGTCAAAGGATTGCCAAGAATCAGGTTGAAAAGAAAGGAATATGTATTCCTTTTCAACTGGGAAAACAAGTAAGAACTTATTTTACGACAAAGAATATGGTATCAACCTCCTCTCCTTTGCAATTACTTCATCTTGATTTATTTGGATCGGAAAAACATTCTAGTATTAATGGTAAATTTTATGCATTTATAATTGTTGATGATTTCTCAAGATACATATGGGTATTGTTTTTGAGAACTAAGGATGAAGCATTTAAAGATTTTGAAAAATTAGTAAGGAATCTTGAAACTAAGTATAGCTATAAACTCATTAGAATTAGAAGTGATCATGGTATTGAATTTCAAAAAGATTTCATAACCTATTGTGATCAAAGAGGTATTAGTCATGAATTTTCAGCCCCAAGGACTCCTCAACAAAATGGGGTGGTGGAAAGGAAGAATAGAACTCTACAAGAGACGACAAGAACTCTACTACAAGAAAGTAAGCTTCCAAAGAAATTTTGGTGAAGCAAAGATGAAACACATCATGTTATGTTTTAAATAGAGTACTCATTCGTCCTATTATTTTGAAAACACCATATGAGCTTCTAAATAATAAAATTCCAAATATAAGTTATTTCAAAGTATTTGGTTCTAAATGTTTCATCTTAAATACAAGTGATAATTTGGGAAAATTTGATGCTAAGTCATACGAAGGAATTTTCATTGGTTATTCTCAAAATAGTAAGGCTTATCGTATCTTTAATATTAGAAAGTCATGTGTAGAAGAATCTGTTCATATCACTTTCAATGAGACTAACAATGATCCTCCAAAAGAAAGTGAAGATGATGCGTGAAATTTAGAGACAAATCGTAATTCCAAAGAAACCGAAAAGAACAAAACGGAGACCAAATGAGGCCAGAAACCGAAATGGACAACCAAAGCAGAACGTGAACCTAAAAATTTGCAGGATGCTGAAGATGATTCTCATGATCAAGAGGATGTTTTACATGATATTCAAATGCCAAAAATAGCTAGATATGTCAAGAATCATCCTCCGAAAAATATCATTGGAGATATCAATAAAGGTGTAACCACACGAAGAGGTTTACAAAATCATTGTGCATTCTCTGCATTCTTGTCACAGGTTGAGCCAAAGAATGCAAAGGATGCAGTTCTTGATGAAAACTGGTTATTGGCAATGCAAGAAGAACTTCAACAATTTGAGAGATACCATGTATGGGAACTTATGCCTCCTCCAAAAGATGCGTCTATCATTGGTACGAAATGGGTATTCAAAAACAAGCTTGATGAGCACGGTACAATCACCCATAACAAAGCAAGGCTAGTAGCCCAAGGGTATAACCAACAAGAGGGAATCGACTATGAAGAAACCTATGCACCTGTGGCTAGGTTAGAATCAATCCGAATTTTGTTAGCATTTGCATGCTACAAAAAGTTTAAGCTGTATCAAATGGACGTAAAGAGTGCTTTCCTCAACGGATACATTAACGAAGAGGTCTATGTGAAACAACCTCCTGGATTCGAGCATGAAAAGTATCCTAATCATGTCTACAAATAACTTTTTAAATAATTATTCTACCTTTTATGGTGTGACCCTTTAGGTTCTCCATATTAAACTGGTTGTGAATAAATCAATTAGAACAATTCTAATCTTATTTAAATAAATAAATTAAAATATTAATTTATTTAAATAAATAATATTTATTCTACGATAGGGATAAGCCTCCCTAGCGATCAAAGACTTTCCAGATAATATAGATTTCAACATTAATCATAAAAGAACCTTTGAGTAAATAGTTAACATACAATTCAATCCTTCCACCATACAATGTCCCAATTAAATATAAGACATAAAATTACTGTCAAGTCTTATTTTATTTAATTATATGTATTTCAACTCTTAAATGCACAACTCCAAATAATGCAAATTAGAAACTCCTTTCTAATTTCATTACGCCGCCAAGGACTCTTTGGGTTGTCATTTATCGAATCACATAGACATTCTCTTCTTTTACTAGAAGTGGTAGATTCTTTATTGATCATACATTATCTCCATATACAACTTATTATACCCAAGCATACCCTTTGATATACCCTAAGGGTCTTAAGGAATAAGTCAAAGTATAAATCATCATACACAAGATACTATGATGATCTCAAGTCCAAGGATCATTTGTACTACTATCACTACAGGAATTTCTATTGACAGGCAAGTAAAACTCCATTAGGTATTCCTTAGGGAGCCACGTTCAGTGAACTTATTCTATAATAAGCACCTACATACTTGTTTTAGTGTCTCCACATAAATGATCATGAGATAAATCATCCTCATCCAATGAGCAAGCAACGTATGTACCAATCTATCCGGATTTACTAATCCCCAATTTAGTAATCCAACGATTGGGACTTATTTTAGTTTTAAGCTTTCTAAGAATTTAGATCTCATTAGAATGATCATCATCATTATTCTAAAAGCATTGCTTAAAACTATAGGTTTATCACATATTATAAAACAGGATCATGTAGATAATTAAAAGCCTTTAATAAATTAATAATTTTTATTAATAAATGAATAAGATTGTTACAAAATATATGCTTTATCATCAAACATGATTGTCTTGTGTGCATACTACTTTTAACGAGGACGTCGAGGAGAATAGAGTAAGGTTTTAGCCTTTTAGGGGAGAGGAGGAACTGCTGAACTGTGAAGCAGTGAAGTGAGGTCGAGGAGAATAGAGTATATATATGTTGATGTCGTCGTCGATCGATCGATCAAGTGAAGTGAATTGAGGTGGTGTCAGATCGGACTCTCTCGTCTCGGACTCTCGATCCCTTACTCCCTTTATTATGCTCTGCATTTAGCCCTTAGGGAGGAGTCGGAGATTAGAGATAGAGATAGGGTTTTTTAAATGATCGGTGATTTGGCGCTCATGCAAGTGTCTTCATTGGGCCAGGCTAAAATTGGGATGGGCCAAAACGACCCAATTTTTGATGGGTCGAAAAAGTGAAGCCTACGTCCTAGTTTTTGGCAAGGGTAGGTCCTAAATTTGGACGTGTCTGAAACTGGATTTTTGCAGTCTAATCGTTTCACTAAAATATTTGTCTGAGCCTTCTTATTAAATTTTAATATTTTTATTCAGGATACTATTCACAGGATACTATTCACTCGGGGTACTATTCACATGATACTGTTCATTCAGGGTACTATTCACGGGGTACTATTAACGACAAAATTAGTTTCTTTTTTGTCATAATTATTTTTGATACGTGAATGTCATTCTTGAATTTTACTCATAATTGGTGATCATGTTGACAATTTAGACTTTCTTAAACTCTGGATAAATTAAATTATAAATCTCTAATATTTATCCTTGATCTCACTTGATTTATTCTTTATATCATTGTCATCATCCTTATACTTATATTGTGCTTAAAGTCATCTTTGACCCGTAGTGCAAAGATGAACTGTTGATTGGTATGATTATGACCAGGAACTGTGTATTGGTATAATCATAACCTTTAATGTTACAGATAAAGACTTGTGATGAAAGTTCTCTTTGGCTCGTAGTGCAAAGAAGAATTTTTGATTGATATCTTTGGCCGTGTGCAAAGAAGAACTGTTGATTGATATCTTTGGCCCGCAGTGCAAAGATGGACTATTGATTATTGGTTTTACAGCTGTATGTCTTTGGCCAGTAGTGCAAAGATGAACTGTTGATTTATTGGTTTTACAGTTGTATATCTTTGGCTCGTAGTGCAAAAATGGACTGTTGATTATTGGTTTTACAGTTGTATGTCTTTGGCCTGTAGTACAAAGATGGATTGTTGATTTATTAGTTTTACATTTGTATGTCTTTGGTTTGTAATAAAAAGATGGACTGTTGATTATTGGTTTTACAGTTGTATGTCTTTGGCTCGTAGTACAAATATGGACTGTTAATTGACATGACTATTGGTGTTACATTTGAATATTTTTGGCCCAGAGTGCAAAGATGAATTTAATGGCATAATTATAAACATGAACTGTAAATTAGTATAACCATGATCTTTGGTATTTCAGGTAAAGATAGGCGATGAAAGTTTTTTTTGTCTTGAGTACAACAAAGAACTGTTGATGGGTATTACTGGAATGAAATATTAATGATAGACTTTTAATTTAGATGAGATAGTAGACATTATGTTCTACTTGACTCTTCTAATGGATTATTAATTTCGCTGCAATTATGGTTGAACACTTTTATCATCTACCATATGTTCTAAATATCTAATACTAATGAAGGCTATTGATAATTTAATTATCTTTAGTCATAATACTCTTTACTGGGGCTATTTGTGCTTACCTTTTTGCTTCATATCAGGTAATAAAAGTGTAGCTGGGTCGAGCGGGGATAACATGGGAGTATAGTGATGGTCTGCGACTGTTGAAGTTTCTCAATACATTATAAAATAACATGACAATATATAATTTATTGAGGACTTAAAATGAGTGTGTCATATTTTATACTTCATTTAATAGTTAATTTTGGTGAACATGCGACAATATGGTTAGGTGAACTTAACTTTGAAAGCGTAAAAAATGCACCCCATTAGAATGAGGAGGACATAATTGTACTGAGAGCTTAAAGGGTGTGTTGCCACTATCATACACGATGTCTAACCACATACAAATTCGTGTTATCATAAGATATGGTTATGCGCATCCACTTGCTGACTATATCTATGAATATTATCTATATAATCTTGGAGTATTTTTGGAATATAATCCTCTGTTTGAGACGATGGAGATAATTATATGGCAAGAAGATACACACCATTGGAATGAACATGATAGTAATTTTCTCGTTCTTCTTTAGGGTCTATTGGGTCAACCAAAATTAATTCTCATGTCCTATGATATTTATTATAACTTAGATGTATGGCCTCCCATATATGAAGGTTTCTTGAACATTTTTCAAATATTTTAATTCCTAAAATAGTTATCGACTGTACCTTTATGTAAAGTATCATTGGTTTGGAATGTGAGTATTGTTATTTGTATTGAAACTCACAGCTTATGTGTTGTCGTATTTTGCACGAGAGTTTAATAGTTGTAAATATGAAGATTTGTATTTGGATTCTGTAGTGTGTATTTGGCGACCAAAAATGGGTTGTGTGGACCTATTTTGGGGGCGTCACAATACGTCACATCAATACTGCTACAGTGATATTCACTCTACGAATATTGTCATTGTCAGTCCATGTCACAACTGATGTATTCTACGATTTTCCTAATCCTAGAATACCTGGCTAGGCGGACTATATATATGTTTTACACGAGATTTCAGTGTACTCTGCAATACTTCTCTAAGTCATCGTCTTTTCAAGTGATCTATAGTTTTGCTCTAATCATTTGATTATTGTTTGTACTCTTAGAATCTTGAGAAATGACTCTGTTGACTTAGAACAATGGAAGTTGTAGCAAGCTCTACGATCTTCAACATACTTTATGATCTTCACCAGACTTTACGATCTTCAATAGATTCTACGATTTTCAGCTTTACGACCAGTATGCTCTACGATGTATAACAAACTTTACGATCCTTAGTACATTTTACGTTCTTCATCTTTACGATCAATATGCTCTACGATCTACAACAACTTGCTTAATGATCGTCTATTGACTTAAGATCTATATATTAGATTCATTCTATGAAATAAATCAACCTAAAAAGTTTGATCTTTTAATTTAAGTCATTTTATACCGTATTTATTATAAATTTTTTACAAAAGTTAGTGGTTATAAATATACATTATATCATCGTCAAATTCAAAGTATGCATTGTACTAATAGACACATAATGATAGTGTTTTATAAGTGCTTAATATTTTAGTTTTTTTAAAAGAAGACAAAACACATGTTTATTTTATAAATAACATTACTTTTAATATTTTATTTATTTATATATGACGTGTATAAAAAATTTGAATTTCACAAATTAACTTACTATTAGTATTAGAATGATTACAATATTTGCTTTAAAAAATACAATCCACATCCAATTGTTTACAATAATTAATATTATATTATTTGATGAACCACTTTCAAATATGAATCTATCGATTTAAAAGGGATAATTTTCTTCCAACCCCAATATAATATGATAATGGCGTAACATTATAAGATTTTAATAATAATTAATGAAATAAGAAAATTAAACTAAATTATATGCAATTAGTAAGTTAAGTTGGAAAATTATTCACTATTAAAAAAAATTAATAGTTAATGTTAGCGAACAAATTTTGTTTATGGTCCTATAAATTTTAATATTAACTTATTATTCTACAATAATTTTATTCTATAATTATAAAACTATTTAGTCAAACAATAAATTTTAACTTAAAAAATATATTTAAAATTTTACTTTACTCAACTTTAGGCTCTAACCAACTAAATGTTTAAAATATAGAAAACATATTATAATTAAATAATAATTAATATAGGAGACATAAAGTTAATTAATATTAAAATAATTATGAAATATATAATGTGATTAAACTTCAATTAATTTTAAAACTAAAAATCATAATGGTAACTTATTATTTTGCAATAATTTTATTCCTAAATAATTATGTATTAAATATAGAAAAAAATATTATGACTAAATAATAATTAATATTAAAAAGTGTAATATATATTATAAAATATATTAATGATTAAATTTTAAAAATCTTTACTTAATAAATGTTTGAAACAAATTTTATTTATATATATTTATTAAAATTTAACTTACCATTAAAAAAAAAAAAATGATGGTAATTTATTAATTTACAACAAATTTATGACATATAGAATTCCTTAAACACCAAATTTAGGCTTTTAAGTTTTACTCATTTAATTTTAAACTCTAAATAACTATGTATAAATTCAAAAGATTTAAAATAAATACTAAATATTAAATTTAAAAACTATATAAGTTGAATATTAAATTAAAAACAACAAAAATATAAATATATTATTAACATTCAATTGCAAGTCTTTGATAATTGTTTGTTTGAACAAAGATTATAGTCATTATATGATAAATTAAATAAAATTTAAAAATATTTAATAATTTTTTATATATATAAAATAAATAAGGAATTAAAACAAACGTTTTTTTTTTTTTGATCAAAACGTTACTCGAGTATTTACAAAATGTGATCTCATGCAAGGTCAGGACAAAATCTATTTGAATAGGGTTAGGAGTTTTAAATTTTATGTCTTTAAATATGTTAGATAATGTGAAATAAAATAAAATAAATGATATATAATACAATTAATTACGAGAGATGCATTTAATTAATATGATGACACATAGTTTGAGATTTAAGATAAAAATTTTGATTTTTCTAATATTATCCAAAAAGTCAAGGAATGCTTCAAAAAATATATATATATATATATATACTAAAAAATAACTACTGCAATTTATTTATTGTTGAGAATTTGAATTTATTGATACGTGACAGGTGGCAGGTGAAACGCATAGAGGGACAAATGTCTCTAGCCAATATTACGGTTGTTGCATGAATTGGGTCCCAATTCTTCTGTTTCTACAGTGTATGTAGGAATCCAAATTAAACCCCATTCTCAATCTTGAACACACTAGTGTAGTGTAGTGTCTTTCCCCAACTCACCCCGAAACCTTAATAAAAAGCAAGCCTGTCTACAACATTCTCCATTCCTTTCATTATCAAAACCCCCTTTTCTTTTCATTTCGTTTTTCTTTTTATATTCACTCTATTTTGGAAGAAATGGCTGATACTAATCTTAATGATGGAGGATTTTGGCTACCATCGGAGTTTCTTACCGATGAAGATATACTCATGGATAAGGAGAACTTCAACAAGAATGGCCTCAACTCAAACTATAATCTCTGCTTCCCCACTGAGTTTGGCTCCTTTGGTTCCACCCCTTTTCCCCGCTCTCCAAATGAGTCGGTAACCGACTCAGAGAGCGATGAAGACGATTTCCTCACTGGGTTAACTCACAAGTTTGCTCGCTCAACTCTGCAAGAAACCCACAAAATCCCATATGCTCCACCACGAAATCATCTTGAGGTAGTGTTTTAGTGCCAATTTCTTTGTCAGTGTTATTTTTATGGAAACTGATATTTTTTTGTGTTAAAAATGATATAATGAGATTTACAGTCTTTCATACGAGAGAGGAATTATGTGGAAATATCAATTTTCTGTCATATCCCAATTTTTATTTGTGACTAGAATTGGTGTACTTACGTGGTGTCCTTGTCTCAGAAAACGTGGGGTTTCTCCGGTTCGCCCCAGTCGACCCTGAGCCCGCTGTCCGGCAATGGAAGCCCAACTGGTCATTCTAAGGGTCCATCACCCCCAACCACTCCTCTGATCGGAAACGACGACGCATGGGATCTGTTATGTGCTGCAGCAGGTCAAATGAATGGGTTAAAGATGAAGAACAAGGGAGACATTAAAAACAGAGGACTTGTTGCTCCAACTCGTAATTTCACTCAAATTCACCCTCCAAATCCCACCAATGGTTTCTATAATTCTCATGTAAGTATTTTTATAAAGCACAATAACAATTTGTCTAGTTCCTTTACTCAAATTTGAATTTCTGATCCGATTTTGGGTGTTTTTGCATATTCAGCTAGTGAAGCAACAAAGTAATTCTATTTGGGGTCAGCGACAAGTTTATCAGAACAGAGCATCAACGGTTTCTGTTGAAAATGGTGGGTTTGATGGAATTGGTAGGTGTGGAAAGGCATCGGGTATGCCGGAATCTGCATGGCCGCCTCTGCAAGTTCAAAAGCAACAACAATATTACCAAAATCAGAAACATAGTGGTGGTTGTGGTGCAGGCAGGAGCGCGGCGTTTCGCCGTGGCGGATCTGGTGGCGTTGGTGTGAAGAGGGAGTGTGCTGGCACCGGTGTGTTTTTGCCTCGTAGATACACCACCGCTCCTGATTCTCGCATGAAATCAGGTAATTTTGACAGCTGTGTGCACTATTTTCCGATTTGAATTGAATCAATTTTGTTGTTATTTGATTCCTTCCTTCCACAACAGGTTTATTTTATGGACCAAGAGTAATTTCAGTTTCTGGGTCCCAAAGGGACGGTTATGGCCTTTTACCCAGACATAATAACCACTTTGATTTTTTTATTTATTTTATTTATCATCAGATGGGTGTGCCTGCCAGAATTTGCTTTTGAGTTTTGACTAAAGGGATTATGCATATGCAAATCCAGCTGTTTTTTTTGTATCTTTTGCTTTTGATTTGGATTTTGACTGAAAATATTCTTTTACTTTTAATCACATTGCCCTTTATTCGGTTAGCCTGAAATTTAATTTTTGATAAGTTGGTCAATTGACTAATAGAATGCTGACACACATAGAATCTCTCGTTAGTATTCTATTGGCCAATTGATCAATTTACATATGACGGGCTTGTATATATAATGGGGCTTGTATGGGCTTGTATATATAATGGGGCTTGTAAGCATATACGACTATTTACATATTTTTAAAGTAAACTGCGTGATTTTTATTAGTATGATAAATTCTTTGGTATGATGTTTGTTTAATCAGGTTCTTCAACGGCTCTTCTTCCACCTAGAGTTCAAGTTGTGGACAAAAACTTTGAGAATATGATGACTACTCGAGCTCAGCCCCGCTTAAGTGGTGGTTTCATTCCAGATTATGGTAAGCCTAGCCTAGCTATAATGAAATTAATTAGGTAAATTTGAGTACATAGACCCATTTTTAACACAATGATTATTGGGGTTTATTTTTGTAGATTTGTTAATGGCTCGGAGGAATGCTCTATTGGCACAACAGAGGAGCAATAACATGCTGCGAGCAGAAGGGGCAATGAATCAAGAAATAAGACTTCCCCAGGAGTGGACTTATTGATAAGGATATGAATCTTGATGGTTGTGAAAGAGGAAGGTAAGATTAGTATGGTTGGTAGAAAGGTAGGTGTTATACAGAGTTTGCAGGTTTTATTGTATTTTGGAATTCATGAAGTAAAAGAAGGGTAGCTAGGAAAGAAAGTAATAAGAAGAGAGATCCATTGTTTTTTCCCGGGGAAAGGAGGAGGAGGAGAAACAAGTAGTGCAATAACTAGATTATCAAGTATTATGGGATTTGCAAGTGGTTTTTGTTTGTAATAAAAGAAAAAGGGGGGAAATCCTTGGTTGAATTTTAAGATGTAGGAGGAGGATCTCTTTTTGATGTAATTTACTTTTGGCATTTAGTAAAATCTAATAAGTATTTTCTATATATTTTTTTAAAACTAATTTGTGGTCCTTTTATTTTTTTTCATTCTTTACAGCTGCACTTAGAGTTTAAAATTAATTGGATCTATTGGGTTGGTTAATATGGATAAGATTTAGTTTAATTAGTTTTAATTCATTTTAGTTCATAATAATTTTTTACACTTTGTAAAGCTAACAAAGAATACACCCCGTCCCATTTATTGAGTGTGAAGTTATTAGTGACGGAAACAAGTCAACTCAGTCCCATACAACACCATTCCATCTCAATTTGCAACCCTAAACCCATTCATACTCCCATTCAGACGAGGATCGTTTATGTTTTCTGATAAATATTCAAAACCAGTTGATGTAGGTGAAACCATGCATGGATATGCAAATTATGGCTTGGAGTGCAAATGATAAGAGATAGATAATGATCAAAATAACGAGGAGCTTTTAGTGGGTGTTGAAATGCCTCTAACTATATAAGCACAGTTGTAGGAGAAACATTTACTAAAACATCCTTATTAATACTTAAACATATCACTAGGAATTCAACGTCTCTTGAGCCAATCTTTTCACTGCATACTCCAGTGCCCCCTCCCCATGGCTACCAAATTTTGTTCCAGTACTCGCTATCATTTTCATCGCCATCATCATCTTCATCGCCCTCGTCCTGCAAGGCCCAACAAACCAATCAGCTAATCATCCGGACAACATTTTAAATATTAAATATTAAATATTAAAAATCTATATATCTTTATTTCATACCCATCCATAAAGTATGTTGTTAGTCAAGTATTCGTGACATAATAATTATAGCGACAAATTTAAAGATATTATGACATTTTATACTAGTATTAATAAAAATACAACTTTTTCAAGGAATAGCTTTTTTTTTCACTGCAAATAAGGATTTTTTTTCTAAGATTGAGTGAATAATTTACAAAATCAAAGTAAATATACATACATACATGCTCAGTAGTGTAGTACAATGAATCGACGTCTGACTCGTACTCTTCCTCGTCGTCATCTTCTGAACTCGACTCTTCTGAACTCGACTCTTCCTCGTCGTCATCTTCTGAACTAGACTCTTCCTCATCAAATATTTCTTCTCCATTGGCCTATAATTTAAAATCAATTGACAAATATTATAATAATAAATACTAAAATCAAACTTCATTTTTGGAGAACTGTCAAATTACCTTTTTAGCCTGCATCTTATCATAATCTTCCTTCTCTTTCTCTGCATTTGCTACATAAAAGCGATATTTTTTTAATGTTTTCTTTCACATCCAGTCGTATAGATGATAAAATATGATAAAAATAAGAGATATTTATCGTTTTAATTGCAAGAAGTTTTATAATGGAAGACTCTTATTTAAAAAAAAAAAATAGTAAATCGAAATTATACTGAAATTGCAATACATAGATTAATGAGTTTCACTTCATAGAATTATATAAAAATTGATAGACTCCCTTAATCTTGCATGTTTTCATCATGAATTTGAAAGAAAACCCAAAATAATTGTCATTTGTAGAGTGCTTTGTAACGAAACTTAACCTATATATATCTGCATGTGTGCTTAACAGAGTTATAAAAACTACCAGAGATTTGAATGGAGTTGACTTCCTCAGACTTATTCATCTCCTCCTTGGGAACAGTTGCATGCATAATTCTCGCAGCTTTCACCTGATTCATGCAAACTTTGAATTTGGTTACTTATTATGCAAGCAGATCAAACGAAACATGGACAAGGTCCACAAGGATCATCTTTCTTTCTTTCAGATTTTAATTTTGTCAAAACTATCAAGAGATTACTAATAAAAGAAACCCCAGAACTACCGAAATAAATAATCAATCAAAATACAAACCCTAAACATTAATCCATCGTATATATTATGTTCCTACTCTTGCAAAACGCACCTTAAGATCTAGTATTGTCCGTAAAGCACCTCTAACTAGAACAGTCTTTAATAAATTAAATAACAAGTTACAAAAAATAATAGACACTAAATCTTACGTGAGTACACCACGAGTTGACCTCCGAAAATTCCATTATAATAATCAACTGTGAGTACAAATAGTTCTACTACCAAGACATACTGTTCCTACTTCCTTGTTGGATTCGGAATTATCAACACATATGCCTGTTCCTATTCCCCTTAGGAATTAGTCCACCATGACAAACCCGCACTTGGAGCCCAATTCCTTCTTAAATTCGGAAAATATACACACAATTAAAATACTCCTAATTTAAATAGGATAATCTCATGAATTTAAACCCCACAAACCCAAGAAGTATAATCCAAAATTCTTTAACAACTCACTGACGTAAATCCAATGTCTAACCCAAGAACAAAAAAGAAAGAGAAAACGTTCAAACTAATAAACCATTAACAGAATAATTCCAATTTAAATTTTAATTTGCACATACAGATAGATACACCGCATGGACAAAATAATATATTTACCTTGATCAATCTTAGTTATTCAGTAATAATATTGCTGAAAACACAACCCTAAGAGATTATTTATATGAAAAAAATATAAAAAAAGGAACTAAATTCAGAAAAATAAGCCCAAACTATAAAACTGGCCCAAATATTTAAAACTACTAAACTACGCTAAATAATAAATAATTATATAAAATGGATACATGAGAAATGTTATATAAAACGATGTAGTTTTATTTTTTATTGTTAAAATTTTCATTTAGATTTTTATATAAAAAAATCTTTATTATAATTTTTTTTCGCAAAACTTCACCGCTATATTAAGTAATAGTCACTACAACAAATAGGCTTATTTCCGATGGAATTATTTGTCGATAATAAGGATATTTCGTCGAGTTTAACCTCATTTCCGACGGAATATTCGGTCGGAACGTCGGTCGGATATAAGCACGTCGAAATTAAGTCTGTCGGTCTTTCGGTCGAGGATACTTACTATCGACGGACTTATCCTCGACTGAACATTCAATCGGTCTTACTATAAGTCCGACTGAAAATAGTCTGTCGAGGAAATTCGCTCGAGAATAATCATGCCACGTGGCAATGCCAGAAAAATGGAAAACAACTTAACCTCGACGGATATCCGCCGAGGATACTACTATTCTGTCGAGAATATACGTGACACGTGGTACATGACCAAAATGATAAGGACTTATTGCTGACGGAAGTCCGTCGGTCTTAGTAATATTCCGTCGAGAATAGTGTTTTTTAAAAAATGTTTTATTTATTTTTATAATATCCAGAGATTTAACCCAAATCTTGTACCTGTATGTGTACCTGTTTTCCCAACAACACGTGCACAAGCTACCAAATATGGCCAAGCTTGACTAGCTAATTTATGCCTTAGATTTTCTTTTTCATGTATGCCTTAGCCAAGTTTAGTCAATGTTATATATAAAAACTTTAATGCAACAATGTAATTTCGTAAAAAATTATAATTAGAGTTTTTTTTTTATTTTTATTTTTAATAAAATTATAAAATAAAAAACTTAACCTAAAGATTAAAACATATAGCACATGATCATTGATCTGTAGTGAAATTAGAAAATTTGACCAGTGGGGTCGCTCACAGAGAAATAATTTAGTGGGGTCTGAGGCTGGTCTTGTTTTATGTATCCACCAGCATTATCACTGCCACCGGCCAATGTCACCACCATGCACCACAGTCATCCGCCATCGTCACCACCATTCTCTAACGTCACCTATAACCAAAGGATTTTAAGGTAACAAAATTTTGAGGGTCAAAATTTAAGAATAAGTTCTTTGGAGAGTGCAGAAACAGTGACGTTTATGCAACACACAGATCCAGAAAACGAAAAACTCATAAATTCAATAGATCCATGAGAATTAACCAAAACTCAAATTATATACACACAAAAATAACATATTTATCACTAGTTAGAACAGCTCCAAGAAACAAGAAAAAATTGGTATATTTTTGTTATTTCTGCTCAATCTACTAACACCAACCAAATGGACCACATGTATGTTCAATCTTGACAGTTTTCCCCCACGAGCAAAAGCTAAGAAAGCATAACTTGTTTAACAAAGTATAGTAAAGTACACTAAAAGGAGAAAACCAGAAAATAAAGATATCTACTTTACAGAAAAAAATTATCAAATACCAGGTAGTCATCACAGCACACGCATTTTCACCTCTTAGAGAACAGAAAATGTGCACCGCATGTAAGACCCCAACTTTTATGAATAAATAATAATTTTCTCGAAATATATTTTTGAATATTATGGTGTGGATTTGATATAATAGTTATGGATAATATTTATAAATTTTGCAAAGTAAGCAAGTGGTTATATAATATTCGATTGGTGGGGAATATTCGTTTTAACAGGGAATATTAAGATGACGACGACATAATAATCATTGTGGACCCCACAATGGAAGTATTATTGTCGTAGTTAGAAAATGACATAATTATCTTTTATAAAAAAATGCGGCGAAAGTTTTTTACCGTTAAACTGTTGAACTACCCGGTAGTAAAAATACGATGTCTGGCGATGGTTGCATAGTAACAATACCGGTATTGATTATTCACGCTAACTACGTGAGAAGTCACTCGGTTATACTCAATTATTACTACAAGAATCACGTGATCATATCTCTCATATTATTGATTCGATTATTGTCACAAGATCATCTCGCATTATATGATATATTATTAAATCAATAATTGAGATATTAAAGTTATTCTGTTAGTTCCTGAGGCATGATAGTTATCTAGAAAGGGGGGGGGGGTGAATAGATATTAAAAACTTTTCTTTATTTAAAGACTGTTTTGATAAAGCTTTTAAGCACAACGAAATTATTGTTTCTTTGAAATCCCTTTTAGATAGCAAGCTAAAGAGAGAAAGGCAGTTATAGCAGTTATAAATAAACACAGTTGTTTTTAAGTGGTTCGGAGCACTCAAAGCTCCTAGTCCACTCTTCTACTCCTTGAGTAGGAAATCCACTAAGGATGTATTTTACACTTTTCGAATCTCATGATTCCTTCTGAATGCAAAGTGATCTGAAGCACTTCTAAGTTCACTCTTGAACTCTTCAAGTCCAACAGACTTGGCTCTTCACAGTTCACTTAGAACTCTTCAAGTCCTTCTGACTTGGAACTTCTTACTTCAATAGATTGATAGTTGTTGAGTTATGATTGAGGCTACTCAGTTGCAGTTAAGCACTTGTTCGAAAGAACTGAGTAGCTAAGCAAGCTTCCTCTTCTTTTTTTTCCAGATCGTAGAGTTCAGCGTTGAGTGTTCTTGTGCGTTTTGTTCAGTACTTGCTTACCTCTCTCATGTGTCTATATTCCGTATATATGAGATCTTTGAAATCTATCCGTTGAAGTCATCTGATGAAGCATTAAATGCGTTTGACATTTCTGAGCTTTGATGGAGACATTTCTGCACATCTTTTGAATTGCATTCTGGCCCACTGACACGGCAGACTGCTCTCTCACCTAACACCTGAAAATGTGTTTTCCTCTGCCCAATGGTCATTTTCTTATCTTTTTGAAAATGTTCCTTTTGATGAATACTAAGGATATCTTTTGTACCGTTGGGACTGGTGAATGCTTCAACGTTTAAATCCCATTCCTCATTTGTTGGAATTTATCTCCAAATAGAAGATAGAGCTCGATGCTTCTAATACAAGACAGACAACACTCAACGATCCATATCGTGGTGTCTTGTCATGCTTGGTCTAAATAGAACACTACGAATCCTTTCAAGAGTTTGCACACTATGATCTTTGCTTGCTCGTCTTGCAGACTCTACGTTTTCGAGTGCACATTACGATCTCTGAGTTAGCTTCAGAAAACTTCTGGACCACTCTATGATTCCTGAAGAGGTCCTTCACGGCAGATACACTACGATCTGTTAAGCTCTACGATCCTGCCTTAGCTTCTGTAATTTGTTGATCAGTTTGATAGACTACGATTCTTGATGAAGCCTATCTATACTCTTCAAGTCATGGATCAACCTAACATCTTTGATCTCTTTATCTATACATTCATTTATGGAATGATGAACATTCAAAGCAAAGATCAACCTAACAAATTTGATCTATCACTAAGCCCTTGTACATATATTCCTTGAAGGGATTTACATATAATCATGAGTATTTACTTTAAACATCAAATCAAAATATGCATTCTTCCAACATATTCATATTATTAAATTACAATATTTATAATGTCTAGAAGTTTTGTCAAGGAGAGGTTTGGTCATCTAATTGCGCGCCAATAAGGAGAAATTCTTATCGGAAAACCCCCTCTTGGTCTGAGCAATGTCCTCTTTATTTTCTTCGATCAGAGCTTCAGACCTAGCTTCTCGTTGCTGAAGGATGGATAGAATGTTGTCTGTTTGCTGGCCATTGCTGACATAGAATTGTTGAAATTATTTGACAGCAGTCTGTAGATTGAGGAATCTTTCAATCATGCGTTAATTTGAGTCTCTTGGTTGGCCTGTAGGATTAGGATAGCTTCTTTGTGGTTCTTGGCTGCCTGAAAGTGAATATCATCCCTATTTTTTATGCTCTGAAGCATTTCTTTGAGGATCTCTTTGAGTGTTTTAGAGAGCTCAGAGCTTAGAGAGCTTGGGAAAATGTTTGCAGCATAGATCATGGATGCTAATCTCAGCTGAATGAGTGCAGTATGATCCTCAAGACTTTTATCAAGTTCCTTAACCACTTTCTTAGATTTTTCTGATAAATCAGTTTTGGTGGGCAGCTCTGACAGAATTTCATCCAGTGTGGAAAATTTTGAGAAGGGAGGAGGTTTGCTTTTGAATTTATCTTACAATGAGGAGAGGGCAAGATCAAGATTGAAACATTCATTTCTAGAGGAAGAGGGAATATCTGATGGAGGGGCCTGGGTTTGGATGTTGAAGCTTGGTGACTCTATGATTTGAGGTGGATACTCTACCGAGGGGCTAGAGTCAGTGATCGTAGAGTTGGTAGGCTGTGGGAGAATTAGGGAGTCGATCTTATTTAGTTCATCAGTTATAGAATTTTGGGATTCTGCAACTAGAAATTGATTCAGTGGATGAAGAATCACTTCCAACCATTGTGGGAGTTCATAAAATTGATTAAATGAGGATGATGGCAAGTGATTAACTCTGAAGAGAGTTGGGATAGATAGTACCTCAAGTTTGTTCTTTGAGGAAGAATTGTTGGTGAGAAGCTTTTTGGAAAAATTGAATCTCCTTGGGAATCCATTGGCTAGTACTGAGATAGCCGGATACTCTTTGAAACTCCAAAACATGTGATCCCAAGAGTTCAGATTTTGAGCTCGGTGGAAAGGCATCATTGGAAGATATGCAAATAATTACTCATAGTTGGCTCTTCTGTGCCCATCAATGCCTACAGCTATGATCTCGACCTCATCATCTTCTTCTCTGTTTTCACTAGAGGATTCCATTATGTCAATGGCCTCATGATGTTCTGGCACTGGTTCTTTATCATCTCCTGCATGAGTCTCTTTTTCTGTTATGGAGGTGTCATGATCCTCCCCCTCAGCTTGATCATTCTTTTGTAAAGTCAATAGCTCCCCCTCAACTGGAGCATCTTCTTGCATGAGATGTTCAGTCATCTCCCCCTCAACAGGAGCTATAATTTCTTGGCTTTCATTTGCTGGTTCCTTTTTAGCACCCAATTCTTTGTCTTCCCTTTTCAACACTTTCTCATTGACAAGAATGTATTTCTTGACCAGTTTTCTTTTTGGCTTTCTAGGCTGTGCCACAGCCTCAGGACTTTCTTCAGTTTTGTCCTTCAGATCAGTCAAATTATTTGATGCAGCTGCTTCCTTGTTTGGTCTGGTCTCGTGGCTGATCTTATTCATCTTCAGCAGTTGAGATATAGTTGCTCTATCTTCTTCTGCTTCAGCCTGCTGTTCTTTCCTTCTTAGGATCCTTAGAGTTTCAATGTCTGAGGACTCTACAGGCTTATCAGTAGTGGATCCTTGAGTTACTTCTGTAGTTCTTGCCTTCAGCTTCCTTTTCCCTTTACTTTTTCTGATTAAAGCAATGGGTTCTTCCTTGTTGGCTTCTTCTTCTTCTTCTTCTTCTTCTTCTTCTTCAGTTTCTTTGACAACAAATATATTTCCTGGCACTTCTGATCCCTTTAGCTCACCAGTTCTACCACTGGATTCAGACATCATCTTCACATTTTCAGTTGGATTCCTTTTCCAGTTTTCAAATAATTGCTGGGTCATTTGACGATTTGGATTGATGGCTTCTCCTTCATCATCCTCAATTAAGTCACCAAGAGCAGCCTGTAGGATAATGCTTATAAATCGTCCGTAGAGCATCTTCTGTGAACTCTTTGTTTTCTTTGAGCTGATTAACCACTTCCCAATCCATTCAAGTAATAGAGCCCCATAGTTAAGTTGTATTTTATAACATATGGCGGTCATGATTTTGAGTTGTACCTCATTCAAAGAGTCATGACCTGAGCTCTTACAACATATACATTTTCCAACAATATCAGCTAAAAACTTATATCTCTGTGAAAATTCCTTCTTCTTGTATCCTTTGACAGAGGGTGATTTCTTGTGATGCATGTTCTTGAGACCCTTATGGAAGTCTATGCCATTTAAGGATGGCTATCAGATTTGAGGCCTAGGGCTAGACTGATGTCTTCAGCCTTTAGTCTGATTTGAACGTTCCTGACTTTCGCAGTGATGGTGTTGTTTTCAAATAGCCCGTTATTGTAGAATTCTTTTACCAGCTTTGGGTAGATCAATGTGTCCATACCCAAGGCTTCTTCGAGACCTGCCTTCTTCAGAAGTGACAACGTCTTGTGAAATTGGGGTTCAACTAATTTAAACTCGTCAAAACAGAGTCTGTAGCCAGAGATAACACTGGAAGCTGCCATTGATTTCTTTGCAGGAAGTGAGACCGACTGAGTTTGCTACTGATTTAGGGTTTCTGTTTGAGAGAGGAAGAGAGAGATGATCTTTTGAACTTTAGATTTCAAAAAGATAATTTTAATTTGTACTTGTAACTTCCCTCTCTTTATTTTGCTTAGTGGGATAGGTGTCGAATTTTGCTTGGCTCTACGAATTTTGACAGAGAAGGATTGTACTGAATTTCCCCTTAACTCCTTCTGAGCTAATGTATTCTTCAGTGGGACTACGATCGTTGAGATGGTCCTTGAAATCGTCGAGTCTGTTCTACCATCATTGAGTCTGTGTAGCAGTCGTTGTGTCTGACCTGTAAACGTAGAGTCTGAACTGCGATCATTGAGTCTGACTAGCAATCGTTGTGTCTGAGCTGTAAACGTAGAGTCTGAACTGCGATCATTAAGTCTGACTAGCAATCGTAGAGTTTGATCAAGTCCTTGTGATGAACTTTTTGACTTAGCATTCTTCTTAGATTAAGGTAGCTCAGGAAGGGCCAACCTCATTGATTGGATCAAGGGTCAGATTTGTCCTTGAGATGCTTATCAGAGAGATTGCTTTGATTTATGCTTGATCATCATAGATTGCTCCTTTGGTTTTGTTGATGTAGCTCTGCTGTCGTTGAGTCTACACTACGATCGTTGATTCTGTTCATCGTTCGTTGATTCTGTTCATAAGCACAATATTTCATGTTTGCAAGTTAAGCATGCCTAGCTCACTTATCAATTTGTTGAATCTGGATTCATCTAGTGGCTTTGTAAAAACATCAGCAAGTTAATTTTCAGTAGGGATATATTGTAAAGATATAGTTCCATTTTGTACATGATCCCTAATGAAGTGATACCTTATTTCTATATGCTTAGTCCTAGAATGCATGACAAGATTATGAGTTATAGCAATTGCATTTGTGTTATCACAATGAATAGGCATGGATTTGAATTCAAACCCATAATCTGCTAGCTAATTTTTCATCCATAGGATCTGAGCACAACAACTGCCAACAGCAATGTATTCAGCTTCTGCAGTTGAGGTAGATACTGAGTTTTGCTTCTTACTAAACCAGGACACAAGTCTGTTACCTAGTAGTTGACAAGTGCCATCTGGTACTTTTTTCTATCTATTTTGCACTGCAAAATCAAAGCATCTGTGTATCCTGTTAGCTCAAATGAGGATTCCTTGGGATACCAAAGCCCCAAGTGGGGTGTACCTTGAGGTACTGAAAATCCTTTTACAAAGAAGCTTAAATGAGATTCTTTAGAACAGCCCGAAATCTAGCACAAATGCATGTTGCAAACATTATATCTGGTCTACTGGTAGTAAGATATAAAAGAGAGCCTATCATACCTCTGTATTGAGTTATATCAATACTTTTACCTTTTTCATCTTTGTCAAGCTTGGTTGCAGGAGCAATTGGGGTTTTCATGGGAGAGGCTGATTCCATGCCATACTTTTTGAGTAAGTCTTTAATGTACTTGGCTTGGTTTATGAAAATTCCTTCATCAGTCTACTTTACTTGCAGTCCAAGAAAGAAGTTCAGCTCACCCATCATGCTCATTTCGAATTTGCTCTGCATAAGCTTGGAGAATCTCTTGCATAACTTTTCATCAGTAGAACCAAAGATAATATCATCAACATAGATTTGAACTAATAGGACCTTATCTTTATGCTTTCTAAGAAATAGTGTGGTATCTACTCTACCTCTAGTGAATCCATTTTCAATAAGAAAGTTAGTAAGTGTTTCATACCATGCTCTAGGTGCTTGTTTAAGACCATATAAGGCTTTGTCTAATCTAAAGACATAATTAGAAAGAGATGGATTGATGAAACCTGGAGGCTGCTCTACATAGACTTCTTCTTGAAGTTCACCATTCAAGAATGCACTTTTGACATCCATCTGGAAGACTTTGAACTTCATGTGAGAAGCAAAGGCAAGGAATATTTTGATGGCTTCTAGTCCGCAACAGTACAAATGTCTCATCATAGTCAATGCCTTCTTCCGAGAGTATCCCTTCGCCACTAGTCTAGCCAGCCTTATTCCCGGTTATCACCCCATCTTCATCCATCTTATTTTCAAGACCCACTTGGTTCCAATTATGGGATGATTCTTTGGTCTTGGAACCAATCTCCATACTTTGCTTCTCTCGAACTGATTAAGTTCTTCCTGCATGGCCTCTATCCAGCTGGAGTCTTCCATAGCATCCTCTATCTTCTTCGGTTCTATTTGAGATAGGAAGATTAGATAGAAGCATTCATTTTGAGTAGCAGCTCTTGTTTTGACTCTTGCATTCAGATCTCCAATGATTAGATCTTGAGTGTGATCTCTTGCCCATCTGCTTCCTGTTGGAACATCCGTTCTTATGCCTTCTTGTCTTAGATCTTCAAGATCTATTTCTTCTTCTTGATGCGGAGGCTCGTTATCTGGCATAGGCCTCTCTACGATCTCATTCCCTTGCTCAACAATTTTGCTGTCTGGTACTACGATCGTAGTATTGAGCTCAACGACCTCGTTCGTAGTGTCTGAACTATTAGTCGTAGTGTCTTGAGGCATTGTTTTGTCTAAGTCTGTTTCATCAAAGATGATATGAGTCGAGACTTCAACACTAAGTGTTTTCTTATTGAACACTCTGTAGGCCTTACTGTCTGTGGCATATCGAAGAAAGATTCCTTCGTCTGATTTTGGTTGAAACTTTGTTAAGTATTGCTTTCCATTGTTAAGAATGTAGCATGCACACCCGAAGACATGAAAGTAGCTGACACTAGGTTTTCTTCCTTTCCACAGTTCATAGGGAGTTTTCTTAATTGTAGAGTGTGTATGAGTGATCCATTCGAGTATAACATGCGGTGTTGTCGATCGCTTCGCCTAAGTATACTCAAAGCAGATGAGTTGGCCGCTAGTAGAGTCCTTCCAAACCTCTATTAATGTCCCGTTTTTCTTTCAAAGAACTCCATTTTGTTGAGGAGTTCATGGAGTCGAGAAGTTGTGGTGATGCCATTGTCGAGTTAGTAATTGGTCCATTTTCGAGAAGTCGAATTCTCTACCATGATCACTCCTTATAGCCTTGATTTTTCTCCTTTTTCGCTCATCACAAGCTTGAACATTTTGATCATTTGGGGAGCTTGTCTCATCTTTTGAGGTTAGAAAGAACACCCATGTAAATCTGGTGAAGTCATCGACTACGACCGAGAGTATCTCTTTCTCTCCAAGGCTTGTTGTTGAATTGGCCCAAAAAGATCCATGTGTAGTTGCAAAGGCTTGTCAATTGAATTGACAGCTTTGCTCTTGAACGTGCTTTTCGTCCGCTTCCCAAGTTCGATGTGCATTGCAAGGCCTTTCTTTAACGGTTGAACTTTGGTAGGCCTACAACTAGATCTTTTGAAGCCAATTTGGACATACTTTTGAAGTTGAGATGAGATAATCTACGATGCCATAGCCAGCTCATTTCTTCAGATGCTTTAGCCAAAAAGCATATTGTCTCTTCTGAGCTCAGTTTTCCAAGATTTACTGTGTTGACATTTCCTTCTCTTATTCCTGTTAGCTTTACAGCGGATGTCTTTAGGTCTCAGACATGACATTGATTATTGAGAAATGTTACTTGATAACCCTTGTCGCAGAGTTGGCTAATGCTTAGAAGATTGTGTTGTAGTCCTTCCACATAGGACACTTTGCTGAAGGATACCGCACCATTTCCAGCTGAGCCATAGCCTATTGTCTTGCCAGAGCCATTATCTCCAAAGATGACCGAGGGACCCTCCTTCTCTATGTAGTTAGACAGAAGGGCTTTGTTCCCAGTCATGTGTCTTGAACATCCACTATCTAGATTCCAGGTTATGTTCGTGGAGCTCTCTTCCTGAGGTGACATTAAACCTTCATTTTGGTACCCATACTTGCATGGGTCCTATTATGTTAGTACCCTTAGGGACCCAAATCTGCTTGATTTTGGGTCTCACATGCATAGAATTATAATGACAATTTGCAGCCTTGTGGCCAAGTCTGTGGCATACAAAGCATTTGATATGATGCATGTTAGTATATGTGTGAAGGTTCTTCCTCCATTTGGACTTTTGTGGGTTATTGGTCATCCTCCTGCTAGGCTGATATTCCCTTTTCCATGTGTTCTCTTGTTTCATTAATTGAGAGGAGTATATCTTACTTCTACTGTATCTTCCTGGTTGGTTTGTAGAGTTGATTTTATTAGACTCTACGATCCTTCGAGGTTGATGAGTAGTAGCTATATTACTTTTTCTCTTTCTCAAACCTGCACCAAAGCATGGGATCCCTTACTCCTGAGAATATGAATTGAATCACCAAGACGGGTTTGATGAGCTCATCCTTGTGTGAGGATTTCACAAATATAATGCCTCTCATCAAACCCCGAGGCATTATCGGTGCTAATTTCCTTTGCTTTTCCACACTTAACTTCGAGGTGATTCCCCAAAGCCTAACCCCGTTTCTATCAGAGGTACTTCTCCGGTTAGAGATTAAGGAGTCCATGGATGAAGAGGATTTATTCCAAGTAGAGACCGTCTTTTCTAGATCCTCAATCTTGGAGGTTGACTAGACTCTCTTTGTGCATCGAGCTCATTTGCTCTGTCTCAAGAGCTTATTCTCGCCTTCAAACTTGAGAGAGAATCACCACCGAGAAGGGTCAAGCTTCATTCCTCTTAAAGTTTTTCTTTCTCCTTTTGAAGAAGTGAATAGTCTTTAGACGTAACTCTAAACCACTTCATGTATTGGTGCAAACCGATGTTATGCCAGTGTAATGCGCTTCTAAGGTCATCAATATCTACATCGAGAGAGTGAAGTCAAATACCTCGTCGATACTTACTTCATGTATGTTGGAGTTCGCTTATCCTTGCATTTTTGGCCATCAAAGTAGATTAGCCATTTGAGGATCTTCATCATCTCCAGATTCGGAGTTGAGTCATTATCGAGTCACTCCACGATCCTCCGCCATAAGGCCTTTGTCTTTCTTTACTGGACTTTTGTTGCCTTTGTATTCCTTCTTTGCATGTGATTTCTTTTTGAGTTCTTCTCTGAGAGGTTTGTTACAGTTGGTAATGAAGTGACCAGGTTTCTTGCAGTTGTAGCATAGGTCATTCATTTGCTCCTGGCTGTTGTAGTTGCCAACTTTCTTTGGCTTGCTGGTTCTGCCTTGTCTCATGAATCTTCTTAGTCTTTTAACCAGCATTGCAAAGTCCTCATCATCATCATCTTGATCGTAGTCTGAATCAACTTCAGTGTTGACTTTGGAGGTGTTCTCAGTTACTTTGAGAGCAACACCTTTATCCTTCTTTCTTCCTTAAGACAATGTTTCTACTCGTTGTGTCAGCTCCAGTTCGTATGTGAGGAGGTTTCCATATAACTGTTGAACAGTCATTTCATGTAGATTCTTTGATTCTCTAATAGCAGTGGTTTTGGCATCCCACTTGCTTGGTAGGGCTCTCATGAACTTTATGATCAGATCTTTGTTTGGATAGATCTTTCCATAGGCTCGTAGAGAGTTGAGCAGAATATTGAATCTCTCGTATGTGGCAGTGACGTTCTCTCCTTGAACGTGAGCAAACATCTCGTATTGCTGAGTCAAGAGAGATTGTTTATTTTCTCTGACTTCTTCTGTCCCTTCTTGCATAATGAGGAGTGCTTCCCAAACCTCCTTTGCTGTTTTGCAGTTGACCACATTTTTAAACAGATCATCTTCCAGTGATTGGAATAAGATGTTTTTTACCTTTTTGTCAAGTCGATGACTCTCTTCTCGCTCTTCTCGTCCATTCTCCTTCGACCTTGATCCGAACTCGTTTGGGTCATCTGTAGTTGGTGTAAGCTTTATAGGAACGTAGGGCCCATTTTGAACAGTGTCAAATAGATCTTCATCTATTGAATCCATGTAAGCTTGCATCCTAACCTTCCAGTTAGCGAATTTATCTTTTTTGCACATGGGCGGCTTGCTGCCTCCTCCAGTCTTTGATTCGCTTGGTAAGTGTGACATTGGATCTACTCAAGCTTTGTAGGCTATGTAATAGAACCTGCTTTGATACCAATTGTTAGTTCCCGGAGGCACAATAGTTATCTAGAAGGGGGGTTGAATAGATATTAAAAACTTTTCTTTGTTTAAAGACTGTTTTGATAAAGCTTTTAAGCACAGTGGAATTATTGTTTCTTTGAAATCCCTTTTAGATAGCAAGTTAAAGAGAGAAAGGCAGTTATAGCAGTTATAAATAGACACAGTTGTTTTTAAGTGATTCGGAGCACTCAAAGCTCCTAGTCCACTCTTCTACTCCTTGAGTAGGAAATCTACTAAGGATGTCTTTTACACTTTCTGAATCTCACAGATTCCTTCTAGACCAGCAGTCTAGGCACTTCTAAGTTCACTCTTGAACTCTTCAAGTCCAGCAGACTTGGCTCTTCACAGTTCACTTAGAACTCTTCAAGTTCTTCTGACTTGGAACTTCTTACTTCAATAGATTGATAGTTGTTGAGTTGTGATTGAGGCTACTAAGTTGCAGTTAAGCACTTGTTCGAAAGAACTGAGTAGCTGAGCAAGCTTCCTCTCTTTTTTTTTTCAGATCATAGAGTTCAGGGTTGAGTGTTCTTGTGCGTTTTGTTCAGTACTTGCTTACCTCTCTCATGTGTCTGTATTCCGTATATATGAGATCTTTGAAATCTATCCGTTGAAGTCATCTGATGAAGCATTAAATGCGTTTGACATTTCTGAGCTTTGATGGAGACATTTCTGCACATCTTTTGAATTACATCCTGGCCCACTGACAAGGCAGACTGCTTTCTCACCTAACACCTGAAAAGGTGTTTTCCTCTGCCCAATGGTCCTTTTCTTATCTTTTTGAACATGTTCCTTTTGATGAATACTAAGGATATCTTTTGTACCGTTGGGACTGGTGAATGCTTCAACCTTTAATCATTCCTTATTTGTTGGAATTTATCTCCAAACAGAAGATAGAGCTCGATGCTTCTAATATAAGACAGACAACACTCTACGATCCATATCGTGGTGTCTTGTCATGCTTAGTTTGAATAGAACACTACGAATCCTTTCAAGAGTTTGCACACTATGATTTTTTGCTTGCTTGTCTTGCAGACTCTACGTTTTCGAGTGCACACTATGATCTCTAAGTTAGCTTCGGCAAATTTCTGGACCACTCTACGATTCCTGAAGAGGTCCTTCAAGGCAGATACACTACGATCTGTTAAGCTCTACGATCCTGCCTTAGCTTCTGCAATTTGTTGATCAGTTTGATAGACTACGATTCTTGATGAAGCCTATCTATACTCTTCAAGTCATGGATCAACCTAACATCTTTGATCTCTTTATCTATACATTCATTTATGGAATGATGAACATTCAAAGTAAAGATCAACCTAACAAATTTGATCTATCACTAAGCCCTTGTACATATATTCCTTGAAGGGCTTGACATATAATCATAAGTATTTACTTTAAACATCAAATCAAAATATGCATTCTTCCAACATATTCATATTATGAAATTGCAATATTTACAATGTCTAGAAGTTCTGTCAAGGAGAGGTTTGGTCATCTAATTGCGCGCCAATAAGGAGAAATTCTTATCGGAAACCCCCCTCTTTCTTGGGAACGACCTGATTGTTAAATATTGTGAGTTATAATATTAATGATGAATAAGTTCGTGTTGATTAAAGATGAATGTGATAGTTCCATTGTGTTGGGATTATTAGTGTTAGTGGAAATCGACATCTATTTCGATGATAATTGATGTCTAGGGGTTATATTGATAAATCGGGTAATTAATCGGATAAATAAGCAATTAATTTCTACTAATTCACATGCTTATATAACTATTTGTTCACATGTGTGTACTATTGAATCACATTCTTGTACTATTAGGGGAGTTGGTGCAAGATTGATAATACTTGCATAACTAAGTTAAAGATGGAGGTATAGATGGAGGTACTATACTATTATTCATATTTTTACATGATTATAACTATTGAATCACATGATTGAACTATTGATTCACATTATTTACTATTAGGGGAGGTGGTGCAAGTTTGATAATACTTGCAGGATTAAATTAAAAATGAAAGAAAAGTTGAAGGTATTGTACTGTAATATTTTGAGCCCCAAAATGTGCAATTATCGAAACTATATTTTCCTATAAATAGAAGCTCATTCTTCCTTCATTTCTCACCAATTCACTAAAGCTATAGAGCAATTATTATAGAGAGAAATTATAGAGAGAAAGAAGAAGAGAAGTATGCTACCTCTCTACTCCAGTATCCAGTTTCTTTCTAAGGTAAGGGGTATTATTTTTTTCGTATTCATGAAGAGAGCTATTGTTATTCCACTCTTTATTATTATGTTAGAATGACCTGTCTATGCGAAGTACCGCATACATGGTGAAATTCTTCCGTTATTCCATTCTTTATTATTATGTTGAATAAACTGCGTCATGCCAAGTACCGCATACATGGTAAAAATTCTTCGTTATTCCATTCTTTATTATTCGTTGGAATATCCCGCTCAGGCAAATTACGCTAGACCTAGTTCCATTCTTTATTATTCTCATTTGAATAACCCGTTCATGCATGGTCTATCGCGATGCATGGTGAATTCTTTGTTATTCCATTCTTTATTATTCTATTGGAATATCTCATTCGTGTGGATTACGCTAGACTCGGTTCCATTCTTTATTATTCTCGTTGGAATAACTCGTCTGCATGCGATCTATCGCACGTATGGTAAATTCTTCGTTATTCCATTCTCGTATTATTCTTTGGAATATCCTCATGCATACGGATTACACATGACACGGTTCCATTCTTTATTATTATTCGTTGGAATAACTCGCCTATGTGGATTATCACATGCATGGTGAATGATCCTTCGTATTCATTCCTTATTAAATTGTGAAAATGATCTCGTTTACGTGGATTACCGCATGGCAAGTTAAAATCCATTTCATAGCTTTCATATATTCTATGATACTCATTTGGTTAATGTTTTCGCTTCTATACTCCATGAAATTATTAGAATATCTCGGATATTTTGCGCTTCATCCCAGATCTTTTCATGAAAATATTCTTCCGAGCATTCTTGAATTTTACTCCATAAAGCAGTATCATGTTGACAATTTGGACGTAATTGATTTCAAGATAAATTAACTTATAAATCTTTAAAATTTATTTAAGATTGGTACATACGTTGCTTGCTCATTGGATGAGGATGATTGATCTCATGATCATTTGTGTGGAGACACTAAAGCAAGTATGTAGGTGCTTATTAGAGAATAAGTTCACCGAACGCATTGACTCGCTAAGGAATACCTAATGGAGTTTTACTTACTCGTCAATAGGAATTCTCAGAGTGATAGTAAGACAAATGATCTCAGACTTGAGATCATCATAGTATCTTATATATAATGAATTACACTTTGACTTATTCCTTAAGACTCTTAGAGTATATCAAAGGGTATGCTTGGGTGTAATAAGTTATATATGAAGATAATGAATGATCAATAAAGAATCTACCACTTCTAGTAAAAGGAGAAATGTCCTATGTGATTCGATAAATGACAACCCAGAACTTGGTTAAGGTGGAATGAAATTAGAAAGTAGTTTCTAATTTGCATTCATTAGGAGTTGTTTATTTAGGAATCGAAATACATATAATTAAATAAAATAAGACTCGACGGTAATTCCATGTCTTATATTTAATTGGGACATTGTATGGTGGAAGGATTGAATTGTATTTGCAACTAACTATTTACTCAAAGGTTCTTTTATGATTAATGTTGAAATCTATATTATCCGGAAAGTCGCGTTGATCGCTAGGGAGGCTTATCCCTATTGTAGAATAAATATTATTTATTTAAATTAATTATTTGTTTAATTTATTTATTTAAATGAGATTAGAATTGTTCTAATTGATTTATTCACAACCAGCTTTAATATGGAAAACCTAAAGGGTCACACCATAAAAGGAAGAATAATTATTTAAGAAGTTAATGGCATAATTGTAATAATATGTTAAGTATATTTAATTTAATCTATGGTGATAGAATAAATTAAATAGCTTAATATTTATTATTTAATATTTTAGAAATATTAAATATAAATTAATAAGAGGAGTCTTATTAATATTATTACAATTATTATTATTTTAATTTCTAAAAGGTTTAGGAATTAATTTAATATAAGTATTCTCATTTATTCCTAATTGGATTAGGAAAGAAAATTAGTTAAAGGAGTTTAATTAATTACCCCTAATAGGATTAGGGGCCCATTTAATTAAAAGAGTTTAATTAAATAAATAATACCTTATTTTAATTAAAATAGGTTACATGATATCTTTATAAGAGGAGTCTTATATCGATATCTAATATAACGTAATTCCAAGGGTTGGAGAGTACGCCTCCCTTTCTTATTCAGATAGGAAAAACTAGGGTTTGAGCCAATACCCTTCTTCTTGAAAATTCTCTTCTTCGTGGTGGATCACCTCTAGAGGCCACACACACTGGGTGGCTTTACATTGATCAAAGGAAGGAATCTGGGAGATTCAAGGAGGTCATGGAGAACAGGAGATGAACTTCGTGCACTGAGGAAGCTCGCTTTCACAAGGGTATGATTTCATAATTTCTTATTCTTCGCTTAATTAATAATATGCATAAAGGATGATCCGGATAATTGGTTTGTGAAAATTTTAAAATCTGATTTTATTTCGCTTCCGCTATATTTTGCAATTTGATTGCTACTTTGATTTTCACAAAACCTAACAATTGTCATCATCCTCATGCTTATATTGTGATGAAAGTCATCTTTGGCTTATGTGCATAGATGGACTTGGTATGATTATGACCAGGAATTATTCGGTATAATCATGACCTATAATGTTATAAATGATGTGGTAAAAGTCCTCAGTAGCCTGTAGTGCATTGATGGACGGACGCTTTTGGTATGATTATGACCAGTGGATTATTCTAAGATAGTCATGACCATTGATGATTTAATGAATATCCTTGCCCAGTAGTGCGAGGGATGACTCGATGATGTGGTTTATTTATTGTCGAGTCTTAGTGATAAAAATTGATGAAAACATTTTAAATCATCAAGATAGTAGATATTATGCTCTACTGACTCTTCTAATGGATTGCTTATTCACCGCAGTTAAACTTGATGTCTATTGTATTTTATCGGTTTAACATTGTTGAAGACTAATGATAATTTATTCTGCATTATCTTAGTCATAATATTTCTTACTGGGCTAGTTGAGCTCACCCTTTCTTTCACTGTTCTCTTCAGGAAATGAGAACGTAGCCGGGACTATTCGGGGAACGGAGTGTCGGTCCAGATGATAGCATTAGTAGTCCTCACTATTCTGTTAAATAGTGTGACAATAAATGTAATGAGGACTCCATTGAGTGTGGATATTGTCTAGATGACAATATTCTTATTAAAACTCTTAGATTATGTTTTGTCGTATTTTACCTGACTATTGTGTATAATTAAGTTGTATTTGAATTTTGTACCATGTATTTGGCGACTCAAGATGGGTGATGTATACCTATTTTGGGGGCGTCACACCGCATGTATATAAAAATATGTTTTGTGCGTTTTGAAGGATTAGAGCACTAACAGATTCGGGCTTGCCGATGATTTTAGCAACAACTTTGGTTGCATCCTTGAGAATGTCAGAAGCAATCACAGTCCACAAAGTCAACTGGGATACTAGTGAATAGATTCATCTACCAATAAAAATCTCAAGATTCATCAACAAAAACCCATGATTAATGTTTATCATCAAATCTTAAAACATATATAAAAGATTTAGAAACAAAAAATAAGCCATTTCTTGGAGTAAGACCAAACTTTCTCACTAGAGTACTTATTAAGATATATGAAGAGATGAGGATAAAGGATCAAGGTAGGGGCAAAGATGACGCTAGGGCGTATAAAGCAAGAAGCGGTGGTGACATGCGGTAGTAAGCTTTATCCTAGGGGGGTCATATGCCCCTCCCCCCTCGACCCCCCCGGTTTTGCCTTTGCCTATAACTATCAGATCTACCACCTTCCACCTATAACCATCAAATCTACCACCATTCACCACCGTCACCACTGCCACCCACCACCCACCACCCACCACCCACCACCAGTAGATCTATTACACTACCACATGAACAATATATCCACCATCTACACCTATCACCACTACTACATACATCACCATTATCAACCACCATACTAGATCTACCATCCGCTACCTTCACCGGAATGCATCACCACCTTTATGTTATGAACCTTAAAGGAAATTATATATATATATATATATATATATATGAACTTATCTTGTAGAAAAATAATTTTTCAAGACTAGTACTTGGTACTATGTCCTTAAGACAATTATACCCTCCGTATGGTGCTCAGAGTTGAAAGCACTTGTCTCCCAGGATACAATGACTCCGTATACCTTAGCAGCACTACAAAATGTATACTCAACGAACCAAATATAAATTCTCTAACTCTCTCTCTTTTATAACTATGAAACTGATGAAAACTAAAGACTGAAATGACTAATTGCTTGTGAATTGAATGAATGAAAAGGCTGGCCCCTCCTATCTATTTATAGGAGGGTTGGTGACCCTTCGGATGGGTGCCTAGCCCTTTGAAAGGGCATGAGATGCTACTGAAAAGGCATATATTGTATCCATTGGTCAAAACGACGTAGTTTTGATCATATGCAGTATAGGCGCGTCTATTCAGACTTATAAAATGACGTAGTTTAAGCATTAGCAAAATCAAAACTACGTAGTTTTAGGCTTAAAAAAAAGGCGTGACAAAAACGACGTAGTTTTGAGCCGCCTGTTCAAACTTATACCCTTTCAGCAAATACCGCTTTTTAAAACAACACAGTTTTAATAAATACCGCTCTTCAAAATGAAACAATTTTGATAATTCTCAAAACGACACAGTTTTGATAAAAGAAATAAATAAATAAATTATAAATAAATCTTAATTAAAAAATTTAAATAAATTTTGTTTAAAAATTATATATGGACCAGACTCATCGCACCTCGTGTACACGAGCCCGAGCTAAGTTTCTAGAAAAGGTCTTGGCGCTGTTCAGTTCGCACTAAACTCAAGCTAGTCATCTCCCTTCGACAAAAGTGGGGTGCTGTAAGACCCCAACTTTTATGAATAAAGAATAATTTCTCTCGAAATATATTTTTGAATATTATGGTGTGGATATAATATAATGTTATAGTTGTGGGTAATATTTATAAATTTTGCAAAGTAAGCAAGTGGTTATATAATATTCAATTGGTCAGGGAATATTCATTTTAACAGGGAATATTCGTACAACGGCACAATCATTGGTGGACCCCACAACGAAAGTATTTTCGTAGTTAGAAAATGACATAATTATCTTTTTATAAAAATAACGGTGAAAGTATTACCGTTAAAACTGTTGAACTACCCGTTAGTAAAGTATAATAATACGCTGTGGTTGCATAAGAGCATACGGTGATTGATTATTGATGCTTACGTAAGAAGTCACTCGGTTATACTCAATTATTGCTACGAGAATTGTTTGATCATATATCTCTATATTATTGATTCAATTATTATCACAAAGATCATCTCGCATAATATGTTATATTATTAAATCAATAATTGAGACGATAAAGTTATTCATATTATTAAATTATAATATTTACAATGTCTAGAAGTTACAATCGAGAGGTTTGGTCACCTAATCATTGCGGCCAATAAGAAGAAATCCTTATCGAAAAGCCCCTCTTTTTTCGGGAACGACCTGGTTGTTAAATATTGTGAGTTATAATATT
This sequence comes from Panax quinquefolius, assembly GCA_020205615.1. Taxonomy (NCBI): domain Eukaryota; kingdom Viridiplantae; phylum Streptophyta; class Magnoliopsida; order Apiales; family Araliaceae; genus Panax; species Panax quinquefolius. Next base: position 35,441,290 of record CM035154.1, on the reverse strand, counting down.
AATGATGAATAAGTTTGTGTTGATTAAAGATGAAATTGATAGTTCCATTGTGTTGGAATTATTAGTGTTAGTGAAAATCGATATTTATTTCGATATTAATTGATGTCTGGAAGTTATACTGACCAGTCAGGTAATTAATCGGATAAATGAGCAATTAATTGCTATTAATTCACATGATTATAACTATTTGTTCACATGTGTGTACTATTGATTCACATTCTTGTACTATTAAGGGAGTTGGTGTAAGATTGATAATACTTGCATGACTAAGTTAAAAATAGAGGTATAGATGGAGGTATTATATGGTAATTCATATTTTCACATGATTATAACTATTGATTCACATGATTGAACTATTGATTCACATTATTTAATATTAGGGGAGGTGGTGCAAGTTTTTATAATACTTGCAGGACTAAATTAAAAATGAAGAAAAAGAGGAAGGTATTGTACTGTAATATTTCGAACCCCAAAACGTGCAATTATCGAAACTATATTTTCCTATAAATAGAAGCTCATTCTTCCTTCATTTCTCACCAATTCACTAAAGCTTTAGAGCAATTATTATAGAGAAAATTTATAGAGAGAAAGAAGAAGAGAAATCTGCTACCTCACTATTCCAATATCCAGTTCCTTCTAAGGTAAGGGGTATTATTTCTTTCGTATTCATGAAGAGAGCTATTGTTATTCCATTCCTTATTATTCTGTTAGAATACATGGTGAAATTCTTCTTTTATTCCATTCTTTATTATTATGTTGGGAATAACCTGTCTATGCGGTCTATCGCATGCATGGTGAATTCTGTTGTTATTCCATTCTTTATTATTCATTTGAATATCACATGCATGCGGTTTACGCATGACCGGTTCCATTCTTTATTATTCTGCTGAATATCCCGTCTCATGCGCTTTACGCATTTAATTGGTTCCATTTTTTTATTATTCTGTTGGAATATCCTGTCTGTGCGGATTACGCATGACCTGGTTCCATTCTTTATTATTTTGTTGGGAATAACCTGTCCGTCTGTGCGGTTTATCGCATGCATGGTGAATTCTTCTGTTATTCCATTCTTTATTATTCGCTGGAATAACTCGCCTCATGTGGATTATCGCAAGCATGGTGAATGATCCTTTGTATTCATTCTTTATTAAATTGTGGAAATGATTCGCTCACGTGGATTACCGCACGGGGGGCGAAAATCCATTCATAGATTTCATATATTCTATTATACTCGGTTGGTTAAAGTTTTGACTTCTATACTCCATGAAATTAGTAGAATATCCTGGATATTTGCGCTTCATCCAGTATCTTTTCATGGAAATATTCTTCTGAGCATTCTTAAATTTTACTCCACAAAGAAGTATCATGTTGACAATTTAGACGTTATTCTTGAACTTGTTTTATTGAATTATTATGTCATTGTCATCATCATCATGCTTATATTGTGATGAAAGTCATCTTTGGCTTACGTGCATAGATGGACTCGGTATGATTATGACCAGGTATCATTCGGTATAATCATGACCTATAATGTTATAAATGATGTGGTAAAAGTTCTCAGTGGCCTGTAGTGCATTGATGGATAGTTTTTGGTATGATTATGACCAGGGATTATTCGATATAGTTATGACCATTGATGATTTAATGAATATCATTGGCCCATAGTGCAGGGATGATTAGATGATGTGGTTTATTTATTAAGCTGAGTCTCAGCGATAAAAAATGATGATTAGATGATGTGGTTTATTTAAAAGTCCATCATCAATATTTTGTCCCTGTAACATCAATCAATATTCATCTTGAATCAAATATTCATCTTTGCACTACAGGACAAAGATATTCATCAGTCAGCCATGTTCATCTCAACACCTGTACATCTTTGCACTACGGGCCATAGATATTCATAATAAAATCAACCATCTTTGCACTACAGGCCAAAGATATTCAGCAATATCATCTTTTAGGACTGAGGATGATGAAAAATATTTTAAAGAAAGCGAATCCAGTGAAACAAAAGAGCAAATATTAAGGATTCGTACTTTAAACAATCCGAGTTCAAAAATACTTCATAAATAATCATAGTGAAGTAAAATTCAAGAATGATCAAAACATGGATACAATCAAAGCTAGTATCCACAATTGATATTTTGGACAAAAACAAAAATTTAATTTTTCTGTGAATAGTGCCGTATACATGAATAGTAACCCCGACACTAAAAGACAAGAATTTCATAAGAAAAATCTTACAAATATTCCGGCATAATGATATTAGAAGAAATAATATCATTTTTAAAAAAAATAACATCCCTTACCTCGAAAAGATCAGATCATTTCCGAAAATATGGATATAGGACTGAAGGAACTTGCAACCCTGTATAAAAACACTCAAAGTATCAAAATACATAAGAATACGCTCGATAATATAAAGAGAAAAAGAGAGAGAAAACTTCAGTTTACGGTGTGATTTTCAATTCTAACCCCAAACACCTATTTATAGGAAAATGCTTAGAACACCAAAGCAGAAAATTTAATAAAATATTAATATATTTTTTTTATTCCAACGCACACTTATTTTGCCCCAAAATATCAGCCACCAAATAGCCCACCTCACAAGACTTACACAAAAAACGTTTTTCTTATTTAAAATAATTAAAACTTTCAAAAATCAATTATTTCAGAACTACGGAACTTCAATAATTCATAATAAATAGTCCTTTTATCAGAAAAATTTGAACCATATGTCCTTTCTATAGGAAATTCCATTCTCTACAACTTTGCAGAAGAAAGTTTTTCCAAATTCCAAATATAACCCACCAAATCCACAAACCAAGCAATTTTACATGTTTATAATCAAATTTCAGTCAAGAAATGGGCCCACAGACATGTTTAACATGTTTTAAACATTTATTGAAACAAAAATACTCTTTCTCCTCATTTATTCATATATCCCACATTCATTGTAAAAATATCATCATTATTATATTATTAAAATATAATAATATATTTTATCAAAAAATATAAAATATCAATTTTCAACAATTGTCACATTAAAAATTTTCTCCATCTATATCCACATAAAATAAATATTTTCCTTATCATATAAATCAATAATTAATTATTCACAAATAATATTACAGAATCACAAGATCTTGGCAACCGGTAGTTCCTGTGAAATAGGGGCTTTCTAATAAGGATTTTTCCTTACTAGCGCGCAATGAGGTGACAAAACCTCTCCTTAGACAGAACTTTCTAGACATTGCCAATAATGTTATCTAATAATATTATTCAAATAATATGAATTATTGATTTGATAATGAAAAATATTGTGTACTGACAATTATTGAAACAACAATAATATAAAATATCAACGTAGCAATTATTGAATCAATAAAATAAAATATTGAACAGTAATTACTGTAACAATTATTGAGTAATGCCTTCCTACGTAAGAATCAATAATTGGTGCAATACCGTGTGCTACTGTGTTTTAACCGCTAGGTATTCCAACAGTATTAATGGTAACAACTAAGCCGTTATTTATAAACAACTTATATTTGTCGTTTTCTTCATTCAATCGCTTTCCGTTATGGGGCCCACACAAAGCTGCGCCTGTGACGCCCCCAAAATAGGTATACATCACCTATTCCGAGTCGCCAAATACATGGTACGTAATACAAATACAATCTTTAATATACAACAAGAAAAAGTGTGAGTTTTAATACAAATATTGTCTTCAGATAATATCCACTCCCGAGTAAGTCCTCATTACATTTATTATCACACTATTTAATGTAATAGTGAGGACTACTAATACTATCATCCGGTTCATCACTCGTTCCCCGACTCGTCTCCGTCGACTATATTCTCATTTCTGAAAAAAGAACGTTGAAAGAAAGAGTGAGCTCAACTAGCCCAGTAAGAAATACTATGACTAAGATAATGCAGAATAAATTATCATTATTCTTCAACAATGTTAAACTGATAAAATATAATAGATATCAAGTTTAACTGCAGCGGATCAAGCAATCCATTAAAAGAGTCAAGTAGAGAATAAAATTTACTATCTTTTATGATTTAAAAGGTTTTTCATCACTTTTATTGCTGGAACTCAGCTTAATAAATTATCCACATCATCCCTGCACTACGGCCAAGGATATTCATTAGTATCACGACCACAAATTATCCATGCACTACGGGCCAAGGATATTTGTGTATTCATCAATGGTCATGATCATGCCAACAACTGTCCATCAATGCACTTCGGGCCAATGAGGACTTTTACCACATCATTTGTAATATTACTGGCCACGACATAATCAATAATCCTCATTATAATCATACTAAGTCTATCTATGCACTACATGTGCCACGATGACTTTCAAAAATAATATAAACATGAGGATGATGACAATGATATAAGAATTCAATAAAACAAGTTCAAGAATTAATTTATTCAGAACTAATAACGCCCAAATTGTCACACATGATACTTTTTGTAAAGTAAAATTCAAGAATGCTCGAAGAATATTTCCTTGAAAAGATACTAGATGAAGCGCAAATATCAAGAATATTCCACTAATTTCATGGAGTGTAGAAGTCAAAACTTTAACCAACCGAGTATAAATAAGAATGGAATAACAAAAGAAATCACCATGCATGCGGTACTTACATGGCATGTGTTATTCCAACAGAATAATAAATAACGGAACCGTGTCAAAGTAAATTCACACCGGCGGGATGTTCCAATGTAATAATAAAATGAAACCCGGTCCCACAGAAACGCATGCATGTGATATTCCAAATGTAATAATAAAGATGAAAACTGTGTCCGGCGTAAAACGCATGCATGTAATATTCCAACAAGATAATAAAGAGCGGAACCAGTCCGACGTAAAACATGAGCAGGATATTCCAACAAAATAATAAAGAATGGAATACAGAAGAATTTCACCAAGTATAGGGTAGCTGGCAGATACAAAAGTTATTCCAATGTAATAATAAAGATGGAATAATATAATTTCTCTTCATGAATACAAAAGAAATAATACCCCTTACCTTAAGAAGAAGATTACTGGATGTAGGAGTAGTGAAGTAGCAGAATACTTTTCTTCTTTCTCTCTATAATTTCTCTCTCTAGAGTTTCAGTGAATTCGTAAGAAATAATGAATGAATGAGCTTCTATTTATAGGAGAATGGAAAGGATACTATTTGAGAAATAATTCACTTAGACGCAATGTAAATATTATTACTGGTGAATTTTTCAACACACGATCGCGACTTTTTTTTTTTTTCTTTCAATCAACCAAATAAAACAAGAATTATATATAATCCCACTATCATTATATACATATATTATAATCATACAATGCCAATATCTAGCCATTCCTTCCCGACAATGTAATTTCCCCCTCCCCTTTAGTCAATCTTCACATGCTAATTATTATTATATATATATATATATATATATAATATTACAACATCACTAACACCCATCAAATTCTCCACCACAACCCACTCACCCATATATAACATATAAAAATACTTATTATTCACACACCACAACCCACTCACCCACATGTCAACTTTACATATATAAATTCCCTCAATATTTTTAACAACATTTATCATCAATATTATAATTCACAATATTAATCGACCAGGTCGTTCCTAGGAAAGAGGGGACTTTCCAATAAGGATTTCTCCCTATTGGCGCGCAATTAGGTGACCAAACCTCTCCTTGGCAAAACTTCTAGACATCGTTAATATTGCAATTTATAATATTAATAACACTGTCATTTCAATTATTGATTTAATAATATATAAAATATCGACAATAATTGAATCAAATGACATGAGATACTATGCAGCAATTACTGAAGCAATAATTGAACAAAACTAAGTGACTTCTCACGTAAGTATCAATAATCCATACCGTGTGCTACTATGCAACCACGTGTATTACTGTACTTTACTACCGAGTAGTTCAACAGTATTAAAGGTAAAACTTCCGCCATTATTTTCATAAAAATATTTTAGTCGTTTTCTCAATCCGACAATAATTTTGTTGTGGGGTCCACCAATGATTAAGGCCATTGCATTTAATATTCTCTGCTAAAACGAATATTCCCCGACCAATCGAATATAATATAACAACTTGCATACTTTGCAGAATTTATAAATACTATCCACAACTATAACATTATATCAAATTTATTCCATAATATTTAAAAATGATATTTATAGAAAATTCATCTTTATTCATAAAAAGCGGGGACTTTATAATGTGTAGCATTTAATATTCCTGACAAGTAAGAATATTCCACGACCAAAGTAACATTCCCCGACAACAATGAATATTTTATAACCACTTGCTTATTTAAAATATTTGCGCATTTTACCCATAACTAACCACCTTAATCAAATCAACCCTTACTATTTCAAAATAATAAATAGAGGAAATTTAATTTAATTTATAATAAGCTGGGGTCTTACAACCTCCCCTCCTTATGAAATTTCGTCCTCGAAATTGACGTACGTACCTGGTGTTTCGAAAAGGTGAGGATACCTTGCTTTCATTTTCGTTTCCAACTCCCGAGTTATTTCCTCAATAAGCATGGTTCCTCCACAAAACTTTGACTTGTGGTATGACCTTTCAGACGTAAGACATGCTCCTTCCTATCCAAGATCTTTGTGTACCTCCTCAGACGTTAAGTCTTGACTATCTCGTCCGGTTCTAACTCAATAACGTGGCTCGGGTCTTTCACATATTTACGTAGTACAGATATATGAAAAACATTATGAACACGAGACATACTTGGAGGTAATGCGAGTCTATAGGCTACATTTCCTACTCGGTCAATCTGAAATGGACCAATAAATCGTGGATTGAGCTTTCCTCTCTTCCCGAATCTTGTAACTCTCTTCCATGGAGCAACACGCAACAATACATGATCCCCAATACTAAATTCCACGTCCTTTCGATGAAGATCCGCGCATAACTCTTTTGTCGATCCTGTGCCGTTTGTATATGTTGTCGAATCATTTGGATCTTTTCTGTAGTTATACGTACCAACTCTGGTCCCAACAATGTTGCTTCACCAACCTCATCCCAACATACTGGAGAGCGACACTTACGTCCATATAATGCTTCGAATGGGGCCACACCTATACTTGCCTGATAATTGTTGTTGTAGGAGAATTCCACCAATGGTAAATATTTATCCCAACTCCTTTTGAAGTCTAGGACATAGAGTCTTAATAGATCTTCAAGAGTATGAATAGTCCTCTCTGATTGTCCGTCCGTTTGAGGATGGTATGCCGAACTAAATCGTAAATCCGTGCCCATAGCTTTTTGCAAGCTAACCCAAAATCGTGAAGTGAATCTTGGGTCAGGATCCGAAACTATGGATACTAGAATGCTATGCAATCTCACAATCTCATTTATATACATATGAGTAAGACGTTCAAGGGAATAAGTCTCCCGTATCGGCAAGAAATGAGCAAACTTGGTTAATCTATCAACAATAACCCAAATCGCATCTATGCCTTGAGAAACCTTGGGAAGACCCGTAACGAAATCCATGGTAATGTGTTCCCACTTCTATTTTGGAATCTCAAGTGGTTGCAATGGACCCTTAGGTACTTGATGCTCCGCCTTTACACGTTGACAAGTTAAACACCTCGAGATAAACTTTGCAATCTCTCTCTTCATATTGTTCCACCAAAATGTATGTCAAGATCACGATACATTTGGTACTTTCTAGATGGATTGCAAACGGTGTATTATGTGCCTCCGTCATGATCTTGTACTTCAAATCGAGTCGTTAGGAATACAAAGTGCGAGTGGACTCAAGTATTCCTTCTTCATCGATTCTCGCTTCCGGAATAGCACCTTCTTGTACTTTCTTCTTCATGCGCATCAGCTCCGGGTCGGTGGCTAGGGCAACTTTAACTTTATCGATTAAAGTTGGTTCTATGCGTATACTTGACATCATCGCACTTGTTCCTGCATATGATCTTCTACTCAACGCGTCAGCTACCACGTTCGCTTTTCCAGGATGGTATTGAATAGTGTGGTCATAATCTTTTAACAGCTCGAGCCAACGTCGTTGCCGCATGTTGAGTTCCTTTTGTGTGAAGAAATATTTGAGGCTTTTATGGTCTGAATATATCTCCACTTTCTCCCCATATAAATAGTGCCTCCAGATCTTTTAGCAAGAAAAACGATCACGCTAACTCAAGATCATGAGTAGGATAATTCCTCTCATATTCTTTAAGTTATCGCGAGGCATAGGCTATGATTTTCCCACGTTGCATGAGAACACATCCTAACCCTTTGCCTGAAGCATCGCTGTAGATAACAAATCCATCAGAACTAGATGGTATTGTCAGAACAGGTGCCGAAATGAGTCTTCTCTTGAGCTCTTGGAAACTCTTCTCGCATTACTCGCTCCATACGAATTTTGTATCTTTCCGAGTCAGCTGAGTTAACGGAGTAGCGATTCGAGAAAATCCTTCCATGAATCTTCGATAATAACCAGCTACGCCCAAAAATCTACGTAATTCGGTTACCGAATTCTGAGCTTGAGTTGCTCCAACTTTGTATTGCCTCAATCTTTGCCCGGTCGATAGATACTCTATGTTTTGACACCACGTGCCCAAGGAATGCTACTTCCTCAAACCAGAACTCTCATTTCTTTAACTTGGCATATAGCTTGTTTTCACGAAGCCTTTGGAGTACCAGCTTCAAATGGAGCTCATGATCTTCATGGCTTTTGGAATATATGAGGATGTCATCAATAAAGATAACAACGAACTGATCCAAATAATCCTTGAATACTCGGTTCATCATATCCATAAAAGCCGCAAGAGCATTAGTTAATCCAAAAGACATGACTAAGAATTCATAATGCCCGCATCGAAGTTTCAAGGCGTCTTTGGAATATCCTCGATTTTAATCTTCAAATTTGATGATATCCGTAAGCGAAGATCTATCTTTGAAAAGAATTGTGCTCCTTGTAACTGGTCAAACAGGTCATTAATACGAGGTAGCGGATACTTATTCTTAATGGTGACATGGTTCAATTCCCGATAGTCAATACAAAGTCGCATACTCCCGTCTTTCTTCTTTACAAATAAAACAGGAGCACCCCAAGGAGATGTACTAGGACGAATGAAACCGATGTCCAATAACTCCTGTAGTTGGACCTTTACCTCCTGAAGTTCAATAGGAGCCATTCGATATGGGGTTTTAGAAATGGGCTTTGTACCAGGTTCAAGATCAATAAAGAATTCAACTTCACGTTCTGGGGGTAGACCATGAAGTTCTTCAGGAAATACGTCAGGAAATTTACTAACAATAGGAATATTATTAAAATCCGACGTGTCTTTACTCAAATCCATAACATGGGCTAAGAAAGCTTGACATCCATTTTTCAATAAACGAATAGCTTTATGACTTGATATGATAGTGATTGATTTTAGTGGTTTAGTTGCTTGAATTAAATATAAATGGGTTGGTTAGGAATATGAAAACTAACAACCTTACGAAAATAATCAATTTTGGCATGATGATTAGTTAACCAATCAATCCTTAAAATCACATCAAAAGCAAGTATCTTTAAAGAGATAAGATCAACAGGTAATGTGATGGTGCCAACTTGGATCAAACAAGATTTATAAACAATGGATGTGATGAAAGTTTCTCCTAATGGAGTCTCCACAGATAAATCAAAGTCTAATTTCTCCGGAGTTAAATTTAAACGTTGAGCACAAGCAGGAGAGATAAATGAATGGGTAACACCGGTATCAAGTAAGGTATAAACTTCGCAAGAATTTATAATTAGTTTACCCGTGATCACCTCGTTTGGGTTCCTCGTATTTTGACCAGTCACGACAAACGCTCTTCCAAGAACCATTGACTTTGACTTTTCTGGGACAGCCTTTTGAGTCACTATCCCTGCTGGACTTGGTTTCGCTATTGTACAATCTCGAGCAATATGTCCTTCTTTTCCAAAATTATAACATACCTTGAACTGTTGTGGGCAGTTTAGGCTGATATGTCCCTCTTTCCCGCATTTATAGCATATGACCGGTGGTTGTTCTCCTCCCTTAAAACCAGTTGCTGCTGGTGCTGACGTCTTCACATGGTCATTGTTGAATCTCCTCTTTTTAAAATCTCCCCCCAACTCGCTTCTTCTATTTTCATGGCCATGATTACCACCAGAGTGATTACCATTTTTGTCCGTCTTTTTCTTTCTCCGCTGGTTATCGTTGTTTTGATTACTGCTATCTTCGGTATGATCCTGGTTGTGGTCCCGTGGTTGAACGTACTCGTTATCTCGCTCTAATAATTGAGCCCTGTTGACAACATCTGAATAGAGAGAAAATTTATGAGAAATGAGATATTGATGTATGCCGGGTTTCAAACCTCTCAGAAACATCTGTGTCATACGTTCCTCATTCTCCACCAAATGAGGTGCAAACCTGGATAACTCTGTAAACTTCGCCTCGTACTGGGACACCGTCATGCTGTTTTGTTCTAGTCTAATAAACTCCACTTCTTTCATATGACGAATACTTTCAGGAAAGTACATGTCATTGAACAGTTTTTGAAACGTCTCCCAAGACATCGAAGTATTTGGATGGGTACGCTTCATGATTCCCACCAAGAATCTGCCTCATTGCGGAACATAAAGGTGGCGAATGGAACCTTCGTTGTTCGTGCATCCCAAGACATCGAATATCTTGGTAATTTGTTTGACCCATTTACGCTTAATCGGATCCCGGCTTTCCCTGAATTCGGTGGTCCCAACTCTTTGAACTGCTTAGTTGTGACAAACCGTGCGTTGTTATCATTTCCACCTGTATTTTGTGCACGAGTCTCCCTCGTTTGATTTTTCATGAACAGCAAAAAGCTTCTAAACATCCCGTTGTTCATCATCTGATCAGTGGTGTTTTTACGGAGGAACATTTATTTACTGTTGTTTGCGTTCTCCTCATTGGTGAGTAAAGGAGTCTCCACGGTCTCATTTACTCCACTGTTAACATTCTCAGTCGACATTCTCAAATACAGCCATAAAACAAGGGTTAATTAAGGAAATCAACATATCACATAATATCCCCATATACTGACCAACTAGTAAATAAGCTTAGGTAGGACATACTAGTGAAGGATTTACTCGTCTCTCCTCCTAGTTCTATTCCCGATCTCTGCGCCGGAGATCATATTCCTAAGCTCGATATTAATGTGGCGCCCCCAAAATAGGTATACATCACCCATTTTGAGTCAATCAATAACACGATATCTGTAAACAACTACAACTTTATTAATACAACATAAAAACTGTGAGTTTAAATACAAATATTGTCATCTAGACAATATTCACACCCAAATAAATCCTCATTACAATTATTGATATATTATTTTACAAAAATGGTAAGGACTACTAAAACATCTTTCTAAGACCTTCATTCCACACCCCGACTAGTACTCGCTACATTCTCGCCTCCTGAGAAGAAAATGGAACAAAAAGGAAAAGGGTGAGCTCAACTAGCCCAGTAAAGAATATTATGACTAAAATAATATAGAACAAATTATCGTTAGTCTTCAACAGGGAAAAATCTGATAAAATACAATAGACAACAAGTTTCAGATCAATATTCGCAGCGGAAAAAATAATTCATAGAAGAGTTACGTAGAGAATGAAATCTATTATAATCTATGAATTTAAAAGTCCATCATCAATATTTTGTCCCTTTAACATCAATCAATATTCATCTTGAATCAAATATTCATCTTTGCACTACAGGCCAAAGATATTCATCAGTCAGTCATGTTCATCTCAACACCTGTACATCTTTGCACTACGAGCCATAGATATTCATAATAAAATCAACCATCTTTGCACTACTGAGCCAAAGATATTCAAGAATATCATCTTTTAGGGATCGAGGATGATGAAAAATATTTTAAAGAAAGCGAATCCAAAGTGAAACAAAGAGAAAATATTAAGGATTCAGTACTTTAAACAATCAGGAAGTTCAAAAATACTTCATAAATAATCATAGTGAAGTAAAATTCAAGAATGATCAAAACATGGATACAATCAAAGCTAGTATCCATGATAGATATTTTGACAAAAACAAAATTTTAATTTTTTACGTGAATAGTGCCGATATCGTGAATAGTAACTCCGACACTAAAAGACAAGAATTTCATAAGAAAAATCTTACAAATATTACGCATAATGATATTAGAAGAAATAATATCATTTTAAAAAAATAACATCCCTTACTCGAAAAGATCGTATTTACAATGAAATCTTTGGATATATAGTGAAGGAACTTGCACCGTATAACAACACTCAAAGTATCAAAATACTCACAAGAATAAGCTCGATAATATAAAGAGAAAAAGAGAGAGAAAACTTCAGTTTCTGGTGTGATTTTCAATTCTAACCTAAGCACCCTATTTATAGGAAAATGCTTAGAACACCAAAGCAGAAAATTTAATAAAATATTAATATATATTTTTTATTCCAACGCATACTTATTTTGCCCCAAAACATCAACCACCAAATAGCCCACCTCACAAGACTTTACACAAAAACGTTTTTCTTATTTAAAATAATTAAAACTTTCAAAAATCAATTATTTCGTAACTACGTAACTTTAATAATTCATAATAAATAACCCTTTTATCAGAAAAATTTAAACCATATGTCTTTTCCATAGGAAATTCCATTCTCTACAACTTTGCGTAAGAAAGTTTTTCCAAATTCCAAATGTAAACCCAAAGAAATCCACAAACCAGGCGATTTTACAGCTATAATCAAATTTCGGTCAAGAAATGGGCCCACAGACATGTTTAACATGTTTTAAACATTTATTGAAACAAAAATACTCTTCCTCCTCATTTATTCATATATCCCATATTCATTGTAAAAATATCATCATTATTATATTATTAAAATATAATAATATATTTTATCAGAAAAGATAAAATATCAATTTTCAACAATTGTCACATTAAAATTTTTTCTATCTATATCCACATAAAATGAATATTTTCCTTATCATATAAATCAATAATTAATTATTCACAAATAATATTACGAGAATCAAGATCTTGGCAACTGTGGTAGTCCAAGGAAATAGGGGCTTTCCAATAAGGATTTCTCTTTCTTGTGGCAATTGATTAGGTGACCAAACCTCTCCTTGTATGTAACTTTCTAGACATTGCCAATAATGTTATCTAATAATATTATTCAAATAATATGAATTATTGATTTGATAATGAAAAATATTGTGTAGTGACAATTATTGAAACAACAATAATATAAAATATCAACGTAGCAATTATTGAATCAATAAAATAAAATATTGAGCAAGTAATTCATCGTAACAATTATCGAGTAATGCCTTCTTACGTAAGAATCAATAATTGGTGCGCAATACCGTGTGCTTCTTGTGTTTTAACCAACGGGTATTCCAACAAGATTATCTCAGAATAACTACGTCGTTATTTATAAACAACTTATTTTTGTCGTTTTCTTCATTCAATCGCTTTCCGTTATGGGGCCCACATAAGTCAAGGCTTGGCCGCATTTAATATTCCCCAAGTAAAGTAAGAATATTCCACGACCAAACTAATATTCTCCGACAACAATGAATATTTTATAACCACTTGCTTATTTAAAATATTTGCGCATTTTACTCATAACTAACCACCTTAATTAAATCAACCCTTACTATTTTAAAATAATAAATAGAGGAAATTTAATTTCATTTATAATAAGTCGGGGTCTTACAATTATTTTTCTCAAATATTAAACTAAACATAAGTCACACTTGGGCATAATTATTTACAGTAAAAATGACAAATGTTATTACTCAAAAAAAGAAATATTAAGAGAATTTTTTTTTTACAAGATAGAGGTAATAATAAATATTATTATATTTTTTTATTCAATATTGCACACACAAAAACATCAATAGTATACTAAAATATGTAATCAAAATCATAAATATCTTAAATTTTGACATATACTCAAGAAAATTTAACATATAAAAATCATAATATGAAACTAAGAATTCAAATAATAATTTTGTTGTTAACCACAAAATTAAAAATATCAACATATTCAATCACTCTAATTAGAACAACTCCATTAATAATTTAATTTAAATTCTTAATATTTGTATCATTTATCCAAAAATAAGTGTTAATTAAACTAAATTATTTGAATGAGATAGTCTTAATTACAAATAAAACTATAATTAAAATGTATTGTATTAAAAAGATAATTAAACATATATATTATTCAATAATTAAAATTTGATAACAAGAATAAATATGTAACTTTATCTATTTAGTCAATCCTAAAAACTTGCAAGGTACTAAGTGTTATTTAAAAAATTAGAGGGGAGGTGAATGTTATTATGATTATCTAGAGGGAGTGTCACTTATTTTACTTTATATTTTTTAACGGTTCTTAAAGTGACAAAAAAATATACAAAAAAATTAAAACAAAATTTTTCATCTTTTTACTCCTATTAAAACAAGAGTAAAATAGACTAACACCCATCTAAATAACCATAATCACACTCACCTCTAGACTCAACAAACATGATTTTAAGTCAAGTCCATGTGGGTAGAAGCCTAGCCACTTCACCAGGCTGGACTGTGGGTTCAAATCAACTAAATTACAACAACTATTTATTTTTAATGCAATCTTCAATATATTGTTTCTTTATTTTTGTTCAAATTTTACTATTCTTAAAAAATAAAACCTAAATCATGTTTAATTTATAATATTTATGAGCATTACTATTTTTTCAAAAATCGTCCAAAAATTTGTTTTTATCAGTTGGTTCATAGAAAAATACAAAACAAATATTACATACATGTATGCCTTTGAACACTGCAAGTCTGCAACACAACTTCTCTTTCATGCAGGAGATGAACTCTTTACTATATATACTTGTACTATGTATTCTTACTATATATACTTCTCATTGCAGTGTTTCAAAACAAATACTACATGTATGCCTTTGAACTTCTCTGCAGATAAAGAGCGGAATATATACTTTGAAAGTAATTTATAATACTATTAACATTTTAATTAATTGAGATATATATAGTTAATGTATGTAATTAGAATTATTATTTATTATAAATTATTTTATTATTTTTAATATTTATTATTATTACTATTTTTGGTATAGCAAGATTTTGCAAAAAAAAAAATAAAGAAAGAAAGAAAGTTTCGCTACCCTTGGCCTAACTGAACCACTACGGCCTCACATTTATAATTGACCTACCAAAACCCTAAAAATTTGTTTTGGTACTACCGCTTGTTCTTGATGAGATCTACTCACCTCTTATCTAATTTTTTAAGAAATAGTTAGTACCCCTGCAAGTTTTCAGGGTTGACTAAATAGATAAAATTATATATTTGCCCTTGTATTTTATCAAATTTTAATTTTTGAATAATATATATATA
Source organism: Panax quinquefolius (assembly GCA_020205615.1). Lineage (NCBI taxonomy): Eukaryota > Viridiplantae > Streptophyta > Magnoliopsida > Apiales > Araliaceae > Panax > Panax quinquefolius. The sequence continues at coordinate 35,425,784 of CM035154.1, read as the reverse complement.
TATATATACATGTTTAATTATCATTTTTTAACATAATTCATTTTAGTTATAATTTTATTTGTAATTAAGACTATCTCATTCAAATTACTAGTAACTTATAAAAAAAAAACTAATTTTGTTTAATGAACACATATTTTTTGATAAGTGATACAAATATTAAGAATTTTAAATTAAATTATTAATTGAGTTGTTCTAATCGAGTGATTGAGTATGTTGATAGTTTAGTTTTTTGTGTTTAACAACAAAAATTATTATTTGAATTTTAGTTTCATATTATGATTTTTATACGTTAAATTTTCTTGAGTATATGTCAAAATTTTCTTGAGTATACAGTTGGTGTTGTGTTTGATGTAATGTTGAATAAAAGAAAATACAATAATATTTATTACTATCTTTATCTTGTAAAAATATTTTCTTTCAATATTTTTTTGAGTAACAACATTTGTTATTTTTACTATAAATTATTATGCCTAAGTGTGACTTATGTTTAGTTTAATATTTGAAAAAATAATTAATATAGTTTTTAATACATTTTTAATATTTGGGAAAAATAATTATAATTTTTTTGCATTAATTTATAATTTTTATGGGTATTAAAATTTTACCTTTTAATTACAAAAAATATTTGAATATATATTATGTAAATTTTAATCTTTGAGAAATTTAATTAACAAAAAGTGTGACTTTATTTCCTGATAAAATGAATGTTTATTATTTTTTGACATTTATGTTATTTATTGCACAAATTCATAATTTAATTAATTAGATCAAGTTAAGTAAAAATTATAATATAAAAATTATATTTAGTGAATATATTAAACATTATAACTTGAAAGGTGTATTAAACATTATATTAAAAATATTTTTGAATATTAGTTGATCAACCATACTAGATAGTGAATTTTGCATATCATTTATTAGAAGAGTACTGATTGTTACTTCAAAAAATAAAGTGAGTATATTTACTCTTAAAATAATGAGCCTTACCTCATATAAAAGAATACATTCTGAAATTAAAATTTTCATTTATCAAAATATCAATGCCAACTCTCTTCAATTTTCCAGAAAAAAATAACATGCTTTGAGACAAAAAAAAATTACATAAAGCATAGATTTTCAGCCAAAATACCATAATTAAGCTTAATAAGGACCAAATACACAAACAGGAATTATAATCTTCAGAGATCAGACACATAATGCTCCCGCAACTAATTTCATTTTTGACATAACCCTACTTAATAAACCAAAAGAACAGAAGCAATTAAATAAACTATTTTTTATCACGATCCAGGACAGACTAATCCCCAGCATGGTAAAACATAATCATCCACAAAACTTGTCCCTATAGTTGCTGGATTTTCTTCACTCATCATCCTAATAATCCTGCAAACAACAAAACAATCAATCATCCAATTTATATAAAACCTGTAACAGCTTAGCCATAATAAGTAAATTACAAGAGCAAACATAATTTACGAACCTCTTCACTCTCATCCTCGTCGTCTTCCTCATCATCATGAACTTTTGATCTTGATTTGCTAGACTCTTCCTTGTCAGATGATTCTTTTTCCTTGGGCTATCAATAAAAATCAGTAAACAGAATAAGTACTAAATCAACCCAACTTCACTTTTGTTTGACAAAATTAAATTACCTTTTTTGTGTTAGAATTGTAGGCCATCATATGGTTATCATAATCGGCCTTCCTCCTTTCTGCCTTTGCTACGAAAGGAGCTTTCTCCTAATTTCAAGAGATTAGAACGATAAAGAGCAGTGCATTTAAATAGCATATAATCATTATAATGTATCTTCGCGTAATAAAATTTGAAGTTAAAATCGAATGAATACAATCCAGTAAACTACTCACAGCTTCGGTCATTGCTCTCCATTTGTCACCACCTGCTTTAGCAACCTAATCAATCCATGGAAATAATTAGAAAAAAATACTGATAAACAGAGTAATTCACGAAACTAGTTGAAATAAAACCCAACAAACAAATTATTATGTCTAATTTAGTTAATTTGAATCATTACGCCACAGGATTGGGGGAGGTCCAGGAGGATCTAAACTTTCCAATAATCAATTCAGAGCAAGTGAAGAGAGACTTCAAAAACAAATAGTGAATCTATCTAAGTCAAATTTAACTAATAAGTATAAACTTTAACACATGTGTTGATGTCGAACACTGATGTGTGCCCTTAGTCCACTTAAATAAGGAAAGACATTAACTTTAATAAAAGGTTGAGACATTCAACTAAACACAATTGTCAGTACGTGAAGAGATCTTTAAATAGTTACAAAAAGAAAATGGTAAAACAGAATAATTTCAAACTATTTGAAAAAACCAACAATTGAATTGTTATGAGAAAACTTACAACGGATATGAATTTGTTGTTAGGATGCTCCTTCATGTAGCTCTCCCTAAAGGACTCCCTACATCGTTGCATCCATCAAAATTTCATGAACATCACATATTGGCATATGCATATGGTGAAATATTAAACATTTACTACGAAAATAAATTTTATTCATACATGAAAACGAAGAAAGGACTCGAAGGCCTCTTTGGGATGTCATAATCGCTATCATCTGTACCCTGATCACTCCCTTCTAATTTACCAGAAACAAATAAATAAAATTAGAAAACGGACAATAAAAAAGACATAAAAGAAAAAGAAATTGGATTCAATCATCTTGTAGTAGTAATGTATATAGTTTAACGGGTTGAGGGTTGGGTCATAAATAGATAAGTTAATGAGTTGAATATTGGTAATTTAGATCAATATGGGTTAAATCAGAAATTTCAAAGAATAAAAACAGAAATTTTCAATTTTCAATTTTATTTTGCTATGTGTTTGTCTTCTCTTCAATGTTTAATGGAAGTACTAAAAGAGAGTTTGTTAACCAGAAATTTCAACGGATTTGACTTGAGGCCTCTTGATCTCCTCCTTGGGAACAGTGACGGTCAAAACACTATTCTCCAACGAAGCTTTCACCTGATCCACCTTGGCGTTCTCCGGCAACCTTAACCGCCGGAGGTACTCGCCGCTGCGCTCCATCAGGTGCCACGTGTCATTCTCCTCCTCCTCCTCCTCCTCCTCCTCCTTGCCCCTCTCACCGCTAATCTGAAGGACCCTTCCGTCTTCTACCACAACCTTTACTTCCTCCTTCTTCAGCCCCGGCAGATCGGCCTTGAACACGTGAGCCTGCGGCGTCTCCTTCCAGTCAATTCTCGTATTGGCCGAAGGTGCCGCCTCTTTGTCCAATTCGGGGCGACCAGTTATGCTACTAACGGTGTAGTTAGCGTCCACGACGTCCAGAGAGAATTGGTCGAAATTGTTGCTACTTCGGCCGTCGATAATGACTTTAATGATCGACATTGTTAAGCCTGTGATCGATGAAGAAATACAAGTTCCAATATTTGTAAGGAATGGGGCAATTTTCTCAATATAAGCAAGTAGATGACGATTTGTTTGGCTGATTTAGGGGGTGGGTTGGCTAGGACAAATTGGTCAATTAGTAGTTTCCCGCCAAAAAACTACTTATTTATGCTATTGCGTCACGCTTGTTTACAAAAATTATAATTTGAGAATTATATTTTTATATATTATAATTTCAAAACTAATAATTTTAGAATTAAATAATTATAGTCATATATTGGTTTTGAATGAGATTATTTATAAGATAATTTAAAATAATTTTATGTGATGTATTATGTTTATTTTGTCAAAAATTATTTAAAGGATTAAAAAAATAATCATTTGAACTATTATGCTCTAACCAATCGATAACAAATAAATCATATTATCGTAATTTGAGTACATATGAATTAAATTAAGAATAATGCTAAAGACACAATTTATTCTACAACTTGTTGATGTGGAATTAAATATCGTAAACGAGCCAACACAGGTTAAGGCTCGATTCAAGCTCGACTAAAAAAATACTGGCGTGATTTCGGATTCGTTAATAATATGATTCAAATCGGACATTAAAAAATAGTTCGAAATAAAATATGAGTAGAATCGAGCAAGGTTATACTCGACTCGTTTAAGATTCAAACTACTCAATTTTTGATTGTGATTCGATACATACTTGCATAATACATATTCGATTAGATGTTCGATACATTCTCTTATAATTTATACAAATTTAGATCAAATTAGGATAATTAGTTATTATTTTGTTTTGTTTTTAATTTTAATTGTGATTTTATATTTGCAAAGTGTAATAATAAATATATTTTCTCATTTTTAAGTAAAATAACAAATTTAATTTATAATTATATTTATTATAAAACTAGTTATTATGTGGAGACTCGAATTCGAGCTTGAATTTGAAGCTCGCGAGTAGTTTGAAAAAATATTCGAGTAGAGTCGAATCGAATTCGAGTAATAAATATTCGAGTCGAGTTGAATCTGAGTAGGATTTTTTAAATATAATTCGAATTCGAGTACGCATTTATCATTTCGAGTCGAATTCGAGTAGCTTTCTCTCATCTGCTCGGTTCAATTCTGCTTACACCCTTATGTGGAATACTCAGCCTCAACTTTTATGTGGGGCTCAATATTACATTGAAGCAATTTGTTCATCAGAGTTGGAGTATATCACATCAATAAATTATAAAATAAGTTGTGTAACTAGCATTACTCTTAAATAGAATACATCACTCAATTCTTAACAATGATACATGTTAATTTTGTAAACAAATTTTTAATCTCAAATAATAAATATTATAATACATAGTCAGACATGTTAAATAGTCAATCCTTTCAACACTTTTTATTAACACAAAACTAATAGTTTCCAATTTAAATTTTAAAACAAACATGAGATTTGAGTTTGATTGTCAAATCTCAATCGTTATACTTTCAAATAAATGTCGTCTTCGAACAGTGTTTTATTTTAAAAATTGAAATGATTCCCTTATTAAACGAGAGCAGATTCTCTGTCCCCAAATTTCCTGTCTTCTTTGTGTCTTCCAACTTAAATTTTAATACATGTCATTTTATTTAATTTTAGAATTAATTAGTGTTAAGTAAGAAATTAAATGTTACTACCTCCATTCCATAATAATAGTCTTTTTAGCTTCATGCACATAAATTAAAAAAGTCATTTAATACTATCATTTAATAATTAAAATTTATATGAAATTTCATCACTACCCCTTTATGTGAAGTTAAAAATTATTAATACAAAGGAAAAAATTTCTTGGGACAATGAGAGAAGTTAGGGGTCAAGGAAAATAAATAATTTATTCTCCTAGAAAATTATAAACGACAAATAAATTGGAACAATTTTTTTTCTTTCTAAAAACACAGTTATTATGGAATAGAGGTAGTAAAATTTAAGTGGAGAGATACAAGGGGACAAAAAATTTGAGAACAGAGGATCTGCTCTCTTACTAAACAGGATAATTGTTAGGTTTGTAATATTCATGAACGCAATCAAATTACAAAATAAAGCGGAAACGTGTAAAAATCAGAGTTTAAAAATTTTACAAACCATATACCCGGATCACCCTTTATGCATAATTATTAATTAAACGAAAAGATAAAGAATAAAATCATACCCTTGAAGATCGAAGCTTCCTCGTACAAGTTCACCTCCAAATCCTTTCACGCTCAACTTGAATCCACCGGGTTTGGTTCCTTCCTTTCGATCAACGTTAGCCACCCATATGTTTGGCCTCAGAGGTGATCCACCAAGGAAAAATAAAGATTCAAGAAGAAGGGTATTGGCTCAACCCTAGTTTTCATCTCTATGTAGAAAAGCATGCATTCTCCAACAAATTAGAATTATGTCGTATGTTGTAAAAGTCAACAACTCCCACACCCATAATAAGACTCCTCTTATTTATAGATGTGGGCAACCCACCTTAACAATTAAGGAATTGGGATTTTATTTAATTAATTAATTTTTAATTAATTAAGCTCCCTAATCTTATTAGGGATAATTAATTAAACTCCTCTAACTAATTTTCCTTCCTAATCCAATTAGGAATAAATGAGAGTACTTATATTAAATTAATTCCTAAACTCTTTAGAAATTAAAATAATAATAATTGTAATAATATTAATAAGACTCCTCTTATTAATTTATATTTAATATTTCTAAAATATTAAATAATAATATTAAGCTATTTAATTTATTCTATCACCATAGATTAAATTAAATATACATAACATATTATTACGATTATGCCATTAACTTCTTAAATAATTATTCTTCCTTTTATGGTGTGTGACCCTTTAGGTTCTCCATATTAAAACCGGTTGTGAATAAATCAATTAGAACAATTTAATCTTATTTAAATAAATAAATTAAACAATTAATTTATTTAAATAAATAATATTTATTCTACAATAGGATAAGCCTCCCAATGATCAACGACTTTCCGGATAATATAGATTTCAACATTAATCATAAAAGAACCTTTGAGTAAATAGTTACAGACAATTCAATCCTTCCACCATACAATGTCCCAATTAAATATAAGACACGGAATTTCTGTCAAGTCTTATTTTATTTAATTATATGTATTTCAATCTTTAAATGCATAACTCAAACAATGCAAATTAGAAACTCCTTTCTAATTTCATTCTCGCCTATAAGGACTACTGGGTTGTCATTTATCGAATCACATAGGACATTTCTCTTCTTTTAATGAAGTGGTAGATTCTTTATCGATCATACATTATCTCCATGTACAACTTATTATACCCAAGCATACCCTTTGATATACCCTAAGCGTCTTAAGGAATAAGTCAAAGTATAACTCATCATACACAAGATACTATGATGATCTCAAGTCCAAGGATTACTTAGACTACTATCACTACAGAATTCCTATCGACAGCAAATAAAACTCCATTAGGTATTCCTTAGTGAGCCGCGTTCAAATGAACTTATTCTCTAATAAGCACCTACATACTTGCTTTAGTGTCTCCACATAAATGATCATGAGATCAATCATCCTCATCCAATAAGCAAGCAACGATGTACCAATCTATCCGGATTCACTAATCCCCAATTTAGTAATCCAATGATTGGGAACTATTTTAGTTTTAAGCTTTCTAAGAATTTAGATCTCATTAGAATGATCATCATCATTATTCTAAAAGCATTGCTTAAAACTATGGGTTTATCACATATTATAAAACAAAGATCATGTAGATAATTAAAAGTCTTTAATAAATTAATACTTTTAATAATAAATGAATAAGATTGTTACAAAGTATATGCTTTATCATCAAACATGATTGGCTTGTGTGCATACTACTTTCAATCTCCCACTTGCACTAAAGCTAATAAATCATGGTATCTTATACTCTTCTTCTCTAAGTGACGATTATCCTGCATTGTTGGATAAACTTTAGTTAATGGATATGTAATGTTGTTCTTGAGAGTCCACTATCTCTATAGTGATTTCCCATCTTTCAATGATTCTAATAATCAAATGAAAGTGCCACAACACATGTTTAGATCCAAGATGAGACTTAGGAACTATTCCTAGTTCAGTAATGAACTTTTAATCCAAAGAATCAACTTGCGACTTCATTTATAGCTATATACTTTGTCTTTATCACTAAACCAAAGAACTCTTTCTTTGTTTGGAACCTTTCCAATTCATCGCACCATCGTTCAAGATAACGCTTTACCTTAAAGTGGATTTTTTCGTCATCTTGGTCCGTCTCGAAAAACTTGAGTCCATTAAGCCTCTAGTTTTAATTTAGACCCACCATGAATATGATCACATCCTTAGTGTCGGTTAAGCACTTTAAGATGTTTTCACCGACTCATAGTGAACTTCTCCGTAATATGACCGATCAACATCAGTCTCGTGATATTTCATTGCATACATGATAGTCACTACCATGTGACCTCTCTTTTTCGAGTCTGTGGGGACTATTAAGAGAGATACACTCCATAGCTCATCTACATGAGATATCTCTTGGAGTTTGCCATGCTAAACGACTTTAGCATCAAATGAATATACGTTCCTTGGGTTAAGTCGAGCATCCTCTTAAATTTATCTATATAGATTTGCATCCCCAATAATGATACTCTACCAAATCATTCATGGAGGAATGTTTAGACAACTTTATCTTTACTGATTGTAGCATTGGTATGTCATTCCTTATCCGTAGTATATCAACATATAATATTAGGAATGTCACTAAGGCGCTCCCATCGTCCCCTTTTGTACACACTAGAACTCTTACTTCATCGTATGTAATCGGATCATCATCTTCATGATGTGTACCTCATCATCATCATCTATGATGAATCCATACCTCCTAGGTATCTTCTAGACTATTCCGATTTACGATTGGTTGTGGTACAATAGGTTCATCTATAGGTTCCTCTTATTTGACTTATAGTGTTTTGTGGTTCTTGAACTCTTCAAGATCTATTATCCTCCCACTAGCCCCTTTTAATGATAAACACCTTTATTTTAGAAGGCAGCGTGTTTCATAACAAACACCTTTTGCTAAGTAGGATTATAGAACATATACCCTAAACTTACTTTAGGATGTCCCACAAATCGACACTTATAAAATCTTGTCCCAAGCTTATCCTTTGAAACCTTTTCACATAAGTTGGACATCCCCTTATCTTAACATACTTAAGATTAGGAATCCTCCCTGTCCATAACTTTTATAGAGTCTTGGGGCCGGATTTTGAGGTTACCTTTTTCGTAGATATGCAACCATTTCTAGGACATGACCCTAGAAGGATACTGGAATGTCGGTAAAATCATTATGGACCGCACCATGTCCAACAAGGTACGATTTTTCCATTCAGATACATCAATCAATTATTACGTATCAGGAGGCGTCCATTATGAGAAAACCATTTGAGATGATCTAGAAACTTATTGCTCAAGTATTTATTCCTTGATCTAATCAAAGAATCTTAATACATTGTCAATTTATTTCACTTTTGAATTCTTTGAACCTTTCAAATAATTCACACTTGTATTTTAGCAAATACACACATTCAACTCTTTGAATGATCATCTCCTTTTCTTATACTAATTTGTTCAATATGCAAAATTATTTTCATGTAAGTCAAGTATACAAAATCCATTAGTAATCTTTCGATTCTATACTAAACATTATTATTATAAATAGAACAACAATTGTTCTTAAATATAATACCAAAGATTTCATTGTCCAACAATAAAATGGAAATAATGTTTTCAACGAGAACTGGAATACAATAACAACTTATTGACTTAATAGATTTGCCCGTAGCAAATGCTAAACTATAAGTTTCTATAGCTAATGCAAAGAACCTTTGCTTCATTTTCCACACATAGGATTACTTATCTTTGTTTAGCTTTCTACTTACATTTGGTCCTTTCATAAATCTATATTTATGATAACCAAAGTCGATATCCAATATCCAAGTAGAATCTTGACTTAAAGAAAAATTTATTTTAAATCTTGAACAAAAATCGATCAGAATCAAACTTCACTAAGCTTCTTTGGTTAGCCTCTCGCAAGATGCTTCTCGCATGATTTCTTTCTAGTGTCGAGGCTTATTGCAGTGGAAGCAAACTCCTTTGCTATCCGTATCAGTTTTGTTCTTATTATCCTTTGTTTATGCCTTTCTATATACCTTCTTTGAATCGTTCTTCTTTTCAGAAGATCCTTTGGCCCCTACCAGTAAGACTTGGTCTTTCTTGGTTGGAAAGTGACTCTCATCATTTTTCAACATGTTAAGCAAATCAGCGAAGCTGATATCTAGCTTGTTCATATGAAAAATTCAAAACAATTGTGAAAGGAGTCCGGGAGTGAGTACAAGATCAAATCTTGGCTCAACTCTCCATCCATGACAAAACTCGTTGACCTAATTGATCAATCAAATTGATTATGTTTAGAACTTTTTGTCTGTACTATAGTGCCATTGGCCATTCTAGATCGGAAGAGCTCCTTAGATATCTGATATCTATCGGCCCTATTTTCCTCACCATCAACTACTTGATGTGCGGGAGTATAAGAAGAGCATCCATAGTTTCATGCCGACATCAAGCTTTACTCATAGATGTGAGCATGATGCATTGAGCCAACTATGCATCATCTTGCCACTTTCTAAAAGTAGCAATGTCTTCCTCAGAGGCATTATCTCGCAACCATTGCTTGAGGATAGGCGTATTAAGGACATAAGATAGCTTTTCAAATTTATGAGAACTATTCTCAAATTCCTTAACCAATCAGTTTAATTCTTGGCCCGATTAATTTAGCATCTAATATGCTTCGCAGTTGATAGTAATTTTAGACATTGTAAAATTTCGTAAATGAATTTGTAATTAACAACATTTTAACATACATTCTTTTATTAATTACCAAAATAAATTAGGTCTTGTTTTAAATTGGTATCTCCCACTATTTTCTTCAAACTATATTACCCTCACTTATATAGTTCGGCAAAATCTAATTAAAGATTTGCTAGTGAGAATAAGGATCCCATTTCAAATGTATATAGCCTTGTGGTGACACAACAAACTATATATAAATAAATAGGTAGACAACTTTTGTCAATTACATCAACTATGCAAACTCCTTTTTTTTTGCCTCTTAGATTATTTTGATCAAGTGGTGGCACATCCGAATCAAAATTATCGAAGTTAAGTCCCACCTAGCACTCCATATATTCAAAAAGAAAAATATCATCCTTGTGGTGACACAACAAAACAATATTGTTCAATTTTCTTTATAAGCATCAAATGTGATAAATTAACATCTTAAATACTTAATACTTGCCTTGTGGTGACACAACAAACTCATATTAAATATTTAATACTCTATTAATTTTATCATGCTAGAAGGCTTACGCTCGATATTCCAAATATCTTTGAACGCTTTAGGACTTAATATAAAAATTGAGGGGTTTGTTATTAATTTGTCTCATCTTGTTTAGCGCATTTATTATATATATATAAAATACGCGTCATATTAATGAACATGCGAAGCATGTTTGCATAATATATAATATATATAGTATAAGCATGCACATATAGAATACTATATTCTACCCGGATTAATTATGGACTTTTATTCTAGTTTGGTTCACTAGAGCCACCAAGTGAACCAAAAGGTCAAACCCTAGGGGTGCAAGAAATAATATTTAAATATAACTATTACATTTAAACCCGGGCTCCATTACAAACGGGTCTTCAAACGCTCCTTGCTCCTTGATCTCCAATTTTTCAAAATTAATTCTAACTATTCCTATCACAAAACTATTTAAATTAAATAGAAACCTTGATCAGCAGTCAAGGGGAAGTACATAGGAGGGAGATAGAATTTACATTCATAAAAATTAGAGAAGACGAGGTACGCAGACCCCATTTAATAAAACCCATACATTCATGCATCCAACTAAAATAAAATCCAATCGCATTGGTCAATAGTCCATAATCAATCCCATTTATTATCATACACATCACCATATGTATCAATAAATAACATTCATCTTATGAATAATAAACATTTAATATATATATTGATATCATTTAATGGGCAAATTTAGTTAGTATAAAATCTAATTTTGAATTAAAATAAACTCCTTTATTTCAATCCAAATTTAAATCAAAATAAAACTATTTTATTTTAATTTATCCAATTTTGAATAAAATAAACTATTTTATTTTAATCAAAATCTTTAATCAAAATAAACTCCTTTATTTTAATTAATTATGGAATCCAATTCCATGTAATAAAAAAATTTAATTAAAATAAACTCTTTTATTTTAATTAATTATGGAATCCAATTCCATGTTAAAAAATTTATTAAAGGAAACATTTAATTCTTTTCCTATTCACAAATAAACTCCTTTATTTTGAATAATATGAAATCTTATTTCATATTTAAATAAACTCCTTTATTTAAGGAAACATGGATTCTCTTTTCCTATTCACAAATAAACTCTTTTATTTTGAATAATATAAAATCTTATTTTATATCTAAATAAACTCCTTTATTTAAGGAAAGATCGATTCTTTTTCCTATTCACAAATAAACCTTTTATTTGTTTTTGAATAATATGAAATCTAATTTCATATCAAAATAAACTCCTTTATTTAAGGAAAAATAGAATCCAATTTCAACTCTAATTAGTTATCTTGAAATCCAATTCCAACTCTAATTAGTTATCATGAAAATTCTAATTTTAAAATTAAAATAAATCTTTTATTTTAATATTAAAATAAACCTTTTATTTTAAGATTAAAATAAACTTTTATTTTAAAATTAAAATTATTAAGAATATATATATATATATATATATATATATATATATATATATATTAAGTAACCATGCCACGTGACTTCCTTAAATCATGATTCAAATGAAAACCACTAAAAAAAAAACATCTATGTTTTTTTTTTTTTTTTTATGTTATCCGTGATTTCTTGCTAACCATGATCCGCCATTTTTTTCAATTCGCATGACCTTGATTTTCAAGCGCTACTCGCATAATCCTTGATTGCCCACGCCTTTAAGATTTCGTGGAGGACTTTTTTGTTATTCGTGCACGCGAATCCTTGTATAAAAAAAATAAATAAGCAGTTTAGTTTTTTTTTTTTTAAAATAAATTTTATACAATAAAATTATGCCCAATTAAACCTGTTTCTAAAACACATATCAATATACATATCAAATTTAAAACAATTAATAATTGCGATAAAGGTTTGGCTCTCGATGCCATCGTTAGGTTTGTAATATTCATGAACGCAATCAAATTACAAAATAAAGCGGAAACGTGTAAAAATCAGAGTTTAAAAATTTTACAAACCATATACACGGATCACCCTTTATGCATAATTATTAATTAAACGAAAAGATAAAGAATAAAATCATACCTTTGAAGATCGAGCTTCCTCGTGTACAAGTTCACCTCCAAATCTTTCGCGCTCAACTTGAATCCACCGGGTTTGGTTCCTTCCTTTGATCAACGTTAGCCACCCATATGTTTGGCCTCTAGAGGTGATCCACCAAGGAAAAATAAAGATTCAAGAAGAAGGGGTATTGACTCAACCCTAGTTTTCTATCTCTATAGAAAAAGGGCGTACTCTCCAACAAATTGGAATTATGTCGTATGTTGTAAAAGTCAACAACTCCCACACCCATAATAAGACTCCTCTTATTTATAGATGTGGGCAACCCACCTTAACAATTAAGGAATTGGGATTTTATTTAATTAATTAAATTTTTTAATTAATTAAGCTCCCTAATCTTATTAGGGATAATTAATTAAACTCCTCTAACTAATTTTCCTTCCTAATCCAATTAGGAATAAATGAGAGTACTTATATTAAATTAATTCCTAAACTCTTTTAGAAATTAAAATAATAATAATTGTAATAATATTAATAAGACTCCTCTTATTAATTTATATTTAATATTTCTAAAATATTAAATAATAATATTAAGCTATTTAATTTATTCTATCACCATAGATTAAATTAAATATACATAATATATTATTACGATTATGCCATTAACTTCTTAAATAATTATTCTTCCTTTTATGGTGTGACCCTTTAGATTCTCCATATTAAACCTAGGTTGTGAATAAATCAATTAGAACAATTCTAATCTTATTTAAATAAATAAATTAAATAATTAATTTATTTAAATAAATAATATTTATTCTACAATAGGGATAAGCCTCTCCTAGCGATCAACGACTTTCCGGATAATATAGATTTCAACATTAATCATAAAAGAACCTTTGAGTAAATAGTTACCGCACAATTCAATCCTTCCACCATACAATGTCCCAATTAAATATAAGACATGGAATTATCACAAGTCTTATTTTATTTAATTATATGTATTTCAATCCTTAAATGCACAACTCAAACAATGCAAATTAGAAACTCCTTTCTAATTTCATTTCGCTTTGCCAAGGACTACTGGGTTGTCATTTATCGAATCACATAGGACATTTCTCTTCTTTAATAAGTAGTAGTAGATTCTTTATTGATCATACATTATCTCCATGTACAACTTATTATACCCAAGCATACCTTTGATATACCCTAAGGGTCTTAAGGAATAAGTCAAAGTATAACTCATCATACACAAGATACTATGATGATCTCAAGTCCAAGGATTACTTGTCTTACTATCACTACTGTGAATTCCTATCGACAGCAAATAAAACTCCATTAGGTATTCCTTAGCTTGAGCCACGTTCAAAGTGAGCTTATTCTCTAATAAGCACCTACATACTTGCTTTAGTGTCTCCACACAAATGATCATGAGATCAATCATCCTCATCCAACGAAAGCAAGCAAACGTATGTACCAATCTATCCGGATTCACTAATCCCCAATTTAGTAATCCAATGATTGGGAACTATTTTAGTTTTAAGCTTTCTAAGAATTTAGATATCATTAGAATGATCATCATCATTATTCTAAAAGCATTGCTTAAAACTATGGGTTTATCACATATTATAAAACAACATCATGTAGATAATTAAAAGCCTTTAATAAATTAATACTTTTTATTAATAAATGAATAAGATTGTTACAAAGTATATGCTTTATCATCAAACATGATTGGCTTGTGTGCATACTACTTTCAATAATTACTTGTGACACCTCCCAGACACAATGTACTTTATCTATCTCTTTTTTTGTAAAATATTTTTTTGTAAACTTAAGTAAATTTTAATAATTTAGTTTTTTATATTATTTTAATATAAAATTATTAATTTATTTTTTCAACATTTTAATAAATTTTAAAATGATAATATTAAAATTTTATATTTAGCTTAACCAATGAGACATAACATTTATTTTATTTTTTAATTTACTATTACTTTTAAAATATTATTTTAAAAACAAAAAAATATTATAATACTTTCAAAACAAGAAAAATGAGGTAAATAATATAATTTGAGCTCAAATCGGACCAACTCCTTAAAATTTTAAGTAGAGAATAAATTATTTATGGATGACTCATAAAATTAGAATTTTACACATTTAAATAATAATATGTCACTTAAAGAATTTATGAGAAAATTGAAGAATTTTTTTCTGGATAAAACAATCCACAAGATGTAAGACCCCGAATTTTATGAAATAAAAGTATTCAATTTTCTTATAATTATTATTCTGTTCAGTAAATGGTTAAATTGATAAAATGTTAAAGTTAAGGGTAATATGTGGAAATTTTATAAAGTAAACAAGTTGCCATAAAATAATCGTTTTGTCGGAGAATATTTGTACGACGGCACAATCATTGGTAGACCCTATAACAGAATTATTGTCGGATATAGAAAGCGATAGAAATAACCTTTTTATTTCAAATGTTAAAATACCCGGTAATAAAAGTACAGTAAAACCCATGGTTGCACATAGCACACGGTATTGTATAATATCTCTGATTATTGATGTTTACATAAGAAGTCACGCAGTTCATTCAATTATTGTAACAGTAGTTGCTACATAATATCTTATATTATTGATTCAATTATTGTAACAGTATAATCTGCACAATATTTTATATTATTAAATCAACAATTGAGATGACACAGTTATTCATATTATTATTTGTATTATTGACAATGTCTAAAAAGTTCTGTCAAGAAAAGGGGTTAGGTTATTTAATTGCGCGCCAATAAGAAAAAGTCTTTATCGGAAAGCCCCCTCTTTTTCTTGAAAATGATCTGGTTGTCAATATTGTGAGTTATAATATTAATGATAAATAATTGTAGAAAGATTAAAAATGTGTTGATTGAAGATAAGTGATTTGTGGTAAATATTTATTCAATTTTTGATATAAATAGAGGGATTTGTTGTGAGACCCCAGATTTTATAAATAAAGATTTAAATTTCTCGAAATATATTTTTTTAATATTATGGTGTGGATTTGATATATTGTTATAGTTGTGGGTAGTATTTGAAAATTTTGCAAAGTATGCAAGTTGTTATATAATATTCGATTGGTCGGAGAATATTCTTTTTGTCGGAAAATATTCGTACGATGACACAATCATTGGTGGACTCACAACAGAAGAACTGTCGTAGTTAGAAAATGATAAAAATATTTTATGAAAATAACGACGGAGGTTTTACCATTGATACTGTTGAACTACCCGGTAGTAAAAGTACAATGAATACGCTGGGGTTACATAGTAGCACACCAGTATTGATTATTGATGCTTACGTAAGAAGTTTACCCGGATTATACTCAATTATTGCTACAAGAATCACGATCATATCTCTCATATTATTGATTCGATTATTGTCACATTATCATCTGCATTATATGATATATTATTCAATCAATAATTGAGACGACAAAGTTATTCATATTATTAAATTGCAATATTTACAATGTTTAGAAGTTCTGTCAAGGAGAGGTTTGGTCACCTAATTGCGCGCCAATAGGAAGAAATTCTTATTGGAAAGCCCCCTCTTTCCTGGGAATAACCTGGTTGATAAATATTGTGAGTTATGATATTAATGATGGATAAGTTCGTGTTGATTAAAGATGAATTTAATAATTTCATTGTATTGGAATTATTTGTGTTAGTAGAAATTGACATCTATTCCGATGATAATTGATGTCTAGAGGTTATGTTGTTCAATCGGGTATTCGGGACACGTTTTGTGCCGGAGTTACTATTCACGAGTTACTATTCATGAGTTACTATTCATGAGTTACTATTCACCTAGTTACTATTCATTCTATTATTGTGCATTTGGGTATCTGAGTACAATATTATTCCATGAGGAGATGTGCTAATTTTTCAGACCGTTGGTTGAAAGAATTAATATGGACCGCTGGTGGAAAGTTATAATAGTGAATCAATATGGGTCGCTGGTTTAAAGTTTTAATAGTAAATCAGTATGGACCGCCGCTTTAAGTTTTAATAGTAAATCGATCTGGATCGTTCGTTTAAAAGTAAATCGATCTGGACCGTTCATGAATTAGTTACTATTCATTCCATTTTTCTATAAATAGAAGCTCATTCATTCATTATTTCTTACGAATTCACTAAAACTCTAGAGAGAGAAATTATAAAGAGAAAGAAGAAGAGTATTCTGCTACTTTACTACTTTGATATCCAGTGTCTTTTACGGTAAGGGGTGTTATTCTTTCTTCTTGAAGAGAACTTCTGTTATTCCATTCTTTATTATTCTGTTGGAATAACCTGTAAAAGTGGCATACCCTATACATAACCTGTATACGTGGCATACCCTATACTTGGTGAAATCCTTATGTTATTCCATTCTTTATTATTCTGTTGGAATAACCTGTAAAAGTGGCATACCCTATACATAACCTGTATACGTGGCATACCCTATACTTGGTGAAATCCTTATGTTATTCTATTCTTATTTATTCATTGGAATAACTCAGATACGCAGCATACCCTATACTTGGTGAATTCCTTATGTTATTCCATTCTTTATTATTCATTGAATAACTTTGATGCGTTTACCCTATACTTGGTGGAATGACCTGTATATGCGGTTTACCTAATACTTGGCGATCTTCTTCTGTTATTCCATTCTTTATTATTATGTTGAATAACTTTGCTTTTATCAAGCAATACCGCATACTTGGTGAAATTATTTTATTATTTCGTTCTTTACTATTCTGTCGGAATATCCTGTCGGTGTGAATTTTACCTGACTTGGTTCCATATTTATTATTTCGTTCTTTATTATTTTGTCGGAATATCCTGTCGGTGTGAATTTCACCTGACCTGGTTCCATATTTATTATTCCGCATTTATTATTCTGTTGGGAATAACCTGTCTATGCGGTCTTTATCGCATGCATGGTGAATCCTTCTATTATTCCATTCTTTATTATTCTGTTGGAATAACCTGTCTATGTGGATTGCCACATGCATGGTGAATGATCCTTTGTATTCATTCCTTATTAAATCGTGGAAATGATCTGTATACGTGGATTACCGCATGGCTGGTGAAAATCCATTTACTGTTTTATATATTCTTTATTATACTCAGTTGGTTAAAGTTTTGACTTCGATACTCCATGAAATTAGTGGAATATCCTTGATATTTGTGTTTCATCCAGTATCTTTTCATGGAAATATTCTTATGAGAATTCTTGACTTTTACTTTACAAAGAAGTATCATGTTGACAATTTGGATATTATTAGTTCCTGGATAAATTAATTCTTGAACTTGTTTTATTGAATTCCTATAACATTGTCATCATCCTCATGTTTATAATATGTTGAAAGTCATCTTTGGCTTATGTGCATAGATGGACTTAGTATGATTATGACTCAGGATCATTGCAGATAATCATGAATCGTGATGTTATAAGTGATGTGATAAAAGTCCTCGGTGGCACTGTAATGCATTGATGGGACGCTTTTTGGTATGATTATGACCGTGGATTATTCTAAGATAGTCACGACTGTGGATGATTTAATGAATATCCTCGCTCGTAGTATGTGGATGATTAGAAGATGTGGTTTATTTATTGTCGAGTCTCAAATGATAAAAGTTGATGAAAACATTTTTAAATCATAGAAGATAGTAGGTTTTATTCTACACTGACTCTTCTAATGGATTGCTTATTCACCGCAGCTTAAACTTGTTGTCATTGTATTTTATCGTTTAACATTGTTGAAGGCTAATGATAATTTATCCTGCATTATCTTAGTCATAATATTTCTTACTGGGCTAGTTGAGCTCACGTGCATAGATGGACTTGGTCTGATTATGACCAGGGATTGTTCGGTATAATCATGACCGTAATTGAAAACATGATTATCTTTGGCACGTAGTGCATGGATAATTCGTGGTCGTGATACTAAAGAATATCCTTGGCCTGTAGTGCAGGGATGATTCGACGATGTGGATTAATTATTAAGCTGAGTCTCAGCAATGAAATATTAACTCATGGATGTGGTAAAAGTCATCTTTGGCCGTAGTGCATAGATGAACTTGGTATAATTATGACCAGGGATTATTCGGTATAATCATGACCGTAATTGAAAACACGAATATCCTTGGGCCATAGTACAGGGATGATTAGAAGATGTGGTTTATTTATTGTCGAGTCTCAAATGATAAAAGTTGATGAAAACATTTTTAAATCATAGAAGATAGTAAGTTTTATTCTCTACTGACTCTTCTAATGGATTGCTTATTCACCGCAGCTTAAACTTGTTGTCTATTGTATTTTATCGGTTTAACATTGTTGAAGGCTAATGATAATTTATCCTGCATTATCTTAGTCATAATATTTTTATCGGGCTAGTTGAGCTCACCCTTTCTTTCACCGTTCTCTTCTTCAGAAATGAGAACGTAGCATTGAGGACTAGTCTGGGGACGGAGTGATGGTCCCGATGATAGTATTAGTAGTCCTCACTATTCTGCTAAATAGTGTGACAATAAATATAATGAGGACTCTCTTGAGTATGGATATTGTCTAGATGACAATATTCCTATTAGAACTCTCGTTTATGTATTATTCGTATGTTTACCGACATTTGTATAATTAAGTTTGTATTTATATTTTGTACCATGTATTTAGCGACTCAAGATGGGTGATGTATACCTATTTTGGGGGCGTTACAGTTGGTATCAAAGCTTAGGGATATGATCCCTGGCTGAGATGTGAGATAAAAACTAGGAGGGGAGAGACGGGAAATTCCTTCGCTAGTATGACATACCTAAGTTTATTTGGTATTTAATTGGCTCACGGAGTATAGGGATAAAATGTGATATGTTAATTAACCTTTGTTTTGTGTCAGTGTTTGAGAATGACATCTGAAAATGCTGAGATAAGCAATGAAGCACATAAGAGTGTTGATTCAGCTCAAGCAAAAGGTAACGACCAACAACACAATAATAATCATACTTGTGGCAACGACTATCGGAGCAATGATAACCATCGTGGGGAAAATTATCATGCCAAGAATGGTAACCACTTCGGTGGTAATCATGGCAAAGATAATAGAAGTGGAAATTGCAAGAAGAGAAGGTCATTAACCCGATTTTGTCGTGCACCAAATTCAAGTCCAGCTGGGATGGAGGCACCAAAGGCGGATACGGACAAAATAAAGTCGGTGGTTCAGGGAGAGCGTTTTTCGTGACTTCTCAAAAAAAAAGCGAGTAACCCGAACGAAGTTAGCACGGGTTAGTTAATTATAAATTGCGAAGTCTATACCTTATAAGATACCGGTTCTACCCATTATTTTATCTCTCTTGCTTGCGTTCAACGTTTAAATTTGACTCCGGAGAAGTTAGACTTTGAGTTATCTGTTAAAACTCCGTTGGGAGAAACCTTCGTTACCTCCATTGTTTATAAATCTTGTTGATTCAAATCGACATTTTCACGTTACCTGTCGATCTTATCTTTTTTAAAATATTTTCCTTTGATGTGATTTTAGAAATCGATTGGTTAACTACTCATCATGCTTTTCGTAAGGTTGTTAGCTTTCATATTCCTAACCAACCTATTATGCGAATTCAAAGTAACCAAACCACTAAAGTCAATCACTGTCATATCAAGCCATAAGTAAAGAGCCCTGATCCTTTCATTGTTGACTTACTTGTGTGGAATGCACCGAAGTCAGACTTTCTGTAGGCGACATCGTGAATGAAGATGGCAAGTGGATAGGTATCATTGTGAGGTGCTATCCAGGTTAAGGGATAGAAGTCACAGTTGGTATTAATGTGATGTACTATCAAAGTCTTGGATGAGGGTCACAGTTTTGAATGATATTTCTATCGTTAATAAATTTCCTGACATATTCTTGAAAACTTTCTAGCCTACCCCTAGAGCATGAAATCAAATTTTGTATTTTCCCCAGTACAAAACCCATTTCTAAAACCCTCAAATATTTCATCAACTAAAAGGATCTGGTTACGTTGATTATGATGAAAGTCATAATAAAAGTATAGGACTGATGAAAAACATGGGTACATGAAGTATTAGTAAGTGTTATGATGAGTTATGTTGGTTAGTATGTGAAAACATGAAAGTTTCTTAGAAATCACAAAGAGTTGAAAATTAGATTTTGGTGAAAAACGTAACATAAATTCAATTGACCATATCTCCTATTATATTTTGAATTTTTGAGTGTGGTCATGTCCTAGAGTTAGATCTATGAGTTACCTAACTAATCCAAGTGGAATCACTGAAAAAGGTGTTGTAGATTTTCGTGTGGACTGATTTTAGCAAAGGAGACGGAAACTGAAAATTGTGAAAAAGTTGCTGCCACGTTTTTGTAAGGGCTGTTTCGGCCACTTAATTAGTGAGAAAAATTCAGGCCTTTTGGGACATAAAATTATATGGTATAAAGAACATCGTGTCCAAAAATGAGCTCATTCCGACTTAAAATGAGCAAGTTATGACCATTTCAATATTTAGGTTTTTCTGACGAAAAATGCTATAACCGGAGTTCTACAACTCCGATGACCATGAAATTTAAACTGGAGTCTCACATTAATTTGTGTAAGGTCATGTCAAGATTTGGGAATTTTTGGAGTTAAACTTGAGGTAGCTAATTTCTTAAGGAATTAATTGGAAATTGATTTTTGAAAAATAGTAAATGAATTTTAAAAATTCCGAGAAAAATATATGTTCATTATGAGAATATATTATGCTAAATCTCAGAAAAGAAATATTTTTGGGACTGATTTGGTATTCTTCATGAAAATGGTTTAATTATAAATATATGAGTTAAATATGTTATGTGAAGTAACAAAGTTGGAAAATAGGATTTTATGGCTTGGAAATCCTATTTAGAGTATATGCATATTTTTTTGATGAGGGATTTGATCTTTGGTGATGATATCTTATGAGTATGACATTTTTGAATGATTAAATGCATTATATGGTAAAGCGTAAACAATTGAAATAAATTGTTTATAAGTTTAAGAAGTGATTAAAATATTGTTATAATATTAATGATATTAGATTATGAGATTATTAAGTGATTGATAACATTGGGATATTCTTGAACCTCGGATAAATTATATTATAAATGTTTAATATTTATCCTTTATCTCATTGATTGATTCTTTATATCATTATCCTCATGCTTATATCAGGTTGAAAGTCATACGTGGCTTACGTGCATAGATGGACTTGGTATGATTATGACCGTGGATTGTTTCTAAGATAATCATGGACCGTAATTGAAAATACGATTATCTTTCGCACGTAGTGCATGGATAATTCGTGGTCGTGATACTAAAGAATATCCTTGGCCTGTAGTGCAGGGATGATTCGATTATGTGGATTAATTATTGAGCTGAGTCTCAGCAATGAAATATTAATTCATGGATGTGGTAAAAGTTAACTTTGGCCGTAGTGCATAGATGGACTTGGTATGATTATGACCAGGGATTATTCGGTATAATCATGACCGTAATTGAAAACACGAATAT
Organism: Panax quinquefolius; assembly: GCA_020205615.1. Classification (NCBI taxonomy): domain Eukaryota; kingdom Viridiplantae; phylum Streptophyta; class Magnoliopsida; order Apiales; family Araliaceae; genus Panax; species Panax quinquefolius. The sequence goes on along the minus strand of CM035154.1, from coordinate 35,403,370 downwards.
CCTTGGGCCGTAGTACAGGGATGATTAGAAGATGTGGTTTATTTATTAAGCTGAGTCTCAGCGATAAAAGTTTATGAAAATATTTTTAAATCATAGAAGATAGTAGGTTTTATTCTCTACTTGAATCTTCTAATGGATTGCTTATTCCGCTGTAGTTAAACTTGTTGTCTATTGTATTTTATCAGTTTAACATTGTTGAAGGCTAATGATAATTTATCCTGCATTATCTTAGTCATAATATTTCTTACTGGGCTAGTTGAGATCACCCTTTCTTTCACTGTTCTCTTCAGGAAATGAGAACGTAGCAGGGACTAGTCGGGGGACGGAGTGATGGTCCAGATGATAGTATTAGTTGTCCTTACTATTCTATTAAATAGTGTGACAATAAATGTAATAAGGACTCCTTGAGTATGGATATTGTCTAGATGACAATATTCCTATTAGAACTCTCAGTTTATGTATTGTTGTATGTTACACGACATTTGTATAATTAAGTTTGTATTTGTATTTTGTACCATGTATTTGGCGACTCAAGATGGGTGATGTATACCTATTTTGGGGGCGTCACAGTTGGTATCAAATCTTAGGGATATGATCCCTGGCTGAGATGTGAGATAAAAACTAGGAGGGGAGAGACGGGAAATTCCTTCGCTAGTATGACATACCTAAGTTTATTTGGTATTTAATTGGTCGGTCAGAGTATAGGGATAAAATGTGATATGTTAATTAACCCTTGTTTTGTGTCAGTGTTTGAGAATGGCATCTGAAAATGCTGAGATAAGCAATGAAGCACATGAGAGTGTTGATTCAGCTCAAGCAAAAGGTAACGACCAACAACACGATAATAATCATCATCTGGTGGCAACGACTATCGGAACAATGATAACCATCGTGGGAGAAATTATCATGCCAAGAATGGTAACCACTTCGGTGGTAATCATGGCAAAGATAATAGAAGTGGAAATTGCAAGAAGAGAAGGTCATTAACCCGATTTTGTCGTGCACCAAAGTCAAGTCCAGCTGGGATGGAGGCACCAAAGGCGGATACGGACAAAATAAAGTCGGTGGTTCAAGGAGAGCGTTTTTCGTGACTTTTCAAAAAAAAGCGAGTAACCCGAACGAAGTTAGCACGGGTTAGTTAATTATAAATTGCGAAGTCTATACCTTATAAGATACCGGTTCTACCTATTATTTTATTTCTCTTGCTTGCGTTCAACGTTTAAATTTGACTCTGGAGAAGTTAGACTTTGAGTTATCTGTTGAAACTCCGTTGGGAGAAACCTTCGTTACCTCCACTGTTTATAAATCTTGTTGATTTAAATCGACATTTTCACGTTACCTGTCGATCTTATCTTTTTGAAAATATTTTCCTTTGATGTGATTTTAGAAATCGATTGGTTAACTACTCATCATGCTTTTCGTAAGGTTGTTAGCTTTCATATTCCTAACCAACCTGTTATGCGAATTCAAAGTAACCAAACCACTAAAGTCAACCACTGTCATATCAAGCCATAAGTAAAGAGCCCCGATCCTTTCATTGTTGACTTCCTTGTATGGAATGCACCGAAGTCAGACTTTCTGTAGGCGACATCGTGAATGAAGATGGCAAGTGGATAGGTATCATTGTGAGGTGCTATCCAGGTTAAGGGATAAAAGTCACAGTTGGTATTAATGTGACGTACTATCCAAGTCTTGGATGAGGGTCACAGTTTTGAATGATATTTCTATCGTTAATAAATTTCTTGACGTATTCTTGAAGACTTCCTAGCCTACCCCTAGAGCATGAAATCGAATTTTGTATTGACCCTAGTACAAAACCCATTTCTAAAACCCTCAAATATTTCATCAACTAAAAGGATCTGGTTACGTTGATTATGATGAAAGTCATAATAAAAGTAGGGATCGATGAAAACATGGGTACATGAAGTATTAGTAAGTGTTATGATGAGTTATGTTGGTTAGTATGTGAAAACATGAAAGTTTCTTAGAAATCACAAAGAGTTGAAAATTAGATTTTGGTGAAAAACGTAACATGAAATTCAATTAACCATATCTTCTATTATATTTCGAATTTTTGAGTGTGGTCAAGTCCTAGAGTTAGATCTATGAGTTACCTAACTAATCAAAGTGGAATCACTGGAAAAGGTGTTGTAGATTTTCGTGTGGACTGATTTTAGCAAAGGAGACGGAAACTGAAAATTGTGAAAAAGTTGTTGCCACGTTTTTGTAAGGGCTGTTTCGGCCACTTAATTAGTGAGAAAAATTCAGGCCTTTTGGGACATAAAAGTATATGGTATAAAGAACATCGTGTCCAAAAATGAGCTCATTCCGACTTAAAATGAGCAAGTTATGACCATTTCAATATTTAGGTTTTTCTGACGAAAAATGCTATAACCGGAGTTCTACAACTCCGATGACCATGAAATTTAAACTGGAGGCTCACATTAACATGTGTAAGGTCATGCCAAGATTTGGGAATTTTTGGAGTTAAACTTGAGGTAGCTAATTTCTTAAGGAATTAATTGAAAATTGATTTTTGAAAAATAGTAAATGAATTTTAAAAATTCCGAGAAAAATATATGTTCATTATGAGAATATATTATGCTAAATCCCAGAAACAAAATATTTTTGGGACTGATTTGGTATTTTTCATGAAAATGGTACAGGTGTTGAGATGAACATGACCAACTAATGAATATCTTTGGCTTGTAGTGCAAAGATGAAAATTTGATTCAAGATGTATATTGATTGATGTTACAGGGATAAAATATTGATGATTGCATTTTAAATTCATAGATAATAGTAGATTTTATTCTCTACGTAACTCTTCTATGAATTATTATTTCCGCTGCGAATATTGATCTAAACCTTGTTGTCTATTATATTCTATCAAATTTTTCCCTGTTGAAGACTAACGATAATTTGTTATATATTATCTTAGTCATAATATTCTTTACTGGGCTAGTTGAGCTCACCCTTTTCCTTTTTGTTCCATTTTTCTTCTCAGGAGGCGAGAATGTAGCGAGTACTAGTCGGGGTATGGAATGAAGGTTCTAGAAATTTATTTTAGTAGTCCTCACTATTTTTGTAAAATAATGTATCAATAATTTTAATGTGGACTTATTTGAGTGTGGATATTGTCTAGAAGACATATCGCCGAGATCAGATCCGTAATAAACCAAGTCCAATGGGGATGGTGACTCAAAAGGTCGTACTCGTAAAAGTCAAAGTCAATGGTTCCCGGAAGAGCATTTGTCGTGGATCGGTCAAAAATGCGAGGAACCCAAACGAGGTGATCACGGTAAGCTAATCATAAATTTCGCGAAGTTTATACCTTACTAGATACCTGCAACCCATTCATTTATCTCTCCTGTTTGTGCTCAACGCTTAAACTGACTCAGGAGAAATTAGTCTTTGATTTATCTCGTGGAGACTCAGTTAGAGAAACTTTCATTACATCCACTATTTATAAATCTTGTTTGATCCAAGTTGGCACCATCACATTACCATTGACCTTTATCTCTTTAAAGATACTTGCTTTTGATGTGATTTTAGGGATTGATTGGTTAACTACTCATCATGCCAAAATTGATTATTTTCGTAAGGTTGTTAGTTTTCATATTCCTAACCAAACCTGTTGTATTTAATTCAAGCAACTAAACCAAAGAAAATCAATCACCGCCATATCAAGTCATAAAGCTATTAATTTATTGAAAAACGGATGTCAAGCTTTCTTAGCTCATGTTATGGATTTGAATAAAGACACGTCAGATTTGAATAATATTCCTATTGTTAGTAAATTTCCGACGATTTTTGAAGAACTTCCCGCCTACCCCGTAACGTGAAGTTGAATTCTTTTTGATATGAACCCGTACAAAGCCCATTTCTAAAACCCCATATCGAATGGCTCCTATTGAACTTCAGGAGTTAAAGGTCCAACTACAGGAGTTGTTGGACATCGATTTCATTCGTCCTAGTACATCTCCTTGGGGTGCTCTTATTTTATTTGTAAAGAAGAAAGACGGGTGTATGCGACTTTGTATTGACTATCGAGAATTGAACCATGTCACTATCAAGAATAGGTATCCGCTACCTCGCATTGATGACCTATTTGACCAGTTGCGAGGAGTACAATTATTTTCAAAGATCGATCTTTCGCTCGATATCATCACCAAGATTAGAACCGAGGATATTCCAAAGAGCGCCTTCGTAACTCCCAGACGGCATTATCGGAGATTTTTGTAAGGATTTTCTCGAATTGCTACTCCGTTAACTCAGCTAACTCGGAAGGATACAAAATTCATATGGAGCGAGGAATATGAGAAGAGTTTTCAAGCGCTCAAGAGGAGACTCATTTCGGCTCCTGTTCTGACAATACCATCTGGTTCAGATGGATTTGTTATCTACAGCGATGCTTCGGGAAAAGGGTTAGGGTGTGTTCTCATACAACATGGAAAAGCCATAGCCTATGCCTCGCGACAACTTAAAGAATATGAGAGGAATTATCCTACTCATGATCTAGAGGTGGCAGCAGTCGTTTTCGCGCTAAAGATTTGGAGGCACTATCTTTGACGCCCCCAAAATAGGTATACAACACCCATTATGAGTTGCCAAATACATGGTGCAGGAAGCAAACTACAACTTTAATAATACAATTATCGTGCAAAATACGACAACACAAACTGTGAGTTTAAATACAAATATTGTCTTCTAGAGAATATCCACACTCAAATAAGTCCTCATTACAATTATTCATACACTATTTTAGAAAAATAGCGAGGACTGCTAAAACATCTTTCTAGAACCATCACTCCATACCCCGACTCGATCCTGCTATGTTCTCACCTCCTGAGAAGAAAATGGAACAAAAAGGAAAAGGGTGAGCTCAACTAGCCCAGTAAAGAATATTATGACTAAGATAATATACAGCAAATTATCGTTAGTCTTCAACAGGGAAAAATCTGATAGAATATATTAGACAACAAATTTTAAACCAACAAATGCAGAGGAAATAACAATCCATTAGAAAAGTCACGTAGAGAATGAATTCCACTATCTTCTAAGATTTAAAAGTCCATCATCAATATTTTATCCCTGTAATATCAATCAATATACATCTTTAATCAAATATTCATCTTTGCACTACAGGCCAAAGATATTCATTTATTTCACCAGTCAGTCATGTTCATCTCAACACTTGTTCATCTTTGCACTACAGGCCAAAGATTTTCATCAGTTAATCATTCATCTTTGCACTACAGGCCAAAAATATTCAGTAATATCATCATTTAAGATTGAGGATGATGAAAAGTATTTTAAAAAAAACGAATCCAGTGAGGCAGAAGGACAAATATTAGGGATTCATATAAAGTTTATCCAAGATCAATAATACTTCATAATAACCGATTGTGAAGCAGAATTCAAAAATAACGATCAAAATATGGATACAATCAAAGATAGTAGCCAAAATAGACATCTTGGACAAAAGGAAAATTTTTATTTTTCGGTGAATAGTGCTATATTCGTGAATAGTGTCGTATACGTGAATAATGTCGTATACGTGAATAGTGCCGTATACGTGAATTGTAACCCCGACACAAAAATTTTCAAATTTGATTAAAAGTTCCCCAATATTTCGGCATAATGATATTGAAGAAAATAATATCTTTTGAGAAGAAAATAACATCCCTTACCTCAAAATAACGGTACTTCTGATCGGAATATCGGATATAAAAGTCAAGAAAACTTTGTAATTTAACAAAGAACTCTCAAAGTATCAAAATACTCACAAAAATATACCGATAATCTAGAGAGAAAGAAAACTTGTTTCTGGTGTGATTTTCAATTCTAACCTAAGCGTCTATTTATAGGAAAATGCTAGAACGCCAAAGGAGACTAAAATAATAAAAAATTATTGTTTCATTACTCATCATCCACGCACACCTTGTTGACAAATCTAGGCTACCATTCTTGAAAAATCCCAGCAGCCCACATGTTAAAACAAAAGTGGGTCCCACCCATAATTTAATAAAAATTATTTTATTTTCCAAAACATCAGTAATTCATAGAAAATAGCCCGTTTATCAGAAAAATATGAATTTTATATCCATTCCACACGAAATCGAATTCTCTACAACTTTGTAGCTTTAAGTTTTTCCAAATTCCAAACCGAAAATATCCGAAATCTACAAACGGACGATTTTTAACACCGTTTCAACACCTTTTAAAATTCATAACAAATCATGCGTTAATTTTCAACGGTTCAAAATTTGTGGACATATACTCAACTCATATATGTATAACATATCCAAAAATCACAACGATCCAACGGTCGGATTAAAATTATAACTCACACAATAAAGCTTTAAGAATACCGATTTGAGTTTTTAATACCTCCAATCCGACAAAATACTGATAAAACACCTCAACATTAATTCCTTCATTTATAACCACATAAATAAATCCATAATTTATATCCACATCAAATAAATATTTCCTTATCATATAAATCAATAATTAATTATTCATAAATAATATGGTTAAGTTCAGATGACCACATGGGGTTATAGCGGTTTCCCACTTAACCACCTATAGTTAGTAAAGCTACATTTAAACACCCGACCTTTTGAGTTGAAGTGAAAAACTGCTTTCTGTCATAACTCTGTTACTTTAAAAGGTTAAAGACTTAATTACCCTCGTTATATATAAAAGAGAGATGCTTGTTCATCTCTCTCTCTCTCTCTTTGTTTTTCTAACAAACAAAAAACAGAGTGGGAGAACAATAATATTCAGTACTGTAACATATTTTCCTAAAGAGCATCGATGTGGCAATCACTCGATCTAGATTTATCTTTTTGCTAATGCTAACTTATCCGAAGAGAAAACTCTTGCCAGTTTTCTTACTAACAAATACCTAATAATCATGCATGTCGCCAAGTACTAGTACACCTCAAAGAAGTCTTTAGTACCAAGGAGGCAAGGGACTCGATAAGGTGAAAAAAAGGAAAAGATCAATATCTCAAATTTAACATTTTGAAAGAATATAATGAAGAAACACCTAAAGAAGCAAAGGCATTTGAAAACTTTTGAACTAGACTTAACAGACTCGTTAAGGATCCTTCATTTCAGTCATGATTGTTTATATATGAATTTTCTTCATTTTTCAAGTACACTGAAGTTTCTTCAATACCCCCACACATGAAAGTATCTTGGAACATAAGTGAATTCACATATGATCTACGAGCAAGAAAATTATGTTCCATAAAATAAAACCAGAGTGCGAGAATATAAAACCTCGTATTTCAGAAATATTAACCACTCTATTGTCCAAAAAATATGAAGAACCATACAATTATCCCCCATGAGGGAACGCATGTCAATTAGCTCGCTGCTCACCAAATATCATCTGCTATGCCCAATCAAGAAATCGGATAAAACACCTACCTAACATTTTCGCAAAAAAGAAGTAAAATTTTCCTTCAAAATTAAATACCCATAAACAATTAACCCATCAAGTATACTCGAGTAGTACACTATACTAACTCTTTCAAATAATCAATCAATTAGTGAAGGAAAACAGTCATACATTTCCACAGGGCTCTTCCAAGCAAGACCCATTATTGACAAGATCCCAAATCACAAGAAGGCAAAAGGTACCTATCAATGATAATTACTCACCAATTCAGAGGTGCCTGCCAAAATTGCCTGTTGGCATCTTCTAAAGTGTGTGATGACCCTGAAAGTGAATCTGGAGAGGAATCCATGACTGGAAAATATGAAGAATTCATTCCCAAAATATCAAGGTCAATCTCACCCAAAAGCTTAGAAAAGGAGAAGTCCTCCCCAAAAATATCCAAGTTAGGCAAATCAAAGTCAAAACAATCTACTTCCTTTTCATTTTCAGATGCAACCTCACAAGGGATTGGTTTATCTGAGTGTATTGCTATGCCAGAACCATCAAAGTCGAGCCTTCCTTTCACATGATCCCTCTTGTTGAGCCTTTTCATGGTTGTCTTAATTGGTGAGGATGAAGAAATACAACAATTTCTCTCTATTGAGTAGAAGGCGTACTGGGATCAGATGATTTAGTTGGAGGTGGTTGACTAGGTTGATTGAACAAGTATATTTGGATCTTTTGCTTGCAGAAGTTTACTGGATGATTGACTACGAGATCGCCACCACCACCACCTCTCGATTTTTCCGATTATCACCGCGATTATATGTTTTGATTCAAGGTACTCATATATTCTCCATCTCTTGATCTCGATTTAGGGATTCTCCATCTCTTGATCTCGATTTAGGGAAAAACCCAAAATTCGCAAAAAATTCGATTTAGGGATAAATGAGAGAGAGAGAATGCAGGAGTGAGAAACGAAGACTGTGGTTATAGGAAGAAGACTGTGGTTTGAGGAAGAAGGATATTTTAGACATTTTCTAGTTTTTTTTTACTGTTACACCCTCTTATCACGCGTTTTTTGGCGTCTGACATGCACGCCCGGTTAATTTGGATGAAAAAGGTAACGGTTTCACTTCAACTCAAAAGATCGGGTGTTTAAATGTAGCTTTACTGACTATAGGTGGTTAAGTGGGAAACCGCTAAAATCCCAGGTGGTCATCTGAACTTAACCCTAAATAATATTACAAAATCACAATTATGACAACCAGGCCGTTCCCAGGAAAGAGGGGGCTTTCCGATAAGGATTTCTCCTTACTGGCGCGCAATTAGGTGACCAAACCTCTCCTCGATGTAACTTTCTAGACATTGCTAATAATGTTATCTAATAATATTATTCAAATAATATGAATTATTGATCCGATAATGGGAAATAATCATGTGCGGTGACAATTATTAAAACAACAATAATATAAAATATCAACGCAACAATTATTGAATCAATAAAATAAAATATTGAATAAAGAACTCATCGTAATAATTATTAAGTAGTGTCTCTTACGCATTTAATCAATAATTCAACAATCTTTGTGCAATCTGGTGCCATTTGTGCCACCATGCAGACATCGTATTTTAAACCACCGGTATTCCAACAAGTGTTAATGGTAACAACTACGCCGTTATTTATAAAAACTCAAACTTGTCATTTTCTTCATCCGACAGTTATTCTATTATGGGGCCCACAAATGACTGCGCCATCGTACGGATATTCCCGGCAAAAAGAATATTCCACGACCAAATGAATATTCCCCGACAGAAATGAATATTTTACAACCACTTGCTTATTTTATAAAATTTGCACATTTCCCCCATAACCAAAACATTATATCAAATTAACTCCTTATTATTTCAAGATAATGAATAGAGAAAATTCAATTTTATTTATAAAAAGCTGGGGTCTTACACTATCTATATGGAGAAAAAGTGGAGATATATTCAGACCATAAAAGCCTCAAATATTTCTTCACCCAAAAGGAACTCAACATGCGGCAACGACGTTGGCTCGAGCTGTTGAAAGATTACGACCACACTATTCAATACCATCTTGGAAAAGCGAACGTGGTAGCTAACGCGTTGAGTAGAAGATCATATGCGGGAACAAGTACGATGTTGTCAACACAAAGGCCCATTTTGTGTGATTTACAAAAGATGAAGATAGAATTCAAGATTCTGGGGACCCATGCAATAATGTCAAGTATACGCATAGAACTAACTTTAATTGATAAAGTTAAAGTTGCTCAATCCACAGACCCGGAGCTGATGCGTATGAAGAAGAAAGTACAAGAAGGTGCTATTCTAGAAGCAAGAATCGATGAAGAAGGAATACTTCGAGTCCACTCCATACTTTGTGTTCCTAACGATTCTGATTTAAAGTACAAGATCATGATGGAGGCACACAATACACCATTTGCGATCCATCCTGGAAGTACCAAAATGTATCGTGATCTTCGACATACATTTTAGTGGAACAATATGAAGAGATAGATCGCGAAGTTTATCTCAAGGTGTTTAACTTGTCAACGTGTAAAGGCGGAGCATCAAGTGCCTAAGGGTCTATTGCAACCACTTGAGATTCCAAAATGGAAGTGAGAACACATTACCATGGATTTCGTTACGGGTCTTCCCACGGTTTCTCATGGTATAGATGCTATTTGGGTTATTATTGATAAATTAATTAAGTCTGCTCATTTCTTGCCGATACAGGAGACGTATTCCCTTGAACGTCTTGCTCATATGTACGTAAATGAGATTGTGTGATTGCATGGCATGCCAGTATCCATAGTTTCGGATCGTGACCCAAGATTCACTTCACGATTCTGGGTTAGCTTGCAAAAAGCTATAGGCACGGATTTGCGATTCAGTTCAGCATAACATCCTCAAACGGATGGACAATCAGAGAGGACTATTCAAACTCTTGAAGATCTATTAAGACTCTGCGTCCTAGACTTTAAAGGGAGTTGGGATAAGTATTTATCATTGGTGGAATTCTCCTACAACAATAGTTATCAGGCAAGTATAGGTGTGGCTCCATTCGAAGCATTGTATGGACGAAAGTGTCGCTCTCCTATATGTTGGGATGAGGTGGGTGAAGTAACATTGTTGGGACCAGAGTTGGTAAGTGTGAGACCCCATATTTTATAAATAAAGATTTAAATTTCTCGAAATATTTTTTTTTTAATATCATGGTGTGGATTTGATATAATGTTATAGTTGTGGGTAGTATTTATAAATTTTACAAAGTATGCAAGTTGTCATATTATATTCGATTGGTCGGGGATTATTCGTTTTGTCGGGAATATTTCGACAACTATTAACAATCATTGGTGGACCCCACAATGTAATTATTATCGGATTGAGAAAACGATAAAATATTTTATTGAAAATAATGGCGGAAGTTTTACGCTGTTGACATCGTTGAACTACTCGGTAGTAAAAGTACAAAGAATACGTGGGTCGCATAAAAGACACACCAGATTGATTATTAATGCTTATGTGATAAGTCACTCGCTTTTGTTTTATTAGTATTATTAATGTAATAAAATGTAAAAGCTTTTTATATAAAATGTAATACTTTATTAAAGTTATTCTATAAATACAATATATTATATTTTATAATGCATAGTGTTTTGCATAGTAAAATCTTTTTATATAAAACAAAATATTTTATTAAAGTTATTTTATAAATAGAATATATTATATTTTATTATGCATAGTGTTTGCAGATAAGGCTCAGATAAGTGTTTAGATAGTAAAAAATCTTTTTATATAAAATAGAATATATTATATTTTATTTAAAAGATTTTGCTTTTAAATATGGACCGTCGATTAAAGTAAATCAATCTGGACCGCTTTCATGGGTTAGTTATTATTCATTCCATTCTTTTATAAATAGAAGCTCATTCCTTCATTATTTCTTACTTAATTCATTGAAACTCTGAGAGAGAAACTATAGAGAGAAAGAAGAAAAGTATTCTGCTACTTCACTACTTCTTTATTCAGTTCTTCTTTATACGGTAAGGGATATTATTCTTTTGTATTCAAGAAGAGAACTTCTGTTATTCCATTTCTTTATTGTTCTGTTGGAATAACTTGTATATACGGGCTACCCTATACTTGGTGACATTCTTCTATTATTCCGTCATTATTATTATTACATTGGAATATCCTCGTGCGTGGTGTTTTTACACCGGACCGGTTCCGCCTTTTATTATTATTCATTGAAATATCCATGCGTGTGTTTTACCTTGGGACTGACCGGTTAAAATCTTTATTATTATCATGTTGGAATATCCATGTCGTGTGTTTTTACAATTGGACCGGTTCCATTAATTATTATTTCGTGGAACATCCCGCTTGTGAATTTCACCCGACACGGTTCTCATTATTATTATTACATTGAATAACTCGTATGTCGCAGGCACCGCATGCATGGTGATTTCTTTTGTTATTCCATTCTTTATGATACTCAAATTGATTAAAGTTTTGACTTCTATACTCCATGAAATTAGTGGAATATCCTTGATATTTGCGCTTCATCCAGTATCTTTTCATGGAAATATTCTTCTGAGCATTCTTGAATTTTACTCTACAAAGCAGTATCATGTTGACAATTTGGACGTTATTGGTTCCTGGACAAATTAATTCGTGAACTTGTTTTATTGAACTCTTATATCATTGTCATCATCCTTATGTTTATATTATGTTGAAAGTCATCTGTGGCCTGTACGTAGTGCATAGATGGACTTGGTATGATTATGACCAGGGATTATTCGGTATAATCATGACCGTAATGTTACAAATGATGTGGTAAAAGTTCTCATTGGCCCGTAGTGCATTGATGGACAGTTTTTGGTATGATTATGGCTATGGATTATCTTCGGCCAAGGGAACAAAGATGAATTGTTTTATGGCATGGTCAGGACCGTTGATGAAAACACGATTATCTTTGGCCTGTAGTGCATGGATAATTCGTGGTCGTGATACTAAAGAATATCCTTGGCACAGAAAAGGTGGATGATTTAATGATGTGGATTATTTATCGAAATGAGTCTCAACGATAAAAGTGATGAAAAACTTTTAAATCATAAAAGATAGTAGATTTTATTCTCTACTTGACTCTTTTAATGGATCTTATTCATTGCAGATTAAACTTGATGTCTATTGTATTTTATCGGTTTAACATTGTTGAAGACTAACGATAATTTATTACGCATTATCTTAGTCATAATATTTCTTATTGGGCTAGTTGAGCTCAATTTTTTCTTTCACCGTTCTCTTCGTGAAATGAGAACGTAGTGGGATTTAGCTGAGTCGGGAATGGAGTGATGGTGGGATGATAGTATTAGCTAGTAGTCCTCACTATTACATTAAATAGTGTGACAATAAATGTAATGAGGACTTATTCTGAGAGTGGATATTATATAGAAGACAATATTTGTATTTAAACTCACAGCATATGTTTTGTCATATTTTACACGACTACTGTATTATTAGTTTGTATTTGAATTTTGTACCATGTATTTGGCGACTCAAGATGGGTGATATATACCTATTTTGGGGGCGTCACAGAACGTATTACTACAGAAAAGATTCAAATGATTCAACAACATATACAAATGACACAAGATCGACAAAAGAGTTATGCGGATCTTCATCGAAAGGGCGTGGAATTTAGTATTGGGGATCATGTATTGTTGCGTGTTGCTCCATGGAAGGGAGTTACAAGATTTGTGAAGAGAGGAAAGCTCAATCCACGATTTATTGGTCCATTTCAGATCTAGACCGAGTAGGAAATGTGGCCTATAGACTCGCGTTACCTCCAAGTATGTCTCGTGTTCATAATGTTTTTCACATATCTATGCTTCGTAAATATGTGAAAGACCCGAACCACGTTATTGAGTTAGAACCGGACGAGATAGCCGAAGACTTAACGTATGAAGAGGTACCTGTCAAGATCTTGGATAGGAAGGAGCATGTCCTACACACAAAGGTCATACCACAAGTCAAAGTTTTGTGGAGGAAACATGCTATTGAGGAAATGACCTGGGAGTTGGAAACAGAAATAAAAGCAAGGTATCCTCACCTTTTCGAAACACCAGGTACGTACATCAATTTCGAGGACGAAATTTCATAAGGAGGGGAGGTTGTAAGACCCCAACTTATTATAAATAAAATTAAATTTTCTTTATTTATTATTTTGAAATAGTAAGGGTTGATTTGATTAATGTGGTTAGTTATGGGTAAAATGCGCAAATATTTTAAATAAGTAAGTGGTTATAAAATATTCATTTTTATCGGAGAATATTCGTTTGGTCGCGGAATATTCTTACCGCTTTTGGGAATATTAAATGCACTACGTAACCTTGTGTAGGCCCTATAACGGAAAGCGATTGGATAAAAAAAATGACAAGTATAAGTTGTTTATAAATAACAACAAGAATCATATCAAGTAATACTTTGGAATACCCGATGGTTAAAACACAGTAGCACATGGTATTGCACCAATTATTGATTCTTACGTAAGAAGGCACTACTCAATAATTGTTATAGTAGTTACTGTTCAATATTTTAATTTATTGATTCAATAATTGCTATGTTGATATTTTATATTATTGTTGTTTCAATAATTGTCACTACACAAGATTTTCATTATCGATCAATAATTCATATTATTTGAATAATATTATTAGATAACATTATTGGCAATGTCTAGAAAGTTCATCTAAGGAGAGGTTTGGTCACCTAATTGCGGCGCCCCGAGAAGGAGAAATCCTTATTAGAAAGCCCCTCTTTCCAGGGAACTACCGGTTATTCGATATTGTGATTCGTAATATTATTTGTGAATAATTAATTATTAATTTATATGATAAGTAAAATATTCATTTTATGTGGATATAGATGGAGAAAATTTTAATGTGACAATTGTTGAAAATTGATATTATATCTTTTCTGATAAAATAATTCATTTAAATATATTATTATATTTTAATAATATAATAATGGTGATATTTTTACAATGAATGTGGGATATATGAATAAATGAGGAGGAAAAGTATTTTTGTTGCAATAAATGTTAAAAACATGTTAAACATGTTTGTGGGCCCATTTATTGACTGAAATTTGATTATAACTTGTAAAATCGCCCGTTTCTGGACTTCGGTCAACTTCTGTTTGGAATTTGGAAAAACTTAAAACTACAAAGTTGTAGAGAATTGAATTCCCTATGGAATAGACATAAGATTTGAATTTTTCTGATAAAACGGCTATTTATTATGAATTATTGAAGTTCCGTAGTTCCAGAATAATTGATTCTTGAAGTTTTAATTATTTTTTTTAAGAAAAACATTTTTATTATGTTGGTGGGCCCCACTAGTATTGAAAATGTGCTGAGTTCAATTTTTCAAAGTGGGCGTAGGAATTTAAAATAATTATATTAATATTTTATTAAATTTTCTGCTTTGGTGTTTTAAGCATTTTCCTATAAATAGGGTGCTTAGGTTAGAATTGAAAATCACACCAGAAACTAAAGATTTCTCTCTCTATATTATCGAGCGTATTCTTGTGAGTATTTTGATACTTTGAGTGTTGTTATACGGTCTGCAAGTTCCTTCAAAGACTATATCCAAGATTCCGGTCGAAAATTGTCTTTTTTGAGGTAAGGGATGTTATTTTTTTTAAAATGATATTATTTCTTCTAATATCATTATACCAGAATATTGATAAGATTTTTCTTGTGAAATTCTTGTGTTTTAGTGTCGAGATTACTATTCACGTATACGATACTATTCACGTATAAGGTACTATTCAAGAATAAGACACTATTCACAGAAAAATTAAATTTTTATTTTTTGTCCAAAATATCTATTATGGATACTAGCTTTGATTTTATCCATGTTTTGGTCTTCATTCTTGAATTTTACTTCACTATGATTATTTATGAAGTATTTTTGAACTCGGATTGTTTAAAGTACAAATCTTTAATATTTGTTCTTTTGCATCACTGGATTCTTTGTCTTTAAAATATTTTTTCATCATCCTCAGTCCTAAATGATGATATTACTGAATATCTTTGGCCTGTAGTGCAAAGATGGTTGATTTTCTTATGATTATCTTTGACCGTAGTGCAAAGATGTACAGGTGTTGAGATTTAATGATGACTAACTGATGAATATCTTTGTCTCAGTAGTGCAAAGATGAATATTTGATTCAAGATGTATATTGATTGATGTTACAGGGATAAAATATTGATGATGAACTTTTAAATTCATAGATAATAGTAGATTTCATTCTCTACGTAACTCTTCTATATGAATTATTATTTCCGCTGTGAATATTGATCTGAAACTTGTTGTCTATTATATTCTATCAGATTTCTCCTTGTTGAAGACTAACGATAATTTGTTCTATATTATCTTAGTCATAATATTCTTTACTGGGCTAGTTGAGCTCACCATTTTCCTTTTTGTTCTATTTTTCTTCTCAGGAGGCGAGAATGTAGCGAGTACTAGTCCGGGTATGAAATGAAGGTTCTAGAAAGTCGTTTTAGTAGTCCTCACCATTTTTATAAAATAATGTATCAATAATTTTAATGAGGACTTATTTGGGTGTGAATATTGTCTAGATGACAATATTTGTATTTAAACTCACAGTTTATGTGTTGTCGTATTTTGCACGACAATTGTATTAATAAAGTTATAGTTATTTCTGTACCATGTATTTAGCGACTTAGAATGGGTGTTGTATACCTATTATGGGGGTGTCACATCTATTGTATTCTATCAGTTTTTACAATGTTGAGGACTAAGGATAATTTATTTTGCATTATCTTAGTCATAATATTCTTTACTGGGCTAGTTAAACTCATCCTTTTCTTTTATTGTTCTCTTCAGAAAATGAGAATATAGTTGGGACTATTCAGGGAATGGCGTGACGGTCCAAGATGGTGGCTATAGTAGTCCTCATTATTCTATATAATAGTGTGATAATAATTATAATGAGGATTTCATTTGAGTTTGGATATTGTCTACGAGACAATATTCGTATTAAAACTCACAGATTACGTTTTGTCGTATTTTACATGACAGTTGATAATTGTATAAATTAAGTTTGTATTTGAATTATGTACCATGTATTTAGAGACTCAGAATGGGTTGTATGGTTAAGGGTTAAAATAGGGATAGCGTTAAGGGTTCCAAATAGAACCAATTGTATAAATGGAGATAACAAATATTTTAATATCATTTTATACTTCTTTTCTCCCATAAAAAAATCTCATTTATTATATTTGTAAATATTAAGGAGGTATTTTTTATGTTTATTTTAAATTTAATAAATTTGTTAATTTTTATTTGTTGAAAATTATAAATTGTTAGTTAGTAATAATGACTTGATAGGAAAGCGACAATGAACAATTTTAAAATTAAAATTGTTATTTTATATTATTGTTAGTAGAAAATTATTTTTTTATGAAATATAATATTTTCTTGTAATAGATCGGTATGATATAATAATTAAACTTCAACAATGCCTTTTATTTTAAATTAGGTTGTGACATGGTGAAATATTTTAATATTATTTAATATCGTACTCATTTTATCTAAAATATAAGATCTTTGTTGACTTTTTAATAATTAATATAAAATGCAAGATATATTAGAAGTATACAAAAGTCTATCAATGTCTGTGGTAAAAAGTCTATAAAAATCTGGTACTTATTTCATGGAGTCTTTAAAATAATTTTAAAAATCATTAAAATCCACAAACTCTACAAAAGTCTGCCAGTTAAAAAAATTATTTAAAAGTCTTTATTGAATACACCTCCTTAGACTACATATACAATTACGGTGAAGAAATGGAAGGGGATGACTTGAGTGTAGAGAGGTTGGATGTGAGTAATGCTAAAAATTTTGTCTACTATCCTCAAGTAGCCGATTAGTTTATGCCTAAGTTAGGTCAAAAATTTGAAACATAAATGATGTTCACACTTTTTACGATGCATTGTTGGTTTTAGTGTGCGAAAGTATAATGAGAAAAAAAGGGTGGGAAGCGATGAGATAATTAGGAAGAAGTATGTGTGTTACAAGCAAGGAAAGGGAAAACTATTAGCCAATGTGGATGTAAAAATAAAATGTGGATCTACAAAGAAGGTTGTAGTGCAACAATTATAGTGATAAAAAGAAATGATTTATACGTAGTATCTAAAATTGAGGAGGACCATTGTCAACCCCACATAAGAGGCATCTTTTACGTTCGCACCGTAATGCGTCAACTGTCCAAAAATCTTTGAGACAACAACTTAGTATGGTGAATATACCACAATTTCAATAATACAAATTTCTTGCAGTGCAGGCGGGAGGGATTGAAAATATTGGTTACACGCAACGAGATTTGTATAACTTTGAAAGAGACAAACACAATGAGTTGAAGGGACATGATAACGATATATTGAATGAGTACTTGACGTTAGAACAACAAATCTAAATTCCGTATGACATATCTTTGGATTATGCAACATGCACTTGCAAAAAGTTTGAAAGTTTGGGAATCCTGTGTCGGCATGTGCTAGCTTACTTGAATAAGTATCATGATCTTGACAAATTGCCTACAAAATACATTTTGAAGAGGTGGACAAAAACAACAAAATCAAATGGTGTAATTGATGATAATGCTCTGGAGATAAAAGATGACAAGTCATACTTACTCTTGCAGAGTCAATTAATTCAATATTATTTAGATTTGCTTGTAAGGCTCTCACAAATGAATAAGTCACAAATGTATCAGAAGAATGTTTAGATAATGTTGATGAAAAAATCAATCAAATTATTGAGAATAATGGTTCCAAAAAAAAATAATGAAATGGAGTCTGATAGAATGACTGTATCCAAGTCAGTTAACATGACTTGTACTTATGAACATAGTTATATTGAGCTGAACTAAGTGCGAGCAAAAAGGTGTGGCAAAAAGCTGAAGGGTGGCAAAGAAAGGACTTCGGGAAAAACAAAAAATCCCAAGAATAGTCGTTGTCATGTTAATAATAAGTAATCTAGTTTACTTATTTTGACTTCGCTATTTGTTTAAAATTGATTTTGTTGTTTGTTTAAATTTGATTTTGTTATTTGTTAAAATTTGACTTTGCTATTTGTTTAAATGTAGAATTGGAGCATCAAATATTGATGGTACTCAGGATCCAAGTAGAGCCGGTCCTGAGTTTTTTAAGGCCTAGGACAAAATTTTCTAAGTGTGCCCCTTTATACAAACTAAATAAAAAAAGAAATAAATTATTAACTAATTAATTTTATTAAAATTATAAGAATTTATAAAAGATAAGGAAGAACACTTTAAAATGTCATCGAAGCAAAGACTCATCACATGTACCTACAAAATAAAAATATCAATGAAATCGATAAAACTAATGAAATACATAGTTAACAAGTTTTATTGATTACACAATTGAACTTTTATTTTTTCAAATTACCCACTAAATTAATTATTAATTTGAAATTGAGTTATTCAATAAAAAATAAACGGACGTTAATTTTTTATCTACAAAATTAATGAATTACTCACTTGTAGTTGGTACATTTTCTTGATTACATCATTGAACTTTTAATTTTTCAGATTATCCTATTAAATTAATTCAAAAATGATTATTTTAAATATATTTAAAAATAGTTATTATTTCAAAGTAAAAAATATTAGAAACTTAATTTGTTTTTCATAAAATGAGTAAAATTTTATAAAATATAGATTTAAAAAATTAAAGTTTTATGAAGCCTTACTGATTTTTAAAAAAAATCTTTTTTTTTCTTTTGACAATAAAGTTTTATTTTTTTGAATCTATATTTTATAAATTTTACTCATTTTTTTAAATATGAAGAATTTTCCAATTTTTTCTTGAAAATAATATTTATTTTATAAAATTATTAATTTTTTTTTTGAAAAAATTGAATCGCTTTTTTTATTTATCTTTTCTTGTTTTTTATTTAATTTCTATTTTTAATTTTTTAAAGAAATTATAATATTAAGAATGGGTCATTCTTTTAAAAATTAAGTAGATTGTAAGACCCCAACTTTTATAAACAAAGATGAATTTTCTATAAATATTATTTTTGAATATTATGGAATAAATTTGATATAATGTTATAGTTGTGGGTAATATTTATAAATTTTGCAAAGTAAGCAAGTTGTTATAAAATATTCGTTTGGTGGGGAATATTCTTTTTGTCGGGGAATATTAAATGCGATTGACTCAATCATTAAGTGGACCCCCACAACGAAGTATTATCGTAGTTAGAAAATGACAAAATTATCTTTCTATAAAAATAACTACAGAGGTGTTACCGTTAAAAGCATTGAATTACCCCAGTAGTAAAAGAAATGCGATGTCTGGCGTAGTTGTATAGTAGAAGACGATATTGATTATTGATGCTTACATGAGAAGTCACTCTCAATTATGCTCAATTATTGCTACTGATGAATTGTTGCATCATATCTCTTATATTATTGATTCAATTATTGTCACAGTATCATCGTGTAATATGTTATAATATTAAATCAATAATTGAGACGACAAGTTATAAATGATTAATAATTGTTGAAAGATTAAATATGTGTTGATTAAAAATAAAATGATTTGTGGTAATATTTATTCAATCCTTGATGTATATAAAGAGTACATTATGAGACGTTTGTGGTAAGTTTGATTATTTTATGGGGGCCCCATATATGTCATCATCTAAGAGTCTCTTCGTCGATAGTAATTACCTTCGTCGATAGTAATTACCTTTGTGAATAGTAATTACCTTCGTCAATAGTAATTACCTTTACCAGACGTCAAACCCACTTGCCGTTTCACATTACAAAAGCGTCGAACCACTTGTCGTTTCACATTATAAAAGGCCGAACCACTTGTCGTTTCACATTACTGAGCGTCAAACCACTTTTCTTTTCACATCACCGGTCCTCAAGCCACTTGCCTTTTCACATGGCGGTGCTAAGCTAGAAATCTTCTATAAATAGAGGCCTAGTGCTTCATTATTTTCACTTAATTCATTCAAGCTATATAGAGAGAAAGTATAGAGAGAATAAGAGAGAAAGAAAAAGAGTATTACATTTTTTACACTACTTGCAGATATTCAATCTCCTACTAAAGTAAGGGGTGTTATTCTTTCTTATTCATGAAGAGAAGCTGTTGTTATTCCATTGCTTATTATTACATTGGAATAACTTTGTATCGTGGTTTACCCTATACTTGGTGACATTCTTCTATTATTTCGTTGGAACATCCATGCGTGTGTTTTTACAGGACTGGTTCCGTCTTTATTATTATTCTATTGGAACATCACATACGTGTGTGTTTTACAGGACTCGGTTTAATCTTCTTTATTATTATACATTGGAACATCTGTCTGCGTGTGTTTTACGTGGGACTGGTTCCGATTCTTTATTATTCTCGTTAGAATAATATCTCATGCATGCTTTTACTGGGACACAGTTCCATTCTTTATTATTACATTTGGAATATCACATGCATGCGTTTCTGCCTTGGGACTGGTTCCGTTATTTATTATTTCGTTGGAATAACTCTTTGCAAGGATCTATCGCATGCATGGTCATTTCTTTTGTTATTCCATTCTTTATTATACCTAGTTGGTTAAAACTTTGACTTTATACTCCATGAAATTAGTGGAATATCCTTGATATTTTGCGCTTCATCCAAAGATCCTTTCATGGAAATATTCTTCTCGGTATTCTTGAATTTTACTCTACAAAGCGATATCATGTTGATGATTTGGATGTAATTGGTTCCTAGATAAATTAATTCTTGAACTTGTTTTATTGAATTCTTATATCATTGTCATCATCCTCATGTTTATATTATGTTGAAAGTAAATCGTATCTGTAGTGCATAGATGGACTTGGTATGATTATGACAGAGACTATTGATTGTAATCATGGTAGTAATGTTACAAATGATGTGGTAAAAATCCTCGTGGCCGTGTAGTGCATTGATGGACGATTGTTGGCATGATCATGACCATTAATGAATATACAAATATTCTTGGCCCGTAGTGCATGAATAATTGTGGTCGTGAAACTAAAGAATATCCTTGGCCAGTAGTGTAGGGGTGATTCGATGATGTGGAAAATATATTAAAAGTGAGTCTCGACTATACTTGATGATGAAAAACCTTTTAAATCATAAAAGATAGTAGATTTTATTTTCTACTTGACTCTTTTTAATGGATTCTTTGGTTCCATTGTAGTTAAACTTGATGTTCATTTTATTTTATCAATTTAACATTGTTGTAGGCTAATGATAATTTATTCTCGCATTATCTTAGTCATAATATTTCTTCTTGAGCTAGTTGAGCTCACCCTTTCTTTTCACCGTTCTCTTCTCTTGAAATGAGAATATATTTGGGACGAGTCGGGGAGCGGAGTAATGGTTCGAGAGGATAGCATTAGTAGTCCCTCATTATTACGTGAAATAGTGTGATAATAATTGTAATGAGGACTCCTTTTGAGTTTGTATGATCTCTAGTAGACAATATTTGTATTCAAACTCACGGTTTTATGTCGTATTGTACACGGCAGTTATATTAGTAAGTTGTATTTAAATTACGTACCATGTATCGACTACCCAAGATGGGTGATGTATACCTAATTTTGGGGCGCCACGAACAGTATCGAGCTTAGGGATATGATCCTGGCTAAGATGTGAGAATAGGACTAGGAGGGAGAGGCGGGGAATACCTTCGCTAGTATGACCTACCTAAGTTTATGTGCTATTATTTTGTTGGTCGGTCGAATATAGGGATAATATGTTACATGTCAATTAACCTTTTGTTTTGTGGCAAGATGTCGAAAATGACATCCGAGAATGTTGAGAATAGCAATGGAGCACAGGCGATCGTTGATTCACCACATATCAATAATCAGGATAATGTGCATTAGGAAGGCGACAATCCTCATGCAAACAACAACACTGACCAAATGATGAATGATCAAATGTTCAGAGGCTTTATGCAATTCATGCAACAGCAGGCTAGAGCGACTCCTGTCCAAAACGTAGGTGGAAACACGAAAAACTCTCGGGCGGTCACCGCTAAACAGTTCAAGGAGCTGGGACCACCGAAGTTTAAGGGAGAACAAGGAACACGAATGAGGTCATCACGGGTAAGCTTATCATAAACTCTAATGAAGTCTATACTTTATTTGATACCGGTTCTACCCATTCTTTTATTTCACCTACTTGCGCTCATCTATTAAATTTGTCTCCGGAGAAATTAGACTTTGACTTATCTGTGGAAACTCCGTTGGGAGAAACATTCATTACATCCACTGTTTATAAGTCTTGTTTGGTTCAAATCGGTACCCTCACATTACCTGTCGATCTTATTTCATTAAAAATACTTGCATTTGGCGTGATTACAGGATTGATTGGTTAACTACTTATCATGCAAAAATTGATTATTTTCGTAAGGTTGTTAGCTTTCATATTCTAACCAACCTATTATGCGAATTCAAGCGACCAAACCATTAAAATCAATCACGGTCATCTCAAGCCATAAAGCTATTCGTTTATTGAAAAGCGGATGTCAAGCTTTCTTAGCTCATATCATGATTTAAACAAAAATACGTTAGTTTTGAACGATATTTCTATTGTTAATAAATTTCCGACGTATTCCCAGAAGAACTTACGGCCTACCCCGGATCGTGAAATTGAATTTTGTATCGACCTTGAACCCTAAGACAAAACCTATTTCCAAAGCCCCATATCGAATGGCTCTATTGAACTTCGAGGAGTTAAAGACCCAACTGCAGGAATTGTTAGACATTGGCTTTATTTGTCCTAGTACTTCTCCTTGGGGGACTCTGCTCTATTCGTGAAGAAGAAAGATGGGAGTATGCGACTTTGTATTGATTATCGGGAGTTGAATCATGTCACCATCAAAAATAGGTATCCATTGCCACGTATTGATGACTGTTTGACCGGTTGCAAGGAGCCAAATTCTTTTCAAAGATTGATCTTCGTTAGGATATCACCAATTGAAGATTAGAACCGCCGACATTCCAAAGGCTTCGCCGGAACTCGATGACGGGCATTATGAATTCCTAGTCATATCCTTTGGATTGACTAATGCTCCTGCCGCTTTCATGGATATGATGAACCGAGTATTCAAGGAATATTTGGATCACTTTGTGGTCGTCTTTATTGATGACATCCTTATTTATTCCAAAAGCCGTGAAGATCAAGAGCAACACTTGAGGCTGACACTCCAAAAGCTTCGTGAATATAAGCTTTATGCCAAGTTGAAGAAGTAACATTCCTTGGGCACGTGGTATCAAGTCATGGAATATCTGTTGAACCAGCAAAGATTGAAACTATTCAAAGCTAGGAACAACCTAAATCAGTGACCGAAGTACGTAGCTTTCTCGGTTTAGCTGGTTATTATCAGAGATTCATGGAAGGATTTTCTCTAATCGCTACTCCATTGACTCAGCTGACTCGGAAAGATACAAAGTTCGGTTGGAGCAAAGAATGTGAGAAGAGTTTTCAAGAACTCAAGAGGAGACTTATTTCAAAGACTGTTCGACAATACCATCCTGCTCGGAGGATTTGTCATCTATAGTGATGCTTCGGGCAAAGGGTTGGGATGTGTTCTCATGCAACATGGAAAAGTTATAGTTTATGCCTCATGCGACAACTCAAAGAATATGAGAGGAATTATCCTACTCATGATCTAGAGTTAGCGGTATTGTTATCTTTTGCACTTAAAATTTGGAGGCATTACTTGTATGGGAGAAAGTGGAGATCTTTACGGATCATAAAAGCCTCAAATATTTCTTCACTCAAAAGGAACTCAACATGCGACAACGACGTTGGCTTGAACTCGTTGAAAGATTATGATCATACCATCCAATACCATCCCCGAAAAGCGAGCGTGGTAGGCGGCGTATTGAGTAGAAGATCATATGCAAGCACGAAAAGCGATATTTTCACGCATAAAGGCCCATTTTGTGTGACTTACAAAGGATGGAGATAGAGTTAAAGACTCTGAGGACGCATGTGATGATAGCGAGTATACGAGTAGAACCGACTTTAATCGATAAAGTTAAAAGTCGCTCAAGCTACTGACACTGGAGGCGATCGCGTATGAGGAAGAAAGTGCAAGAAGGTGCTGCGGAAGCAAGAATCGATGAAGAAGGAATACTTGAGTCAACTCCGGACTTTGTGTGCCTAACGACCCTAATTTAAAGTATAATATCATGATGGAGGCGCACAACACACCATTTGCAATCCATCACGGGAGTACCAAAATGTATCATGATATTAAATCATACATTTTGGTGGAGCAATATGAAGAGAGATATATTTGTTTATCTCAAGGTGTCTAACTTGTCAACGAGTTAAAGCGAGCATCAAGTACCAAAAGGTCCATTGCAACCACTTGAAATTCCGGAATGGAAGTGGGAGCACATTACCATGGATTTAGATTCGGTCTTCCTAAGGTTTCTCAAGGCATAGATGCGATTTGGGTCATTGTTGATAGATTGACCAAGTCCGCTCATTTCTTACCGATACGAGAAACTTATACACTTGAACGTCTTGCTCATATGTACATAAACAAGATTGTAAGATCGCATGGTATCTTGCGGTATCCATAGTTTTTCGATCGAGACCCAAGATTCCCTTCACGATTTTGGGTTAGTTTGCAAAAAGCTATGGGCACAGACTTACGATTTAGCTTTCAAGCATATCATCCTCGCAACGGACGAACACGATCGGAGAGGACTATTCAAACTCTTGAAGATCTATTAAGACTCGTGTCCTTGATTTCAAGGGAAGTTGGGACAAGTTCTTACCATTGGTGGAGTTTCCTACAACAACGATTATCAAGCAAGTGTTGGCATGGCTCCATTCAAGCGTTGTATGGAAGAAAGTGTCGTTTCTCTAGTATCTTTGGGATGAGGTGGGTGAAGCAACGTTGTTGGGGACCGGAGTTGGTATGTATGACTACGAAAAAGATTCAAACGATCCGAAACAGTATAAAAACCTCACAAAATCGACAAAAGAGTTATGCTGATCTTCATCGAAAGGACGTGGAATTCGATATAGGAGATCATGTGTTGTTAAGAGTTGCTCCATGGAAAGGAGTTATAAGATTTGGAAAGAGAGGAAAACTCAATCCTCGATTCATCGGTCCATTTTTAATCCTCGATCGAGTAGGAACTGTGGCCTATAGACTCGCTTTACCGCCAAGTATGTCTCGTGTTCATAACGTTTTTCACATATCCATGTTACGTAATTATGTGAAAGACCCGAACCACATTATTGAGTTAGAACTGGACGAAATAGAGGAAGATTTGACGTATGAAGAGGTTCCTGTTCAAATCTTGGATAAGAAGGAATATATTCTACGCTCCAAGGTTATACCTCAAGTCAAAGTTTTGTGAAGGAACCACGATGTTGAGGGAATGACTTGGGAGTTAGAATCTGAAATGAAATCAATGTATCCTTACCTCAACGACATACCAGGTACGTACCCTAATTTCGAGTGCGAAATTTCATAAGAAGAGGAGGTTGTAAGACCCCAACTTTTATAAACAAAGATGAATTTTCTATAAATATTATTTTTGAATATTATGGAATAAATTTGATATAATGTTATTGTTGTGGGTAATATTTATAAATTTTGCAAAGTAAACAAGTTGTTATAAAATATTCGTTTGGTCGGGGAATATTCGTACGACAGCTCAATCATTGGTGGACCCCACAACAGAAGTATTGTCGTAGTTAGAAAGCGACAAAATTATCTTTCTATAAAAATAATTAGCAGAGGTGTTACCGTTAAAGCTGTTGAAATACCCGGTAGTAAAAAAATACGAATACGCCAGCGTTAGTTGTATAGTAGCTCACGATATTGATTATTGATGCTTACATGAGAAGTCACTCAAACTATGCTCAATTATTGCTACTGATAATTCACGCATCATATCTCTTATATTATTGATTCAATTATTGTCACAAGATTATCATCGTGTAATATGTTATAGTATTAAATCAATAATTGAGATGACAAGTTATAAATGATTAATAATTGTTGAAAGATTAAATATGTGTTGATTAAAATAAAATGATTTGTGGTAATATTTATTCAATCCTTGATGTATATAAAGAGTCATTATGAGACGTTTGTGGTAAGTTTGATTATTTTATGGGGGCCCATATGTCATCATCTAAGAGTCTCTTCGTCAATAGTAATTACCTTCGTCGATAGTAATTACTTTTGTGAATAGTAATTACCTTCGTCAATAGTAATTACCTTTACCAGACGTCAAACCACTTGCCATTTCACATTACAGGCGTCGAACCACTTGTCGTTTCACATTACAGGCGTCGAACCACTTGTCGTTTCACATTACAGGTGTCTAACCACTTGTCGTTTCACATTACAGGCGTCAAACCACTTTTCTTTTCACATCACCGGTCGTCAAGCCACTTCGCCTTTTCACATGGCGGTGCTAAGCTAGAAATCTTCTATAAATAGAGGCCTAGTGCTTCATTATTTTTCATTTAATTCATTCAAGCTATAGAGAGAAAGTATAGAGAGAATAAGAGAGAAAGAAGAAGAGTATTACGTTATTACACTATCTGCAAAGTATTCAATCTCCTACTAAAGTAAGGGATTTTATTCTTTCTTATTCATGAAGAGAAGCATTGTTATTCCATTGCTTATTATTTACATTGGAATAACTCAGATATGCGTGGTTTACCCTATACTTAGTGACATTCTTCTATTATTACATTGGAACATCACATGCTGTGTGTTTTACAGGACTGGTTAAAATCTTTATTATTATTCTATTGGAACATCCTATCTGTGTGTTTTACACGGGACACGGTTTAAATCTTTATTATTATTACATTTGAACACATCCCGCTCGTGTGTTTTCTGTGGGACTGGTTCCATTCTTTATTATTACATTGGAATATCATGTCTATGCATGCTTTTACATGGGACACAGTTCCATTCTTTATTATTACATTGGAATATCTTCTGTATGCATGCGTTTTACTTGGGACTTGGTTCCGTTATTTATTATTACATTGGAATAACACGCCTTTGCTTGATCTATCGCATGTATGGTGATTTCTTTTGTTATTCCATTCTTTATTATACCTAGTTGGTTAAAACTTTGACTTCTATACTCCATGAAATTAGTGGAATATCCTTGATATTTGCGCTTCATCCGAAGATTCTTTCATGGAAATATTCTTCTCAAATATTCTTGAATTTTACTCTACAAAACAAAGATCATGTTGTGACGGTTTGGATGTTATTGGTTCCTAGATAAATTAATTCTTGAACTTGTTTTATTGAATTCTTATATCATTGTCATCATCCTCATGTTTATATTATGTTGAAAGTCATCTACGTGGCTTTTGTGTAGTGCATAGATGGACTTGGTATGATTATGACCGAGAGACTATTCGGTGTAATCATGGATCAGTAATGTTACAAATGATGTGGTAAAAATCCTCAGTGGCCGTAGTGCATTGATGGACAGTTGTTGGCATGATCATGACCATTAATGAATACACAAATATTCTTGGCCCGTAGTGCATGAATAATTGTGGTCGTGATACTAAAGAATATCCTTGGCCGTAGTGTAGGGGTGATTCGATGATGTGGAATATTTATTAAAAGTCGAGAGTCTCATTTATAATGATGATGAAAAACCTTTTAAATCATAAAAGATAGTAGATTTTAGTTTCTACTTGACTCTTTTAATGGATTCTTTGGTTCATTGTAGTTAAACTTGATGTTTATTATATTTTATCGGCTTTTAACATTGTTGTAGGCTAATGATAATTTATTACGCATTATCTTAGTCATAATATTTCTTATTGAGCTAGTTGAGCTCACCCTTTCTTTCATTTATTCTCTCTGTGAAATGAGAATATAAATGGGACGAGTCTGGGAACAGAGTAATGGTTGAGAGGATAGCATTAGTAGTCCTCACTATTCGTGAAATAGTGTGATAATAATTGTAATGAGGACTCCTTTTGAGTTTGTATGATCTCTAGTAGACAATATTTGTATTTAAACTCACGCTTTATGTCGTATTGTACACAGCAGTTATATTAGTAAGTTGTATTTAAATTACATACCATGATATCGACTACCCAAGATGGGTGATGTATACCTAATTTTGGGGCGCCACGGTTAGTATCGAGCTTAGGATATGATCCCGACTAAGATGTGAGAATAGTACTAGGAGGGGAGAGGCGGGAATACCTTCGCTAGTATGACCTACCTAAGTTTATGTGCTATTTTTTGGTGGGAATCACGAAATAGGGATAATATGTTACATGTCAATTAACCTTTTGTTTTTGTGGCAAGATGTCGAAAATGACATCCGAGAATGTTGAGAATTGCAATGGAGCCAAAGCGATCGTTGATTCACCACATATCAATAATCGGATAATGTGCATCGAAGGCGACAATCCTCATGCAAACAACAACACCGACCAAATGATGAATGATCAAATGTTCGGAGGCTTTATGTAATTCATGCAACAAAGAAAGTAGACCGACTCTGTCCCAAAACGTAGGTGGAAAAACGGAAAACTCTCGGGCGGTCACCGCTAAATAGTTCAAGGAGCTGGGACCACCGGAGTTTAAGGGAGAGCAAAGAACCCAAATGAGGTCATCATGGGTAAGCTTATCATAAACTCTAATGAAGTCTATACTTTATTTGATCTGGGTTCTACCCATTCTTTTATTTCTCCTACTTGCGCTCATCTATTAAATTTGACTCTGGAGAAATTAGACTTTGACTTATCTCGTGGAAACTCCGGTGGGAGAAACCTTCATTACATCCTTTGTTTATAAGTCTTGTTTGGTTCAAATCGGTACCCTCACATTACTCGTCGATCTTATTTCATTAAAAATACTTGCATTTGGACGTGATTCTAGTGGAATGATTGGTTAACTACTTATCATGCAAAAATTGATTATTTTCGTAAGGTTGTTAGCTTTCATATTCCTAACCAACCTATTATGCGAATTCAAGCGACCAAACCATTAAAATCAATCACGGTCATCTCAAGCCATAAAGCTATTCGTTTATTGAAAAACGGATGTCAAGCTTTCTTAGCTCATGTCACAGATTTAAACAAAAATACGTTAGTTTTGAACGATATTTCTATTGTTAATAAATTTCTGACGTATTCTCAAGAACTTCTGGCCTACCCGGGCGTGAAATTGAATTTTGTATCGACCTTGAACCCTAAGACAAAACCTATTTCCAAAGCCACATATCGAATGGCTCTATTGAACTTGAGGGAGTTAAAGACCCAACTGCAGGAATTGTTAGACATTGGCTTTATTTGTCCTAGTACTTCTCCTTGGAGTGCTCTGTTTCTATTCGTGAAGAAGAAAGATGGGAGTATGCGACTTTGTATTGATTATCTGGAGTTGAATCATGTCACCATCAAAATAGGTATCCATTGCCACGTATTGATGACTTGTTTGACCGGTTGCAAGGAGCCAAATTCTTTTCAAAGATTGATCTTCGTTAGGATATCACCAATTGAAGATTAGAACACGACATTCCAAAGACGGCTTCCGAACCTCAGCAGACGGGCATTATGAATTCCTAGTCATGTTCTTTGGATTGACTAATGCTCCTGCTGCCTTCATGGATATGATGAACCGAGTATTCAAGGAATATTTGGATCACTTTGTGGTCGTCTTTATTGATGACATCCTTATTTATTCCAAAAGCCGTGAAGATCATGAGCAACACTTGAGGCTGACACTCCAAAAGCTTCGTGAATATAAGCTTTATGCCAAGTTGAAGAAATGCGAGTTCTGGCTTGAAGAAGTAGCATTCCTTGGGCACGTGGTATCAAGTCATGGAATATCTGTTGAACCAGCAAAGATTGAAACTATTCAAAGCTAGGAACAACCTAAATCAATGGATCGGAAGTACGTAGCTTTCTCGGTTTAATTGGTTATTATCGGAGATTCGTGGAAGGATTTTCTCGAATGCTACTCCATTGACTCGGTGACTCGGAAAGATACAAAGTTCATTGGAGCAAAGAATGTGAGAAGAGTTTTCAAGAACTCAAGAGGAGACTTATTTCAAAGACTGCTCCGACAATACCATCTAGCTCGGAGGGATTTGTCATCTACAGTGATGCTTCGGGCAAAGGGTTGGGATGTGTTCTCATGCAATATGGAAAAGTTATAGCCTATGCCTTGCGACAACTCAAAGAATATGAGAGGAATTATCCTACTCATGATCTAGAGTTGGCAGCTGTTGTCTTTGCACTTAAAATTTGGAGGCATTACTTGTATGGGGAAAAAGTGGAGATCTTTACGGATCATAAAAGTCTCAAATATTTCTTCACTCAAAAGGAACTCAACATGCGACAACGACGTTGGCTTGAAGTATTGAAAGATTATGATCATACCATCCAATACCATCGTGGAAAAGCGAACGTGGTAGCTGACGCATTGAGTAGAAGATCATATGCAAGTACGAGTGCGATATTTTCAACGCAAAGGCCCATTTTGTGTGACTTGCAAAGGATGGAGATAGAGTAAAAGACTCCAGGGACGCATGTGATGATAGCGAGTATACGAGTAGAACCGACTTTAATCGATAAAGTTAAAGCTGCTCAAGCTACAGACCTGGAGCTGATGCGTATGAGGAAGAAAGTGCAAGAAGGTGCTATGTCGGAAGCAAGAATCGATGAAGAAGGAATACTTCGAGTCAACTCCAGACTTTGTGTTCCTAACGACCCTAATTTAAAGTATAATATCATGATGGAGGCGCACAACACACCATTTGCAATCCATCCTGGGAGTACCAAAATGTATCATGATATTCGTCATACATTTTGGTGCAAAGAATATGAAGAGAGAGATAATTTGTTTATCTTAAGGTGTCTAACTTGTCAACGAGTTAAAGCGGAGCATCAAGTACCAAAAGGTCCATTGCAACCACTTGAAATTCCAGAATGGAAGTGGGAGCACATTACCATGGATTTCGTTACCGGTCTTCCTAAGGTTTCTCAAGGCATAGATGCGATTTGGGTCATTGTTGATAGATTGACCAAGTCTGCTCATTTCTTACCGATACGAGAAACTTATACACTTGAACGTCTTGCTTTCGTATGTACATAAACAAGATTGTAAAGGCGCATGGTATGCCGGGTATCCATAGTTTCCGATCGAGACCCAATATTCACTTCACGATTTTGGGTTAGTTTGCAAAAAGCTATGGGCACAGACTTCACGATTTAGCTCAAAGATATCATCCTCGAGACGAGACGGACGATCGGAGAGGACTATTCAAACTCTTGAAGATCTATTAAGACTCGTGTCCTTGATTTCAAGGAAGTTGGGACAAGTTCTTACCATTGGTGGAGTTTTCCCACAACAACAGCTTATCAAGCAAGTATTGGCATGGCTCCATTCAAGTTATTGTATGGAAGAAAGTGTCGTTCTCCAGTATGCTGGGATGAGGTGGGTGAAGCAACGTTGTTAGGACCGGAGTTGGTACGTATGACTATGGAAAAGATTCAAACGATCCGACAACGTATAAAAACCTCACAAAATCGACAAAAGAGTTATGCTGATCTTCATCGAAAGGACGTGGAATTCGATATAGGAGATCATGTGTTGTTAAGAGTTGCTCCATGGAAAGGAGTTACAAGATTTGGAAAGAGAGGAAAACTCAATCCTCGATTCATCGGCCCATTTTTAATCCTCGATTGAGTAGGAACTGTGGCCTATAGACTCGCTTTACCGCCAAGTATGTCTCGTGTTCATAACGTTTTTCACATATCCATGTTACATAAATATGTGAAAGACCCGAACCACATTATTGAGTTAGAACCGGACGAAATAAGCGGAAGATTTGACGTATGAAGAGGTTCTGCTCAAATCTTGGATAAGAAGGAATATATTCTACGCTCCAAGGTTATACCTCAAGTCAAAGTTTTGTGGAGGAACCACGATGTTGAGGAAATGACTTGGGAGTTAGAATCTGAAACGAAATCAAGGTATCCTTACCTCTTCGACATACCAGACACGTACCCTAATTTTGAGGGCGAAATTTCATAAGAAGGGGAGGTTGTAAGACCCCAACTTTTATAAACAAAGATGAATTTTCTATAAATATTATTTTTGAATATTATGGAATAAATTTGATATAATGTTATAGTTGTGGGTAATATTTATAAATTTTGCAAAGTAAGCAAGTTGTTATAAAATATTCGTTTGGTCGGGGAATATTCTTTTTATCGGGGAATATTCGTACGACATCTCAATCATTGGTGGACCCCACAACGGAAGTATTGTCGTAGTTAGAAAATGACAAAATTATCTTTCTATAAAAAATAACGGCAGAGGTGTTACCGTTAAAACTGTTGAACTACCCGGTAGTAAAAGTACAGTAATACGCGTAGTTGCATAGTAGCACACGGTATTGATTATTGATGCTTACGTGAGAAGTCACAAACCTATGCTCAATTATTACTACGAAGAATTCACGCATCATATCTCTTATATTATTGATTCAATTATTGTCACAGTATCATCTGTGTAATATGTTATAGTATTAAATCAATAATTGAGACGACAAGTTATAAATGATTAATAATTGTTGAAAGATTAAATATGTGTTGATTAAAAATAAAATGATTTGTGGTAATATTTATTCAATCCTTGATGTATATAAAGAGTCTCATTTATGAGGCGTTTGTGGTAAGTTTGATTATTTTATGGGGGGCCATATGTCATCATCTAAGAGTCTCTTCATCAATAATAATTACCTTCGTCAATAGTAATTACCTTTGTGAATAGTAATTACCTTTGTCAATAGTAATTACCTTTACCGGACGTCAAACCACTTGCCTTGTTTCATATTACAGTGACATTTAACCACTTGTCGTTTCACATTACAAAGGCCGAACCACTTGTCGTTTCACATTACAAAGGCCGAACCACTTGTTGTTTCACATTACAAAGCGCCAAACCACTTTTCTTTTCACATCACCAATACCGTCGAGCCACTTGCCTTTTCACATGGCAAGTGCTAAGCTAGAAATCTTCTATAAATAGAGGCCTAGTGCTTCATTATTTTTCACTTAATTCATTCAAGCTATAGAGAGAGAAAGTATAGAGAGAATAAGAGAGAAAGAAGAAGAGTATTTCGTTATTACACTCTGCAGATTCAATCTCCTACTAAAGTAAGGGTGTTATTCTTTTTTATTCATGAAGAGAACTGTTGTTATTCCATTGCTTATTATTCATTGGAATAACTTTGATACGTGGTTTACCCTATACTTGGTGACATTCTTCTATTATTCGTTGGAACATCCGTGCTGTGTGTTTTACAAGGACACGGTTAAAATCTTTATTATTATTCTATTGGAACATCCTGTCGTGTGTTTTACAGGACCGGTTTCATCTTTATTATTATTACGTTGGAACATCCGTCTCGTGTGTGTTTACACGGACCTGGTTCCATTCTTTATTATTCATTGGAATATCATGTGCGTGCGCGTTTTTTTACGGACTGGTTCAATTCTTTATTATTACGTTAGAATATCCCGCTCATGCATTTTACGCCGGACTGGTTCCGTTATTTATTATTACATTGGAATAACTCGCCTGCAAGGTCTATCGCATGGATGGTGATTTCTTTTGTTATTCCATTCTTTATTATACCTAGTTGGTTAAAACTTTGACTTCTATACTCCATGAAATTAGTGGAATATCCTTGATATTTGCGCTTCATCCAAAGATCCTTTCATGGAAATATTCTTCTCGAAGATTCTTGAATTTTACTCTACAAAGCAAAGATCATGTTGACAATTTGGATGTTATTGGTTCCTAGATAAATTAATTCTTGAACTTGTTTTTATTGAATTCTTATATCATTGTCATCATCCTCATGTTTATATTATGTTGAAAGTCATTTGTGGCCTGTAGTGCATAGATGGACTTGGTATGATTATAACCGAGAGACTATTCTTATGTAATCATGACCGTAATGTTACAAATGATGTGGTAAAAATCCTCGATGGTCCGTGAGTGCATTGATGGACAATTGTTGGAATGATCATGACCATTAATGAATACACAAATATTCTTCGCCCGTAGTGCATGAATAATTGTGGTCGTGATACTAAAGAATATCCTTGGCGTAAAGTGCGGGGTGATTCGATGATGTGGAATATTTATTAAAGTCGAGTCTCAAATTTATAACAATGATGAAAAACCTTTTAAATCATAAAAGATAGTAGATTTTATTTTCTACTTGACTCTTTTAATGGATCATTGGTTCCATTGTAGTTAAACTTGATGTTCATTATATTTTATCGGTTTAACATCTTTGTTGTGAGGCTAATGATAATTTATTCTCGCATTATCTTAGTCATAATATTTCATCTTGAGCTAGTTGAGCTCACCCTTTCTTTCTTTGTTCTCTTCGTGAAATGAGAATATATTTGGGGACGAGTCGGGAACAGAGTAATGGTTCGAGAGGATAGCATTAGTAGTCCTCACTATTCTCGTGAAATAGTGTGATAATAATTGTAATGAGGACTCCTTTTGAGTTTGTATGATCTCTAGTAGACAATATTTGTATTCAAACTCACGGTTTATGTCGTATTATACGCATTATATTAGTAAGTCAGATTTAAATTACGTACCATGTATCGACTACCCAAGATGGGTGATGTATAACTAATTTTGGGGGCGCCACGGTTGGTATCGAGCTTAGGATATGATCCCCGGCTAAGATGTGAGAATAGTACTAGGGGGAGAGACGGGAATACCTTCGCTAGTATGACATACCTAAGTTTATGTGCTATTTTGTTGGTCATCGAGAATATAGGGATAATATGTTACATGTCAATTAACCTTTTGTTTTGTGGCGATGTCTGAAAATGACATCCGAGAATGTTGAGAATAGCAATGGAGCACAGGCGATCGTTGATTCACCACATATCAATAATCAAGATAATGTGCATCAGGAAGGCGACAATCCTCATGCAAACAACAACACTGACCAAATGATGAATGAACAAATGTTCAGAGGCTTTATGCAATTCATGCAACAGCAGGCGAGAGCGATTCCTGTCCAAAACGTAGGTGGAAACACGAAAAACTCTCGGGCGGTCACCGCTAAACAGTTCAAGGAGCTGGGACCACCAGAGTTTAAGGGAGAGCAAGGAACCCGAATGAGGTCATCACGGGTAAGCTTATCATAAACTCTAATGAAGTCTATACTTTATTTGATACCGGTTCTACCCATTCTTTTATTTCTCCTACTTGCGCTCATCTATTAAATTTGACTCCGGAGAAATTAGACTTTGACTTATCTGTGGAAACTCCGTTGGGAGAAACCTTCATTACATCCACTGTTTATAAGTCTTGTTTGGTTCAAATCGGTACCCTCACATTACCTGTCGATCTTATTTTATTAAAAATACTTGCATTTGACGTGATTCTAGGGATTGATTGGTTAACTACCTATCATGCAAAAATTGATTGTTTTCGTAAGGTTGTTAGCTTTCATATTCCTAACCAACCTATTATGCGAATTCAAGCGACCAAACCATTAAAATCAATCACGGTCATCTCAAGCCATAAAGCTATTCGTTTATTGAAAAACGGATGTCAAGCTTTCTTAGCTCATGTCACAGATCTAAACAAAAATACGTTAGTTTTGAACGATATTTCTATTGTTAATAAATTTCCGACGTATTCCAGAAGAACTTCCCGCCTACCCCAGAGCACGAAATTGAATTTTGTATCGACCTTGAACCCAGACAAAACCTATTTCCAAAGCCCCATATCGAATGGCTCTATTGAACTTCGTGGAGTTAAAGACCCAACCGCAGGAATTTTTAGACATTGGCTTTATTCGTCCTAGTACTTCTCCTTGGGGTGCTCCTGCTCTATTCGTGAAGAAGAAAGATGGGAGTATGCGACTTTGTATTGATTATCGGGAGTTGAATCATGTCACCATCAAAAATAGGTATCCATTGCCACGTATTGATGACTGTTTGACGATTCTGTAAGGAGCCAAATTCTTTTCAAAGATTGATCTTCGTTCCGGATATCACCAATTGAAGATTAGAACCACGACATTCCAAAGGCGGCCGTAACTCCCAGACGGGCATTATGAATTCCTAGTCATGTCCTTTGGATTGACTAATGCTCCCGCACGCCTTCATGGATATGATGAACCGAGTATTCAAGGAATATTTGGATCACTTTGTGGTCGTCTTTATTGATGACATCCTTATTTATTCCAAAAGCCGTGAAGATCATGAGCAACACTTGAGGTCGACACTCCAAAAGCTTCGTGAATATAAGCTTTATGCCAAGTTGAAGAAATGCGAGTTCGTGAAGAAGTAGCATTCCTTGGGCACGTGGTATCAAGTCATGGAATATCCGTTGAACCAAAGAAAGATTGAAACTATTCAAAGCCGGGAACAACCTAAATCAAATGACCAAGCACGTAGCTTTCTCGGTTTAATTGGTTATTATCGGAGATTCGTGGAAGGATTTTCTCGAATCGCTACTCCATCGACTCGGTGACTCGGAAAGATACAAAGTTCGGTTGGAGCAAAGAATGTGAGAAGATTTTTCAAGAACTCAAGAGGAGACTTATTTCAAAGACCTGCTCGACAATACCATCTGGCTCGGAGGGATTTGTCATCTACAAATGATGCTTTCAGCAAAAGGTTGGGATGTGTTCTCATGCAACATGGAAAAGTTATAGTTTATGCCTTGCGACAACTCAAAGAATATGAGAGGAATTATCCTACTCATGATCTAGAGTTAGCAATTGTTATTTCTTGACTTAAAATTTGGAGGCATTACTTGTATGGGGAAAAAGTGGAGATCTTTACGGATCATAAAAGCCTCAAATATTTCTTCACTCAAAAGGAACTCAACATGCGACAACGACGTTGGCTTGAAGTATTGAAAGATTATGATCATACCATCCAATACCATCCTGGAAAAGCGAACGTGGTAGCTGACGCATTGAGTAGAAGATCATATGCAAGTACGAGTGCGATTTTTTCAACGCAAAGGCCCATTTTGTGTGACTTGCAAAGGATGGAGATAGAGTAAAAGACTCCAGGGACGCATGTGATGATAACAAGTATACGAGTAGAACCGACTTTAATCGATAAAGTTAAAGTCGCCAAGCTACTGCACTGGAGTCGATGCGTATGAGGAAGAAAGTGCAAGAAGGTGCTATGTCGGAAGGAAGAATCGATGAAGAAGGAATACTTCGAGTCAACTCCAGACTTTGTGTTCCTAACGACCCTAATTTAAAGTATAATATCATGATGGAGGCGCACAACACACCATTTGCAATCCATCTTGGGAGTACCAAAATGTATCATGATATTCGTCATACATTTTGGTGGAGCAATATGAAGAGAGAGATACTTATTTGTTTATCTCAAGGTGTCTAACTTGTCAACGAAAGTTAAAGCGGAGCATCAAATACCAAAAGGTCCATTGCAACCACTTGAAATTCCGAATGGAAGTGGGAGCACATTACCATGGATTTCAAGCACGGCCTTCCTAAGTTTTCTCAAGGCATAGATGCGATTTGGGTCATTGTTGATAGATTGACCAAGTCCGCTCATTTCTTATCGACACGAGAAACTTATACACTTGAACGTTTTGCTCGTATGTACATAAACAAGATTGTAAGATCGCGCATGGTATGCAAGTATCCATAGTTTCGATCGAGACCCAAGATTCACTTCACAATTTTGGGTTAGTTTGCAAAAGCTATGGGCACGGACATACGATTTAGCTCAGTATATCATCCTCGAGACGGATGGACAATGGAGAGGACTATTCAAACTCTTGAAGATCTATTAAGACTCGTGTCCTTGATTTCAAGGAAGTTGGGACAAGTTCTTACCATTGGTGGAGTTTTCCTACAACAACAGCTTATCAAGCAAGTATTGGCATGGCTCCATTCAAGCGTTGTATGGAAGAAAGTGTCGTTCTCAAAGATCTTTGGGATGAGGTGGGTGAAGCAACGTTGTTGGGACCGGAGTTAGTACGTATGACTACTCAAAAAAAGATTCAAACGATCCGACAACGTATAAAACCTCACAAAATCGACAAAAGAGTTATGCCGATCTTCATCGAAAGGACGTGGAATTGATATAGGAGATCATGTGTTGTTAAGAGTTGCTCCATGGAAAGGAGTTACAACATTTTGGAAAGAGAGGAAAACTCAATCCTCGATTCATCTGGTCCATTTTAATCCTCGATCGAGTAGGAGGCGTGGCCTATAGACTCGCTTTTACCGCTTAAGTATGTCTCGTGTTCATAACGCTTTTCACATATCCATGTTACGTAAATATGTGAAAGACCCGAACCACATTATTGAGTTAGAACCGGACGAAATAGCGGAAGATTTGACGTATGAAGAGGTTCATGTTCAAATCTTGGATAAGAAGGAATATATTCTACTCTCCAAGGTTATACCTCAAGTCAAAGTTTTGTGGAGGAACCACGATGTTGAGGAAATGACTTGGGAGTTAAAATCTGAAATGAAATCAAGGTATCCTTACCTCTTCGACATACCGAAGCACGCACCCTAATTTCGAGGGCTTAAATTTCATAAGAAGGGAGGTTGTAAGACCCCAACTTTTATAAACAAAGATGAATTTTCTATAAATATTATTTTTGAATATTATGGAATAAATTTGATATAATGTTATAGTTGTGGGTAATATTTATAAATTTTGCAAAGTAAGCAAGTTGTTATAAAATATTCGTTTGGTGGGAGAATATTCTTTTGTTGGGAATATTAAATACGACATCTCAATCATTAAGTGGACCCAACAACGGAAGTATTATCGTAGTTAGAAAATGACAAAATTATCTTTCTATAAAATAACGGCAGAGGTGTTACTGTTAAAACCGTTGAACTACCATTAGTAAAAAAGTACGATGAATAACGTAGTCAGTATAGTAAGCACACGATATTGATTATTGATGCTTACGTGAGAAGTCACTCACTATGCTCAATTATTGCTACTGATAATTCTTTGCATCATATCTCTTATATTATTGATTCAATTATTGTCACAAGATCATCGTGTAATATGTATATAGTATTAAATCAATAATTGAGACGACAAGTTATAAATGATTAATAATTGTTGAAAGATTAAATATGTGTTGATTAAAAATAAAATGATTTGTGGTAATATTTATTCAATCCTTGATGTATATAAAGAGTCTCATTATGAGACGCGTTTGTGGTAAGTTTGATTATTTTATGGGGGCCCCATATGTCATCATCTAAGAGTCTCTTCGTCAATAGTAATTACCTTCTTCGCTAATAGTAATTACCTTTGTGAATAGTAATTACCTTCGTCAATAGTAATTACCTTTACCAGACGTCAAACCACTTGTCGTTTCACATTACAAATGATTTAACCACTTGTCGTTTCACATTACAGCGCCGAACCACTTGTCGTTTCACATTACAAAAGCGTCAAACCACTTTTCTTTTCACATCACCACGGTCGTCAAGAAGCCACTTGCCTTTTCACACGGCAAAAGTGCTAAGCTAGAAATCTTCTATAAATAGAGGCCTAGTGCTTCATTATTTTCACTTAATTCATTCAAGCTATAGAGAGAGAAAGTATAGAGAATAAGAGAGAAAGAAGAAGAGTATTCTGTTATTACACTCATCGCAGATTCAATCTCCTACTAAAGTAAGGGTGTTATTCTTTCTTATTCATGAAGAGGCTGTTGTTATTCCATCGCTTATTATTCATTGGAATAACTTTGTATCGTGGTTTACCCTATACTTGGTGACATTCTTCTATTATTCATTGGAACATCCTGCTCATGTGTTTTACACGGACTCGGGTTAAATCTTTTATTATTATTCTATTGGAACATCTCGTCATGTGTGTTTTACACCGGACTGGTTAAAATCTTTATTATTATTCATTGGAACATCCTCGTCGTGTATTTTACGTGGGACTGGTTCCATTCTTTATTATTCTGTTGAATATCATGCTCGCGATTTAATACTGGGACCGGTTCCATTCTTTATTATTACGTTGGAATATCCCCGTCATGCATGCGTTTACGTCGGACTGGTTCCGTTATTTATTATTCATTGGAATAACTCGCTCTGCAAGGCCTATCGCATTTATGGTGATTTCTTTTGTTATTCCATTCTTTATTATACCTAGTTGGTTAAAACTTTGACTTCTATACTCCATGAAATTAGTGGAATATCCTTGATATTTGCAAGGCTTCATCCAAAGATCCTTTCATGGAAATATTCTTCTCAAGATTCTTGAATTTTACTCTACAAAACAGTATCATGTTGACAGTTTGGATGACAGTTTGGATGTTATTGGTTCCTAGATAAATTAATTCTTGAACTTGTTTTTATTGAATTCTTATATCATTGTCATCATCCACATGTTTATATTATGTTGAAAGTCATTTGTGGCTCAGTAGTGCATAGATGGACTTGGTATGATTATAACCAGAGACTATTGGTGTAATCACTTAATCGTAATGTTACAAATGATGTGGTAAAATCCTCGTGGTCCGTGAGTGCATTGATGGACAGTTGTTGGAATGATCATGACTATTAATGAATACACAAATATTCTCGCCCGTAGTGCATGAATAATTGTGGTCGTGATACTAAAGAATATCCTCGTCAGTAGTAGTGCGAGGGGT
Source organism: Panax quinquefolius (assembly GCA_020205615.1). Classification (NCBI taxonomy): domain Eukaryota; kingdom Viridiplantae; phylum Streptophyta; class Magnoliopsida; order Apiales; family Araliaceae; genus Panax; species Panax quinquefolius. The sequence continues at coordinate 35,362,123 of CM035154.1, read as the reverse complement.
GATTCGATGATGTGGAATATTTATTAAAGTCGAGTCTCATTTATATAATGTTGATGAAAAACCTTTTAAATCATAAAAGATAGTAGATTTTATTTTCTACTGACTCTTTTAATGGATTCTTTGGTTCACCGTAGTTAAACTTGATGTTCATTATATTTTATCGGTTTAACATGTTGTTGAAGCTAATGATAATTTATTCTCGCATTATCTTAGTCATAATATTTCTTCGAGCTAGTTGAGCTCACCCTTTCTTTCATTTTGTTCTCTCGTGAAATGAGAATATAGCGGGGATTTAGCCTGGGAAGCGGAGTAATGGTTCGAGGATAGCATTAGTAGTCCTCACTATTCTCGTGAAATAGTGTGATAATAATTGTAATGAGGACTCCTTTTGAGTTTGTATGATCTCTAGTAGACAATATTTGTATTCAAACTCACAGCTTTATGTCAGATTGTACATACCTACGCTTATATTAGTAAGTTGTATTTAAATTTACATGCACTATGTATTTGCGTGCACTCCAAGATGGGTGATGTATACCTAATTTTAGGGGTGTCACATAGATATTAATTTAATTTAAAATCACTTTAATTATTTTGAATCTATATTTTATGAAACTCTACTAATTTTATGAAGTGAAAAGTTTCTAATATTTTTACTTAAAATAATAATTATTATTAAAAATATTTTAAATAATTATTTTTAATTAGTTTGATGGGGTAATTTAAAAAATTAAAAGTTCAATGGTGTAATCAGTAAAATGTGCCAACTACAGTGGATAATTCATTAGTTTTGTAGATAAAAAATTAACGTCGTCCGTTTATTTTTTTTAACGGAATGACCCAATTTCAAAATAATAATTAGTTTAATGATGTAATTTAAAAAATTAAAAGTTCAATGGTTTTAATTAGCAAAACCTACCAACTACAGTGGTTATTTCTTTAGTTTTGCCCAATGAAATCTAAACCACAAAATATCATTTAAAATGTCTTCTTGTTACACTTTTAGATGCAAAATCATAAATTATACTATCATATTTAATATTTTCTAACATATCATTTTCAATCATAATATCTCTAATCTTTTTTATATATATTTTTTATACATAAATACATAAATTTATAAAGTAATCTTTAACTTTTAAATTTATATGTTGGCCCAAATTTGCTCTGAATCCAAGTATAGATGATAATAATGATTCATCCACAGTAACAATACTTGTATATCTATATTTTTATATAAATTTAGAATTTTTTTTGAACATGGTGGCCTTCAAAATTGTAGTAATCATGGGAGTGAGAGTGACCGTACTAGGGATGCTTCAGAATTTCAGAATTGCTGTATCTGTTAGTGTGTTTGTTGTTATAGTATGTATATTTGTTTCCCTGTTTCTTTGTGTACAGAACAAGTATTTTTCCCTGTTTCAATTTTTTCAATAGTGTTGATTTGTTGTGGATATGCAATTTTTTCAGTGTTGGCAACTGATGAGATTGTGACTAGACCCAATAAATCTGAAGGAATTATTAAAAATTTAAATCTTCCTAATTTTTTAAAACTATGTGAATTGGAAAAGGGTAATGTAGGAGTTCATTTCTGCTGCAAATATGATATTAACATCATTCATGTGACCTCCATTTGATTCCATGTGTGAGAAGGGAAGTTAAGAAAATTTTAATTTGATCCCCTTAGTAAAAAATTTACAAACTTTGAGTGAACTCATCTGATCTGGTACATTATACACTTCGCGGATATATTAAAAAGAAAATTCAATGGGATCAGTAAACAAAATTAACACATACATTAAAAAGAAAATAGACCATCAAAATCTTTCAACATTAACAAAGAAAATTAGAAATTCAGTCGTCCAAACCACTCAGACCATCTCTAACACTGGTATACAAGTATTATATATATATATATATATATAGATTAGTGTTTTTATTTCTAGAAATAAAGAGACAATTACCAAAATATTTTTATCAAATAAACACAGACTACTACAAAATACTAGTATACATAATTAGATAGATTAATAGCGATATATTTCTAATTATTTAAATTTCAACGGATTTGACCTCAGGTAATTAATCTTCCTCTTAACGTTAAAAAGATCTTTCTCCACGCCCCAATCACCAAGACGCTGGCCCAATATCCCGCATAGCTCAACAAGTCAACACTAAAAGCTCGACTACCGACCGCCGAGGGATAAATCCCTACATGAGAGTCAAGACAAAGCGATCACAAGGTCAACAAATGGAGAGAAAAATATTGTCTAGTGTCCGAGAGAGATAGAATAAGAATTTAATGAAAAAATGTGTCGTGTTATTTACCCTCTTATGTGATCTTAGCCCCACGATGCTCCACTATCCGCCATCGTGCCACCCACCACCTTCTCGACACCTTTTTTCCTTACTTCCTATTACTTCAAATTTAAAGTAAATAAATACCTACTTTCATCCCCTCATTATCGCTTTTGTTACCACGGCCATTCGAGTCCCATCCTCATTAATGCCATGCAAAGAAAGTGGCGTACACAATTGTCAAACGTCATTTGGCATAATGATAACGACATCGGGTCAAAATTGGGATTAAGTGATAATTTATATAACGGGCCAATATAACGACAAGCCCAAATAATAAGAATGACCCAAGTTGACCAGATCCAACCACGACTTAACATAACATGATCCAAGGAGGAGCCCAATAATTTTACCAATAAAGTAAAAAAAAGGATTATGGCCCAATGATTACCCCCTAGCCTTATATTAAACAGGTGTTTAATGAAAGACTATAAAAATTAGAGCCGTGGATGTAAACCATCGTAAAAAATCATAAGAGATCCAGAGTGAAACTTGCCAAAGCCCAAATTGTCATCAGTACAAAAGTGAGAAACCCAATAGATGCAAGCCCACTAAAAGTGAAGATATTTAGGTCTAAAACGGATTTAAACCCTTCCCATTCATCATCATTGCAGTTGAATTAAATGTGCCGCCTTTTTAATTACCGTGGCAATCACAAGATAAAAGGTAAACTTTACCAATTTCGATTTGCTTTTACTCGCTAATTCAAAATTTGAACCTTAGAGCTTTTTCTTCTCTCGCAAATTTCTTTTCTCTCGCTTCACAAAATCAAAACAATGGTGATCAAACTTCTAAGCGTAACTCCCTCAAGGCAACTCCCATCAAAGATCGCTTTCTCCCAATCCAAACCCTAATCAAGAGGGTTCAAGCTCTAACCCTCAATCATCTACTACGGGAGGAAACCCTTCTTCGACTTCTTCTACTCGATTTCTTCAAAGACGGGAACAATTTCCTAATGCCAACATTCGCTCCTCTCACATCGAATCTGAAATATGCACGTCAGAGTCGTTATCGATTCCCCGACATGTATGCAATAGTGGCCCGCCGCCTCAAGAGCAGATGTATCAAATGACTCAGATCATTGGGTCGCCACGCCTTGCTACTCTTTCCGAGAAGGGGTTCACTACCTCTTCATGTCTTCATCATTACCTTTTAGGGTTTATAGGAGTGGGCTTCACCAACTAGTGCCCAACTCCTACATCCACATCCCGGCATTCATCGCCTTCGCCATTTAACTTGGGATTACTCCCTCTGCTGACATCTTCTTCACCCTCTCTCTCTCTTTGGTAGTCCCGAGAACGGGTTTCAAAGTATCGAGAAGCAATCTCCTCGACCCAACACTAGGTCGAGAGAGAGACCTTTGATGAACACTCCTTCCAAAGAATAAAGGTTGGCACGAGAAGTGGTTTTTCATCACGGGCCCGAGATTTCTTCCTTCCGAATGGACCACCTCCGACCAAGTCTCACGACTTGGTGATATATATCCAAGAACGGGTGAGGAGACGGCGGACTTTCGAGGAAAATTCTCCAAAGGAATGGAGTTTTACACTTCTCGACCAAACAAGCTTGGTTATATAATCACAAATGTAAGTTTTGATTAATTTCGCAATATAATTTTTGAGTCAGATAGTGATACATATTCGATGTGTGGTTTTTTGCAAGATCTCCGATTAAACCGACTCTCTAGAGGTGAGAGAGACCCGAAGATTTTTCGTGGGAAAATGTCGATGCAAGTGAAGAGCACCCACCAAGGATCTTCCTGTGTTAACCCTTCTATCGTCGATCCTCCAACTTCTTCCCTTCAAACCGATTTAACCTCAAAACGCATTTAATCTAATATTCCTCGAAGAAAACCTTCGACTCGCCAAGAAAAAGATCCGCCAAACGAACCAAAACCACCCAACCGTAAGCAAAACCCCGACAAAGGATCCTCAAACAATCCCTCAAGCAACCCCCAAACAACCTCAACTAATCCCAATCCCCCAACCTCCGAACCTATCCTCGTTAGAGAAGTCTTCGATATTCCTTCGCACGATCGCCAAGGTCCTTCGTAAAGAAAATAAGAACTAAAATAACTCCTTCGACCGCCAAGAGCTTCGAGTCCCTACTTCTTCTGTTGTCACTCCTCCAATCATATCCACGTAAACCCCGCTTCTCGATAATGAACCAACCGAACCAACCCACACGCCTTCCGAAAAAAGAAAAAACCATCGACATTCACCGGTTCATCTCCCCGCTCCTCGCCAACTCCCGAACGCACACACCGCCGATCTCCTTCTCCCAAAACCATACACGTAGACCCTCACCTCTTCGCTGAAGAACCTCCACCTTCCCCACCAAGAGAACAAACCACCGAGATTGACGGAAGCCATGGCCTCCCCAACAATGTGGCCCCGACTATCAATGCTCATTTTCCATTCCAACTATTCAACACCTTTGTTCGTGAAACCGACGCATCATCTGCTTTGGGAATAGTTCAAATGGAGATCTACTTAGTGAAGGTATGAGCTACTGGCTAAGGTAAATGAGTATCTTCTTTACTTTCAATTTATCTCGCATGTTTATATATCCGAAAACTAATCAAATGATATTGGAAAATACATGTGCCAAAGGCAAGTTGTTCGGACGTTTTCGCCCAAGATCTCTCAAGTCAAGCAGTAAGAAGAGATCTTGAGGAAGGAAAATGCCATGTCAAGTCTCGCTTTGGCGAAGGAGAAAACTCAACATGAATGCCTTCTTCATACAAACGAAGGTCTTCAAAGAGAGTTAGCCCAAGCCAAAGGAGATGTGAAGGCCTCCAAGGAAGAATTAAAGTCAACCAAAGCTCAAAGACGAGGAAATCGTGGAAATGAACGCTGACTTGGTTCGCAGGAGCGAGATAAGGATGGAAAAGATCGAGGAGCTAAAGGTCGATGCAAAGATCTTGACCAAGACCATCCATAAGTTGGAGGCAAAGCAGAAAATCGTCACACGAAAGAAAGCGGCTCAAACTTGAGGAGGAAACCGAGAGCTCAAGGCTCTTCGGGACCTTGGGCCTCCATTAACCGACGCACCTTCGTAAACAAATATGCTAAGAGTAATTTAACTCCTGACGAGATTAATGGAGAAATAATGAAGATATACTCCGAGAGTTATGAGCTTTGGCCAAGTCGTGGCAAGGAGAAGTCGTCGCAGCTAACTGGATCCATCCTTACTCGATTCTTTCGACGAAGATGGAGTCCGTCGATGTTTGTTGCTTATGTTTTTTCTCGCCTTTAATTTACAAAGATCTCGTAAAAATTGTCAATAGTGTAATTAAATTAAATATTTAATGAAAATAGTTTCATTCCTTATGACTTTTGCTTATTTTATTATCCGCCAATACTCCATCATTTCATTAAGTGAAAAATGCACCAACCCCTTCACATGGGTCGAACTCGAATCGTTAGATAACAACTAAACATGCCATATAAATGATGAAGTGTAAGAATGAAGCTTTTCTCAACTCAACACTTAGAAAAATTTTAGGTAATAAAATAAAGGGATACTTATTAGTTATCAAGTGTGAGACATATCTCGCTTCATTAGGAATTTGTTTACCCCTAAAGGCATAATAAAACTAAAAGATGACATTCGCTTACCCCAAGGGCCCGATAAAGTTCGAAAGATGACACTTGCTTACCACGTAAGGGGCCCGATAAGGTCTAAGTGTCGACAATTGCCTACCACGTAGGGCCTCGACAACGTCTTAAAGATGACACTTGCTTACCATTAAGGGCCCGACAAGGTCTAAGTGTGACCACGGCCAAGAGGTCGCCATCGAATGGGGCCGAGTCCACCCAACCTCCTTAAAGACGACACTTGCCTACCACGTAAGGGCCCGACAAACTCATAAGGACCACCGCCAAGAGGTCGCCATCGAATGGCCAAATGAGTCCACCCAACCTCCTAACACCAATGACGCTTGCCTACCACGAAGGGGGCCCGATAAACTCATAAGGACCACCGCCGAAGAGGTCGCCATCGAATGGCCGCCGAGTCCACCCAACCTCCTAACACCAATGACGCTTTTTATTTACCACGTAAGGGCCCGACAAACTCATAAGGACCACCGCCAAAAGAGGTCGCCATCGAATGGCCCCGAGTCCACCCGAAACCTCCTAACACCAATGACGCTTCATTTACCACTTAAGGGCTCGACAAACTCATAAGGACCACCGCTAAAGAGGTCGCCATCGATGGGCAAAGAGTCCGCCATCGAATGACGCGGCCAAATAAACTCATAAGACCCACCCGAATGGCCGCCGAGTCCAACCCAACCACCTAATGACTAAATGACGTCTTTTTACCAATAAGGCCCCGATAAACTCATAAGGACCACTCGCCAAAAAGAGGTCGCCATCGAATGGCCGCCGAGTCCACCCAACCTCCTAACACCAATGACGTTTTGCATTTACCACGGAAGGCCCCGACAAACTCATAAGGACCACCGCCAAAGAGGTCGCCATCGATCGAATGGCCAAATGAGTCCACCCAACCTCCTAACTTCGATGGTCCGATCAAGAATGAAGACAAAATTTGTTCGAGAAAAAGGGAACTTTTATTGATGATGACATAAATATTTACAAATTTTCCCATGTACATACATCATTTTTATCGAAAGTACTTTCTAAGTTCGCGCCAAAGTGCCAAGTATTCTTAATCACGATCCATCTAATGCTTTCAATCGATAAGTTCCCTGCTTTTAAGACTTCGCTTATTTCATACGGTCCTTCTTGGGCTTGGCATCGCCTTTCCTATATTTCGAGGTGTAGATGCTTCGCTTCTCCGAGGACAAAATCTCCCACTTCAACCTTCGACATTTTACTCCCTTATTATAGTGCTTAGCCACTCTTCACGATAAGTCGCCAACCCCGTTAAGGCCGGCTATTTCTTTCTTCTTCAAGTAAATCAAGGTTGGCCTTAAGCCCTTCCTCATTGTAAATTTTCTCCGAATCGGGTCAACCAAGACCGGAGATCCAATTTCAACCGGAACTAAGGCATCGCACTCATAAGCCAATCTAAAGGGTGAATCTCCGTCAGAGTCCTCGAGTAGTTCGATAAGCCCACAACACACTAAGTAGCTCCTCCTCCGCCATCCGCCTCGCTTCATTTAATCTACGCTGATTCCATTCAACAACGCTCGCTGGTCACTTCAACTTGTCCATTCGATCGTGGATGAGCCATCGAGGTCTTTCTATGTTGAATCCCCAGTTCTTTCAAGAATGCCTCAAATTTCGATCCCACAAACGGGCGCCCGTTGTCCGATATCAACACCTTAGGAATCCCAAAGTTAAACACCATCGACTCTTTATAAACTTTAGGCATTCCTCGTTCGCTATCGATCAAGTGGTTTTGCTTCCACCCACTTAGTCATATAATCAATAAGAACTACATGAAAGTCGACCGACCTTTAGCTTTTTCAGAATGGACCCAAAGATATCAACCCCCGCATAAATGGGGGTATAGAGATAAGATCGAGTATAGCTCTTCCGTGGTCGATGTGGGATCTGATCGTTGATCCGACATTTTCGCACTTTTCGACATACTCATTTTTTTTAAAGATGGTAGCCAATAATATCCCCGATTTAAGTATTTTATAAAGCTAATGACTTAGCCGCCTATACGGTCACCACAAATACCTTCATGTATTTCCCAAGAGCATAGTCACTTCAGATGGAGTCAAACATTTCAATAATGGAGATGAGAAGCTCTTCTTCTAATAGATCTCCATCAATTAGTAACAAAATTAGCACTTTTATACTTAATTTTTTCATGAAAGCATCCGATCCGAAGGTAAGACGCCATCCGCCAGATACTCTATATATGGAGTCAACCAAAAGAATTGGTTTGGTCAATGCACATTACCGATTCATAATGGACACTCAGGATGTTGCAAAGTTTCTAAATAAACCGACCCATCAAAGACGTTAACATCCAGAGTGGCTAATTGGAGAGAGTGCATCAAGAATTGAATTGTTATTACGCCGATCCTCAAACTCATAAGATTGGAAATATCAAGTCGCTTCCTTCAATTTCGTTAGATATTTGATCATTTTTGGGCCTCGAGCTTCATATTCCCTTAAATTTGCTTAACGACACCGAGAATCACTAAAGATAATTATTCTTTCAGACTTCAAGACTTTTGCCAAATCAGAAACCCGCAAGTACCGCTTCATACTCAAATTTTCGTTGTTTGTTGCTTTGAATCGAAAATCATGGCTCGTCAGATTTTGAATCCTCCCGACTCGCCGTAATAATACCGCTTCCATCGACGTCTGTGGTAGAAGACCCATCTCGCATACAAATATCCCATGAACTCGCTTCATTGAAGAATCTAAGAATCGCTTCTGTTTCGATCCTTCTTCATCTCTTCGCTACAACTTCATCGCCTTCGTAAAACGAGCATTCAACAACAAAATCAGCCAAGGCTTGCCCTTCGACGGGCGCTTCGGGGATGATATTCAATGAAAAATTGTGACAACTCCATCGTCCACGCAATTTAATCTCCCCGATACCTCGTGTTTACCCATAATCTTCTTTAAAGGTCGATTCAGATATACTATTACCAATCTACCCTCGAAGTATTGCTTAAGCTTTCGACTAGCAAGCTTATTAAAGCTTAAAGCAAACTTTTCAATATTCGGTACCTTGTTTCAAAGATCCCAAGGACATGGCTTACATAATAAACCCGTGTCGCTACATTTCAACTTCACGCACCAAAACCGCTTCCTACCGCCAATGAACTAGCCGCTAAGTACAAATATAAAGGTTCAAGCAGAACGGCTTCACCAACAAAGGTGCCAAGATAAATAGGACTTGATGCTCAAAAAAGCGCCCTCACACCAAGTCCATCAAACGCCTTTGCATTCTTCTTCCTTTCAATGTATCAAAGAACCAGAGACATCTTTCCGCCGACTCGACATGAACCTCCTTAAAGTCGCAATCCTTCCAATGACGTTGAACATCTTTAAATGATCGAGGAGTCTTCATGTTCGTGGATCGTCAATCTTCTCAGATCGGGCTTCGATTCTCTCTCGATCGACAAGATATCCCGTAAATTTGCCGCCTCCTGTAATCAAGGTGCATTTAGTGGGATTCAATCTCAAATCAGGTCGATTTAATTGTTCAAAACATTCTTCCAAATCATCCATATGTTTATGTACCAACATACTTTTGACAATCATATCGCCTACATACACCTCCATATTCCTACCCAAACCGATATCTCAAAAACACGGTTCATCATTCTCGATATGTGGCTCCTAGATTAATGAGGTCAAGGTCATTTTCTTATAAGATATACCGAACGATGCGTAATGAACGCCGCCTTCTAGATATCTTCTCTTACACATGGAAATTTGATGGTAACCAGAGAATGCATCCATGAAACTTAATAAAGCATACCCCAAGTGGCATCGATTAGTTGGTCAATGTGGGGTAAAGGGTAGAAATCCTTCTGACAAGCCTTATTTAAATCAAGATAGTCGATGCGCATCGCCATTTACCATTTTGCTTCGCATCAAAGACCACATTTGCCATCCATCGCGGTAGTCAATCTCAAGATGAAGTCTCGCCGCCAATAATTTTGCAATCTCTTCATCAATTATTCGCCGACGCTCAAAGCGAAAATCCCTCCTCTTCGCTTTTGACCGGCTTCTTCGACGGGTTCACTCCAAACCGATGCTCAAGAATATCCCCCGCTACTCCCCCTAATATATCCCGAGGCTCCCAAAGCGTAAAATATCAACATAGCTTTGCAAGAGTTCTATAAGATTCGTCCGGAGAGGTTCCGCAGATGCGAACCTATTTTCACCGCTTTTGTTTGCTTTTGCCCGATGAGATCTATCTCCTCCGCTTTCTTCAAACCGGTACGACCAATGGTTCGTAACTACTTTTCGTGAAAGGTTCGATCTCTATTGCCATAAGATGCTTCTTCGCTTGATATTCCCACCTCAAGTGATCACAAGATTTCTATAACATCTTCCGCCGATCCAAATCCCCTTCACCTCGCCAATTCTACATGAGTCAGAGGAAATTTAATTTTGAAATGAGGAATAGAGGTCACATTTGCAAAGCAATTAGAGCAGTGCCTTCCCAAAATAAAGATTATAAGTAATCTACATTTACAACATAAAATTTGCAAATAATTTCTACCGTTGGGGGCCGTTCAAGACGATCGGCAGCTCAATAGTTCCAAACCACCTTAACCGGTCATTACTAAAACCATATAAAGGAGCTTCTCGTCCCAACTCCATCTTTCTACCATCTAGTGCATTCTCCGATAAGCGTGGGCATACGTAATATCTATGTAAGACCCATTATCCACCATCATCCGTTTTATATCTCATCAACCCACTTCAGGCAGCCAACACCAATGATCCTCGTGTGGTTCGACATTTTCAAGGGTAATCTTCATCAAGAAAAGAGATTACCGAATCCTGATAAGGGTCGCTCGCCTTCGGAGGGTACCCCATCATCACGATCGAATCCAAATAGCTTTGCCGCTTTTTTCCAACGAAGTTTGCTGTAAGTACCCCCAAATGATGACATCTATCACATGCCTGCAGTCGCGTTTCGGGAGCAGTAACACTTGTTGAATCTGGTTGAGCTACTTGAATGTGCCCTCTCGTCTCCATTGTTGATTGGTTCTCGGCAAACCACATATCAATTAAAGCTCCGCCAGACTTTCCTTTCAATAAAGTCCTTCAAACTAGCACACAATCGTCAGAGATCACGAATTCAAGCTTGATGATAATCACAATACTTACGAGAATTTCCTTTTCCAGCTTAATGTTATCTCGAGGTGGTTCAAAATAGGTTGATTCTTAATTTGATCCAAGATAATGTACTCGCTCAGATTAAGTGTCAGGTACGCTCTATTCACTGTCAGGCCGGAGAGCGATTTAACGCCCTCCACCTCGCCTCCAATTATTAAACTTTTTCGATCCGCCTCATAACGGTCTTTATTACCCTCATTCTTTTCTCCGATCTTTATCATTTCGTCCCCGACCGCTCTCTCTCAGTTGGCCTCAAGGTGACGCTTATAGGTCGTCCATAGCTTCTCTACCACGATATAACCTTCACTTTTGTCAAAGGCTTCAAAGAAGACTCTTTGGGTGATGAAACATCAACTTCTTCACTAACTTTTCTCGATTCGACCAGATCTAATCCATTCAAACAATCCAACGGCTTGCAGATCATTCAAATCACACCGCCCCATCGCTTCTTCACTAATCTCTTCACATATCGCCCAAAGACTCATTCAAAACCGTTAACTCGAGCCAACGAACCAAATTGGTTTTCCCTTCTTTGTTGTCGCCAAAGCGAAAGCATGAAATTTATCGCATACGTCCGCCCAAGATGAAATCAATTTGAAGGCAAAGTCCCCATCCACCGCTTCGGCATCCTTTCTAAGTGTTCATGACAAAAGTATGACATTTAGCAAAGATCGCTAAAATCATAATAATCCATCAATCTATCGAACGCTCGATCGGGTCATAGGATCCCCGATCCATCATAACTCTCCATACGGGCGCTTGGTGGGGTCACTTTTTTTCTAAGAATCTCCAGAAAAGGGATTCCTTCTTTCCCAAGTGTCCTTCGCCTTTTTTCAGACGGCAAGTCGCTCAAGTTCTTTTTAACTCTTTAACCAAATAATCTATTCCTTCCGTCGAGACGATGCTTCTTTTTCCGATGACTCCTTTCTCCCATGAAGAGATTCGGCTTTCTTACAATGTAACCTTCAACTTAGAAGGACTTCTTCATGACGAGTAGTATTCATATAGTATGTGTACCCTCAAGAGACTTCTGGAGTACAATCTCTAGATATGCTTCGCCTTTTGTGTTTCGCACTAAGGCGAGAATGTGCAACAACAAGGGCTCTTCTTTGGGTTTCGTAATCACGATCCTGGACCGACCTCTTCGCTCCTCCGATCCCGCCTCCTTAGAATCGACAGGTGATGTACCCTCCTCGATCTTTCGAGGAGTAAGGCTTCGGATCTTCTTCTTTCTCGATTTCTACCGAGACTCTCGCCCCGAATGAATGTGTTCTTTTTCCACTTTGTCCTCGCCTTCTGGACCGATCAGAATCGAAGTTTTTCATCTCTCAACTCGCTATTCAAGCCATCTGCTCACCTATATCCCGTCGTTGTTTCACAAGTACTTCCATAGCTCTATCCGCTTCATCACCATCTCGCTAATCGTGAAGTTTTTTTCATCTTGGTCTTCTCAGATCGAAGTTCCAGCGGCGCCTTCTACTCGCTTCCCAATCGCGGCCGAGAAGCTTTATCAAGAGGGTAGATTAACCCACGCTTAACCTTACCCATCTTCTTCAATTGAAAATCTTCAAGGATCGCTTTGACGCAGGCTTGCATTTAACACTTATCACGGTCCCAAACGATCTTTAATGCATACACTCTGGTGTCGATTCACCGGCAAATTTCTACCGCTTCTTCGTGTAGGTGTTCTACTCTTCACCATGAATATCGACGTAGAACAAACACAGCCAGGATTGAAAAATATTCAGACACTAGAACTCCCCCTCCTTCTAGCGCCAATGTTAACGCCAGATCTTTCTCCACGCCCCAATCACCAAGACGCCATCCAATATCCCCGCATACTCAACAAGTCAACACTAAAAGCTTCGACTACCGACCGTCGAGGGATAGCTCCCGCATGAGAGTCAAGACAAAGCGATCACAAGGTCAACAATGGAGAGAAAAATATTGTCTAGTGTTCGAGAGAGATAGAATAAGAATTCTAATGAAAAAAAATGTCTGTGTTATTTACCCTCTTATGTGATCTTAGCCCCACGATGCTCCACTATCCGGCCATCGTACACCCACCACCTTCTCGACACCTTTTTCCCCCCTTACTTCCTATTACTTCAAATTAAAAGTAAATAGCCTACTTTCATCCCTCTATCATCGGTATCGCTTGTTATCACCATATATTCGAGTCCCATCCTCATTAATGCCACGCAAAGAAAGTGGCGTATATAATTGTCAAACGTCATTTGGCATAATGATTATCGGTCAAAATGGGATTAATGATAATTTATATAATGGGCCAATATAATGACTAAGCCCAAATAATAAGAATGACCCAAGTGACCAGATCCAACCACGACTTAACATAACACGATCCAAGGAGGAGCCCAATAATTTCTACCAATAAATCAATCTTGACCTTAATTCTTGCAACTGCCTTTATACGCCTCGCAAAATCGAAGCTTCCATCGCCAGAAGCCCAATCTTGTTTCTCAAGATTTCTGTTCTTTGTCTGGACAATGGTTTTGTCAACAGGTCAGCTAATTAATCTTGTGTATGAACATGTCGAACTTGGAGAGTGCCACGTTGAACAAGATTACGCACAAAATGAAGATCAATTTGTATATGTTTCACGCGTGAATGTGGGATGAGATTGAAACTTAGGTGCGTAGCACCAAGGTTATCGCACAGTAGTAAGGGGGCTGCTTTGAGTGGAAAAGCCAGCCCATGAAGGAGGGCCAGAAGCCACATTGTCTCGGATGCCGCATTTGCAAGAGCTCGATATTCAAATTTTCGGTGGTAGATCTTCAGAATCGCCGTTGTTTTTTGAGCTTCATGAAAGCAGATTTGTGCCTAAGAAGGCGATATATAGCGAGATGTGGAGGTACGGTCATCAACATTTCCAGCCCAATCTGCATCTGAATAGGTAACTAAAGCTGGAGGTGCAGATTTTGTGAGTTGTATACCATGGAAAATGGTTTGCTTTAAGTACCGAAGGAGCCTTTTTGTTGCTGTGAAGTGAGTGGTGGTAGGCTTGTGCATGAATTGAGATAACTTGTTGACTGCAAATGAGATATCTGGACGTGTCAAAGAAAGATACTGCAAGCTGCCAATAATTCTTCGAAATGTTGTGTTGTCCACATGTGTCGTGCCATCAATTAACTTCAGAGACTGAGTTGTTGAAAGAGGAGTGGAGACATCTTTGGCGCCACTCATGTTGGTGCTGGACAATAGCTCGCGAATATACTTGTGTTGTGAGATAAAAAGTCCTGCTTGAGTAGGTACAATTTCTACACCTAGAAAGTAATGAAGTAGACCCATATCCTTGAGAGAGAAACGATCTCCCAGTTGTGTGATAATTGAAGCTACAAAATTTCTGTTATTTCCTGTAATCACAAGATCATCGACATATACCAAGAAATAACAGATTATAGAGTTCTTTCTGTAAATAAATAAGGACGAATCAGCTCTGGAATTTTCAAACCCAAGCTCAAGAAGTACATTTTTCAGTGTAGTGTACCAAGCCCGAGGGGCTTGTTTGAGCCCATATATTGCTTTTTGGAGCTTGCAAACATGAGTAGGTTTAGATGGATCTTTGAATCCTGGGGGTTGCATCATATAGACAGTCTCGCATAATGCACCATGTAAAAAGGCATTATTAACATCCATTTGCCTTAACTCCCAACTATTCATAACAAAGAATAAGCAAAACTGTTCGAATCAGAGAATGCTTTAACTCATTGGATCAAGGTCTCTTTGTAGTCAAGCTCGGGACGTTGATTATAACCCTTTGTAACTAAATGGGCTTTGAATCGATCCACTGACCCATCAGATTTCCTCTTCACCCGGAACACCCATTTGCGCCTCTCATTGGATTCATAGCTTAGAGGGTGGCACTAAATCCCAAGTACCATGTTTCATGAGAAGCGGAAGCTCATTTGACATAGCATCACGCCAGTGTGGTTGAGACAAGGCCTGACTCACACAGGTTGGTTCAATGGACTCAGGGAATGGATGTTTAGACACAGAATTGAGTTGTTTGGGTTTAAAGATTTGGTTCATAGATTGAGTGGTCATTTGGTGAAGTCGTTGAACTGGTGGTGGGGATGGGTTTTGAGTAGCCGGGTAAAGAGAATTGTCGACTTGTCCTAGTGGTTGGGAAACAGATGAGGGGAGAGGAGCCAGTGAGTTTGAATCATTCACACAAGGGTTCGGACTAGAACTGGGAGTTGATGAATATAAGTTCAAGGAATTATGATCTAGTGTTTCAGATGAAATGGGAAAAAAAGGAGAAGAAGAGTTGAGGAGATCACCTGAGGAGGTTGTGTCGACGGCTGCTACACCTTCCGAAGTCGAGGATGATGGCAACGGGGCAGACGGCATGAACGAAGGCATGGGCGTGACTTGGGCATCGAAGAACAGAGGAACATTTGAGGATTTTGGGGTGTAGGTTTTCAGGTTTGGAGAAGACACAGTGGGGGTGTTTGTTTCGTTGAACAATACATGCCTAGAAATGTAAATCTTGTGAATGTTGAGATCAAGACATTTGTAGGAACTTTGGGTTTGAGAGTACCCGAGAAACAGATAGGGTGAGGATTTGGGTTGCATTTTATGAGTATTATAGGGCCGGGTAAGTGGGTAACAAAGACACCCAAATTTTCTCAATTTAAGATAATTTGGTTTTTGACCAAAAAGAGCTTCAAAAGGGGAAATGTTGTGAAGAAGAGGAGTGGGTTGCCTATTGATTAGATAGGATGCTGTTTGGAAAGCATGAGGCCAATAAGAAAGAGGTAACGATGCATCATGGAGGAGAGTGAGACCCATTTCAACTAGATGACAGTGGCGACGCTCGAAAACACCATTTTGTTGTGGGGTGTGTGGGGCGGTGGTATAATGACTAATACCATTAATCAATAAAAGAGATTTTAAGGGAATGAATTCACGACCATTATCAGAGTATAAATTTTTTATTTTTGTTTGAAAACGGGTTTTAACAAATTTTTTAAATTGAGGAAAAATTGTAGATACCCCGGATTTGGTAGCCATTGGATAGAACCACATGTATTTTGTGAAATGGTCAACCAAAATAAGAAAATAACGAGATCCGTCGATTCTAGTATAATGTGCGGGTCCCCAAACATCAGTGTAAATAAGTTCAAGTGGTTCATGACTTTGAAGACTATTGGAATAAAAAGGTTGTTGATGTGCTTTATTGATGGAACATGAATTACACAATTGAGAAAAAAATTTGTTGTAGCACCAGGAAGAGAAAAATTCTTAACAAGATGTTGGACTATGCAAAGAGAGTGATGCCCAAGACGCTTGTGCCACCCATCAATTGAGGTCCGTTCATGCACATTAGCAACTATTTTGGAGGAGGGCATCATTGATTCCAGAAAAGTGTAGACACCGTTTTCACATACTCCTCGAAGTAGAGTCACCCCCGTGATCTTGTCCTTCACAAAGAAATGAAACGGATGAAATTCAACAACAACATTATTTTATTTGGTGAAATGATGAACGAAAATTAAATTTTTAAAAAGATTTGGAACACAAAGAGTATCATTTAAGGTAAATGTGCGTTTGGGTGAGTGTAAGTCTAGAGAACCAATGTGCGAGATAGTCAAACTTGAACCATCACCAAGAATTACTTCATCAGTACTATCATATTCAGAATGAATTGACAAATTTGCAAGATCACCCGTTATATTGTGAGAGGCCGTCGAGTCCATGAGCCATGTTTTGTGTTTTTTATTAGAAGAGGTCACGTAGTTGGCTGTAAATTCATCGATCGAGGTCGGGACACGATTGCTTTGAAGATGACCCATTTGCTCACATAGTCGACAAATGAGGCGTGTAACGCTTGTGATTGTTTTGAGCTTTCTGCACCCATTATTGGTACGTCGTCCATCACGTTGGTGACCATATGATGGACGGGCTGAGCTTTGGCCTTGGTTACGTTGATATCCATTCGGTTTATAAGACTTCTTTGAGAAGTCACCTCCAGATGAAGATTTACCCTTAGTCGTGTAGTTAGCCGTCATCACCATCTGCTGAGTAGTAGTCTCCAAACGCCAAGATAAGATTCGTGATCACCAAGAGGTCGTGCGACTCTTCAAATCCCAATGACTTCTCCCATGCTCGGATCGGCACAGCTATCTCTCGAAAATCAGATCCTAACCCATTCAATACATAGAGGGTTAAATCGTCATCGGAAATGGGATGATCAATAATAGAAATTTCATCAGTCAAGGCCTTCACAACATGGAGATAGTTTGTGATTGACCGATTACTGCGTTGGATTAAGGTGAGATCCTCCTTTAATCGTGATAAAGACGAAAGTGCGTGATCGGCTAAGATATAAGGTTTTTAGCTTTTTCCAAGTTTCACGAGAAGTCTTTGCCGTAGCAATGAGTGGTGTGATTGACCGAGAGGTGGAGGCTAAAGGGCACTCAGATAAGTTTATCCCGTCGGATCGATGGGTCTTTCGCAGCTCATCACGCATGGCGGTACCGTGGAAGAGGGCACATAAATGAGCCTTCGACATAGTCGAGTAAATCAGAACCAATGAGGAGTGCTTCAATTGAGCACGCCATTGAGGAAAGGTGGAGGAGTTAATTTTTCATTGATTTGGGCGTTGATATTGAGAGCAATGAGGTGTTTATCTGCTTTTTGAAAGAAGGTTGGGTGTTGAGAATAAAGGTTGGATTTTGATAAGAGGGGATGACATGTGGAGACTTGGATCGTTGGCTCGTTAGAGATTTCTTCGCTCGATACCATGATAATAAATAAAGATTGTTGTAGTTCAATGAACAATTTCCCACACACTTTATTGATGTAATAGAAGCTAATTTATATACACAAACTAGGAAAAACTATTTATGACAATGTAAATCAATTTAGCTAAAACTAAGGAGCGATTCTGATTTTGCGTTAATTACAAAAATATACAAAAGTGATTTAAAATAATCTTGCTTGATTGTAGGATAGATATGCCTGCTCAATCTTGGCCTTGATTCTTCTGTAACTGTCTTTATAGAAGTCTGGAAAGGATCCCGGATGTCGAGGAGAATGGGTCAAAATGTTGCTTTCGTTTACCACCGAAAAAGCTTGGAATAATCGACATTGTTTTGCTTGTTGGTATTTCTATTGGCTGATGGTGTTAGTGTTGATAAAATAAGAGGGAGGGGGATGTATTTATAAGGGGATTACAAGGGCAATTTTGTCACTAAATTGTTCTGGTGCTTTCCTGAGTTATCTAGAATGAGATAAGGTCCAAAAATACCCATGATGTTTACACGGATGTCCCACTTCCAACCTAAACTAATTTTTTTTCCAAAAGTACCCTTAATGTTATAAAACACAGCTCAACTATGCCCCTCCCCGTTAACCAACATGCCAGATAGACAAACAGACGTTAAAATCAACTGACGTAGTAAACATATTTTTTTTTTATTTTTTTCTTTTCTTTTCTTCTATTCTCTTCTCTATTTTTCCTGTAATCAAACCCATTTCACTCTCTTTCTCCTCCAAACACCATCAGATTCCAATCCGCGCCATCACAAATAACCGAAGTGCCTCAAGAATTTCAAACCTTGTCTCAAAATCTCAATTTTAATCTAAAGTGCAGATGCACACACATCAAGAAAGTATGAATCAAAGCAAAATCTGAGCTTTGTCACTCTGTTACCATCCCATCATCAAATATCAAAGATCTTACATGTGACGCCCCCAAATCCGGGTCTCTTCCAACCCGACAGATGGTGCTACATGGTACTACCATTTATTCATTCATTCCATTGAATAGTCTCAAAAGGACTAATATAACTTATATATATTTGAAATAATATTACATTCCCCAGGTTCTTTGTAACCCTTTTCACTTTTTCTTGTCATAATATCAATATATTACAAATAGTCATCCTATACTATTACATAAGTATGCTACGGGTTCGTCTTTGCCTTGCCTTTATCCTTGCCAGAGCCTTCAGTCTGCTCGATTTTAGCTTTGTTCATATGGTTCAAGCAAGAGTGAGCATAACTAGCTCAACAAGTACTACAATTCTAATAAACAACATGCTTGAATCATAGAACTCATATATCTTCAATAACTGAACAATAGTTACGAAGTACTATCGTTAATTCAAAATAGCACTTCTTTTTCTTCAAAACGTTTTACACAACCATACTCACTGGAATAACAATTATGGCTCAAGTATATGAGCATTCATAAGTTCTTTTGAAAAGGACAATCCGACACTAAGTCCATAAGTTTGACATAGCTTATGAGCACTTCTGAGTGATCAACTCATAGTACTCTATGATGATGAACACTACATTCATTAAACGTGTATACGTTTAAGTTGTGGCAACTCACGTGCCTGTCGTTAAACGACAAAAACATTTTAGTATACTTGGTCTTCGATTGAAAACCATACCAATATAACTCGATAAACATTAATCACGCTTTAACAGAATCATAAAATAAGTCTAGCCAAAAGAATTGGCTTCAGACTTCATCATTCAAGACTTCTTGCGAAAGGTTACATGAATTACAACGCTTGTACAGACTGAACTGAAACAAGGGTGAGAATACTTGCCTTTGGCGTCTGATTACTGATTAATATCCATACAGTACTTTAAGTCTTTATGATTCTACAATACATAATCACGTACCACATTAAGTCATACACAATCAAGTATGATTACTATTATATCTTACCCTTCATCTCAATGTAATTCCTAACTTAGATTCGTTATTTAGGGTTTTCGGCTTTCGTTACGTCATTCTCATTCTGCTAATCTTCGATTGATTATTAACTCTTAATCAACATGCATTAGTGTCTTACAAGTACCTTACAATGTCTTAACCATGTTATGAATACATCTTAAATCATTACTA
Organism: Panax quinquefolius; assembly: GCA_020205615.1. NCBI lineage: Eukaryota > Viridiplantae > Streptophyta > Magnoliopsida > Apiales > Araliaceae > Panax > Panax quinquefolius. Next base: position 35,342,074 of record CM035154.1, on the reverse strand, counting down.
ACAAGTTCCCTTTCCTTCTATACTTGAAGTCATTTTTCACTATCATTTTTCTTGGCTCAGTGCATGGCCAAGTATTGCCTTTGTGACTCGACCACAAATAAGTGAGTTAACAGCGCTTGACCTCCGAGCCTTCTTATTGCATGGTGCTGCCATTCTAGGCTTAGAGTCGTACATGCAGCGGACTCTGTGCCTCGAGAAAAATTTTTGATTTTGACATTTTTATGAACTTTCGGGACGCATAACTTCTTCGTTTTAAGTCCGAATTGGTCCGTTCAAAAGCCTACGGTTCACAAATTTCATAATCTATGCGTTCATGCAAGAATTTTATCTATTTGACTTCGTTTACTCAAAATTCACCTAAGAGTTCATTTTTAACGAAAATGATAAACGTTCGTGAACGTTCAACGCTCGTTTCTTCGTTTCAAGTCGAAATTCGGTCATTTTTGAGTCCGAAACTCTATAATGACTAAAATGAATTGTCTCCATCAAAAACTAATGTTTTTGACTTCGAACACAAAATACGACTTCCATTCCGAGAATTTCACGAATTCGACGTTAATCGTCCAATCGTGCGAAGTCCGTCGAATCTTTAATACTAAGGATTCTAAATGGATTTTAACCAATCATATGATCATTACAAGTTATTTACTACACCAACTTATAATCAAAGTAGGTTTTGACTTATTCTTATAAGTCATTAACTTATTTAGCTTATGAACTAAAAATCTTCATGTTCATGACTTATTAGTAACTTAAGTCCTTCAATCAAAGTTTTCATGCTATATTAAACATACTAAACATCATATGACAACATATGATAGGTTCTTCATGGTTCTAGCAACTTATTAATGTTCAAGTTGCTTATCCAAAATATTTGGCTTAAGATCATTTCTTATTAACTTATTAGTTGATCTTAACATACAGTCACACTTCCCTTATCACCCTACAATGATCGAGATGAAGATGAATAAACATGAGTCTTACCCTAGAAACACTTGTGCTTTTCTTCCTTGAAGGTTTATCCAAAAGATGATTGACTTATTCTTGACTTATGTGCTTATTGGCTCTACAAAATAAGTTGCTTATACTTGAGAGAAGTTTGGATGAAATGAAATAAACAACAATTGAATAGTGAATCTTGGTATTTATAGGCTTGGCAAAGTGGGGGTACTCTAGTCATTTAGGCCTTCCACCTCCTTAATCCCAACTCCTCAATTAATCTAATCAATTCCACCTCCTTACTATTCATTTGTGTGCTCATCACTTCTCTTGACCACCACACAAAGTTCTTGGGCATCACACTTCTTGTTTGCCCATCACACTTACCCAATACCCACTTGGTTTGACCCATGGGTCATGGTTTCACATTGGGCTTGGATAATTAATCTAATTACTTTCCTAATGGGCTTATGCTACAATTGGTTTGGACTCATGATAAATCAAACACTTGGGCTTGATTGATACATACATTGGACTTCTACCAATAACTAGCAATTCCTACAAGTCCATTAACTTAATCTTAACAACTTAATCATATATACATTACGTATAATTCTCGTATGCTATCTCGTATGTTAATCGTAACATACGTTATTTCATTCTTCATTCATAATAGTACAATACGTAGTATTATACTTACATTCTTTATTTCATATAATGTCTACACATTATACTATCACAATTCCTTCTTTTAACGCTTAATAACTTAACGTTCCCAAATTAGGTCCACATGCAAAATATCACGTTTTCCATACTTAGATTATTATTACATAATCGATATTACTTTGATATAATAACATTACGTATTTCTCGGAAATTCAAAAATAATTCCCGAGCGGAAATCGATGAATAGTGTTTTTCAGAAAATTTCTCGGAAATCTTTTATTTTCGTTTTAGAAATTCAAACACTTTAATTCTCCCACGTAGTTAAAATACTACGACGTTCCGACGTTTCTAGGTTATAAAACGACATTCATCTTATCAACACGTAATAATAATAAATAATATTATTTTATTCATTATTAAAAGTAATTACAAAATGTTCGATTTTCTGGGACGTTACACTCTCTCCCCCTTATAAGGATTCTGTCCCCAGAATCTTGCTATATATAAAAAAATTACACAAATAAATGCGGGTAATTCTTTTTCATCATTTCTTCTAACTCCCACGTTGCTTCTTTTGCATCGTGGTTCTTCCATATCACCTTCACCGAAGGTATGACTTTATTCCGCAAAACTTGTTCTTTTCTATCGACAATTTGAATCGACGTTTCCTCGTACGTTAAGTCCTTCTCGACATGAATAGGCTCACATTCTATCACGTGCTTATAATCCGGCTTATAAGGACGCAATACCGATACGTGAAATACATTATGTATTCTTTCTAGGTCTGGAGGTTATGCTAACATGTAAGCTACCTCACCTACCCGTTTTAATACCTCGAAAGGTCTTATAAACCTCAGACTTAACTTTCCCTTCTTTCCAAAACGTATCTTTCCTTTCCAGGGAGATACTTTCGTAAATACGCATTTAAACTACTTCAAACTCTCGATTCTCTCGCATGCGGATCTGTAAACTTCTTCTGTCTGTCTTGAGCTGCTAGAAGACGCATCTGAATCTTTTTTACAACATCTGCTGTCTGTTGTACCAATTCTGGTCCCAACATTCGGCGTTCTCTTATCTCATCCCAATACAGTGGCGTTCTGCATTTCCTCCCATACAAAGCTTCGTAAGGTGGCATACCTATGCTTGCATGATAACTATTGTTATACGCAAACTCCACTAATAGTAGATGTTCATCCCAACTACCCTTGAAATCCATGACGCAAGATCTTAGCATATCTTCTAACGTCTGAATTGTCCTCTCACTTTGTCCATCCGTCTGTGGATGATACGCTGTACTCAGCTTCAACTGCTTTCCCAAATGTTCTTGTAGACTTCTCCAAAAGTTTGACGTGAATCGTGGATCACGATCTGACACAATCGATACTGGCACTCTATGTCTAGAGATTATTTCCTTAATATAAAGTCTAGTTAACTGGTCTATGTTATACTTAACCCTAATTGGTAAAAAGTGAGCCGACTTCGTCAGACGGTCCACTATTACCCAAATTGCATCATACCCCTTCTGAGTAGTCGGAAGTCCCACGACAAAATCCATCGTGATATTCTCCCACTTCCACTCCAGAATTTCCAATGACTGTAACAAGCCACTTGGTCGTTGATGTTCGACCTTAACTCTCGACAAGTCAAGCACCTACTAACGCGTACTTTCAAAGAATCTCTCTCTTCATGTTCGGCCACCGTAAACTCGTCGAAGATCTTGATACATCTTAGTGCTACGGGATGAATCAAAACCTTGAACTATGAGCCTCTTGTAGAACCTGCTCCTTTAATTCCGTCTCATTCGGAACCCAAATTCTTCCTTCAAATCTTAATAACCCCTCGTTATCAAGACTGTACTTAGTATCTTTTTCATTGGTCAGCCGCCCCTTCATCCGGTTACACTCATCAGTTTTGAGTTGTTCTTCTTTAACCCTTTCTACGATGGTAGATTGCATCTCCATTGCAAACAACATTGGTCCCACTTCACTTGGCAGCTTCACTTCCAACTCCATCCTAGCCATCTCTGTTATTAACTCAGTTTGAGCCGTTAATAAAGACAACTTTTCCCGACCCTTTCTACTTAAGGCGTCGACAACTACATTGGCTTTTCCAAGGTGATACAGGATTTCACAGTCGTAATCCTTTATCAACTCCAACCATCTCCTCTGCCTCATATTCAACTCCTTCCGTGTGAAGATATATTTTAGACTCTTGTGGTCCGTGTATATCTCACATTTTTCTCCATAAAGATAATGTCTCCATATCTTTAGAGCAAAAACTCATCGCAGCCCGATTCGAGATCATGAGTAGGATAAACTTTCTCATAATCCTTCAACTGCCTAGATGCATACGCAATGACCTTGCCATGCTGCATGAGCACGCAACCAAGTCCTCTATGCGAAGCATTGCTATAAACTACAAAATTTCTTGTGTCATCAGGTAATGACAAAATAGGCGCTTCACTCAACCTTTTCTTCAATTCTTGAAAACTGTCCTCACATTTCTCCGTCCACACGTACTTCACTGTCTTCCTCGTCAAGTTAGTCAACGGAGTAGCTATCTTCGAAAAATCCTTAATGAATCTCCGATAGTATCCCGTTAACCCAAGGAAAATCCGCACCTCAGTCGGCGTTTTTGGTTGTTCCCAATTCATTACAGCTTCGACCTTCGCTGGATCCACTGAAATTCCCTCATGGTCAATGACATGACCTAAAAACTGCACATTCTCTAACCAAAATTCACACTTTGTGAATTTCGCGTACAACTTCTCCTTTCTTAATGTCTCCAACACTAATCTAAGGTGTTCAGCATGATCTTCTGGCGTCTTAGAATAGACTAGAATATCATCTATAAACACCACGACGAACTTGTCCAAATATAGTTTGAACACTCTGTTCATTATATCCATAAATGCAGCTGGTGCATTTGTCAACCCAAACGACATCACTAAAAACTCGTTATGACCATAACGAGTCCTAAATGCTATCTTTGGCATATCCTCCTTCCTAACCTTCAACTGATGATACCCCGTCCTCAAATCTATTTTAGAAAAATACTTAGCCCCTTTCAACTGATCAAAGAGATCATCGATCCTGGGCAATGGGTATTTATTCTTTATCGTTAACTTGTTCAACTCTCTATAGTCGATATAAAGTCTTAACGATCCGTCCTTCTTCTTAACAAACAGCACCAGTCCTCCCCACGGTGACACACTCGGCTGAATGTACTTCTGATCCAACAGTTCTTGCAACTGCACCATCAACTCCTTCATCTCCACTGGCGCCACACGATACGGTGCCTTGGAAACTGGTGTTGCTCCTGGCACAATGTCTAATACAAACTCTGTCTCCCTATTCGGCGGAAGACCAAGTAATTCACTCGGAAATACATCGGCGAATTCTCTCACTATAGGTATTTGTTCCATGGTTACTACCACTCTTTGGGTATAAACAACATGGCACAGGTAACCTATGCATTCCTTCCTCAATAATTTCCTCGTTTGTGTCATGGTTAGACAACACGAACGTCCCGGCGATCTATTCCTGTAAAATACTACCCGAGGTTGTTCTAACATCTTAATGTTCACACATTTCTTTTGACAATCTATAATTGCCCCATGGTTTACCAACCAATCCATTCCGAGAATTACATCAAACTCTCCTAACTTTATCGGTATTAGATCTTCCGATAATTTACAACCCCGTATATCTACACAACAACTCTTGTGAACATTTTCAACTGGAATTATCTCTTCGTTTGCTACCTTAATATTTAAAGGTATAGGCAACTTTTTGGGAAGTAATCCTAATCGTCTAGCAAAATCGCATACTATAAACGAACAAAGTAGCTTTTAGAATCAAAGCAAAGACATACGCACCGATGCAACCGCATCTTTGGTATCGTATTAAAGGTACGACCCATTGGTCTACCAAATTGTCTTTGGACCCCAATGGCTAACTTACCGCTATTAGTGCCCCGGTTCCCGTCCGTCCCCTTCTTCGGGCAGTTCTTTGTCATGTGGTCAGTTGATCCACACACAAAACATCCATGATTTTTCTTCGGACTTGGACAATTAGGCGCAATATGCCCCTCTTGTCCATAGTTGTAGCAGACGGCCTTCCCCTTGAGACAGACTCCTAAGTGAGTCTTTCCACAGGTCTTACAGGCCTCCATTCTTCTCTACGGGTCTCCTTGCTTCACTCCGGTATTCCCAGAGCTAAATACCTTCCTTTTTTGACTCTCGCTACTTCCACTGGCTCCCTCAATCTTGACTCTCCCGTCAACTTTTTCTTTATTCTTCTTTTCTTTGTGATATTGGCTCAACGTGTGAGAACCCAGAATTTATGAATAAATATTTAATTTTCTCGAAATATTTTTTTAAATATTATGGTGTGAAATTGATATAATGTTATAGTTGTGGGTACTATTTAAAAATTTTGCAAAGTACGCAAGTTGTTATATAATATTCAATTGGTCAGGGAATATTCGTTTTAACTGGGAATATTCTTTTTATCGAGGAATAATCGTACGTCGGCACAATCATTGATGGACCCCAGAATGGAAGTATTGTCGTAGTAAGAAAACGACAGAATTATCTTTTTATAAAAATAACGGCGGAGGTTTTACCGTTAATACTATTGAACTACTCAGTAATAAAAGTACAGTAATACGCGTGGTTGCATAGTAGCACGGTATTGATTATTGATGCTTACGTAAGAAGTCACTCAGTTATACTCAATTATTATTATAGTAACTGTTGCATCATATCTCTCATATTATTGATTCGATTATTGTCACAGTATCATCTGTATGATATGATATATTATAAGATCAATAATTGAGATGACAAAGTTATTCATATTATTAAATTGCAATATTTACAATGTCTAGAAGTTCTGTCAAGGAGAGGTTTGGTCACCTAATTGGCGCTGATAGGAGAAATCCTTATTGAAAGCCCCTCTTTCCTGGGAACGATCTGATTGATAAATATTGTGAGTTATAATATTAATGATGAATGTTGTTCGGAGTTGAATTTGGAGACGCGGACGTGATATTTGAGTCCGGAACGTCGAAATTAATAAAAATAGTCTATAAACACAAAATTTTTCAGAATTCATTATTTGGTCAAAAAGTCAACAGTTGACATTTTCGGGAAAAGTCAAACTTTGAAATTTCAAAATTTATATTTTTGATAAAAATAGTTTCATTATGTTGGAATTGTTTGTGTTAGTGAAAATCGACATTTATTTCGATAAAAATTGATTTCTGGAGGTTATATTGATCAATCGGGTATTTAACCGGATAAATGAGCAATTGATTGCTATTATTTCACATGATTATAACTATTGTTCACATGTTATACTATTGATTCACATTCTTGTTACTATTAGGGGATTTGGTGCAAGATTGATAATACTTGCATGACTAAGTTAAAAATGGAGGTATAGATGGAGGTACTATACTGTAATTCGTATTTTCACATGTCTAGAACTATTTGTTCACATGATTTACTATTAAATCACATGATTTACTATTAGGAGAGTTGGTGCAAGTTTGATAATACTTGGATGACTGAATTAAAAATAAAAGAAAAGTTGGAGGTATTGTACTGTAATTTTTCGAGTCCCAAAACGTGAAATTATCGAAACTATATTTTTCTATAAATAGAAGCACATTCTTCTTCATTTCTCACCAATTCACTAAAGCTCTAGAGCATTTATTATAGAGAGAAATTATAGAGAAAAGCTATAGAGAGAAAATCTATAGAGAAAAAGAAGAAGAGAAGTCTACTACCTCACTACTCCTTTACCCAGTTTCTTTCAAAGCTAAGGGGTGTTATTCTTTCTTATTCATGAAGAGAACTTCTATTATTCCATTCTTTATTATTACATTGGAATAACTTTGTAAAAGTGGCATACCCTATACATAACTTTGTATCACGTGGGATACCCCTATACTTGGTGAAATCTTATGTTATTCCATTCTTTATTATTACATTGTAATAACTTTTGTATGCGTGGTTTACCCTATACTTGGTGGAATGACCTGTATATGCGGTTTACCCAATACTTGGTGATCTTCTTCTGTTATTCCATTCTATATTATTATGTTGAAATAACCTGTTTATGCAAAGTACCGCATACATGGTGAAATTCTTCTATTATTTCATTCTTTATTACTATGTCGGAATATCCTGTCGGTGTGAATTTCACCTGACCTGGTTCAATTTATTATTCTATTGGAATAACTCAGTATCTGCCGGATTACCGTAGTATACTTGGTGATGTCTGTTGTTATTCCATTCTTTAATATTACATTTGGAATATCATGTATGCGTATGTTTTACAGGACTGGTTAAAATCTTTATTATTCCACATTTATTATTCTGTCGGAATATCCTGTCGGTGTGAATTTCACCTAACCTGGTTCCATATTTATTATTCTGAATTTCTTATTCTATTGGGAATAACCTATCTGTGCGGTCTTTATCTCATGCATGGTGAATCCTTCTGTCATTCCATTCTTTATTATTCTGTTGGAATAACCTGTCTATGTGGATTGCCACATGCATGGTGAATGATCCTTTGTATACATTCCTTATTAAATTGTGGAAATGATCTGTATACGTGGATTACCGCATGGCGGGTGAAAATTTATTTGCAGTTTCATATATTCTTTATTATACTCAGTTGGTTAAAGTTTTAACTTCTATACTCCATGAAATTAGTGGAATATCCTTGATATTTGCGCTTCATCCAGTATCTTTTCATGGAAACATTCTTCTGAGCATTCTTCAATTTTACTCTTCAACATTCTTCTGAGCATTATCGAGTTCAGGATAAAATAACTTATAAACCTTTAAAATTTATTCTTGAACTTGTTTTATTGAATTATATGCCATTGTCATGATGAGTTATGTTGGTTATTATGTGAAAACATGAAAGTTTCTTAGAAATCACAAAGGGTTGAAAAATCAGATTTTGGTAAAAACGGAACATGAAATTCAATTGACCATATCTCCTGCTATATTTCGAATTTTTGAGTGAGGTCAAGTCCTAGAGTTAGATCTATGAGTTACCTAACTGATTCAAGTTGAATCACTGGAAAAGGTGTTATAGATTTTTGTGTGGACTGATTTTAGCAAAGCACGAAAAACTGCAAAATATGAAAAATGCTGCTGCCACATTTTTGTAAGGGCATTTTCGGCCACTTAATTTATGAGAAAAATTCTGGCCTTTTGGGAAATGAATGTATATGGTATAAAGAACACCGTGTCAAAAAATGAGCTCATTCCGACTTAAAATGAGCGAGTTATGACCATTTCAATATTTAGGTTTTTCTGACGAAAAACACTATAACCGGACTTCTACAACTCCGATGACCATGAAATTTAAACTGGAGGCTGAAATTAACATGTGTAAGTTCCTGCCAAGATTTGGGAATTTTTGGAGTTAAACTTGAGGTAGCTAATTTCTTAAGGAATTAATAAGAAATTAATTTTTGAAAAATAGTAAATGAATTTTAAAAATTCCTAGAAAAATATAAGTTCATTATGGGACTATATTCTGCTAAATCCCAGAAAAGAAATATTTTTGGGACTGATTTGGTATTTTTCATGAAATAAATATGTTATGTGAAGTAACAAAGTTGGAAAAATAGGATTTTATGACTTGGAAATCCTATATAACGTATATGCATATTGTTGATGAGGAATTTGATCATTGGTGATGAAATCTTATGAGTATGACATTCTTGAATGATTAAATACATTAATTGGTAAAGTGTAAACAATTGAAATAAATTGTTTATAAGTTTAAGAAGTGATTAAAACATTGTTATGATATTAAAAATATTAGATTATGAACTTATTATGTGATTGATAATATTTGGATAAATTTAAAGTCTTTAATATTTATCCTTGTTTTCAGTTGATTAGTGTTTATATCATTGTCATCATCCTCATGCTTATATGGTGATAAAAGTTATCTTTGGCTTACGTGCGAAGATGGACTGTTGATTATTGAATTGTATATCTTTGGCTTACGTGCAAAGATGGATTGTTGATTATTGGTTTTATTGTTGTATATCTTTGGCTTACGTGCAGAGATGGACTGGGTATGGTTTTGATCAGGGATTATTCGGTATAAGTTATGACCATTGATGATTTAATGAATATCCTTGGCTCGTAGTGCAGGGATGATTCGATGATGTAGTTCATTTACAGGGATAAAACATTATTGGTGGACTTTTAACATGGAGAAGATAATAGACCTGATGGTCTATTTGACTCTTTTAATGGATTGCTCGTTCCGCTGCAATTATGGTTGAAAAGTTTTATCATCTACCATATGTTCTAAATCTCTGAGTTATTATTAATGAGAACTATTGATAATGTAATTATCTTTAGTCATGATATTCTTTTATGGGATAGTTATGATCACCCTTTTGCTTCACAATTCCTTTCAGGTAATAAGAGTGTTGCTGGGTCGAGCGGGGACAATAGGGAAAGAGTGAGATGGTCCGAGACTATTGAAGTTTCTCAATACATTATAACAGGGCATGACATGCAATATATAATTGCATTGAGGACCTAAGATGTGTGTGTCGTATATTATACGTCACGTAATATTTAATTTTGGTGAACTATAATAGGGTGAAGTGAACCCAACTTTGAAAGGGTGTTTTGCCACTATCATACAAGATGTCTAATGACATACAAACTCGTGTTATCATAAGACAGGGTTGTGCACATCCACTTGCTGAGTATATCTACGAGCATTACCTATATGATCTTGGAGTTTATTTGAAACATAATTTCCACTTGGAGATAGTGGAGATAGTTATATGCCAAGAGAGGACTCACCATTGGAAAGAAAATGATAGTAATCTTCTCGTGTTTCTTTGGGGTCTATTGGGTCAACCAAGGATAATTCTGTGGACATATGATATCTACCATAACCTAGACGCATGGCCTCCCATGTGCGAAGGTTTCATTGAGCACTTCCCAAAGATTTTAATTCCAAAAACAGTTTTTGACTATACTTTTATGTAAAGTACCATTGTAAGGTTGTGGTCGAGGCACCATGAGAGTTACATACATTGTATTTAAATTCATAGTTAACTGTGGTCGTATTCTACACGATAGTTCAACAATTGTATAATTAAGTTTGTATTTGTATTATGTACCATGTATTTGGCGACTCAAGATGGGTGATGAATACCTAATTTTGGGGGCGTCACAGTTGGTATCAAAGCTTAGGGATATGATCCTTGGCTAAGATGTGAGATAAGAACTAGGAGGGGAGAGATGGGGAATTTCTTCGCTAGTATGACCTACCTAAGTTTATTTGGTATTTAATTGGTCGGTAAGAGTATAGGGATAATATGTGATATGTTAATTAACCCTTGTTTTGTGACAGTGTTTGAAAATGGCATCTAAAAATGTTGAGATAAGCAATGGAGCAAAATAATATCACCATATCGCTGTACGAGGCTAAGTTTGCGGAGTTATCTCGATTTGAATCCCATTTGGTCGATAATGAGGAGCGAATGACGCAAATGTTTCTAAGAGGTTTGAAACCCTATATACGTCAATACCTCATCCTCATGTTTATATTATGTTGAAAGTCATCTGTGGCCTGTAGTGCATAGATGGACTTGGTATGATTATGACCAGGGATTATTCGGTATAATCATGACCGTAATGTTATAAATGATGTGGTAAAAGTCATCCTTGGCCGTAGTGCATAGATGGATTTGCTATGATTATTGTAAGACCCCAGCTTTTTATAAATAATATTGAATTTTCCTCCAATTATTGTTTTGAAATAATAAGGTGTTAACTTGATATAATATTTTGGTTATGGGTGAAATGTGCAAATTTTGCATAATAAGCAAGTGGTTATAAAATATTACTTTTGTCGGGGAATATTCGTTTGGTCGTGGAATATTCTTTTTGTCGGGAATATCCGTACGATGACTCAGTCATTTGTGGGACCCATAACGGAATAACTGTTGGATGAAGAAAACAACAAAGTATGAGTTTTTATAATTAACGGCGTAATGGTTACCGTTAACACTGTTGGAATACCTGGTGGTTAAAATACAGTAATACGCGTGGTTGCATAGTAGTACACGGTATTGCACAATATTTTTGAATTATTAATTCTTACGTGAGAAGGCTCAACTCAATAATTGTTACAGTAGTTACTGTTCAATATTTTATTTTATTGATTCAATAATTGTTGCGTTGATAGTTTATATTATTGTTGTTTCAATAATTGTCTCTACACAGTATTTCCCATTATCAGATCAATAATTCATATTATTTGAATAATATTATTAGATTGCATTATTGGCAATGTCTAGAAATTTCTGTCTAAGGAGAGGTTTGGTCATCTAATTGTGCGCCAGTAAGGAGAAATCCTTATCGGAAAGCCCCCTCTTTCTTGGGAACGGCCTGGTTGTCATAATTGTGATTCTGTAATATTATTTGGGAATAATTAATTATTGATTTATATGATAATGAAATATTTATTTGATGTGGATATAAATGATGGATTTATTTATTTTATGTGGTTAATAATGAAAGAATTAATGCTGAGATATTTTATTAGTATTTTGTCAGATTGGAGGTATTAAAAATCACCCGTTTGTGGATTTTGGATATTTTCGGTTTCGAATTTGGAAAAACTTTCTTCTGCAAAGTTATAGAGAATTCAATTTCAGGCAGAATGGACATAAAATTCGTATTTTTCTGATAAGCGGGCTATTTTCTATGAATTATTAAAGTTTCTAATTATTGTTTAAATGATAAAACATTTTGGAAAATTCTAGAATTGGTTGGTGAGAAATGTGCTTAATTGAATTTTCAAATGTGGTGGGTGGCAATAGTAGCAGGTAAAGCCATCGTAAAGAAGAGTCAAGTCGCTTAACGTCTTAACATTTTCTTATAAATAGAGGGCTAAGTTAGAATTAAAAATCACACTAGAAAAAAGTTTTCCCTCTTTCTCTCTCCATATTATTGAGCATATTTCGTGAGTATTTTGATACTTTGAGTGTTGATATACGGTACAAGTTTCCTTCGGCTTTATATCCGGTATTCCAGTCAGAAGTACCGTTATTTTGAGGTAAGGGATGTTATTTTCTTCATATATGATATTATTTCTTCAATATCATTATGCCGAAGTATTGATCTGAACTTTTAATCAAATTTGGAACTTTTTGTGTCGGGGTTATTATTCACGTATACGGCACTATTCACGTATATGACACTATTCACGTATACGGTACTATTCAGGAGTATTGTTCACAAAGTATGATTTTATTGTGGAATTTCTACCTTTTTGTGTCGAGGTTACTATTCACGTATACGACACTATTCACGAATACGACACTATTCACCGAAAATTTAATTTTTTCTTTTTCTTCCAGATGTCTTTTATGGTTACTATCTTTGATTGTATCCATGTTTTGATCTTTATTTTTGAATTCTACTTCACAATTGGTTATTATGAAGTATTATTAATCTTGGATAAACTGTTATACGAATCCCTAATATGTGTCTTTCTGTCTCACTGAATTCGTTTTCTTTAAAATATTTTTCATCATCCTCAGTCCTAAATGATGATATTACTGAATATCTTTGGCCTGTAGTGCAAAGATGAATGATTACCTGATAAATATCTTTGGCCCGTAGTGCAAAGATGAACAGGTGTTGAGATGAACATGACCAACTGGTGATACAAATGAATATCTTTGGCTCGTAGTGCAAAGGTGTATATTGATTGATGTTACAGGGATAAAATATTGATGATGGACTTTTAAATCTTAGAAGATAGTAGAACTCATTCTCTACTTGACTCTTCTAATCGATTTTTGTTTCTGCTGCAGTTGTTGATCTAAAACTTATTGTCCATTATATTCTATCAAATTTTTCCCTGTTGAAGACTAAGGATAATTTATTGTATATTATCTTAGTCATAATGTTCTTTACTGGGCTAGTTGAGCTCACCCTTTTCCTTTTGTTCCATTTTTCTTCTCAGGAGGTGAGAACATAGCAGGATCTAGTCGGGGTATGGAGTGATGGTTATAGAAAGATGTTTAGCAGTCCTCACTATTTTTGTAAAATAGTGTATCAATAAATGTAATGAGGACTCAATTGGGTGTGGATATTGTCTAGAAGACAATATTTGTATTTAAACTCACAGTATGTGTTGTCGTATTTTGCACGACAATTGTATTATTAAAGTTGTAGTTTGCTTTCTGTACCATGTATTTGGCAACTCAGAATGGGTGTGGTGTATACCTATTTTGGGGGCGTCACATTTGGTATCAAAGCTTAGGGATATGGTCTCTGTCGGAGATCGGGGAATAGAACTAGGAGGGGAGAGATGAGTAAATCCTTCACTAGTGTGTCCTATCTAAGCTTATTTGTTGGTCGGTCATAATATAGGGATATTATGTGATATGTTAATTTGTTTAATTAACCTTGTTTTATGGCAGTATTTAAGAATGGCTGCTGAGAACGTTAACAATGGAGTGTATAAGACTATGGAACAACCTTTAGTCATAAACCAGGAGAACGTGCAACAGGAAGGCAATATTCCTCCTGTAAACAACACTACCGAGAAAACGATGAATGATGGAATGTTTAGGAACTTTTTGCAGTTCATGCAAAATCAGACGAGGGAGACTCGTGTACAAAATAAGGGTGGAAATGATGGCAACGCAAGGTCTGTCACAGCCAAGCAGTTCAAGGAGTTGGGACCACCAGATTTCTGTGGAAAGCCCGATCCGATTAAGGCGGAAACATGGGTCAAGCAAATTACCAAGATATTTGATGTCTTGGGATGCACGGAGAAACAAAAGGTTCCATTCGCCACCTTTATGTTCCGTGGAGAGGCAGATTACTGGTGGAAATCTGTGAAGCGTACCCAGCCAGCCGCACTCAACATGTCTTGGGAAAGATTTCAGAAACTATTCAATGACAAGTACTTTTTTAAAAGTATTCATCATATGAAGGAGGTAGAGTTTATTAGACTAGAACAGAACAACATGACGGTGTCTCAGTATGAGGCGAAGTTCGCGGAGTTATCCTGGTTTGCACCTCATTTGGTAGAGAATGAGGAACGAATTACGCGGATGTTTCTTAGAGGTCTAAAACGCGAGATGTCAATACCTTATCTCTCATAAATTTTCTCTGTATTCAGATGTTGTCAGCAGGGCTCAATTATTAGACCGAGATAATGAGTATGTTCAACCGAGGGACCACAACCAAGGTCATACCAGTGACAGTAGTCATCGGAGCGATGATAACCAGCGAAGAGGGAAAAATACTGACAAAAGTGGAAACCACTCTGGTGGTAATCGTGGCTATGATAATAGGAGAGGCGAGTCAAGTAGAAATTTCAAGAAGAGAAGATTTAACGATGACGGAAGGCGTCGAAGAAAGACCAAAGACCAAAGACCAAAGAACAAATTTTATGGGAGGAGAACGACCACCAGTTAGATGCTACAGATACGGAGAGGAGGGACATATAAGTCCAAACTGTTCAAAGCCATCCAAGGTATGTTTTAGTTGTGGAAAAGACGGTCATATAGCTCGATTTTGTCCTGTAGTGAAATCAAGTCCGGCTGGGATGGTGGCACCAAAGGAGGATACGGACAAAACGAAGTCGACGGTTTCTGGAAGAGCGTTTGTCGTGACTGCTCAAAACGCGAAGAACCCGAACGAAGGTATCATGCATTAGTTAATTATAAATTCTTGTGAAATCTATACCTTATTAGATATCGGTTCTACCCATTCTTTTATCTCTACTGCTTGCGCTCAACGTTTAAACTTGACTCCGAAGAAATTGGAATTCGACTTATCTGTGGAGATTCCGTTAGGAGAAACTTTTATCACATCCACTATTTATAAATCTTGTTTGATCCAAGTTGGCACCATCACATTACCTATTGATCTTATCTCTTTAAAGATACTTGCTTTTGATGTGATTTTAGGGATTGATTGGTTAACTACTCAACATGCCAAAATTGATTGCTTTCGTAAGGTTGTTAGTTTTCATATTCCTAAGCAACCTGTTATTCAAATTCAAGCAATCAAACCATTAAAGTGAAACACTTTCATATCAATCCATAAAGTCATTCGTTTATTGAAAAATGAATGTCAAGCTTTCTTAGCCATGTTATGGATTTAAACAAAAATACGTCAGATTTGAATGATATTTCTGTTGTTAGTGAATTTCCTGACGTATTTCCTGAAGAATTTCCTGGTCTACCCCAAGAGGGTGATATTAAATTTTGTATCGACTTTGAACCCGGTACAAAACTTATTTTTAAAATCTCATATCGAATGGCTCCTATTTGAACTTCAGGAGTTAAAAACCAAAGTACAAGAGTTGGTACCCGAGCCTATATCAGGTGACTTCCTTTGTGGAATGCACCAAAGCCAGACTCTCCGTAGGGGACACTATATTTGTGTGGTGGTAAAATGATAGGTGTCATTGTGACGTACTATCCAAGATTGGGATCTGGGTCACAGTTGAGAGCAACCTAAATCAGTAATCAAAATATCTAGCTTTCTAGGCTTAGCTGGTTACTATCGGAGATTCGTGGAAGGATTTTCTCGAATCGCTACTCCGTTAACTTAGCTGACTCAAAAAGATACAAAATTCGTATGGAGCGAGGAATACGAGAAGATTTTCCACGAGCTCAAGAGGAACCTCATTTCGGCACATGTTCCGACCATACCATCCTGGAAAAGCGAACGTGGTAGCTGACGCATTGAGTAGAAGATCGTACGCGAATACGAGTGCGATATTGTTGAACACAAAGACCTATTTTGTATAATTTACAAACGATAAAGATAGAGTTAACGACTCTAGGGACCCACGTTATGATGTTAAATATACGAGAATCGACTTTAATCGATAATGTTAAAGCCGCTCAAGCTACAGACCTGGAGCTAATGAATATAAAGAAGAAGGTGCACATTTTAGAAGTAAGAGTCGATGAAGAGAAGAAAGCCCAAACCTTCGATTTATTTAAAATCCTCGATCAAGTAGGAACTGTGGCCTATAAACTCGTTTTAACGCTAAGTATGTCGCGTGTTTCACGTATCGATGTTACGTAAATATGTGGACGACCCGAATCATATTATTGCGTTAGAACCTGACGATATAGCCGAAGATTTAACGTACGAGGATGTACTTGTCAAGAACTTGGATAAGAAAAGAGCATTTCCTACGAACAAAGGTTATACCACAAGTTAAGGTTTTGTGGAGGAACCATGCTATTGAAGAAATGACCTGGGAGTTGGAATCGAAAATGAAAGCGAGGTACTCTCATCTGTTCGAAACACCAGGTACGCACATCAATTTCGAGGACGAAATTTCATAAGGAGGGGAGGTTGTAAGACCCCAGCTTTTTATAAATAATATTGAATTTTCCTCCAATTATTATTTTGAAATAATAAGGTGTTACATTGATATAATATTTTGGTTATGGGTGAAATGTGCAAATTTTGCAAAATAAGCAAGAGGTTATAAAATATTACTTTTGTCAGGGAATATTCATTTGGTCGTGGAATATTCTTTTTGTTAGGAATATCCGTACGACGGCGCAGTCATTTATGGGACCCATAACGGAATAACTGTTGGATGAATAAAACGACAAAGTATAAGTTTTTATAATTAACGTACAGTAATGGTTACTGAATTAACAACGTTGGAATATTCGGTGGTTAAAATACGATGAATGGCGTGGTTGCATAAAGAGTAGCTTTGCGGTATTGCATAGTATTTTTGAATTATTGATTCTTACGTGAGAAGGCTCAACTCAATAATTGTTACAGTAGTTACTGTTCAATATTTTATTTTATTGATTCAATAATTGTTGAGTTGATAGTTTATATTATTGTTGTTTCAATAATTGTCTCTACACAGTATTTCCCATTATCAGATCAATAATTCATATTATATTATTTGAATAATATTATTAGATAGCATTATTGGCAATGTCTAGAAAGTTCTGTCTAAGGAGAGGTTTGGTCATCTAATTGCGCGCCAGTAAGGAGAAATCCTTATCGGAAAGCCCCTCTTTCACTCGGGGAGCGCTTTGGTTGTCATAATTGTGATTCTGTAATATTATTTGGGAATAATTAATTATTGATTTATATGATAAGGAAATATTTATTTGATGTGGATATAAATAATGGATTTATTTATTTTATGTGGTTATTAATGAAAGAATTAATGCTGAGATGTTTTATCAGTATTTTGTCAGATTGAAGGTATTAAAAATCACCTGTTTGTAGATTTTAGATATTTTCGGTTTGGAATTTGGAAAAACTTTCTTCTGCAAAGTTGTAGAGAATTCAATTTCAGGCAGAATGGATATAAAATTCGTATTTTTCTGATAAGCGGGCTATTTTCTATGAATTATTAAATTTTTCTGATTATTGTTTAAATGATAAAACATTTTGGAAAATTCTAGAATTGGTTGGTGAGAAATGTGCTTAATTGAATTTTCAAATGTGGTGGGTGGCAATAGTAGCAGGTAAAGCCACCAGGTAGCAGGTTAAGTCTGCTTCGGCGTGCTAACATTTTCCTATAAATAGAGGGCTAAGTTAGAATTGAAAATCACACCAGAAATAAGTTTTCTCTCTTTCTCTCTCTATATTATCGAGCGTATTCTTGTGAGTATTTTGATACTTTGAGTGTTGCTATACGGTGCAAGTTCCTTCAGCACTATATCCAGTATTCTAGTCATAAGTACTGTCTTTTTGAGGTAAGGGATATTATTTTCTTCATGAATGATATTATTTTCTTCAATATCATTATGCCGAAATATTGATCTGAATTTTTAATCAAATTTGGAACTTTTTGTGTCGGGATTATTATTCACGTATACGACACTATTCACGTATACGGTACTATTCACGAGTATTGTTCACAAAGTATGATTTTATTGTGGAATTTCTACCTTTTTGTGTCGGGGTTACTATTTATGTATACGGCACTATTCACGTATACGGCACTATTCACGAATACAACACTATTCACCGAAAAATTAAATTTTTTCTTTTTCTTCCAGATGTCTTTTATGGTTACTATCTTTGATTGTATCCATGTTTTGATCTTTATTTTTGAATTCTACTTCACAATTGGTTATTATGAAGTATTATTAATCTTGGATAAACTGTTATACGAATCCCTAATATGTGTCCTTCTGTCTCACTGAATTCGTTTTCTTTAAAATATTATTCATCATCCTCAGTCCTAAATGATGATATTACTGAATATCTTTGGCACAGAAGTAAAAGATGAATGATTACTCGATAAATATCTTTGGCCCGTAGTGCAAAGATGAACAGGTGTTGAGATGAACATGACCAACTGGTGATACAAATGAATATCTTTGGCTCGTAGTGCAAAGATGTATATTGATTGATGTTACAGGGATAAAATATTGATGATGGACTTTTAAATCTTAGAAGATAGTAGAACTCATTCTCTACTTGACTCTTCTAATCGATTTTTGTTTCTGCTGCAGTTGTTGATCTAAAACTTGTTGTCCATTATATTCTATCAAATTTTTCCCTGTTGAAGACTAAGGATAATTTATTGTATATTATCTTAGTCATAATGTTCTTTCTTGGGCTAGTTGAGCTCACCCTTTTCCTTTTGTTCCATTTTTTTCTTCTCAGGAGGTGAGAACATAGCAGGATCTAGTCGGGGTATGGAGTGATGGTTTAGAAAGATGTTTAGCAGTTCTCACTATTTTTGTAAAATAGTGTATCAATAAATGTAATGAAGACTCAATTGGGTGTGGATATTGTCTAGAAGATAATATTTGTATTTAAACTCACAGTATGTGTTGTCGTATTTTGCACGACAATTGTATTATTAAAGTTGTAGTTTGCTTTCTGTACCATGTATTTGGCGACTCAGAATGGGTGTGGTGTATACCTATTTTGGGGGCGTCACATTTGGTATCAAAGCTTAGGGATATGGTCTCTGTCGGAGATCGGGGAATAGAACTAGGAGGGGAGAGATGAGTAAATCCTTCACTAGTGTGTCCTATCTAAGCTTATTTGTTGGTCGGTCATAATATAGGGATATTATGTGATATGTTAATTTGTTTAATTAACCTTGTTTTATGGCGTATTTAAGAATGGTTCTTTGAAGCGTTAACAATGGAGTGTATAAGACTATGGAACAACCTTTAGTCACAAACCAGGAGAACGTGCAACAGGAAGGCAATATTCCTCCTGTAAACAACACTACCGAGAAAACGATGAATGATGGAATGTTTAGGAACTTTTTGCAATTCATGCAAAATCAGACGAGGGAGACTCGTGTACAAAATAAGGGTGGAAATGATGGCAACGCAAGGTCTGTCACAGCCAAGCAGTTCAAGGAGTTGGGACCACCAGATTTCTGTGGAAAGCCCGATCCGATTAAGGCGGAAACATGGGTCAAGCAAATTACCAAGATATTTGATGTCTTGGGATGCACGGAGGAACAAAAGGTTCCATTCGCCACCTTTATGTTCCGTGGAGAGGCAGATTACTGGTGGAAATCCGTGAAGCGTACCCAGCCAGCCGCACTCAACATGTCTTGGGAAAGATTTCAGAAACTATTCAATGACAAGTACTTTTCTAAAAGTATTCATCATATGAAGGAGGTAGAGTTTATTAGACTAGAACAGAACAACATGACGGTGTCTCAGTATGAGGCGAAGTTCGCGGAGTTATCCTGGTTTGCACCTCATTTGGTAGAGAATGAGGAACGAATTACGTGGATGTTTCTTAGAGGTCTAAAACCCAAGATTCGTCAATACCTTATCTCTCATAAATTTTAGACCTATTGACAACATCTAAATACAGATGTTAAATATACGAGTAGAATTGACTTTAATCAGTAATCAGGTCTGTATTTATGATGTTAAATATACGAGTAGAATTGACTTTAATCGATAATGTTAAAGCCGCTCAAGCTACAGACCTAGAGCTAATGAATATAAAGAAGAAGGTGCACATTCTAGAAGTAAGAGTCGATGAAGAGAAGAAAGCCCAAACCTTTGATTTATTTGAAATCCTCGATCGAGTTGGAACTGTGGCCTATAAACTCGTTTTCACGTATCGATGTTACGTAAATATATGGACGACCCGAATCATATTATTGCATTAGAACCAGACGATATAGCCGAAGATTTAACGTACGAGGATGTACCTGTCAAGAACTTGGATAGGAAAAGAGCATTTCCTACGCACAAATGTTATACCACAAGTTAAGGTTTTGTGGAGGAACCATGCTATTGAAGAAATGACCTGGGAGTTGGAATCGAAAATGAAAGCGAGGTACCCTCATCTGTTCAAAACACTAGGTACGTACATTAATTTCGAGGACGAAATTTCATAAGGAGGGGAGGTTGTAAGACCCCAGCTTTTTATAAATAATATTGAATTTTCCTCCAATTATTATTTTGAAATAATAAGGTGTTAAATTGATATAATATTTTGGTTATGGGTGAAATGTGCAAATTTTGCAAAATAAGAAAGTGGTTATAAAATATTACTTTTGTCGGGGAATATTCATTTGGTCGTGGAATATTCTTTTTGTCGGGAAATTCCGTACGACGGCGCAGTCATTTGTGGGACCCATAACGGAATAACTGTTGGATGAAGAAAATGACAAAGTATGAGTTTTTATAGTTAACGGCGTAATGGTTACCGTTAACACTGTTGGAATACCTGGTGGTTAAAATACTGAATGTCTGGCGTGGTTGCAAGAAAGCACTTTACGGTATTGCATAGTATTTTTGAATTATTGATTCTTACGTGAGAAGGCTCAACTAAATAATTGTTACAGTAGTTAGAATTGAAAATCACACTAGAAACAAGTTTTCTCTATTTCTCTCTCCATATTATTGAACATATTTCGTGAGTATTTTGATACTTTGAGTGTTGATATATGGTACAAGTTTCCTTTGGCTTTATATCCGGTATTCCAGTCAAAAGTACCGTTATTTTGAGGTAAGGGATGTTATTTTCTTCATATATGATATTATTTCTTCAATATCATTATGCCTTGGATAAACTGTTATACGAATCCCTAATATGTGTCCTTCTGTCTCACTGGATTCATTTTCTTTAAAATATTTTTCATCATCCTCAGTCCTAAATGATGATATTACTGAATATCTTTGGCCTGTAGTGCAAAGATGAATGATTACCTGATGAATATCTTTGGCCCGTAGTGCAAAGATGAACAGGTGTTGAGATGAACATGACCAACTGGTGAAACAAATGAATATCTTTGGCCCGTAGTGCAAAGATGTATATTGATTGATGTTACAGGGATAAAATATTGATGATGGACTTTTAAATCTTAGAAGATAGTAGAACTCATTCTCTACTTAACTCTTCTAATGGATTGTTGAATCCGATGCAGTTGTTGATCTAAAACTTGTTGTCGATTATATTCTATCAAATTTTTCCCTGTTGAAGACTAGGGATAATTTATTGTATATTATCTTAGTCATAATGTTCTTTACTGGGCTAGTTGAGCTCACCATTTTCCTTTTTGTTCCATTTTTCTTCTCAGGAGGTGAGAACATAGTAGGATCTAGTCAGGGTATGAAGTGATGGTTCTAGAAAGATATTTGGCAGTCCTCACTATTTTTGTAAAATAGTGTATCAATAAATGTAATGAGGACTCAATTGGGTGTGGATATTGTCTAGAAGACAATATTTGTATTTAAACTCACAGTATGTGTTGTCGTATTTTGCACGACAATTGTATTATTAAAGTTGTAGTTTGCTTTCTGTACCATGTATTTGGCGACTCAGAATGGGTGTGGTGTATACCTATTTTGGGGGCGTCATAATTATGACCAGGGATTATTTGGTATAATCATAACCATAATGGAAAACACAAATATCCTTAGCCTATAGTGCATGGATAATTCATGGTTGTGATACTATTAAGCTAAGTCTCAGCCTTATTGGGTTTACAGTTGTATATCTTTGGCCTGTAGTGCAAAGATGAACTGTTAATTATTGGTTATACAGATGATATCAAAGCCATAGAAAAGAGCCCCGAGCCTTTTGCTGGTGACTTCCAAGTCTTGGGATGCATCAAAGCCAGACTTTCCGTAGGGGACGCCGTGAGTAACGGTGGCAAGTTGATAGGTATCATTGTGAGGTGCTATCCAGGTTAAGGGATAGATGTCACAGTTGGTATAACCATGATTTTTGATGTTTCAGGTAAAGATAGGTGATGTAAATTATCTTATTCCTGGGTGCGAAAAGGAATTGAGAATCATGATTATGATTATGAGTTATTCATATGATTGTGGATGCGAATTGTTGATTGATGTTATATGGATATAGTAGTCATTTGGAGATATTAGTCTAGAACTAGGAGGGAAGAGACAAGTAATATATTTCGCTAGGGTGTGACTTACCTAAGCCGAAGTTTTTACTTGATAAGTTGACAATTTGTGATATGTCAATTAACCTTTGTTTTGAAGGTATATTTTAGAAATGATATCTAAAATATAGGAGATGAACAATATGATACAGAGGATATAACCGGGAAGGTACAATCCGAAAAGAAAGCAAGGTATTCTCATCTCTTCAAACTATCAGGTACGTACGTAAATTTCGAGGGCGAAATTCCATAAGGAGGGGAGATTGTGAGAACCCATATTTTATGAATAAATATTTAATTTTCTCAAAATATTTTTTTAAATATTATGGTGTGAAATTGATATAATGTTATAGTTGTGGGTAGTATTCAAAAATTTTGCAAAGTACGCAAGTTGTTTTATAATATTCAATTGGTCAGGGAATATTTGTTTTAACTGGGAATATTTTTTTTGTCGGGGAATAATCGTACGTCGGTACAATCATTGATGGACCCCACAACGAAAGTATTGTCGTAGTAAAGAAAATGACAAAATTATCTTTTATAAAAATAACTGGCGGAGGTTTTACTGATTATCATTGTTGAACTACTCGGTAGTAAAAGTCTGAAGAATACACGTTGTTGCATAGTAGCACCAGTATTGATTATTGATGCACACGTAAGAAGTCACTCAGTTATACTCAATTATTATTACGAAGAATCTTTGATCATATCTCTCATATTATTGATTCGATTATTGTCACAGTATCATTTGCATAATATGATATATTATTAGATCAATAATTAAGATGACAAAGTTATTCATATTATTAAATTGCAATATTTATAATGTCTAGAAGTTCTGTCAAGGAGAGTTTGGTCACCTAATTGTGCGCTAATAGGGAGAAATCCTTATTGGAAAGCCCCCTCTTTCCTGGGAACGACCTGGTTGATAAATATTATGAGTTATAATATTAATGATGAATGTTGTTCAGAGTTGAATTTGGAGACGCGGACGTGATATTTGAGTACGGAACGTCGAAATTAGTAAAAATAGTCTATAAACACAAAATTTTTTGGAATTCACTATTTGGTCAAAAAGTCAACAGTTGACTTTTTCAGGAAAAGTAAAACTTTGAAATTTCAAAATTTATATTTTTGATAAAAATAGTTTCATTATTTTGGAATTGTTTGTGTTAGTGAAAATCGACATTTATTTCGATAAAAATTGATGTTTGGAGGTTATATTGATCAATCGGGTATTTAACCGGATAAATGAGCAATTGATTGCTATTATTTCACATGATTATAATTATTTGTTCACATGTTATACTATTGATTCACATTTTTGTTACTATTAGGGGAGTTAGTGCAAGATTGATAATACTTGCATGACTAAGTTAAAAATGGAGGTATAGATGGAGGTACTATACTGTAATTCGTATTTTCACATGTCTAGAATTATTTGCTCACATGATTTACTATTAAATCACATGATTTACTATTAGGGGAGTTGGTGCAAGTTTGATAATACTTGGATGGCTGAATTAAAAATGAAAGAAAAGTTGGAGGTATTGTACTGTAATTTTTCGAGCCCCAAAACGTGCAATTATCGAAACAATATTTTTCTATAAATAGAAGCTCATTCTACTTTATTTCTCACCAATTCACTAAAGCTCTAGAGCATTTATTATAGAGAAAAGCTATAGAGAGAAAATTTATAGAGAAGAAGAAGAAGAGAAGTCTACTACCTCACTACTCCTTTACCCAGTTTCTTTCAAAGCTAAGGGGTGTTATTCTTTCTTATTCATGAAGAGAACTTCTGTTATTCCATTCTTTATTATTCTGTTGGAATAACCTGTAAAAGTGGCATACCCTATACATAACCTGTATACGCGGCATACCCTATACTTGGTAAAATCTTTATGTTATTCTGTTGGAATAACCTGTATGCGTGGTTTACCCTATACTTGGTGGAATGACCTGTATATGCGGTTAACCCAATACTTGGTGATCTTCTTTTGTTATTCCATTCTATATTATTATGTTTAAATAACCTGTTTATGCAAAGTACCGCATACATGGTGAAATTTTTCTATTATTTCATTCTTTATTACTATGTCGGAATATCCTGTCGGTGTGAATTTCACCTGACCTGGTTCCATTTATTATTCTGTTAGAATAACCTGTATACGCGGATTATCGTATACTTGGTGATGTCTGTTGTTATTCCATTCTTTAATAATCTGTTGGAATATCCTGTCTGTGTATTTTACACCGGACCTGGTTCCGTCTTTATTATTCCACATTTATTATTCTGTCGGAATATCTTGTCGGTGTGAATTTCACCTGACCTGGTTCCATATTTATTATTCTGCTTTTATTATTCTATTGGGAATAACCTGTTTGTACGGTCTCTATCGCATGCATGGTGAATCATTCTGTTATTCCATTCTTTATTATTCTGTTGGAATAACCTGTATATGTGGATTGCCACATGCATGGTGAATGATCCTTTGTATTCATTCCTTATTAAATTGTGGAAATGATCTGTATACGTGGATTACCGCATGGCGGGTGAAAATCCATTTGCAGTTTCATATATTCTTTATTATACTCAGTTGGTTAAAGTTTTAACTTCTATACTCCATGAAATTAGTGGAATATCCTTGATATTTGTGCTTCATCCAGTATCTTTTCATGGAAACATTCTTCTGAGCATTCTTCAATTTTACTCTACAAAGAAGTATTATGTTGACAATTTGGACATTATCGAGTTCAGGATAAAATAACTTATAAACCTTTAAAATTTATTCTTGAACTTGTTTTATTGAATTATATGTCATTGTCATGATGATTTATGTTGGTTATTATGTGAAAACATGAAAGTTTCTTAGAAATCACAAAGGGTTGAAAAATCAGATTTTGGTAAAAACGGAACATGAAATTCAATTGACCATATCTCCTGGTATATTTTGAATTTTTGAGTGAGGTCAAGTCCCAGAGTTAGATCTATGAGTTACCTAACTAATTCAAGTGGAATCACTGGAAAAGGTGTTGTAGATTTTCGTGTGGACTGATTTTAGCAAAGCATGAAAAACTACAAAATATGAAAAAGGCTGCTGCCACGTTTTTGTAAGGGCGTTTTCAGCCACTTAATTTATGAGAAAAATTCTGGCATTTTGGGAAATGAAAGTATATGGTATAAAAAATATCGTGTCCAAAAATGAGCTCATTCCGACTTAAAATGAGCGAGTTATGACCATTTCAATATTTAGGTTTTTCTGACGAAAAACGCTATAACCGGAGTTCTACAACTCCGATGACCATGAAATTTAAACTGGAGGCTCAAATTAACATGTGTAAGGTCCTGCCAAGATTTGGGAATTTTTGGAGTTAAAATTGAGGTAGCTAATTTCTTAAGGAATTAATAAGAAATTAATTTTTAAAAAATAGTAAATGAATTTTAAAAATTCCGAGAAAAATATAAGTTCATTATGGGACTATATTCTACTAAATTCCAGAAAAGAAATATTTTTGGGACTGATTTGGTATTTTTCATAAAAATACTTTAGTTACGAATATATGAGTTAAATATGTTATGTGAAGTAACAAATTTGGAAAAATAGGATTTTATGACTTGAAAATCCTTATATGCATATTGTTGATGAGGAATTTGATCATTGGTGATGAAATCTTATGAGTATGGCATTCTTGAATGATTAAATGCATTAATTAGTAAAGTGTAAACAATTAAAATAAATTGTTTATAAGTTTAAGAAGTGATTAAAACATTGTTATGATATTAACAATATTAGATTATGAACTTATTATGTGATTGATAATATTTGGATAAATTTAAAGTCTTTAATATTTATCCTTGTTTTTAGTTGATTAGTGTTTATATCATTTTCATCATCCTCATACTTATATGGTGATAAAAGTTATCTTTGGCTTACGTGCGAAGATGGACTGTTGATTATTGAATTGTATATCTTTGGCTTACGTGCGAAGATGGACTGTTGATTATTGAATTGTATATCTTTGGCTTACGTGCAAAGATGGATTGTTGATTATTGGTTTTATTGTTGTATATCTTTGGCTTACGTGCAGAGATGGACTGGGTATGGTTTTGATCAGGGATTATTCGATATAAGTCATGACCATTGATGATTTAATGAATATCCTTGGCTCAGAAAGGTGGATGATTCGATGATGTGGTTCATTTCTGTGGGTAAAACATTATTGGTGGACTTTTAACATGGAGAAGATAATAGACCTGATGGTCTATTTGACTCTTTTAATGGATTGCTCGTTCCGCTGCAATTATGGTTGAAAAGTTTTATCATCCACCATATGTTCTAAATCTCTGAGTTATTATTAATGAGAACTATTGATAATGTAATTATCTTTAGTCATGATATTCTTTACTGCGCTAGTTATGCTCACCCTTTTGCTTCACAATTCCTTTCAGGTAATAAAAGTGTAGCTGGGTCGAGCGGGGACAATAAGGAAAGAGTGAGATGGTCCGAGACTGTTAAAGTTTCTCAATACATTATAACACGGCATGACATGCAATATATAATTGCATTGAGGACCTAAGATGTGTGTGTCGTATATTATACGTCACGTAATATTTAATTTTGGTGAACTATAATAGGGTGAAGTGAACCCAACTTTGGAAGGGTGTTTTGCCACTATCATACAAGATGTCTAATGACATACAAACTCGTGTTATCATAAGACAGGGTTGTGCACATCCACTTGCTGAGTATATCTACGAGCACTACCTATATGATCTTGGAGTTTATTTGAAACATAATTTCCACTTGGAGACAGTGGAGATAGTTATATGCCAAAAGAGGACTCACCATTAGAAAGAAAATGATAGTAATCTTCTCGTGTTTTTTTGGGGTCTATCAATCAACCAAGGATAATTCTGTGGACATATGATATCTACCATAACCTAGACGCATGGCCTCCCATGTACGAAGGTTTCATTGAGCACTTCCCAAAGATTTTAATTCCAAAAATAGTTTTTGACTATACTTTTATGTAAAGTACCATTGTAAGGTTGTGGTCGAGGCACCATGAGAGTTACATACACTGTATTAAAACTCATAGTTAACTGTGGTCGTATTCTACTCGACAGTTCAACAGTTGTATATTTAAATTTGTATTTGTATTATGTACCATGTATTTGGCGACTAAAGATGGGTGATGAATACCTAATTTTGGGGGCGTCACACAACGCCTCACTACCACCTTCGGCAAATATTGCCTTCTCTAAAACGGTTCCAAAAGAAGTACTTTGGAATATCGATATACGGTTATAGAGCTAGGGTTTCAAGCCCTGCTCGAACCGTCGTGCCTTCCTCACCTCGGTATCCACTTGGTGTGGAGCGAACCTCGCCAGTTCATTGAACTTGGCAGCATATTAGGGAAACATCATGTCCCGTTGTTTCAACTCCAGAAACCGCATGTCCATCCATCCCTGCATGCTTGTGGGAAAGTAGTTCTCGAAGAATATCTCCTTGAACCTATCCCACGTCGAATTCGTTATCCCAACCCTAGCCTGATTAGTTTCCCACCAGAAGTTGGCCTCTCCCTTCATCATATAGGTCGCAAAGGTAACCTTTTGGGCCTCATCGACATTTGCAATTACAAATGCCTTTTCTATCTCCTTAACCCACGTTTGGGCTTCGATAGGGTCCGTAGTTCCTTTGAACTCTAGCGGACCCACACTCTTGAAATCCTTAAAGGTAGTAGCTCGTGATACTCCTGGATTTACGGGAATATTAGCTCCTGTTCTATTAAAGGCAGCTGTTAATAAATTTACAAACTCCTGCATTGGGTTAACCGGACCTCCCTTCGGTTGATTTACATTCGCACCTTGATTACGTTGCACTCTTCTCGGTGGCATTTTGCTGATACAATAAACACATTACGTTATTATTTCTTTTTTTATTAGTTATCATTAATATTAAATAATAACATCAACATCCATAACATATTGCTTTCCATAAAAAGGACTTATATTCATTTTTCGTAGTATAATACTACATCGGTTACATACTCAGCCTAAGCTGATTACATTACTTTCCCGCTATCACTTTCCAAAAATTGGGATTTATAAAAGACTACCCTTTACTATACAAAAAGGGCTTTACGTCACTACTACTTACAAAAATATTTTCATACTACCTTAAATACCACTAATCTACATCTGCCTCAAGGCATTCTCGAAATCTGCCTTGGCAAGACTGGCAATGATATCAAGGCTAATAGTATGCCGTGTTTGCCCCACCTCCACCGGATATCCGACTTTACTCTTTGAAAATCCGTATGAGAACTCCTATGGATATAGGACATCCTCCCTATCTTCTGCACCTTAGTCTTTAGCTCCTCTTTGAGCTCAAAGACCTCGTGCTTTAAATCATGGACTTTGTCCTTAGCCAAAATCCTCTCGTCATGTTCCTGCTTGCACATAGACTCGAGATCAGTCTTGTCCTCTCTAAACATTTGGAGCTCTGCCTTTAACTCCTTAATCTCCTGATAGTAATGGATATTTCTATCCAACACTGACATGAAAAGAGACATCATCGACCCCCCAGGATCTATCTCGGCTGCTACAGCCACTGGGTTAAAAGAAACTATCTCTACCTCCTCCTCCAACATCCTGTCAAATACTGACATGAAATCAGCTTCCTCTGAGTCTCCAGACTCGATAATCACTACGTCTGGCTCTGCTGCTAAAGGGTTCGGTATAACCTCTACTTGGTTCACCGACTCTTCACTAATGGCCTGGCCATCTACGAACATCTCATTTACTCCTGACATCTACACAAAACAATTAAGTTGATTAGTACACGTCAGTAGAATAATAAAAACACATAACATAATCATAATGCATTTTTATAAGGTTATTTTCTTCTTGTACTTCTTTGACTCTTCTTAAGGTTATGACTTAAGGTTTTTTAATTCCCCCCTTAAGTTTTATAACCTAATGCTTTGATACAAACCTGTGACGCCCCCAAATCCGGGTCTCTTCCAACCCGACAAATGGTGCTACACGGTACTACCATTTATTCATTCATTCCATTGAATAGTCTCAAAAGGACTAATATAACTTATATATATTCGAAATAATATTACATTCCCCAGGTTTTTTGTAACCCTTTTCACTTGTTCTTGTCATAATATCAATATATTACAAATAGTCATCCTATACTATTACATAAGTATGCTATGGGTTCGTCTTCGCCTTGCCTTTATCCTCTTAGGAGCCTTGATTGCCTTTCGATTTTAGTTATGTTCATATGGTTCAAGCAAGAGTGAGCATAACTAGCTCAGCAAGTACTACAATTCTAATAAACAACATGCTTGAATCATAGAACTCATATATCTTCAATAACTGAACAATAGTTACGAAGTACTATCGATAATTCAAAATAGCACTTCTTTTCCTTCAAAACGTTTTACACAACCATACTCAGTGGAATAACAATTATGGCTCAAGTATATGAGCATTCATAAGTTCTTTTGAAAAGGACAACCTGACACTAAGTCCGTAAGTTCGACATAGCTTACGAGCACTTCTGAGTGATCAGCTCATAGTACTCTATGTTGATCAACACTACATTCATTAAACGTGTATACGTTTAAGTTGTGGCAACCTCACGACCTCACGTGCCTCGTTAAACGACAAAAACATTTTAGTATACTTGGTCTTCGATTGAAAACCATACCAATATAACTCGGTAAACATTAATCATAACAGAATCATAAAATAAGTCTAGCCGAAAGAATTGGCTTCAGACTTCATCATTCAAGACTTCATGCGAAAGGTTACATGAATTACAATGCTTGTACAGACTAAACTGAAACAAGGGTTAGAATACTTGCCTTTGGCATCTGATTACTGATTAATATCCGTACAATACTTTAAGTCTTTATAATTCTAAAATACATAATCACGTACCACATTAAGTCATACACAATCAAGTATGATTATTATTATATCTTACCCTTCATCTCAATGTAATTCCTAACTTAGATTCGTTATTTAGGGTTTCCAGCTTTCGTTATGTCATTCTCATTCTGCTAATCTTTGATTGATTATTAACTCTTAATCAACATGCATTAGTGTCTTACAAGTACCTTACAATGTCTTAACCATGTTATGATTACATCTTAAATCATTACTAACAAGTTCCCTTTCCTTCTATACTTGAAGTCATTCTTCACTATCATTTTTTTGGCTCAGGCTTGTGGCCAAGTATTATGTGACACGCTACCAGTATACACGAAAGTTAGCGATGCACCAGCCTCCTACCTCACTACTAAGATTATTTATTCTAGGCTTAGAGTCAGCCATGGTGAGACTCGTGCCTTAGAAAATTTTGTAGTTTTTGACATTTTTATGAACTTCCCGGATGCATAACTTCTTCGTTTTAAGTCCGAATTGGTCCGTTCAAAAGCCTACGGTTCACAAATTTCATAATCTACGCGTTCATGCAATAATTTTATCTATTTGATTTCGTTTGCTCAAAATTTACCTAAGAGTTCATTTTTAACAAAAACGATAAACGTTCGTGAACGTTCAACGCTCGTTTCTTCGTTTCAAGTCGGAATCCGGTCATTTTTGAGTCCGCAACTCTATAATGACTAAAATGACTTGTCTCCATTAAAAACCAACGTTTCCGAATTCGAACACAAAATACGACTTCCATTCCGAGAATTTCACGAATTCGACGTTAATCGTCCAATCGTTTGAAGTCCGTCGAATCTTTAATACTAAGCATTTTAAATGGATTTTAACCAATCATATGATCATTACAAGTTATTTACTACACCAACTTATAATCAAAGTAGGTTTTGACTTATTCTTATAAGTCATTAACTTATTTAGCTTATGAACTAAAAATCTTCATGTTCATGACTTATTAGTAACTTAAGTCCTTCAATCAAATTTTTCATGCTATATTCAACATACTAAATGTCATATGACAACATATGATAGGTTCTTCATGGTTCTAGCAACTTATTAATGTTCAAGTTGCTTATCCAAAATATTCGGCTTAAGATCATATCTTATTAACTTATTACTTGATCTTAACATACAATCACACTTCCCTTATCACCCTACAATGATAGAGATGAAGATGAATAAACATGAGTCTTACCCTAGAAACACTTGTGCTTTTCTTCCTTGAAGGTTTATCCAAAATATGATTGACTTATTCTTGACTTATGTGTTTATTGGCTCTACCAAATAAGTTGCTTATACTTGAGAGAAGTTTGGATGAAATGAAATAAACAACAATTGAATTGTGAATCTTGGTATTTATAGGCTTGGCAAAGTGGGGGTACTCTACTCATTTAGGCCTTCCACCTCCTTAATCCCACCTCCTCAATTAATCTAATCAATTCCACCTCCTTACTATTCATTTGTGTGCTCATCACTTCTCTTGATCACCACACAAAGTTCTTGGGCATCACACTTCTTGTTTGCCCATCACACTTACCCATTACCCACTTGGTTTGACCCATGGGTCATGGTTTCACATTGGGCTTGGATAATTAATCTAATTACTTTCCTAATGGGCTTATGTTACAATTGGTTTTGACTCATGATAAATCAAACACTTGGGCTTGATTGATACGTACATTGGACTTCTACCAATAACTAGCAATTCCTACAAGTCCATTAACTTAATCTTAACAACTTAATCATATATACATTACGTATAATTCTCGTATGCTATCTCGCATATTAATCGTTAGAGTTGTAAATCCTTTGCTCTTTTTCCTTCTCTCTTCCAGTTCTCCCCCTCTACTTTCTTTTACAGGGGCGGAGAATACCATTCTATCAATAACAAGAAAAGTAGCAATTCCGTTTCAAATGGTTTGAGCTTGGAAGCAACTTCTTATTCATCGATAAGCGAGAACAGATCGCTATGGTCGCTTCACTTTATCTATTCTATTATGGCCAGCTTGGAGACATCAGAGGAAGACTATACGTTATTTCATTCTTCATTCATAATAGTACAATACGTAGTATTATACTTACATTCTTTATTTCATATAATGTCTACACATTATACTATCACAATTCCTTCTTTTAACGTTTAATAACTTAACGTTCCCAAATTAGGTCCACATGCGAAATATCACGTTTTCCATTCTTAGATTATTATTACATAATCGATATTACTTTGATATAATAACATTACGTATTTCTCAAAAATTCAAAAATAATTCCCGAGCAGAAATCGATGAATAGTGTTTTTCGGAAAATTTCTCGGAAATCTTTTATTTTCGTTTTAGAAATTCAAACACTTTAATTCTCCCACGTAGTTAAAATACTACGACGTTCCGACGTTTCTAGGTTATAGAACGACATTCATCTTATCAACACGTAATAATAATAAATAATATTATTTTATTCATTATTAAAAGTAATTACAAAATGTTCGATTTTCAGGGCGTTACATTACAGCACCCAGGAGGCAAAAGTGAAACAAAAAAATTAATTAATCAACAATTAATGAATTTCACCAAACCCTAACAACGAAATTTTAATCCACCACAGCCTGTTTCCCAAATTAAGCACGAACCCACCCTCAGATATTAGAATCTAATAAAACCCAGAATCTAGAATGAACCAATAATTTTAATTTAATAAAAACAAAAGATGAAACTGCACCATAGCCATACTCATGAACTACAACAAAGATGAAACCCTAATCCCCAAAACCAACCTGCAAGGTGTCTGATACCCATAATGAGAAAAGAAGAAGAAAAGAAGCACAAAAATCGGCAGCGTATGCGACAGAGATTAGAGATCCCAAAATTCGCGGCGTCGGAAATAAAAAACTCAGGTGCTCAATAAATAATAAATAATATATTTAATACTATCGTTTAAATAATTTATGATTTTCATAATTGTATAGGTTAATTTATATTAATTTAAAATTTATCTCAAATTATTATTAGAAGGTAATGTTGGTCATATTTTTTGAAACAGGAAAAATATTAATTATGAAATTTATTTATATAAAAAAATTATGTAATTTGTTAAGGAGGCTGGTTCTCCAATCTGGATTTGGTCCGTCAGATATAATGACAATTTTTGAGATATACGATGGTATGAGCAAGTAAATCATAGCATGGATCTACTATTTGACGATTTATATCGTCGCCATATCTTTAAAACCCGTCTTCGTAGCTGGTCCATCAACGGATCAGTCTATCGGATATTCTCTCCAATTTGCTAAGATGGAATATAAAAATAATAAAGATAGAATATGAAAAATAAAGTAAACAACAAAATGGTCAATGTATTGAGATTTGAGACTCTAATCTTAAATTATTGGTAGTGTTTTTAATGAGAAATTGATGATTAAAAGCTACACAAATTTGAATTTTCTTTCAAGTTCCAGAGACAACTATTCTAGATAAGGGATAATGTCCAAAAATACTCCTGATGTTTACACGGATGTCTCACTTCCACCCTAAATTAATTTTTTTTTCCAAAAGTACCCTTAACGTTATAAAACACAGCTCAACTATGCCCCTCCCCATTAACAAACATGCCAGATAGACAAACAGACGTTAAAAGCAACTGACGTGGCAAAAATAAAATTAAAAAAAAATCAAACTCATTCTCTCCTTGAATACTTACTCTATCTATCTAACCACTAACCACACCCCGTTCTCTCTTTAAACCCTCTCTTCAACCCTCATCATAGTCACCCCTTTGAATCCTAATTACACAAGCCCTTATATGAAATTATTGAATTTAGCAGCAGGTAAATATGCCAAAAAGTCTCATAAATCTATCTTGAAAAGGCCTAACCTAGCTCATTTCTTTAACTGGATCTTTTTGAAAGGATTTCTAATCTCCTTTTTAATGTTAAATGTTAATTATAAATATTTAAAGGCTTAAATATGAATCAGTACCCTAAACTATAGGGCATATTCCACTTCGGTGATCCACCTTTAAATTTTGTCATTTAGGTGATTAAACTATCAATTTTTCCAATTACACCAAATTGAACACGCCACGTCAGAAATTGCTGACATGGCTAATTGAAGTGGGCTTTTAACAAGCTTACGTGGCAAAAAAATAATTTAATATTCATTACATAATCAAATCATTTTATCAGCATGGGCAAATTTGTCAAGGTCTTAAAAGCCCTAATTAAAATAAAAGAAACCCGTGACGCCCCCAAAATAGGTATACATCACCCATCTTGAGTCGCAAAATACATGGTACATAAATCAAATATAATATAATTATACAACTGTCGTGTAAAATACGACAAAATATAAATTGAGAGTTTAAACAAGAATATTGCCTTCTAGACAATATCCATTCTCAATGGAGTCCTCATAGACAGTATACAAACTCAAATTCAAAGACTCATTACATTTATTATCACAACCTGCTTAATGAATAGTGAGGACTACTAATACTATCATCCGGACCATCACTCCGTCCCCGACTAGTCCCTCGCCACGTTCTCATTTCACGAAGAGAACGGTGAAAGAAAGGGTGAGCTCAACTAGCCCGAAGAAGAAATATTATGACTAAGATAATGCGGGATAAATTATCATTAGCCTTCAACAATGTTAAACCGATAAAATACAATAGACAACAAGTTTAATCGCAAATGAAATAAGCGATCCATTAAAAGAGTCAGTAGAGAATAAAATCTACTATCTTTTATGATTTAAAAAGTTTTTCATCACTTTTATCATTTGGGACTCGATTTTAATAAATAATCCACATCATCCCCGCACTACTGGCCAAGGATATTCATTAGTATCACGACCACAAATTATCCATGCACTCACGGCCAAGGATATTCGTGTATTCATCAATGGTCATGATCATGCCAACAATCTGTCCATCAATGCACTACAGGCTAATGAGGACTTTTATCACATCATTTGTAACATTACGGGCCATGATTATACCGAATAATTCCCGGTCATAATCATACCAAATCCATCTATGCACTATAGGCCATGACATACTTGTCATAATTATACTTAGAATAATCCACGATATAAGAATTCAATAAAACAAGTTCAAGAATTAATTTGTCCCTGGAAACCAATAACGCCAAAATTGTCAACATGATACTTTTTGTAAAGTAAAATTTAAGAATGCTCAGAAGAATACTTCCATGAAATGATCTATGGATGAAGCGCAAATATCAAGGATATTCCACTAATTTCATGGAGTATAGAAGTCAAAACTTTAACCAACCTGAGTATAATAAAGAATGGAATAACAATGTAAATCACCATGTATGCGGTACTTCACATGTATAAAGTTATTCCAAATGTAATAATAAATACGTAAATAATAAATAATGGAACCGAAGTCGTAAAATTATTAACCAGGATATTAAACGAGAATATTAAATGCGGAATAATAAATAATGGAACCGAAGTCGTGAAATTCACACCAACAAGATATTAAACGTAATAATAAAGAACGGAATAATAAAAGAATTTCACCAAGTATGCGGATTGCAGATAAACAAAGTTATTCCAACATAATAATAAAGAATGGAATAACAGAAGAAGATCACCAAGTATTGAGTAAACCGCATATACAGGTCATTCCACCAAGTATAGGGTAAACAGCGCATACAGGTTATTCCAACATAATAATAAAGAATGGAATAACATAAGGATTTCACCAAGTATATGGTATGCCGCGTATACAGGTTATTCTAACAGAATAAATAAGAAAGAATAACACCCCTTACCGTAAACGAAACTGGATATAGAAGTAGTGAAGTAGCAGAATACTCTTCTTCTTTCTCTCTCTAGAGTTTCAGTGAATTCGTAAGAAATAATGAAGGAATGAGCTTCTATTTATAAAAAAACTGAGAGTGGCTCTTGGTCTTAACGAAGGGTCAAAATGACTCTTGGTAATATTGAAGAGACAACTACTATTTGCGAATGGGTAACACTTGGAACACCGAAGAGGCAAATAACTCTTGGTAATATTGAAGGGACAACTACTATTTACGAAGGGGCAATTAACTCTTGGTAATATTGAAGGGACAAGTTACTATTAAGACTTTAAATCAACGATCCATATTGATTTACTATTATAATTTCAACCAACGGTCAGAAATTAGCACATTTCCTCATGGAATAATATTGTACCCAAATACCCGAATGCACAATAATAAAGTGAATAGTAACCGGGTGAATAGTAACTCATGAATAGTAACTCGTGAATAGTAACTCATGAATAGTAACTTATGAATAGTAACTCGTGAATAGTAACTCATGAATAGTAACTTATGAATAGTAACTCGATTGAACAATATAACCTCCAGACATCAATTATCACAAATAATCCTAACACGATGAAACTATCAAATTCATCTTTAATCAACACGAACATATCCATCATTAATATCATAACTCATAATATTTAACAACCAGGTTGTTCCCAGGAAAGAGGGGGCTTTCTAATAAGGATTTCTCCCTATTGGCGCCCAATTAGGTGACCAAACCTCTCCTTGACAGAATTTCTAGACATTGTAAATATTGCAATTTAATAATATGAATAACTTTGTCATCTCAATTATTGATTTAATAATATAACATATAATTTAGATGCTACTGTAACAATAATCGAATCAATAATATGAGAGATATGATGCAGCAATTACTATAGCAATAATTGAGTATAACTGAGTGACTTATTACGTAAGCATCAATAATCAATATCGTGTGCTACTATGCAACCACATGTATTACTGTACTTTTACTATCGAGTAGTTCAACAATATTAACGGTAAAACTTCCGTCGTTATTTTATAAAAAGATAATTATGTCATTTTCTAAATATAACAATACTTCCATCGTGGGATCCACCAATGATTGTGCCGTCGTACGGATATTCCCAACAAAAAGAATATTTCCCGACCAATCGAATATTTTATAACAACTTGCATACTTAGTAAAATTTATAAATATTACCCACAACTATAACATTATATCAAATTCATTCCATAATATTCAAAAATGATATTTATAGAAAAATCATCTTTATAAAAAAAAAAGTTGGGATCTTACAACCTCCCCTTCTTATGAAATTTTGCCTTCGAAATTAGGGTATGTACCAGGTATGTCGAAGAGGTAAGGATATCTTGATTTCATTTCAGAATCTAACTCCCAGGTCATTTCTTCAACATCGTGGTTTGTGACGCCCCCAAAATAGGTATACATCACCCATCTTGAGTCGCCAAATACATGGTACAAAATTCAAATACAAACTAATAATACAGCAGTCGTGTAAAATACGACAAAACATATGCTGTGAGTTTAAATACAAATTTTGTCTTCTAGAAAATATCCACTCTCAGAATAAGTCCTCATTATATTTATTGTCACACTATTTAATAGAATAGTGAAGACTACTAGCTAATACTATCATCTGGACCATCACTCCGTTCCCCGACTAGTCCCTGCTACGTTCTCATTTCCTGAAGAGAACAATGAAAGAAAGGGTGAGCTCAACTAGCCTAGTAAGAAATATTATGACTAAGATAATGCAGAATAAATTATCGTTAATCTTCAACAATGTTAAACTGATAAAATACAATAGACATCAAGTTTAACTGCAGCGGAACAAGCAATCTATTTAAAGAGTCGAGTAGAGAATAAAATCTACTATCTTTTATGATTTAAAAAGTTTTTCATCACATTTATCGCTGAGACTCAGCTCAATAAATAATCCACATCATTAAATCATCCCTACACTACAGGCCAAGGATATTCTTTAGTATCACGACCACGAATTATCCATGCACTACGGGCCAAAGATAATCGTGTTTTCATCAACATCCCGATCATGCCATAAAACAATTCATCTTTGCTCCCTCGTCAAGAGAATCCATAGCCATAATCATACCAAAAGCGCCCATCAATGCACTACGGGCCAATGAGGACTTTTACCACACAGATTTGTAACATTACTACCATGATTATACCGAATAATCCTCGGTCATAATCATACCAAGTCCATCTATGCACCACTCTGTGCCACATGATGACTTTCAACATAATATAAACATGAGGATGATGACAATGACATACTAATTCAATAAAACAAGATCAAGAATTAATTTATCCAAGAACCAATAATGTCCAAATTGTCAACATGATATTGCTTTGTAGAGTAAAATTCAAGAATGCTCGGAAGAATATTTCCATGAAAAAGATATCGGATGAAGCTTGAAATATCAAGGATATTCTACTAATTTCATGGAGTATAAGTCAAAACTTTAACCAACCGAGTATAATAAAGAATGGAATAACAAAAGAAATCACCATGCATGTGGTACTTGCAGATGTAGATAAAAGTTATTCTAATGTAATAATAAAGCGGAACCAGTGGGTGTAAAACACATGCATGTAATATTCCAACAAAATATAATAATAAAGACGGAACCAGTCCTGTAAAACACATAGATGTGATATTCCAATGTAATAATAAATGCGAATAATAAATATGGAACGGTGTCGTGAAATTCATAATCGACAGGATATTCTACGTAATAATAAAGAACGGAATAATAAAAGAATTTCACCAAGTATAGGGTGAATCAGCGTATACAAAGTTATGTATAGGGTATGCCTCGATATGAGTTATTCCAATGTAATAATAAAGAATGGAATAACATAAGGATTTCACCAAGTATAGGGTAAGCCACGATATAAAAGTTATTCTAACGAGTAATAATAAGAAATGGAATAACAACAGTTCTCTTCATGAATAAGAAAGAATAACACCCCTTCACCGTAAAAAGCTGAATATAAGAGTAGGAAGTAGCGAGAATACTTTTCTATAGTTTTCTATAATTTCTCTATCGGAGTTTCAATTGAATTGTAAGAACATAATGAAGGAATGAGCTTCTATTTATAGAAAAATGGAATGCATAGTAACTAACTTATGAGCGGTCCGATTGATTTACTTTAATCGACGGTCCATAATTAAAGCAAAATCTTTTAAATAAAATATAATATATTCTATTTTATATAAAAAGATTTTTTACTATGCAAACACTATCGCAGCACTTATGCAAAACACTACGCAACACTATGCATAATAAAATATAATATAATTTAATTATTATCTAATAAAACAAATAACTTTATAAAAGTATTCTGTTTTATATAAAAAGATGTTTCTGTTTTATTATGTTAATAATACAAATAAAACAAAACTTATAAATCAATAATAATTGAATCAAATAATGTGAGATACTATGCAGCAACTATTGTAGCAATAATTGAACAAAATTGAGTAACTTCTCACATAAACATCAATAATCAATACCGTGTGCTACTATGCAACCACGCGTATTACTGTACTTTTACTATCGAGTAGTTTAACAGTATCAACGGTAAAACTTCTGTCGTTATTTTCATAAATATATTTTTGTCGTTTTCTCATTCTGACAATAATTCCGTTGTGGGGTCCACCAATGATTGCGCCGTTGTACGAATATTCTCTGCTAAAACGAATATTCCCCGGCTAATCGAATATTATATAACAACTTGCATACTTTGCAAAATTTATAAATATTACCCACAACTATAACATTATCTCAAATTTAAAAAAAAATATTTAGAGATAATTAAATATTTATTCATAAAATCTGGGGTCTCACATGGTTCCTCCACAAAACTTTGACTTGAGGTATAACCTTGGAGCATAGAATATGCTCCTTCTTATCCAAGATTTTAACAGGAACCCCCTCATACGTTAAATCTTCCGTTATTTTGTCCGGTTCTAACTCAATAATGTGGTTCGGGTCTTTCACATATTTACGTAACATAGATATATGAAAAACGTTATGAACACGAGACATACTTGGCGGTAAAGAGAGTCTATACGCCACAGTTCCTACTCGATCGAGGATTGAAAATGGGCCAATGAATCGAGGATTGAGTTTTCCGCTCTTTCCAAATCTCGTAACTCCTTTCCATGGAGCAACACTTAACAACACATGATCTCCAATATCGAATTCCACGTCCTTTCGATGAAGATCAGCATAACTCTTTTGTCGATCTTGTGAGGTCTTTATACGTTGTCGAATCGTTTAAATCTTTTCCATAGTCATACGTACCAACTCCGGTCCCAACAACGTTGCTTCACCCACCTCATCCCAGCATACTAGAGAACGACACTTTCTTCCATACAACGCCTCGAATGGAGCCATGCCAATACTTGTTTGATAACTGTTGTGTAGGAAAACTCCACCAATGGTAAGAACTTATCCCAACTTCCCTTAAAGTCAAGGACACAGAGTCTTAATAAATCTTACAGAGTTTGAATAGTACTCTCTGATTGTCCGTCCGTTTGAGGATGATATACCGAACTAAATCATAAATCCGTGCCCATAACTTTTTGCAAACTAACCCAAAATCTTAAAGTGAATCTTGGTTCTCTATCAGAAACTATGGATACTGGCATACCATGCAATCTTATAATCTCGTTTATGTACATGCCAGCAAGACGTTCAAGTGTATAAGTTTCTCGTATTGGTAAGAAATGAGCAGACTTGGTCAATCTATCAATAATGACCCAAATTGCATCTATGCCTTGAGAAACCTTAGGAAGACCAGTAACGAAATCCATGGTAATGTGCTCCCACTTCCATTATGGAATTTCAAGTGGTTACAATGGACCTTTTAGCACTTGATGCTCCGCCTTGACTCGTTGACAAGTTAGACCCCTTGAGATAAAAAGTGCTATCTCTCTTTTCATATTGCTACACCAAAATGTATGACGAAGATCATGATACATTTTTGTATTCCCAGGATGGATTACAAACGGTGTGTTGTGCGCCTCCATCATGATTCTATACTTTAAATCAGGGTCGTTAGGAACACAAAGTCTGGAGTTGACTCGAAGTATTCCTTCTTCATCAATTCTTTCTTCCGACATAACACCTTCTTGTACTTTCTTCTTCATACGCATCAGCTCCAGGTCTATAGTTTGTGCAGCTTTAACTTTATCAATTAAAGTCAGTTCTACTCGTATGTTCTCCATCATCACATGGGTCCCTGGAGTCTTTAACTCTATCTCCATCCTTTGCAAGTCACACAAAATGGGCCTTTGCGTTTACAATATCGCACTCGTACCCGCATATGATCTTCTACTCAATGCGTCGGCTATCACGTTCACTTTTCCAGGATGGTATTGGATGGTATGA
This sequence comes from Panax quinquefolius, assembly GCA_020205615.1. Taxonomy (NCBI): domain Eukaryota; kingdom Viridiplantae; phylum Streptophyta; class Magnoliopsida; order Apiales; family Araliaceae; genus Panax; species Panax quinquefolius. The sequence continues at coordinate 35,299,791 of CM035154.1, read as the reverse complement.
CTATAATCTTTTAATAGTTCAAGCCAACATCGTTGTCGCATGTTGAGTTCCTTTTGAGTGAAGAAATATTTGAGGCTTTTATGATCCGTAAAGATCTCCACTTTCTCCCCATACAAGTAATGCCTCCAAATCTTTAGTGCAAAAATAACTGCTGCCAACTCTAGATCATGAGTAGGATAATTCCTCTCATGTTCTTTGAGTTGTCGTGAGGCATAGGCTATGACTTTCCCATGTTGCATGAGAACACATCTTAACCCTTTACCCGAAGCATCACTGTAGATGACAAATCCCTCTGAACCAAATGGTATTGTCAGAATAGGTGCTGAAATGAGTCTCCTCTTGAGTTCTTGAAAACACTTCTCACATTCCTCGCTCCAACCGAACTTTGTATCTTTCCGAGTCAGCTGAGTTAGTGGAGTAGCGATTCGAGAAAATCCTTCCACGAATCTCCGATAATAACCAGCTAAGTCGAGAAAGCTACATACTTCGGTCACTGATTTAGGTTGCTCCCAGCTTTGAATAGCTTCAATCTTTGCTAGGTCAATAGATATTCCATGACTTGATACCATGTGCCCAAGGAATGCTACTTCCTCAAGCCAGAACTCGCATTTCTTCAACTTGGCATAAAGCTTATATTCACGAAGCTTTTGGAGTATCAGCCTCAAGTGTTGCTCATGATCTTCACGGCTTTTGGAATATATGAGGATGTCATCAATAAAGATGACCACAAAGTGATCCAAATATTCCTTGAATACTCGGTTCATCATATCCATGAAGGCATCAGGAACATTAGTTAATCCAAAAGACATGACTAGGAATTCATAATGCCCGTACCGAGTTCTAAAAGCCATCTTTGGAATGTCATCGGTTCTATTCTTCAATTGGTGATATCCGGAACGAAAATCAGTCTTTGAAAAGAATTTGGCGCCTTGCAATTGGTCAAATAGGTCATCAATACGTGGAAATGGGTATCTATTTTTGATGGTGACACGATTCAACTCCCGATAATCAATACAAAGTCGCATACTCCCATCCTTCTTCTTCACGAATAGAACAAGAGCACCCCAAGGAGATGTACTAGGATGAATAAAGCCAATGTCTAACAATTCCTGCAGTTGGGTCTTTAACTCCTGATGTTTAATAGGAGCCATTCGATATGGGGCTTTCGAAATTGGTTTTTTACCGGGTTCAAGGTCAATACAAAATTCAATTTCACGCTCTGGGGGTAGGCCAGGAAGTTCTTCAGGGAATACGTCAGGAAATTCATTAACAATAGAAATATCATTCAAAACTGACGTATTTTTGTTTAGATCCGTGACATGAGCTAAGAAAGCTTGACATCCATTTTTCAATAAATGAATAGCTTAATGGCTTGAGATGACATTGATTGATTTTAATGGTTTGGTGGCTTGAATTCGCATAACTGGTTGATTAAGAATATGAAAGCTAACAACCTTACGAAAACAATCAATTTTTACATGATGAGTAGTTAACCAATCAATCCCTAGAATCACATCAAATGCAAGTATTTTCAAAGAAATAAGATCGACAGGTAATGTGCGGGTGCCGATTTGAACTAAACAAGACTTATAAACCGTGGATGTAATGAAGGTTTCTCCCAACGGAGTTTCAACAGATAAGTCAAAGTCTAATCTCTCCGGAGTCAAATTTAAACGTTGAGCACAAGTAGGAGAAATGAAAGAGTGGGTAGAACCAGTATCAAATAAAGTATATACTTCGCTAGAGTTTATGATAATCTTACCCGTGATGACCTCATTCGGGTTCCTTGCTTTCTGCGAGGTCACGACAAATGCTCTCCCTTGCACTACCGGTTTTGACTTTTCTGGAATGACCTTCGGTGCCTCCATCCTAGCTGAACTTGTCTTCGATGAACGACAAAATCGGGCTAGGTGACCTTCTTTTCCACAATTATAACATGCATTGGACGGCATCACGCAGTTTGGACTGATATGTCCCTCTCCTCCGCATTTGAAACATATGATAGGTGGTCGCTTCTCCATCCTTAACAACGGGTCTTTGGTCTTCGACGTCTTTCCATCATTGTTGAATTTCCTCTTCTTGAAATGTCCATTCTTATTGTTTTGGCCATGATTACCACCAAGTGGTTACCATTTCGCCATCGCCGATTCCTCCGCTTATTGTCACCGCTCGATGACAAACTATCATCGGTATTATCATTTTGCCTGCTACTCTCTTTTGGTTGGGTTGACTCATTATCACGCTCCAATAACTGAGCCCTATTAACAACATCTGAATACAAACATAGTTTATGAGAGATAAGATATTGACGTATCTCAGGTTTCAAACCTCTTAGAAACATTCGCGTCATTCTCTCCTTATTATCAACCAAATGGGACGCAAACCGGGATAACTCAGTAAACTTGGCTTCGTACCATGACACGGTCATGTTGTTTTGCTTTAGCTTGATGAACACTACCTTTTTCATGTGACGAATACTTTCGGGAAAGTACTTGTCGTTGAACAGTTCTTGAAACTTCTCCCAAGACATCTTCAGTGCGGCAGGTTGAGTACACTTTACAGATTCCCACCAGTAATCTACCTCTGCTCGCAATATGAAGGTGGCAAAGGGAACCTTTTGTTCCTCGGAGCATCCCAAGACATCAAATATCTTGTTGATCTGTTTAATCCACGTCTCTGTCTTAAGTGGTTTTGGCTCTCCAAAAAACCCCGGTGGTCCCAGTTCCTTAAACTGCTTGGCGGTGACCGTCCGAGAGTTGCCAGTATTTCCACCTGCATTTTGGACAGGAGCCACTCTTGCCTGATGTTGCATAAATTGTATGAATTGGTCAGTGTTGTTGTTTGCCTGAGGAATGTCGCCTTCCTGATGCACATTATCCTGATTATTGATTTGTGGAGACTCAACGGTCTCCTGCGCTCCATTGATGTTCTCAACATTCTCGGATGCCATTTTCAAATACTGCCACAAAACAAGGATTAGATAACATATCACATATTACCCTATACTATGACCGACCAATTAAATAACAAATAAACTTAGGTAGGTCATACTAGCGAAGGAATTCCCCGTCTCTCCCCTCCTAGTTCTTGTCTCACATCTTAGCCAGGGATCATATCCCTAAGCTTTGATACCAACTGTGACGCCCCCAAAATAGGTATACATCACCCATCTTGAGTCTCCAAATACATGGTACATAAATCAAATACAATATAATTATACAACTGTCGTGTAAAATACGACAAAATATAAACTGATAGTTTAAACAAGAATATTGCCTTCTAGACAATATCCATTCTCAATGGAGTCCTCATAGACAGTATACAAACTCAAATTCAGTCCTCATTACATTTATTGTCACACTATTTAACAAAATAGTGAGAACTACTAATACTATCATCCGGACCATCACTCCATCCCCCGACTAGTCCCTGCTACGTTCTCATTTCCTGAAGAGAACAGTGAAAGAAAGGGTGAGCTCAACTAGCCCAGTAAGAAATATTATGACTAAGATAATGCAGGATAAATTATCATTAGCCTTCAAAAATGTTAAATTGATAAAATACAATAGACAACAAGTTTAACTGCAGCGAAATAAGCGATCCATTAAAATAGTCAAGTAGAGAATAAAATCTACTATCTTTTATGATTTAAAAAGTTTTTCATCACTTTTATCACTGGGACTCAGCTTAATAAATAATCCACATCATCCCTGCACTACGGCCAAGGATATTCATTAGTATCACGACCACAAATTATCCATGCACTACGGGCCAAGGATATTCGTGTATTCATCAATGGTCATGATCATGCCAACAACTGTCCATCAATGCACTACGGGCCAATGAGGACTTTAATCACATCATTTGTAACATTACGGTCATGATTATACCGAATAATCCCTGGTCATAATCATACCAAATCCATCTATGCACTATAGGCCACAGATACTTGTCATAATTATACCGAATAATCCCTGATATAAGAATTCAATAAAACAAGTCCAAGAATTAATTTGTCCAGGAACCAATAACGTCCAAATTGTCAACATGATACTTCTTTCTAAAGTAAAATTTAAGAATGCTCAGAAGAATATTTCCATGAAATGATACTGGATGAAGCGCAAATATCAAGGATATTCCACTAATTTCATGGAGTATAGAAGTCAAAACTTTAACCAACTGAGTATAATAAAGAATGGAATAACAATAAATCACCATGTATGCAGTATCAGATGTATGAGTTATTCCAATGTAATAATAAATATCTGAAATAATAAATAATGGAACCGAAGTCGGTGAAATTACACCAAGCGGGATATTCGATGAGAATATTAAATGCGGAATAATAAATAATGGAACCAGTCAGTGAAATTCACACATCGACAAGATATTAAATGAGAATAATAAAGAACGGAATAATAAAAGAATTTCACCAAGTATGCGGTGCTTCAGATAAACAAAGTTATTCAACATAATAATAAAGAATGGAATAATGAAGAAGATCACCAAGTATTGAGTAAACCGCATATACAGGTCATTCCACAAAGTATAGGGTAAACCGCGCATACAGGTTATTCCAACATAATAATAAAGAATGGAAACATGTGTTGTGGCACTTTCATTTGATTATAAGAATCATTGAAAGATGGGAAATCACTATAGAGATAGTGGACTCTCAAGAACAACATTACATATCCATTTACTGAAGCTTATCCAACAGCAGGATAATCGTCACTTAGAGAAGAAGAGTATGAGATACCATGACGATTGGCTTTAGTGCAAGTGGGAGATTGAAAGTAGTATGCATACAAGCCAATCATGTTTGATGATAAAGCATATACTTTGTGACAATCTTATTCATTTATTAAAAAAAAGTATTAATTTATTAAAGGCTTTTAATTATCTACATGATGCTGTTTTATAATATGTGATAAACCCATAGTTTTAAGCAATGCTTTTAGAATAATGATGATGATCATTCTAATGAGATCTAAATTCTTAGAAAGCTTAAAACTAAAATAGTTCCCAATTGTTGGATTACTAAATTGGGGATTAGTGAATCCGGATAGATTGGTACATACGTTGCTTGCTCATTGGATGAGGATGATTGATCTCATGATCATTTGTGTGGAGACACTAAAGCAAGTATGTAGGTGCTTATTAGAGAATAAGTTCACTAAACGTGGCTCGCTAAGGAATACCTAATGGAGTTTTACTTGCATGTCAATAGGAATTCCTGTAGTGATAGTAGTACAAGTGATCCTTATACTTGAGATCATCATAGTATCTTGTGTATGATAAGTTATACTTTGACTTATTCCTTACGACCCTTAGGGTATATCAAAGGGTATGCTTGGGTATAATAAGTTGTACATGGAGATAATGTATGATCAATAAAGAATCTACCACTTCTAGTAAAAGAAGATAAATGTCCTATGTGATTCGATAAATGACAACTCAGTAGTTCTTGGCCAAGGCAGAATGAAATTAGAAAGGAGTTTCTAATTTGCATTATTTGGAGTTATGCATTTAAGAGTCGAAATACATATAATTAAATAAAATAAGACTTGATGAGAAATTTCATGTCTTATATTTAATTGGGACATTGTATGGTGGAAGGATTGAATTAGATTTCGGTAACTATTTACTCAAAGGTTCTTTTTATGATTAATGTTGAAATCTATATTATCCGAAAAGTCGTTAATCGCTAGGAGGCTTATCCTATTGTAAAATAAATATTATTTATTTAAATAAATTATTAGTTTTATTTATTTATTTAAATAAGATTAGAATTATTCTAATTGATTTATTTACAACCTGGTTTAATATGGAGAACCTAAAGGGTCACACCATAAAAGGAAGAATAATTATTTAAGAAGTTAATGGCATAATCGTAATAATAAGTTAAGTATATTTAATTTAATCTATGGTGATAGAATAAATTAAATAGCTTAATATTTATTATTTAATATTTTGGAAATATTAAATATAAATTAATAAGAGAGTCTTATTATTATTATTACTATTATTATTATTTAATTTCTAAAAGAGTTTGGGAATTAATTAATAAAAGTACTCTCAAATATCCTAATAGGATTAGGAGGCAAATTAATTAAAAGAGTTTAATTAATTATCCCTAATAAGATTAGGGAGCTTAATTAATTAAAAGAATTTAATTAATTAAAATAAAACCCAATTCCTTAATTGTTAAGGAGGGTTGCCCACATCTATAAATAAGATGAGACTTATTATGGGTGGTGGGTTGGCACTTTCACAACATGTGACTACGTAATTCCAATAGTTGGGGGAGTATGCCTTTACTATAGAGATAGAAAACAAGGGTTTAGCCAAACATCCATCTTCTTGAATTCTTCTTCTTCCTTGGTGGATCACCTCTAGAGGCCAAACACTTGGGTGGCTAACGTTGATCAAAGGAAGGAACCAAATCCGGTGGATTCAAGTTGAACGCGAAAAGGATTGGAGGTGAACTTGTACCTGAGGAAGCTCGGATCTTCAAGGGTATGATTCTTGTTCTTTCTTTTTCGTTTAATTAATAATTGTGCATAAAGGGTGATCCGGGTTTATGGTTTGTAAAAAATTTTAAACTCTGATTTTCCACGTTTCTGCTTATTTGTGCAATTTGATTGCGTTCATGAATATTACAAACCTAACACTAAATGGCTAAGCTCAATTTCATAAGTTGGGATGATAATCTTATCCCACGTCGAACTGTACCCCCCATGAACTGCACTAGAGGAAGACCACGACTGATGGATCATGATGTGACCTTATAGGTAGTTTAAAGCTAAATTTTATTTTATTTATGATGATAATAGTCTGGGATAGTTATGTTGTCAATACTCTCCTTTTGTCTCTCATATTTCCCAATAAGTCTGATTTTGCAGGAAATTCAAAAGTTTTTTGTTGATTAATTATTTGATCAATGATACCTTGGGTACAATCTTTACTGCACATTTAGTACATGCAGACCTTGAGTCAGATAAGCTACGAGTAAAAAATGTCTTTAGTTGGCAACACTTCACTTAATGATAGTTGATTTTTCCTGACAAAGGAAAATCAAGCTGGTTCAACCAGCCCAAGACCTCACTGCTCGACAGTCGACCAACAACCCCCTTCTTCTCTGTCTTTCTGTTGAACTGTGCAGACTTCTTTCTGTAATTGTGATCAAGAGGAAAGAATCCACGAGCAGTTCCAAAGAAACTACATTTCCGCCCATGCTCCAACTGATTGCCTTGTACATCCCCTATACACACTGGACAGGACAACGTCCTGTGAGGTGACCAACCACTAATCATCCCAAGAGCCGAAAAGTCAGTGATAGTCCATAACAGGGCGGTCTTCATCACAAAATTCTTGTATATGGATTTATCATACGTCTGGACCCCTGTCTCCCACAACATCTTTAGTTCATCCACTAACGTTCGAAGGTACACGTTAATGTCTTTTGTAGGACATTTATCCCCCGGATTGAGTAAAGTCAAGAACAAATATGGATCCCTCATGCACATTGACGGTGGAAAATTATAAGCGACTATAATGACTGGCCAAACTGAGTACGACTAGCTAAAATTATTAAAAGGGCAAAAGCCATTAGTAGTCATGCGAAACCTAACATTCCTAACTTCTTCCGCAAACTAAGGATAATTTGCATCAAATCTCTTCCATTCATCTCCATCCACTAGGTGAGTCAGCTGACCAGGCATGACATCCCTTGTTCGATGCTAACTCATATGTTGAGCCGTATGAGACGACATGAATAGCCGCTAAAGTCTCGGCGCAAGTGGAAAGTACCGTAAGATCTTCCTGGGAACATGGTTCTCCTTCTCCCCATGTTTTGTAACCTTGTAGCGCGGTAAGCTGCATATATCACACTGTCAATTCAAGAGCACCAACTAAAAGGCTTAGGACTTTAAAACCGATGATGTTTCTCGATTTCATGGAGAGGTGGGACAAACCAGCTTAATTCCACTTCTTAAGGAGTACTGGGGGGAAAATTTATCGTGCTAGTATTAAATTTATAGTGCACGAAAAGTCACAATCTATTTGTTTAAAGAATATAATATCATCCAAGACGTTTATATAAAATACTCAAAGATATGTTTATATACTTAAAGATATGTATATGTACTGAAAGATATATTTATATACTCAAAGATATCTATATTATTGTTTAGCATAGTTCAATACAGTTCAATATTTGAAGGAAGAGATCAAGCCAGCTACAAGGAAAGAATCGATATGAGTAATCCTGAGTTAATTCTTCTCATTCAAAGATATATGATTTTATTGGAGAATTAGATTCTGTTCTTTGTTCTCCAGGTTTTATTCCACTTAGGCTTTAGCAATACTCTTAAGCTTTTGATGAAATATTTTTCTAGTCTAGTGTAAGACCCCAACTTATTATAAATGAAATTGAATTTCCTCTATTTATTATTTTAAAATAGTAAGAGTTGATTTGATTAATGTGGTTAGTTATGGGTAAAATGCACAAATATCTTAAATAAGCAAGTGGTTATAAAATATTCATTGTTATCAGGGAATATTCATTTGGTCGTGGAAATATTCTTACTGTCGGGAAATATTTGTACAACGGTGCAGCCTTGTGTGGGCCCCATAACAGAAAGCGATTAAGAAAACGACAAGTATAAGTTTTTTTATAAATAACGGAGTAGTTGTTACCGTTAACACTGTTGGAATACCCAGTGGTTAAAACACAGTAATACGCGGTGTTGCACAGTAGCACAAGGTATTGCACCAATTATTGATTCTTACGTAAGAAGGCAATACTCAATAATTGTTAAAATTATTGTTCAATATTTTATTTTATATTATTGTTGTTTCAATAATTGTCACTGCACAGTAATTCCATTATTAGATCAATAATTCATATTATTTGATAGCATTATTGGTAATGTCTAAGGAAGTTCTGTCTAAGGCGAGATTTGGTCACCTAATTGCGCGCCAGCAAGGAGAAATCCTTATCGGAAAGCCCCCTCTTTCCTAGGAACGATCTGGTTGTCATTATTATGATTCTGTAATATTATTTGTGAATAATTAATTATTGATTTATATGATAAGGAAAATATTTATTTATGTGGTTATAAATGGAGGAATTTTTAGAAAAGTGACAATTATTGAAAATTCATATTTTATCTTTTTTGATAAAATAATTCATTTAAATATATTATTATATTATAATAATATAATAATGGTGATATTTTACAATGAATGTATGATATATAAATAAATGAAAAGGAAGAGTATTTTTATTACAAAAAATGTTTAACACATGTTTTGTGTGTTGGTGGACCCCATTGTGACTGAAATTGGATTATAGCCCGTAAAATCGTCCGTATGTGGATTTCGGTCAAGTTCTGCTTAGAATTTGGAAAAACTTAAACTTACAAAGTTGTAGAGAATTGAATTTCCTATAGAATGGACATAAGATTTGAATTTTTCTGATAAAGGGCTATTTATTATGAATTATTGAAGTTTCGGAATAATTGATTTTTGGAGTTTTAAATAATTTTGTTATGAAAAATGTTTTTTGTGAGATGGTGGGCCCCACTTGTGTGGTTAATGTGCTGAAATCAGATGTCTTTGGTGTGCGTAGGAATTTTATTAAAAAATAATAATATTTTATTAAATTTTCTGCTTTGGTATTCTAAGCATTTTCCTATAAATAGGCTGCTTATGTTAGAATTGAAAATCACACCAGAAACTGGAGTTTTCTCTCTCTATATTATCAAGCGTATTCTTGTGAGTATTATTATACTTTGAGTGTTGTTATACGGTGCAAGTTTCCTTCAACACTATATCCAGTATTTCAGTCAGAAGTACTGTCTTTTTGATTTAAGGGATGTTTTTTTTTATAAATGATATTATTTTTTTCAATATCATTATGTCTTTCAGTGTTGGGTTTACTATTCACGTATATGACACTATTCACGTATACGACACTATTCAAAAATACGGCACTATTCACAGAAAAATTAAATTTTCTTTCTTTGCCCAGATGTCTATTTTTGTTACTATCTTTGATTGTATCCATATTTTGATCATTATTCTTGAATTTTACTCCACCATAGTATATTATGGGGTATTTTTGAACATGGATAAACCGAAGTACGAATCCATAATATTTGTTCTTTTGTCTCACTGAATTCATTTTCTTTAAAATATTTTTCATCATCCTCAGTCCTAAATGATTATATAACTGAATATTTTTGGCCTATAGTGCAAAGATGAATGATATCCTGATGAATATCTTTGGCCCGTAGTGCAAAGATGAACAGGTGTTGAGATGAACATGACCAATTGATGAATATCTTTGGCCTGTAGTGAAAAGACGAATATTTGATTCAAGATGAATATTGATTGATATTACAAGGATAAAATATTTATGATGAACTTTTAAATTCATAGATGATAGTAGATTTCATTCTCTACGTAACTCTTCTATGAATTGTTATTTCTGCTGCGAATATTGATTTGAAACTTGTTGTCTATTATATTCTATCAGATTTTTCCCTGTTGATGACTAACAATAATTTGTTCTATATTATCTTAGTCATAATGTTCTTTACTGAGCTAGTTGAGCTCACCCTATTTCTTTTCGTTCCATTTTTTTTCTCAGGAGGCTAGAATATAGCGAGTACTAGTCGGGGTATGGAATGATGGTTCTAGAAAGTTATTTTAGTAGTCCTCACTATTTTTGTAAAATAATGTATCAATAATTATAATGAGGACTTATTTGAGTGTGGATATTGTCTAGAATACAATATTTGTATTTAAACTCACAGTTTATGTATTGTCGTATTTTGCACGACAATTGTATTAATAAAGTTGTAGTTGTTTCTGTACCATGTATTTGGCGACTAAGAATGGGTGATGTATACCTATTTTGGGGGCGTCACTGTTGGTATCAGATCTTAGGGATATGGTCTCTGGCGGAGATCGAGGAATAAAACTAGGAGGGGAGAGACGAGTAAATCCTTCGCTAGTATGTTCTACCTAAGCTTATTTGTTGGTTGGTCAGAGTATAGGGTTATTATATTGCATGTCAATTTCTTTAATTAACCCTTATTTTGTGGCAGTGTTTAAGAATGGCAACTAAAAATATTAACGATGGAGTAAATGAGACCGCGGAGACACCATTAATCACCAACGAGGAGAACGTGTAACATGCCGACAATGTTCCTCCTATAAACAACACCACTGAGCAGACGATGAACGATGAGATGTTTAGAAGCTTTTTGTTGTTCATGCAAAACCAGACGAGGTAGACTCCTGTTCAAAATGCAGGTAGAAACAATGGCAACACACAGCTGGTCACTACTAAGCAATTCAAGGAGTTGGGACCACCAGAATCCTGGGGAAAGCTGGATCCGATTAAGGCAGAAATGTGGGTGAAACAAATTACCAAGATATTTGATGTCTTGGGATGCACGAAGGAACAGAAGGTTCCATTCGCTACTTTTATGTTCCGTAGTGAGGCAGATTACTAGTGGGAATCTGTGAAGTGTAACCATCCAGCCGCACTCAATATGTCTTGGGAAACATTTCAGAAGCTGTTCAATGACAAGTACTTTCTTGAAAGTATTCGTCATATGAAGGAGGTGGAGTTTATTAGACTAGAACAGAACAAAATGACAGTGTCCTAGTACGAGGCGAAGTTCGCAGAGTTATCCAGGTTTGCACCTCATTTGGTGGAGAATGAGGAACGTATGACGCGGATGTTTCTGAGAAGTTTGAAACCCGATATACATCAATATCTCATTTCTCATAAATTTTCTCTATATTTAGATGTTGTTAATAGGGCTCAATTATTAGAGCAAGATAATGAGTACGTTCAACTAAGGGACCACAACCAGGGTCATACCGGTGACAGCAGTCATCGAAGCAATGATAACCAGCGGGGAGGAAAAAATTCAGACAAAAGCGATAACCACTCTGGTGGTAATCGTGGTCATGATAATAGGAGAGGCGAGTCAAGTGGAAGTTTCAAAAAGAGGATATTCAACAATGACAATGTGAAGACGTCAGCACCAACATCAACTGTTTCTAAGGGAGGAGAACGACCATCGGTCGTATGTTATAAATGAGGAAAAGAGGGACGACAGTTCAAGGTATGTTATAATTGTGGAAAATAAGTTCATATCGCTCGAGATTTTACTGTAGTAAAACCAAGTCCAGCGGGGATGGTGACTCAAAAGGCTGTCCCAGAAAAGTCAAAGTCAGCGGTTCATGGAAGAGCATTTGGCGTGACTGGCCAAAATATGAGGAACCCGAATGAGGTGATCACGAGTAAGCTAATCATAAACTCTTGCGAAGTTTATACTTTACTAGATACCGGTTTTACCCATTCATTTATCTCTACTGCTTGTGCTCAACGTTTAAACTTGACTACGGAGAAATTAGACTTTAACTTATCTGTGGAGACTCCGTTAGGAGAAACTTTCATTACATCAACTATTTATAAATCTTGTTTTATCCAAGTTGGCACCATCACATTACCTGTTGATCTTATCTCTTTAAAGATACTTGCATTTGACGTGATTTTAGGGATTGATTGGTAACTACTCATCATGCCAAAATTGATTTTTTTTTCGTAAGGTTGTTAGTTTTTATATTCTTAACCAACCTGTTATGTGAATTCAAGCAACTAAACCACTAAAATCAATCACTGTCATATCAATCCATAAAGCCATTCTTTTATTGAAAAACAGATGTCAATCTTTCTTAGCCCATGTTATGGATTCGAATAAAGACACGTCAAATTTGAATAATATTTCTGTTGTTAGTGAATTTCCTGATGTATTTCCTGAAGAACTTCCCGGTCTACCCCCAGAACGTGAAGTTGAATTCTTTATTGACCTTGAACCTAGTACAAAGACCATTTCTAAAATCCCATATCGAATGGCTCCTATTGAACTTCAGGAGTTAAAGGTCCAACTACAAGAGTTGTTGGACATCGGTTTCATTCGTCCTAGTACATCTCCTTGGGGTGCTCCTGTTTTATTCGTAAAAAAGAAAGGCGGGAGTATGCGACTTTTTATTGACTACCGAGAATTAAACCATGTCACCATTAAGAATAGGTATCCGCTACCTCACATTGATGACCTGTTTGACCAATTACAAGGAGCATAATTCTTTTTAAAGATCGATCTTCATTCTAGATATCATCAACTGAAGATTAGAACTGAGGACATTCCGAATACTGCCTTTAGAACTCGGTACGGGCATTATGAATTCCTAGTCATATCTTTTGGATTGACTAATGCTCCTGTGACTTTCATGGATATGATGAACCGAGTATTCAAGGAATATTTAGATCAGTTCGTTGTTGTCTTTATTGATGACATCCTCATATATTCCAAAAGTCGTGAAGATCATGAACACCATTTGAAGCTGGTACTTCAAAGGCTTTGTGAAAACAAGCTATATGCCAAGCTGAAGAAATGCGAGTTCTGGCTGGAGGAAGTAGCATTTCTTGGGCACGTGGTGTCAAAACATGGAGTATTTGTTGACCCGGCGAAGATTGAAGCAATACAAAGTTTGGAGCAATCTAAGACAGTAACCGAAGTCTGTAGCTTTCTGGGCTTAGCTGGTTATTATCAGAGATTCGTGGAAGGATTTTCTCGAATCGCTACTCCGTTAACTCAACTGACTCGGAAATATACAAAATTCGTATGGAGCGAGGAATGCGAGAAGAGTTTTTAAGAGCTTAAGAGGAGACTTTTTTTGGCACCTGTTCTGACAATACCATCTAGTTCAGATGGATTTGTTATCTACAACGATTCTTCAGGCAAAGGGTTAGGATGTGTTCTCATGAAACAAGGGAAGGTCATAGCCTATGCCTCGCGACAACTCAAAGAATATGAGAGGAATTACCCTACTCATGATCTAGAGTTGGCAGCAGTCATTTTCGCGCTAAAGATCTGGAGGCACTATCTATATGGGGAGAAAGTGGAGATATATTTAGACCATAAAAGCCTCAAATATTTCTTCACCCAAAAGGAACTCAACATGCGATAATGACGTTGGCTCGAGCTTTTGAAAGATTATGACCACACCATTCAATACCATCTTGGAAAAATGAACGTGGTAGCTGATACATTAAGTAGAAGATCATATACGGGAACGAGTGCGATGTTGTCAACACAAAGTTCCATTTTGTGTGATTTACAAAAGATGAAGATAGAATTCAAGACTCAGGGAACCCATACGATGATGTTAAGTATACGCATAGAACCAACTTTAATCGATAAAGTTAAAGTTGCTCAAGCCACAGACCCGGAGCTGATGCGTATGAAGAAGAAAGTACAAGAAGGTACTATTCCAGAAGAGAAAATCGATGAAGAAGGAATACTTCGAGTCCACTCCAGACTTTGTGTTTCTAACGACTCTGATTTGAAGTACAAAATCATGATGTAGGCACACAACACACCGTTTATAATTCATCATGGAAGTACCAAAATGTATTGTGATCTTCGACATATATTTTGGTGGAACAATATGAAGAGAGAGATCGCAAAGTTTATCTCGAGGTGTTTAACTTGTCAACGTGTAAAGGCGGAGCATCAAGTGCCAAAGGGTCCATTGCAACCACTTGAGATTCTAAAATGGAAGTGGAAACATATTATCATGGATTTCGTTATGGGTCTTCCCATGGTTTCTCAAGGCATAGATGCTATTTGTGTTATTGTTGATAGATTAACTAAGTTTGCTCATTTCTTGCCTATAAGAGAAACTTATTCCCTTGAATGTCTTGCTCGTATGTACGTGAATGAGATTGTGAGGTTGCATGACATGCCAGTATCCATAGTTTCGGATCGTGACACAAGATTCACTTCACAATTTTGGGTTTGCTTGCAGAAAGTTATGGGCACGGATTTACAATTTAGTTCAGCATACCATCCTCAAACAGATGGACAATCAGAGAGGACTATTCAAAATCTTGAAGATCTATTAAAACTCTGTGTCCTAGACTTCAAAGGGAGTTGGGATAAATATTTATCATTGGTTGAATTCTCCTACAACAACAGTTATCAGGCAAGTATAGGTGTGACTCCATTTGAAGCATTGTGTGGACGAAAGTGTCGCTCGCCAATATGTTGGGATGAGGTGGGTGAAGCAGCATTGTTGGGACCAGAGTTGGTACATATGACTACAGAAAAGATCCAAATGATCCGACAATGTATAAAAACGGTACAGGATCGACAAAAGAGTTATGTGGATCTTCATCGAAAGGACGTGGAATTTAGTATTGGGGATCATGTATTGTTGCGTGTGGCTCCATGGATGGAAGTTACAAGATTTGGGAAGAGAGGAAAGCTGAATCCACGATTTATTGGTCCATTTCAAATTCTTGACCGAGTAGGAAATGTGGCCTATAGACTCGTGTTACCTCCAAGTATGTCTCGTGTTCATAATGTTTTTCACATATCTGTGCTTCGTAAATATGTGAAAGGCCCGAACCACGTTATTGAGTTAGAACCCGATGAAATAGCCGAATATTTAACGTACAAGGAGGTACCTATCAAGATCTTGGATAGGAAGGAGCATGTCCTACGTACAAAGGTTATACCATAAGTCAAAGTTTTTTGGAGAAACCATGCTATTGAGGTAATGACCTGAGAGTTGGAAATGGAAATAAAAGCGAGGTATCCTCACCTTTTCGAAATGCCAGGTACGTACGTCAATTTCGAGGACGAAATTTCATAAAGAGGGGAGGTTGTAAGACCCCAACTTATTATAAATGAAATTGAATTTACTCTATTTATTATTTTGAAATAGTAAGGGTTGATTTGATTAATGTGGTTAGTTATGGGTAAAATGCACAACTTAAAGAAGAAAGTGTTTATAAAATATTCATTGTTGTCGGGGAATATTCGTTTGGTCGTGGAATATTCTTACCGTCGGGGAATATTCGTACGATGGTGCAGCCTTATGTGGGCCCCATAATAGAAAGCGATTAAGAAAATGACAAGTATAAGTTTTTTTATAAATAACGGTGTAGTTGTTACCATTAACACTGTTGGAATACCCGGTGGTTAAAACACAGTTATACGCGGTGTTGCACAGTAGCACACGGTATTGCACCAATTATTGATTCTTACGTAAGAAGGCACTACTCAATAATTGTTACAGTAATTATTGTTCAATATTTTATTTTATATTATTGTTGTTTCAATGATTGTCACTGCACAATATTTTTATTATCAGATCAATAATTCATATTATTTGATAGCATTATTGGTAATGTCTAAGGAAGTTCTATCTAAGGAGAGGTTTGATCACCTAATTGCGCGCCAGTAAGGAGAAATCCTTATCGGAAAACCCCCTCTTTCCTGGGAACAATCTGGTTGTCATTATTGTGATTCTATAATATTATTTGTGAATAATTAATTATTGATTTATATGATAAGGAAAATATTTATTTATGTGGATAAAAATGGAGGAATTTTTAGAAAAGTGACTGTGAGACCCCGAATTTTATGAAATAAAAGTATTTAATTTTTCTATTTTGGTAAATAGTTAAATTGATAAAAGTTTAAAGTTAAAGGTGACATTTAAAAAATTTTCAAAGTAAGCAAGTTGTCATAAAATAATCGGTGGTAAAATACGCGTGGTTGCTTAGAAGCACGCGGTATTGATTATTAATGCTTACGTGAGAAGTCACTCAGTTTGATTCAATTATTGTCGATATTTTATATATTATTAAATCAATAATTGAGATAACAAACTTATTAATATTATTAGTTGCAATATTAACGATGTCTAGAAGTTCTGCCAAGGAGAGGTTTGGTCACCTAATTGCGCGCCAATGGGGAGAAATCCTTATTGGAAAGCCCCCTCTTTCTTGGAAAAGACCTGGTCGATTAATAGTGTGAATTATAATAATGATGATGAAGTTTTATTTTATTAGTATTATTATTTAATAAAACAAAAAAGCTTTTAATATAAAACAGAATACTTTTATAAAGTTATTCATTTTATTATACTATAAATAGAATATATTATATTTTATTATGCATAGTGTTTTGATAAGGCTGCGATAGTGTTTCAGATAGTCAAATTTTTATATAAAATGAGAATACTTTTATAAAGTTATTCGTTTTATTAGATTATAAATAGAATATATTATATTTTATTTAAAAGATTTTGTTTTATTAGAATATTTTATAGTAAACCAATCTGGACCGTCCATTTAAAAGTAAATCAATCTGGACTGTTCAGGAATTAGTTACTATTCAGTCCATTTTTTTATAAATAGAAGTTCATTCCTTCATTATTTTTTACGAATTCACTGAAACTCTAGAGAGAGAAACTATAGAGAGAAAGAAGAAAAGTATTCTGCTACTTCACTACTCCTATATACAGTTTGTTCTAAGGTAAGTGGTATTATTTCTTTCGTATTCATGAAGAGAGCTATTGTTATTCCATTCCTTATTATTACATTGGAATAACTCAGATAATGCAGACTCACAGTATACATGGTGAAATTCTTCTGTTATTCTATTCTTTATTATTATATTGGAATAACCTTTCTATGTGAAGTACTGCATACATGGTGGAATTCTTCTATTATTCCATTCTTTATTATTCTGTCGGAATATCCTGTCTGTGCGTTTACTGATAAGTGGATTTTATATACACTTATCCGGTATCTTTTACTTGAATTAGTTGCTTATATTCACGTGTCTTAGTTACGTTTCATGCATTTTATGTTCATTTTGTAGGTTATATGTTTGGGGGCGGTGTGAGCGGTTATTGGAAAGAAATCGCAAAGAATTGGTAAGAAAACACGAAGAAAAGCAAATCGGACATCATTTGGGCTTTCATGTTTTTAGCTTGGAACTTAGCTTACATTGTAGAGCGTCGTCTTAGCTTTTCGAAATATCTTGAATCATTCTAATTAGAGTTCGGATGCAAGAGTTATGATCGTTGTACCAACGGACGTCGAACTTCGCTGTTTTGGTTAGCCATTTTCATAGCAGTCACTTACAGCCCAATTTCAACCTTCAACCGGCCCGAATTTCTCAATCCTCAAAGAATAAAAGTTGTAGAGCTCATTGCTATCTTCGATTTGATAGGTGGCAGGCCTCGTAACTCTTCCCGGATCAAAGGTTATGGTCATTTTACCAGAGGACGCTGTGACAGAAAAATGATGCCACAAAAATGACTATTCTTAGTAAAACCCACGGTACGATGCTGGGATACCAGCTGCAAAATAGTACTATAGCCCGACGGGGTGGGCCCTTGAGAATCCTAGACCCCACCCAAGGCGAAGTCTGTACGTAAAAAAAGTGGTTTTTGGCCAAATTTGAGTTCGGGAATGATTGTTTTCGATCCAATTGACTCAAGGACTTCCAAGAGGACTTAAAGACATGTAAAAAGGCTTATAAAAGGAGGAGAATAATAAGGATTAGGAGAGATTAGAGAGATTAGAGGGGAGAAATATGATTCCATTATATTAGATTAGAGTAGATTAGATCAAAACTTTAATTCTAAAGCGTTTTGGGGATTGAAGCAACTTAGAGACCATTGAAGATTCAAAGTAGGAGCAAGGAGGGAGCTTCAAATCTACAGAAAATAGATTATATCTTCTCATCTTCTTCTATCTTTATCTTTTAATGTGTATTCAATTGTGGATTCTTAGTTTTAATTCAATAATCATGAACTAATTTTTTGTTTGAGATTACTATGGATCTTATTGGGTAGTTTACTTTGATATGCTTCTTTGTTAGTCTTATTAGCTATAGTTGAATTGTCTATATTGATTTGTGCTTGAATCTATGAATTGCCTGATAAACAATTCTTTGTGGAGTTGGATGGAATCGAGAGAGGATATTCAAATCTAGACCTAATTGATATAACATGTGTTCAGGATTTTGTTAGTAGCTTAAACTTGATGAGTGTTAAGGTAGAGATATGCTTGACACCACATGTAGTCGGATAGAAAACTTATTCTTAAACCTTCTTCAATTGTAATTCACATAGAGATATAGTGGGTTAATTGATTAAGGTGTTTAACGGATTTCTATCTTAATTGTGGATTGACGTTAATACGTTATTAGTGCATCGAGAGGTGGTTAATACTACATTCGTGCTCTTGATTAATAATCCAGTATAGATAACTTGGCTTATCAGGAAGTGTGTTGACTTAAATGAAACAATAAGTGAAATTGTAATCTCAAGTCTTCAATATCTTGTTTCATTCTAGGGATAGTTAGTAATAGTTTATTTAACTATTTTAAATTAAATTAGTAAATCATTCGTTTAAATAAGATTAAATTGATTATATGTTAGTACTTGGTAATTCTTGTTAAGTAATTCTCTGTGGGAACGATACTCAACTTATTATTTTATTACTTGTTGACCACGTATACTTGCGTGTTGTGCGTAATTAGATTTTACCCAACAAGTTTTTGGCACCGTTTCCGGGGAATTAGTTTAATATTTTTTACCAATATTAATTTCAATCAAATTAGTCTTAATTTAAACATTTTTATTTTTATTTTTAATTCTCTTCCTATATTTCTCTCTTTTCAGGTACCATGGATGACTTTGCTTATCAATGGCCATACACAAACATGACTCAACCAAGGGAAACGAGGATTGATGGACTTAATGCATTTTTCGCAATGTCAGCACAGATTGAAGAACTTTCGAGGAAGTTGGACGTTTTTGCAGCCCAAAGGAGCCGAAGGATTGTAGTTATGTGTGACTACTGTTCTGGCAATCACCTGAGTAATCAATGCACCATCAATCTTGGGCCGGTACAGTATGGTGGTAACTACCTCAATCAGTATGCATATGATAATTATGATTAAGTTTGGGGGTATCACCCGGATTCTTCATGGAGCTATACTTATGAAGACCAATATTCTACTCCAAATCCAACATACACGCCAGAATTCTCATATCCACCTCCAATGCGACAAGAAGACAATTTAGAGTTGAAGGAATTCATGTTAAGGATTATAGAAAACCAAGAGGAGAGGATGATGAGTTAAGAAATATCGAGCCACAATTTTCAGCACCGGATGGAACAACTCATCACCATTTCAACTCAATACATGGATTCCAAAACTGAGACAGATAATTCAAGTTTGGAGGATTTGTGGTTCAAGTTTGTAGCATCAACTGAGGAGAGGATGATTAATCAAGAGCGATCAATTTAGAATCAAGAGATAGCAATTCAAAATCTGTATAACCAGATGGATCAAATGCTCAAAGCCTTGAACAACTGTCCTAAAAACAATTGGTGTTATGACGAGGATTCCGAGATTGATGAAGTGCCCGAGCCAAATCTACAACTGAATGAGACACGAGATGTTGAAAAAGAGGAGACAAGTGGGGATAATGAAAATAAGGTCGGTGAAGAACTAACTATGAGTACCAACGAGGAGGAGCCGATGTTATTAGTGCTCCAAGTTCTTTCTCTGCCAAAGATCAAGGGTCTAGTTAGTTTTGCAAAATCGTGCCCGCTTGGTAGTCATGTCGTCGGCAAGGCTCTTTATTACATGAGAGCTAGTACAAATGTGAAGCCATGGTGGGATGAGGAGGAAAAGATAGAAGAAGAGCCCGTTGTTCTTGCCAAGCCTCAAAGCCCCAATCGAATCATAGGCTCAATGGATGGAAAAGCACCTAGATATTCAACATTCTCAATTGGGCACATATGTAAACAAAGCATGCTAGGTGACTTTAATACAATGGCTATCACAAATGGGAACCTACTAAAAGCTACATTATTTTCGATGGATGGAGGGTTCCTCAATTATCGACGAGGAATTGGATAGCGATGATCAGAAAAAGTCAGGTTGAAAGACTATAAATCAAGCGCTGACTGGGAGGCAACCCGGGAATTTTTATATTTATATGCTTTGATAGTTTATTTAGTAGATAGGAATTAATTTGCTTATTAAGTTCTCTTATAATCTAATCCATGTTGTCTCTCTTCATTGCAGGTATTGGAGGTTCAATGGATAGAAAAATGATCGTCGCTGCCATCGCCATAATCACTTCACGCTTAGCTGATTACAGGGAAGTTCTCTTCTACTTATCGTTATATTCTTACAATGAGGACATTGTAATTGCTAAGTTTGGGGGAGTTTAGTTTAGTTCATTATTGCATGTGTAGTTTCATGTTTATGTTATGTTATTTTGCATATGTTGTTAATTTAGTTTAGGTTTATTATTAAAAAAAAATCAAATCAAAAATTAAAAAATAATAGTTAGTTACTATGTTCATCTTGCATGATTCCAGCTATTAGATAGTTCAGTTTATTTTGGCCAATGATGAGATTGGAATTGAGTAAACAAGTATAGTACTAAATATTAGAACTTTGACGTGATTTCTTGTTATGAATTGAGTCTTTTTCTGTTTGAAACTTGTATAATAAGGATAGCACAGTAAAAACAACTTATGATTGATTGAGTTTAAATTGATACATAATGGGACTCTAAAGGATAATGCTAATTTGAATGAAAGAATGACAAGAATAAGTAGTGAGGGCTAAAGTTAGACAAGAACCTAAGTTTGGGGGAATATTTGGGGTATATAAGCAATATTGTAAAAAAAATGAAAAAAAAGTATGAATAAACACCGTGGCGTGCTTGTCTAGTTTTGTGGCCTTTGTTACTTGAGTAAGTAAGCCCGAGGGGATTGTCTTTACACCTAGTGCCCTAAGGTCTTAATGGTCTGGGAGTCATTGGTCGAAAGCTCGTTAAGGTAGCAATGAAAAGCCTAAGGGAATAAGACATCGCATAGCTATGTGTATATAAACCAAAAAAAAAGAACAGAAAAAAAGAGAGAGAATAAAACGAGAAATAAGAGCAAAAAGCCCCCGTAGATGAAAATAAAGCTTAAGTATCCCATGTTAACCCTCGATATTGGTAATTGTTTGATTTTAGTTGGATCTAGCTTATTTTTGGATTTCTTGAGTTTACACTGTATGATGCCTTCGAAGAGACTTGTTATATGTTAAATTTGATTTTATATTAGTTAACATTGTTGTGGAGAACACACGCACTATACCAGTAATAACAGTTTAAGACTTGATGATTGACTAGGAAATTGTTGATTGGCTGTGATATGAAGTATTGTCCTGTTTGCTTGATTGCTCTAAGGACATTTGAATAGAATGTGTTTATAAATATTGCTGGATTCATAGGCATATAGATTAGTTGCATTTCATTGCATTGCATTGCATTATGTTGTGTTGCTTGGGGACAAGCAACGGTTTAAGTTTGAGGGTATTTGATAAATGAATTTTATATACACTTATCCGGTATCTTTTACTTAAATTAGGTACTTATATTCACGTGTCTTAGTTACTTTTCATGCATTTTTTGTTCATTTTGTAGGTTATATGTTTGGGAGCAGTGTGAGCGGTTATTGGAAAGAAATCGCAAAGAATTGGTAAGAAAACGCAAAGAAAAGCAAATCGGACATCATTTCAGCTTTCATGTTTTTGGCTTGGAACTTAGCTTACATTGTAGAGCATCGTCTTAGCTTTCTGGAACATATTGAATTATTCTAATCGGAGTTCGGATGCAAGAGTTATGATCGTTGTACCAACGGACGTCGAACTTCGTTGTTTTGGTTAGCCATTTTCATAGTAGTCACTTCAAGCCAAATTTCAACCATTCTCCCGCCCGAATTTCTCAATCCTCAAAGAATAAAAGTTGTAGAACTCGTCGATATCTTCGATTTGATAGGTTGCAGGCCTCCTAAATCCTCCCGTATCAAAAGTTATGGTCGTTTTACTAGAGGACGTTGTGATAGAAAAATGATGCCCGCCGGGGCAGACTTTTCCTTAGTACAACCCCCGCCGGGGCGGGGGTACCAGCTGTAAAACAGTACTATAGCCTGCCGGGGCGGGCCCTTGACAAGTCTAGACCCTCGCCGGGGTGGGGGTACGCGTAAAAGAAGTGGTTTTTGACCAAATTTGAGTTCGGGAAGGATTGTTTTCGATCCAATTGACTCAAGGATTTCCAAGAGGACTTAAAGACATGTAAAAAGGCTTATAAAAGGAGGAGAATAATAAGGATTAGGAGAGATTAGAGAGGTGAAATATGATTCCATTATATTAGATTAGAGTAGATTAGATCAAAACATTAGTTCTAAAGCGTTTCGGAGATTGAAGCAACTTGGAGACCATTGAAGATTCAAAGTAGGAGCTAGGAGGGAGCTTCAAATCTACAGACAATAGATTATATCTTCTCATCTTCTTCTATCTTTATCTTTTAATGTGTATTCAATTGTGGATTCTTAGTTTTAATTCAATAATCATGAACTAATTTTTTGTCTGAGATTACTATGGATCTTATTGGGTATTTTACTTTGATATGCTTCTTTGTTAGTCTTATTAGCTATAGTTAGATTTTCTATATTGATTTGTGCTTGAATCTATGAATTGCCTGATCAACAATTCTTTGTGGAGTTGGATGGAATCGAGAGAGGATATTCAAATCTAGACCTAGTTGATATAGCATGTGTTAATGATTTTGTTAGTAGCTTAAACTTGATGAGTGTTAAGGTAGAGATATGCTTGACACCGCATGTAGTTGGATAGAGAACTTATTCTTAAACCTTCTTCAATTGTAATTCACATAGAGATATAGTGGGTTAGTTGATTAAGGTGTTTAATGGATTTCTATCTTAATTGTGGATTGACGTTAATACGGTATTAGTGCATCGAGAGGTGGTTAATACTACATTCGTGCTCTTGATTAACAATACAGTATAGATAACTTGGCTTAACAGGAAGTGTGTTGACTTAAATGAAACAATAAGTGAAATTGTAATCTCAAGTCTTCAATATCTTGTTTCATTCTAGGGATAGTTAGTAATAGTTTATTTAACTATTTTAAATTAAATTATTAAATTATTCGTTTAAATAAGATTAAATTGATTATATGTTAGTACTTGGTAATTCTTGTTAACTAATTCTCTGTAGGAACGATACTCAACTTATCACTTTACTACTTGTTGAACACGTATACTTGCGTGTTGTGCGTAATTAGATTTTACCCAACATTTACGCATGACCTGGTTCCATTATTTATTATTCTATTGGAATATCCTGTCGGTGCGAATTACGCCTGACCTGGTTCCGTTCTTTATTATTCTGTTAAGAATAACCTATCTGTGTGATCTTACGCATGCATGGTGAATTCTTCAGTTATTCCATTCTTTATTATTCTATTGGAATAACCTGTCTATGTGGATTACCACATGCATGGTGAATGATGTTTTGTATTCATTCTTTATTAAATTGTGGAAATGATCTGTTTACGTGGATTATCATGAAAGTCATAATAAAAGCATATTGGACTGATAAAAATCATGGGTATATGTAGTATTAGTAAGTGTTATGATAAATTATGTTGGTTATTGTGTGAAAACATGAAAGTTTCTTAGAAATCACAAAGGGTTGAAAATCAGATTTTGGTGAAAATGGAATATGAAATTCAATTGACCACATCTCCTATTATATTTTGAATTTTTGAGTGTGGTCAAGTTCTAGAGTTAGATCTATGAGTTTTCTAACTTATGCAAGTGGAATCACTGGAAAAGGTGTTGTAGATTTTCATGTGGACTGATTTTAGGAAAAGAGTCAAAAACTGCAAAACACCAAAAAGGCTACTGCCTAGAAATTTAAAAGGGTTGTTTCGGCCAATTAATTTGTGAGAAAAATTCCAGTGTTTTGGAACATGAAAATATATGGTATAAAGTACCTCCTTTCCAAAAATGAGCTCATTCTGATTTAAAATGAGCAAGTTATGACCATTTCAATATTTAGGTTTTTTTGACGAAAAATGCTATAACCGGAGTTCTATAACTCCGACGACCATGAAATTTAAACTGGAAGATCACGTTAACATGTGTAAGATCCTGACAAGATTTGGGAATTTCTAGAGTTAAACTTGAGGTAGCTAATTTCTTAAGGAATTAATTAGAAATTGATTTATGAAAAATAGTGAATGAATTTTAAAAATTCTGAGAAAAATATATGTTCAATATGGGACTATATTCTGTTAAATCCCAGAAAGGAAATATTTTTGGTACTGATTTTGTATTTTTCATGAAAATGCACTAGTTATGAGTATATGAGTTAAATATGTTATGTGAAGTTGAAAATTGGTAAATATGATTTTATGGCTTGGAAATCCTATATAGGGTATATACAGATTTTATTGAGAACTTCAGATAAGTGTGTCGTATTGTATACGTCATTTGATATTTAATTTTGGTGAACCGAATAGGGTGAGGTTCACCCAACTTTGGAAGGGTGTTTTGCCACTATCATACAAGATGTCTAATGACATATAACCTCGTGTTATCATAATACAGGGTTGTGCACATCCACTTGCTAAGTATATCTACGAGCACTACCTATATGATCTTGGAGTTTATTTGAAGTATAATTTTCACTTGGAGACAGTGGAGATAGTTATATGTCAAGAGAAGACTCGCCATTAGAAAGAAGATGATAGTAATCTTTTCATTTTTCTTTGGGGTCTATTGGGTCAACCAAGGATAATTCTGCGGACATATGATATCTATCATAACCTAGACGCATGGCATCCCATGTACGAAGGTTTCCTTGAGCACTTCCCATGATTTTAATTTCTAAAATAGTTTTTGACTGTACTTTTATGTAAAGTACCATTGTAAGGTTGTGGTCGAGGCACCATGAGAGTTACATACATTTGTATTAAAACTCATAGTTTAACTGTGGTCATATTATGTACGATAGTTTAACAGTTGTATAAATAAAGTATGTAATTAATTTTTATAGGGTGATATCTGGCGACTCAGAATGGGTGATGTATACCTATTTTGGGGGCGTCATAGTTACAATTGTTGGATTTTGATATTTTATCTTTTCTGATAAAATAATTCATTTAAATATATTATTATATTATAATAATATAATAATGGTGATATTTTACAATGAATGTGATATATGAATAAATGAGGAGGAAGAATATTTTTGTTACAAAAAAATGTTTAACACATGTTTTGTGTGTTGGTGGACCCCATTTCGTGACTGAAATTGGATTATAGCTTGTAAAATCGTCCGTATATAGATTTGGGTCAAGTTCTGCTTGGAATTTGGAAAAACTTAAACTTACAAAGTTGTAGAGAATTGAATTTCCTATAGAATGGACATAAGATTTGAATTTTTCTAATAAAAGGGCTATTTATTATGAATTATTGAAGTTCCGGAATAATTGATTTTTAGAGTTTTAAATAATTTTTTTATGAAAAACATTTTTTGTGAGATGGTGGGCCCCACTTGTGTGGTTAATGTGCTGAAATCAGATGTCTTTGGTGTGCGTAGGAATTTTATTAAAAAATAATAATATTTTATTAAATTTTCTGTTTTGGTGTTCTAAGCATTTTTCTATAAATAGGGTGCTTATGTTAGAATTAAAAATCACACCAGAAACTGGAGTTTTCTCTCTCTATATTATCGAGCGTATTCTTGTGAGTATTATTATACTTTGAGTGTTGTTATACGGTGCAAGTTTCTTTCAGCACTATATCCAGTATTCCACTAAGAAGTATTGTCTTTTTGATGTAAGGGATGCTATTTTTTTATAAATGATATTATTTCTTTTAATATCATTATGCCGGAATA
The DNA here is from genome assembly GCA_020205615.1 of Panax quinquefolius. Taxonomy (NCBI): domain Eukaryota; kingdom Viridiplantae; phylum Streptophyta; class Magnoliopsida; order Apiales; family Araliaceae; genus Panax; species Panax quinquefolius. The sequence goes on along the minus strand of CM035154.1, from coordinate 35,273,110 downwards.
TTGGTAAGATTTTTCTTGTGAAATTCTTGTCTTTCAGTGTCGGGGTTACTATTCATGTTTACGATACTATTCACGTATACGACATTATTCACAAATACGACACTATTCATAGAAAAATTAAATTTTCTTTCTTTGTCCCAGATGTCTATTTTTGTTACTATCTTTGATTGTATCTATGTTTTGATCATTATTTTTGAATTTTAATCCACCATAATATATTATGGGGTGTTTTTGAACATGGATAAACCGAAGTACGAATCCCTAATATTTGTTCTTTTGTCTCACTGGATTCGTTTTCTTTAAAATATTTTTCATCATCCTCAGTCCTAAATGATTATATAACTGAATATCTTTGGCCTGTAGTGCAAAGATGAATGATTTCCTGATGAATATCTTTAGCCCGTAGTGCAAAGATGAACAGGTGTTGAGATGAACATAACCAACTGATGAATATCTTTGGCCTATAGTGTAAAGATGGATATTTGATTCAAGATGAATATTGATTGATGTTACAGGGATAAAATATTGATGATGGACTATTCATAGATGATAGTAGATTTCATTCTCTACGTAACTCTTCTATAAATTGTTATTTTCGCTGTGGATATTGATCTGAAACTTGTTGTCTATTATATTCTATCAGATTTTTTCCTATTGAGGACTAACGATAATTTGTTCTATATTATCTTAGTCATAATGTTTTTTAATCGAAAGCTAGTTGAATTTCACCCTTTTCCTTTTGTTCCATTTTTTTCTCGGGAGGCGAGAATGTAGTGAGTCTACTTAGTCGGGGTATGGAATGATGGTTCTAGAAAGTTATTTTAGTAGTCCTCACTATTTTTATAAAATAATATATCAATAATTGTAATGAGGACTTATTTGAGTGTGAATATTATCTAAAAAATAATATTTGTATTTAAACTCACAGTTTATGTGTTGTCGTATTTTTTACACGACAATTGTATTAATAAAGTTAGAATCGTTTTTGTCTCACGTATTTGTAATTGAAATGGGTGATGTATATTTATTTTGGGGGCGTCACATCTAGTATCTACGATAATAGAGGATGAAGATGCAAAAAAAATGTTTGGAAATGTGAAGCTTAACCTAGAATCAGGTTTGAAAATAGAACACTTCCCTGATTTGCTAGGGGTATGTCACCTACCAACTAACTTAAAGAAGCTAAGTACGTGTCACTATTCATTTTATAGTTACATAATCGATTATATTTTATTTATGGACATGTTTATCGACACTACTATCGATGTGGATTTTCTCTTTCAAAAGGAAATTATTTTGAACAACATGAGTGATAGTACAATAGTGGCTTCCCTATTTTACAACCTTGAAATGAAAACTTCATTATTTGGTTCCTATTAATTTACAAGTATATCTAATAGCATAAATGTATATTACAAAGTTCCTTGAAACAAGTGGAAATTAACTTTCAAACGTGATTATTGCAGTACTCTGTGGATGATTGCTTCTATTGTAACTGCTATTATATTACTTGTGCTTACTCATAGAAACTATAATTTCACTATTTTAAATTTTATTTTAAATTTTGTTTATTGTTTTCGTCCTTGTGTATTCTAAATTTATCTTCTTAATGAAACCATTCTTCTCAATTATATGTTTCTATTGAAATAGTGAATAATAGGTTTCACTATTGTCTATCAATGTTACTGATAGGCTTTACCTTTTATTCTCTTTATTTTTTTCTTCATTCTTTAGTCATTTTATTTTAATTAAATTATTATCATTTTATTTATTTAAATTAAATAATTGTAAATCTTATTTTTATATTATATTATATTATATGATATTATATTATTTAAATTAATAAATTTAATTAATTAATTTCATTTTATTTTATTTTATAAATTAATTTATTTTCTTTAATTTATTTTGCATTATTTTTTGTTATATTAACTATTTTATTTTATTCTATTTATATGTTATTATATTATATTTAATTTAATTTATTTATTTTATGTATTTTAGTTTAGTTTATTATAATTTTTATTATATTATATAATAATGGATATTATATTATTTTAATTAATTTATGTTCAATTAAGGAAAATATATTATCTTATATTATTTATTTTAATTTAGTTTATGTTATATAGTATACCCAATATTTGCATACATAGTGGATACATATACATAATTTAGAAAGGCAATCGAGATACAAATTGAAGCTTTACCAATTCAAAATGATAGTACCAAATATTTGCATATACAGTAATAGAGTTAACAAATTAAAGCTCTACCAGTTTTTAGCCCCAAATCCAATTGACAATAACAAATTGATACACATACAGAACCAAAAACAAATCGAAAATAGCGACCGACAAAACCGTCACTATAACATAGAAAATCGGCTTTCTATGTTATAACAACAATTTTGTCTGTCGTTATAGCCGGTTCATTTTTGGTTGGATCCCTTTAGTTTGCTAGAGAGTCGGACCCTATATATATACACATAGATAGATAGAGAGACTGAGAGAGGGGTTTACCACGAAGATAGTGGAGGAAGGATGGGACTATAGACAACGATGTGCAACCAAAACCACCGACAGATGTCGCTCCTTCTCCCTCTTTCCCTTATTTTATTTTTCTTTTTTCTGCTTTTGCTCTACTGATCTTCTCTTGATGGACTTAAAAAAAGGATCAACGACCACATGCGATCACTGTTTTTAATTGACGTGAAAGTATTAGCGATCGATAGCGGTCGTTATTAGTACTCGGTCGCAATAAGTCTCTTACGCCAACATCTGCGCTAAATTTATGGCAGCAAAAATAGAATAGTGACCGATCAGCAACCGCATAACGATCGCTACTAAAACTAGCGAGTGGTTTGGATTGTGATTAATAATAGCGATCACTATTACCATAATTAGCGATCGAATAATGCGGTCGTAGATAAATCTAGTTGTTGATGAGCCATTTTCATGTGGTTTCTCTTTTGTAGTTAATAAATTCATGGTAAAAAATAAAAAGAAAAAAAAATACTTTTATATATCGTGGTTAAATTTATATATTTTTCTAAAGTCAGCTCCCAATAAACTTAAATCATGGGTCCTTCCCTGCTCTTCATCCATATTAATGCAATTCACAGCTTGATTAATCTTAAAACGTACATTCACCCAGTACAAACGCGGGTTACTGATATCGATATTAATTGGTGTCAATTTTGATTAAAAATGATGTCGACCTGAGCTGGACCTCAACTGACCAGCGGAGTCTACTGTCATATTAATCCAAATGTGAATAAAACATCATTACATTTCCTTGGTCGAATTAAGACATACACCCAACTCTCGTGTCCTCAGCCACGTGGTCTTGCATAACAATTGAGATGTAATATAAAGAAGGAAGTCTCGGGTATAGGGGTGAGCATTCGGTTATTAATCGAACCGAACAAGTAATTCGGTTATAACCGATACCCAAAAATGTCTTGTTTTTGCTATACGAATGAATAACCAAAATGTCCGCTAAGCGAATAACCGAATAGGTTATTCGGTTAATAACCGAATTTAAACATAGTCCATAAACAGTTCAGTTCCTACAATCCATAAACATAATCCATAAACAGTTCCTACAATCCATTAACATAAATACATAATCCGTAAACAACAACACAGTTCATAAACATAAATTAACACCATAAACATAATGCTGAAGCTTATGTTTGAAGCTGCTGATGAGATATAAATTAACACCATTAACACCATTAACAGTTCTGCAGTTCATGGACATATGAGACTTCGAGAGCTTGAAGTCGCTTAGCTTTGTTGTTCTTGGCCAAAATGCTTGAAGAAAGGTGAAGGTGTTCTTGAGTCGATCGCTATTTCAGATTGCACAATGACTGCTATTGCACAGTTCCTACAATGAGTCAATGACTAATACCATTTGCTTGATACCATTTGCTGCTATTGCACAGTTCCTGTTGACAAATATAAATTGAAGAAAGCATTCCAGTCAACTTCAAAGAAACCATAAATTACAATGGACTGACTGCTATTGCACAGATTGGCAAAATATCCTTAAATTACAAATTTACAATGGACTGCTAGACAACACCAATAAACCTAACAAAGTCATGAGATCAAAACATAGAGAGCAAAAGGAAATATAGTGGAGAAAGGGCATTCCAGTCAAATTCAAAGAAACCATAATAATTTCAGTCATAATAAGATTATGTTGCAATAATGAATTAAAAGACTAATTTACCTCATTAATTAAGTTAAGTCGTGGTCCTCGTAGAAACATTGGCATCATTAGTAGCAAGGCTCAACTTGGAAATTGCTGAAAAATGAAAAAAATAATTAAACACATTATTTTTATAAATTGTTTTATTAGTTCAATAAAATAAACATAAACAAAAATTATTACCACACTCAAGTTTATCGGCAAAGTCATTATCTTCCTCCACATCAATGCAATTCTTCTTTTTAATCCAATGTTGAGCACATATGAGAGCTTCCACCATATGAGGAGACAATGAACTCCTAAATGAAATAAGAATCGCGCCCCGTGATAAATGTGGATCCCGAAGTGACAGTAGAATTGGGAATAGCCAACACATCACGGGCAATACGTGCAAGGATAGGGAATCTTGCACTATTAGCTTTCCACCACACCAAAATATCGAAAGACTCATCGGCTTCTTCCACATCTTCACTTAAATATTTGTCCAACTCTGATTTTTCTCCAAGTATCACTCCGGTCCGATGCTTTTTGAACTTATCCATAAGTCTATTTGTATTTTGGGATTCCAGTGAATTAGAACCTTGGGATGACAGCTTACTTAAACTTGATGTGCCACTTGGCCCACTTTCTTGTGTTGAATACTTTTTTTTGTACTCATTAAAAAAATCTTCCATTGCTTTCTTCACACCATCGGCAATCTCTATTCCCGTTTTGAGAACCCAGATTTTATGAATAAATATTTAATTTTCTCGAAATATTTTTTTTTTAAATATTATGGTGTAGAATTGATATAATGTTATAGTTGTGGGTAGTATTTAAAATTTTTGCAAAGTATGCAAGTTGTCAAATTATATTCGATTGGTCGGGGATAATTCTTTTTGTTGGTCATATCCATACGACGACACAAGCATTGGTGAAACCACAACGGAAGTACTGTCGTAGTTAGAAAACGACAAAAATATTTTATGAAAATAACGACGGAGGTTTTACCGTTAAAACTGTTGAACTATCCGGTGGTAAAAGTATAGTAATACGCGTGGTTGCATGGTAGCATACGATATTGATTATTGATACTTACGTGAGAAGTTAATTCATTTATACTCAATTATTATCACTGATGAATTTACGCATATCTCTCATATTATTGATTCAATCATTGTCACAAGATTATCATCGCATAAAATGTTATTTTATTAAATCAATAATTGAGACGACAAAGTTATTCATATTATAAATTGCAATGTTTATAATGTCTAGAAGTTCTGTCAAGGAGAGGTTAGGTAATTGCGCGCTAGTAAGGAGAAATCCTTACCGGAAGGCCCCCTCTTTCCTGGGAACGACCTGGTTGATAAATATTGTGAGTTATGATATTAATGATGAATGTTAGTAAGAATTGAAGTTGTGTTAGGAGTTGAATTTGGAGACGCGGACGTGATATTTGAGTCTGGAACGACGAAATTAGTAAAACTAGTCTATAAACACAAAATTTCTCGGGATTCACTATTTGGTCAAAAAGTCAACAGTTGACTTTTTTGGGAAAAGTCAAACTTCAAAATTTTAAAATTTATATTTTTGATAAAAATAGTTTCATTGTGCTGGAATTGTTTGTGTTAGTAAAAATCGACATTTATTTCGATAATAATTGATGTCTGGAGGTTATATCGACCCGGTCAGGTAATTGCTTAGGATAAATGAGCAATTGATTGCTATTAATTCACATGATTATAACTATTTGTTCACATGTGTGTACTATTGATTCACATTCTTGTTACTATTAGGGGAGTTGGTGCAAGATTGATAATACTTGCATGACTAAGTTAAAAATGGAGGTATAGATGGAGGTACTATACTGTAATTAATTTTTCACATGTTTAGAACTATTGAGTCACATGATTTACTATTGATTCACATGATTTACTATTAGGGGAGTTGGTGCAAGTTTGATAATACTTGGATGACTGAATTAAAAAGGAAGAAAAAGATGAAGGTATTGTACTGTAATATTTCGAGCCCAAAACGTGCAATTATCGAAACTATGTTTTACTATAAATAGAAGCTCATTCTTCTTCATTTCTCACCAATTCACTAAAGCTCTAGAGCATTTATTATAGAGAGAAATTATAGAGAAATTGTAGAGAGAAAATCTATAGAAGAAGAGAAACTTGCTACCTCACTACTCCAGTATTCAGTTTCTTTTTAAGGTAAGGGATATCATTGTTGTGGTAAGGGATATTATTTGTTGTACCCGTAAGGGGTGTTATTCTTTCTTATTCATGAAGAGAACTTCTGTTATTCCATTCTTTATTATTCTATTGGAATAACCTATATACGCGGCATACGCTATACATAACCTGTATAAGTGGCATACCCTATACTTCGTTAAATCCCTCTGTTGTTCCATTCTATATTATTATGTTGGAATAACCTGTTTATGTGAAGTACCGCATACATGGTGAGATTCTGCTATTATTCCGTTCTTTATTATTCTGTCAGAATATCCTGTCGGTGTGAATTTCACCTGACTTGGATCCATTTATTATTCTGTTGGAATAACCTGTATACGTGGATTACCGTATACTTGGTGATGTCTGTTGTTATTCCATTCTTTAATATTCTGTTGGAATATCCTGTCTGTGTGTTTTACACCGGACCTAGTTCCGTCTTTATTATTCTGTCTTTATTATATGTTGGAATAACCTGTAAATGTGAATTACCGCATACATGGTGAAATTCTTCTATTATTCCATTCTTTACTATTCTGTTGGAACATCTTGTCGGTGTGAATTTCACCTGACCTGGTTTCGTTCTTTATTATTCTGTTGAGAATAACCTGTCTGTGCGGTCTCTATCGCATGCATGGTGAATCCTTTTGTTATTTTATTCTTTATTACTATGTTGGAATAACCTGTCTATGTAGATTACTACATGCATGGTGAATGATCCTTTATATTCATTCCTTATTAAATTGTAGAAATGAGCTGGTTACGTTGATTATGATGAGAGTCATAATAAAAGCATTGGACTAATGAAAATCATGGGTATATGTAGTATTAGTAAGTGTTATGATGAGTTATATTGGTTATTATGAGAAAACATGAAAGTTTCTTAGAAATCACAAAGGGTTGAAAATCAGATTTTGGTGAAAACAGAACACAAAATTCAATTGACCATATCTCCTAGTATATTTTGAATTTTTGAGTGAGGTCAAGTTCTAGAGTTAGATCTATGAGTTTTTTAGCATCTCCAAGTGGAATCACTGGAAAAGGAGTTATAGATTTTCGCGTGGACTGATTTTAGCAAAGGAGTCAAAAGCTGGAAATTACCAAAAAGCTACTGATCTTATTTTTAAAAGGGCATTTTCGGCCACTTAATTTATGAGAAAAATTATGGTCTTTTGGGACATGAAAGTATATGGTATAAAGAACCTCTTGTCCAAAAATGAGCTCATTCTGACTTAAAATGAGCAAGTTATGACCATTTCAATATTTAGGTTTTTCCGACGAAAAACGCTATAACTGGAGTTCAAAAACTCCGATGACCATGAAATTTAAACTGGAGGCTCATGTTAACATGTGTAAGATTCAGCCAAGATTTAGGAATTTTTGGAGTTAACCTTGAGGTAGTTAATTTCTTAAGGAATTAATTATAAATTGATTTTTTAAAAATAGTAAATGAATTTTAAAAATTTCGAGAAAAATATATGTTCATTATGGGACTATATTCTGCTAAATTCCAGAAAAGAAATATTTTTGGGACTGATTTGGTATTTTTAATGAAAATAGTTTAGTTACGAACATATGAGTTAAATATGTTATGTGAAGTAACAAAGTTGGAAAATAGAATTTTATGGCCTGGAAATCCTATATAAGGTATATGTAAATTGTTGATAAGGGATTTGATCATTGGTAATGAAATCTTACGAGGATGGCATTTTTGAATGATTAAATGCATTATTTGGTAAAGGGTAAACAATTGAAATAAATTGTTTATAAGATTAAAAAGTGATTAAAATATTGTTATGATATTAATGATATTGGATTATGAATTTATTATGTGATTGATAATATTTGGATAAATTTAAAGTCTTTAATATTTATCCTTATTTTTAGTTGATTAATGTTTATATCATTGTTATCATTCTCATGCTTATATGGTGATAAAAGTTATCTTTGGCTTACGTGTGAAGATGGATTGTTGATTATTGAATGGTATATCTTTGGCTTACGTGCAAAGATGGATTGTTGATTATTGGTTTTATTGTTGTATATCTTTGGCTTACGTGCAAAGATGGACTGGGTATGATTGTGATCAGGGATTATTCGGTATAGTCATGACCATTGATAATTTAATGAATATCCTTGGCCCGTAGTGCAGGGATGATTCGATGAGGTGGTTCATTTACATGGATAAAACATTATTGGTGGACTTTTAACATGGAGAAGATAATAGACCTGATGGTCTATTTGACTCTTTTAATGGATTGCTCGTTCTGCTGCAACTATGGTTGAAAATTTTTATCATCTACCATATGTTCTAAATCTCTGATTTATTATTGACAAAAGCTATTGATAATTTAATTATCTTTAGTTATGATAGTCTTTAATGGGCTAGTTGTGCTCACCCGTTTGCTTCACAATTCCTTTCAGGTAATAAGAGTGTATTTGGGCCTAACGAGGATAATGAGGGGAATAGAAGCGGTGGTCTATAGTCATTTGAGAGTTCTCCCTAAATAGTATGGAAATAATTTTATTGAGAACTTTAGATAAATGTGTCATATTGTATACGTCATTTGATATTTAATTTTGGTGAACTAAATAGGGTGAGGCGAACCCAACTTTGGAAGGGTGTTTTGTCATTATCATACAAGATGTCTAATGACATACAACCTCGTGTTATCATAAGACAGGGTTGTGCACATCCACTTGCTGAGTATATCTACGAGCACTACCTATATGATCTTGAAGTTTATTTGAAACATAATTTCCACTTGGAGACAGTGGAGATAGTTATATGCCAAGAGAAGACTCACCATTGGAAAGAAGATGATAGTAATCTTCTCATTTTTCTTTGGGGTCTATTGGGTCAACCAAGGATAATTCTGTGGACATATGATATCTACCATATCCTAGACGCATGGCCTCCCATGTACGAAGGTTTCATTGAGCACTTCCCAAATATTTTAATTCCAAAAACAGTTTTTGACTATACTTTTATGTAATGTACCATTGTAAGGTTGTGGTCGAGGCACCACGAGAGTTACATACATTGTATTAAAACTCACGATTAAGCGTGGTCGGTATTATTACCTATAGCAGTTCAACAGTTGTATAAATGAAGTTGTATTTGATTTATGTACCATGTATTTGGCAACTCAAAATTGGGTGATGAATACCTAATTTTGGGGGCGTCACAGTTGGTATCAAAGCTTAGGGATATGATCCCTGGCTGAGATTTGAGACAAAAATTAGGAGGGGAGAGACGGGGAATTGCTCTCTAGTATAACCTACCTAAGTTTATTTGGTATTTAATTGGTCGGTCAGAGTATAGGGATAATATGTGATATGATAATTAACCCTTATTTTGTGACAGTGTTTGAAAATGGCATCTAAAAATGTTGAGATAAGCAATGGAGCAAAATAATATGACCATATCGCAGTACGAGGCTAAGTTTGCGGAGTTATCTCGGTTTGCATCCCATTTGGTCGATAATGAGGAGCGAATGACGCGAGTATTTCTAAGAGGTTTGAAACCTTATATACGTCAATACCTCATCCTCATGTTTATATTATGTTAAAAGTCATCTGTTGTGAGACCCCGAATTTTTTATGAAATAAAAGTATTCAATTTTTCTATTTTTGTGAAAAGTTAAATTGATAAAAGTTTAAAGTTAAGGGTGACATTTGAAAATTTTTCAAAGTAAGTGATAATGAAGTTCTGTTTTATTCGTATTATTAACGTAATAAAACAGAGACATCTTTTTATATAAAACAGAATACTTTTATAAAGTTATTCGTTTTATTTGATAATAATTAGATTATATTATATTTTATTATGCATAGTGTTGCATAGTGTTTTGCATAGTAAAATCTTCTTATAAAGTTTTTCATTTTATTAGATTATAAATAGAATATATTATATTTTATTTAAAAGATTTTACTTTAAATATGGACCGTCAGATTAAAGTAAATTGATCTGGACCGTTCATGAGTTAGTTACTATGCATTCCATTTTTCTATAAATAGAAGCTCATTCCTTCATTATTTCTTACGAATTCACTGAAACTCTATAGAGAGAAAACTATAGAGAGAATTCTTCTTCTACAATCTTGAGTGTATTTCTTTAGAGTTTAAGAAAGCTTTGAGCGTAGTACAAGTTTTTCTTTGAGTATATCCTTTCCCTACCAGTCGAAATACTCTTCTTTCAAAGGTAAGGGATATCATTATTGTGTAAGGGGTGTTATTCTTTCTTATTCATGAAGAGAACTTATGTTATTCCATTCTTATTTATTCTGTTGGAATAACCTGTATACGCGGCATACCCTGTACTTGGTGGAATGACATGTATATGCGATTTACCCAATACTTGGTGATATTCTTCTGTTATTCCATTCTTTATTATTATGTTGGAATAACTTTATTTATTATCAGTATCGCATACTTGGTGAAATTCTTTTATTATTCCGTTCTTTATTATTCTCGCCGGAATATCCCGCTTGGCATGAATTTCACTTGACACGGTTCCATATTTATTATTTCGCATTTATTATTCATTTGGAATATCCTGTCATGCATGTTTTTTTAATGGACACGGTTCATCTTTATTATTTCGTTGGAATATCCCATCGTGTGTTTTACATTGGACTCGGGTTAAAATCTTTATTATTACATCTTTATTATTATGTTGGAATATCCTGTCGGTGTGAATTTCACCTGACCTGGTTCCATTTATTATTCTGTTGGAATAACATGTATACGCGGATTACCGTATACTTGGTGATGTCTGTTGTTGTTCCATTCTTTATCATTCTGTTGGAATATCCTGTCTGTGTGTTTTACACCGGACCTGGTTCCGTTATTCATTATTCTGTTGGAATAACCTGTTTATGTGGATTTCCACATGCATGGTGAATGATCCTTTGTATTCATTCCTTATTAAATTGTGGAAAATATTTGTTTATGTTGATTATGATGAGAGTCATAATAAAAGCATTGGATTAATAAAAATCAGGGGTATATGAAGTATTAGTAAGTGTTATGATGAGTTATGTTTGTTATTATGTGAACACATGAAAGTTTCTTAGAAATCACAAAAGGGTTGAAAAATCAGATTTTGGTAAAAATGTAACACAAAATTCAATTGACCATATCTCCTATTGTATTTTGAATTTTTGAGTGTGGTCAAGTCCTAGAGTTAGATCTATGAGTTACCTAACTTATCCAATTGGAATCACTGGAAAAGGTGTTGTAGATTTTCGTGTGGACTGATTTTAGCAAAGGGGTCGGAAACTGAAAATTTCCAAAAAGCTGCAGCCATAATTTTAGAGGGGATGTTTCGGCCACTTAAATTATGAGAAAAATTCCGGTCTTTTGGGACATGAAAGTATATGGTATAAAGTACCTCCTGTCCAAAAATGAGCTTATTCTGACTTAAAATGAGCAAGTTATGACTATTTCAATATTTAAGTTTTTCCGACGAAAAACGCTATAACCGGAGTTCTATAACTCTGATGGCCATCAAATTTAAACTGGAAGCTCAAGTTAACATGTGTAAGATCCTGCCAAGATTTGGGAATTTTTGGAGTTAAACTTGAGGTAGCTAATTTCTTAAGGAATTAATTAAAAATTGATTTTTGAAAAATAGTAAATTAATTTTAAAAATTTCGAGAAAAATATATGTTCAATATGGGACTATATTATGCTTAATCCCAGAAAAGAATAATTTTTGGGACTGATTTGGTATTTTTCATGAAAATAGTCTAGTTATGAATATATGAGTTAAATATGTTATGTGAAGTAACAAAGTTGGAAAATAAGATTTTATGGTTTGGAAATCCTATATAAGGTATGTGCAGATTTTTGATGAGTAATTTGATCATTGGTGATGAAATCTTATGAGTATGGCATTTTTGAATGATTAAATGCATTATTTGGTAGAGTGTAAACAATTGAAATAAATTGTTTATAAGTTTAAGAAATGATTAAAATATTGTTATGATATTAACAATATTAGATTATAAGTTTATTAAATGATGGATAATATTTGGATAAATTTAAAGTCTTTAATATTTATCATTGATTTCGTTTGATTAATGCTTATAATATTGTCATCATTATCATGTTTATAATATGTTGAAAGTCATCTGTGGCCTGTAGTGAATAGATGGACTTGGTATGATTATGACCAGGGATTATTCGGTATAATCATGACCGTAATATTACAAATGATGTGGTAAAAGTCATCTTTGGCCAGTAGTGCATAGATGGACTTGGTATGATTATGACCAGGTGTTATTCGGTTTAATCATGACCGTAATGTTACAAATGATGTGTTAAAAATTCTCATTTGTCGTAGTGCATTGATGGACAGTTTTTGGTATGATTATGGCTATGGATTCTCTTCGGCCAAGGGTGCAAAGATGAATTTTTTTATGGCATAATCAGGACCGTTGATGAAAACACGATTATCTTTGGCGGTAGTGCATGGATAATTTGTGGTCGTGATACTAAAGAATATCATTGGCCTGTAGTGCAGGGATGATTCGATGATGTGGATTAATTATTGAGCTGAGTCTCAGCAATGAAATATTAAATCATGGATATGATAATAATGAATATCTTTGGCCGTAGTGCAAAGATGATTTAATTAGTGTGATTATGAGCAGAAATTGTGATTTGGTATAACCATGAATTTTGATGTTTCAGGTGATGAAAATTATCTTCGTCCTGAGTGTGAAAAGGAATTTAGAATCACAATTATGATTATGAGTTATTCATATGATTGTGGACAGGAATTGTTGAATTGATGTTATAGGGATAAAATATTATTGGTGGACTTTTAACATGGAGAAGATAATAGACCTGATGGTCTATTTGACTCTTTTAATGGATTGCTCGTTCTGCTGTAACTATGGTTGGAAATTTTTATCATCTACCATATGTTCTAAATCTCTGATTTATTATTGACAAAAGCTATTGATAATTTAATTTTCTTTAGTTATGATAGTCTTTAATGGGCTAGTTGTGCTCACCCGTTTGCTTCACAATTCCTTTCAGGTAATAAGAGTGTAGCTGGGTCGAACAGGGATAACAGGGGAATAGAACATTGGTCTATAGCTGTTGAGGTTCTCCCTAAATAGTATGGACATAATTTTATTGAGAACTTTAGATAAGTGTGTCATATTGTATATGTCATTTGATATTTAATTTTGGTGAACCAAATAGGGTGAAGTGAACCCAACTTTGGAAGGGTGTTTTGCCACTATCATACAAGATGTCTAATGACATACAACCTCGTGTTATCATAAGACATGGTTGTGCACATTCACTTTCTGAGTATATCTACGAGCACTACCTATATGATCTTGGAGTTTATGTGAAATATAATATTCACTTGGAGACAGTGGAGATAGTTATATGTCAAGAGAAGACTCACCATTGGAAAGAAGATGATAGTAATCTTCTAGTTTTTCTTTGGGGTCTATTGGGTTAACCAAGGATAATTCTGTGGACATATGATATCTATCATAACCTAGACGCATGGCCTCCAATGTACGAAGGTTTCCTTAAGCACTTCCTAAAGATTTTAATTTCTAAAACAGTTTTTGACTGTACGTTTATGTAAGGTGAAATCATAACAGAAGTCACAGTTGGTATATGTATTTGTATTTAAAACTCACAGTCTACATGTCGTTGCATTTTGCACGACAGTTGTATAAATGAAGTTGTATTTGATTTTTATAGTGTATTTTTCTGGCGACTCAGAATGGGTGATGAATACCTATTTTTGGGGGCGTCACATCTATGGCCTGTAGTGCATAGATGGACTTGGTATGATTATGACCAGGGATTATTTGGTATAATCATGACCGGAATGTTATAAATGATGTGGTAAAAGTCATCTTTGGCCGTAGTGCATAGATAGACTTGGTATGATTATGACCAGGGATTATTCGGTATAATCATGACCGTAATGTTATAAATGATGTGGTAAAAGTCATCTTTGGCCGTAGTGCATAGATGGACTTGGTATGATTATAACTAGGGATTATTCAGTATAATCATGACCGTAATGGAAAACACGAATATCCTTAGCCCTTAGTGCATGGATAATTCGTGGTCGTGATACTATTAAGCTGAGTCTCAGCATTATTGGTTTTACAGTTGTATATCTTTGGCCTGTAGTGCAAAGATGAACTGTTGGTTATACAGTTGTATATCTTTAGACGTAGTGCAAAGATGAATTTATTAGTATGATTATGAGCAGGAATTATGATTTGGTATAACCATGATTTTGGATGTTTCAAGTAAAGATAGGTGATGTAAATTATCTTCTTCCTGGGAGCGAAAAGGAATTCAGAATCATAATTATGATTATGAGTTATTCATATGATTGTGGACAGGAATTGTTGATTGATGTTATAGGGATATGGTCACTGGCGGAGATATTAGTCTAGAACTAGGAGGGGAGAGACAAGTAATATACTTCGCTAGGGTATGACTTACCTAAGCCGAAATTTTTACTTGATAAGTTGACAATTTGTGATATGTCAATTAACCTTTGTTTTGAAGGTATATTTTAGAAATGATATCTGAAATACAGGAGATGAACAATATGATACAGAGGATATAACCGGGAAGGTACAATCCGAAAAGAAAGCAAGGTATTCTCATCTCTTCAAACTATTAGGTACGTACGTAAATTTTGAGGGCGAAATTCCATAAGGAGGGGAGATTGTGAGAACCCAGATTTTATGAATAAATATTTAATTTTCTCAAAATATTTTTTTTAAATATTATGGTGTGGAATCGATATAATGTTATAGTTGTGGGTAGTATTTAAAAATTTGGCAAAGTATGCAAATTGTCAGATTATATTCGATTGGTCGGGAATTATTCTTTTTGTCGGGCATATCTGTACGACGACACAAGCATTGGTGAAACCACAACGGAAGTACTGTCGTAGTTAGAAAACGACAAAAATATTTTATGAAAATAACGGCGGAGGTTTTACCGTTAAAACTGTTGAACTACTCGGTGGTAAAAGTACAGTAATACACGTGGTTGCATGGTAGCACACGGTATTGATTATTGATACTTACGTGAGAAGTCACTCAGTTATACTCATTTATTGCTACAGTAATTGCTGCATCATATCTCTCATATTATTGATTCAATCATTGTCACAGTATCATCTACATAAAATGTTATTTTATTAAATCAATAATTGAGACGACAAAGTTATTCATATTATAAATTGCAATGTTTACAATGTCTAGAAGTTCTGTCAAGGAGAGGTTAGGTAATTGCGCGCCAGTAAGGAGAAATCCTTACCGGAAGGCCCCCTCTTTCCTGGGAACGACCTGGTTGATAAATATTTTGAGTTATGGTATTAATGATGAATGTTATTAAGAATTAAAGTTGTGTTCGAAGTTGAATTTGGAGACGTGGACGTGATATTTGAGTCCAGAATGACGAAATTAGTAAAAATAATCTATAAACACAAAATTTTTCGGGATTCACTATTTGGTCAAAAAGTCAATAGTTGACTTTTTCGGGAAAAGTCAAACTTCGAAATTTCAAAATTTATATTTTTGATAAAAATAGTTTCATTGTGTTGGAATTGTTTGTGTTAGTGAAAATCGACATTTATTTCGATAATAATTGATGTCTGGAGGTTATATCGACCAGTCGGGTAATTAACCGGATAAATGAGCAATTGATTGCTATTAATTCACATGATTATAACTATTTGTTCACATGTGTGTACTATTGATTCACATTCTTGTTACTATTAGGGGAGTTGGTGCAAGATTGATAATACTTGCATGACTAAGTTAAAAATGGAGGTTAGATGGAGGTACTTATACTGTAATTAATTTTTCACATGTTTAGAACTATTGAGTCACATGATTTACTATTGATTCACATGATTTACTATTAGGGGAGTTGGTGCAAGTTTGATAATACTTGGATGACTGAATTAAAAAGGAAGAAAAAGATGAAGGTATTGTACTGTAATATTTCGAGCCCAAAACGTGCAATTATTGAAACTATGTGTGACGTCCCCAAAATAGGTATACATCACCCATCTTGAGTCGCCAAATACATGGTACAAAATTCAAATACAACTTAATTATACAACAGTCGTGTAAAGTACGTCAAAATACATGCTGTGAGTTTTAATACAAATATTGCCTTCTAGACAATATCCACTCTCAGAATAAGTCCTCATTACATTTATTGTCACACTATTTAACAGAATAGTGAGGACTACTATTTAATACCATCATCCAAACCATCACTCCATTCCCCGACTCAGACGACTACATTCTCATTTTCAAGAGAACGTTGGTGAAAGAAAGGGTGAGCTCAACTAGCCCAGCAAGAAATATTATGACTAAAATAATGTAAAATAAATTATCATTAGCCTTCAACAATGTTAAACTGATAAAATACAATAGACATCAAGTTTAACTGCAGCAGATCAAGCAATCCATTAAAAGAGTCAAGTAGAGAATAAAATCTACTATCTTTTATGATTTAAAAAGTTTTTCATCACTTTTATCGCTGAGACTCAGCTTAATAAATAATTCACATCGTCCCTGCACTACGGCTAAGGATATTCATTAGGGTCACGACCACAAATTCCATGCACTACGGGCCAAGGATATTTTTAAAGTAGTATGCACACAAGCCAATCATGTTTGATGATAAAGCATATACTTTGTAACAATCTTATTCATTTATTAATAAAAAATATTAATTTATTAAAGGCTTTTTAATTATCTACATGATGTTTGTTTTTATAATATATGATAAACCCATAGTTTTAAGCAATGCTTTTAGAATAATGATGATGATCATTCTAATGAGATCTAAATTCTTTGAAAGCTTAAAACTAAAATAGTTCCCAATCATTGGATTACTAAATTGGGGATTAGTGAATCCGGGATAGATTGGTACATACGTTGCTTGCTCATTGGATGAGGATGATTGATCTCATGATCATTTGTGTGGAGACACTAAAAGCAAGTATGTAGGTGCTTATTAGAGAATAAGTTCAATTGAACGTGGCTCATTAAGGAATACCTAATGGAGTTTTATTTACTGTCAATAGAATTCTGTAGTGATAGTAAGACAAGTGATCCTTGGACTTGAGATCATCATAGTATCTTGTGTATGATGAGTTATACTTTGACTTATTCCTTAAGACCCTTAGGGTATATCAAAGGGTATGCTTGGGTATAATAAGTTGTACATGGAGATAATGTATGATCAATAAAGAATCTACCACTTCTAATAAAAGAAGAGAAATGTCCTATGTGATTCGATAAATGACAACCCAGTAGTCCTTGGCTAAGGTAGAATGAAATTAGAAAGGAGTTTCTAATTTGCATTATTTGAGTTGTGCATTTAAGAGTCGAAATACATATAATTAAATAAAATAAGACTTGACAGTAATTCCATGTCTTATATTTAATTGGGACATTGTATGGTGGAAGGATTGAATTGTATGGTAACTATTTACTCAAAGGTTCTTTTATGATTAATGTTGAAATCTATATTATCTGGAAAGTCGTTGATCGCTAGTGGAGGTTTATCCCTATTGTAGAATAAATATTATTTATTTAAATAAATTGTTTAATTTATTTATTTAAATAAGATTAGAATTGTTCTAATTGATTTATTCACAACCTGGTTTAATATGGAGAACCTAAAGGGTCACACCATAAAAGGAAGAATAATTATTTAAGAAGTTAATGGCATAATCGTAATAATAATATGTTAAGTATTTTAATTTAATCTATGGTGATAGAATAAATTAAATAGCTTAATATTTATTATTTAATAATTTAGAAATATTAAATATAAATTAATAAGAGGAGTCTTATTAATATTATTACAATTATTATTATTTTAATTTCTAAAAGAGTTTAGGAATTAATTTAATATAAGTACTCTCATTTATTCCTAATTGGATTAGGAAGGAAAATTAGTTAAAGGAGTTTAATTAATTATCCCTAATAAGATTAGGGAGCTTAATTAATTAAAAGAATTTAATTAATTAAATAAAACCCAATTCCTTAATTGTTAAGGTGGGTTGCCCACATCTATAAATAAGAGGAGTCTTATTATGGGTGGTAAGGGTTGTTGACTTTTACAACATACGACATAATTCCAATTTGTTGGAGAGTACGCCCTTTTTCTATAAAGATAGGAAAAACTAGGGTTTGAGCCAATACCCCTTCTTCTTGAATTTTGGGTGGCTAACGTTGATCAAAGGAAAGAACCAAACCCGGTGGATTCAAGATTGAACGCGAAAAGGATTGGAGGTGAACTCGTACCTGAGGAAGCTCGGATCTTCAAGGGTATGATTTCATAATTTCTTATTCTTCGTTTAATTAATAATTGTGCATAAAGGGTGATCCGGGTATATGGTTTGTAAATTTTTTAAACTCTGATTTTTACACGCTTCCACATTATTTTGCAATTTTGATTGCGTTATGAATATTACAAACCTAACATATTTGTGTATTCATCAATGGTCATGATCATGCCAACAACTGTCCATCAATGCACTATGGGCCAATGAGGACTTTAACCACATCATTTGTAACGTTACGGTCATGATTATACCGAAAAATCCCTGGTCATAATCATACCAAGTCCATCTATGCACTACAGGCCACAGATGACTTTCAAGAATATAAACATGATGATGATAATGATATAAGATTTCAATAAAAAAAAGTTCAAGAATTAAGTTATTCAGGAACTAATAACGTCCAAATTGTCAATATGATACTTCTTTGTAAAGTAAAATTCAAGAATGCTCAGAAGAATATTTCCATGAAAAGATACTGGATGAAGCGCAAATATCAAGGATATTCCACTAATTTCATGGAGTATAGAAGTCAAAATTTTAACCAACCGAGAATAATAAGGAATGGAATAACAATGTAAATCACCATGCATGCGGTACTTTGTATAGAGCAAAGTTATTCCAACGGAATAATAATAACGGAACCGGTCGGTGAAAATCACAATCGATGGATGTTTTAATGAATAATAAAGAATGGAATAACAACAGAAATCACCATGCATGCGGTACTTCAGACAGAGCAGTTTTTCCAATGTAATAATAAATACTGAGAATAATAAAGAGGCGGAACCAGTCCGAGTAAAACACATGCATGAGGATATTCCAATAGAATAATAAAGACAGAATAATAAAGAGCGGAACTAGGTCCGTAAAAAACATGTGATTGGATGTTCCAATGGAATAATAAAGACAAAATAATAAAGATTTTAACGAAGTAAAGGCAGTAAAGCATGACAGGATGTTCCAACGGAATAATAATAAAGAGTAATAATAGAAGAATGTCACCAAGTATAGGGTATTCACAGCGTATCACAAGAGTTATTCCAATGAATAATAAAGAAATGGAATAATGAAGTTCTCTTCTTGAATACAAAAAGAATAATATCCCTTACTAAGTAAAATAATAATTGATATTAGAGTAGTGAAGTAACAGAAAACTCTTCTTCTTTCTCTCTATAATTTCTCTCTCTAGAGTTCAATGAATTCGTAAGAAAATAACGAAGGAATGAGCTTCTATTTATAGAAAAATGGAATGCATAGTAACTAACTCAGGAACGATCCAGATTGATTTACTCTAATCTGACGGTCCATATTTAAAGCAAAATCTTTTAAATAAAATATAATATATTCTATTTATATAAAAAGATTTTTACTATGCAAATACTATGCATAATAAAATATAATATATTCTATTTATAGAATAACTTTAATAAAGTATTCTGTTTTATATAAAAAGCTTTTCTATTTTATTACGTTAATAATACTAATAAAACAAAACTTATAAATCAACAATAATTGAATCAAATAATATGAGATACTACGCAACAACTATTGTAGCAATAATTGAACAAAACTGAGTGACTTCTCACATAAGTATTAATAATTAATACCGTGTGCTACTATGCAACCACACATATTACTGTACTTTTACTATCGAGTAGTTCAATAGTATCAACGGTAAAACTTCCGCCGTTATTTTCAATAAAATATTTTTGTCATTTTCTCAATCCGACAATAATTCCGTTATGGGGTCCACCAATGATTGTACCGTCGTACGGATATTTCCTGACAAAAAGAATATTCCCCGACCAATCGAATATAATATGACAACTTGCATACTTTGCAAAATTTATAAATATTACCCACAACTATAACATTATATCATAATATTCAAAAATGATAATTATAGAAAATTCATCTTTATTCAAAAAGTTGGGGTCTTACAACCTCCCCTTCTTAAGAAATTTTGCCCTCGAAATTAGGGTACGTACCTGGTATATCGAAGAGGTAAGGATACCTTGACTCAATTTCAGATTCTAACTCCCAGGCCATTTCCTAAACATCGTGGTTTCTCCACAAAACTTTGACTTGAGGTATAACCTTGGAGCGTAGAATATGTTCCTTCTTATCCAAGATTTGAATAGGAACCTCTTCATACGTTAAATCTTCCGCTATTTCGTTTGGTTTTAACTCAATAATGTGGTTTGGGTCTTACACATATTTACGTAACATGGATATATGAAAAACGTTATGAACACGAGACATACTTGGCGGTAAAGCGAGTCTATAGGCTACAGTCCCTACTCGATCGAGAATTAAAAATGGGCCAATGAATCGAGGAATGAGCTTTCCTCTCTTTCCAAACCTCGTAACTCCTTTCCATAGAGAAACACGTAACAACACATGATCTCCAATATCGAATTCCACGTCCTTTCGATGAAGATCAGCATTACTCTTTTGTCGGTCTTGTGAGGTTTTTATACGTTGTCGGATCATTTGAATCTTTTTTCGTAGTCATACGTATTTCAACTCCGGTCCCAACAACGTTGCTTCACCCACCTCATCCCAAAGATATCCGAGAACGACACTTTCTTCCATACAACGCCTCGAATGGAGCCATGCCAATACTTTCTTGATAACTGTTGTTGTATGAAAACTCCACCAACGGTAAGAACTTGTCCCAACTTCCCTTGAAATCAAGGACACAGAGTCTTAAAAAATCTTCAAGAGTTTGAATAGTCCTGTGACGCCCCCAAATTAGGTATACATCACCCATCTTGGGTCGCCACTTACATGGTACAAAATTTAAATACAACTTACTAACATAAGCTCGGTGTACAATACTGACATAAAGCGTGAGTTTAAATACAAATATCGCTCTACTAGATATTATACAAACTCAAAAGGAGTCCTCATTACAATTATTATCACACTATTTCACGAGAATAGTGAGGACTACTAATGCTATCTTTAGGACCATCATTCGTTTCCGACTCGTCCCAAACTATATTCTCATTTCTCAAGAGAACGGTGAAAGAAAGGGTGAGCTCAACTAGCCCACAAGAAGAAATATTATGACTAAGATAATGCGTAATAAATTATCAATAGTCTTCAACAATGTTAAACCGATAAAATACAATAGACAACCGGTTTAAGCTGCGGTGAATATGCAATCTATTAAAAGAGTCAAGTAGAAAATAAAGTCTACTATCTTTTAGGTTTTAAAAGGTTTTTCATCCTTTGTTATATTGAGAGACAAACTTTAATAAATATTCCACATCATCGAATCACCCCGCACTACGGCCAAGGATATTCTTTAGTATCACGACCACAATTATTCATGCACTACGGCCAAGAATATTTGTGTATTCATTAATGGTCATGATCATGTCAACAATCGTCCATCAATGCACTACTACCATCGAGGATTTTTATCACATCATTTGTAACATTACTGGCCATGAGTACACCGAATAGTCTCTCGGTCATAATCATACCAAGTCCATCTATGCACTACTCTGCCACGAGATGACTTTCAACATAATATAAACATGAGGATGATGACAATGATATAAGAATTCAATAAAACAAGTTTAAGAATTATTTTATCCGGGGAATTATTAACGCCCAAATTATCAACATGATACTATTTTGTAGAGTAAAATTCAAGAATGATCGAGAAGAATATGAAAAGATCTTTGGATGAAACGCATGAAATATCAAGGATATTCCACTAATTTCATGGAGTATAGAAGTCAAAGTTTTAACCAATTTGGGTATAATAAAGAATGGAATAACAAAAGAAATCACCATGCATGCGATAGACCGCATGCATGAGTTATTCCAAGCAGAATAATAAATAACGGAACCGAGTCGGGTGAAATTCACACCGAGCGGATGTTCCAATGAGAATAATAAAGATGGAACCGGATCCAAATGTAAAAACACATGATAGGATATTCCAATGAATGATAAAGAGCGGAACCAGTCAAATTGTAAAACACGATGCATGGATGTTCCAACAGAATAATAAAAGCGGAACCAGTCCGGTGTAAAACACATGCAGCGAGGATGTTCCAACAAAATAATAAAGAGCGGAACCAGTCCTGTAAAACACATGCAGGCAGGATGTTCAACGAGTAATAATAGAAGAATGTCACCAAGTATAGGGTAAACCACGTATACAAAAGTTATTCCAATGAGAATAATAAGCAATGGAATAACAGCAGTTCTCTTCATGAATAAGAAAGAATAACACCCCTTACATTTGGTAGGAGATTGAATCTTTGCAGCCGGTGTAGTAACAAAATACTCTTCTTCTTTCTCTTATATTCTCTATACTTTCTCTCTCTATAGCTTGAATGAATTCGTGAAAATAATGAAGCCCTAAGCCTCTATTTATAGAAGATTTCTAGCTTAGCACTCGCCGTGTGAAAAGGCAAGTGGCTTGACGACTAATGATGTGAAAAGAAAAGTGGTTTGGCCTTTGTAATGTGAAACGACAAGTGGTTCGACGCCTGTAATGTGAAACGACAAGTGGTTCGACGTCTGTAATGTGAAACGACAAGTGGTTCGACGTCTGGTAAAGGTAATTACTATTAACGAAGGTAAATACTATTGACGAAGGTAAATACTATTCACAAGGGTAATTACTATTGACAAAGGTAATTACTATTGACGAAGGTAAATACTATTCACAAGGGTAATTACTATTGACGAAGGTAATTACTATTGACAAAGGTAAATACTATTCACAAGGGTAATTACTATTGACGAAGGTAATTACTATTGATGAAGAGACTCTTAGATGATGACATATGAGCCCCCCATAAAATAATCAAACTTACCACAAATCATTTTTTTTTCATCAACACATATTTAATCTTTCAACAATTATTAATCATTTATAACTTGTCGTCTCAATTATTGATTTAATACCATAACATATTATACAGATGATACTGTGACAATAATTGAATCAATAATATAAGAGATATGATGCAGCAATTACTGTAGCAATAATTGAGCATAGCTGAGTGACTTCTCACGTAAGCATCAATAATCAATACTGAGTGTGCTACTATGCAACTATGCAGTATTCTTTATTACTTTTACCAACGGGTAGTTCAGCGGTTTTAACGGTAACACCTCGCCGTAGTTATTTTTATAAAATATTTTTGTCGTTTTCTCAATCCGATAATAATTACATTGTGGGTCCACCAATGATTGAGCCATTGTGCGAATATTCCCTAACAAAAAGAATATTCCCCAACCAAACGAATATTTTATAACAACTTGCATACTTTTTGCAAAATTTATAAATATTACCCACAACTATAACATTATATCAAATTTATTCCATAATATTCAAAAATAATATTTATAGAAAAATTCATCTTTATTTATAAAAAGTGAGGGTCTTACAACCTCCCTTCTTATGAAATTTAAGCCCTCAAAATTAGGTACATTACCTAGTATGAGAAGAGGTAAGGATACCTTGATTTCATTTTAGATTCTAACTCCCAAGTCATTTCCTCAACATCGTGGTTCCTCCACAAAACTTTGACTTGAGGTATAACCTTGGGGCGTAGAATATGTTCCTTCTTATCAAAATTTGAAGCAGGAACCTCTTCATACGACAAATCTTCCGCTATTTCGTCCGGTTCTAATTCAATAATATGGTTCGGGTCTTTCACATATTTACGTAACATAGATATGTGAAAAACGTTATGAACACGAGACATATTTGGTGGTAAAGCGAGTCTATAGGCCACAGTTCCTACTCGATCGAGGATTAAAAATGGACCGATGAATCGAGGATTAAGTTTTCTCTCTTTCCAAATCTTGTAACTCCTTTCCATGGAGCAACTCTTAACAACACATGATCTCCTATATCGAATTCCACGTCCTTTCGATGAAGATCAGCATAACTCTTTTGTCGATTTTGTGAGGTTTTTATACGTTGTCGGATCGTTTGAATCTTTTCCGTAGTCACACGTACCAACCGGTCCCAACAACGTTGCTTCACCCACCTCATCCAAAGATATCTTGGAGAAGCGACACTTTCTTCCATACAACGCGCTTGAATGGAGCCATGCCAATACTTGCTTGATAAGCTGTTGTTGTAGGAAAACTCCACCAATGGTAAGAACTTGTCCCAACTCCTTGAAATCAAGGACACATGAGTCTTAATAGATCTTCAAGAGTTTGAATAGTCTCTCCCATTGTCCGTCCGATCGAGGATGATATGCCGAGCTAAATCGTAAGTCGTGCCCATAGCTTTTTGCAAACTAACCCAAAATCGTGAAGTAAATCTTGGGTCTCGATCGAAACTATGGATACCCCTAAAGATACCATGCAGCTTTTACAATCTCGTTTATGTACATACGAGCAAGGCGTTCAAGTGTATAAGTTTCTCGTATCCAGAAGAAATGAGCGGACTTGGTCAATCTATCAACAATGACCCAAATCGCATCAATGCCTTGAGAAACCTTAGGAAGACCCCAGAACGAAATCCATGGTAATGTGCTCCACTTCCATTACGGAATTTCAAGTGGTTGCAATGGACCTTTTGGTACTTGATGCTCGCTTTAACTTCGTTGACAAGTTAGACACCTTGAGATAAGCAGTCATATCTCTCTCTTCATATTGCTCCACCAAAATGTATGGCGAATATCATGATACATTTTGGTACTCCCAAGATGGATTGCAAATGGTTTGTTGTGCGCCTCTATCATGATATTATACTTTAAATCGTGGTCGTTAGGAACACAAAGTCGTAGTTGACTCAAGTATTCCTTCTTCATCGATTCTTACTTAAGATAGCACCTTCTTGCACTTTCTTCCTCATACGCGCTCCTGTGTCCAGTGCGTAGCTTGAGCGACTTTAACTTTATCGATTAAAGTCGGTTCTACTCGTATACTCGCTTATCATCACATACGTCCTCGAGTCTTTAACTCTATCTCCATCCTTTGCAAGTCACACAAAATGGGCCTTTGCGTTGACAATATCGCACTTCGTGCTTGCATATGATTTTCTACTCAATCGCGTCCACTACCACGTTCGCTTTTCGAGGATGGTATTGGATGGTATGATCATAATCTTTCAGCAGTTCAAGCCAACGTCGTTGTCGCATGTTGAGTTCCTTTTGAGTGAAGAAATATTTGAGGCTTTTATGATCCGTAAAGATCTCCACTTTCTCCCCACACAAGTAATGCCTCCAAATTTTAAGTGCAAAAGACAACGGTTTGCTTAACTCTAGATCATGAGTAGGATAATTCCTCTCATATTCTTTGAGTTGTCATGAGGCATATGCTATAACTTTTCCATGTTGCATAAGAACACATCCCAACCCTTTGCAAGCATCATTGTAGATGACAAATCCTCCGAGGCGGATGGTATTGTCGTAACAGTCTTTGAAATAAGTCTCCTCTTGAGTTCTTGAAAACTCTTCTCACATTCTTCGCTCCAACCGAACTTTGTATCTTTCCGAGTCGGTGAGTCGATGGAGTAGCGATTCGAGAAAATCCTTCCACGAATCTCCGATAATAACCAACTAAACCGAGAAAGCTACGATTTTGATCCATCGATTTAGGTTGTTCGACTTTGAATAGCTTCAATCTTTCTTTGGGTCAACGGATATTCCATGACTTGATACCACGTGCCCAAGGAATGCTACTTCTTCAAGCCCGAACTCGCATTTCTTCAACTTGGCATAAAGCTTATATTCACGAAGCTTTTGGAGTGTCACCTCAAGTGTTGCTCATGATCTTCATGACTTTTGGAATAAATAAGGATGTCATCAATAAAGAGCGACCACAAAGTGATCTAAATATTCCTTGAATACTCGGTTCATCATATCCATGAAGGCAAATAGGAGCATTAGTCAATCAAAGGACATGACTAGAATTCATAATGCCCGTCATGGGAGTTACGAAAGCCGTCTTTGGAATGTCACGGTTCTAATCTTCAATTGGTGATATCCGAACGAAGATCAATCTTTGAAAAGAATTTGGCTCCTTTATTTGGTCAAACGGTCATCAATACGTGGCAATGGATACCTATTTTTGATGGTGACATGATTCAACTCCCGATAATCAATACAAAGTCGCATACTCCCATCTTTCTTCTTCACGAATAGAAGCAGAGCACCCCGAGGAGAAGTACTAGGACAAATAAAGCCAATGTCTAACAATTCCTGCGGTTGGGTCTTTAACTCCTCGAAGTTCAATAGAGCCATTCGACACGGGGCTTTGGAAATAGGTTTTGTCTGGGGTTCAAAGTCGATATAAAATTCAATTTCACGCCTCGGGGTAGGCAGGAAGTTCTTCTTGGGGAATACGCCGGGAAATTTATTAACAATAGGAATATCGTTTAAAAGCGGCGTATTTTTATTTAAATCTGTGACATGAGCTAAGAAAGCTTGACATCCGTTTTCAATAAACGAATAGCTTTATGGCTTGAGATGACCGTGATTGATTTTAATGGTTTGGTCGTTTGAATTTGCATAATAGGTTGATTAGGAATATGAAAGCTAACAACCTTACGAAAACAATCAATTTTGCATGATAAGTAGTTAACCAATCAATCCCTAGAATCACGTCAAATGCAAGTATTTTTAATGAAATAAGATCGACAGTAATGTGAGGTACCGATTTGAACCAAACAAGACTTATAAGCAGTGGATGTAATGAAAGTTTCTCCCAACGGAGTTTCCACAGATAAGTCAAAGTCTAATTTCTCTGGAGTCAATTTTAATCGATGAGCGCAAGTAGGAGAAATAAAGAATGGGGTAGAACCGTATCAAATAAAGTATAGACTTCATTAGAGTTTATGATAAGCTTACCCGTGATGACCTCATTCGGATTCCTTGCTCTTTGGGAGGTCACAACAAACGCTCTCCCTTGCACTACCGGTTTTGAATTTTCTAGGATGGCCTTTGGTGCCTCTATCCTATTGAATTTGTCTTGATGAACGCCAAAATCGAGCTAAGTGACCTTCTCTTCCACAATTATAACATGCTTTGACGGCATGACGCAGTTTGGACTGATGTGTCCCTCTCCTCGCATTTGAAGCATATGATAGGTGGTCTTTCTCCTTCCTTAACAATGGGTGCTGGTGCTGACGTCTTTCCATCATTGTTGAATCTCCGTTTCTTGAAATGTCCATTCTTATTGTTTTGGCCCTGATTACCACCGAAGTGGTTACCATATCTGGCCTGTTGATTCCCTCCACGCTTGTTGTCACCGCTTCGATGACTACTCTCGCTGGTATTATAATTTTGCTGGCTGCTCTCTTTTAGTTGTGTTGACTCATTATCGCGTTCCACTAACTGAGCCCTATTTACAACATCTGAATACAAACACAGTTTATGAGAAATAAGATGTTGACGTATCTCCGGCTTCAAATCTCTTAAAAACATTCGCGCCATTCTCTCTTCATTATCCACCAAGTGGGACGCAAACCGTGATAACTCCGCAAATTTTGCCTCGTATTGCGACACGGTCATATTGTTTTGTTCCAACTTGATAAATTCCACCTCCTTCATGTGGCGAATACTTTCAGGAAAGTATTTGTCATTGAACAGCTCCTGGAACTTCTCCCAAGATATCTTCAGTACAGCAGGTTGAGTACGTTTTACCGATTCCCACCAGTAATCCGCCTCTCCGCGCAACATAAAGGCGGCAAAGGGAACCTTTTGCTCCTCGGAGCATCCCAAGACATCAAATATCTTGGTAATCTACTTTATCCACGCTTCCGCCAGAAGTGGTTTTGGCTCTCCCTTAAACTCCGATGGTCCTAGCTCCTTGAATTGTTTAGCGGTGACCGCCCGAGAGTTTTCCGTGTTTCCACCTATGTTTTGGACAGGAGTCGTTCTCGCCTGCTGTTGCATAAATTGCATAAAGCCTCTGAACATTTGATCATTCATCATTTGGTCAGTGTTGTTGTTTGCATGAGGATTGTCGCCTTCCTGATGCACATTATCCACGATTATTGATATGTGGTGAATCAACGATCGCTGCGCTCCATTCTATTCTCAACATTCTCGATGTCATTTTCGAATCGCCACAAAACAAAAGGTTAATTGACATGTAACAAATTATCCCTATCTTGACCAACCAATAAAATAGCACATAAACTTAGGTAGGTCATACTAGCGAAGGTATTCCCGTCTCTCCCTCCTAGTACTATTCTCACATCTTAGCCAGGATCATATCCCTAAGCTCGATACCAATCGTGACTCTGGACACCAACTTGTGTGTCACCTCACATTGGTACTATCGACACCAACCGAAAAGGCGGCGCCCCTACGGAGAGTCCGGCTTCGGTGCATCCCCCATCAATGTGAAGTCACCAAATGAGAGGCTCTGGGCTCTCTTCACACTTATGGCTCGATATTAACCGTGGACGCCCCCAAAATTAGGTATACATCACCCATCTTGGGTCGCCACTTACATGGTATGTAATTTAAATACAACTTACTAACATAGCTGTGGTGTACAATACGACATAAAGCGTGAGTTTAAATACAAATATCGTCTACTAGATATTATACAAACTCAAAAAGGAGTCCTCATTACAATTATTATCACACTATTTCACGAGAATAGTGAGGACTACTAATGCTATCTTGGGACCATCACTCGTTTCCCCCGACTCGTCCCAAATTTATATTCTCATTTTCGAAGAGAACGGTGAAAGAAAGGGTGAGCTCAACTAGCCCAAGAAGAAATATTATGACTAAGATAATGCGAGAATAAATTATCAATAGTCTTCAACAATGTTAAACCGATAAAATACAATGATAAACCGGTTTAAACTGCAATGAATACGCAATCTATTAAAAGAGTCAAGTAGAAAATAAAGTCTACTATCTTTTAGGTTTTAAAGGTTTTTCATCATCATTTATAAATTTGAGACTCGACTTTAATAAATATTCCACATCATCGAATCACCCCTTACACTACGACCAAGGATATTCTTTAGTATCACGACCACAATTATTCATGCATACTACGGGCCAAGAATATTTGTGTATTCATTAATGGTCATGATCATGTCAACAATCGTCCATCAATGCACTACTGCCCTTCGAGGATTTTTATCACATTATTTGTAACATTACTATTGGTGATTGATTACCGAATAGTCTCGGTCATAATCATACCAAGTCCATCTATGCACTATGGACCACGAGATGACTTTCAACATAATATAAACATGAGGATGATGACAATGATATAAGAATTCAATAAAACAAGTTTAAGAATTATTTTATCCGAGGAATTATTAACGCCCAAATTATCAACATGATCTTATTTTGTAGAGTAAAATTCAAGAATGATCGGAAGAATATGAAAAGATATTGGATGAAACGCAAATATCAAGGATATTCCACTAATTTCATGGAGTATAGAAGTCAAAGTTTTAACCAATTTGGGTATAATAAAGAATGGAATAACAAAAGAAATCACCATGCATGCGATAGACCGCATGCAGATGTGTTATTCAACAGAATAATAAAATAACGGAACCGGTCGGTGAAATTCACACCAACGGGATGTTCCAATGAATAATAAAGATGGAACCGGATCCGTAAAACACACAGATAGGATATTCCAACGAGAATGATAAAGAGCGGAACCGGTCGGTGTAAAACACATGCATGAGGATGTTCCAGCAGAATAATAAAAGAGCGGAACCAGTCGGTGTAAAACACATGAGATAGGATGTTCCAACAAAATAATAAAGAGCGGAACGAGTCCGGTGTAAAACACACAGAGCAGGATGTTCCAATGAGAATAATAGAAGAATGTCACCAAGTATAGGTAAAACCACGTATATGAAAGTTATTCCAATGAGAATAATAAGCGATGGAATAACAACAGATTCTCTTCATGAATAAGAAAGAATAACACCCTTACATTTGGTAGGAGATTGAATCTGCGGCGGTGTAGTAACAAAATACTCTTCTTCTTTCTCTCTTATTCTCTCTATACTTTCTCTCTATAGCTTGAATGAATTCGTGAAAATAATGAAGCCCTAAGCCTCTATTTATAGAAGATTTCTAGCTTAGCACCGCCGAGTGTGAAAAGGCAAGTGGCTTGACGACTAATGATGTGAAAAGAAAAGTGGTTTGATGCTGTAATGTGAAGCGACAAGTGGTTCGACGCCTATAATGTGAAACGACAAGTGGTTCGGCCTTTGTAATGTGAAACGACAAGTGGTTCGACTCTCGGTAAAGGTAATTACTATTAACGAAGGTAAATACTATTGTGAAGGTAAATACTATTCACAAGGGTAATTACTATTGACAAAGGTAATTACTTATTGACGAAGGTAAATACTATTCACAAGGGTAATTACTATTGACGAAGGTAATTACTATTGACAAAGGTAAATACTATTCACAAGGGTAATTACTATTGTGAAGGTAATTACTATTGATTGAAGAGACTCTTAGATGATGACATATGAGCCCCCATAAAATAATCAAACTTACCACAAATCATTTTTTTTTCATCAACACATATTTAATCTTTCAACAATTATTAATCATTTTATAACTTGTCGTCTCAATTATTGATTTAATACCATAACATATTATATAGATGATCTTGTGACAATAATTGAATCAATAATATAAGAGATATGATGCAAGCAATCATGTAGCAATAATTGAGCATAGGTGGTGACTTCTTCACGTAAGCATCAATAATCAATCTTAGTGTACTACTACATCTATGCAGACGTATCGCATTACTTTTACCAAGGGTAGTTCAGCGAGTTTTAACGGTAACACCTCCGTAGTTATTTTTATAAAATATTTTTGTCGTTTTCTCAATCCGACAATAATTACATTATTAGGGTCCACCAATGATTGAGCCATTATCACGAATATTCCCTAACAAAAAAGAATATTCCCAACCAAACGAATATTTTATAACAACTTGCATACTTTGCAAAATTTATAAATATTACCCACAACTATAACATTATATCAAATTTATTCCATAATATTCAAAAATAATATTTATAGAAAAATTCATCTTTATTTATAAAAGCTGGGGTCTTACAAGTCCTCTCTGATTGTCCGTCCGTCTGAGGATGATATGCTCAACTAAATCGTAAATCCGTGCCCATAGCTTTTTGCAAACTAACCCAAAATTGTGAAGTGAATCTTGGGTCTCGATCAGAAACTATGGATACTGGCATACCATGCAGTCTTACAATCTCGTTTATGTACATACGAGCAAGACGTTCAAGTGTATAAGTTTCTCGTATTGGTAAGAAATGAGCAGACTTGGTCAATCTATCAACAATGACCCAAATTGCATCAATGCCTTGAGAAACCTTGGGAAGACCAAAGAACGAAATCCATAGTAATGTGCTCCCACTTCCATTCTGGAATTTCAAGTGGTTGCAATGGACCTTTTTGTACTTGATGCTCCGTTTTGATTCGTTGACAAGTTAGACAACTTGAAATAAACAGCGCTATCTCTCTCTTCATATTGCTCCACCAAAATGTATGACGAAGATCATGGTACATTTTGGTACTTCCAGGATGGATTGCAAATGGTGTGTTGTGCGCCTCCATCATGATTTTATACTTTAACTCAGGATCGTTAGGAACACAAATTCTGGAGTTGACTCGAATTATTCCTTCATCATCGATTCTTGCTTCCAGCATAGCATCTTCTTGCACTTTCTTCCTCATACGCATCAGCTCCAGGTCTGTAGTTTGAGTAGCTTTAACTTTATCAATTAAAGTCGGTTCTACTCGTATATTCGCCATCATCACGTGGGTCCTTGGAGTCTTTATCTCTATCTCCATCCTTTGCAAGTCACACAAAATGGGCCTTTGCGTTGACAATATCGCTTTTGCGTGCCGCATATGATCTTCTACTCAATGCGCCTACTACGCGTTGCTTTTCCGGGATGGTATTGGATGGTATGATCATAATCTTTCAGCAGATTCAAGCCAACATCGTTTGTCGCATGTTGAGTTCCTTTGAGTGAAGAAATATTTGAGGCTTTTATGATCCGTAAAGATTTCCACTTTCTCCCCATACAAGTAATGCCTCCAAATCTTTAGTGCGTAAAACAATATTGATTTGCCTACTCTAGATCATGAGTAGGATAATTCCTCTCATATTCTTTGAGAGTTGTCGTGAGGCATAGGCTATGACCTTCCCGTGTTGCTTGAGAACACATCCTAACCCTTTGCTCAAGCATCATTGTAGATGACAAATCCTCCTCAAACCGGATGGTATTGTCGAGCAGATCTTTGAAATGTGTCTCATCTTGAGTTCTTGAAAACTCTTCTCACATTCCTCACTCCAACCGAACTTTGTATCTTTTGAGTCGGTGAGTTAATGGAGTAGCGATTCGAGAAAACCCTTCTACAAATCTCCGATAATAACCAACTAAACCGAGAAAGCTACGACTTTATCCATCGATTTAGGTTGCTCCGACTTTGAATAGCTTCAATCTTTGCTAGGTCAGCGGATATTCCATGACTTGATACCACGTGCCCAAGGAATGCTACTTCCTCAAGCCGAACTCGCATTTCTTCAACTTGGCATAAAGCTTATATTCACGAAGCTTTTGGAGTATCGACCTCAAGTGTTGCTTCATGATCTTCACGGGTTTTGGAATATATGAGGATGTCATCAATAAAGACAACCACAAAGTGATCCAAATATTCCTTGAATACTCGGTTCATCATATCCATGAAGGCGGGGCGGGGCATTAGTCAATCCAAAAGACATGACTAGGAATTCATAGTGCCCGTACCGAGTTCTGAAAGCCGTCTTTGGAATGTCATTAGTTCTAATCTTCAATTGGTGATATCCGAAATGAAGATCAATCTTTGAAAAGAATTTGGCTCCTTGCAACTGGTCAAATAGGTCATTAATACGTGGCAATGGGTACCTATTTTTGATGGTGACATGATTCAACTCCCGATAATCAATACAAAGTCGCATACTCCCATCTTTCTTCTTCACGAATAAATCAGGAGCACCCCAAGGAGAAGTACTAGGACGAATAAAGCCAATGTCTAACAATTCCTACAGTTGGCTCTTTAACTCCTGAAGTTCAATAGGAGCCATTCGATATAGGGCTTTGGAAATGGGTTTTGTACCGGGTTCAAGGTTGATACAAAATTTAATTTCACGCTCTGGGGATAGGCCAGGAAGTTCTTCAGGGAATACGTTAAAAAATTCATTAACAATAGAAATA
The DNA here is from genome assembly GCA_020205615.1 of Panax quinquefolius. Lineage (NCBI taxonomy): Eukaryota > Viridiplantae > Streptophyta > Magnoliopsida > Apiales > Araliaceae > Panax > Panax quinquefolius. The sequence continues at coordinate 35,239,047 of CM035154.1, read as the reverse complement.
TCATTCAAAACTGACGTATTTTTGTTTAGATCCGTGACATGAGCTAAGAAAGCTTGACATCCGTTTTTTAATAAACGAATAGTTTTATGGCTTGAGATGACTGTGATTGATTTTAATGGTTTGGTGGCTTGAATTCGCATAATAGGTTGATTAGGAATATGATAGCTAACAACCTTACGAAAACAATCAATTTTTGCATGGTGAGTAGTTAACCAATCAATCCCTAGAATCACATCAAATGCAAGTATTTTCAAAGAAATAAGATCGACAGGTAACGTGCGATTACCAATTTGAATCAAACAAGACTTATAAACCGTGGATGTAATGAAGGTATCTCCCAACGGGGTTTCAACTGATAAATCAAAATCCAATTTCTCCGGAGTCAAATTTAAACGTTGAGCGCAAGTAGGAGAAATGAAAGAGTGGGTAGAACCAGTATCAAACAAAGTATAAACTTCGCTAGAGTTTATGATTAGCTTACCCGTGATGACCTCGTTCGGGTTCCTTGCTTTTTGGGAGGTCACAACAAACACTCTCCCATGCACTACTGGCTTTAACTTTTTTGGGATGGCCTTTGATGCCTCCATCCCAGCTGAACTTGTCTTCAGTGCACGATAAAATCGGGCCAGATGACCTTCTCTTCCACAGTTGTAACATGCCTTGGATGGCATCGCACAGTTGGGACTGATGTGTCCCTCTCCTCCACACTTGAAGCATATGATAGGCGGTCGTTCTCCTTCCTTAACTACAGGTGCTGATGCTGACGTCTTTCCATCATTGTTGAATCTCCTCTTCTTGAAATGTCCGTTCTTATTGTTTTGGCTATGATTACCACCGAAGTGGTTACCATTTTTGGCCTGTTGATTCCCTCCACGCTTGTTGTCACCGCTTCGATGACTGTTCTCATTAGTATTATCATTTTGCCGGCTGCTCTCCTTTGGTTGGGTTAACTCATTATCACGCTCCAATAACTGAGCCCTATTAACAACATCTGAATACAAACACAGTTTATGAGAGATAAGATATTGACGTATCTCAGGTTTCAAACCTCTTAAAAACATTCGCGTCATTCTCTCCTCATTATCAACCAAATGAGACGCAAATCGGGACAACTCGATAAACTTGGCTTCGTACTGCGACACGGTCATGTTGTTTTGCTCCAGCTTGATGAACTCTACCTCTTTCATGTGACGAATACTTTTAGGAAAGTATTTGTCGTTGAACAGTTCTTGGAACTTCTCCCAAGACATCTTCAGTGCGGCAGGTTGAGTACGCTTTACAGATTCCCACCGATAATCGCCGCCGCGCATAACATGAAGGTGGAAAAGGGAACCTTTTGCTCCTCGAAGCATCCCAAGACATCAAATATCTTGTTGATCTGCTTAATCCACGTCTCCGCCTTAAGTGGTTTTGGATCTCTAAAAAACTCTGGTGGTCCCAGTTCCTTAAACTGCTTGGCGGTGACCATCCGAGAGTTACCAGTATTTCTACCTGCATTTTTACAGGAGCCGTTCTTGTCTGTTGTTGCATGAATTGCATAAAGCCTCTGAACATTCCATCATTCATCATATGGTCAGTGTTGTTATTTGCCTGAGGAACGTCGCCTTCCCGATACACATTATCCTGATTATTGTTCTGTGGAGACTCAACGATCTCCTGTGCTCCATTGATAATCTCAACATTCTCGGATGTCATTTTCAAATACTGCCACAAAACAAGAGTTAAATAACATATCACATATTATCCCTATACTCTGACCAACCAATTAAATAACAAATAAACTTAGGTAGGTTATACTAGCGAAAGAATTCCCCGTCTCTCCCCTCCTAGTTCTTGTCTCACATCTTAGCCAGGGATCATATCCCTAAGCTTTGATACCAACTATGACGCCCCCAAAATAGGTATACATCACTCATCTTGAGTCGCCAAATACATGGTACAAAATTCAAATACAACTTAATTATACAACAGTCGTGTAAAGTACGACAAAATACACGTTGTGAGTTTTAATACAAATATTGCCTTCTAGACAATATCCACTCTCAGAATAAGTCCTCATTACATTTATTGTCACACTATTTAACAAAATAGTGAGGACTACTATTTAATACTATCATCCAAACCATCACTCCATTCCCCAACTCGTACCAGCTATGTTCTCATTTCCTGAAGAGAACAGTGAAAGAAAGGGTGAGCTCAACTAGCCCAGCAAGAAATATTATGACTAAGATAATGTAAAATAAATTATCATTAGCCTTCAACAATGTTAAACTGATAAAATATAATAGACATCAAGTTTAACTGTAGCGGATCAAGCAATCCATTAAAAGAGTCAAGTAGAGAATAAAATCTACTATCTTTTATGATTTAAAAAGTTTTTCATCACTTTTATCATTTGAGACTAAATTTTAAGAAATAATTCACATCGTCCACGTGACTTCTGACCGAGGATATTCATTAGGGTCACGACCACAAATTCCATGCACTACGGGCCAAGGATATTTGTGTATTTATCAATGGTCATGATCATGCTAACAACTGTCCATCAATGCACTACGGGCCAATGAGGACTTTTACCACATCATTTGTAACGTTACGGTCATGATTATACCGAAAAATCCCTGGTAATAATCATGAGGATGACGACATCTATGCACTACAGGCCACAAATGACTTTCAAGAATATAAACATGAGGATGATGACAATGATATAAGATTTCAATAAAAAAAGTTCAAGAATTAAGTTATTCAGGAACTAATAACGTCCAAATTGTCAACATGATACTTCTTTGTAAAGTAAAATTCAAGAATGCTCAGAAGAATATTTCCATGAAAAGATACTGGATGAAGTGCAAATATCAAGGATATTCCACTAATTTCATGGAGTATAGAAGTCAAAATTTTTTTAATTTGAGAATAATAAGGAATGGAATAACAATGAAATCACCGTGCATGCGGTGCTTGGCACAGGCGAGTTATTCCAACAGAATAATAATAACGGAACCGGTCGGTGAAAATCACACCAAGCAGGATGTTCCAATGAATAATAAAGAATGGAATAACAACGAAATCACCATGCATGCGATTACTTAGCATAGGCGAGTTATTCCAACAAAATAATAAATACTGAGAATAATAAAAAGCGGAACCAAGTCCGGTGTAAAACACCACAGATAGGATATTCAATAGAATAATAAAGACGAGAATAATAAAAAGCGGAACCGAAGTTAAGGTGTAAAGCGCTGAGCAAGGATGTTCAGCGGAATAATAAAAACGAGAATAATAGAAGAATGTCACCAAGTATAGGGTATTAAGCGTATACGAGTTATTCCAGCGAATAATAAAGAAATGGAATATGAAGTTCTCTTCTTGAATACAAAAGAATAATATCTCTTTAGTAAAATAATACTTGATATTAGAGTAGTGAAGTAATGAGAAAACTCTACTTCTTTCTCTCTATAATTTCTCTCTCAGAGTTCAATTGAATTAAGTAAAAAATAATGAAGGAATGAGCTTATTTATAGAAAAATGGAATGCATAGTAACTAACTCATGAAGCGATCCAGATTGATTTACTTTAATCTAATGGTCCATATTTAAAAGCAAAATCTTTTAAATAAAATATAATATATTCTATTTATATAAAAAGATTTTTTTACTATAAAAACACTTATGCGAGCACTTATGCAAATACTATGCATAATAAAATATAATATATTCTATTTATAGAATAACTTTAATAAAGTATTCATTTTTATATAAAAAGCTTTTCTATTTTATTACGTTAATAATACTAATAAAACAAAACTTATAAATCAACAATAATTGAATCAAATAATGTGAGATACTTATCGTAACTATTGTAGCAATAATTGAACAAAAGCGAGTGACTTCTCACATAAGCATTAATAATCAATACAGTGTATTACTCTTATGCGACCACACATATTCTTTGTACTTTTACTATCGAGTAGTTCAACAGTATCAACGGTAAAACTTCCGTCGTTATTTTTAATAAAATATTTTTGTCGTTTTCTCAATCCGACAATAATTTCGTTGTGGGGTCCACCAATGATTGTACCGTCGTACGGATATTTCCTGACAAAAAGAATATTCTCTGACCAATGGAATATAATATGACAACTTGCAAGCTTTGCAAAATTTATAAATATTACCCACAACTATAACATTTTATCATAATATTCAAAAATGATAATTATAGAAAATTCATCTTTATTCAAAAAGTTGAGGTCTTACACTATGTTTTTCTATAAATAGAAGCTCATTCTTCTTCATTTCTCACCAATTCACTAAAGCTCTAGAGCATTTATAATAGAAAGAAATTATAGAGAAATTGTAGAGAGAAAATCTATAGAAGAAGAGAAGCCTACTATGTGAGACCCCAAATTTTATGAAATAAAAGTGTTCAATTTTTCTATTTTGGTGAATAGTTAAATTGATAAAAGTTTAAAGTTAAGGGTCATATTTGAAAATTTTTCAAAGTAGACAAGTTGTCATAAAATATCTTGCCATTATTCACGAGTTACTATTCATGGGTTCTTATTCACCGAAATTACTATTCACTCTAGTATTGTTCACTCTAGTATTTGGGACACTTTTTGTGTCTGAGTTACTAATCACGAGTTACTATTCACGGAGTTCTTATTCACTTTGAAATTACTATTCACTCTAGTATTGTTCACTCGAGTATTTGGGACACTTTTTTGTGTCGAGTACTATTCACGAGTTACTATTCACTTAATTACTATTCATGAGTTACTATTCACCCGAACAAAATATTTTATGAAAATAATGGCGGAAGTTTTTACCGTTGATCTTTGTTGAACTACTTCGGTAGTAAAAGTACGATGTCGTGTGGTTGCATAGTAGTAGACACGGTATTGATTATTGATGCTTATGTGAGAAGTCACTCGGTTTGATTCCATTATTGTCGATTAATAATATGAATTATTATAGCGATAATGACGCGTTTTGTTTTATTCAGTATTATTAACGTAATAAAATGCGAAACATCTTTTTATATAAAATGTAATACTTTATTAAAATTATTCTATAAATAGAATATATTATATTTTATTATGCATAGTGTTGCATAGTGTTTTGCATAGTGTTGCATAAGTGTTTGCATAGTAAAATGTTTTTATATAAATAGAATATATGATATTTTATTTAAAAGATTTTGCTTTAAATATGGACCGCCGATTAAAGTAAATCAACTGGACCGTTCATGGATTAATTACTATGCATTCTATTTTCCTATAAATAGAAGCTCATTCCTTCATTATTTTCTTAATTTAATTCTTTGAAACTCTAGAGAGAGAAATTATAGAGAGAAGCTATAGAGAAAATCTATAGAGAGAAAGAAGAAGAGTATTCGGTACTTCACTACTTTGATATCCAAAGTGTCTTTTACGGTAAGGGATATTATTTGTTTATACCGTAAGGGTTGTTATTCTTTCTTATTCATGAAGAGAACTTACGTTATTCCATTCATTATTATTACTGTTGGAATAACTCGTAAAAGTGGCATACCTATACATAACTTTTGTATCATGCGGAATCCCCTATACTTGGTGATCTTCTTCGTTATTCCATTCTTTATTATTACTTTGGAATATCCGATCGTGTGTGTTTTACAGGACACGGTTCCATTGTTAATTATTCGCATTTATTATTACATTGGAATATCACATGCGTATGTTTTACACCGGACACGGTTCCATTATTTATTATTATTCAAAGACTTATTATTACATTGGAACATCCCGCTTGATTGTGAATTTCACGACACGGTTCCGATTATTATTATTCTGTTGAATAACTCGCATCATCTGATACCGCATGCGTGGTGATTTCCTTTGTTATTCCATTCTTTATTATACCCAGTTGGTTAAAACTTTGACTTCTATACTCCATGAAATTAGTAGAATATTCTTGATATTTGCGTTTCATCTAGTATCTTTTCATGGAAATATTCTTCTGATCATTCTTGAATTTTACTCTACAAAACAGTATCTTGTTGACAATTTGGACGTTAATAATTCCTGGATAAAATAATTCTTGAACTTGTTTTATTGAATTATTATGTCATTGTCATCATCCTTATGTTATATTATGTTATCTTTGGCTTACGTGCATAGATGAACTTAGTATGATTATGACCAGAGATCATTCGGTATAATCATGGCTTGTTATAAATGATGTGACAAAAGTCCTCAGTGGCCTGTAATGCAGTGATGGATAGTTTTTGGTATGATTATGACCAAGGGTGATTCGGTATAGTCATGACCATTGATAATTTGATGAAAATCCTTGGCCAGTGGTACGAGGATGATTAGATATTGTGGTTTATTCATTAAACCGAGTCTTAGTGATAAAAATTTATGAAAACCTTTTAAAACCTAAAAGATAGTAGACTTTATTTTCTACTTGACTCTTTTAATGGATTGTATATTCATTGCATGATTAAACCGGTTGTCTATTGTATTTTATCGGTTTAACATTGTTGAAGGCTAATGATAATTTATTACGCATTATCTTAGTCATAATATTTCTTCTTTGGGCTAGTTGAGCTCACCCTTTCTTTCCTTTGTTCTCTTGAAATGAGAATATATTTGGGACGAGTCGGGAAAGAGTGATGGTCCCGAAGATAGCATTAGTAGTCCTCCTACTGTTAAATAGTGTGACAATAAATGTAATGAGGACTCCTTGGGTATGGATATTGTCTAAATGACAATATTCCTATTAGAACTCTCAGTTTATGTATTGTCGTATGTTACACGACAGATGTATAATTAAGTTTGTATTTGAATTTATGTACCATGTAAGTGGCGACCCAAGATGGGTGACGTATACCTAATTTTGGGGGCGTCACATACTACCTCACTACTCCAGTATTCAGTTTCTTTCTAAGGTAAGGGATATCAGTGTTGTGGTAAGGGATATTATTTGTTGTACCCGTAAAGGGTGTTATTCTTTCTTATTCTTGAAGAGAACTTCTGTTATTCCATTCTTTATTATTCTGTTGGAATAACATGTATACGCGACATACCCTATACATAACCTGTATAAGTGGCATACCCTATACTTGGTGAAATCCCTCTGTTGTTCCATTCTATATTATTATGTTGGAATAACCTGTTTATGCGAAGTACCGCATACATGGTGAGATTCTGCTATTATTCTGTTCTTTATTATTCTGTCGGAATATCCTGTCGATGTGAATTTCACCTGACCTGGTTCCATTTATTATTCTGTTGGAATAACCTGTATACACGGATTACCGTATACTTGGCGATGTCTGTTGTTATTCCATTCTTTAATATTACATTGGAATATCACGTCTGTGTGTTTTTAGGAGGACACGGTTTAAATCTTTATTATTACATCTTTATTATATGTTGGAATAACCTGTAAATGCGAAGTACCGCATACATGGTGAAATTCTTCTATTATTCCATTCTTTGCAATTCTGTTGGAACATTCTATCGGTGTGAATTTCACCTGACCTGGTTCCGTTCTTTATTATTCTGTTGAGAATAACCTGTCTATGCGGTCTCTATCGCATGCATGGTGAATCCTTCTGTTATTTCATTCTTTATTATTATGTTGGAATAACCTGTTTATGTGGATTACTACATGCATGGTGAATGATCCTTTATATTCATTCCTTATTAAATTGTAGAAATGATCTGGTTACGTTGATTATGATGAGAGTCATAATAAAAGCGTTGGACTAATTAAAATCATGGGTATATGTAGTATTAGTAAGTGTTATGATGAGTTATATTGGTTATTATGAGAAAACATGAAAGTTTCTTAGAAATCACAAAGGGTTGAAAATCAGATTTTGGTGAAAACGGAACACAAAATTCAATTGACCATATCTCCTAGTATATTTCGAATTTTTGAGTAGGTCAAGTTCTAGAGTTAGATCTATGAGTTTTGTAGCATCTCCAAGTGGAATCACTGGAAAAGGAGTTATAGATTTTCGTGTGGACTGATTTTAGCAAAGGAGTCAAAAGCTGGAAATTACCAAAAAGATAATGATCTTATTTTTAAAAGAGCATTTTCGGCCACTTAATTTATAAGAAAAATTCTGGCCTTTTGGGACATGAAATTATATGGTATAAAGAACCTTCTGTCCAAAAATGAGCTCATTCTGACTTAAAATGAGCAAGTTATGACCATTTCAATATTTAGGTTTTAAAATGAAAAACGCTTATAATGAGGAGTTCTATAACTCTAATGACCATGAAATTTAAACTGGAGGCTCATGTTAACATGTGTAAGATTCTGCCAAGATTTGGGAATTTTTGGAGTTAACCTTGAGGTAGTTAATTTCTTAAGGAATTAATTAGAAATTGATTTTTGAAAAATAGTAAATGAATTTTAAAAATTCAGAGAAAAATATATGTTCGTTATGGGACTATATTCTGCTAAATTCCAGAAAAGAAATATTTTTTGGATTGATTTGGTATTTTTCATGAAAATAGTTTAATTATGAACATATGAGTTAAATATGTTATGTGAAGTAACAAAGTTAGAAAATAGGATTTTATGGCCTGGAAATCCTATATAAGGTATATGTAAATTGTTGATAAGGGATTTGATCATTGGTAATGAAATCTTACGAGGATGGCATTTTTGAATGATTAAATGCATTATTTGGTAAAGGGTAAACAATTGAAATAAATTGTTTATAAGTTTAAAAAGTGATTAAAATATTGTTATGATATTAATGATATTGGATTATGAATTTATTATGTGATTCATAATATTTGGATAAATTTAAAGTCTTTAATATTTATCCTTGTTTTTAGTTGATTAATGTTTATATCATTGTCATCATTCTCATGCTTATATGGTGATAAAAGTTATCTTTGGCTTACGTGCGAAGATGGACTGTTGATTATTGAATGGTATATCTTTGGCTTACGTGCAAAGATGGATTGTTGATTATTAGTTTTATTGTTGTATATCTTTGGCTTACGTGCAGAGATGGACTGGGTATGATTGTGATCAGGGATTATTCGGTATAGTCATGACCATTGATGATTTAATGAATATCCTTGGCCCGTAGTGCAGGGATGATTCGATGAGGTGGTTCATTTACAGGGATAAAACATTATTGGTGGACTTTTAACATGGAGAAGATAAGAGACCTGATGGTCTATTTGACTCTTTTAATGGATTGCTCGTTCCGCTGCAACTATGGTTGAAAATTTTTATCATCTACCGTATGTTCTAAATCTCTGAGTTATTATTAATGAAAACTATTGATAATATAATTATCTTTAGTCATGATATTCTTTACTGGGCTAGTTATACTCACCCTTTTGCTTCACAATTCCTTTCAGGTAATAAGAGTGTAAAATTGGGTCGAAGCGGGGATAATGAGGGGAATAGAAACGGATGTCTATATATTTGTTGAGGTTCTCCCTAAATAGTATGAAAATAATTTTATTGAGAACTTTAGATAAGTGTGTCGTATTGTATACGTCATTTGATATTTAATTTTGGTGAACTAAATAGGGTGAGGCGAACCCAACTTTGGAAGGGTATTTTGTCACTATCATACAAGATGTCTAATGACATACAACCTCGTGTTATCATAAGGCAGGGTTGTGCACATCCACTTGCTGAGTATATCTACGAGCACTACCTATATGATCTTGGAGTTTATTTGAAACATAATTTCCACTTGGAGACAGTGGAGATAGTTATATGCCAAGAAAAGACTCACCATTGGAAAGAAGATGATAGTAATCTTCTCATTTTTCTTTGGGGTCTATTAATTGACCAAGGATAATTACGTGGACATATGATATCTACCATAACCTAGACGCATGGCCTCCCATGTACGAAGGTTTCATTGAGCACTTCCCAAAGATTTTAATTCAAAAAACAGTTTTTGACTATACTTTTATGTAAAGTACCATTGTAAGGTTGTGGTCAAGGCACCATGAGAGTTTTATACATTGTATTAAAACTCACAGTTAACTGTGGTCATATTCTACATGACAGTTCAACAGTTGTATAAATGAAGTTGTATTTGATTTATGTACCATGTATTTGGCAACTTAAAATTGGGTGATGAATACCTAATTTTGGGGGCGTCACACCCGTGGCCCTATTACTTGCTTGATATTTTAAATCCCTATTTTTATTATCAATATCAAAATGAAGATCTACTCCCATACCCTCCAATGGATCGTCAACTTCAATTTCATCAACTCCATACATTTCGTCTAAACCAAATTGAACAAAACTCAACTTAGACCGAGGATCAAGCACAACGGGAATATACAACAACATATTCATCTTTGTAACATTTCCCCAATACTTATCATATTTTCTTTTCATTACCTTGGCCATTTGTTTCAATTCTCTATCATTGCTTCTTTCCCACTCACTCAACATAATATAAGTTTCACGTATTTCATGAAATGCATTATTTGATGTGACATAAGATGAGCCTAAAATACGCACAGTGAGATTATAAAAATGTTCTAAGAATCTCACAAACAATTTAGCCCTATTCCAATCCGAGTTCATTGGAATATCTTGGCCCCCCATCTCTTTTACAAAGCCACGATCTTCAAATCCGAATCGATCAAAAGCTTCTTTGTACTTTAAGGCTGAACTTAACATCAAGTAAGTAGAGTTCCATCTAGTTGGACAATCTAGACTTAAGCCTTTCTTTTCTTCAAGACCACAATACTCAATACAGTCCTTAAATGACCTGAGCCTAAGGGGGAATTTGTTTTGCATACTTCAATTTGCACGCCTAACATTCTCAACAGATTTCTCAATCAACTTCAACCCGTCATTCACAACAAGATTAATAATGTGAGCTATACAACTCATGTGAATGAACTTACCACCCAAGACATTGGTTTTCCAAGATGTACATCTCTCTCTCAAAAGTAAGCAATTTGCCTTAGTATCATTTGAGCTAGCATTATCTACAGTGAGTGTCATAACTTTAGAAAGTCCCCACTCTTTTAGATAAGACTCAACCATTTCCCCAATGTCCTTCCCCTTATGACTTGTGATGGTTCGAAAATTTAAGATTTTCTTATGCAATTTCCAATTTTCATTAATAAAATGGGCAGTAACACACATATAATTCAACCGTTGATTGGAAGTCCAAGAATCAGTAGTGAGGCAAACACGTTCACAATTTTTTCTAAGGAATGTTTTCAGCTTAATTTTCTCATTAACATATAAACGAATGCAATCTCTAGCAAATGTAAAACGTGAAGGCAACTGAAACCTAGGACATGCAGCTTGCATAAGTCGTTTAAAACCATCTTTCTCAACATGTTTGAAAGGAAGCTCATCTACAATAAGATGATAAGTAACAGCTGCCCTAATAACTTCTTGGTCACACCTCCAAGTGGTGAGTGTACTCTCACATGCTCCTCCCTCCCCCTCACCCTCTTTAATTCCTACAAGTTGGGGTTGAGCTTTATCCATGTTGATGGGATTTTTTTTACAAGTCCTAAAGTGATTTCTTAAAGAAGTAGTGCCATTTGAAGATGAATTAGCAGCTAATTCTTTTCCACAATAAGTACACTTACCTTTGATGACATTACCATCATTATCTTTAACTGGAATGAAGTGCCCCTCAATCCACACCTTGGATTTAGGTGTCATCCTCTTTCTTTGCAACTTTACATTTTCTGATTGTCTCGTACTATTTGTAATTTTCTCTATATTGGGGGTGGGAACACTGTCACCCCCTTCTTTCTCATGTCCAATTGCATCAAGGTCATCAAGGTCAGGTTCGTCTGTATCATCCACCATATTCAAATCATTTAAAATACTTCTTGACATCATCTGAAAATTTCAAACAAATTACATTAACAACGAAAGTTTAAAAAGTTTACATCAATCAAAAACTTCAAGCAATAAGAATCAATGCATAAAAGAATATCAGGAAATAGAACATAGAAATTGAATATCAAGAAAGTGGAAATGAGTGTGAAACCAATCATATCCTTGACTCTTGATCAACACTGCAACTGGTAGTAGAAATTGTGATTAAATATAACTATATGTGATACATAACCAGAAATACAGATAAACAGAGGCAGAAAGAGCTTAAATGAATAGAGGCTATCCAATTAATCAAAATTATTTAGTAACTACAGCAAGTGATTTTCAGTCAAATCAGCTTGTTTAAAATCTCTATTATTGTTTAGAAGGCATGAAAAAAGCTAAATGAAAAAATTCAATAGAAATGACAATTTAGGTGTCATCCACTACACAATTTCTCAGCAACACATCACTTTCATACTATTTTCTATACTAATGAATGATGATTCAATCTAAACCATAGGAAGAAAAATAAAAGATAGTTGCCAAACAATGCCTAATCGAAGAGGGTTTAAAATTAATCAAATTACAACAAGTAGATGGACTAACAGGATGTAACTATGATATGAAATTGCATGATTACCACAAGTATACAGTCAGTGACAAACATAACAGGACCATAACAGGAATAACAACTTAGAAGCTCAAAATTTCTGTGTTCATTCAGAGAATGAAATTAGAGTTTTACCTAGAAATTCATATGCATAGAAACAGACCTGAATGAGGATAATTTTGACAAATTACTTCACAAACTTTGATAATTTTAACAAATTACTTCACAACTCACAAGTTTCAGAAAAAAAATCAAGTAGCTGAGACTTGCTTAACAAAATCAAGTAGAAAAAATCAAGTAGCTGAGTCTCAGAAATATTTAAGATGCTGTTTAGAAAAGCTCAGTAAGCCAAAGAAGAAAGAACTTCTCAGTTCTCACAGTCAAAGAATCAAAGTTGAACGAAACTCCGTACCGGTAACCGAATGGCGGATCACGGGATGAGACTTGCTTGACTCTTGAGACTTGAGAGATTGAGAGATCGAGATTCGAGATGAAGGACCGAGGCGATGGCCAATTGGCCGTCAGCCGATACCCGAAAATGTCCTGTTTTTACTATCCGAATGAATAACCAAAATGTCCGCTAACCGAATAACCGAATAGGTTATTCGGTTAATAACCCAATTTAAACATAGTCCATAAATAGTTCAATTCCTACAATCCATAAACATAATCCATAAACAGTTCCTACAATCCATTAACATAAATACATAATCCGTAAACAACAACACAGTTCATAAACATAAATTAACACCATAAATATAATGTTGAAGCTTATGTTTGAAGCTGTTGATGAGATATAAATTAACACCATTAACACCATTAACAGTTTTGCAGTTCATGGACATATGAGACTTCGAGAGCTTGAAGTCGCTCTTCTGCCGCCAAAATGTCTTGAAAAGGTCAAGGTCTTCTTGAGTCTTGATCACGATCGCTATTCTTTGTATTGCCTGATAACGATTGCTATTACACGCTTCCTACAATGAGTCAATGACTGATACCATTTGTTTGATACCATTTGCTACTATTGCACAATTCCTATTGACAAATATAAATGAAAGAAAGCATTCCGGTCAACTTCAAAGAAACCATAAATTACAATGGACTGACTGCTATTGCACAGATTGGCAAAATATCCTTAAATTACAAATTTACAATGGACTGCTAGACAACACCAATCAACCTAACAAATTCATGAGATCAAAACATAGAGAGCAAAAGGAAATATAGTGGAGAAAGGGCATTCCAGTCAACTTCAAAGAAACCATAATAATTTTAGTCAAAATAAGATTATGTTGCAATAATGAATCAAAAGACTAATTTACCTCATTAATTAAGTTGAGTCGTGGTCCTCGTGGAAACATTGGCATCATTAGTAGTAAGGCTCAACTTGGAAATTGCTAAAAAATGAAAAAAATAATTAAACACATTATTTTTATAAATTGTTTTATTAGTTCAATAAAATAAACATAAACAATAATTATTACCACACTCAAGTTTATCGGCAAAGTCATTATCTTCCTCCACATCAATGCAATTCTTCTTTTTAATCCAATCTTGAGCACATATGAGAGCTTCCACCATATGAGGAGACAATGAACTCCTAAATGAATCAAGAATCGCCCCAAGTGCTAAATGCGAATTCAAGAAACAAAGTATAATTGGAAATAGCCAACACATCACGGGCAATACGTGCAAGGATAGGGAATCTTGTACTATTAGCTTTCCACCACACCAAAATATCGAAAGACTCATCGGCTTCTTCCACATCTTCACTTAAATATTTGTCCAACTCTGATTTTTCTCCAAGTAGCACTCCGGTCCGACCCTTTTTGAACTTATTCATAAGTCTATTTGTATTTTGGGATTCTAGTGAATTAGAACCTTGGGATGACAGGTTACTTAAACTCGATGTGCCACTTGGCCCACTTTCTTGTGTTGAATACTTTTTTTTGAGCTCATTAAACAAATCTTCCATTGCTTGCTTCGCACCACCGGCAATCTCTACTCCCGTGGCCCTATTACTTGCTTGATATTCTAAATCCCTATCTTCATTATCAATATCAAAATGAAGATCTACTCCCATACCCTCCAATGGATCGTCAACTTCAATTTCATCAACTCCATACATTTCGTCTAAACCAAATTAAACAAAACTCAACTTAGACCGAGGATCAAGCACAGCGGGAATGTATAACAACATATTCATCTTTGTAATATTTCCCCAATATTTATCATATTTTCTTTTCATTGCCTTGGCCATTTGTTTCAATTCTCTATCATTGCTTCTTTCCCACTCACTCAACATAATATAAGTTTCACTTATTTCATGAAATGCATTATTTGATGTGACATAAGATGAGCTTTGAATACGCATACGGTGAGATTATAAAATGTTCTAAGAATCTCATAAACAATTTAGCCCTATTCCAATCCGAGTCCGTTGGAATATCTTGGCCCCCCGTCTCTTTTACAAAGCCACGATCTTCAAATCCAAATCGATCAAAAGCTTCTTTGTACTTTAAGGCTGAACATAACATCAAGTAAGTAGAGTTCCATCTAGTTGGACAATCTAGACTTAAGCCTTTCTTGTCTTCAAGACCACAATACTCAATACAGTCCTTAAATGACTTGAGCCTAGCCGGGGACTGTTTTGCATACTTCACTACACGCCTAACATTTTCAACAGATTTCTCAATCAACTTCAACCCATCATTCACAACAAGATTAATAATGTGAGCTATACATCTCATGTGAATGAACTTACCACCCAAGACATTGGTTTTCTAAGATGTTCATCTCTCTCTCAAGTAAGTAGTTGCCGTATCATTTGAGCTAGCATTATCTACAGTGAGTGTCATAACTTTAGAAAGTCCCCACTCTTTTAGATAAGACTCAACCATTTCCCCAATGTCCTTCCCCTTATGACTTGTGATGGTTCAAAAATTTAAGATTTTCTTATGCAATTTCCAATTTTCATCAATAAAATGGGCAGTAACACACATATAATTCAACCATTGATTGGAAGTCCAAGAATTAGTAGTGAGGCAAACACGTTCATAATTTTTTCTAAGGAATGTTTTCGGCTTAATTTTCTCATTATCATACAAACGAATGCAATCTCTAGCAAATGTAAAACGTGAAGGCAACTAAAACCTAGGATATGAGCTTGCATAAGTCGTTTAAAACCATCTTTCTCAACATGTTTGAAATGAAGGTCATCTATAATAAGATGATAAGTAACGGCTGCCCTAACAACTTCTTGGTCAAACCTCCAAGTGGTGAGTGTACTCTCACATGCCCCTCCCTCCCCCTCACCCTCTTTAATTCCTATAAGTTTGGGTTGAGCTTTATCCATGTTGATGGGATTTTTTTTACAAGTTCTAAAGTGATTTCTTAAAGCAGTAGTGCCATTTGAAGATGAATCAGCAGCTAATTCTTTTCCACAATAAGTACACTTATCTTTAATGACTTTACCATCATTATCTTTAACTGGAATGAAGTGCCCCTCAGTCCACACCTTGGATCTAGGCGCCATCCTCTTTCTTTGCAGCTTTACATTTTCTGATTGTCCCATACTCTTTGTACTTTTCTCTATATTGGGGGTGGGGGTGGGGTGGGGGTGGGGGTGGGAACACTGTCACCCCTTTCTCTCTCATGTGCAATTGCATCAAGGTCGGGTTCGTCTGTATCATCCACCATATGCAAATCATTTAAAATACTTCTTGACATCATTTGAAAATTTCAAACAAATTACATTAACAACGAAAGTTTAAAAAGTTTACATCAATCAAAAACTTCAAGCAATAAGAATCATTGCATCAAAGAATATCAGGAAATAGAACATAGAAATTGAATATCAAGAAAGTGGAAATGAGTGTGAAACCAATCATATCCTTGACTTTTGATCAACACTGCAACTGGTAGTAGAAATTGAAATTAAATATAACTATATGTGATACATAACCAGAAATACAGATAAATAGAGAGAGAAAGAGCTTAAATGAATAGAGGCTATCCAACTAATCAAAAGTTAACAATCAATGGCAGCTTAATTAGTGAAACACCATTTGGAAAAAGAAAATGCAATATTATTTAGTAACTACAGCAAGTGATTTTTAGTCAAATCAGCTTGTTTAAAATCTCTATTATTATTTAGAAGGCATGAAAAAAGATAAATGAAAAAATTCAATAGAAATGACAATTTAGGTGTCATCCACTACACAATTTCTCAGCAACACATCACTTTCATACTATTTTCTATACTGATGAATGATGATTCAATCTAAATCATAGGAAGAAAAATAAAAGATAGTTGCCAAACAATGCCTAATCGAAGAGGGTTTAAAATTAATCAAATTACAACAAGTAGATGGACTAACAGGATGTGACTATGATATGAAATTACATGATTACCACAAGTATACAGTCAGTGACAAACATAACAGGACCATAACAGGAATAACAACTTAGAAGCTCAAAATTTCTGTGTTCATTCAGAGAATGAAACTAGAGTTTTATCGAGATCTGGGTCTGGGCGTCTGGTTGCCTGGATCTGAGAGAGTTCGACTTCGAGATCTGAGAGAGTTCAAGTGTGCTTTGTTTGTTCAGAGAGTGGGTATCGGGTAGTAACTAGTAATTAATTTAGTAAAGTAGTCTTTGTTCGGTTATGTAAATACTTCACCTTTACAAATTTTGTTCGGTTATTTGGGTTAACCGAATAACCCAAAAGTAATACCCGTACAAACTAACCGAAAACCGTAAAAAATTCGGATATAACTTAAATGTTAAAAATACCTGAATTGTAAAAAAAATTCGGTTAAATTATTTCGGTTTGGTTCGGTTTTTCGGTTATACCCATTTTTTGCTCAGTCCTAAGTTCAACTTCGAGATCTGAGAGAGTAATGTAGCTGTAGATCTGAGAGAGTTCAAGTGTGCTTTGTTTATTCAGAGAGTGGGTATTGAGTAGTAACTAGTAATTAATTTAGTAAAGTAGAGTCTTTGTTCGGTTATGTAAATACTTCACCTTTACAAATTTTGTTCGGTTATTCGGGTTAACCGAATAACCGAATAACCCAAAAGTAATACCCGTAAAAACTAACCGAAAATCATAAAAAAATTCAGATATAACTGAAATGTTAAAAATACCCGAATTGTCAAAAAAAATCGGTTAAATTATTTCTGTTTGGTTCGGTTTTTCGGTTATACCCGTTTTTTGCTCAGTCCTACTCGGGTAGTCCTTTATACTAGTGCCTGCATTTGATCCTGGGATTTAGCAACATTTCAACCCATTTTTTAGGCATACGTATCGGAGTATTCAATTATACACACACACACACACATACATCCATTTCAATCTTACTGTTGACATTATTTAAAATGAAAGGGATCATTATTTCCACATATATTTTTGATATTTTCACATGATTTCTTCTCACATGGTGAGACTCACTGTATGATCATGTGAAAGAGTACCATATGAAAATATCAAAAATACATGTCAAAATATCAATTCCCTAAAATAGAACTCGGTTTAATTTCAGATACTTGATTGTAATGCACTTTACATGATGTTTCACAAAGTACAAGTTAAAGCCACTTTACAAGGCATTATTAAGTCAATAAGACATTGGCATGCATATCTCACAAGTTATGTTTGTTTGTAAAAAATATGTTTTGAATTGGATTATTTGTATTAATTTAAAACTAATTTGAACTATTTTTATTTCATAATAAGAGATTAATAGTCTTTTAAATAATCCTATTAACTATTTTTTATCATTCGAGTCAAAGTTATTTATAATATATTATGTAATCCATAATGAATGTGGAATTAATAGTACTTCCTTCATTTTAAGTTAGTAAATTACTATATAATTAATATTGACTATAAATTTGTCTCAGTTAATATATATATATATATATATATATATGTGTGTGTGTGTGTGTGTGTGTGTATATATATAGGGTTATATGTATATACATAGCTGTATATTACATAGTCGCCTATGACGACGATTTTTTTGGGTTATAGCAACGGTTCACCATCGTCGCCATAGACCAAAATAGCTATAGCGACGAGTGAACCGTCGCTATAGTAAAAAAAAACCGTCGTCATAGGCGACTGTGTACTATATAGCTATGTATATACATATATACATATATGTATTTAGCAATGGGTTGTTCGTCACTAAATCCCATAAAAGGCAATGTTATGGGCTATAGCGACGGATAGTCCGTCGCTAAAGACTAGTCTGATCCGTTAACGGACCAGTCCGTTGGAGAATGATTGTGTGTGTGTGTGTGTGTATATATATATATATCCCCTTGTCTAACATACCTTGAATACCACCCTTTAGCGACAGACGGGGCGATGATTCGGTCCGTCGCTATATATAAAACCGTCGTCTTAGCTTTTAGCGACGGACAACATATATCGACAGATAACATATAGTGACGGACCGAACCTATAGTTGTGACGCCCCCAAAAAAGGTATACATCACCCATTCTGAGTCGCCAAATACATGGTACAGAATTCAAATACAAACTTAATTTATACAATACGATAAAAGTGTAGCTAAGAGTTTTAACATGAATATTGTCCCGTAGACAATATCCAAATTTAAATGGAGTCCTCATTACATTTATTAGCACAATATTTCATAAAATAGTAAGGACTACTATAGCCACCATCTCGGACCATCACTCCGTTCCCCGACTAGTCCCGACTACGTTCTCATTTCCTGAAGAGAACAATGAAAGCAAAAGGGTGAGCTCAACTAGCCTAGTAAGAAATATTATGACTAAGATAATGCAGAATAAATTATCGTTAGCCTTCAACAGTGTTAAACTTATAAAATAGAATAGACAAGAAGTTTAACTACAACGGAACAAACAATCCATTAGAAGAGTCAAGTAGAACGTAATGTCTACTATCTTCTCTAAATTAAAAGTCCATCATTAATATTTCATTACTATAATACCCATCAATAGTTCTTTGTTGTACCCAATACAAAGAAAACTTTAATCACCTGTCTTCACCTGAACCACCAATTATTACACTTAAATTCATAATTCATATCTATAATCATGTAAATGAACAGTTTCTCATTGCCACAAAGGCTTAATAGAACGTTTACTCAATATCCTTACCCCAAAGGCTAAAGATATTAAAATGTAATAACAATGATCATACCAATCAGTTGTCTATCTTTGAACTACGGGCCAAAGATATTCAACTATAAAATCAATGGTCATGATCATACAAATCAATTATCTGTCAGTGCACTACGACCAAAGACATTCAACTGTTAACTAATGGTCATGATCCTGCCAATTACATCATCTAATTATCCATGCACTACGTGTAAAATCCCAAATTTTACGAATAAAGATTTAAATTTCTCGATTATTTTTATTGAATATTATGGTGTGGATTTAATATAATGTTATTGTTGTGGGTAATATTTATAAATTTGGCAAAGTATGTAAGTTATTATATTATATTCGATTGGTCGGGGAATATTCTTTGTGTCGGGGAATATTCGTACAACGGCACAATCATTGGTGGACTCCACAACGGAATTATTGTCGGATTGAGAAAAAGACAAAAATATTTTTATGAAAATAACGACGGAAGTTTTACCGAGTTATCTTTGTTGAACTACTCGATAGTAAAAGTACGATGAATACGTGTGGTTGCATAGTCGGTATTGATTATTGATGCTTACGTGAGAAGTCACTTCGGTTTTTGTTCAATTATTGCTCACGATGAATTCTTGCGTAGTATCTCACATTATTTGATTCAATTATTGTTGATTGTTATATATATATATATATATAAGTTTTGTTTTATTAGTATTATTAATGTAATAAAATGGAAAAGCTTTTTTATATAAAAATGTAATACTTTTATAAAGTTATTCTATAAATAGAATATATTATATTCTATTATGCATAGTGTTTTGTATAGTAAAATCTTTTTATATAAAAGCAGAATACTTTTATAAAGTTATTCTATAAATAGAATATATTATATTTTAGTATGCATAGTGTTGCATAGTACTGCGATAGTGATTTGCATAGTAAAAATCTTTTATATAAAAGCAGAATACTTTTTATAAAGTTATTCATTTTATTTGATTATAAATAGAATATATTATATTTTATTTAAAAGATTTTGCTTTAAATCTGGACCGTTCGATTAAAAATAAATCAATCTGGACCGTTCATGAATTAGTTACTATGAAATCCATTCTTCTATAAATAGAAGTTCATTCCTTCATTATTTCTTACGAATTCACTGAAACTCTAGAGAGAGAAATTATAGAGAGAATTCTTCTTCTATAATCTTGAGCGTCTTTCTTTTGCGTTTAAGAAAACTTTGAGCGTAGTGCAAGTTTCTTCAAGTATATCCCCGCCCTACCGTCGGAGTACTCTTCTTTATCAAGTAAGGGGTATTATTTCTTTCGTATTCATGAAGAGAACTTCTGTTATTCCATTATTTATTATTCATTGGAATAACTTTTGTATATGCGATCTACCCTATACTTGGTGAAATTCTTACATTATTCCATTCTTTATTATTACATTAGAATATCATGTGTATGCGTGCGTTCGTCGGACTGGTTAAAATCTTTATTATTCGTTAGAATATCATATCCGCAAGCGTTTTTACGCTGGGACCGGGTTCTCATTATTTATTATTCATTGGAATAACTCGCATACATCAAGCACCGCATGCGTGGTGATTTCGTTGTTATTATATTCTTTATTATTCATTTGGAACATCCTTTCGGCTTGTAATTTCGCTTAACTTTCGGTTCCGTTATTTATTATTCTATTGGAATAACTCATGTCTATGCAAGTATCGCATGCATGGTGATTTCGTTGTTATTCCATTCTTTATTATTCTGTTGGAACATCCTGCATCGGCTAATTTACTTTGACTCGGTTCCGTTATTTATTATTTCGATGGAATAACTCGCTCATGCGCAAGCACCGCATGCATGGTAATTTCATTGTTATTCCATTCTTTTTATTCTCGTTGGAATATCTTGTTTGCACCTATTCGCGCTTAACTTGGTTCCATTATTTATTATTCTTTTGAATAATATGTATACATCTGCAAGTACCGCATGCATGGTGATTTCTTTTGTTATTCCAATCTTTATTATACTCAGTTGATTAAAGTTTTGACTTCTATACTCCATGAAATTAGTGGAATATCCTTGATATTTGCGTTTCATCCAGTATCTTTTTATGAAAATATTCTTCTGAGCATTCTTGAATTTTTACTCTACAAAGAAGTATCATGTTGACAATTTGGAAGTTATTAGTTCCTGAATAATTTAATTCTTGAACTTGTTTTATTGAATTCTTATATCATTGTCATCCTCCTCATGTTTATATTTTGTTGAAAGTCATTTGTGGCCTGTAGTGCATAGATGGACTTGGTATGATTATAAACCAGGGATTATTCGGTATAATCATGACCGTAATGTTTCAAATGATGTTGAAAAAGTCCTTATTGGCCCATAGTGCATTGATGGATAGTTTTTGGTATGATTATGGCTATGGATTCTCTTCGGCCAAGGGAGCAAAGATGAATTATTTTATGGCATGATCAGGACCGTTGATGAAAACATGATTATCTTTGGCCCGTAGTGCATGGATAATTCGTGGTCATGATACTAAATAATATCCTTGCCCTGTTGTGCAGGGATGATTTGATGATGTGGATTATTTATTAAGCTGAGTCTCAGCGATAAAAGTGATAAAAAACTTTTTAAATCATAAAAGATAGAAGATTTTATTCTGTACTTGATTCTTTTAATGGATTGTTTGTTCCGCTACATTTAAACTTGATGTCTATTGTATTCTATCAGTTTAACATTTTTGAAGACTAATGATAATTTATTTTGCATTATCTTAGTCATAATATTTCTTACTGGGCTAGTTGAGCTCACCCTTTCCTTCATTGTTCTCTTCAGGAAATGAGAATATAGCTGGGACGAGTCGGGGAACGATTTGACAATCCAGATGATAGCATTAGTAGTCTTCACTATTCTATTAAATAGTGTGATAATAAATGTAATGAAGACTCCTTTGAGTGTGGATATTGTCTAGATGACAATATTCTTATTAAAACTCTCAATTTATGTTTTGTCGTATTGTTTACACGACAGCTGTATTATTAAGTTGTATTTGAATTTTGTACCATGTATTTGGCGACTCAAGATGGGTGATGTATACCTGTTTTGGGGGCGTCACAGTTGGTATCAAAGCTTAGGGATATGATCCCTGGCTGAGATGTGAAAAAGAACTAGGAGGGGAGAGACGAGGAATTCATTCGCTAGTATGACCTACCTAAGTTTATTTGGTATTTAATTGGTCAGTCAGAGTATAGGGATAATATGTGATATGTTATTTAACCCTTGTTTTGTTGCAGTATTTGAAAATGGCATCCGAAAATGTTGAGATAAGCAATGGAGCAAAATAATATGACCGTATCGCAGTACGAGGCTAAGTTTGTGGAGTTATCCCGATTTTCATCCCATTTGGTCGATAATGAGGAGCGAATAACGCGAATATTTCTAAGAGGTTTGAAACCCGATATACTTCAATATCTCATTTCTCATAAACTTTGTTTATATTCAGATGTTGTGAATAGGGCTCAGTTATTGGAGAGCGATAATGAGTCAGCACAACCAAAAAGCAACAACCAACAACACGATAATAATTGTACCGGTGGCAACGACCATCGGAACAATAATATCCATCTTGGTGGAAATTATTATGCCAAGAATGGTAACCACTTCGGTGGTAATCATGGCCAAGATAATAGAAGTGGAAATTTCAAGAAGAGAAGGTTCAATAATGATGGAAAGACAACAGCATTAGCACCCATTTCAAAGGAAGAAGAACGACCAAAGCGTGTTTCAATTGCGAAAGAGAAGGTCACCTAGCTGGATTTTGTCGTGTAGTGAAGTCAAGTCCAGCTGGGATGGTGATGCTAAAGGATGTCCCAGATAAGTCAAAGCCGGTAATTTAAGTGAGAGTGTTTGTCGAGGAACCCGAACGAAGTTGTCACGGGTAAGTTAATCATAAATGCTTACGAAGTCTATACCTTATTTGATACCGGTTCTACCTATTCTTTTATCTCTCTTGCTTGCGTTCAACATTTAAATTTGACTCTAGAGAAATTAGACTTTGACTTATCTATTGAAACTCCGTTGGGAGAAACCTTCATTACATCCACTATTTATAAATCTTTTTTGATTCAAATCGACACTTTCACGTTACATGTCGATCTTATCTCTTTGAAAATACTTGCCCTTGATGTGATTTTTAGGAATCGATTGATTAACTACTCATCATGCTTTTCGTAAGGTTGTTAGCTTTCATATTCTTAACCAACCTATCATGCGAATTCAAGCAACCAAACCACTAAAGTTAATCACTGTTATATCAAGCCATAAGTAAAGAGCCCCGATCCTTTTGTTGTTGACTTCCTTATGTGGAATGCACCGAAGCCAGACTATCCGTAGGGGATGTCGTGAATAACGGTGGTAAGTTAAATTGCAATATTTACAATGTCTAGAAGTTCTGTCAAGGAGAGGTTTGGTCACCTAATTGCGCGCCAATAGGGAGAAATCCTTATTGGAAAGCCCCTCTTTCCTAGGAACGACCTAGTTGATAAATATTATGAGTTATAATATTAATGATGAATATTATTAAATGGAAGTTGTGCTCAGAGTTGAATTTGGAGACGCGGACGTGATATTTGAGTCTGGAGCGATGAAATTAGTAAAAATAGACTATAAACACAAAATTTTCCAGTTTTTACTATTTGGTCAAAAAGTCAATAGTTGACTTTTTCGGAAAAAGTCAAACTTCAAAATTTCAAAATTTATATTTTTGATAAAAATAGTTTCATCATTTTGGAATTGTTTGTGTTAGTGAAAATCGACATTTATTTAGATAAAAATTGATGTCTGGAGGTTATATTGACCAATTGGGTATTTAACCGGATAAATGAGCAATTGATTGCTATTATATCACATGATTATAACTATTTGTTCACATGTTATACTATTGATTCACATTCTTGTTACTATTAGGGGAGTTGGTGCAAGATTGATAATACTTGCATGATTAAGTTAAAAATGGAGGTATAGATGGAGGTACTATACTGTAATTCGTATTTTCACATGTCTAGAACTATTGATTCACATGATTTACTATTGAGTCATATGATTTACTATTAGGGGAGGTGGTGCAAGTTTGATAATACTTGCAGGACTAAATTAAAAAGGAAGAAAAAGAGGAAGGTATTGTACTGTAATATTTTGAGCCCCAAAATGTGCAATTATCGAAACTATGTTTTCCTATAAATAGAAGCTCATTCTTCTTCATTTCTCACCAATTCACTAAAGCTCTAGAGCATTTATTATAGAGAGAAATTATAGAGAAATTGTTGAGAGAAAATCTATAGAAAAAGAGAAGCCTGCTACCTCACTACTCTTTTATCCAGTTTCTTTCAAAGGTAAGGGGTATTATTTCTTTCTTATTCATGAAGAGAACTTCTTGTTAGGTTTGTAATATTCAAGAACGCAATCAAATTGCATAAATAAGCGGAAACGTGTAAAAATCATAGTTTAAAAATTTTACAAACCATATACTCGGATCACCCTTTATGCACAATTATTAATTAAACGAAAAGATAAAGAATAAAATCATACCCTTGAAGATCGAGCTTCCTCAGGTACAAGTTCAACTCCAAATCCTTTCGCGTTCAACTTGAATTCACCGGGTTTGGTTCCTTCTTTTGATCAACGTTAGCCACCCAAGTGTTTGGCCTCTAGAGGTGATCCACCAAGGAAGAAGAAGAATTCAAGAAGATGTGTGGTTGGCTAAACCCTAGTTTTTCTATCTCTATAGAAAAGGAGCGTACTCCCCAACCATTGGAAATATCACGTAGTATTGATATCTGATATAAGACTCTTCTTATAAAGATATCAAGTAACCCTATTAAAATAAGGTATTATTTAATTAAACCCTTTTAATTAAAGGGGCTCCCTAATCTTATTAGGGATAATTAATTAAACTCCTTTAACTAGTTTTCCTTCCTAATCCAATTAGGAATAAATGAGAGTACTTATATTAAATTAATTCCTAAACTCTTTTAGAAATTAAAATAATAATAATAATTGTAATAATATTAATAAGACTCCTCTTATTAATTTATATTTAATATTTCTAAAATATTAAATAAGAAATATTAAGCTATTTAATTTATTCTATCACCATAGATTAAATTAAATATACATAATATATTATTACGATTATGCCATTAACTTCTTAAATAATTATTCTTCCTTTTATGGTGTGACCCTTTAGGTTCTCCATATTAAACGGGTTGTGAATAAATCAATTAGAATAATTCTAATCTTATTTAAATAAATAAATTAAACAATTAATTTATTTAAATAAATAATATTTATTCTGACAAGGGATAAGCCTCCCTAGCGATCAACGACTTTCCGGATAATATAGATTTCAACATTAATCATAAAAGAACCTTTGAGTAAATAGTTACCGTGACAATTCAATCCTTCCACCATACAATGTCCCAATTAAATATAAGACATGGAATTTCATCAAGTCTTATTTTATTTAATTATATGTATTTCGACTCTTAAATGCACAACACTAAATAATGCAAATTAGAAACTCCTTTCTAATTTCATTCGCCGCCAAGGACTACTGGGTTGTCATTTATCGAATCACATAGGACATTCTCTTCTTTAATAGAAGTGGTAGATTCTTTATTGATCATACATTATCTCCATGTACAACTTATTATACCCAAGCATACCCTTTGATATACCCTAAGGGTCTTAAGGAATAAGTCAAAGTATAACTCATCATACACAAGATACTATGATGATCTCAAGTCCAAGGATCACTTGTCTTTACTATCACTACAGAATTCCTATTGACAAATGCAAGTAAAACTCCATTAGGTATTCCTTAGCGAGCAACGCTCGGTGAACTTATTCTCTAATAAGCACCTACATACTTGCTTTAGTGTCTCCACACAAATGATCATGAGATCAATCATCCTCATCCAATGAAAAAGTTAACGATGTATTCAATCTATCCGGATTCACTAATCCCCAATTTAGTAATCCAATGATTGGGAACTATTTTAGTTTTAAGCTTTCAAAGAATTTAGATCTCATTAGAATGATCATCATCATTATTCTAAAAGCATTGCTTAAAACTATGGGTTTATCATATATTATAAAACAGCATCATGTAGATAATTAAAAGCCTTTAATAAATTAATACTTTTTATTAATAAATGAATAAGATTGTTACAAAGTATATGCTTTATCATCAAACATGATTGGCTTGTGTGCATACTACTTTCACTTCTGTTATTCCATTCTATATTATTATGTTGGAATAACCTGTTTATGCAAAGTACCACATACATGGAGAAATTCTTCTATTATTCCATTCTATATTATTATGTTGGAATAACCTGTTTATGCAAAGTACCGCATACATGGTGAAATTCTTCTATTATTCCATTCTATATTATTATGTTGGAATAACCTATTTTTGTGAAGTACCGCATACATGGTGAAATTCTTCTATTATTCCATTCTTTACTATTCTGTCGGAATATCCTGTCGGTGTGATTTTCACCTGACCTGGTTCCATTACTTATTATTCTGCATTTAATATTCGCCGAATATCCCATGCGTGCTTTTTACTTGGGACTGGTTCCATCATTTACTATTCTGCATTTATTATTCTGCTGGAACATCCCATCGGTGTGATTTTCACCTGACCTGGTTCCGTTATTATTATTCTGTTAGAATAACTGCCGTCATCCAAGTACCGCATGCATGGTGATTTCATTGTTATTCTATTCCTTATTATTACATTTGGAACATCCCGCTCGATTGTGATTTTCACCGACACGGTTCATTATTATTATTCATTGGAATAACTCGCATACATCAAATACCGCATGCATGGTGATTTCTTTTGTTATTCCATTCTTTATTATACTCAGTTGATTAAGTTTTGACTTCTATACTCCATGAAATTAGTGGAATATCCTTGATATTTGTGCTTCATCCAGTATCTTTTCATGGAAATATTCTTCTGAGCATTCTTTAATTTTACTCTATAAAGAAGTATCATGTTGACAATTTGGACGTGATTGAATCCTGGTTAAATTAATTCGTGAACTTGTTTTATTGAATTATTATGTCATTGTCATCATCCTCATGCATATATTATGATTTAAGGTCATCTTTGGCTTATGTGCGTAGATGGACTTAGTATGATTATGAGCAGGGATCATTCGGTATAATCATGACTTGTAATGTTATAAATGATATGGTAAAAGTCCTCAGTGGTCTGTAATGCATTAATGGACAGCTTTTGGTATGATTATGACCAGGGATTGTTCGGTATAGTCATGACCATTAATGATTTAATGAATATCCTTGGCCATACTACGGGGATGATTAGATGGTGTGTTTTAATTATTAAGCTGAGTCTTAGCGATAAAATTTGATGAAAACGTTTTTAAACCATAGAAGATAGTAGATTTTATTCACTACTTTACTCTTCTAATGGATTGCTTATTCCACTGCAGTTAAACTTGATGTCTATTGTATTTTATCAGTTTAACATTGTTAGAGACTAATGATAATTTATTATGCATTATCATAGTCATAATATTTCTTACTGGGCTAGTTCAGCTCACCCTTTCTTTCACTGTTCTCTTTAGGAAATGAGAATATAGCTGGGACGAGTCGGGAAATGGAGTGACAGCCCAGAGAATAGCATTAGTAGTCCTCACTATTCTGTTAAATAGTGTGATAATA
The DNA here is from genome assembly GCA_020205615.1 of Panax quinquefolius. Lineage (NCBI taxonomy): Eukaryota > Viridiplantae > Streptophyta > Magnoliopsida > Apiales > Araliaceae > Panax > Panax quinquefolius. The sequence continues at coordinate 35,210,679 of CM035154.1, read as the reverse complement.
AATGTAATGAGGACTGAATTTGAGTTTGTATACTGTCTATGGGAACTCCATTGAGAGTGGATATTATCTTGAAGGCAATATTCTTGTGTAAACTCTCAGTTTATGTTTTGTTGTATTGTACACGACAGTTGTATAATTACGTTGTATTTGATTTATGTACCATGTATTTGGCGACTCAAAATGGATGATGAATATCTATTTTGGGGGCGTCACAGTTTGTATCAAACCTTAGGGATATGATCCCTGGCTAAGATGTGAGATAAGAACTAGGAGGGGAGAGAGGGGGAATTCCTTCGCTAGTATGACATACCAAAGTTTATTTGGTATTTAATTGGTCGGTCAGTGTATAGGGATAATATGTGACATGTTAATTAACCCTTGTTTTGTGGCAGTATTTGAAAATGGCATCCGAAAATGTTGAGATAAGCAATGGAACACAGGAGACCGTTGAGTCTCCACAGATCAATAATTAGGATAATGTGTGACAGGATAACGATAATCCTCCTGTAAACAACAACACTGATCAAATGACGAACGACGATACGTTTAGGAGCTTTTTAGAATTCATGCAACATCAGGCGAAGGCGGCTCCTGTTCATAAAGCAGGTGAAAATAATGGCAACCCACGGTCGGTCACCGCTAAGCAGTTAAAGGAGCTGGGACCATCGGAGTTTTTGGGAAAGCCAGAACCACTTAAGGCGAAGACGTGGTTAAAGCAGATCACCAAGATATTTGATGTCTTGGGATGCTCAGAGGAACAAAAGGTTCCATTTGCCACCTTTATGTTGCGTGAAGAGGCGACATGGTGGAAATCAGAAAGCGTACCAGATCGACACACTCAAGATGTCTTGGGAAAAGTTCCAAGAGCTGTTCAACGACAAGTACTTTCCCGAAAGTATTCGTCACATGAAGGAGGTGGAGTTCATCAAGCTGGAGCAAAATAATATGATCGTGTCACAGTACGAGGCTAAGTTTGTCGAGTTGTCTCGGTTTGCATCCCATTTGGTCGATAATGAGGAGCGAATGACGCGAATATTTTTAAGAGGTTTAAAACCCGATATACGTCAATACCTAATTTCTCATAAACTTTGTTTGTATTCAGATATTGTGAATAGGGCTCAGTTATTGGAGCACGATAATGAGTCAACACAACCAAAAGGTAACGACCAACAACACAATAATAATCGTACCGGTGGCAATAGCCATCGGAACAATGATAACCATCTTGGGGGAAATTATCATGCCAAGAATGGTAACCATTTCGGTGGTAATCATGGCCAAGATAATAGGAATGGAAATTTCAAGAAGAGGAAATTCAACAATGATGGAAAGACGTCAGCACCAGCACCCGTTGTTAAGGAAGGAGAACGACCACCTATCATATGTTTCAAATGCGGAGGGAAGGGACATATCAGTTCAAACTGCACGATGCCGTCCAAAGCATGCTATAATTGTGGAAAAGAAGGTCACTTAGCCCGATTTTGTCGTTCACCGAACACAAGTTCAGCTAAGATGGAGGCACCAAAGACCGTTCCAGAAAAGTCAAAATTGGTAGTGTAAGGGAGAGCGTTTTTTGTGACTTCTCAAAAAGCGAGTAACTCGAACGAAGTTAGCACGGGTTAGTTAATTATAAATTACGAAGTCTATACCTTATAAGATACCAGTTCTACCCATTATTTTATCTCTCTTGCTTGCGTTCAACGTTTAAATTTGACTCCGGAGAAGTTAGACTTTGACTTATTGGTTGAAACTTCGTTAGTAGGAGCCTTCGTTACCTCTACTATTTTTAAATCTTGTTTGATTCAAATAAACACTTTCACGTTACTTGTCGATCTTATTTATTTTTTTTTTGAAAATACTTGCCTTTGATGTGATTTTAGGAATCAATTGGTTAACTACTCATCATGTTTTTCGTAAGGTTGTTAGCTTTTATATTCATAACCAACCTGTTGTGCGAATTCAAGTAACCAAACCACTAAAGTCAACCATTGTCATATTAAGCCAATAGTAAAGAGCCCGAACCTTTCGTTGTTGACTTCCTTGTGTGGAATGCACCGAGGCCAGACTTTTTATAGGCGAGATCGTGAATGAAGATGGCGAGTTGATATGTATCATTGTGAGGTGCTATCTAGGTTAAGGGATAGAAGTCACAGTTGGTATCAATGTGACGTACTATCCAAGTCTTGGATGAGAGTCACAGTTTTGAATGATATTTCTATTATTAATAAATTTCCTGGCGTATTCTTGAAGACTTCTTAGCCTACCTAGAGCATGAAATCGAATTTTGTATTGACCCCAGTACAAAACTCATTTCTAAAACCCTCAAATATTTCTTCAACTAAAAGGATCTGTTTACGTGGATTATGATGAAAGTCATAATAAAAGCATTGGAATAATGAAAATCATGGGTATATGTGGTATTAGTAAGTGTTATGATGAGTTATGTTGGTTATTATGTGAAAACATGATAGTTTCTTAGAAATCATAAAGGGTTGAAAAATTAGATTTTGGTAAAAACGTAACATAAAATTCAATTGACCATATCTCCTATTATGTTTTGAATATTTGAGTGTGGTCAAGTCCTAGAGTTAGATCTATGAGTTACCTAACTAATCCAAGTGGAATCACTGAAAAAGGTGTTGTAGATTTTCGTGTGGATTGATTTTAGCAAAGGAGTCAAAACTTCAAAATGTCCAAAAAGTTGCTGCCACGTTTTTGTAAGGGCTGTTTCGGCCACTTAATTAGTGAGAAAAATTCAAGCCTGTTGGGATATAAAAGTGTATGGTATAAAGAACATCGTGTCCAAAAATGAGCTCATTCTGACTTAAAATGAGCAAGTTATGACCATTTCAATATTTAGGTTTTTCCGACGAAAAATGCTATAACTGGAGTTCTATAACTCCAATGACCATGAAATTTAAACTGGAAGCTCAAATTAACATGTGTAAGATCCTTCCAAGATTTGGGAATTTTTGAAGTTAAACTTGAGGTAGCTAATTTCTTAAGGAATTAATTAGAAATTGATTTTTGAAAAATAGAAAATGAATTTTAAAAATTCCGAGAAAAATATATGTTCATTATGAGACTATATTATGCTAAATTCCAGAAAAGAAATATTTTTGGGACTGATTTGGTATTTTTCATGAAAATGGTTTAGTTACGAATATATGAGTTAAATATATTATGTGAAGTAACAAAGTTGGAAAATAGGATTTTATGGTTTGGAAATCCTATATAGAGTATATGCATATTTTTTTTGATAAGGGATTTGATCATTGGTGATGATATCTTATGAGTATGGCATTTTTGAATGATTAAATGCATTATATGGTAAAGCGTAAACAATTGAAATAAATTGTTTATAAGTTTAAGAAGTGATTAAAATATTGTTATAATATTAATGATATTAGATTATGAGATTATTAAGTGATTGATAACATTGGGATATTCTTAAACCCTGGATAAATTAAATTATAAATGTTTAATATTTATCTTTTATCTCATTTGATTGATTCTTTATATCATTATCCTCGTACTTATATTGTGTTGAAAGTCATTTGTGGCTTACGTGCATAGATGGACTTGGTATGATTATGACCAGAGATTTTTTGGTATAATCATGACCACAATTGAAAACACGATTATCTTTGGCACGTAGTGCATCGATAATTCGTGGTCGTGGTACTAAAGAATATCCTTGGCCTGTAGTGCAGGGATGATTCGACGATGTGGATTAATTATTGAGCTGAGTCTCAGCAATGAAATATTAATTCATGGATGTGGTAAAAGTCATCTTTGGCCGTAGTGCATAGTTGGACTTGGTATGATTATGACCTGGGATTATTCGGTATAATCATGACCGTAATTGAAAACACGAATATCCTTGGCCCGTAGTGCATGGATAATTCATGGTCGTGATATTATTAAGCTGAGTCTCAGCATTATTAGTTTTACAGTTGTATATCTTTTGCTTGTAGTGCAAAGATGAACTGTTGATTATTGGTTATACAGTTGGCATGTGGTGCAAAGATGAATTGATAATGAAAATCTTTGGTTGTATTGCAAAGTTGAATTTAATGTTTTCGACGATAAAGGTATCCTCACCTCTTCGTCATACCAGGTACGTACGTAAATTTCGAGGGCGAAATTCCATAAGGAGGGGAGATTGTGAGAACCCAGATTTTATGAATAAATATTTAATTTTCTCGAAATATTTTTTTTATTATGGTGTGGAATTGATATAATGTTATAGTTGTGGGTAGTATTTATAAATTTTGCAAAGTATGCAAGTTGTTATATAATATTCGTTTGGTAGGGAATATTCTTTTGTTTGGGAATATTAAAGACGAATGGCATAATCATTAGTGGACCCCACAAATGTAAGTATTGTCGTAGTTAGAAAATGACAAAATATTTTATGAAAATAACGGCGGAAGTTTTACTGTTAATCTTTGTTGAACTACTCGGTAGTAAAGAAATACGATGTCTGGCGCATGGTTGCGTAGTAGCACGGTATTGATTATTGATGCTTACGTGAGAAGTCACTCGGTTATACCGCATTATTATTGCTACGAAGAATTCACGATCATATCTCTCATATTATTGATCCTATTATTATCACAAAGATCATGTGCATAATATGTTATATTATTAAATCAATAATTGAGACGACAAAGTTATTCATATTATTAAATTGCAATATTTATAATGTATAGAAGTTCTGTCAAGGAGAGGTTTGGTCACCTAATTGCGCGCCAATAGGGAGAAATCCTTATTGAAAAGCCCCCTCTTTCCTGGGAACGACCTGGTTGATAAATATTATGAGTTATAATATTAATGTTGAATGTTATTCAATTGAAGTTGTGCTCAGAGTCGAATTTGGAGACGCAGACGTGATATTTGAGTCCGGAGCGATGAAATTAGTAAAAATAGACTATAAACACAAAACTTTCCAGTTTTTACTATTTGGTCAAAAAAGTCAGCTGATTTTTTTTCAGAAAAGTCAAACTTCAAAATTTCAAATTTTAGATTTTTGATAAAAATAGTTTCATCATGTTGGAATTGTTTGTGTTAGTGAAAATCGACATTTATTTTGATAAAAATTGATGTCTGGAGGTTATATTGACCAATCGGGTATTTAACCGGATAAATGAGTAATTGATTGCTATTATTTCACATGATTATAACTATTTGTTCATATGTTATACTATTGATTCACAATCTTGTTACTATTAGGGGAGTTGGTGCAAGATTGATAATACTTGCATGATTAAGTTAAAAATGGAGGTATAGATGGAGGTACTATACTGTAATTCGTATTTTCACATGTCTAGAACTATTGATTCACATGATTTACTATTGAGTCACATGATTTACTATTAGGGGAGGTGGTGCAAGTTTGATAATACTTACAAGACTAAATTAAAAAGGAAGAAAAAGAGGAAGGTATTGTACTATAATATTTCAAGCCCCAAAACGTGAAATTATCGAAACTATATTTTCCTATAAATAGAAGCTCATTCTTCTTCATTTCTCACCAATTCACTAAAGCTCTAGAGCATTTATTATAGAGAGAAATTATAGAGAAATTATAGAGAGAAAATCTATAGAAAAAAAGAAGCCTGCTACCTCACTACTCTTTTATCCAGTTTCTTTCAAAGGTAAAGGGTATTATTTCTTTCTTATTCATGAAGAGAACTTCTGTTATTCCATTCTATAATATTATGTTGGAATAACCTATTTACGCAAAGTACCGCATACATGGTGAAATTCTTCTATTATTCCATTCTATATTATTATGTTGGAATAACCTGTTTTTGCGAAGTACCGCATACATGGTGAAATTCTCCTATTATTTCATTCTTTACTATTCTGTCGGAATATCCTGTCGGTGTGATTTTCACCTGACCTGGTTCCATTACTTATTATTCTGCATTTAATATTCTGTCAGAATATCCTGTCTGTGCTTTACGCCGGACCTGGTTCCATCATTTACTATTCCGCATTTATTATTCTGTTGGAACATCCTGTCGGTGTGATTTTCACCTAACCTGATTCTGTTATTATTATTCCGTTGGAATAACCTGTCTAGGCGAAGTACCGCATGCATGGTGATTTCTTTTGTTATTCCATTCTTTATTATACTCAGTTGATTAAGTTTTGACTTCTATACTCCATGAAATTAGTGGAATATCTTTGATATTTGTGCTTCATCCAGTGTCTTTTCATGGAAATATTCTTCTGAGCATTCTTGAATTTTACTCTATAAAGAAGTATCATGTTGACAATTTGGACGTGATTGAATCGTGGTTAAATTAATTTGTGAACTTGTTTTATTGAATTATTATGTCATTGTCATCATCCTCATGCATATATTATGATTTAAGGTCATCTTTGGCTTATGTGCATAGATGGACTTAGTATGATTATGACCAGGGATCATTCGGTATAATCATGACCTGTAATGTTATAAATGATATGGTAAAAGTCCTCAGTGGTCTGTAATGCATTGATTGACAGCTTTTGGTATGATTATGACCAGGGATTGTTCGGTATAGTCATGACCATTGATGATTTAATGAATATCATTGGCCGTAGTACAAGGATGATTAGATTGTGTGTTTTAATTATTAAGCTGAGTCTCAGCGATAAAAATGGATGAAAACATTTTTAAACCATAGAAGATAGTAGATTTTATTCACTACTTGACTCTTCTAATGGATTGCTTATTCTGCTGCAGTTAAACTTGATGTCTATTGTATTTTATCAGTTTAACATTGTTAGAGACTAATGATAGTTTATTCTGCATTATCATAGTCATAATATTTCTTACTGGGCTAGTTGAGCTCACCATTTCTTTCACTGTTCTCTTCAGGAAATTAGAATATAGCTGGGATGAGTCGGGAAATGGAGTGATAGCCCAGAGAATAGCATTAGTAGTCCTCACTATTCTGTTAAATAGTGTGATAATAAATGTAATAATGACTGAATTTGAGTTTGTATACTGTCTATGGGAACTCCATTGAGAGTGGATATTGTCTTGAAGGCAATATTCTTGTGTAAACTCTCAGTTTATGTTTTGTTGTATTGTACACAACAGTTGTATAATTACGTTGTATTTGATTTATGTACCATGTATTTGGCGACTCAAAATGGATGATGAATATCTATTTTGGGGACGTCACAACAATCATTGGTGGACCCCACAACGGAATTATTTTCGGATTGAGAAAAAGACAAATATTTTTATGAAAATAACGACGGAAGTTTTACCGTTAATACTTTTGAACTACTCAGTAGTAAAAGTACGAAAGAATACGATGTCGGTCAGACATAGTAGTACACTGCAGATTGATTATCGATCTTGACGTGAGAAGTCACTCGGTTTTGTTCAATTATTACTTTCTGATGAGTTCTTTGCAAGTATCTCACGTTATTTGATTCAATTATTGTTGATCGTTATATATATATATATATATATATATAAGTTTTGTTTTATTAGTATTATTAATGTAATAAAACCAAAAGCTTTTTATATAAAACATAATACTTTTATAAAGTTATTCTATAAATAGAATATATTATATTCTATTATGCATAGTGTTTTTGATAGTAAAATCTTTTATATAAAACAAAATACATTTATAAAGTTATTTTATAAATAGAATATATTATATTTTATTATGCATAGTGTTGCATAGGTGCCTACATAGTGTTTTTCATAGTAAAATCTTTTTTATATAAAACAGAATACTTTTATAAAGTTATTCGTTTTATTAGATTATAAATAGAATATATTATATTTTATTTAAAAGATTTTGCTTTAAATCTGGACCGTCCGATTAAAAGTAAATCAATCTGGACCATTCATTAATTAGTTACTATGCAGTCCATTCTTCTATAAATAGAAGCTCATTCCTTAATTATTTCTTACGAATTCACTAAAACTCTAGAGAGAGAAACTATAGAGAGAATTCTTCTTCTATAATCTTGAGCGTCTTTCTTTTGCGTTTAAGAAAACTTTAAGTGTAGTGCAAGTTTCTTCAAGTATATCCCTACCCTACCGTCGGAGTACTCTTCTTTATCAGGTAAGGGGTATTATTTCTTTCGTATTCATGAAGAGAACTTCTGTTATTCTATTATTAATTATTCTGTTGGAATAACTTGTATATGCTGATCCATTTCTATACTTGGTGAAATTCTTACGTTATTCCATTCTTTATTATTTCGTTAGAATAATATCTATCACATGCTTTTTCTTATTTGGACACGGGTTCCGTTATTTATTATTACGTTGGAATAACACGCCTATGTGAAGTACCGCATGCATGGTGATTTACGTTGTTATTCTATTCTTTATTATTACATTGGAACATCCCGCTTGTGAATTTCTTTGACACGGTTCCGTTATTTAATATCTCATTGGAATAACTCGTCATGTGAAGTACCGCATGCATGGTGATTTCATTGTTTTTCCATTCTTTATTATTACATTGGATCATCCTATCGGTGCGTAATTTCGCCCCGACTGGTTCCGTTATTTATTATTACATTGGAATAACCTGTCTATGTGAAGTACCGCATGCATGGTGATTTCTATTGTTATTCCATTCTTTATTATTCTGTTGGAATATCTTGTCGGTGCGTATTACGCCTGACCTGGTTCCGTTATTTATTATTCTGTTGGAATAACCTGTTTATGCGAAGTACCGCATGCATGGTGATTTCTTTTGTTATTTCATTCTTTATTATACTGAGCTGATTAAAGTTTTGACTTCTATACTCCATGCAATTAGTGGAATATCCTTGATATTTGCGCTTCATCCAGTATCTTTTCATTGAAATATTCTTCTGAGCATTCTTGAATTTTACTCTATAAAGAAGTATCATGTTGACAATTTGGACGTTATTAGTTCCTGAATAATTTAATTCATGAACTTGTTTTATTGAATTCTTATATTATTGTCATCATTCTCATGTTTATATTTTGTTGAAAGTCATCTGTGGCCTGTAGTGCATAGATGGACTTGGTATGATTATGACCAGGGATTATTCGGTATAATCATGACCGTAATATTACAAATGATGTGGAAAACGTCCTCATTGGCCCGTAGTGCATTGATGGACAGTTTTTGGTATGATTATGGCTATGAATTCTCTTCGTCCAAGGGAGCAAAGATGAATTGTTTTATGGCAAGATCAGGACCGTTGATGAAAACACGATTATCTTTGGCCCATAGTGCATGGATAATTCGTGGTCGTGATAATAAATAATATCCTTGGCCTGTAGTGCAGGGATGATTTGATGATGTGGATTATTTATTAACCTGAGTCTCAGCGATTAAAGTGATGAAAAACTTTTTAAATCATAAAAGATAGTAGATTTTATTCTCTACTTGACTCTATTAATGGATTGTTTGTTCCGCTGCAGTTAAACTTGATGTCTATTTTATTTTATCAATTTAACATTGTTGAAGACTAATGATAATTTATTCTGCATTATCTTAGTCATAATATTTCTTACTGGGCTAGTTGAGCTCACCCTTTCCTTCACTGTTCTCTTCAGGAAATGAGAATATAGCTGGGACGAGTCGGGGAATGGTTTGACAATCCAGATGATAGCATTAGTAGTCTTCACTATTCTGTTAAATAGTGTGACAATAAATTTAATGAGGACTCCTTTGAGTGTGGATATTGTCTAGATGACAATATTCTTATTAAAACTCTCAATTTTTGTTTTGTCATCTTGTTTACACGACAGCTGTATTATTAAGTTGTATTTGAATTTTGTACCATATATTTGGCGACTCAAGATGGGTGATGTATACCTATTTTGGGGGCGTCACACTACGGGCCAAGGATATTTGTTAGTATCACCAATGGTCATGATCATGTCATACACCTGTCCATCTTTGCACTACGGCCCAAAGCTATCAATCAACAGTTTGTCTTTGCACGTAAGCCAAAAATATACAACTGTAAAACAAATAATCAACAGTCCAACTTTGCCCATATGCCAAAGATATACAACTGTAAAACCAATAATCAACAGTTTTTCTTTGCACTACGGGCCAAATATGACTTCTAACACAATATAAACATGAAAATGATGATAATGATATATATAATGAATGAACATAAATAATCAAAACAATATGATAAATAGATCTTAGTGATTTTCATCTTAATTATCTAGAGTCCAAATTGCCAACATGATATTAGATGAAGTGTGATGCCCCCAAAATAGGTATACATCACCAATCTTGAGCCAAATACATGGTATATAAATCAAATACAAACTTAATTATACAACTGTCGTACAAAATACGACAAAACATAGCCGAGAGTTTAAACACGAATATTACCTTCTAGACAATATCCACACTCAATGGAGTCCTCATTACGATTATTATCACACTATTTTATAAAAATAGTGAGGACTACTATAACCACCATCTCGGACCATCACTCCGTTCCCCGACTCGTCCCGGCTATATTCTCATTTCCTGAAGAGAACAGTGAAAGAAAAGGGTGAGCTCAAATAGCCCAGTAAGAAATATTATGACTAGGATAATGCAGAATAAATTATCATTAGTCTTCAACAGTGTTAAACTGATAAAATATAATAAACATCAAGTTTAACAGCAGTGGAATAAGCAATCCATTAGAAGAGTCAAGTAGAGTATGATATCTACTATCTTCTATGATTTAAAAAGTTTTTCATCAATTTTATTGCTGAGACTCAGCTTAATAAATAAACCACATCATCGAATCATCCCTGTACTACGGGCCAAGGATATTCATGTAATCATCAATGGTCATGATTATACCGAATAATCCCTGGTCATAATCATACCAACAACTGTCCATCAATGCACTACAGGACACTAAGGACTTTGACCACATCATTTGTAACATTACAGATCATGATTATATCGAATGATCTATAGTCATAATCGTACCAATCAACAGTCCATCTATGCACATAAGCCAAAGATGACTTTCATCACAATATAAGCATGAGGATGATGACAATGATATAAGCATTAATCAAACGAAATCAAGGATAAGACTTTAAATTTATCTAGAGTTTAAAAATATCCAAATTGTCAACATGATACTACTTTGTGGAGTAAAATTTAAGAATAATATTCATGTATCAAAAATAATTTGGACAGAAACGAAATATATTTTTTAAGTGAATAGGACCCCGTGAATAGTACCCTATAAATAGTACTTCGAAAATAGTACCTCGTGAATAGTACCCCAACATGAAAAGTGCCTCAAATACCCGAGTGAATAATATTCGAGTGAATAGTAACTCGTGAATAGTACTCCGGCATTAAAAAATGCCCCGAATACCCGAGTGAACAATATTTAAGTGAATAGTAATTGGGTGAATAGTAACCCATAAATAGTAACTCGTGAATAGTATTCCGGCATGAAATTATCAATAATTATCAAGAAAGCTCAGAATAATATTTCCATGAAAAGATACTGGATGAAGCGCAAATATCAAGGATATTCTACTAATTTCATGGAATATAGAAGCAATACTTTAACAGAATGAGTGTAGAATTAGGAATACAAAACGAAATAATATTACTCACATACTACAGAGTATGAAAGAAAATATTATTTCTACGAATACTGAAAAATCTAATATCCCTTACCTCAGAAGAAGATTGGATACTGGAATAGTGAGGTAACAGACTTCTCTTCTTCTTTCTCTCTATAACTTCTCTCTCTATAATTGTTCTTGTGAGTCTTATTGAATTGGTGAGAATGGAAGAAGAATGAGCTTCTATTTATAGGAAAATATAGTTTCGATAATTGCACGTTTTGGGGTTCGAAATATTACAGTATAATACCTTCATCTTTTTCTTCATTTTTAATTTAGTACTGCAAGTATTATCAAACTTGAACCACCTCCCCTAATAGTACATCATGTGAATCAATAATACAATCATGTGAATATATAGTTCTATACCTGTGAAAATATGAATTACAGTATAGTACCTTCATCTATACCTCAATTTTTAATTTAGTCATGCAGGTATTATCAATCTTGCACCACCTCCCCTAATAGTACATGCATGTGAATCAATAGTACAAACATGTGAACAAATAGTTATAAACATGTAAATTAATAGCAATTAATTGTTCATTTATCTGATTAATTACCCGATTGGTCAGTATAACTCTCAGACATCAATTATTATCGAAATAAATGTCGATTTCCACTAACACTAATAATCCCAACACAATGGAACTATTAATTTTATCTTTAATCAACACGAACTTATTCATCATTAAGATTATAACTCATAGTATTTAACAATCAAAGTCGATTTCAGGAAGCGGGGCTTTCAGATAAGGATTCTCCACATTGGCGTGCTGATTAGATGACCTAACCTCTCCTTGTGAACTTCACACATTGTCGATATTTCAAATAATAATATGAATAAATTTGTCATCTCGATTATTGATTTAATAATATAAAATAGTATCATGAGATAATCTTTGTGACAATAATTGAATCGATAATATGAGAGATATGATCTGTGAAATCATAGCAATAATTGAGTATTTGGTGACTTCTCACGTAAGCATCAATAATCAATACTGGTGTCTTCTTATCTGACCACACGTATTCTTGTACTTTTACTCTAGGGTAGTTCAGCGGTTTAACGGTAAAACTTTCATCGTTATTTTTATAAAAAGATAATTCTGTCATTTTCTAACTACAACAATACTTCCGTTGTGGGGTCCACCAATAATTATGCCATTATACGAATATTCCCTATTAAAACAAATATTCCCCGACCAATCGAATATTATATAACCACTTGCATACTTTGCAAAATTTGTAAATATTACCCATAACTATAACATTATATCATATCTACACCATAATATTCAAAAATATATTTCGAGAGAAATTAATCATTATTCATAAAAGTTGGGGTCTTACATGAAGCACAAACTATTAAGGATATTCTATGAAAGACCCCAAATTTTATGAATAAAGATTAATTTTCTCGAAATATTTTTTGAGTATTAAGGTGTGGATTTGAAATAATGTTATAGTTGTGGGTAATATTTACAAATTTTGCAAAGTAAACAAGTTGTTATAAAATATTCGATTGGTCGGGAAATATTCATTTTATGAGGGAATATTCGTACGATGGCACAATCATTGGTGGACCCCACAACGGAAGTATTGTCGGAGTTAGAAAAGGACAAAAATATCTTTTTATAAAAATAACTATTAAAGTTTTACCGTTAATTGTTGAAATACCCAAAGGATAAAAGTACAAAGAATACACGTGGTTTCATATAAGTAGTACACGATATCATACAATATCTTTGATTATTGATGCTTACGTGAGAAGTCACTCGCTTATACTCAATTATTGCACAAAGAATCATGTATAATATCTCTCATATTATCGATTCAATTATTATCACCGTATCATCTCGCATAATATTTTATATTATTAAATCAATAATTGAGACGACAAAGTTATTCATATTATTATTTGCATTATCGATTTATGTCTAGAAAGTTCACGAGAAAAGGGTTTGGTCACCTAATCAAGCGCTACCAATATGGGAGAAATCCTTATCAAAAAGCCCCCTCTTTCCTGGGAATGATCTGGTTGTTAAATATTGTGAGTTATAATATTAATGATGAATAAGTTCATATTTATTAAAGATGAAATTGTTGATAAAAAATATTTCCATTGTGTTGGGATTATTAGTGTTAGTGAAAATCAAAATTTATTTTGATAATAATTGATTTCTGATTGTTAAATTGACCAAGCGGGCAATTAATCGGATAAATGAGCAATTAATTGTTATTAGTTCACATTCAATTACTGTTGGTTCACATGTATGGAACTATTGATTCACATGCATGTACTATTAGGGGAGATAGTGCAAGATTGATAATACTTGAAGGACTAAATTAAAAATAGAAGTATTGATGAAGATATTATACTATAATAATTCGAGCCCTTAATCGTGCAATTATCGAAAGTATATTTTCCTATAAATAAAAGCTCATTCTTCTTCCATTCTCACCAATTCACTAAGACTCACAAGAGCAATTATAGAGACTGAAGCTATAGAGAAAAAGATCATTATTGCAATATCCAGCCTTCTACTAAGGTAAGATGTATTATTTATTTCATATTCGCTCATGATACTATTTTTTGTATTTGTAAGAAATTTTATTTCGTTCAATATTTGTAAGAAATAATATTTTATTCCATACTCTGTAGTATGTAAGTAATATTATTTCGTTTCAGATTCTGAATTTTATACTCATTTTGTTAAAGTATTGATTCTATACTCTGTGAAATTAGTAGAATATCCTTGAAATTTGCGCTTCATCTAGTATCATTTCAGAAGGATATTTTTCTTAACATTCTTATTAAATTTTAAGCTTTTCATGCCGGAGTACTATTCATGGTTATTATTCATTTATACAACATTATTCATATGTACAATACTATTCACAGAGTACTATTCATGGTCACTATTCATAAATATGGTACTATTTATAAGTACGACACTATTCACAAAATACTATTTACGGGGTACTATTCATAAACTACTATTCACAAAGTACTATCCATAAAGAACTATTCACAAAGTACTATTCATGAAGTACTATTCCAGAAGTACTATTCACGGGGTACTATTCACCCAGAGTACTATTTATGACAAAAATTAATTTCTTTTCGGTCCAAATCATTTTTGATACAATATTATTCTTGAATTTTACTCCACAAAGCAGTATCATGTTGACAATTTGGATATTATTGAATTCTGGATAAATTAAATTATAAATCTTTTAAATTTATCCCTGCTTTCATTTAACTGAATTCTTATATCATTGTCATCATCCTCATACTTATATTGTGATGAAAGTCATCTTTGGTCGTAGTGCATAAATGGACTGATAATTGGTATGATTATGACCAGAAATTAATCAGTATAATTGGTATTTAATGTTACAAATGAGAAGTCCTCATTGGCCCATAGTGCATTGATAGACAGATGTTGGTATAATCATAACAATGCGTTCAATTCGGCCAAGGGTGCAAAGATGAATTGTTGTTTGGCATGATCATAACCATTGGTGATAACACGAATATCCTTGGCCCATAATGCATAGATAATTCATGGTTGTGATACTAATGAATATCCTTGGCCCGTAGTGCATGGATAATTCATTGATGTGGATTATTTATTAAGGTGAGTCTTAGCGATAAAATTGATGATAAACTTTTAAATCATAGAAGATAATAGATATCATTGTGAGAACCCAGATTTTATGAATAAATATTTAATTTTCTCAAAATATTTTTTTTAAATATTATGGTGTGAAATTGATATAAAGTTATAATTGTGGGTAGTATTTAAAAATTTTGCAAAGTACGTAAGTTGTTATATAATATTCAATTGGTTAGGGAATATTCGTTTTAACTGGGAATATTCTTTTTTTCGAGGAATAATTGTACGACGGAACAATCATTGATGAACCCCACAACGGAAGTATTGTCGTAGTAAGAAAACGACAGAATTAGTTTTTATAAAAATAACGGCGGAGGTTTTACTGATTATAATCTTGTTGAACTACCCAGTAGTAAAAGTACAAAGATGTCTGGCGTGGTTGTATAATAGCACACGGTATTGATTATTGATTCTTACGTAAGAAGTCACTCGGTTATACTCAATTATTGCTATAGTAACTGCTGCATCATATCTCTCATATTATTGATTCGATTATTGTCACAATATCATCTGCATAATATGATATATTATTAGATCAATAATTGAGACGATAAAGTTATTCATATTATTAAATTGTAATATTTATAATATCTAGAAGTTCTGTCAAGGAGAGGTTTGGTCACCTAATTGCGCGCCAATATGGAGAAATCCTTATTGGAAAGCCCCCTCTTTCCTGGGAACGACCTGGTTGATAAATATTGTGAGTTATGATATTAATGATGAATGTTATTAAGAATTGACGTTGTGTTCGAAGTTGAATTTGGATACGCGGACGTGATATTTGAGTCCGGAACGACGAAATTAGTAAAAATAGTCTATAAACACAAAATTTTTTGGAATTCACTATTTGGTCAAAAAGTCAACAGTTGCCTTTTTTGGGAAAAGTCAAACTTCGAAATTTCAAAATTTATATTTTTGATAAAAATGGTTTCATTATGTTGGAATTATTTGTGTTAGTAAAAATCGACATTTATTTCGATAAAAATTGATGTCTGGAGGTTATATTGACCAATCGGGTATTTAACCGGATAAATGAGCAATTGATTGCTATTATTTCACATGATTATAACTATTTGTTCACATGTGATACTATTGATTCACATTCTTGTTACTATTAGGGGAGTTGGTGCAAGATTGATAATACTTGCATGACTAAGTTAAAAATGGAGGTATAGATGGAGGTACTATACTGTAATTCGTATTTTCACATGTCTAGAACTATTTGTTCACATGATTTACTATTAAATCACATGATTTACTATTAGGGGAGTTGGTGCAAGTTTGATAATACTTGGATGACTGAATTAAAAATAAAAGAAAAGTTGGAGGTATTGTACTGTAATTTTCCGAGCCCCAAAACGTGCAATTATTGAAACTATGTTTTTCTATAAATAGAAGCTCATTCTTCTTCATTTCTCACCAATTCACTAAAGCTCTAGAGTATTTATTATAGAGAGAAATTATAGAGAAATCGTAGGGAAAAAATCTATAGAAGAAGAGAAGCCTGCTACCTCACTACTCCAGTATTCAGTTTCTTTCTAAGGTAAGGGATATCATTATTGTGGTAAAGGATTTTATTTGTTGTACCCATAAGGGGTGTTATTCTTTCTTCATGAAGAGAACTTCTGTTATTCCATTATTTATTATTCTCGTTGAATAACTTTATATCTGCCAGATACCCTATACATAACTTTGTATAAGTGGCGTACCTTATACTTGGTGAAATCCCTCTGTTGTTCCATTCTATATTATTATGTTGGAATAACCTGTTTATGCGAAGTACCGCATACATGGTGAGATGCTGCTATTATTTCATTCTTTATTATTCTGTCGGAATATCCCGTCGGTGTGAATTTCACCTGACCTGGTTCCATTTATTATTCTGTTGGAATAACCTATATACGCGGATTACCGTATACTTGGTGATGTCTTTTGTTATTCCATTCTTTAATATTCTATTGGAAAATCCTGTCTGTGTGTTTTACACCGGACCTAGTTCCGACTTTATTATTCCGCATTTATTATTCAGTCGGAATATCCTGTCGATGTGAATTTCACCTGACCTGGTTCCATATTTATTATTCCACATTTATTATTCTGTCGGAATTTCGTGCGATTGTGAATTTCACGACACCGTTCCATATTTATTATTCCGCATTTATTATTACATTGGGAATAACACGTCTGCGGTCTCTATCGCATGCATGGTGAATCCTTCTGTTATTCCATTCTTTATTATTCTGTTGGAATAACCTGTCTATGTGCATTGCCACATGCATGGTGGATGATCCTTTGTATTCATTCCTTATTAAATTGTGGAAATGATCTGTATACGTGGATTACCGCATGTCGGGTGAAAATCCATTTGCAGTTTCATATATTCTTTATTATACTCAGTTGGTTAAAGTTTTGATTTCTATACTCTATGAAATTAGTGGAATATCTTTCATAATTGCGCTTCATCCAGTATCTTTTCATGGAAACATTCTTCTGAGTATTCTTCAATTTTACTCTACAGAGAAGTATCATGTTGACAATTTGGACATTATTGAGTTTAGGATAAATTAACTTATAAAGCTTTAAAATTTATTCTTGAACTTGTTTTATTAAGTTATATGTCATTGTCATGATGAGTTATGTTGGTTATTATGTGAAAATATGAAAGTTTCTTAGAAATCACAAAAGGTTAAAAAATCAAATTTTGGTGAAAACGGAACATGAAATTCAATTTTCCATATCTCCTGGTATATTTCGAATTTTTAAGTGAGGTCAAGCCCTAGAGTTAGATCTATGAGTTATCTAACTAATCCAAGTGGAATCACTTGAAAAGGTGTTGTAGATTTTCATGTGGACTGATTTTAGCAAAGCATGAAAACTGCAAAATATGAAAAAGGCTACTGCCACGTTTTTGTAAGGGCATTTTTGGCCACTTAATTTACGAGAAAAATTTTGGTCTTTTGGGAAATTAAAGTATATTGTATAAAGAACATCGTGTCCAAAGATGAGCTCATTCCGACTTAAAATGAGCAAGTTATGACCATTTCAATATTTAGGTTTTTCTGACGAAAAATGTTATAACCGGAGTTCTCCAACTCCGATGACCATGAAATTTAAACTGGGGTCTCACATTAACATGTGTAAGGTCCTGTCAAGATTTGGGAATTTTTGGAGTTAAAATTGAGGTAGCTAATTTCTTAAGGAATTAATAAGAAATTAATTTTTGAAAAATAGTAAATGAATTTTAAAAATTCCGAGAAAAATATATGTTCATTATGGGAATATATTCTGCTAAATTTCAGAAAAGAAATATTTTTGGGACTAATTTGGTATTTTTCATGAAAATAGTTTAGTTACGAATATATGAGTTAAATATGTTATATGAAGTAACAAAGTTGGAAAATAGGATTTTATGGCTTGGAAATCCTATATAAGGTATATTCATATTGTTGATGAGGAATTTGATCATTGGTGATGAAATCTTATGAGTATGGCATTCTTGAATGATTAAATGCATTAATTGGTAAAGTGTAAACAAATGAAATAAATTATTTATAAGTTTAAGAAGTGATTGAAACATTGTTATGATATTAACAATGTTAGATTATGAACTTATTATGTGATTCATAATATTTGGATAAATTTAAAGTCTTTAATATTTATCCTTGTTTTCAGTTGATTAATGTTTATATCATTGTCATCATCCTCATGCTTATATGGTGATAAAAGTTATCTTTGGCTTACGTGCGAAGATGGACTGTTAATTATTGAATTGTATATCTTTGGCTTACGTGCGAAGATGGACTGTTGATTATTGAATTGTATATCTTTGGCTTACGTGCAAAGATGGATTGTGGATTATTGGTTTTATTGTTGTATATCTTTGGCTTACGTGCAGAGATGGACTGGGTATGGTTTTGATCAGGGATTATTCGGTATAAGTCATGACCATTGATGATTTAATGAATATCCTTGGCCCGTAGCAAGGTGGATGATTCCATGATGTGGTTCATTTACTGAGGATAAAACATTATTGGTGGACTTTTAACATGGAGAAGATAATAGAGACACGATGGTCTATTCGACTCTTTTAATGGATCGCTTCGTTCACCGCAATTATGGTTGAAAAGTTTTATCATCGCCATATGTTCTAAATCTCTCGAGTTATTATTAATGAAAACTATTGATAATGTAATTATCTTTAGTCATGATATTTTTTTATTGGGCTAGTTGTGCTCACCCTTTTGCTTCACAATTCTTTCTGTGTAATAAGAGTGTAAATTGGTCGAAGCAGGACAATAGGGAAAGAGTGAGATGGTCCGAGATCTGTTGAAATTTCTCCACACATTATAAAACGGCATGACATGCAATATATAATTGCATTGAGGACCTAAGATGTGTGTGTCGTATATTATACATCACGTAATATTTAATTTTGGTGAACTATAATAGGGTGAAGTGAACCCAACTTTGGAAGGTGTTTTGCCACTATCATACAAGATGTCTAATGACATACAAACTCGTGTTATCATAAAGGCGTGGTTGTGCACATCCACTCTGCCGAGTATATCTACGAAAGCACTACCTATATGATCTTGGAGTTTATTTGAAACATAATTTCCACTTGGAGACAGTGGAGATAGTTATATACTAAGAGAGGACTCACCATTGGAAAGAAAATGATAGTAATCTTCTTGTGTTTCTTTGGGGTCTATTGGGTCAACCACTACTAGAAAATCAACCTATAGCAACGATCACCGACCGTCATTTATAGAAAAAAAAGACCGTCATGATAGGTTATAGCGACGATCGTCGTCGATCGTCGCCGTAGAAGGCATCGCTAAAATCTATAGCGACGGTCTTTTTGGCCTATAATGACGGTCGCCATGCATCATCATATATAGCTCATGCAAAACCGTATATTTGCTTTATTTATCAATCATTGAAGGATATAGCTACGATCGATGGCCGTCGCTATAGCCTTTTTTAAATATAAAAAATTAATAACGCACATTTATTCAACAAACCTAAATACAATATAAAATAAAACATAAAAATATATTATATACATCATTTAAAATCATTCATATTACAACATTACAATATAATAGTTGAATAATTCATCCCCTACAATTTTCTTGGCTTGTGTAGCAACAACCTCTCCAAAATAGATCCCGATTCCGTTGCTTCTAAAGTCTCCCCAAAATAGATCCTGATGTTTTCAATGGGTCTTTTTCGAAAACTCGCACATATTACGAGAAATTAATATAAACACAATGGACTAAGAAGATGCCTTATCCTTTATGTGTAACTCAAATGACCAACTCTAATTAATTGAGAATCACTTGAGCAAACCAACCGATAATTGGTGGTAAATATCAAATGCTTACATTCACAAGACCATAAGATGATATTCTTACATTTCAGTAGTATCTTAGATGATAGAGAATAATTAGTACATTTTATATTAGAGATCCAAGTATCCTTCTACTTTCGTAAGATTTTAATAACAATATGCTAACCATGCCATGCTATAATAATGAGAGTCCATCACTTGTCCATATATGCTCAAGTCATAAACTTTAATTTGACAAAAGAATATAGCTTTACTATACTATTAAACAAGTAACTCAAACTATATGTTTTAATATTTATTTCCAAAGACGTAAAAAAATATACCAATTACCTATTACGTGAGAGTTTATAGACAAAAATCTTTGGGATCTGGGGTTCTTGATCACGTAAAAGTTTTTTTCACGCTTACCAACAAAGCAAATATGCTAAGTTTTTTAGCAATTAGATTTGCAGTGAATATAAAAAAGTTAGAATGCAAAAGAAAAGTAAAATAAGTATCCTAAAGTAATTGGCAGGCGTAATCAGTTGAACTTACAAATGATACTGGAGAATCGCTTATACGTCCTTGGTACACGAACATGTGGTTTAACTTCAAAAAGAACACCTTTCTCTGTTCTCACATATAATTCCCATAACCTCCCAGCTTTATTTAGTGGGCTATCTAAAATCATCAGCATAACCTGCCATACAAAAATATTAAGTGTTTATGGATCAGTAACAAGTTTCTACATATTAACTAAACAAAAAACCATAACCTAACTACATTCAAGCATAGAAAAAATTTGTTAACTAGAAACAAAATATTTACAATACCATAAAATGTGTCACACCATTGACCAGGACCAACATCTCTAAAATAAATGGACATATACTCCTTAAAAATATGAATGATGAGATTATGTCTTCTCTTTCATATCTCTCACTTTATAAGTTAACCACTCTTTTTGTTGCTTGCCTCTCATTAAAGGTCAACCGCCAACAATGGACTCTCCAAGAAGCATAACAAATCATGTGTCTTCAAATGTAGAGTGTAACTCCATATAATACCACCTCCCTGAACTCACTATTAATAGTAAACTTATAATATTTCTAGGAAATGAAACAGAACAAAGGTTATAAAGGTACTGACTTCCACCAAAACAAAACTGAAAAGCATTCATTCAGAATACAGTGGAGGAGAGCTGGATTATGATTTCAATCCACTAACTACTAACTACTAGACCAACAAATGGTTGGCTATTCTGCTCCACCCTCCTCATCACTAAGATTTCAATAAATTATAGTTCATCTTTTTTTCTTTTCTTTTCATGAAGTTCTTTTAGAACATTCACTATCACTCGAGTATACATCCATCCATCCCCCTCCCCTGTTAAAGTATATATCCTTCCGAGTGGACAAAGTGTGATCAAATACGTGAATCCATAACTCACAAATTTTAAACAAAAGACCACATTGTTATGATCGGCCATATCAGAGATATATACAGAGACTAAGAGAAGAGACTAATGGTTATTCACCTTACTTGAGCAAAATACTATTTGAGATAGCTTATAAATTCTTATATTGGTTTGAGTTGTCATCATCAAAAACTAGATTCTATTACAACAGGAACACAATTACAATAAATATTAGTAGGGTTTGAATTAGAAAATCACTCATCATAAAATATCCTTTCATTTTATGCTCAATTTTCAAAACTTAACGGAATTTTGTTATGTTTCCTCTTTTATTATGAAAAAAACTGTACAACTATCTATCTACCTTGTGTTTGTATCAAAGCAGCCATATTAGGAAGTAATAAGACCAATAGTTCATTCTACCATTGCAAGTCTTCAAGTATTTTTAAAAGGCTTACATGACAATAGACATTTTTAAAAGAAATTCCTAATGTAAAAGTTGATATTTGACAACATATTCCATGAAACAATCAAATTTTAAAACTTGATATAAAATTTACCAAGCAACGTCCAAAGTCTCCCCCACCAAGTGAAATCTCATATGACCGATCAAGAACCTCGAGTTATCGATTATACGCTTGTGTGATAAGCTCATCATGCCTTGACTTATGATGTAATCCAAATCCACTTAAAGTAATCGCAAAGTTTATGGCATTCTGTCTTAGAATAAGAAAGTAACCAAAAAGTATATAAAAGAAAAAGAAAAGGTAATTATATACCATTGTTGAAATAGTGGTCTACTTTAACAAAATAACATTCTTCATATGTTTCTTCAAGAATATCTTTGTCCCTAATAAGTACTCCAATACTAGAAAATTATCAAATTTCATGAAGATCTAATTAGAATAAAGAAAGTGGACAGAATATACAAGAAAATATATTCTAGAATATGCTTCCGTGAAGATCTAATTAGAACGAAGAAAATGGACAGAATATACAAGAAAATACATTATAGAAGATGCTTCAACTTGGAATGCAGGATTTAGAGAACAATGAAAGATTAGAAATTCTTATATTGAATAAGAAATAATTACTTAGAAAAGAAGGTTTAAAGGGAGCATCGCCTAAGAAGGTCTAAATTCTATTGGATGCTAAAACATCACATATGTACTCCTTTTTAAATTTTGTAAGAAACAGACATATATTTGGGCAATTAAAAATCACAACTTTTATAATGCTTCAAATAGCAAAAGGCACTATCAAGCTCATATATTTGGTACTTTGATTAAGTCAAATCTACCAGCTCTGCAATTAAAAATATTTCTTTTACGAGGCCCCAAATTGCAGCAAGGATTTCCTAGTCATAAGTGCATAATAAAATATAAAAGCAATTGCAATTATAAACTTTCAAGAATTGTATAGAGTTAACTCACTTGGAAGAGAGTTCAAATCTTTGTGAAACCCAATTGATTTAGTGATCTAGGTCTGATCAATTCCAACATAAGAACACAACACAGACTTCGATTTACTGCACAAAAAAATCGCCTAAGTGCTGAATATATAAAGCTTTTATTTACTACACAAAAATTCAAAACAATTAAACAAAAAAACAAACCCGAATTTTGCTCTAACAGATGGATTAACAAATAATAAGATTGAGAGAAAGTATAGATCGAGGATTGTGTTCTTCACCTGTAGTGACGGCGACCGCTTCTAGCCTTACGATCGGAGCGACTTGTGCTCCCCTATCTTCATCTTTGTCGACAACAGTTTCTTCCTCTTCTCTGTGCTCGGATCGTTCTTTGGCCATTTATGGGTTGGGTAAGATGATTTTGTGTTACGAGATTTACGGTTGAGTACGAGAGATTTAGGGCTGGCTATAAGAGATTTAGGGGAGTTGAGATGGATCGAGTTTTTGGGAAAAAACATTAGTATACTGATAGCTTGAGAGAGTTTTTGGAGCCTGAAAATAATGGAGGGAGTAAATTTAGTTTGGAGCGAAATTCCTATTAGCACAGCCAAATAAAAGGCCTCGGTGTAGGGCTTTTTTTTATGTCTATAGCGTGGGTCAAGCGGTTACCCTTGCAATAGAGCTGTGTTTTCTCTCTATACCTACGGCCATTCCGTGACCAGGTAATCATATACCCCTATAGCGACGGTTCCGTCCCGACCGTCGCTATAGCTCGTCGCTATAGTTTAAATTTCTAGTAGTGCAACCAAGGATAATTCTGTGGACATATGATATCTACCATAACCTAGACGCATGGCCTCCTATGTACGAAGGTTTCATTGAGCACTTCCCAAAGATTTTAATTCCAAAAACAGTTTTTGACTATACTTTTATGTAAAATACCATTGTAAGGTTGTGGTCGAGGCACCATGAGAGTTACATACATTGTATTAAAACTCATAGTTAACTGTGGTCATATTCTACACGAAAGTTCAACAGTTGTATGATTAAGTTTGTATTTGTATTATGTACCATGTATTTGGAGACTCAAGATGGGTGATGAATACCTAATTTTGGGGGCGTCACAGTTGGTATCAAAGCTTAGGGATATGATCCCTGGCTGAGATGTGAGATAAGAACTAGGAGGGGAGAGACGGGAAAATTCCTTCGCTAGTATGACCTACCTAAGTTTATTTGGTATTTAATTGGTCGGTCAGAGTATAGGGATAATATGTGATATGATAATTAACCCTTGTTTTGTGAAAGTATTTGAAAATGGCATCCGAAAATGTTGAGATAAGAAATGTAGCAAAATAATATGACCATATCGCAGTACGAGGCTAAGCTTGCGGAGTTATCTCGGTTTGCATCCCATTTGGTCGATAATGAGGAACGAATGACGCGAATGTTTCTAAGAGGTTTGAAACCCTATATACGTCAATACCTCATCCTCATGTTTATATTATGTTGAAAGTCATACGTATTCTGTAGTGCATAGATGGACTTGGTATGATTATGACCAGGGATTATTCGGTATAATCATGACCGTAATGTTATAAATGATGTGGTAAAAGTCATCTTTGGTCGTAGTGCATAGATGGACTTGGTATGATTATGACCAGGGATTATTCGGTATAATCATGACCGTAATGGAAAACACAAATATCCTTAGCCTATAGTGCATGGATAATTCGTGGTCATGATACTATTAAGCTGAGTCTCAGCATTATTGGTTTTACAGTTGTATATCTTTGGCCTGTAGTGCAAAGATGAACTGTTAATTATTTGTTATATAGTTATTATCAAAGCCATAAAAAAGAGCCCCGAGCCTTTATCTGGTGACTTCCAAGTCTTGGGATGCACCGAAGCCAGACTTTTCGTAGGGGACGCCGTGAGTAACGGTGGCAAGTTGATAGGTATCATTGTAAGGTGCTATCCAGGTTAAGGGATAGAAGTTACAGTTGGTATAACCATGATTTTTGATGTTTCAGGTAAAGATAGGTGATGTAAATTATCTTCTTCTTGGGTGCGAAAAGGAATTCAAAATCACAATTATGATTATGAGATATTCATATGATTGTGGACAGGAATTGTTGATTGATGTTATAGGGATATTGTCACTGGCGGAGATATTAGTCTAGAACTCGGAGGGGAGAGACAAGTAATATACTTCGTTAGGGTAGGACTTACCTAAGCCGAAATTTTTATTTGATAAGTTGACAATTTGTGATATGTCAATTAACCTTTATTTTGAAGGTATATTTTAGAATGATATCTGAAATACAGGAGATGAACAATATGATACAGAGGATATAACCGGGAAGGTACAATCCGAAAAGAAAGCAAGGTATTCTCATCTCTTCAAACTATCAGGTACGTAAGTGATTTTGAGGGCGAAATTCCATAAGGAGGGGAGATTGTGAGAACCCAGATTTTATGAATAAATATTTAATTTTCTCGAAATATTTTTTTTAAATATTATGGTGTGAAATTGATATAATGTTATAGTTGTGGGTAGTATTTAAAAATTTTGCAAAGTACGCAAGTTGTTATATAATATTCAATTGGTCAGGGAATATTCGTTTTAATTGGGAATATTCTTTTTGTCGGGGAATAATCATACGACGGCACAATCATTGATGGACCCCACAACGGAAGTATTGTCGTAGTAAGAAAATGACAGAATTATCTTTTTATAAAAATAACGGCGGAGGTTTTACCGTTAATACTGTTGAACTACCAAGTAGTAAAAGTATAGTAATACGCGTGATTGTATAGTAGCACACGGTATTGATTATTGATGCTTACGTGAGAAGTCACTCAGTTATACTCAATTATTGCTACAGTAACTGCTGCATCATATCTCTCATATTATTGATTCGATTATTGTCACAATATCATCTGCATAATATGATATATTATTAGATTAGTAATTGAGACGACAAAGTTATTCATATTATTAAATTGCAATATTTACAATGTCTAGAAGTTCTGTTAAGGAGAGGTTTGGTCACCTAATTGTGCGCCAATAGAGAGAAATCCTTATTGGAAAGCCCCCTCTTTCCTGGGAACGACCTGGTTGATAAATATTGCGAGTTATGATATTAATGATGAATGTTATTAAGAATTAAAGTTGTGTTCGGAGTTGAATTTGGAGACGCGGACGTGATATTTGAGTCCGGAACGTCGAAATTAGTAAAAATAGTCTATAAACACAAAATTTTCCGAATTCACTATTTGGTCAAAAAGTCAACAGTTGACTTTTTCGGGAAAAGTCAAACTTTGAAATTTCAAAATTTATATTTTTGATAAAAATGGTTTCATTATGTTGGAATTATTTGTGTTAGTGAAAATCGACATTTATTTCGATAAAAATTGATGTCTGGAGGTTATATTGACCAATCGGGTATTTAACCGGATAAATGAGCAATTGATTGCTATTATTTCACATGATTATAACTATTTATTCACATGTGATACTATTGATTCACATTCTTGTTACTATTAGGGGAGTTGGTGCAAGATTGATAATAATTGCTTGACTAAGTTAAAAATTGAGGTATAGATGGAGGTACTATACTGTAATTCATATTTTCACATGTCTAGAACTACTTGTTCACATGATTTACTATTAAATCACATGATTTACTATTAGGGGAGTTGGTGCAAGTTTGATAATACTTGGATGACTGAATTAAAAATAAAATAAAAGTTGGAGGTATTGTACTGTAATTTTCCGAGCCCCAAAACGTGCAATTATTGAAACTATGTTTTTCTATAAATAGAAGCTCATTCTTCTTCATTTCTCACCAATTCACTAAAGCTTTAGAGTATTTATTATAGAAAAAAATTATAGAGAAATTGTAGGGAGAAAATCTATAGAATAAGAGAAGCCTGCTACCTCACTACTCCAGTATTCAGTTTCTTTCTAAGATAAGGGATATCATTATTGTGGTAAGGGATTTTATTTGTTGTACCCATAAGAGGTGTTATTCTTTTTTCATGAAGAGAACTTCTGTTATTCCATTATTTATTATTTTGTTGGAATAACCTGTATACGCGGCATACCCTATACATAACCTGTAAAAGTGGCATACCCTATACTTGGTGAAATCCCTTTGTTGTTCCATTCTATATTATTATGTTGGAATAACCTATTTATGCGAAGTACCGCATACATTTGAGATTCTGCTATTATTTCATTCTTTATTATTACGTTGAATACTTGTTGGTGATCTTCTTTCATTATTGGTTTCATTTATTATTATGTTAGAATAACCTATATATGCCAATTACCGTATACTTGGTGATGTCTTTTGTTATTCCATTCTTTAATATTCTATTGGAATATCCTGTCGGTGTGAATTTCACCTGACCTGGTTCCATATTTATTATTCCGCATTTATTATTCTGTCGGAATATCCTGTCGGTGTGAATTTCACCTGACCTGGTTCCATATTTATTATTCCGCATTTATTATTCTGTTGGAATATCCTGTCGGTGTGAATTTCACCTGACCTGGTTCCATATTTATTATTCCGCATTTATTATTCTGTTGGGAATAACCTGTCTGTGCGGTCTCTATCGCATGCATGGTGAATCCTTCTGTTATTCCATTCTTTATTATTCTGTTGGAATAACTTGTCTATGTGCATTGCCACATGCATGGTGGATGATCCTTTGTATTCATTCCTTATTAAATTGTGGAAATGATCTGTATACGTGGATTACCGCATGTTAGGTGAAAATCCATTTGCAGTTTCATATATTCTTAATTATACTCAGTTGGTTAAAGTTTTGATTTCTATACTCCATGAAATTAGTGGAATATCTTTGATAATTGCGCTTCATCCAGTATCTTTTCATGGAAACATTCTTCTGAGTATTCTTCAATTTTACTCTACAAAGAAGTATCATGTTGACAATTTGGACATTATTGAGTTCAGGATATATTAACTTATAAACCTTTAAAATTTATTCTTGAACTTGTTTTATTAAGTTATATGTCATTGTCATGATGAGTTATGTTGGTTATTATGTGAAAACATGAAAGTTTCTTAGAAATCACAAAGGGTTGAAAAATCAGATTTTAGTGAAAACGGAACATGAAATTCAATTGACCATATCTCCTGGTATATTTCAAATTTTTGAGTGAGGTGAAGCCCTAGAGTTAGATCTATGAGTTATCTAACTAATCCAAGTGGAATCACTTGAAAAGGTGTTGTAGATTTTCGTGTGGACTGATTTTAGCAAAACACGAAAAACTGCAAAATATAAAAAAGGCTGCTTCTACGTTTTTGTAAGGGTATTTTCGGCCACTTAATTTACGAGAGAAATTTTGGTCTTTTGGGAAATGAAAGTATATGGTATAAAGAACATCGTGTCCAAAGATGAGCTCATTCCGACTTAAAATGAGCAAGTTATGACCATTTCAATATTTAGGTTTTTCTGACGAAAAATGTTATAACCGGAGTTCTCCAACTCCGATGACCATGAAATTTAAACTGGGGTCTCACATTAACATGTGTAAGGTCCTGCCAAGATTTGGGAATTTTTGGAGTTAAAATTGAGGTAGCTAATTTCTTAAGGAATTAATAAGAAATTAATTTTTGGAAAATAGTAAATGAATTTTAAAAATTCCGAGAAAAATATATGTTCATTATAGGAATATATTCTGCTAAATCCTAGAAAAGAAATATTTTTGGGACTGATTTGGTATTTTTCATGAAAATAGTTTAGTTACGAATATATGAGTTAAATATATTATGTGAAGTAACAAAGTTGGAAAATAGGATTTTATGGCTTGGAAATCCTATATAAGGTATATTCATATTGTTGATGAGGAATTTGATCATTGGTGATGAAATCTTATGAGTATGGCATTCTTGAATGATTAAATGCATTAATTGGTAAAGTGTAAATAAATGAAATAAATTGTTTATAAGTTTAAAAAGTGATTAAAATATTGTTATGATATTAATGATGTTAGATTATGAATTTATTATGTGATTGATAATATTTGGATAAATTTAAAGTCTTTAATATTTATCCTTGTTTTCAGTTAATTAAGTTTATATCATTGTCATCATCCTCATGCTTATATGGTGATAAAAGTTATCTTTGGCTTACGTGCGAAGATGGACTGTTAATTATTGAATTGTATATCTTTGGCTTACGTGCGAAGATGGACTGTTGATTATTAAATTGTATATCTTTGGCTTACGTGCAAAGATGGATTGTGGATTATTGGTTTTATTGTTGTATATCTTTGGCTTACGTGCAGAGATGGACTAGGTATGGTTTTGATCAGGGATTATTCGGTATAAGTCATGACCATTGATGATTTAATGAATATCCTTGGCCCGTAGTGCAGGGCTGATTCCATGATGTGGTTCATTTACAGGGATAAAACATTATTGGTGGACTTTTAACATGGAGAAGATAATAGACCTGATGGTCTATTTGACTCTTTTAATGGATTGCTCGTTCCGCTGCAATTATGGTTGAAAAGTTTTATCATCTGCCATATGTTCTAAATCTCTGAGTTATTATTAATGAAAATTATTGATAATGTAATTATCTTTAGTCATGATATTCTTTACTGGGCTAGTTGTGCTCACCCTTTTGCTTCACAATTCCTTTTCGTGTAATAAGAGTGTACCGGTTCGGCGAGGGACAACAATAGGAAAGAGTGAGATGGTCCGAGACTGTTGAAATTTCTCAACACATTATAAAACGGCATGACATGCAATATATAATTGCATTGAGGACCTAAGATGTGTGTGTCGTATATTATACATCACGTAATATTTAATTTTGGTGAACTATAATAGGGTGAAGTGAACCCAACTTTGGAAGGGTGTTTTGCCACTATCAAACAAGATGTCTAATGACATACAAACTCGTGTTATCATAAGACAGGGTTGTGCACATCCACTTGCTGAGTATATCTACGAGCACTACCTATATGATCTTGGAGTTTATTTGAAACATAATTTCCACTTGGAGACAGTGGAGATAGTTATATACCAAGAGAGGACTCACCATTGGAAAGAAAATGATAGTAATCTTCTCGTGTTTCTTTGGGGTCTATTGGGTCAACTAAGGATAATTCTGTGGACATATGATATCTACCATAACCTAGACGCATGGCCTCCCATGTACGAAGGTTTCATTGAGCACTTCCCAAAGATTTTAATTCCAAAAACAGTTTTTAACTATACTTTTATGTAAAATACCATTGTAAGGTTGTGGTCGAGGCACCATGAGAGTTACATACATTGTATTAAAACTCATAGTTAACTATGGTCTTATTCTACACGACAGTTCAACAGTTGTATGATTAAGTTTGTATTTGTATTATGTACCATGTATTTGGCGACTCGAGATGGGTGATGAATACCTAATTTTGGGGGCATCACAATCATGCTCTACTTGAATCTTCTAATGGATTGTTTATTCCACTGCAGTTGTTAACCTAAAACTTGTTGTCTATAGTATTTTATTAGTTGTTATACTGTTGAAGGCTAATGATAATTTATTCTACATTATCTTTGTCATAATATTTCTTACTGGGCTAGTTGAGCTCACCCTTTTCTTTTACTGTTCTCTTCAGGAAATGAGAATATAGTTGGGACTAGTCGGGGAATGGATTGATGGTCCAGATGGTTGTTTTAGTAGTCCTTAATATTCTATGAAATAGTGTGATAATAACTGTAATGAGGATTGAATTTGAGTTTGGATATTTTCTAGAAGACAATATTCGTGTTAAAACTCTCAGCTTTGTTTTATTGTATTTTACACGACAATTGTATAATTAAGTTTGTAGTTGTATTATGTACTTTGTATTTAGCGACTCAGAATGGGTGATGTATACCTATTTTGGGGGCATCACAGTTGGTATCAAAGCTTAGGGATATGATCCATGGCTGAGACTAGAACTAGGTGGGGAAAGACGGGTAATTCCTTCGCTAGTATTACCTACCTAAGTTTATTTGTTATTTAACTGGTCGGTCAGAATATAGGGATAACCCTTGTTTTGTGACAGTAAAATGGCATCTGAAAATGTTAAGATAAGCAATGGAGCACATGAGACCGTTGAGTCACCGCTGATCAATAACCAGGATAATGTACATCAGGAAGGCAATAATCCTCGTGTAAACAACAACATTGACGAAATGACGAACGATGGGACGTTTAAGAGTTTTCTAGAATTTAGGCAAAACCAAACGAGAGAGACTCCTATTCAAAATGCAGGTGAAAACAATGGCAACTCACGGCTGGTCACCGCTAAGCAGTTCAAGGAGCTGGGACCATCTGAGTTTTTGGAAAAGCCAGAACCACTTAAGGCAGAGACGTGGATAAAGTAGATCACCAAGATATTTGATGTCTTGGAATGCTCAGAGGAGCAAAAGGTTACCTTTGCCTAGACCTGGCAAACGGGCGAGCCGGGCCGAAGTGGTAGCCGGCCAAAATGGCCTTGGGTTTTGTGAAATTTGAAATGTAAGGCCTGTGGTGGTTGGGTTAGTCAGGTAGGGCTACCGCAAGCTTCTCCCTTTAATTTTTTTTTTTTTGTAAACTTTTTGCTACACCAAAAATAGTAATAATAATAAATATTAAAAATAATAAAATGAACAACAAAGAATAAAGCTACAAGTCCCGAAGCGGAATATAAAGCCATTTCTACTTCTCTTTTTATAATATATAAAATTATAGCCATTGGAGATGCACAATGATTTTATTAAATCCATTAGAAAGCTAAAACATGTGAAAAACAATTGATTTGATCCAAGCAAGCCATTATTACCATTAGATCCGATGATTATGACTATATTAAGGCACCAATCATGCTTATCGTTGTAATAATAAAACGAACAACAAAGAATAAAGCTACAAACACGATTAATTAATCACCTACATTAACTACATATCTCAATCAATTAAAATTTTAATAGTATTATAAATTAGTATTATTAATTAATTACCTATATTATAACATTAACTACATATCTTAATTATAGTTAAAATATATTGAAGATTGCATTAAAAACAAATAGTTGTTGTAGCTCAGTTGGTTTGAACTCTTATTTATTTACTTACAAGTCTTGAGTTCAAGCCTCACAACCCACAAGTAGCAACATTTTAATTTTTTAAAACATAAGTTGCGGGCCACGGGCCGGGCCAGGCCAAAAATGGGTCGGGCAAAAAACGCCCGCACTTTCATGGGCTAAACAACTGAAGCCCAATGCTCGACCCGTGGCGGGCGGGCCGGCCCAGCCAGCGGGCCTGGGCCTCTTTTGCCACCTTTATGTTGCGTGAGGAATCAGATCATTGGTGGGAATCAAGTGTACTCAACCTGCCACACTGAAAATGCCTTGGGAGAAGTTCTAAGAATTTTTTAACGACAAGTACTTTCCTGAAAGTATTCGTCACATGAAGGAGGTAGAATTCATCAAGCTAGAGCAAAATAATATGACCGTGTCGCAGTACGAGGCTAAGTTTGTTGAGTTGTCCTGATTTGCATCTCATTTGGTTGATAATAAGGAGCGAATGACGCGAATGTTTCTACGAGGTTTGAAACCCGAAATACGTCAATACCTTATTAATTTCTCACAAACTTTATTTATATTCAGATTTTATGAATAGGGCTCAATTATTGGAGCACGATAATGAGTCAGCCCAACCAAAAGACAACGATCAACAACACAATAATAATCATCGTGGAGGAAATTATCATGCCAGAAATGGTAACCACTTCGGTGGTAATCATGGCCAAGATAATAGAAAAGCTAAACTAAGTGGGATCAATTTTAAGAAGAGAAGATTCAATAATGACAGAAAGACGTCGGCAGCAGCACCAGCACCCGTTTCAAAGGAAGAAGAACGACCACCGGTCGTATGTTTCAAATGAGGACAGGAGGGACACATCCGTCCAAACTATACGCAGAAACCCAAAGCGTGTTTCAATTGCGGAAGAGAAGGTCACCTAGCTCGATTTTGTCGTGCAGTGAAGTCAAGTCCAACTGGAATGGTGATGCCAAAGGATGTCCCAGACAAGTCAAAGTCGGTAGTTTAAGTGAAAGTGTTTTGTCAAGGAACCTGAACAAAGTTATCACGGGTAAGTTAATCATAAACTTTTGCGAAGTTTATACCTTATTCGACACCGGTTCTACCCACTCTTTTATTTCACCTAGTTTTGTTCAACGTTTGAACTTGACTCTTGAGAAATTAGACTTTGATCTATCTGTTGAAACTTCGTTAGGAAAAACCTTTGTTACATCCACTGTTTATAAATCTTGTTTGATTCAAATCGATACCCTCACGTTACCTGTCGATCTTATCTCTTTGAAAATACTTGCCTTTGATGTGATTTTAGGAATCGACTGGTTAACTACTCACCATGCTAAAATTAATTATTTTCGTAAGGTTGTTAGTTTTCATATTCCTTACCAACCTGTTATGCGAATTCAAGCAATCAAACCACTAAAGTTAATCACTGTCATATTAAGCCATAAGTAAAGAGCTCCGAGCCTTTCGCTGGTGACTTCCAAGTCTTGGAATGCACCGAAGCCAGACTTTCCGTAGGGGACGCTGTGAACAATGGTGGCAAGTTCATAGGTATCAATGTGACGTGTTATCTAAGTCTTGGATGAAGGTCACAATTTTGAATGATATTTCTATCGT
This sequence comes from Panax quinquefolius, assembly GCA_020205615.1. Classification (NCBI taxonomy): domain Eukaryota; kingdom Viridiplantae; phylum Streptophyta; class Magnoliopsida; order Apiales; family Araliaceae; genus Panax; species Panax quinquefolius. The sequence continues at coordinate 35,176,494 of CM035154.1, read as the reverse complement.
TAATAAATTTCCTGACGTATTCCTGAAGACTTCTTGGCCTACCCGTGACACCCCCAAAACAGGTATACATCACCCATCTTGAGTCACCAGATACATGGTACATAAATTCAAATACAACTTAATTATACAACAGTCGTGTGAAATACGACAAAACATAGCTGAGAGTTTAAATAGGAATATTTTCATCTAGACAATATCCACTCTCAAATAGAGTCTTCATTACAATTATTGTCACACTATTTTCTAGAATAGTGAGGACTACTAAATCCATTTATCCTGAACCATCACTCCATTCCCCGACTCGTCCCAGTTATATTCTCATTTCCTGAAGAGAACAATGAAAGAAAGGGTGAGCTCAACTAGCCCAATAAGAAATATTATGACTAAGATAATGCAGAATAAATTATCCTTAGCCTTCAACAGTATAACAACTGATAGAATATAATAGACAACAAGTTTTAGATCAACAATTGCAGCGGAACAAGCAATCCATTAGAAGAGTCAAGTAGAGCATGATATCTACTATCTTCTTATGATTTAAAAAGTTTTTCATCAACTTTATCCCTGTAATACCCATTAACAGTTCTTTATTATACCCAAGATAAAGAGAACTTTCATCGCCTGTCTTCACCTGAACCACCAAAGATGTTAGTTAAATTCACAATTTATATTCATAATAATGTGAATCGATAATTTCTCCTTGCCACAAAGACTTAATAAAACGTTTACTTAATATCCTTACCCCAAAGGCTAAAGATATTCAAATGTAATAACAATGATCATACCAATAAGTTGTCTATCTTTGCACTACATGCCAAAGATATTCAACTATAAAACCAATGGTCATGATCATACCAATCAATTGCTTGTCAGTGCACTACGGCCAAAGACATTCAACTGTTAACTAATGGTCATGATCTTGCCCATCACATCATCGAATTATCCTTGTACTACGGCCAAGGATATTCGTTAGTATCACCAGTGGTCATGATCATGTCATACACACGTCCATCTTTGCACGTAAGCCAAAGATATACAACTATAAAACCAATAATCAATAGTCCATCTTTGCACGTATGCCAAAAATATACAACTGTAAAATCAATAATCAATAGTCCATCTTTGCACGTGAGCCAAAGATGACTTTCATCATAATAAAAGCATGAGGATGATGACAATAATATAAGCATTAATCAAACGAAATCAAGGATAAATATTAAAGACTTTAAATTTATCCAGAGTTTAAAAGTATCCAAATTATCAACATGATACTGCTTTGTGGAGTATAATTAAAGAATAATATTCATGTACCAAAAATAATTTGGACAGAAAAGAAATATATTTTTTGGGTGAATAGTAGCCCGTGAATAGTACTTCGTGAATAGTACCCCGTGAATAGTACTCTGACACAAAAAGTGTCCCAAATACCAGAGTGAATGATACTAGAGTAAATAGTAACCCGTGAATAGTAACTCGTGAATAGTACTCCGGCACGAAAAGTGCCCCGAATACCCAAGTGAATAATACTAGAGTGAATAGTAATCGGGTGAATAGTAACCCGTGAATAGTAACTCGTAAAAGAAAAATACCAAAGAAAATGATATTCCATGACGAGTATAAAAGAAATGATATCTCATACGAGTATAATAGAATATACAAAACTACAAATAGATTTTTCGCCCGCCATGCGGTAATCTACGTAGACAGATCATTTCCATAATTTAATAAGGAATGAATATGAAGGATCATTCACCATGCATGCGGTAATCCATATAGGCAAAGTTATTCCAATGTAATAATAAAGAATCAAATAATGTAAGAATTCACCAGGGCATGCGATGAATCGCTTGCAATAAAAGTTATTCCCAATAGAATAATAAAGAATGGAACTAGGTCAAATGCGTAATTCGCATGCATGTGATATTACAAGAATAATAAAGAATGGAACCAGTCATGCGTAATCCGCATGCATACATGATATTCAACATAATAATAAAGAATGGAACTGTGTCATGCGTAATCCGCATGCACGCGATATTCCAACACAATAATAAAGAATGGAACAGTGTCATGCGTAATCCGCATGCAGACATGATATTCCAATAGAATAATAAAGAATGGAATCGGTTCATGCATAATCCGCTTGCAGAAAGGATATTCCAAATGTAATAATAAAGAATGGAATAACAATGTAATTCACCAAGCACGCGATAGATCGCATGCAGAACGAGTTATTCCAAATGAATAATAAAGAATGGAACGAAGTCATACAGAATCCGCATGCAGACGGGATATTCCAACAGGATAATAAAGAATGGAATAACAACAGAATTCACCAGGCATACGATAGACCGCATGCATAACGAGTTATTCCAAATGTAATAATAAAGAATGGAATAATGAGAAAAATTTCACCGTGTATGCAAGATTGTGATGTATAAAAGTTATTCCAACATAATAATAAAGAATGGAATAACAACCCTTACGAGTATTGAAAGAAAACAACTCTCTTCATAAATACGAAAGAATAATACCCCTTACTATAATAATAATATCCCTTACCTTAGAAGAAACTGGATATTGAAATAATGAGGTAGCAAACTTCTCTTCTTCTTTCTCTCTATAATAATTGCTCTATAGCTTTAGTGAATTGGTGAAAAATAATGAAGGAATGAGCTTCTATTTATACGAAAATATAGTTTCCATAATTGCACATTTTGGAGCTTGAAATATTACAGTATAATACCTTCATCTTTTCCTTCATTTTTAATTTAGTCATACAAGTATTATCAAACTTGCACCACCTCCCCTAATAGTAAATCATGTGAATCAATAGTAAATCATATGACTCAATAGTTCTAAACATGTGAAAAAATTAATTATAGTATAGTACCTTTATCTATACCTCCATTTTTAACTTAGTCATGCAAGTATTATCAAACTTTTTTCAACTCCCTAATAGTAAATGAATGTGATTCAATAGTACACACATATGAACAAATAGTTATAATCATGTGAATTAATAGCAATTAATTGCTCATTTATCCGATTAATTACCCGATAACTTCCGGACATCAATTATTATCGAAATAAATGCCGATTTCCACTAACACTAATAATTCCCACACAATGGAACTATCAATTTCATCTTTAATCAACACGAACTTATTCATCATTAATATTTTAATTCACAATATTTAACAACCAGTTCGTTCCCAAGAAAGAGAGGGCTTTCTAATAAGGATTTCTTCCTATTGGTGCGCAATTAGGTGACCAAACCTCTCCTTGATAGAACTTCTAGACATTGTCAATATTACAAATTATAATATGAATAACTTTGTCGTCTCAATTATTGATTTAATAATAATAAATATTATGCAGATGATACTGTGACAATAATTGAATCAATAATATGAGAGATATTATGCAATAATTACTATAACAATAATTGAGTATAACTGAGTGACTTCTCACTTAAGCATCAATAATTAATACCGTGTGCTACTATGCAATCACGCATATTACTTTACTTTTACTACCGGTTATTTTATGACAACTTGCTTACTTTGAAAAATTTTCACATATCACCCTTAACTTTAACTTTTATCAATTTAACCATTTACTAAATAGAATAATTATAAGAAAATTGAATACTTTCATTTCATAAAATTCGGGGTCTCACAATCTCCCTTCCTTATGAAATTTTGCACTCGAAATTTACGTACCTGGTAGTTCGAAGAGATTAGAATACCTGGCTTTTTTTTTGGATTGTACCTTCCCGGTTATTTCCTCTCTATCATAATTTTCCCATTTCTCATCTCCTGTATTTCAGATATCATTCTATACTCTGACCGACCAATTAAATACCAAATAAACTTAGGTAGGTCATACTAGCGAAGGAATTCCACGTCTCTCCCCTCCTAGTTCTTGTCTCACATCTCAGCCAGGGGTCATATCCCTAAGCTTTGATACTAACTGTGACACCCCCAAAATAGGTATACATCACCCATCTTGAGTCGCCAGATACATGATACATAAATTCAAATACAACTTAATTATACAACAGTCGTGTAAAATACGATAAAACATAGCTGAGAGTTTAGACAGGAATATTGTCATCTAGAAAATGTGACGCCCCCAAAATAGGTATACAACACCCATTCTGAGTCGCCAAATACATGGTACAGAAAGCAAACTACAACTTCAATAATATAATTATCGTGCAAAATACGATAACACATACTGTGAGTTTTAATACAAATATTGTCTTCTAGACAATATCCACACCCAAATAAGTCCTCATTATAATTATTCATACACTATTTTACAAAAATAGTGAGGACTTCTAAAACATCTTTCTAGAACCATCACTACATAACCCGACTCGATCCTGTTATGTTCTCACCTCCTGAGAAGAAAAATGGAACAAAAAGGAAAAGGGTGAGCTCAACTAGCCCAGTAAAAGATATTATGACTAAGATAATATACAACAAATTATTTCTAGTCTTCAACAGGGAAAAATCTGATATAACATAGTAGACAACAAGTTTTAGATCAATAATCTGCAGCGGAAACAATAATCCATTAGAAGAGTCACGTAGAGAATGAGTTCTACTATCTTCTAAGATTTAAATGTCCATCATCAATATTTTATCCTTGTAACAACAATCAATATTCATCTTTAATCAACTATTCATCTTTGCACTACAAGCCAAAGATATTCATTTATATCACCAGTCGGTCATGTTTATCTCAACACCTGTTCATCTTTGCACTACGAGCCAAAGATATTCATCAGTTAATCATTCATCTTTGTACTACAGGCCAAAGATATTCAGTAATATCATCATTTAGGACTGAGGATGATGAAAAATATTTTAAAGAACACGAATCCAATGAGACAGGATGACAAATATTAGGGATTCGTATAACAGCTTATCCAAGATCAATAATACTTCATAATAACCAATTTTGAAGTAGAATTCAAAAATAACGATCAAAACATGGATACAATCAAAGATAGTAACCATAATAGATATCTTGGACAAAAAGAAGAAATTTTATTTTTCGGTGAATAGTGCCGTATTCGTGAATAGTAACTCCGACACAAAAAGTTCCAAATTTGATTAAAAAGTTCACCAATATTCCGGCATAATGATATTGAAGAAAATAATATCATTTAAGAAGAAAATAACATCCCTTACCTCAAAATAATCGTACTTTTGATTGAATTTTGGGGTATAAAGCCGACAGAAACTTGAACGGAATAGCAACTCTCAAAGTATCAAAATACTCACTAAAATCGCGATAATATATAGAGAGAGAAAAACTTGTTTACGGTGTGATTTTCAATTCTAACCTAAGCGTCTATTTATAGGAAAATGTTAGAACGCCATAGGAGACTAAAATATTAAAATAATATTTTATTTATTTTTTTCTTTACGCATGCCAAGACCATGACTATCAAGGCATGCAAATTTTGAATTTTCCAGCAACCCACATGCATATTCACCACCAACCAAAAAGTGGGTCCCACCCATAAATTAATAAAAATTATTTTATTTTCCGAAACTTCAACAATTCATAGAAAATAGATCGGTTATCAGAAAAATACGAATTTTATGTCCATTCTGCCTGAAATTGTATTCTCTACAACTTTGTAGCTTTGAGTTTTTCCAAATTCCAAACCAAAAATATCTGAAATCCACAAACGGATGATTTTTAATACTTCTAGTCCGACAAAATACTGATAAAACACCTCAGCATTAATTCCTTCATTTATAACCACATAAATAAATCCATCATTTATATCCACATCAAAAAAATATTTCCTTATCATATAAATCAATAATTAATTATTCACAAATAATATTACGTAATCACAATTATGACAACGAGGCGGTTCGAGAAAGAGGGGCTTTCAATAAGGATTTCTCCTTCTTCAAGCCGCAATTAGATGACCTAACCTCTCCTTGATGAACTTTCTAGACATTGCCAATAATGTTATCTAATAATATTATTCAAATAATATGAATTATTGATCTGATAATGGAAAATATCATGCGATGACAATTATTGAAACAATAATAATATAAACTAACAATGCAGCAATTATTGAATCAATAACATAAAATATTGAACAGTAACTACTGTAACAATTATTGAGTAGTGTCTTCTTACGTACGAATCAATAATTCAATAATATTGTGCAATACCGTGTACTACTGTGCCACCACACGTATTACTGTATTTTAACCATCAGGTAATTCAACAGTGTTAACGGTAACAATTACGCCATTATTTATAAAACTCAAAAATTTATCATTTTCTTCATCCGACAGTTATTCTGTTATGGGTCCCACAAAATGAGCTGCGTCGTAAATACGAATATTCGATAAAAGAGAATATTCCACGACCAAACGAATATTCCCCGACAAAAGGAATATTTTCTAACCACTTACTTATTTTGCAAAATTTGCACATTTCACCCATAACCAAAGTATTATATCAAATTAACACCTTAATATTTCAAAATAATAATTGGAGGAAAATTCAATATTATTTATAAAAAGTTGGGGTCTTACAACCTCCCCTCCTTATGAAATTTCGTCCTCGAAATTGACGTACGTACCTGGTGTTTCGAAAAGGTGAGGATACCTTGCTTTTATTTCTGATTCCAACACCCAGGTCATTTCTTCAATAGCATGGTTCCTCCACAAAACCTTAACTTGTGGTATAACCTTTGTGCGTAGGGCATGCTCTTGCTATCCAATATCTTGACAGGTACTTCCTCGTATGTTAAATCTTCGGCTATCTCATCTGGTTCTAATGCAATAATGTGGTTTCAGTCGTCCATATATTTATGTAACATCGATACATGAAAAAATGTTATGAACACGCGGCATACTTAGCGTTAAGGCGAGTCTATAGGCCACAGTTCTTACTCGATCGAGGATTTCAAAATAAATCAAAGGTTTGAGCTTTCCTCACAACACCGATTCTCATTTTTGGAATAACAACTTCTTGTATCTTCTTCTTCATATTCATCAGCTCTAGGTATGTAGCTTGAGCGGCTTTAACGTTATCGATTAAAGTCGATTCTACTCGTATATTATCACGTGGGTCCCTAGAGTCTTTAACTTTATCTCTATCGTTTATAAATTATACAAAATAGGTCTTTGTGTTCAATAATATCGCACTCGTACTCGCGTACGATCTTCTACTCAATGCCTCAGCTACCACGTTCGCTTTTCTAGGATGGTATGGTCAGAACAAGTACCGAAATGAGTCGCCTCTTAAGCTCTTGGAAAATCTTCTTGCATTCCTCGCTCTATACGAATTTTGTATTTTTATAAGTCAGTTGCGTTAACGGAGTAGCGATTCAAGAAAATCCTTCCACGAATCTCCGATAGTAACCAGCTAAGCCTAGAAAGGTAGATATTTTGATTACTGACTTAAGTTGCTCTCAACTGTGACTTATATCCCAATCTTGGATAGAACGTCACAATGGCACCTATCGTTTTACCATCAAACAAATATAGTGTCCCCTACGGAGAGTCTGGCTTTGGTGCATTCCACAAAGGAAGTCACCAGATAGAGGCTCGGGTACCAACTTCTATAGTTAGATTTTTAACTCCTGAAGTTCAATAAGAGCCATTTGATATGAGATTTTAGAAATGGGTTTTGTACTGGGTTCAAAGTCGATACAAAATTCAATATCACACTCTGGGGGTAGGCCAGGAAATTCTTCAGCAAATACGTCAGGAAATTCACTAACAACAGAAATATCATTCAAATCTGATGTATTTTTGATTAAATCCATGAAATGGGCTTAAGAAAGCTTGACATCCGTTTTTTCAATAAACCAATGAATTTATGGCTTGATATGAAAGTGTTTAACTTCAATGGTTTGGTTGCTTGAATTCGCATAACAGGTTGGTTAGGAATATGAAAACTAATAACCTTACGAAAACAATCAATTTTGGCATGATGAGTGGTTAACCAATTAATCCCTAAAATCACATCAAATGCAAGTATCTTTAAAGAGATAAGATCAACAGGTAATGTAATTGTGCCAACTTGGATCAAGGAAGATTTATAAATTGTAGATGTAACAAAGGTTTCACCCAACGGAGTTTCAACAGATAAGTTTAAGTCCAATTTCTCAGGAGTCAAGTTTAAACTTGAGCACAAGCAGGAGAGATAAAAGAATGGGTAGAACCGGTATCTAGTAAGGTATAGATTTTTCAAAAATTTATAATTAACTAACTCGTTATACCTTCATTCGGGTTCCTCGCATTTTGGGCAGTCACGACAAACACTCTTCCAGAAATTGTCGACTTTGTTTTGTCCGTATCCGCCTTTGGTGCCACCGTCCCAGCTGGACTTGATTTCGCTATAGGACAAAATCGAGTTATGTGACCTTCCTTTCCACAATTATAACATACCTTGGAAGGCTGTGAACAGTTTGGACTTATATGTCCCTCCTCTCCGCATCTGTAGCATCTAACCGGCGATCGTTCTCCTCCCCTAAAATTTGTTGCTGGTGCTGGTGCTGCCGCCGACGTCTTCCCGTCATCGTTAAATCTTCTCTTCTTGAAATTTCCACTTAACTCACCTCTCCTATTATTATGGCCACGATTACCACCCGAGTGGTTACCACTTTTGTCCGTATTTTTCCCTCCTCACTGGTTATCATCTCTCCGATGATTGCTGTCACCGGTATGACCCTGGTTGTGGTCCCTCGGTTGAAAATACTCACTATCTCGCTTTAATAACTGAGCCCTATTCACAACATCTGAATATAAACAAAGTTTGTGAGAAATGAGGTATTGACGTATTTCGGGTTTCAAACCTCGCAGAAACATTCGCGTCATACGTTCCTCATTCTCTACCAAATGAGGTGAAAACCTGGATAACTCCGCGAACTTCGCCTCGTACTGAGACACCATCATGTTGTTCTGTTCCAGTCTAATAAACTCTACCTCCTTCATATGACGAATACTTTCAGAAAAGTACTTGTCATTGAACAATTTTTGAAATCTTTCCCAAGACATGTTGAATGCGGCTGGCTGGGAACGCTTCACAGATTCCCACCAGTAATCTGCCTCACCACGAAACATAAAGGTGGCGAATGGGACCTTCTTTTCCTCCGTGCATCCCAAGACATCGAATATCTTGGTAATTTGTTTCACCCACATTTTCGCCTTAATCGGATCCGGCTTTCCCCAGAAATCTGGTGGTCCCAACTCCTTGAACTGCTTGGCTGTGATAGACCGCGTGTTTCCATCATTTCCACCCGTATTTTGTACACGAGTCTCCCTTGTCTGATTTTGCACGAACAGTAAAAAACTCCTAAACATTCCATCATTCATCGTTTGCTCGGTAGTGTTCTTTACAGGAGGAATATTGCCTTCCTGTTGCACATTCTCCTGGTTTGTGACTAAAGGTTGTTCCACAGTCTCATACACTCCATTGTTAACGTTCTCAGCAGCCATTACCATAAAACAAGGGTTAATTAAACAAATTAACATATCACATAATATCCCTATATTATGACCGACCAACAAATAAGCTTAGATAGGACACACTAGTGAAGGATTTACTCATCTCTCCCCTCCTAGTTCTATTCCACGATCTCCGCCAGAGACCATATCCCTAAGCTCTGATACCAACTGTGACGTCCCCAAAATAGGTATACAACACCCATTCTGAGTCGCCAAATACGTAGTACAGAAAGCAAACTACAACTTCAATAATACAATTGTCGTGCAAAATACGACAACACATACTGTGAGTTTTAATACAAATATTGTCTTCTAGACAATATCCACACCCAAATAAGTCCTCATTACAATTATTCATACACTATTTTACAAAAATAGTGAGGACTTCTAAAACATCTTTCTAGAACCATCACTCCATACCCCGACTCGATCCTGCTATGTTCTCACCTCCTGAGAAGAAAAATGGAACAAAAAGGAAAAGGGAGAGCTCAACTAGCCCAGTAAAAGATATTATGACTAAGATAATATACAACAAATTATCGTTAGTCTTCAACAGGGAAAAATCTGATATAACATAGTAGACAACATGTTTTAGATCAATAATCTGCAGCGGAAACAACAATCCATTAGAAGAGTCACGAAGAGAATGAGTTCTAATATCTTCTAAGATTTAAAAGTCCATCATCAATATTTTATCCCTGTAACAACAATCAATATGCATCTTTAATCAACTATTCATCTTTGCACTACAGGCCAAAGATATTCATTTATATCACCAGTCGGTCATGTTCATCTCAACACATGTTCATCTTTGCACTACGGGCCAAAGATATTCATCAGTTAATCATTCATCTTTGCACTACAAGCCAAAGATATTCAGTTATATCATTATTTAGGACTGAGGATGATGAAAAATATTTTAAAGACACACGAATCCAATGAGACAAAATGACAAATATTAGGGATTCGTATAACAGCTTATCCAAGATCAATAATACTTCATAATAACCAATTTTGAAGCAGAATTCAAAAATAACGATCAAAACATGGATACAATCAAAGATAGTAACCATAATAGATATCTTGGACAAAAAGAAGAAATTTTATTTTTCGGTGAATAGTGTCGTATTCGTGAATAGTGTCGTATACGTGAATAGTAACCCCGACACAAAAAGTTCCAAATTTGATTAAAAAGTTCACCAATATTCCGGCATAATGATATTGAAGAAAATAATATCATTTAAGAAGAAAATAACATCTCTTACCTCAAAATAATCGTACTTTTGATTGAATTTTGGGGTATAAAGCCGACAGAAACTTGAACGAAATAGCAACTCTCAAAGTATCAAAATACTCACTAAAATACGCTCGACAATATAGAGAGAAAGAAAACTTGTTTCTGGTGTGATTTTCAATTCTAACCTAAGCGTCTATTTATAGGAAAATGTTAGAACGCCATAGGAGACTAAAATATTAAAATAATATTTTATTTATATTTTTTCTTTACGCATGCCAAGACCATGACTATCAAGGCATGCAAATTTTGAATTTTCCAGCAGCCCACATGCATATTCACCACCAACCAAAAAGTGGGTCCCACCCATAAATTAATAAAAATTATTTTATTTTCCGAAACTTCAACAATTCATAGAAAATAGACCGGTTATCAGAAAAATACGAATTTTATGTCCATTCTGCCTGAAATTTAATTCTCTACAACTTTGTAGCTATGAGTTTTTCCAAATTCCAAACCGAAAATATCTGAAATCCACAAACGGATGATTTTTAATACTTCCAGTCCGACAAAATACTGATAAAACACCTCAGCATTAATTCCTTCATTTATAACCACATAAATAAATCCATCATTTATATCCACATCAAAAAAATATTTCCTTATCATATAAATCAATAATTAATTATTCACAAATAATATTACAGAATCACAATTATGACAACCAAAGCGGTTCCCGTAAAAAGAGGGGCTTTCCAATAAGGATTTCTCCTTACTGGCGCGCAATTAGATGACCTAACCTCTCCTTGACAGAACTTTCTAGACATTGCCAATAATGTTATCTAATAATATTATTCAAATAATATGAATTATTGATCTGATAATGGAAAATACTGTGCAGTGACAATTATTGAAACAATAATAATATACACTAACAATGCAGCAATTATTGAATCAATAACATAAAATATTGAACAGTAACTACTGTAACAATTATTGAGTAGTGTCTTCTTACGTACGAATCAATAATTCAATAATACTGTGCAATACCGTGTGCTACTGTGCCACCACGCGTATTACTGTATTTTAACCACCAGGTAATTCAACAGTGTTAACGATAACAATTACGCCATTATTTATAAAACTCAAACTTTGTCGTTTTCTTCATCCGACAGTTATTCTGTTATGGGTCCCACAAATGACTGCGTCGTCGTACGAATATTCCCGACAAAGAGAATATTCCACGACCAAACGAATATTCCCCGATAAAAGGAATATTTTATAACCACTTGCTTATTTTGTAAAATTTTCACATTTGACCCATAACCAAAGTATTATATCAAATTAACACCTTAATATTTCAAAATAATAATTGGTGGAAAATTCAATATTATTTATAAAAAGTTGGGGTCTTACAGAAAATATCAACTCTCAAATAGAGTCCACATTACATTTATTGTCACACTATTTTATAGAATAGTGAGGACTACTAAAGCCATTTATCCTGGACCATCACTCCATTCCCCGACTCGTCCCAGCTATATTCTCATTTCCTGAAGAGAACAATGAAAGAAAGGGTGAGCTCAACTAGCCCAGTAAGAAATATTATGACTAAGATAATGCAGAATAAATTATCTTTAGCCTTCAACAGTATAACAACTGATAGAATATAATAGACAACAAGTTTTAGATCAACAACTGCAGCGGAACAAGCAATCCATTAGAAGAGTCAAGTAGAGCATGATATATACTATCTTCTATGATTTAAAAAGTTTTTCAAATTCACAATTCATATTCATAATAATGTGAATCAATAATTTCTCCTTGCCACAAAGACTTAATAAAACGTTTACTTAATATCCTTACCCCAAAGGCTAAAGATATTCAAATGTAATAACAATGATCATACCAATCAGTTGTCTAACTTTGCACTACATGCCAAAGATATTCAACTATAAAACCAATGGTCATGATCATACCAATCAATTACTTGTCAGTGCACTATGGCCAAAAACATTCAACTGTTAAATAATGGTCCTGATCTTGCCCATCACATCATCGAATTATCCATGCACTACGGCCAAGGATATTCGTTAGTATCACCAGTGGTCATGATCATGTCATACACATGTCCATCTTTGCACGTAAGCCAAAGATATACAAATATAAAACCAATAATCAATAGTCCATCTTTGCACATAAGCCAAAAATATACAACTATAAAATCAATAATCAACAGTCCATCTTTGCACGTGAGCCAAAGATGACTTTCATCATAATAAAAGCATGAGGATGATGACAATGATATAAGCATTAATCAAACGAAATCAAGGATAAATATTAAAGTCTTTAAATTTATCCAGAGTTTAAAAATATCCAAATTATCAACATGATACTTCTTTGTGGTGTAAAATTCAAGAATAATATTCATGTACCAAAAATAATTTGGACAGAAAAGAAATATATTTTTCGAGTGAATAGTAACCCGTGAATAGTACTTCGTGAATAGTACCCTGACACAAAAAGTGTCCCGAATACCCGAGTGAATGATACTAGAATGAATAGTAACCCGTGAATAGTAACTCGTGAATAGTACTCCGGCACGAAAAGTGCCCCGAATACCCGAGTGAATAATACTAGAGTGAATAGTAATCGGGTGAATAGTAATCCGTGAATAGTAACTCGTAAAAGAAAAACACCAAAGAAAATGATATTCCATAACGAGTACAAAAGAAATGATATCTAATACGAGTACAATAGAATATACAAAATTGCAAATGGATTTTTCGCCCACCATGCGGTAATCCACGTAGACAGATCATTTCCATAATTTAATAAAGAATGAATACGAAGGATCATTTACTATGCACGCTTAATAATCACATGCATGCAAAAGTTATTCCAACGTAATAATAAAGAATGGAATAAATGAGAAGAATTCACACGAGGCATGCGATAGATCGCATGCATGTGTTATCCCAAATGTAATAATAAAGAATGGAACCAGGTCATGCGTAATCCGCACAGATAAGATATTCCAATAGAATAATAAAGAATGGAACTAGGTCATGCGTAATCCACATAGACAGGATATTCCAACAGAATAATAAAGAATGGAATAACAACAGAATTTTCCAGGCATGCGATAGAACGCACAGACAGGTTATTCCAATAGAATAATAAAGAATGGAACCAGGTCATGCGTAATTCGCACAGACAGGATATTCTAACAGAATAATAAAGAATTGAATAACAACAGAATTCACCAGGCATGCGATAGACCGCATAGACAGGTTATTCCAACAGAATAATAAAGAATGGAATAATAGAAGAATTTCACCATGCATGCGGTACTTCGCAAGACAGGTTATTCCAACATAATAATAAAGAATGGAATAACAACCCTTACGAGTATTGAAAGAAAATAACTCTCTTCATGAATACAAAAGAATAATACCCCTTACTATAATAATAATATCCCTTACCTTAGAAGAAACTTGATATTAAAATAGTGAGGTAGCAAACTTCTTTTCTTCTTTCTCTCTATAATTTCTCTCTATAATAATTGCTCTATAGCTTTAGTAAATTGGTGAAAAATAATGAAGGAATGAGCTTCTATTTATAGGAAAATATAGTTTCCATAATTACACATTTTGGGGCTCGAAATATTACAGTATAATACCTTCATCTTTTTCTTCATTTTTAATTTAGTCATGCAAGTATTATCAAACTTGCACCACCTCCCCTAATAGTAAATCATGTGACTCAATAGTTCTAAACATGTGAAAAAATTAATTATACTATAGTACTTTCATCTATACCTCCATTTTTAACTTAGTCATGCAAGTATTATCAAACTTGCACCAACTCCCCTAATAGTAAATGAATATGATTTAATAGTACACACATGTGAACAAATAGTTATAATCATATGAATTAATAACAATTAATTGCTCATTTATCCGATTAATTACCCGATAACTTCCAGACATCAATTATTATCGAAATAAATATCGATTTCCACTAACACTAATAATTCCCACACAATGGAACTATCAAATTTATCTTTAATCAACACGAACTTATTCATCATTAAAATTATAATTCACAATATTTAACAAACCGTGTCGCTCCCGGAAAGAGGGGCTTTCAATAAGGATTTCTCCTATTGGCCGCATGATTAGGTAACCAAACCTCTCATTGATGAACTTCTAGACATTGTCAATATTGCAAATAATAATATAAATAACTTTGTCGTCTCAATTATTGATTTAATAATAATAAATATTATGCAGATGATACTGTGACAATAATTGAATCAATAATATGAGAGATATTATGCAACAATTACTATATCAATAATTGAGTATAACTGAGTGACTTCTCACTTAAGCATCAATAATTAATTACCGTGTGCTACTATGTAACCACACATATTACTGTACTTTTACTACCGATTATTTTATGACAACTTGCTTACTTTAAAAAAAATTCACATATCACCCTTAACTTTAAACTTTTATCAATTTAACCATTTACTAAATAGAATAATTATAAGAAAATTGAATACTTTCATTTCATAAAATTTGGGGTCTCACACTACCCCTAGAGCGTGAAATCGAATTTTATTTTGACCCCGGTACAAAACCCATTTCTAAAACATCCAATATTTCTTTAACTAAAACGAACATATCATGCGCCAAAGAAGTTGGCTCGAGATGTTGAAAGATTACGATAATACCATTCAATACCATCGTGGAAAAAGTGAACGTGGTAGTTGACGCATTGAGTAGAAAATCGTATGCAGTTACGAATACGACGTCGTTAACACAAAGACCCATTTTGTATAATTTACAAAGGATGGAGATAGAGTTAAAGATTCCAAGAACCTACGTGAAGATAGCGAATATACGAGTGGAATCGACTTTAATCAATAAAGTTAAAATCGCTCAAGCTACAGAGACTCAGAGCTGATGAATGTGAAGAAGAAGGTGCAAGAAGGAGTTATTCTAGAAGCAAGAATCGACGAAAAGAGGAAATCTCAACCCTCGATTTTATTGGTCTATTTAAAATCCTCGATCGAGTAGGAACTGTGGCCTATAGACTCGCCTTACCGCTAAGTATGTCGCGTGTTCATAACGTTTTTCATGTATCGATGTTACGTAAATATGTGGATGACCCGAACCACATTATTGAATTAAAACTAGACGAGATAGCAGAAGATTTAACGTATGAGGAGATACCTGTTAAAATCTTGGATAAGAATGATCATATTCTACGCTCAAAGGTTATACCTCCAGAGTTAGAATCTAACAAGGTATCCTCACTGAAGGGTTTCGGCACATAAAACGCAGTAGAAATTAACCAATTAAAACACAATTGTGAAACCCTAAAACAGGATCCATGCGAAAAATAAATTAATTCAGTGGTTAGAAATTATACCAATTATGAAAAGCTTCGAATCTTCAACGCAATCCGAAGGACCTACGTCTCTACGGTATCCACACGAATGTTCTGCACGTCGTCACATGAACTGCAGTCAAGGGAGTTACGGTACTAGCCACCATAGGAACATGATTTTTGAAACTGTATCTCTCTAGTCTCTCTCTAAGAGCGGCTAGGGTTTTGGTTAATGATAATCCCTAAAATGGCTGCTATATATCATATATATAGCGATTAAAATGAATTAATCAAAAACCTAATTTAATAAAATCCAAATTTATATATATATATATATATATATTTTAATTAAGTCTTACTTAATTAATATATCTATATATAAATTATCCTATTTATTTAAATTCGTAATTTAAATACTATCAATCATATTGACATATTTAAATCTTTACAATTTAAATTAATTCCATTTTAATTACGTTTCATGTGTGTGACCATTTATAGGTTATTATTACGTTGGCAATAATTTTAAAAGCATATTATAAAATTATAAACAGTGAGCGGCATCTAGTAATGCATCACTGTTACCCAAGTAATAATAAGATCGATGATTCGATGCAACCTTTTCGTGACCAATATTTCAATGTAATTTAATTCTTTTAACCTTGACATCCTATATTAAACTCGAGTCATCGAATGTGTCATACTCTTCATAATTTAATCTATGTTTTCTTGATTAATTTGAGCATGGCCATGCATTTCATAGTCCTACTCAATAAAGAGGCCTATAGATATCACCCCTAATATATAGGAGGGTTAAATTCCATCTAGATCACACATATTCCTCACACGATTCATGATGTACCCAATAATAATCTTTATAGTCCACCCTATTAAAGGTGACATTTGATGATATCAAAGTACATAAATTTTTGTGTAGTAATATAGTGATTTCAGGTCGGAGGACCATTAGATCATTGTCACTAAGAGAATCGCTAATGACACTTTTCATACTGTTCCACGTAGAATTCTCATGGTGGGTCTGTCCAATACATCGTTCTCTAACATGTACCTATGCATTGACTTAATATCTCATATAGTTATGACCAATGAGATTTGGTCATCAGTTAATCCACATACTAGTATCAATGAATCATTGTTGTCCCATTAACAATGATACTCGACTAGGGACATTTAAGAGCAATGATACTAATTGTAATTATATAATCTCATTTTCAAGTCACATGCTTGAAACTTTATAATTTGTATCACTATTCTAAGGAATTTTATTATGTTAACATTTATATAATGTAGTAAATAAAAGGCTTAAATATGAATTACTACCTTGAACTATAGGCCATATTCCACTTCGGTGATCAAAGTTTTAATTTTGTCAATTAGATGATTGAACTATCGATTTTTTTCAATTTTTTCAATTGAGGCTGCCACGTCAGAAATTGCTGACGTGGCTCTTTGAGTAGGCCATTGCTTAGCTAACGTGTAATTAAAAAGAGTATTTTAAGGTTTGATTACATAATTATTATATATGAAAGGGCAACTTTGTCAAATACTTAATTAAACCAATTTATAAATAAAAAAGGCTCAGTTAGTGGGAATCAAAATCAAACAATATGCCATGAGTTCCATAGTCACTGTTGAAAAAAGTAGCCGAGCTCTGAATAGTATGAATCGATGATGGGGATTTTGCGGTTGGAGAAGAGAGAAAATGGGGCGAAAGAGACGAATGAATATTTTGTTGGTGGGAATGAGAGGAACGTCTTTGGAGACAGAAAGGGGTGAGTTGCAATCGGTGCGTTGATTAGGTTCGGGGTTTGGTGGAATGGACGGGAAGGTGTGCAGATATGGAGGTTTAAGAAGGTGATACGGATCTAGAGGATTTAACCAAATTACACATAGGGTTTGATTCCGTTGTAAGTTCGATCGGTAAATCGGAAAAGGCATTGCTTGCAGGAAATTGAATGGCTTGTGTTTATATTAAGTGCATGAACTCCAAGGAGGAGGTCGAGTTGTTCTCAATCGACTTCCCGGAGATACTACTCGATATTTTGGACATCCTCAAGGTAGAACAAGTTCCGCTTCGATCTACGGTTCATTATGTGGTTCCCCCATCTCCTTCACGAACAATTACTTTCTCGCATGTTCTTAGTTCTAGAGTTTTAGTTATAAATTTGTTTGCTTTTTAAGTTTTTATTAGTGATAAATTAGTTGGAAATGTTTGATTTTTTTTCATGCAGTTTGAATTTTGGGCTGGTGCTTTTGTGACTGTTGGAATTTTTGATATTTGATAAATTATATGTTCATTCAAAGATTTTTGATAAATTATAAGTTCATTCGAAGTGGTAAGAAGAACATGAGATGGAAGAATTTTTTGTATTGTATGATTGATTTAATGATTTTTGGCTGCAGATCTTGATCTTCAATATTTAGCTGAGAGGTGTTTTTGATCAATTTTTAATGGTTTTAGATTTTATTGTTTTGATTGATTTGATCAATTTCTGATTGTTTGAAAGTTTTCATTAGTTTTGATGTATTAAGTGAATAGGGTGTGACCATTTTACCCTTTAATATAACAAATATGTTTTATCACAATTTAAGAAACTATTTTTTTATACAGATCAGTTGAGATGTGTTCCACTAAGATAGCCACGTCAGCAATTTCTGACGTGACAACCTCAATTGAAAAAAAAAGAAAAAAATTGATAGTTCAATCATCTAATTGACAAAATTAAAACTTTGATCACAGAAGTAGAATATGGCATATAGTTCAGGGTAGTAATTCATATTTAAGCCTAAATAAAACCATAATAAAACCATTCATTTATTCAATCAAATATAATATCAAAATGTTAAGCAATTATATCAAATAATTGGCCTCTAGGGCATAAACTCTAACACTCACCTCTTCGATATACCAGGTATGTATGTCAATTTCGAGGACGAAATTTCATAAGGAGGGGAGATTGTAAGACCCAAGATTTTATGAATAAAGATTAATTTTCTCGAAATATTTTTTGATTATTAAGGTGTGGATTTGAAATAATGTTATAGTTGAGGGTAATATTTACAAATTTATCAAAGTAAGCAAGTACTGTTATAAAATATTCGATTGGTTGGGGAATATTCGTACGATGATACAATCATTGGTGGACCCCACAAAGGAAGTATTGTCGGAGTTAGAAAATGACAGAAATAACTTTTTATAAAATTAACGGCGAAAGTTTTACCGTTAACTGTTGAAATACCCAGTGGTAAAAGTACAATAATACGCGTGGTTGCATAGTAGCACGCGGTATTGTACAGTATCTTTGATTATTGATGCTTACGTGAGAAGTCACTCAGTTATACTCAATTATTCGTACAGTAATTTCTGCATAATATCTCTCATATTATTGATTCAATTATTGTCACAGTATCATCTGCATAATATTTATATTATTAAATCAATAATTGAGACGACAAAGTTATTCATATTATTATTTACATTATTGACGATGTCTAGAAAGTTCTGTCGAGGAAAGGGGTTTGGTCACCTAATTGCGCGCAAATAGGGAGAAATCCTTATTGAAAAGCCCCCTCTTTCCTTGAAATGATCTGGTTGTTAAATATTGTGAGTTATAATATTAATGATAAATAAGTTTGTGTTGATTAAAGATGAAATTGTTGATAAAAAATATTTCCATTGTGTTGGGATTATTAGTGTTAGTGGAAATCAACATTTATTTCGATAATAATTAATTTTTGCATGTTAAATTGACCAAACGGGAAATTAATCGGATAAATGAGCAATTAATTGCTATTAGTTCACATGTAATTACTGTTGGTTCACATGTATAGAACTATTGATTCACATGCATGTACTATTAGGGGAGGTGGTGCAAGATTAATAATACTTGAAGGACTAAATTAAAAATGAAAGTATAGATGAAGTTATTATACTCTAATAATTCGAGCCCCTAATCGTGCAATTATCGAAAGTATGTTTTCTTATAAATAGAAGTTCATTCTTCTTTCATTCTCACCAATTCACTAAGACTCACAAGAGTAATTATAGAGAGCGAATCTATAGAGAAAAAGAAGAAGATTATTCTGCTAATTCACTATAGCAGTATCCAGCCTTCTACTAAGGTAAGGGGTATTATTTATTTTATATTCGCTTATGATACTATTTTTCGTATTCGTAAGAAATTTTATTTCGTTCAATATTCGTAAGAAATAATATTTTCTTCCATACTCTTTAATATATAAGTAATATTATTTTGTTTCAGATTCTAAATTCTATACTCATTTTGTTAAAGTATTGCTACTATACCATGTGAAATTAGTATAATATCTTTGAAATTTGCGCTTCATCTAGTATCGTTTCACAAGGATATTTTTCTGAATATTCTTGTAAATTTGAAGCTTTTTATGCCGGAGTACTATTTATGGGTATTATTCATTTATACGGCACTATTCATATGTACGGTACTATTCACAAAGTACTATTCATGTGCACTATTCATAAATACGGTACTATTCATGGGGTACTATTCACAAAGTAATATTCATGGGGTACTATTCACAAAGTACTATTCACGGGATACTATTCATAAAGTACTATTCATAAAGTACTATTCATGACGTACTATTTCCAAAGTACTATTTATGGGGTACTATCACTCGGGTACTATTCACCCAGAGTACTATTCATGACAAAAATTAATTTCTTTTCGGTCCAAATCATTTTTGATATAATATTATTCTTGAATTTTACTCCACAAAGTAGTATCATGTTGACAATATGGATATTATTGAATTCTGGATAAATTAAATTATAAATCTTTAAAATTCATCCTTACTTTCATTTAATTGAATTCTTATATCATTGTCAGCATCCTCATGCTTATATTGTGATAAAATTCATCTTTGGTCGTAGTGCATAGATGGACTATTGATTGGTATGATTATGACCAGGAATTATTCGATATAATTATGACCCATAATGTTACAAATGATGTGGTAAAAGTCTGCATTGGCCTGTAGTGCATTGATGGACAGATGTTAGTATAATCATAACCATGCGTTCTCTTCGGCCAAGGGTGCAAAGATGAATTGTTGTTTGGCATTATCATGACCATTGGTGAAAACATGAATATCCTTGGCCCGTAGTGCATGAATAATTCAGTGATGTGAATTATTTATTATGCTGAGTCTTAGCGATAAAATTGATGATAAACTTTTAAATCATAGAAGATAGTAGATATCATGCTCTACTTGACTCTTCTAATGGATTGCTTATTATTCATGCAAATTGTTGATCTAAAACTTGTTGTCTATAGTATTTTATCAGTTGTTATACTGTTAAAGGCTAACAATAATTTATTTTGCATTATCTTAGTCATAATATTTCTTACTAGGCTAGTTGAGCTCACCCTTTTCTTTCACTGTTCTCTTCAGAAAATGATAATATAGTTGGGACTAGTCGGGAAATGGATTGACGGTCCAGATGGTTGTTTTAGTAGTCCTCACTATTTTGTGAAATAGTGTGATAATAATTATAATGAGGATTGAATTTGAGTTTGGATATTGTCTAGAAGACAATATTCATGTTAAAACTCTCAGGTATGTTTTATCGTATTTTACACGGAAGTTGTATAATTAAGTTTGTAGTTGTTTTCTGTACCATGTATTTGGCGACTCAAAATGGGTGATGTATACTTATTTTGGGAGCGTCACATTCTAATCATTTCAGAACTTTTCACCATTTAATGATAAACTGAATAAACAAATAATAATATATTACCATAAAATGGAGTATGATATTCCTTTTAACATAAAAAATGATATCTCTTACCATAATAATGATATCCCTTACCATAACATGGAGTATGATATTCCTTTTACCATAATAATGATATCCCTTACAATAATTACTTATGCTTTTTAATAATTAATCAAAAATTTACAAAAATTATAAAATGATATTATAAGATTTCTGTAAAAATATCTCAGCCAAAATAATTTTTCTGATAATTTAATTATAAATACCAATATTTAGAAAATTTAATAATTCATAATAATTAACACTTTTATAAGAAAAATATGAATCTTATATCCTTTTCATATAAAATCTAATTCTCTACAACTTTGTAGAAGAAAATTTTTCCAAATTCTGAATCTAACATAGAGAGAAAGGCATACAGAAAATTCTGCTACAAAAAATTTTGGATCATTCACCTCCTTAAATTCATAACAAATCATACGTTAATCTTTAACGGTTCAAAATTTATGAAAAAATACTCAACTTATATATTCATAATATATCCAAAAATTACAACGATCCAACGGTCAGATTAAAAATTATAACTCACGCAATAAAGCTTAATAAAACTAATTTTTCGGATTATAAGTCCTTCGAACCGATTTCACTCAAACTATCACCACGAAAAATTCACAAAGAATTTTTGGGTGATTCAAATTTCTTCTGTTAGCTTACTTCCAGGGCTTTCTTTTGATATATGGCTCATATCCTAACTTATTATACACAAAGAGTTATGGATTTTACAAAATCGAGTAGTAAACTATATTTTTTTGAAAATCTCCATATTTTGTTCTTCTTTTGATTTCTAGATTTCTCTCATTTGATTCATGTTTATGCAATTTTAATCTATCACATACAAACATAAATACACCAACATCACAATACTTAACTTCTATCATGAAAATCAAAGTTTTATTCATTACCTTTTTGAATTTTCTTCTTCTTCTTTTCTTCTTCTTCTTCTCCTCTTCTTCTTTCTCTTTTTCTTTCTCTCTTCCCTAAAACTTTGACTACAGGAGGAGTATGAGAGTGCTAAAAATTAGCTTTATAATGCCAACACCAAGACCCCCCCCCCCCCCCGTCCCCGTCCCCGTCCCCGTCCCCGTCCCCATTTCTCTCTCCCTCTTTTCCCTCCTTCCTTTCCTCATTTTTCGTCCTTTCTATTCCTTTTTTCTTCCTTCCACTCACTCTTGTCTCCCTCATAATACTCCTCACTCAGCCACCCACATGGGCTACCATTTAATAAATTATTTCATTTTCTCTTTATTTGCTCATTTATCTGATTTAATGTTCGTTTGACCATTTATCAATTTAATATTTACTAAATAAAATAAAAAATATAAAAAAATTTAATACTTTCATTTCATAAAATTCGGGCTCTAACAATAGCGACAGACCGAATCGTCACTCGGTCCGTCGCTAAAAGGGTTATGCAAGGTATGTTATATATATATACACACACACACACACACACACGAAGCTACATATGAGATTGTGGGGTCAATTGACCCCACTGAAAAAAATAATTACTTTATAATGTAAGGTAAATTTTAAAAATTTTAAGTATTATACATAAATTGACGCTACTTAAATTTTATAAATTTTCTATTATACGAGGTCAAATTAAAAATTTATAATTTTGTCAATCAAATTTTAACCACATATGACTCATATCCTCTTAATATATGTGTCTCTCTCTATAATATTTTAAACTAAATAATAATCTAATTTATATTATTTTTAAAAATAATTAATAAATTAATTACTTATGAACATTTGTGATTAAAAAAAATCTATTATGAGTCCATATAGTGTACATATACCCCCGAATCCCCGCCAAATTATCTATAGTTTAGTAATAATTTTGACCCAACTAAAAAGGATTTACAGCTTCAGCATTATATATATATATAGAGTCTAGGTTTTATCAGGACCTTAGACTTTCTTAAAAACTTGACTTTTTTTTTTGCTTTTTTTTTAAAAACGACTAAATTTTTTTAATATTTTATGGAATTGGAATTTTTATATAATACAGTGTTTTGGATGTGATTTGGATACATAATAAACAGTGCATCAGATCAAAATTGCATGACAGTATACATACATATTTTGTTATAGGTATCCAAATCACGCCCAAAATATTTTATTATGGAATAATTCTAGTTCCATAAAATATTAAACTTTTTTTAAGCATTTTAAAATAAAAAAAGAATCCTGATTTGATCAGAAGTAAAGGTATATATATATATATATATATATATATATATATATATATATATATATATATATATATTCTTTTATGACCAAAACCATACAACCTACCAAACAAATATATCCTCCCAATTGCAAGAAATTAACTAGAAGTTCCATGGAGAAGCAGGGAGAAAAGAAAGCATCGGAACAAAGCACAGGCGGGCGGCTGTTACTCTTCCCAATGCCCCTCCAAGGCCACATAAACCCCATGCTTCAGCTTGCAAACATCCTTCACTCAGAAGGCTTCAAAATTACAATAATCCACACAAACTTCAACTCTCCTAACAAATCCAACTACCCTCACTTCACCTTTGAGCCCATCTCCGAAAGCCTAGTGGAAAACGAATTCGAAGGCTCATCAGCAGCAGATATCGGCAACGTCTTAATCCTCATCAAGTTGCTCAACAACACCTGCGTTGATCCGTTTCGCGATTGCATGGTTCGGTTGTTGTCAGAGGAGCCTATTCTTTGCTTAATTACGGATGCCATTTTGGAATTCACTCAAGCTGTTGCGGACAAACTTAAGGTCCCAAGGATTGTGTTAAGGACTGGTAGTCTTTCTTCTTTTCACGTTTTTCATTCCCATCCTCTTCTGCGTGAAAAGGGTTACTTCTCCATGAAAGGTAAGCTTTTTGAGGTCCTTTGATAACATTTTCAAACTCCATTTTCTAAATTCAAATATGCTAGCTGTTCCATCCCCTAGTTCATGTGCTATATATCTTCTTATTATTGGACAATTTATTTAATCTTGAAAGTACCTGATTATAAATAAATAAACTTGAATTAAGTGATAACAATACAAAAGAGTGAGATAGTAGATATACACATTTATAACTAGACTTCCCTTTTCCGATTTCATACTCGCAAATTAAAACTCAAAATGTTTTTGTATGTTTTCTATTTTATTTGGACAAAATTTACTGAACCTTAATCCAAGTCCTTTGGATTTTCTTGTTTGTAGCAACAACATTTTCTTTGCCTTTTGATATAATAGGAAAATAGTTTTCAAAACAACCCGCGGTTTCAACTGTTTATAGATATGGATAGGAAGTATTTGAGCTAAAATAACCATAAACATATATACTCTAATACATACATTATTGAATTGTTTGATTTTGTGCGATTGAAAATAGAGAAGGATTAATTAAAATCCTCATTTTATATATTCGCAATATAAAATAATTTTCTTAAAAATACAAATGAGACGTATATAGTTTGTTTTATACGGGAGTTGTGAACATGAAGTTAATTTTGATTAATTGATTAATCACAAGATTCTGCGCAGATGAAAATAATCTTTTCTCTGCAATTATAACATCAGATTGATTGATCAATTGACCTACATACCATGAAGTTAACTTCATGCTATGCAGATCTGTTTTATACGTTATGATAAGTACAGAATCCAAGGTATAGATGGGCATGCATTAGAGGACAATTCAAAAATGAGCTGTTATATATGTCCTTTGTGAACTGATAGACTCAAAAATATGTCGCATGCAAGGTTTATGTCAGTGATGTAATTGCGTTCGTCATTTTCCCTCCTTCCGGTCCCATTTGATAGATACATGTACCTAGACGGCTAGACCAAAGTTTGACTTGTGAATTAATCACATCTAGTTGGATGTTTTTAGATGGAATTATTATCTCAATGATTCTTTTTTCGAACATTATTAATTCGTTTGAATAAGACTCTTAGACATGGTAATATTTTGTATGATTATATCTCAATACTCAACTTAATTAAAGAATTAAATTTATTATTAGGAGAAAATTTTGAAAAAATTATACATAAATGTCCCATGCATTGCAACTAAGAAGAAGAGGTTAGGAAAAAAAAGAAGAAAAGTAATTCATGTTGAATTAGGGTTATCAAGAAACTCTTATTGTTCATGCATATATATTTCACGTATCAGATACTATTGTTTCAAATTATAGTACGAGAAATAATTACCTTTTGCATTCTACAATAAGTAATTTTGGATACTACTGTTAGTACGAGAAATAATTACCTACCTTTCTGCATTCTACAATAAGTAATTCCTCCTATCTGACAATCTTATTAGGATTTTTGTTGGGGGGATTTATTTTTTGTTTCAGATTACAAATCAGAAGCACCAGTAGCAGAGATTCCACCCCTTAAAGTAAAAGATATTCCAATGGTGTTCACACATGAGGAAGAGTCTCCGCATGAGATACTTGAAGCAATGATGAAAGCAACCAAGGCAGCTTCAGGGCTCATTTGGAACTCCTTCGAAGAACTTGAACAATCTTCACTTATAGACATTAGGCAAGACTTTCCCATCCCAAATTTCACAATAGGCCCATTCCACAAATATTTTCTAGCCTCTTCAAGCAGCCTTTTTACTCAAGACCGGACCTCCATTTCATGGCTTGACTTGCAAAAGCCCGAGTCCGTTTTGTACGTGAGTTTTGGGAGCATTTTAACTATCGATAAAGGTGAGTTCTTGGAAATGGCTTGGGGGTTAGCTAATAGTATGCAAAAATTCTTGTGGGTTGTTCGGCCCGGGGTCATTCGAGGCTCAGAGTGGCTCGAGCCCTTGCCAGACGGGCTCGTGAAGGCAGTGAGTGAAAGGGGCCATATTGTTAAATGGGCTCCACAACAAGAAGTGTTGGCCCATCCGGCAACGGCGTGTTTTTGGACCCATAATGGATGGAATTCAACATTGGAGAGTATTTGTGAAGGAGTTCCAATGATTTGTTCCCCTAGTTTTGGCGATCAGCCAGTGAATGCAAGATATGTAGAGGGTGTTTGGAAAGTGGGAGTGGTATTGGAGAATGGGCTTGAGAGAAGGGAGATAGAAAGTGGTATTAGAAGATTAATGGTTGATGAAGAAGGGAAAGAGATGAAAAGAAGAATGGTATGTCTGAAGGAAAAGGTGAATCTTTGTCTAAAACAAGGTGGCTCCTCAAACCAATCATTACAAAACTTGGTTCGTTATATTATGTCATTATAATCCTAGCTAGCTAGCTAGCTATATGGTTCTCCTTAATTATTAAAAAAAAGTAATCCATCTTAATCAATCAGTTGTTTAGTTTATCTAGACAGAATATTAGTTAATTGTATTGTACAACTTGTTAATCAATATGTGCACTACATCTAATTAAATTTAATTTGAAAATTCTGTGAGTTAACTCGGTTAGTATATGTATTTATTTACTCACAAATTTAAAAACTCGACGAGTTTACTCGGTTGGTTCATAGATCATTCATTATGCGAGTGGGAGAAATGGCCAAGCCTAACACTCTGTTTCTGAGTTTTAAAATGGATAGAAAATAATAGAAATAGACGGAAAATTTAAGTTTTTTTTATTTTCCAATTTCTAGGTTTCTGAGTTTTTTAATAAACGAAAAAGAAAATAAATGGATAGAAAATTTGGTCATTTTTCCTGCCAAAGTTTTTCGTCCAAAATTGGCCTGATTTGGATGGAAAAGAAATTGGAATAAATAATATTTTTATAATTCTCATATTATCTTCTCAAGTTTTAATATAATAAATTTTAAATTACAATTCAAGTCCCCAGTTTGTTTTTATCTAATAAAACTAAGCTAGTGAAGAGAAACAAACTTTTTTGCGTGAACGACTTCTTCATCTGCCACCACCAACAGTTATACTGATTTTTCTTTCTTCAAATTCTTTCACAATTCCTCGTGTAACGCTCCCCTGCAAAATCCTTTTCTGATTCTCGTCCCAACATCAAGGTTTGATATTATCTCTCTTTTGAATCTCTGACTATATATACGTACATACAAATATATATATATATATATATATATGTGTGTGTGTGTGTGTGTGTGTGTGTATTCTTTGTGTGGGCCCAAGTGTAAAATTAGGGTTCACATGACCTAATTGAATTAAATGCGCAATTAGTGTTCCACGACCTCATTAAATGTGCAAATTAGGGTTCGCATAACCTAATGGAATGAAGACGGAAAAGTCAAAAATAAATAGACGAGACCTGGGAGAAGCTTCCACGGGTCCCGAGGCAGAAGGCTCGTGGAGGCAGCTCGTTTTGGGAATTGATTGAGGGGTTGGATTGGTGGCTAGAAGGACAGGACGATCTGGGCATTACTCTGACGATTAAAAGGGTATTTTTGGAATTTTTCTAAAAGCATGTGCCTGGCACATGACTACTTTCCAGAAAACCCTATAAATACCCCTTCCATTCCATTAGGAAGGGGACTTATCTGGAGACTCAAGACTTAGACTCTTGGAAGATCAAAGGGACCCTTTTGGTGACTTAAAGGCTTGGAGATTCCACCTAAAAGCACTAAAGGGGTTTGGACATTCTCTCAACTCGAAGAACTCAAGAAGGCTCTTCGAATCTCTGCTACCCTAACACGGTTCCTGGATTCTAGGAATTCTGTCACGCGTCGTTGGAGTAATCGCCCACCTGTCGTTCTCCCCTCCTCAATCAACCAATCAATTTCGTGCTCTTTGTGGATTTCTCTCCTCCTCAGCCAACACGAAACCCTAACTGGCAAAGCACGATTTTCTTGCCCACATTTTTTTGGCGACTCTGCTGGGGAGGTGTAGAATTCATGAAAGGGTATGACCACAACACGAAGAGGAAAAACAACAGGCAGAGAAGACACCTCAGAAGGCCAACGAAGGTTTCATCGGTGAATGTCATTAGAGCTAAAGAGGTAACTCTGATTGATCTTTCTTTTGTCTTCCGAGCCCCATTGCCTTGATCATATATCTTGGTTTTTTCCCTCGGATCATAAAGAAAGATTGACGTTTTCTGGGAGCAAATAAAAAAAAAAGATCGTACAATTTTTCTCCCGCCAGAGAAAGAAAGCTTGTTTCATAACGAGGGAAGTATATTACACTATTTTTCTTTCAATACGTTGTGACTTTTCATATATTTACAAAATAATACATTTGCAATGAGATAATAGCAGAAATTGATCTTTAAGCTCGCAAAATCACTCAGGGTTCGGTCATATAGGCTACACAGTGGTAAAAGTTGCTTGTCTTTTCATGTGAAATAGAATGACTTTATTTACAAAGATAAAAAATAACATGCTTGAGTTTCACTATACTTAATAAGTGAATCTAAATATTTATTTACTTTGTGATGTGTTTTTTACATGAGAATGCTTGTGTACATTTTATATTCTTTTACCGTTTGCATGGTTGAACACTCATTAATATGCATATTATCTAATTGATTCAAGTTAAAGGCATGTATGTCAAAATAATCATTAAATAATGATTTTGCCAAACCCTCCTTATTATGGGGCCGAACATTCAACATAATGCATATATATTTTATTAAAATATGAATTTAAATATGTAATCATGTATTTCATTTGTAAGCACAACTTTTGCATGAATACTGTTATAATTAAAAATTATAATTAATATACTCCACATATTGAGAAAAAAAATATTGATTACATACTATTACACATACCTTTGCATGAATACCTTGGATTTTGCACTTCCGAATTAATATGAATACACAACTTTTGCATGAATACCTTGGATTTTGCACTTACATAATTAATATGAATTTTGCACTTCCGAATGAAAAAAAAATTATTATAATTAATATACTTCACATATTGATTACATACTGTTCATTAGACTTTTGCATGGGCTAATTAATTGTGTATAATGAGATGGAGTTTATATTCTTTTATCATGTGAATGGATGAACTCTCAGGTCTTATTATCTAGTTAGTCCAGTAAGTGCATGCATGTGAGAACCAGATTTTATGAATAAATATTTAATTTTTTCAAAATATTTTTTTAAATATTATAGTGTGAAATTGATATAATGTTATAGTTGTGGGTAGTATTTAAAAATTTTGCAAAGTACGCAAGTTGTTAGATAATATTCAATTGGTCAGGGAATATTCGTTTTAACTGGAAATATTCTTTTTATCGGGGAATAATCGTACGACGGCACAATCATTGGTGGACCCCACAACGGAAGTATTGTCGTAGTAAAAGAAAGCCATGAAATTATCTTGTTATAAAAATAATGATTTTGAGGTTTTCACCAATTAATACCGTTGAACTACCCGTTAGTAAAAGTACAAGAATGCTGCGTGGTTGCATAGTAGCTTACGGTGATTGATTATTGATGCTTACATAAGAAGTCACTCGGTTATACTCAATTATTGCTACTGAAGAATCACGATCATATCTCTCATATTATTGATTCGATTATTGTCACAAAGATCATCTCAGATATTATGTTATATTATTACATCAATAATTGAGACGATAAAGTTATTCATATTATTAAATTACAATATTTATAATGTCTAAAAGTTCTGTCAAGGAGAGGTTTGGTCACCTAATTACGCGCCAATAAAGAGAAATCCTTATTGGAAAGCTCCCTCTTTCCTGGGAACGACCTGGTTGTTAAATATTGTGAGTTATGATATTAATGATGAATGTTATTGAAATTAAAGTTGTGTTCGGAGTTGAATTTGGAGACGCGGATGTGATATTTGAGTCCGGAACGACAAAATTAGTAAAAATAGTCTATAAACACAAAATTTTCCAGAATTCACTATTTGGTCAAAAAGTCAACAGCTGACTTTTTTGGGAAAAGTCAAACTTCAAAATTTCAAAAATTATATTTTTGATAAAAGTGGTTTCATTATGTTGGAATTGTTTGTGTTAGTGAAAATTGACATTTATTTCGATAATAATTAATGTTTGGAGGTTATATTGACCAATCGGGTATGTAACCGGATAAATGAGCAATTGATTGCTATTATTTCACATGATTATAACTATTTGTTCATATGTGATACTATTGACTCACATTCTTATTACTATTAGGGGAGTTGGTGCAAGATTGATAATACTTGCATGACTAAGTTAAAAATGGAGGTATAGATGGAGGTACTATACTGTAATTAATTTTTCACATGTTTAGAACTATTGAGTCACATGATTTACTATTGAGTCACATGATTTTACTATTGATTCACATGATTTACTATTAGGGGAGTTGGTACAAGTTTGATAATACTTGGATGACTGAATTAAAAATGAAGGAAAAGATGAAGGTATTGTACTGTAATATTTCGAGCCCCAAAACGTGCAATTATCGAAACTATATTTTTCTATAAATAGAAGCTCATTCTTCTTCATTTCTCACCAATTCACCAAAGCTTTAGAGCCATTATTATAGAGAGAAGCTATAGAGAGAAAATCTATAGAGAGAAAGAAGAAGAGAAGTCTGCTTCCTTTCTATTCCAATATCAAGTTTCTTCTAAGGTAAGGAGTGTTATTCTTTCTTATTCATGAAGAGAACTTCTGTTATTCCATTCTTTATTATTCTGTTGGAATAACCTGTAAAAGTGGCATACCCTATACATGACCTGTATACGCGGTATACCATATACTTGGTGAAATCCTTATGTTATTCCATTCTTTATTATTCTGTTGGAATAACCTGTATGCGTGGTTTACCCTATACTTGGTGGAATGACCGGTATATACGGTTTACCCAATACTTGGTGATCTTCTTCTGTTATTCCATTCTTTATTATTATGTTGGAATAACGTGTTTATGCGAAGTACTGCATACTTGGTGAAATTCTTTTATTATTACGTTTCTTTAATATTCGCCGGAATATCCATTAATGGTGAATTTCACCCGATTCGGGTTCCATATTTATTATTTAGCATTTAATATTCTCGCCGGAATATCCTCATCGCTTTTACTTTGACCTGGTTCCATTACTTATTATTCTATATTTATTATTCTGTCGGAATATCCCGTCGGTGTGAATTTCACCTGACCTGGTTCCATATTTATTATTCCGCATTTATTATTCTATTGGGAATAACCTGTCTGTGTGGTCTATATCGCATGCATGGTGAATCCTTCTATTATTTCATTCTTTATTATTATATTGGAATAACCTGTCTATGTGGATTGCCACATGCATGGTGAATGATCCTTTGCATTCATTCCTTATTAAATTGTAGAAAATATCTGTTTACGTTGATTATGATGAGAGTCATAATAAAAGCATTGGATTGATGAAAATCATGGGTATATGAAGTATTAGTGAGTGTTATGATGAGTTATATTGGTTATTATGTGAAAACATGAAAGTTTCTTAGAAATCACAAAAGGATGAAAAATCAGATTTTAGTGAAAACGAAACATAAAATTCAATTGACCATATCTCCTATTATATTTTGAATTTTTGAGTGTGGTCAAGTCCTAGAGTTAGATCTATGAGTTACCTAACTAATCCAAGTGGAATCACTGGAAAAGATGTTGTAGATTTTTGTGTGGACTGATTTTAGTAAAGGATGTAAAAGCTGGAAATTTCAAAAAGGTTGCTGTCCAAAATTTGAAGGGGTTGTTTCGGCCTCTTATTTTGTGAGAAAAATTCTGGCCTTTTGGGAAATGAAAGTATATGGTATAAAGAACATCGTGTCCAAAAATGAGCTCATTCTGACTTAAAATGAGCAAGTTATGACCATTTCAATATTTTGGTTTTCTGACGAAAAATGCTATAACCGGAGTTCTACAGCTTCGATGACCATGAAATTTAAACTGGAGGCTCACATTAACATGTGCAAGGTCCTGCCAAGATTTGGGAATTTTTGGAGTTAAACTTGAGGTAGCTAATTTCTTAAGGAATTAATAAGAAATTAATTTTTGAAAAATAGTAAATGAATTTTAAAAATTCCGAGAAAAATATATGTTCATTATGGGACTATATTCTGCTAAATCCCAGAAAAGAAATAATTTTGGGACTGATTTGGTATTTTTCATGAAAATAGTTTAATTACGAATATATGAGTTAAATATGTTATGTGAAGTAACAAAGTTGAAAAATAGGATTTTATGGCTTGTAAATCCTATATAAGGTATATGCATATTGTTGATGAGGAATTTGATCATTGATGATGAAATCTTATGAGTATGGCATTCTTGAATGATTAAATGCATTAATTGGTAAAGTGTAAATAATTGAAATAAATTGTTTATAAGTTTAAGAAGTGATTAAAACATTGTTATGATATTAACAATATTAGATTATGAACTTATTATGTGATTGATAATATTTGGATAAATTTAAAGTCTTTAATATTTATCCTTATTTTCGATTGATTAACGTTTATATCATTGTCATCATCCTCATGCTTATATGGTGATAAAAGTTATCTTTTGGCTTACGTGCGAAGATGGATCTGTTGATTATTGAATCGTATATATTTTGGCTTACATCACGAAGATGGGACTGTTGATTATTGAATTGTATATCTTTCGCTTACGTGCAAAGATGGATTGTTGATTATTGGTTTTATTGTTGTATATCTTTTCGCTTACGTGCAAGAGATGGATTGGGTATGGTTTTGATCAAGGATTATTGATTAAGATAAGTCATGACCATTGTTGATTTAATGAATATCCTTAGCCGCAAGTAGTCGAGGATGATTCGATGATGCGGTTCATTTATTTTGATAATGGTGATGAAAAACTTTTTAAATCATAGAAGATAGTAGATTTTAATCTCTACTTGACTCTTCTAATGGATTGCTTATTCCGCTGCAGTTAAAATTGATGTCTATTGTATCAGTTTAACATTGTTAGAGACTAATGATAATTTATTTTGCATTATCTTAGTCATAATATTTCTTACTGGGCTAGTTGAGCTCACCCTTTCTTTCACTTTATTCTCTTGTGAAATGAGAATATAGCTGGGATGAGTCGGGGAGCGGAGTGACCGGTCCAGATGATAGCATTAGTAGTCCTCACTATTTCATTAAATAGTGTGACAATAAATGTAACGAGGACCTGAATTTGAGTTTGTATATTGTCTATGAGGACTCCATTGAGAATGGATATTGTCTGAAAAGAAGATTCTTGTTTAAACTCTCGGTTTATGTTTTGTCGTATTTTACATGACAGCTGTATAGTTAAATTTGTATTTGTATTGTGTACCATGTATTTGGCGACTCAAGATGGGTAATGAACACCTAATTTTGGGGGCGTCACAATGCATGTATGACAAAATAATTATTTTGCAAGGAAAGAGTACTCCACTTTTTTTATGCATACTGACCATGAGTTAGAAATAAAAATTGATCATCAATTTAAGTAATTTGGTCTATGCATGCACGTATATGAGTGAATATTTACCCTTTTTAATAATAATGAGATTTTGCCATATATGCGTTAGTTTGATTACTTTATGATGATGGCATAATATTCACTTGAATATAATAACGTCAATAACCTTATATAATTTACAAGATTATAATGAAAAAAATATAAGAATCAAATATACATATCATTCCTAAAAGAATTGTAAGAGTTGATAAACAACTTCTTCTCATAGTAGAATATGCCTGTGGGCCCAAGTGTAAAATTAGGGTTCACATGACCTAATTGAATTAAATGCACAATTAGGGTTCCACGACCTCATTAAATGTGCAAATTAGGGTTCGCATAACCTAATGAAATTAAGATAGAAAAGCCGAAAATAAATGTGCTAGACCCGGGAAAGCCTCCACGTGTTCCAAGGCAGAAGACTTGTGGATGCAACCCGTATTGGGAATTGATTGAGGGATTGGATTGGCGGCTAGAAGGACAGGGCAATTTGGGCATTACTTTGATGACTAAAAGGTATTTCTGGAATTTCCCCTTAAAGACATGACTAAGGGTATTTTAGGAATTTCTCTTAAAACATGTGCCTGGCTTATGACTGCTTCCCAGGAAAGCCCTATAAATAGCCTTCTATCCTAAGAAGGAGGGGACTTTTTGGCCAAACATTACACTTGGACTCTTGGAAGCTCTGAGCACTTGGAATTCTCTCCCAACTCGAAGACTCAAGAAGGCTTTTAGAATCCCCAGCAGAGTCGTCAAAAAGATGTGGGCAAGAAAATCGCGCCTTGCTAGGGTTAGGGTTTCGTGTTGGCTGGAGAGGCAAGAAATCCACGAAGAATAAGGAATTGACTGATTGATTGAAGAGGGAAGAACGACAGGTGGGCGATTACTCCAATGACATGTGGCAGAACTCTCAGAATCCGGAAACCGGGTTAGGGTAGCAGGGATTCTAAGAGCCTTCTTGAGTCTTCGAGTTGGGAGAGAATTCCAAGTGCTCAGAGCTTCCAAGAGTCCAAGTGTAATGTTTGGCCAAAAAGTCCCCTCCTTCTTAGGATAGAAGGCTATTTATAGGGCTTTCCTGGGAAGCAGTCACATGTCAAGGAGAAAAATCTGAGATTTACACTTGAGAATACCTGAAAAGAAGAAGAAATAAAGTCAGAGAAGAATCAAAATCACAATTATGAAAGAAAAGATTTTTTGAAATTTTTTCGAAAAACTTCAAATGGCCAAAAGGCACCCTTCAGAGCCATTTTGATATATTATGAGCCAAAAAACTCCAAACGGAATAAAAGTTATGGTCAAAATAGCGGCACAATTCCCAAAGTTCACTTTTTTCACATTATTTTACTCCTATAGGGTTCGCCCCCCCCCAGGGTCAAGTAGGGGGTGTTCCTCTTCCTTCTTAAAAAAATTAGTAGGGTTCGGCCCTCCCCCTAGGGTCAAGTAGGGGGTATTCCTCCTCCTTAAAAAAAATAAAAAATAAAAATTAGTAGGGTTCGCCCCCCCCCCCCTAGGGTCAAGTAGGGGGTGTTCCTTCTCCTTCTTAAAAATAAAAAAAAAATTAGTAGGGTTCGGCCCTCCCCCTAGAGTCAAGTAGGGGGTGTTCCTCCTTCTTCTTAAAAAAAAATTATTAGTAGGGTTCGGCCCCCCCTAGGGTCAAGTAGGGGGTGTTCCTCCTCCTTCTTTAAAAAAAAAAAGGTTCGGCCCCCTAGGGGGTGTTCCTTTCACCCTTTGTACCTTTAAGGTCCTATTGCTCTACTAATCAATTGCTTGAGATGAATGCTCCTTCGCCGCGAAGATATAACCTTTTTTCTAATGAATTCCGAGGGAAAACACCAAGATATAATCAAGGTGATGGGGCTCGGAAGACAAAAGAAAGGCTACAATTATCTGAAAAGACAAGAAGATGAAGTAATCAAGACGAGCCTACACGACGATTAAATAACTTCAGAGGATTATTCATATGAGAAGTTAAAACTTAGCCTACACGACGAGCCTTCGTAGCGCGACAATTAATTCGAGGAAATGTTGCGTCAAGTTTGCAAAACAAGGGTGAAGAAAACAAAGAACTTCAAAGGAATGCGCATATAGCCCTCAAAGTCTACTTACAAAATAAAGAAGAAGAAGAAGAAGAAGAAGAAGAGGCGTTTATCATGTTCCTATTAAGGAAAGATTTGAGCGATTTTCCCAAAAGATAAGTGAATCTAATCTTGCCTTTTAAAAAAAATATATTAAAAAATATTGTTTAATTTTATTCCCCAACAAGGGGTAATTTTTCAAAAATGGCTTATATATATATATATATATATATCCAATAAATAAAGATTTGGTTTATTTCCAAAATAAAGAAAGAGTTAACTTTATTTCCAAAATAAAGTTAAGATTTGATTTTATTTTATTTTATTTTCAAAATTAAATTAAGATTTGATTCTATTATGATTTTATTTGATGAAAATGAAAATGATAGATTTTGTATACCAAAATAAAGATTTTTATTTGGTGATATTTGATGATCTTTCTTATTTTAATTTTCAGAAAAGATAAGGGAACAAATATTGGGCAAGTTATGGAAAGATTTTTGGGGAATTTTCTCAATATGTCCAAGGAAGAGCCCTGCTAGGGTTCGCATCCCTAGGATTTAACCTTAAGGGTTTGGCTTCCTAGAGGTTCCCTCTTCTAGGACCCTCATCTTCAAAACCTATAAAGTGAAGCCCAGCAAAATCATTCAAAGACTTACAATTTTCTTGCACGATCGTCTATTTGGGAATGCGACTCTCGCGCAGGGGGAAAATGTGGGCCCAAGTGTAAAATTAGGGGTCACATGATCTAATTGAATTAAATGCACAATTAGGGTTCCACGACCTCATTAAATGTGCAAATTAGGGTTCGCATAACCTAATAAAATAAAGATAAAAAAGCCAGAAATAAATGTGCTAGACCCGGGAAAGCCTCCACGTGTTCCAAGGCAGAAGACTTGTGGATGTAACCCGTATTGGAAATTAATTGAGGGATTGGATTGGCGGCTAGAAGGACAGGACAATTTGGGCATTACTTTGATGACTAAAGGGTATTTCTGGAATTTTCCCTTAAAGACATGACTAAGGGTATTTCAGGAATTTTTCTAAAACATGTGCCTGGCATGTGACTGCTTCCCAGGAAAGCCCTATAAATAACCTTCTATCCTAAGAAGGAGGGGACTTTTTGGCCAAACATTACACTTGGACTCTTGGAAGCTCTGAGCACTTGGAATTCTCTCCCAACTCGAAGTCTCAAGAAGGCTCTTAGAATCCCTGCTACCCTAACCCGGTTTCCGAATTCTGAGAGTTCTGCCACGTGTCATTGGAGTAATCGTCCACATGTCGTTCTCCCCTCTTCAATCAATCAGTTAATTCTTTATTCTTCGTGAATTTCTCGCCTCTCCAGCCAACACGAAACCATAACCCTAGCAAGGCGCGATTTCCTTACCCACAATGCGCAAAAAAATAAAAATAATAATAATAAAATTAAAAAAATAAATTTCTTAATAAGAGAATATGGCAGAGACAGGGCACAACTGACCTGACACGACCTCCTTGGCCGAATTCTGCATGGCCCGAGTCCTCCTTGGCCGAACCCAAGCTGCCTTCTTTTGACTGAACCATAGATTCCATAGCCTAACTCTAGCCTTCTTGGCCGAAGCCACCAAATGGAGGGGTTGACAAGAAGATAAAGATAATGAATGTGTGTGGTGTAAACATAGCAACATGTATTTAGGCATGATGTCAACAAAGCATCTAAGTTCCAAACCCTGCTGCAGTAGTAGTATGCTTAGTGTAATGAAATTACATATGAGATCTTTTTTATTCTAGTATGTTATATATACATATAAACATAAATATTGATGCATGCATGCATGGATGGGAAGCAAATTAAGTATACAGACATACATTTATTCATACTCTTGTAATCAATCATGGAGTCCAAGTGACATTCACTTGAATCTCGCCATACTTACCGAATATATTCTGCTGCAATGTGCCCGAGAGTTGTGTCAGGAATCTTACAGTGTCATTGGCAATCTAATCATAAGAAGAAGGGTCTGGAAGCTATCACGATCATACAAATGTGTGCGAACTTAGAGGTTTGAGTTCAGTGACACGGCTACAATGGGTATAGAAAATGGAATGAGCTCCCAGGCCTTAACAGATCCTAAGCATGACTTCGGGTCCATGGATTTAAAAATCAATGCTTATGTTTGGCATACACTAAGGCTTGGCCTTGCAAGGTTAGACCTTGTAGGCTTCGGCGCCCTTACAAGTTTTGGCTAGGCCTGGTCCCTTGAGAGTTCGTCCATTTGAAACTCGGAAGAACAAATATGGTAGAGAAAGGGCATATCCCTGATCGAATTTGAGTCTTGCTTGAGCCGAACCCTCTTTGGGCCGAACTCGCATAGCTGCTAATTGTGATAACTCTCATTGTTTCAAAGCTCCACGACATTATCTGGCTTCACTACCCGGACGACTCTTTCAACATTAATGGCCAATTCAGTAGAGATAACCAGGCTTTCATTATCGGCCAAATAGAGCAATTCTGGATGCATTCCGCGATTGTGGTTCGAGAGTCGCGGAGAAATTTAGTTCAGATGTTGAAACTAGTAAATGCTTTTGGAACCATGGTTCACCCAAGAAGGGTTCGACAATTTCAGGCTTGGAACTTGGAAGAAGGAAAAAGCATATCAAAGAAAAGGCACAACTGACCCGAACCCTCCTTTGCCAAAGCCTAGCCTCCATATCCTAAACATCTATAAGTACATCATTTTGCTTATTGATGAGGGTTGGAAATTAAATTTATGATCAATTTAAATAGCTGGCCCCATTTAAGCATTTATATATACAATAAAGTGGAAATGAAAGGTAGTCTGACCGAACCCTACTTAGTACTTTTGAGGGGCCCGAACCCTGCTTGCCCGAACCTTCTTGTTCCGAACCCTATTATAATATAGTAATAGTTATATACTATTGAGGTGTTTACAATTAAAAGGGGCTCTTGCTAAATATATATATTACCATCTATACATCTCTTTTATTTATACATATTGCTCATTTATGTATATATGATAAATTTTATTATTACCAACAGTAATAAAAATAAATAAATTAAATTTGGATACAACTTGAAATAATTATGAAAACGAAATATATTTATAATATAATGTAAGTATATATGATTAACAAACTTCATGTATAACATAGATGCATCCGGATAATTTGATTTTTCATGATGTTTAACAGTACACTGACAATTGTGTATCTATTTTATCTTTTCCGGTATTACGCATAAGTTTGTCGAGATTAAAAGCTTCACTTGGAATCAAACTGGATGACACAAATTTATTGGGAACTCGCCAAACATAGTTGAGAATCACTAAGTGGTACACCGGATCACCATACGGATCATGACTTCTTCGAGTTAGAGCAACTTAATAAATATGATGATGTTAAGATCTAAAGAAAATTGAATCTCACCAAGAGGAAAGACAGAATGGATCACGATTACTACCAAGGAAGGGCGAAGTTCAAGTCTAGGGCCCAAAGATGTTATAATGACCGAAATACCATTGAAAGGAGGACAACCCATTATTCATCTCTTGTTTGGACCATAAGCTCGATCATTCAAGAGCTGTGTTACGCGAAGAATTAGAGACAACTCTCACATTTTAAAAAAAAATTTGAAGAAGTATTTCACAAAGTTTTCTTTACTTTTGATTTCTCAAAGTAAAGAAAACTGGGGGAATGAGAACTCCATAATTCCAATTTTTCAAATCAAGGACAATATCCATGAAAAATATATATTCTCGACAGAGCATCCTCTGGAGTTGGCAGAAGAGTTTAATAAACCCTTTTCAAATGGTCACCCCTTGGGATGATGATTCATACGAAAGGGTTAACGAACTTAATTTTGAAGATGGACAAGAAGCAACTCCATGAGAAGCTGGCGACCGAAGAGATTGAACTAGGAGAAGAAACATACAACGCTATCACCAATGGTGCAGTCCCGAAAGTCAAGAACCCAAATACTGGTTCTACCATTGAAAAAACTCTGAACTACGGATGAATTAAAAATCCACCCAAGATGGTGATCCACCAAAAAGGGTGGTTTAAGTTCTCAGGAATATCCCTTGCCAAGTAATTGGATGACCAAGGGAGGAGGCACAAGAATTGACGAATTAAAAAATAAAAAAAAATCCACCCAAGATGGTGGTCCACTCTAAATGGTGGTCAAGTCCTCGTAGACTGCACTTGCCAAAAAATTGGACGACCCAAGTGACGAGGCACCTGAGTGTTACACTTTATCATCAAAAGTAATCGAGGCACCTGACTAGCAGCCCTCAGATCACAAAGTTATACTTTCAACTTCAAAATAATCGAGGCACCTGAATAGCAACCCTCGGATCAAAAAGTTATACTTTCAACTTCAAAAGTAATCGAGGCACCTGACTAGCAGCCCTCGAATCAAAAAGTTATACTTTAAACTTCAAAATTAATCGAGGCACCTGATTATCAGCCCTCAAAAGTTACACTTTCAACTTCAAAAGTGATTGAGGCACATAAGTATAAGTCTTCAACCTTGAAAAAGTTACATTTTATCTCTAAAAGTGGCGAATGTTATGCTTTCTCCGTCAAAAGTAAGATTTATTATCTGGAACGTTATGCTTTCTTCGACAAAAGTAAGATTTATTATATGAAACGTTATACTTTTCGTTAAAAGCAATATGGTTATCAATGAATTGACAAACTTTCACTTATACTTGAATGTTTTCTTGATTTCTTAAAAAAAAAAGTATAAATTCAAGTGTTGATTTGTGAGAAATATATATACATGTTTTTGACAAAATTCATGCTTACTTGTTTATAATACCTATTGTTGTCTTGGAGTATTAATTTGAATAACCTGAGATTCAATGATAAATATTGAGTTTTAAGGAATCGTTCAAATTAAAGGCAATCAATAAAGATAAAAGAAGCTACATTTTGATGAATGAAATATATTTACATGAATTTTCTGGTACAGGAAATAGAAAAAACAACGAAAGTTCATGATCTAAAGGCCATGACCTGTCGAATTGAAGAGAGGGGAATAGCTAAAGTTTGGTATTCAATTAAGGCTATCGATCAGGCCTTCAATGCTATCAGGCCTTCAACGCTATAATGCCTTCAAATACTATCAGGCCTTCGAAGATATCATGTCTTCAAGGCTATCAAGCCTTCAATGCCATCAGGCCTTCGAGGCTATCATGCCTTCAAGGCTGTCAGGCCTTTAAGGTCTTGGGCAGCTGACTCAATTTCCCAAAAGATTGGTCTTCAATTTATCTATGGCATCTTAAAGCTCCTAAAGTTTTACATGATGAAGTAAGTCGTTCCCGGCCCATGGTGACAAGAAGTGACTTCCGAACGAAATGGAACAACATGATGATGGGAGAGATCCAACCTAACATGGAAGGAAGACATGTCCAAAGAGGGTTAGGAGATGACACGGGAGGCGGAAGGTCATTCAACCTACCCAAAGTGCTATAATGTGGCAATTTATATAAGCTGCATATATATCACAAGAACTTTACAAGCCCAACTATTAGATAATTGCATGCAAGCAGGACTTGGTCTAATCATGTATACATATGAAGGAGTTAAACTTTGTTGGCTAGTAGGGGAGTAGAATTTACAGCTTCAATGGGGGTCCCTTCTTATTGCAAATAACACCCAAGTAATGCGGCAATAGAACTGCCCACTGCAATTCGGATACAAGATATGTGGCCATGGTTCTTTACTTCTCCAAAATAAGATAAGTAAAAAGTTTATTTTCCGAAGAAAAAAAAAATAAGATTCCAGAATATATTATTTTATTTATAGAAAAAAATAAGATTTGATTTA
Organism: Panax quinquefolius; assembly: GCA_020205615.1. Taxonomy (NCBI): domain Eukaryota; kingdom Viridiplantae; phylum Streptophyta; class Magnoliopsida; order Apiales; family Araliaceae; genus Panax; species Panax quinquefolius. The sequence continues at coordinate 35,134,251 of CM035154.1, read as the reverse complement.
TTTTGATAAAAAAAACCTCTTGCTTTCAAGATCAAATAAAGAAAGATTTTATTTTATTTTATTTCCAAAATAAAGAAAGATTTCATTTCATTTTCAAAATAAAGAAAGATTTGATTTTATCTCCAAAATAAAGAGATTTGATTTTATTTTCAAAATAAAGTTAAGATTTGACTTTATTTTCAAAATAAAATTAATATTTGATTTAATAAAAAGGGAAGATTCGGTGTACCAAAATAAAGATTTTTATTTGGTGATATTTGATGATTTTTCCTGTTTTAATTTCCAGAAAAATAAGAAAACAAATCTTGGGTAAGTTATGGAAAGATTATTGGAGGATTTCCTATATAATATGTCCAAGGAAGAGCCTTGCTAGGTCTTGCCTCCCTAGGGTTAAACTCTAAGGGTTTGGCTCCCTAGGAGTTCCCTCTTCTAGGACCATTGTCTTCAAGACCTGTAAAGTGAAGTCCCGCAAAATTGTTCAAAGGCTTGCAGTTTTCTTGCACGATTGTCTATTTGGAAATGCGACTCTCGCGCAGGGGGAAAATGTGGGCCCAAGTGTAAAATTAGGGTTCACATGACCTAATTGAATTAAATGCGCAATTAGTGTTCCACAACCTCATTAAATGTGCAAATTAGGGTTCGCATAACCTAATGGAATGAAGACGAAAAAGTCAAAAATAAATATATGAGACCTGGGAGAAGCCTCCACGGGTTCCGAGGCAGAAGGCTCGTGGAGGCAGCTCATTTTGGGAATTGATTGAGGGATTGGATTGGTGGCTAGAAGGACAGGACGATCCGGGCATTACTCTGACGATTAAAAGGGTATTTTTGGAATTTTCCTAAAAGCATGTGCTTGGCACATTACTACTTTCCAGAAAACCCTATAAATACCCCTTCCATTCCATTAGGAAGGGGACTTCTCTAGAGACTCAAGACTTAGACTCTTGGAAGATCAAAGGGACCCTTTTGGTGACTTAAAGGCTTGGAGATTCCACTTAAAAACACTAAAGGGGTTTGGACATTCTCTCAACTCGAAGGACTCAAAAAGGCTCTTGGATTCCCTGCTACCCTAACACGTTTCCCGGATTCTAGGAGTTTTGCCACGTGTCGTTGGAGTAATCGTTCACCTGTCGTTTTCCCCTCTTCAATCAACCAATCAATTTTGTGCTCTTTGTGGATTTCTCTCCTCCTCAGCCAACACGAAACCCTAACTGGCAAGGCACGATTTCCTTGCCCACACTTTGTTTGTTATTTGCACTTGAATTTAAAAGTTTATTTGTTACTAGTATCAAATATACATATTATCTTATTTTTCAGCAGAATTTGGTTTGCTGATAATGGTATTCAAATAATTGAGAATTGCTTTCTGTTTTTCTTGCCACTTATAAACTTTGGTTCACTGGTACCTAGCAATTATTTGGATATTTGTATTTGATTATGAAATTTTTTTTGATTAAAATTTTCTTGCATATTTTTATTCATGGTTCAATGGTTATAATTAATAGAAGGGTAAATATGTAAAAGTGATATTTTTCTTTTCTTTTCATTGGAACTCAAAAAACGTAAGAAAAAAAAACTTATAAATTTTCTACTATTTTCTATTAAAAACTTAAAAACAACACAAAGGAAAATTTTAAGTTTTTTATTCTTTTCTTTTTTGTTTTAATTTAACTTTTCTATTCTTTTCTTTTTCGTCCAAAACTCAAAAAACAAAGTGTAAGTGTTTGAAATATTTTAAAAAATTATATTTTAAAATTTGATTTCTAGACCATTTAATATTTCTTAATATTTAATAAATGTCTCATAAAAAACAAACTTAATATGAAGTACACACAAATCCACAACTAGGCCTGACAAAATATGGTTACACTACAAGAAATCACACATTTTATGATGAATTTTTTGCCACGCACAAATTTTTGTCACAATTTGTTAATTAATAATCACGAAATTCATAATCGTCACTAAAACTTTTTCTTTTGTGATGACCTTTAATTTTGTTACTATTAATCATTTATATCGTCACTAATTTACACATTTGATGACGATTAACAAAATTTTGTCACAAGTTATTTTAGAGGTAGAATTTCGTACCAAACTTTTGGAGGCAAACCTTTTAGTGACATTTTGTAATAATTGATAACAGTATTTATTGTCACACAATATTTCTTTCGATGACAACATAATAGTTTGTCATTAATTATTTGTAAAATATAATGACAATGTGCTTCGTCACTAATGTTCACATTTAGTGACGCCAAATACAAATTCATCACAATTTTATTTGGAGGGAAAATTTTTCTGAAAAATTTTGGAGGAAAATTTATTAAAGACGGAAAAATAATAATTTATGACAATTTGTATTGTCAAAAATACCAATTTTATATGACGAGATAATAGTTTGTCACTAATTACATGAGTGGATAAGTGACAAAAATGGTTCGTCATAAATTCTTATATTTAGTGACAACGTACGTAATATCGTCACAATTTTATTTGGAGGCAAAATTTTTCTGAAAAAATTTGGAGGAAAATTTTTTAAAGACGAAAAAATAATAATTTATGACAATTTGTATTGTCATAAATACTAATTTTATAAGATGAGATAATAGTGTGTCACTAATTAGATGCATGGATAAGTGACAAACATGGTTCCTCATAAATTCTTATATTTAGTGACAAAGTACGTAATATCGTCACAATTTGATTTTCAGGCAAAAAAAATTTAAAAAATTTTGGCGGGAAATTTTGTAAAGATGAAAAATTAATAAATTATGATAATTTTTATTGTCACAAATACCAATTTTATATGATGAGATAATAGTGCGTCACTAATTAGATGAGTGGATAAGTGACAACACTGGTTCGTCATAAATCCTTATATTTAGTGACAAAGTATGCAATGAAGTCACATTTTTATATGGAGGCAAAATTTTTGCCAAACAAACAGTTTCCAAGCGACGTCACCGGTCTTCGTTTTACCATTGGCAGCCTCCATTTAGTCAAGAACCTCCATTATCAATTTTCAATAATCTCAATTTGAAGGCAGAAATTATTTGACATTTTAGGTATGTTTCTAGATTTTTGATTTGAATTGATTAGTAGTTGTTCTAATTGAACAACTACGATTTTGAAATGATTTTATGTCATTGTTGTTGATGGTTGCTGTAACGAGCGGGAAATTCAGATTTTTATTGTAAAATAATTTTATTAAATTAAATAATAATAAAATTATATTCTATGTGATATCAAGATGGTTGTCATTCTATAACCTATTGATGTTGGAATGTCGTAGTATTTTAGCTACGTGATGTAATTAAAGTGTTTAAATTTTCAAGACGAAAATAAAAGTTTTTCGAGAAATTTTCTGAAAAACACTATTCATCGGTATTTGCTCGGGAATTATTTTTGAATTTCTGAGAAATACGTAATGATAGAATGTCAATGTAAAATGGATTATGTAATAATAATCTAAGTATGGAAAATGAAATATTTCGCTTGCGGACTTAAATTGAGAACGTAAGAAAAGTGAAGAATTAATGAGTTAAGGGATGATCGTATGATACGTGAGTATTGTACGAGGAAAAGAATACAAGTATAATACAAAGTATTATACGAGTTTGTATGAAGAATGAAATATCGTATATAAATTCTATATGAGTTAGAATACGACAATGATACATAGACAATACATTTTATGTATTAAGTAATAGTATTGGACTTGTAGGATTTGTTAGGAATTGCTACAAGCTCAAGTGAATTAAATGTGAGGCCTAAATGTAATTAATGAACAAGTTGGTGTTTATTAATGCAAGCCCAAAAGCTAGGTTAATTTAAGCCCAAGCTAGAATCCATGAGTTGTTTGATCCACGGGGTAAACCATATTAATATGGTTACTCTTGGTAACCAAGTTAATGTGATGACCAAGTGTTAGAAGTAATGGCCAAGCAAAGGATAAGAGGTGTATTAGCCAAATAATGAATAGTAAGGAGGTGGCTTAAGGAGGTGGGTGGATTTAATGACTAAATTACCCAAACCTTGTGAGTTCTACAAATAGAGAAGTCTTGCTAGCCATTTAACACTTGTTCAAACAATCTAAACTATTATAAAGTGCTTAAGTGTTAGGGAGATTAAGCTACAAATAAGTTTTTTTCATAAGCAAGAAGAAGAAGAAGATTACTTTACAAAGACTTCAAAGAGTAAGACTTCTTCTCCATTTATCTTCTATCTCTACCATGATAGGTTGATAAAAAAAGTATGGATTAGGAACATGGATGTTAAGAAGTAAGAAGAATGAGTAATCAATGAACTTAAGCCACATAAGTTAGAAATAAGTCATTTGAACTTATAAAAGTTATGAACTTATTATAAGTTAACCTTGAATGTTAGTATGAAAAGTTAAGGGTTTATATGAATTTGTATCATGTAAACATGAATGATAATATATGTTAAGAACATATAAGTATGATGATTAAAAGAAACTTTAATTATCATAAGTTATGAACAATAAAGCTATAAGTAGTTTATACTTTAATAAGTTATAAGCTCATGTAAGAATAAGTCAAAATCCAACATAAAAATAAGTTGTTGTATTAAGTATGTTGAGATGTTCACATGATGAATTGAATTCATTTGAAGTGATGAACAAATCATAAGAATGAAGATTTGCCAGAAATTGCACGATTGGACGATAATCGTCGAATTCGTAAAATTCCCGAAATAGAAGTCAAATTTTGTGTTTGAACTCGAAAACATTGGTTTTTGATGGAGACAAGTCATATTTGGCATTATAGAGTTGTGGACTCAAAAATGACCGGATTCCGACTTAGAACGAAGAAACGAGCGTTGAACGTTCACGAACGTTTATCGTTTTCGTTAAAAATGAACCAATAGGTGAATTTTTAGCAAAGGAAGTTGACTAGATAAAATTCTTGCATGAACACGTAGAGTGTGTAATTTGTGAACCATAGGCTTTTGTACGAGGCAATTCGGACTTATAACGAAGAAGTTATCAGCCCGGGAAGTTCGCAAAGTTGAAAAGCTGTATAAATTTTTTGGTGCATGTGAATGGCGCATGGCGCTTAGCCCAAGTCAATTGGTCATGCCACGGTACCGTAATAAAGGTGTCTAAGCACACTGAAACTTCATGGCATAAGCAGCAAAACCATAATATAAATGATGGTAGCCATGGCAGCCATTTGAACATGCCATAACCTATCATTGTAGAGTGGCGCAAGCAAAGACGTCCCCTAATCGATTAAGGACTCATGGCCAAAGATCAAGTCTGGGTCATCCCATATCGTTAACTCATGTGCCAAATACGAGATGTAGAATATATGATGGCAGCCACGGCGCTTGATCCTTGATGAAAGACAGTGAAGAATAAACATGAACGCAAAGCAAGGGAATGTGATTAATTTAAAGTAAACTTACCTTAAGGAACTTGAAGTAACATTGTTAAAACATTGTTAAACCTTAAGATCATAATAACCTATTCAAACATGAATGCAAGTATAATGATAAACCAGAATAGATAGTAACTAAATCTAATACGGAATTAGATTGAGATGAAGGGTAAGATATAGTCATATATATACTTGATTATATATGACCTAATATGAGGCAATATGTGATCATATGTGTTGAGACTTGAAAGATTCAATCATAAAGTAATTATACCATAGCAGACGCTAAAGGCAAGTATTCTAACTCTTGTCTCAGTTCAATCTGAACAAGTCTTGTAATTCATGTATCCTTACGCATAAGTTGATGTATGATGAAGTTAAAGCCAATTCTTCTGGCTATACTTAATGCGTTTGGTGGATTATTAATGATCTATCCAACTTCTATCAAATGTTGTTATCTTTTGTCAGCTACTCGATATGGTTTTCAAAAGAAGAATGGTTATGATAAAATGTTTTGTCGTCATACAACAGGTACGTGAGGTTGCCAAATGATTAAACGTATATATGTTTAATGGATGTAGTGTTAATCAACATAGAGTATAATAGGATGATCACCTAGAAGTGCTCATAAATAATATCAGGCTTACGAACTTAGTTTCGGGTTGTCCTTTTCAATGAAAGAATGAAATTCTCAAGGTCTTTGACCGGAGTTAATGTTTTACTAGATATTATTCATTGTGAAACATTTTGAAAGAAAGATGAAGTGTTATTTTGATTTATCAATAGTAATTCATAACTATTGTTCAGTTATTGAAGATATACGATTCTTATGTGTCAAGCATGTTGTTATTGAAATTGTTATACTTACTGAGCTAGTTATGCTCACTCTTGCTTGAACCATATAAATGCAGCTAAGACTGAACGTCCAGAAGGATCGAATAAAGATAAAGGAAAGGCTAAGGCAGATTATTAAGCTGTCTTGTAATAGTATAGGTTTATTGTTATAATGTAATTGATATTATGACAGAGAACCTTTGTAATGGGTATAGAACCTGCGAAATGTAAATATTATTTTGAATATATAGAAGTTATGTTCGTTCTTTGAGGCTTTTCAATTGAATGAATGTATGAATGGTAGTACCGTGATGCACCATCTGTCGGGTTGGAAGATACCCGTATTTGGGGGCGTTACAGTTGTTATTGTTGTTGATGATCTTGTTCAATTTTGATAATTTAAATCAGTATTTGGTTTAAATTTTTGACGAAGCAACTTCATAAATTTGATTAGTAAGTGTAGTGAATTGACATCATAGAATGATTCTACTTTCTTGAAAGAAAATGATAGTAGTGATTTCGTGTATCAAGAGACTTAAATTCATAAGGCTGTTATATAAGTTATGTATGCATTTATAGTGTTGACAAAAAATAATGTAATAGTCCAAATATTCAGTATATATTTAAATAAGAATTTACTAAAATATTTTTTTTATTTTAATATATATTGTATTGAATATGTGATACAGAATAAGTGACTAAGTGCAGTATAATGCGTATATCCGATAAATATATATATATGAATATATTTTTATTATACGATTTATTACGAGTCAAATCTTTTCATGAAAAGAGCGATCAATTAAGAATAATTGTTAATATTAAATTCTAATATTATTTTTAGAAATTTTTATTTAAGAAAGGGGTATTAAAATAAATTTAATATAGAATTATTTTAATATAAAGCATTACTATGAAAATATAATTTTCATACAAAGGTGTGAGTAATACATTTTTTAATATTATGTAAAATTAGCATAATATAATAAACAATATATATTATATTTGAATATTGTACGTATAGAAGATAATAATTCATATAATGTGATATGAGTTGTTTAGTTAAAATAAAACTTTAACCATGAAAGCTAATTGGTAAATTATTTAAAAATAAATAAAATAAAACTTAAATATTAGGAAAGGAATTAAATTAAAATAAAATGAAGCCCCAGTTTTTTTTAAACAGCCTAACATGGCCAAAGACTTGGTTAAATCCTCTCTCCCTAGCCCAACCGTGCACAACCCTTTTCTTCTCCCCCAGTCATGGCTCCCCTCCCCTGTCCTCTCATCATAAATAAATAAATCTACACTTGATCAATTCAAGGGTTGGGCCTTTCGGATTCTTCAATGGAAGCTCATGGTGAGAGTTTGAGTATTGGCGAGGAGGCTAAGAATACGTTGTTAGATTTTGGGTCGGAGTCCATGGTTTTGGAGACCAATTCGTCGTTTGGGTCTACGAATTCTTCAATATCTATGTCGAATTAGCATCCAGTTGGGGTTTATGGTCAGGATGGTGACATTAATATCAAGTCGGTCTCATCAGGTTCAATTGAGAGGTACCTTTTGATTTATTATTACTCAATATTTTTTGTATACGTTTGGTGGTTCAGTGAGTGTAGGGAAGTTAAAAATTGGATCTTTATTTTGATGTTAGAACGAATTACTCCCTTAGTTGTAAAATAGGAGAATCGTTTTTAAAAACTAACTTTGAAGACAAACACTCATTCTCCACTTAACTCTCACTCGTGAATTCAAGATTATAATATATTAGTGTCGTTTTCTATTTATGGATTGTATCAATTGCGGGTGTTACTGTTTTTTTGAGCTTTTGATGTTTTATGAAGTTTCTATGCTGCTATTTTTCATACTAGGTAAAAGGAAATAAGAGATAAGGTTGAATATAAAAACTTGTGAATGACTTTATTTTGGTTCCAAGTTTGTTAGTATTCCGCGGTTGATTTAGATTTGGTTAGATCTTTTATAATGTTATTATTTTGGTCTTGTTAAATTATAGTCACTAACCCCTTTATCAGGTTCATATTAAATGTGCAACTTACTATCAGTTTGAAAATTACTATCAAGATACCTTTGAGTTTGTAGGACAGCATTTGCAAGCCTCAACAAAATTTTTAAGATTATCTTGCTTAAACATTTAAATTCCAGTTCTATCACTTTATTTAATAATAATGTGGTCTTAAGTCATAGTTCGTGTTCCAACCATCCATAAATTATAGGGTGTAAATTATATTGATGAGATATATGAGACATATTTGACTAATTTTTTTTCTTTTTGGATCCACTTACATGCTCTAGTGGAGTATGAGACTGTGGAGTCAGCTGAGAAAGCTGTGAGTTTGTAGTTTCAGTCCTCATTTCTAGTACATCATTTATTGAGTTGAAAAAATAAGGTTGTGTTTAGCTTTTCCCTTTATAATAGTTGGATTTCAGGTCATTACTTTAAATGATGAACAAGACTGGAGATATGGCATGCGAGTGAAGCTTCTAAAGCAAAGGGTACTGGTTTACGATCTTCTTTACCACTCTTGGCAATATAAAATACTAACACTATTTCCTTTTTCTACTTAGGGCAAGCATGAACAGAGAAAAATAGCCCATAAGGTATCAGGGTCTGAGAATAACACTAGTGTTCAAACATCTGATCCAGCAGGGGAAGAGGATAACCATGTCTCAAGCAAGCACCATGATGATACATCTGGTGAAGAGGTATTTTCTACATCTTTGGTGCATCTTTAGGGAAAGGATGCTATCTCGTTCTCCTTTTTCCTTTAAATATAAATGTAGAAGAAAAAGCTAAATTGGGTATTGCTATTGTGAACTTCAATGTTATGTTAAAGACTGTTTCTTTGAGGTTAAAGTATGAAGAATCTTAATTGAACTTGACAAAGCTTTGTCTCACCGACTCAGAGTTAACAATGTTAGTCTTGATTTGTTTTTGCTGTGTGTAGGGCCATATCTTTTGTTAGAGGACAAACTATTGTCTCTCATTTTGCTAGCATCAACCATGTTATTTTTGGTCTTCTCACCCCTATTATTTTGTAGGAATATTGATCACATCAGTAGTTATTAGAACAATTATTTTTCTATGTTGTATGAGATCAAACACCTAAGATGATTTTCTCTTGTTTACCTTCTGTCCGCACACTTCAATTGAATCATAGGTTGTTGTAGAGGGACAACTCTTTCCTCTTCCTACCAAATGATATAAACTTTATCATTCTTCTTCATACCAAATTATGTGAACTTTGTCTCGGACAACTATAAACTTCTATTTCAAATATTTCTTTATTTGGGAATTTTTAATTTAAAGTTTAGTGGTTGTCGTTTGGCTCCTGTTAAGACAAATGTAATGAAAGAACCGTTACTTATTTCACCCTTAAGCCTTGTATGATATCTACATTTTCTCTTGTTCTCTTTAGAACTACCGTTACTTAATGGGAGTTCATTTTCGAATCGAATGTTGGTAAGCTTAAGAACACTGGGCCTTCCTACAAAAGCATAGATCGCGTAGAAACATTGAAAAGCAGTAGTGTATGTATAGTATATAGATGTAGTTCAATGTGTATTTTTATATACTGCTGCTATACACTTCTAATCAATTCTATAATCATCTTTTCATTAAAAGCTCTCCCAATTAAACTGCTGCTATACACTCCTAATCGTCAACTATTCATATTCTCCAGTCATCTTTTTATATTTCTAGATTGTTCTAAATGCATGTATGTATGTTATATAATTATAAATAACACCTGCCATTTGAGTTTATTTTTAATTAAATACATCCTAAATTTTGAGTTTCAAAATAATTTACACTCTTCGTATCTTGGATTCGGTTACCTTTAACTTCATGGTAAGTTAGTCGTTGATCAATATAGTCTGACACGCAGTGAGAGATCACCTCCCGCTTGTGTGTCGACATTGTATCAGTTAATTGACCAAAGTTAACTTCATGCTAACTACTCTTCCGTACATTCTACATTAATATAATTTGTACGCTATACTTTATTTGTGTTGGTATTTGATCCTTTTTTTGTGATCCTTTTTTTGTTGTTTTCGTCTCAATTAAATGTTTATTCTCCAACAAACTTGTACTCTTTCCCTCTCCCTCTCTCTCTCCCACTCGCTCATTAAAATTCTTTATTTTAATTTTATTTGTTCAAGTAAATCTGTATGTAGCAACTCTATTTGGTCTTAAGTATAGCATAATAAAAAAATAATAATAATTTTTAATGGGAAGAATAAAAATGTTTTGATTTCTATCAAGCATTCATAATGTTACCAGTTTTAAATGAAGAGTTTGATATTCCGTTTTTCATAATAATAGTATGGTAGTCATTGACTTTACAACCTTTTTGAACAATATATGAACAAGTTACATTTTTCATTTAAGGTAGAACATTACCATAAAGTTCCTACTCAGTTGACACAAATTATCTCATATGTTTTTTCAGGTTGGGGGAGGTGGGACTTGGTATTGAAACCAGATTCTATTCTTCAAAAACTTATGCTTTTAAATTTGCTGGAATTTTATCCCTCATTTGTGACGGCCCCAAAATAGGTATACATCACCCATCTTGAGTCGCCAAATACATGGTACATAAATCAAATACAAACTTCTTTAATACAACTGTCGGGTAATATACGACAAAACATAGCTGGGAGTTTAAATAAGAATATTGCCTTCTAGACAATATCTACTCTCAATTGAGTTCTCATTACAATTATTATCACATTATTTCGTAGAATAGTGAGGACTTCTAAAGCCACTTATCCTGGACCATCACTCCATTCCCCGACTCGTCCTAGCTATGTTCTCATTTTCTGAAGAGAACAATGAAAGAAAAGGGTGAGCTCAACTAGCCCAATAAGAAATATTATGACTAAGATAATGCAGAATAAATTATCCTTAGCCTTCAACAGTATAACAACTGATAGAATACAATAGACAACAAGTTTTAGATCAACAACTACATCGGAATAAACAATCCATTAGAAGAGTCAAGTAGAGCATAAAATCTACTATCTTCTATGATTTAAAAAAATTTTCAACAATTTTATTGCTGAGACTCAGCTTGATAAATAAAATCGAATCATCCCTGCATCACGGCCAAGGATATTCATGTAATTATCAATGGTCATGATTATACCGAATAATCACTGGTCATAATCATACCAACAACTGTCCATCAATGAACTACAAGCCAATGAGGACTTTCACCACATCATTTGTCACATTACGGTCATGATTATACCGAATAATCCCTTGTCATAATCATACCAAATCCATCTATGCACGTAAGCCAAAGATGACTTTCATCATAATATAAGCATGAGGATGATGACAATGACATAATAATTCAATAAAACAAGTTCAAGGATAAATTTTAAAGATTTATAATCTAATTTTTCCAGAAATCAATAACGTCCAAATTGTCAACATGATACTGCTTTGTGGAGTAAAATTCAAGAATGCTCAGAAGAATATTTTCATGAAAATATATTGGATGAAACGCAAATATCCAGAATATTCTACTAATTTCATAAGTATAGAAGCAAAACTTTAACCAAATGAGTATAATAGAATATATGAAAGCGCAAATGGATTTTCACCGCCACGCAGAATCCAATGCAGATGATCATTTTCACAATTTAATAAGGAATGAATACGAAGGGTCATTCACCGTGCATGCAGATGATCCACGTAGAGAAAAGTTATTCCAATGTAATAATAAAGAATAGAATAATAGAAGAATTCACCATGCATGCAGTAGTCCGCGTAGACAGGTTATTCTAATAGAATATTAAAGAATGGAATAACAAAAGAATTCACCAGGCATGCGGTAGTCCGCGTAGACAGGTTATTCCAACATAATAGTAAAGAATGGAATAACAAAAGAATTCACCAGGCATGTGGTAGTCCGCGTAGACATGTTATGTAGTAGCCCTAAATTCGGGTCCAAAATCACCACGGATCTGGTATACTATTTCTATAACTATTTGTAGAAGATATAAACATAAATTGTTTATACATTAAACTTACACACTTTTTCCCAAGGTCGAGTAACCTTAACTTATACACAATTCATAACTTGTCTAACATATACCATTATTATCATACAAGACTATTACAAATCTAATCGCACACATTAACTTTAAGCTAGAACTGTCTTTAACCTTTCCTTGTATCCGACGCATTCGCCTCAATCTGCAATGTTTTATCATGATATAGCAAGGGTGAGCATGAAGGTTGCCCAGCAAGTTTAAATTTATTTAAGGATATATCATGATTGAAAGATTCTGAATAATAAGTTGGCTATAATTTAACAATATAGTTATGAATTAGCACGAACAAACTTTTGACTGAACAAGTATTAAACATGAATAAATATATCTGAACCAAATGATAATGAAGGTGATCATCCTTCCATACCTGACTTATACATGCAATATGTACAGAGTACAATTTTACAATGGCAATCAACAATGATTAACCATAAGCATATCTGAATGAAACAACTCTAAGTAGAGTTAAGAAAAACTTGGATGTTCGGTTGATTACTGCTACACAATTTATAACGCTTTATCCGAAGACCTAATATATATAATATTGATATACAAGTTAGAATAATATTATCACAATATAATACTATTATATATATATACACACACACACATAGAATAACCTAAACATATAATACATAACCCTATCAGTCTACAACACATATAAAACTCGGTATCAAGTCAAACTATTGCAGTCTGAATTGAACCCGACACAAATCTGACATCCCGACGGTCTAATCGGACAATAAATAAGTCTAAGTTCAATTAAACTCTGCCTAAACACTTAACAATTATCTTAGATAATCATATTATCAGTCAAAATAATTTTCATAAGCTCGTAAAAATTTTCAAGTAATTATTACCATTTAAAATGATTTTTCAATCATTAATATCGTATTTATCTAATTTAAATACCACAATATTCTAATATCATTAATATTTATTTAATATTAAATATTAATAAAAATTATAACATAATATTATAATATAATTATAAAATCACAAAGTATTTTTAATACTTTAAAATCATATTTATATGATTTTAAAGCCTAAATCCATTATCCGATAATTGCTTTTAATATTAAAATATTAATATTTTCATGAAAAAATATCAAAAGTTATATTTTATAACTTAAAATATTTTTATAACACTTAAATCATTTTTATATGATTTTTAAATCATTAATTCCATTTTTTCATAATTTATTTAATATATTTATTAAATAAACTAATTACCATTAATATTAATTTATTAATGAATTTCATCACAAAATATCAAAAGTTATTAAAATAACTTAATCAAAATATTTTTTATACCATAATATAATTTTCATGATTTTTAAAGTATAAAAATCATTTTATCTAATTTATTTAATAATATAATTAAATAAATTAAATACCTTTTATATTCCAAAAATATTAAATATTTTTGAAATATACTTAAAATAATTAAAAACTAATTTTTGGATTTTAAAATAATTTTTAGAAATTTATTTTGTATTTTTAATAATTAAAAATCATTTTTCTCTATTTAGTTAATAAAATAATTATTTTTGGAAAATAAAGTGTCACTAAAGGGCCCTATAGCGACAGAACCGTCGTTATAGGTGTTCTTGAGCATGTTCTTCATAAAACCCAGATTTCTTGTTAGTGCTTGAGGTTACTACTTTGACCACATAAATCTTCATGTTCTGGATGTTATCAAAGTTGTATATTGTATTAATATTGTAGTATACATGCAATACTACTATTATAAAACAATTTCATGCCCAAACTACATCATCACAACAAGATCTATGCTCTAGAAATACCTGTCAGACGTGTTCTTGAGTTTCTGGGTTTTCCAGAAACTCAAGCAGTGCAAAGGTCCCTACTTTGCAGCCTTATATCTTTGATTCTAGGAATGTTTTATGTGATCTATGAATTCAAATGTGTAGTAGAGATGTCAGTGAACAACTCTATATCCTCAGATCAGTCTAACAACAACATCAAACGCGGATCTAAGCTGGTCAAAGTCTGACAGAAAAATCGTACATGAAGGTTTCTGGGTTTTCCAGAAATCTTCAAGAATAGCCGGTCAACCCTACTTTTACCCTTCCTATCTTTGATTCTATACATGATCTGAGAGTTCTATAAGCATGAACATGAAGCCTAAATGTCAGTCTACAATTATAGTACACAAACATGGCCAGATCGCTTAACAGAAGGAAGATCAGAGGCCATCAAAAAGTTGTCAGACGCTTCTTGGAAAATCTGGGTTACCCAGATTCAAATTTTTGTGCTTGGTCAACGGACTTTGACCGATCATATCTTGCAATCTAAACATGATCAGAGGTTGATTCAAGTCTTAAATCAAAGCCTTAACATCAAAGAACAGATCTATAACATAACATACACCAAAAATCAAACACACACAAATCTAAGGCCTCTGACATATGGCTGTCAGGCTATTTTTTAAACTTTTTCTAGATTTTTCAATACTTCAAAATCGTGCATCTAGATGTTATAGATCCTTGATCTAACAACCCAGATTACTTATTAACACCCTCTAACACAACTTTAAACAACAAATCATAACATTAACATAAGATTACATGATTTAGGGTTTATACCTTTTATGCTCAAATCCTTTGATTCTGATCTCTTATCATGATCTTGATGATCAAGAGGCTTGTTTAGAGACTGAAATACTTGTGTATTTCGTGGCTAAGGAAAGAAAAGAGGTTGGTTGGTTGTTTGAGAGAAAAATAACTAAGCTAGTGAACTTTCTCTCTCTCTAATTCTCTTATAATACTTAGATACGATGCATGATGCTAACATAGCTGCTGAAATAGGCTGATTTGCTGGATTTTTAGATTATGCAAAGTCAAGAGTTGGTGAACAACTCACATTTGGCAAGATTTTCACTCTAGCTAATAATAAAAAAATATGACACAAGGGCATTCTAGTCATTTCCATACAATTTTAATTCTAGAATTGTCATTTGATGCAAACCCTTAGGGTTAAAACCTAAGTTTTTCATAAATTAATTTTCTAGGATTTTCAGATTAGGCTTTTCAAAATATAAAATTAATATTTCAAAATTATCATTAGGATTCTATATTTATATTTAGATTTCCTAATCATAAACGCAATCTTGCTAATTAGGATTATTATTTCCTAATTAAAATTGCTAATTTAGCCATTAGGGTCAAAATTATACATTAGGGTTTCTGACGGAACAATTAGGGTTTAAAAATTTGAAATTAAGGTTTGCTAATTAATTAAGCTTTACCGTAATTAATATTATAATTAATAGTACTTAAGCATTATAATTATCCTTTAAGTTCCCAGATTAGGGTTTTAATTTCCCAGAAATCTGAAATTAGAGTTTTCAGATCGGGTATTAGGGTTTTCTAATAATCAATTAGGGTTTCAAGTAATTCATTAGGGTTTTTCCTAATAAACTATAATTAATGACGTTTAAACCTTATACATAGAATTTAAATTCCCAAATTAGGGTACTCAATTTCTGAAATAGGGTTTCGAATTCCCGAAACTGAATTTAGGGTTTCAGAACCGGTTTTTAGGGTTTCTTATCCATTGCTAGGGTTTTCTAACTGAACGCTGACGTTCTTAATATATACTTAGGGTTTGACACTGATAAAATTTATCTGGTCAAACCTTGACCCTTAACCACATTCTGGACACATAAATAACCATATCCATATAACATATTCACGTATACACTTAATCCTGAATAATTCACCTAAATCCTTCACAGAACTTTGAAATCCTCAAAATTCCATCCCAAAAATATCAAACGTATACACTAGTTTTCTGTTTAGGTCTATTATTTGACCTTAAATCCATCATTTAAAATTTTAATAAATTATTTAATTTCTCGGGTTGTCACAGGTTATTCCAACAAAATAATAAAGAATGGAATAACAGAAGAATTCACCAGGCATGCGGTAGTCCGCGTAGACAGGTTATTTCAACAAAATAATAAAAAATAGAATAACAAAAGAATTTACCATGCATGTGGTAGTTCGCGTAGAAAGGTTATTCCAACAGAATAATAAAGAATGGAATAACAGCCCTTACGAGTATTGAAAGAAAATAACTCTCTTCATGAATACGAAAGAAATAATAATTTACATTTGTTGAAGCGAAAATAATATTCTTATGAATATTGAGCGAAAATGATATTCCTTACGAATATTGAACAAAAATATTATTCGTACGAATACGAAAAATAATTTCTCTTCAGAATATGAAATAAATAATACCCCTTAGAAAACTTGATACTGGAATAGTGAGGTAGCAGACTTCTCTTCTTCTTTCTCTCTATAATTTCTCTCTATAATAATTGTTCTTGTGAGACTTAGTGAATTGGTGAGAATGAAAGAAGAATGAGCTTCTATTTATAGAAAAATATAGTTTCGATAATTGCACGTTTTGGGGCTCGAAATATTACAGTATAATACCTTCCTCTTTTTTTCATTTTTAATTTAGTCCTGCAAGTATTATCAAACTTGCACCACCTCCCCTAGTACTAAATCATGTGACTCAATAGTTCTAAACAATTATGGATTGGTTTTGATTTTCAAAATATGGTTATGGTTCTATTTAAAAATTAAAACCATATTAACCATTTTTAATATGGGTTGTGTGGGTTGGAACTATATATGGTTATGGTTCAAAACCATATTAACCATTTAAAGATGTTTTGACCGGAATCACGTGCATATAAAAACTACTTACATGTATAATAAATAAATCATGTGCTCGCAATGAAGAAATATTGCAATGTTTTTTTTCTTAAATTTGGTTGAACAGTAAAAAGATCATATTTGTTTACAAAAAAAATATATTTGACATTAAATTATTTATTTTAATTTAACATTATTTTAAATTATTTTATTTTATAATAAATGATCATGTAGGTTATTTTTGTCATTTTAAAGTTATTTATGAAAAATAATATAATTATATGATGAATATGAGATTAATAGTCTATCTATTTTAAGTTATAAAATGACTTTATGAGATTAATAGTTTCATATTAAGAGACTAATAATCCCTCATCATATGATTAAATAGTATAAAGTAGTGTTAAACTAAGATAAATAGTCTAATTCTAAATATACTTTTAAAAATAATTAAACATGACATAAGTGTCTAAGAAACTTCTAAATTTTTTTTCTTTAGTTCTACCAATTTTATTACAAGTATATATATATATATATATATATATATTAACAAATTTTATGCAAGATAATTTTATTATTATACTTTTATTAAGATATTAAAACTTTTCAAAAAATATCACGCAATTTAATTATATTAATATTAGTCATGAATTTTATTATAAATTAAATATATTATGACTTAAAATTTAAAAAAAAAATCAAATAATTAATAATATATAATATATAATATATAATTCAACAATTTATTGTTTAAATAAAAATAATGACAATGCCAGCCCAGCCCAGAGCAGTCCACTTTCGGCAAGGAGCTAGCTAGCTATATCGGAAACAAAACAGTAACACTGAAACCAACCAATTATATAAAATAAAAATCATGCCTCAAACATAGAATGGAATGGGTTGAAAAATAGTTAACCGATTCAGAATTATATTTGTAAATATGGGTTTAAACTTTAACCAATCTGAATAAATAAAAATGGATAACCAACCCATTTGGTTTCAGTTAATATGGTTTGACCCAACAGTTAACTAACTATATTGTCATGTCTACCCACAACCACTATTCTATTTTTACTAATAAAAAAAACTCCAGAAAAGTTGATAGATAAATTTTAAAGTTAATTCACCATCATTAACCTTCAAATTAACAAAGCCTAAAAATATTATTTCTGACGAAATTTTATTCAAAAATATCTAAATTCTATCGGGATTAAAATTCCACGTGCCAATATAATATTAACTTTGTGGGGGTTATATTTTTGATGAAATATTAATATTTCGTGGAGATTAAAATATAAATCCAGGATTTTAGTCCACAATTTTGTACCTGAATTTATTTTCAACCAATTTTTCCAACAATATAACATTCATATCCCAACAACACAATCAACCAACAACAATCTAACCAAAATAAATTTAAATATCAAACAAATGTTTAACAACGTAAAACTAACTACAATGTACTATCGCTGGTATGTAGGGAATCATCGGAGGGGTTGGGTCGATGTTGCTATTCTGGTGTATGAAATCATTGGCAGCACCCGATCCTCGCAGTCATAACCACTGAGATCGGTATCGTCATACTGTTGATACAATTACAAATAATAACTATTAGTAAACATAAATAACAATTAAAGAAAACAGATAAATTATAATGAACAAGCGGAATATACAACTTAAAATAAATAAGATACCTTAGTAGGCTTGAGCTGACACAGTAGCGGGCCAAAATCCTCCAAGAATAGGGTAACCACTATTCGTATGATCTCGCCGTGCTACAAACTGCTCCGGTGAGATACTCGTACTCTCAACAGTGGCCCTAGCTGCGATGTCCTGCGCAAGCACAGGTATCGTACTAGTACCGAGAACCTTCGTCACGCGCATCATAACCACTTTAGAATTGTTCTATACTTGTACCAATTAACATGTGCCATCATGTACCTTTTAATGCAAATTATTATTATTTAAAGGACTATTAATCTCTCATCATAAAATAAAATAATCTCAAATACTTTATAGTTTTTATAAATAAACATAGTCATGGATCATTTTCTCAAGACAAAAATGTCATACGACATAGAAGTACATTTATTTATTCATTGATGGTGGAGGGACAACCATTAACTTAATGTCTTTTACCAGCCTGTCCAAATTACGATATGATGTTCCATCTCCCCTCAAAGAATCTCTAGCCAAATTCGCCATCTCACTCGCTCTTCCCACAAACACATCCCTCCTCACCTCCATCAGATCTCTAACCATTTTCTCAATAACCACTCTATCACAACTATCTTTCATGTCCATCCCAATCTTCCATACCTCCCCCACAAATCTACTATTAATCTGTTGATCAGCAAGAAAGGGCCAGCATAACATTGGCACCCCTGCCACTATACTCTCTAAAGTCGAGTTCCATCCACAATGAGTCAAGAATCCACCTACAGCCCGGTGGGCCAGGACGTCTTCCTGTGCGGCCCAGCTCACAATGTATCCTCTCGCCTTCGTTGCCTCCTCAAGCTCAGCCCAAATTTCTCGGTTAACTTCCTTACTCGCAAGCGAATCGGGCCTAATGACCCATAAGAACCGTTTTCCACTATTCACCAAGCCGTGCCAAAACTCAATGTGCTGGTCCTTTGTCATTGTGGTAATACTCCCAAAGCTCACGTATATTACGGAGTTTAATGGTTGGTCATCTAGCCACTTTAAGCAGCTCTCATCTTCTTCCCATAAGCTGTTGGAAGAAGTCCTTTTTGTGGGAAGTCTAGCGTTTAGGTGGGCATGGAGTGGTCCAACTGTGTACATATTTGGACATTTAGCACCTACATGTGAAAGAATTGGTCCTTCAAGATCTTCAAATGTGTTGAGTATGAGCGCTTGGGCTCGAGGGGTTTGCTGAGTTTGGTTCAGAACCATTTGAAAACTACCATCCGTTAAGTCACCACGACAAAAACTTGGTAAGTCACGGCGTCGAAGATAACTTTCCATGCCCGGCACACTCGATATTGGTACATCCATATCATCTCCTACCAAGTGAATTAAAATTTTTAAACATAATAACAGACAATCAAGAAAATGGTGGATCGTACCTTTAAGAGGGAGCTCGCCGGCTTCAATAAGCTGGGGAATGCAAAAGTAGGTCCATAAAGCGCAAGCGCTTATGGTGCGGAAATAGATGACAGCAATGGCCAATTCCTCAGCAAGATCAAGCACATAACTAAAGAGCCCATCAGCTATAATACAAGTCACGGACTTATGGCTTTCTCGAGCCGATAGAAAATCTTTGAGAAATGGTTCGGCAATTTCTTTCAAAGAATCAAACAAGTTCATGATTAGGCCGTTGGAGTTTACCTGCCCATCATAAATACCTCCCGGCAGAGTTTCAAAGTGGAAGCCGGAATAGGGACTGAACCGGGATTGAACGTCGGTGTATCGGAGGAGGTGAGTATGGTTTTGGGCGGAGACGAGGAAGGTAACATGGATTCCGGCGGAGCACAGGAGCTCGGCTAGCTTGAGCATGGAGTTCACGTGTCCCTGCGCCGGGAGGGGAAATATGAGCACGTGAGGTGGGAGTGTATGTTGATCCATTGAAGTTCTTTGTCCTACAAATTCATACTCGTAATACATGAGGGATATAAATAATCATTGTGCCAAGATGATTTGATTGAACAATATTATATGTTATGTGTTGGCGGCTTGTAGTTGCCTGCCTTAGTTGACCAGATATTGTATGCATGCAGAAGATCAAATGGAATTTTTGTTGAAAAAAATCAATCCAATATCTGTTCTGAAATTTAAAATATTGATATTGACATGCAACTTTCTCTTGGTCATTTGTCACCTGGCCTCGGTATATCGGAAGGTACGTGATTGAGGGTAAAATCCATTAGAACCCTTGTGAATTTAATATGACATTTGTTGGTCTTTAATATACAAAAAATTAAGTTATATCTATATTTTAACTTAAAACATAATATAATTAAAATATTTGTCGTACTCTTGAGGCTATGAGCAGGGTGCGGCACCAGGATTTTGAGTCAGAAGGGCCAAAATGTTTAAAAACAAATAGCCAAATAAAAAATATAACAATATACACTATATTTAAATGTAATTTTTTTTTATCAAACCCTCCTTTAAATTACGAAATTGATCTTTAGATTGAATTCTTAATAAAATTGCGGAAAATTTTTGTTAGAGTACAACACATCAAAAATATAAATAAAGATTAAACACTTAAAACATGTTTGGAAAAAAAATAAATTCTTTTATTAAATGAGTGTTTGTAAATTAAGAAATTGAAATTAACTACATATATACTATTTGAAAAAAAAAATATAGGGGTGAAGCCATGGCCTGATCCGACTCTATGTAGTGCTGCCATTGGCAACGAGTCAATGACTTGAAGTTTACCATATTTTTCTCGCTTCACTCAAAAAAAGTCTCATTTATAGATAACTTTTGTTTCACAAAAAGATTACTCTTTTTTTGATGTAATATAAAATGGGCATAATAATTTTGTTTTTGTTTGATCAGCAAAAAGAGATTATTTTATATAAAATCTCTAATGCACTTGCAACCATGGGAATGACAAAACAAAGTTGATCAGAACCACTCCAAATAACTAACACAAGAAAACCAAACATACTATAAACTCCCTCAGTACCATCAACCTCCACATAGCAACGACCTCACACAAGAGTTTTACTTGCTACATCTTGGACATAGATTGAGCCACATTTTTCGTGAAGTAAATAGATGTGTAGATTATATAGTATGTTTGCCTTGAGGTAAGTTGAAATACTTTTGTTATTCATAATATATCAGATCTCCCAAGTATCTAATTTTTATTTTGACTAAAACGTAAAACTGTTCCCAGTCTTTGAGAATAATAAATATTACATATATATTTAGAAATAAAATTATTACGCCTGTGATGTTGACAAGCTTATCTTTTTTATGTCCTTAATTAGCCGATCTAAACCATAATAAGATGATCCACCTTCACAAACACTTTGTCTAGCCAATTTGACCATCACATTGACAGATTCCTGAAATTCATCTTTCCTCACCTCCATAACATCCCTAATCATTTTCTCAATTATACCCCTGTCACAACTATCCTTCATATCCACTCCAATCCTCCACACTTCCCCTACAAACCTACTATTCACTTGTTGGTCCACAAAGTATGGCCAACAAATCATAGTCACCCCCTCAACTATACTTTCCAAAGTTGAGTTCCACCCACTATGAGTCAAAAAGGCACCAATTGAAGGGTGCCCTAATACCTCTTCTTGTTGAACCCAACTCACAATGCACCCCCTTTCCTTTGTAGCATCGGAGAGTTCTGTCGGAGTTTCATATTTCTGATCATCTTCTCTCGCGACGGATCCTAACCGTCGGACCCACAAGAACCGCTTTCCATTATTCACCAGACCATGCCAAATTTCCATGAGCTGGTCCCTTGTCATGACTGCAAGACTTCCAACGCTGACATAGATAACGGATTTTGGCGACTGGGCGTCAAGCCACGACATGCAGCTTCTTTCATCTTCCCATAGGCTATTTGAAGAGTTGACTTGTGGTGAGCTTTTATTTGCTGAAAGTATAGATTTGTGTAGTGTATGGATTGGGCCTATAGGGTAAAGATTTGGACATATAGTTCTTATGTGAGTGAGAATTGGTTTTTCTAAGTCTTCAAATGTGTTGAGTATGAGACCTTGAGCTCGTGGGAGTTCTTGGTCTTCTTTTAGAACATGCTGCATAATAGGGTCGTTGAGGTCATTGTTCCGGCAAAAGCTCGGCAGATCACGGCGTCGGAGAAAGTTTTCCATTCCCGGTACACTTGTTATCTTTGCATCTAAATCATTTCCTAATTATACAAGTTGAGAAAAATTTAAATAAATCAAGAATTACATTTGTAGAGAAATATTTATCCGAAGAATAGGTGATGAGAAATTCTAAATATTAAAAACCATTAATAATGTCAAAACAATAATTATATGCCTAGAATAATTAGTGTTACTGAAAGTTCTAAGTGTCCTTGAAGTGAGCTTAAAAATGTTGCTACCAACATAAATATGGCCTGTACCCTGTAGTCACTACTTCAAATAATTAACACTTCACAAAAAATGTAAATGAAAAACTGCTTCAAGCTCATGATCACTAGCTAATTCACTACAAAAAGACAGCTCTTTACACAAATATATATTATTGACCAAAAATGTGAAACAGATACTTCAGTTTTATTTGTCACATTGTAATGATATCGTCCTTTAGTTATTATAATTATCAAATTAAATTTAGTTGTTTAAAAATTAGACCAAAGTGTATATAAATTAGTCATAGTCCCCCTGTCTTAAATGATTGTACATCCATAGAAACTAGAGAAAGTTATGAATTACTAAGGGAGTGTTTGTTTAGAGCTGAATAAAGCTGAATGATTGAATCAATCAGTCATTCAGTGTGTTTATTTTGAATAAAAATCGTCTGAATGGCTGAATCGTTCAGATTTTTTGGCTGAATGGCCAAATGTAATTTTTTTTTTGACTGAATGGGTTGAATGACTGCTGAATGAAGTATTCTATATTTAATTAATTTTTTTACAATATTAACTATTATATTAAGTAATATTAAATAAATTTATAATAATTTTGAATTTTTTTCAGAGGAATAAAATAATAAAAATATATTATTCAGATGTTTCAGACATGCCAATTATCAAACAATTTTTTTTATTCAGTAATTAAAATTCTGCTTCATTTAATTCATTCTGATTACTTAAACATTCATAACTATTTCGTGGAAGGTGAGATTTGCCTTTTATGAAAATTGATATGGGCTTAAATACACTTTTCTCCACTCTACTAGGGGTCGGTTTACAAATGTATCATTGAACTGAATTTTGTTTCATTCGACTCATTGAACTACAATTTTTTTACAAACGGTTATAAATTCTGTTAAATTGTTTGACTTTGGACGGAAAAAGTACATGGGCTGCCACGTGAGAGAAAGAAAATTTACATGTCATACCTTTTTTTTTGGCATAATGGCATGCTTAGATGGAAACTGGTATAAATTTAATGTTAAATTAATCAAAATCAAATAAATAAAATAATCCATTTAAAATAAAAGTACAATAAAAATAAATTTTTTAAAATTTATTTTAATCATTAATATTTGTTTGGTATGATAAAACTTTGATATTATAACAAACAAAAAAAATCTTTTTTTTCAAAGATGGTGCAATTTTAAATAAATTATATAAATTACACATAAATATGTTTCTTTTAATTTAAATAACTCATTAAAGTCATTAATTTTATTAACCTCTCTTGAGATAAAACTAAAATTAATAATATAACATATAAATGTCTAACATGTCATATTACTAATTTTGTCATAATACCCTCAACATTAATAATGAAACATTATTAATATTTTTTTCTTTGACAATTTTGTCTTCTATTATATTCAAATATATTACATATGTTATTAAAATAAGAGAAATTTGAATAAATTTTGAATTTGAGTAATGTCTTTAAAATTATTCATAATTAAGTATTTTCATAATAAGCACAAATTTAAAATTAAAATTCATAAAATAAATTCAAACTTCAAAATTATAACTAAATTTTGAAAATTAATTATTATTTAAATTTTTGAAAATTTATATAATTATTGTTTATATTGTGAAATCATTAAATCTAGACTTAAATATACAATAAAGAAATATTAAAACTCATTAATGTAATATATTCATATCTATTAGAAATATTCATATACATGGAATCAGTCATCCTTGTTAATCTCCAACTAAACTAAAAAGAATCCTTGAAAAATAAACCAACTAAAATGGAATCAGTCATCTTCATCTTCCTCCTCCGCCTTTCACATTTAAGGGAACCCATTGTTGGTTATGCTCCAAAATTTTATGGTTTTTTCAAAATCCCATATCATCTATTTTGAAAATTTTCTATGTGTATATAAGTACATGTTGGCTTGGGTCTAGTAACTTGGTTGTGTAAAAGGGATGGGTTCGCGCACATGAGGACGACTAAGGAATTGGGCAAGGCCAAGCTTGGTTCTTGGACTTTCGGTCAGAAAACCTTAGTGCGTGTGTGCGCACGATACGCCCGCGCAGGGGGGATACCGATCCGGTCGATTGAGCCTTGCGGGGTTTCTCTCAACGTTCCCAATATTATTTACTTCGTTCTTCTTCTTCTTCTATACATACTGTCTCTGTTCTGTAGAAAAAGAAAAACACAGACACAGTTTCTTCATAATTCTCATAATCCAAATTGGGGGCAATACACATTGACAAGTCCACAGCCTTCTTTTGCGAGTATATGCAATTGAGGCTTTGCCGTTGAATTTGCGAGTATATGCAATTAAGGCTTTGCCGTTGAATCCTGGAGGGTGAACGCCGTAGAGCTCAACTGTACCAAGGTTTATAACCAGTGAGGGAGGAATCACTTTTTAGGACAGTAGCTTTGCTACGCCTCGGTTTCTTTCATATGCAAGCTAAGTTGTTCCAATTTTTCTGATTTCCTAGTCTTGTTAATATTGCTCTTGTTGTTGCACTGCTATTGCTACTGCTAGTTCCAACACCCATTTCGTTAATATCAAGAATAACTCAAAATTTGTACAGATCAAACCAAACCCAAAACCCAAAACCCAAAATTCATTTATTCCCATCAAATCAAAACCCAAAATTTGTACATATCAAACCAAACCCAAAAATCATTCCAATCAAAATAGAAGGAATCAGGTGAATCAAGACCAATATTAACTGAAACACCATGAAAACATTCTAATTTGGTCCATCTTTTTACTCACTCATCAAAAAGTTCAATATGATAACAATAAAAATTGTCCAAAGAAAGAAAAGAGAAGCACACATCCAGTCCCCCAATTTCACTCTTCATTCACTCAGACAACTCCCAGACAAAAACTCAAAAGAACTTAAAAAATGGAAGAATATGCAAGCAGAGCAGAAGCTCACCGATAGCTCGGAATCGTCGATGTCCTTCCCGCCGTCGACTAGCGGATCAACAACCACCACAAATATAAAACCCCCGAAACCAAGCCCATACCCCTTCTAATCTGTACAATCTAAGCTCCCACGATCTACAGCCCTAGACTTTGCAAACATAGATCGGTAGATAGATTGATGAGGTGGATAATTTGATGGATGGCGGAGAGAGTTTGAGGGCTATCATCAACTGTGGAGGTTAGGTGGGTCTCTGAGCTAAAGGACTCCATTTTCCCTCTCTATGTGGAACTAATACGAACAAGAGAGAAATGTCTTACTAGATAATTATAAAATAATTTAATTAAATTAATTATTTAGCTTACTTTCTCTCTCCTTGTCAACATTGACACATAGATTTAATTGATTGCCACATCATTCTTCTGTTAAATGGTTAACAGACATAGACGGCAAAATCACTTTTTGTAAATAATGTATAGTTCAATGAGTTGACCGTAAAAATAATCAGTTTGGTGATGTATTTATAAACCGACCCCTAGTAGAATGAGAAAAGTGTATTTAACCCAATTGATATGCCACATATTGGGAGGACCTGTTTTTCACTTTAATATATATAATAAAATACAAATGATTTTAAATTTTCAGTCTATCCTAATAAATCATCTGAGCCGTCCAAAATTTAGAATAAATCACTTATCGTTACGTAGTCTTGGGAATGACGGATGATATTAATTACTTAATATTACTCGATCCCTTGCACACAAAAATATCAATGCACTTTTGTTATGATGATAATTTGAAACATTGTGTCTATCTTATATTTTAGTAAAAAATTGTGACACCCTCGCCCAGTATAGAATAGACGAATATAATATTAATACCAAAGACATTAACAAAAATTAAAGCATCTAATTAACTAAATAACAAAAAAAAAGCATCAAATTAATTAACTCACCTGTGAAAGGAAGCTCACCAACCTCAATAAGTTTCGGAATACACAAATAAGTCCAGAGGGCACAAGGGCTAATTGTATCAAAATTAATAAGTGGAACTCCAACCTCTTTAGCAATATCAAGAACAAAACTGAGGAACCCATCTGCAATTATGCACGTTACAGGCCTGCCCGACTTAGGACTCAGGCAGCCTGAAGCTAACATCTCTTTGAGAATTGGCTGTGTTACAGCTTCTATTCCATTTATTACCTCAATGAACCGATCGCCGGAACGTTGGTGGTCTTCGGGAAGGCCGTCTGAAATGGATTCAAAACGAAATTCGGGATAACGACCAAACCGGGATTCGACATGGGCATGTTTTAGCAGGCGGTGGTGGATGTGGTGGGTGTTGAGGAAGGTGACACTGAGTTCGGAAAGAGAGAAAAGCTCAGCTAATTTGAGCATGCAATTTACAGGGCCTTGTAGTGGTAAAGGGAAGATGAGTACAAGAGGAGGATTTTCCATGTCAAAGGAATGGTTGATATATTTTGGTGGTTTGAATCTTTTGCTTATGATATATTGCTATGTTACTTTGTTGGACTGCTGTTTTATTTAATGACTTTCATATTCATTGCGATAAGGTTTGCTTTTGTTCGTATTGTATATTTTTTTCAGGAATATTGAGGTCATTACTTTGGCCGCTTGTGTTTCCACTATTACTTGTTTTTGTGACTACTTTAAATCAATTATCCCTTAGTCTTGTATTATTTAAAAGATTTTTGAACTTTCATAAGTTATAGATGCAATGTAGTCTGCCAGGTTAATTGCCCTTTAAAATTGATAAAATGTAGAGAAGCCGTAAAAATATAATTTTTAAATAAATAAAATAATATTTTAATGAGGTCATAAATTTATATTTTAATAGACTCCGTCACTTGAATTTAATATCCATCCCTTAAATTTCGTACATGTTACATGTGCCCTAAGTCGCATTTTAAGAAAATCCCATCATGATAATAATGTATGAAAAAGTCAAAAGTATGAGGTCCTTGTAGCGTGTCACATTTTGATGTACTTATATCAGTAGTACTATAAAGTATGAAAAAGTCAAAAGTATGAGGTCCTTCTAGCATGTCACTTCATCCTTGGAAAACGACTTGGTTAGGAATTTGAGAGGTGATGTTTGGGGAAGGCAGTTTCGTTGGAATGAATGCAGAATCAAATGATACGTTACCGAATGAATAAAGGCCCCAATCACTTGGATTATTAGTGCAATTATAAATATAAAATTATACTTCATAAGATATACTCTTTCATAATAAACGTTTTAATGTAATTTTTATGGTTAAATTAATTATTTTTTAATTTAAATATTTTAAAAAAAATAAAATATATGCCAATTAATTATGATCATAATAAATTATGAAGAATTTACTACAAATGTCAAGTTTCGGAATTAAAAAATTTTATATAAATATTTGATGCATGATGGTCTGAAACCGAAGATGAATTATTATTAGATAATATGTTGATGGCCTTAGAGTATCATGAGCGGGATGATCGTCACAAGCGACGAGGCCATTAAACACCTTTAACATTAATCTTTTCAGCTTTGGGACAAGCGTTCGGTCCGTCAAGAGTTCGACATTAATTCCTTCAATTTCGGGGTCAGAGTTCGACTTCGGGCTGATAATAAATAAACATTCAGTTTCAGGAGTTGGGTTGACACTTTCACCTCCGACTTCGGGAGAAAGAATGGCGTCTTTACTTCGGAGCTCGACAGATTAATAGTTTAAATTGCTTTCTTTTCTATTTTATTCTTTAATTAAGAATATTTTGTAAGTTTGTTATTTTTGTTCCAATAAAATTAGAAGTTTGTTAGAATCTTTTTTTTTTCACATCCCTAAGAAGATTTTATTTCCATATCTCTAGGAATATTCTAGAGTGACTTGTGGATAAAGTTTGCTAAGCTATATAAACACGGCTTGTGGGTTGAATTTGGGGACTTGAATTTTGATAAACATATTATACACATTAGAGAAATTTCTCTGTGTTATTTGGTGAATCTCTTGTTCCTTTGTGAATTCATTGTTTACCAGCTCGCAGGATAATCGCTATCCCGTCCGGCGTCAGTTGGTATCAGAGCTCAAAACATCTTTCTGGGAGTAGACTCATCGATTTTAATGGCTAGTGGTCGTGGTCGTGGTCGTAGAGGGCAGATTCCGGTTGAGGAAGTCTCGCACCGTGTTTGTAGCATCCAGGATGTGATGATTGAGGATTTACAAAGGCAGGTTAATTACAGAGCTAACCCAGCGCCTAGCAGCGCAAAATCTGGGGCGTCGTGGACACGTTCCGGAGGAGGAAGTCCCGTACCTAGGCCACCGTGGACAGGTTCCGAAGGAGAAGTCCCACATCTCGAACACGATGAAGAATCCTATGATTCTGAATCGAGTTACGAAAACCCTTACCACCATATGAGGCATCTATGAGAACCGCGTAACCTTAAGGACCATCTGTAAGACCCTAACTTTAATGAATAAAGATTTAATTTTCTCAAAATATTTTTTTAATATTATGGTGTGGATTTGATATAATGTTATAGTTATGGGTAGTATTTACAAATTTTGAAAAGTAAGCAAGTTATCATAAAATATTCGATTGGTCGGGAAATATTCGTTTTATCAGGGAATATTCATACAACGGCGCAATCATTTGTAAGACCCCGAAAATTTTTAAATAAAAAGGAATTTCTTTTATTTATTATTTTGAAATAGTAAGGGTTGATTTGATTAATGTGGATAGTTAAGGGTTAAATACGCAAATATTTCAAAATAAGCAAGTGGTTATAAAATATTCATTCTTTGCTTGGGAATATTCGTTTGGTCGTGGAATATTAAATCTTTGTCGGGGAATATTAAATTTGAATGACAATGTGACCATGTGTGGGCCCCATGTGAAAGCGATTGGATGAAGAAAGCGATAAATATAAGTTGTTTTTAAATAGCAGCGTAGTTATTCACAATTATCTTGTTGGAATACCGGTGGTTAAAACACACTAATACGCGTTGTTGAGTAGTTACTGCGGTATTGCACCAATTATTGATTCTTACATAAGAAGGCACTACTCAATAATGGTTACGATGAATTCTTATTCAAATTATTTTATTGAGTTAATAATCTTTGCGTTGATATTTTATATTCTTTGTTGTTTGATAATTGTCATTACTACGGTATTTTTCTTTATCGAAGCAATAATTCATATTATCTGAATAATATTATTAGATAACATTATTGGCAATGTCTAGAAAGTTACATCTAAGGAGAGGTTTTGGTCACCTAATTGCGCGCCAGTAGAAGAAGAAATTCTTATTGGAAAGCCCTCTCTCAGGAGCGCACACGGTTGTCAATATTGTGATTACGTAATATTATTTGTGAATAATTAATTATTGATTTATATGATGAGGAAAATATTGATTTTATGTGGATATAGATGGAGAAAATTTTTAAAATGACAATTGTTGAAAATTAATATTTTATCTTTTACGATAAAATAATTCATTTAAATATATTATTTTAATAATATATTAACGGTGATATTTTTACAATGAATGTGGGATATATGAGTATCTACGAGGAAGAAGAGTATTTTTTTGTTGCAATAAATGTTTAAAACATGTTAAACATGTCGGTGGACCCCATTTATTGGTGAAAATTTGATTATAGCCTGTAAAATCGACCGTTTGTGGATTTCGGTCAATTTCCATTTGGAATTTGGAAAAACTTTCTTCTGCAAAGTTGTAGAGAATTGAATTTCCTATAAAAACTCGCGAGATTCGAATTTTCTGATGAAAGGGCTATTTATTATGAATTATTGAAGTTCCGAAGCTCCGAAATAATTGATTTTTTGAAAGTTTTAATTATTTATTTTATGAAAACGTTTTTTCTTACTTTTCTAGAAGGTGGCATGTGGGAAATGCTAGGATCTGAATTCTAAGGTTGGCGTATGAATTTGATATATATATATATATATATTAATTTATTAAATTTTCTGCTTTGGTGTTCTAAGCAATTTCCTATAAATAGGGTGCTTAGGTTAGAATTGAAAATCACACCGTAAACTGAAGTTTTCTCTCTATATTATCGGCGTATTCTTGTGAGTATTTTGAGTATACTTTGAGTATTATTGCTATCGGTGCAAGTTCAAGTTATAAATTTTATATCCAGGTGTTTTAATTTAGAAGTTATCTTTCGAGGTAAGGGATATTATTTTTTCGTAATGATATTATTTCTTCAATATCATTATCTTTGAAATGTTGATCGAAGTTTTATCAAATTTGGAACTTTTTCATGTGGGGTTACTTATTCATGGGTTCTTATTCATGAGTTCTTATTCACGAGTTCTTATTCATGAAAGTTCTTATTCACGAGTTCTTATTCACGAGTACTATTATGAAGCGTGAAAATGTTTTTGTAGAATTTCTATCTTTTGGTGTCTGAGTTACTTATTCACGTATACGGCCTTTATTCACGTATCTGACCTTTATTCACCCATACGGCCACTATTCACCGAAAAATAAAATTTCTTCTTTTTGTCCAAAATATCTATTACGGATACTAGCTACGATTGTATCCATGTTTTGATCATTCTTGAATTTTACACCACTATGATTATTTTTGAGGTATTTTTGGACGTGGGTAAAACCAAGTATGAATCCTTAATCCTTAATCCTTGTCATTTTTTTTCACTGGATTCGTTTCTTTAAAAATAATTTTCATCATCCTCAGTCTTAAATGATGATATTATTGAATATCTTTGGCTGTAGAAAAAGATGAATGATTTAAGAAGAATATCTTTGGCACTGTAGAAAAAGATGAGCAGTGTTTAAATGAACATGACGATCGATGAATATCTTTGGCCTTTAGTGCAAAGATGAGCAGTGTTGAGATGAACATGACCGATTGATGAATATCTTTGGCTGTAGTGCAAAGATGAATATTTGATTCGGATGTATATTGATTGATGTTACTGGGGATAAAATATTGATGATGGATCTGTTAAATTCATAGATTATAGTAGATTTCATTCTCTACGTAAACTTCTATGAATTATTATTTCAGCCTGCGAATATTGATCCGAAACTTGTTGTCTATTGTATTCTATCGATTTTTCCTGTTGAAGACTAACGATAATTTGTTGTATATTATCTTAGTCATAATATATTTTCTTTGGGCTAGTTGAGCTCACCCTTTTCCTTGTTGTTCCATTTTTCTTCTCGGGAGGCGAGAATGTAGCGAGTCTTTAGTCGGGGTATGGAATGAAGGTTCTAGAGAGTTGTTTAGTAGTCCTCACCATTTTGTAAAATAATGAATCAATAATTATGATGGGGATTTATTTGCATGTGGATATTGTCTAGAAGACAATATTATATTTAAACTCACAGTATATATTGTCGTATTTCACACGACATTTGTATTATTGAAGTTGTAGTTTGCTTCTTGTACCATGTATTTGGCGACTTAGAATGGGTGTTGTGTATACCTATTTTGGGGGCGTCACATCATTGGTAGACCCCATAACAAAATTACTGTCGGAGTTAGAAAACGACATAAATATCTTTTTATGAAAATAACGACGAAAGTTTTACCATTAACTGTTGAAATACCCGGTGATAAAGGTACAATAATATGCGTGGTTGCATATATAGTAGCACATGATACGTATTGATTATTGATGCTTACGTGAGAAGTCACTCAATTTATTTCAATTATTGCTAAAGTAATTGCTGCATAATATCTCACGTTATTTGATTCAATTATTGTCACAATATTTTATATTATTAAATCAATAATTGAGATGACAAGTTATTCATATTATTATTTATATAATTAACAATGTCTAGAAAGTTCTGTCGAGGAAAGGGGTTTGGTCACCTAATTGCGCGCCAATATGGAGAAATCCTTATAGGAAAACCCCCTCTTTCCTGGGAACGATCTGGTTGTTAATATTGCGAGTTATAATAATGATGAATAAATGTTGTTAAAAATTTTGAGGAGATTTTTATGAAGTATTTGTTGTAAATTTTGCTTATTATATGGCCCCTAATTACCTATTTTTCAAAATAATCGGTAAAAAGTTAGTCAATATATATATATATACATAATAAAAGGCGGGGGCCACATGTGGGGCCCACGTGTAGAAGAAAAATGAAATGGGAAGGAGTTTATCACGGGTGCATGTATAATATATATATATATATATTATAATAAGTTTTATTTTTTATGAAAAATAGAATATATTATATTTTATTATGCATAGTGTTTGCATAGTATCTGCATAGTATTTGCATAGTGACTGGATAGTAAAATCAAAATTTTCAGAATTTGTTCGAATTCTACTATGCGTCCGTGATTAAAATTTCTAAATAGTATCCTTCCCTTCTCCTATAAATAGGATGCTCAGTTTAGAAATAAAAATCACACTAGAATTAGAGAATTCTTCTTCTATAATATTGAGCATATTTCTTTAGAGTTTAAGGAAGCTTTGAGTGTAGAAAATAGTAAAAAAAAAAATTCAAGAATATATCCGTTATATCAGTCAGAATTTCTTTCTTTTTGAGGTAAGGGGTATTATTTATTTCATATTCACTTACGATATTATTTTTCGTATTCGTAAGAAATTTTATTTCGTTCAATATTCACAAGAAATAATATCTTCGTTTAATATTTGTAAGGAATATTATCTTCGTTTAATATTCGTAAGGAATATTATTTTCGTTCCACAGTTGTAAAAGATGTTATTTTTGTTTAATATTCGTAAGAAATAATATTTTCTTCCATACTCTGTAGTATGTAAGTAATATTATTTCGTTTCAGATTCTGAATTCTACACTCATTTTGTAAAATTATGGCTTATATACTCCTTGAAATTAGAAGAATATCCTTGAAATTTGTGTTTCATTTAGTATCGTTTCACAAGGATATTTTTCTTAACATTCTTGTTCATTTTTAAACTTTTCATGCCGGAGTACTATTCATTTATACGACTATTCATACGTACATCACTATTCATACGTACGGTACTATTTATACGTACGAGTACTATTCACAAAGTACTATTCACGAGATACTATTCACTCGGGTACTATTCACCCAGGGTACTATTTACGACGAAAAATTGATTCTTTTCTGTTCAAAATTATTTTTGATACGTGAATATTATTCTTGAATTTTACTCTACAAAGCAGTATCATGTTGACCATTTGAACGTTTTTAAACTTTAAATAAATTTAAAGTTTTTAATATTTATCCTTAATCTCGTTTGATTGAATTTTTATATCATTGTCATCATCCTCATGCTTATATTGTGATGAAAGTCATCTTTGGCCCGTAGTGCATAGATGGACTGTTGATTGATATGATTATTACCAGGAATTATTCGGTATAATCATGACCTGTAATGTTACAAATGATGTAGATTATTTATTGAGCTAAGTATCAGCGACAGTTATTGGTATGATCATGACCATGCCTTCTCTTCGGCCAAGGGTGCAAATATGAATTATTGTTTGGCATGTTCATGACCATTGGTGAAAACACGAATATCCTTGGCCCATAGTGCATGGATAATTCGTGGTTGTGATACTAATGAATATCCTTGGCCCGTAGTGCATAGATAATTCAGTGATGCGGATTATTTATTAAGCTGAGTCTCAACGATAAAATTAATGGTAAACTTTTAAATCATAGAAGATAGTAGATATTATGCTCTACTTGACTCTTCTTATGGATTTCTTATTCCGCTGCAGTTGTTGATCTAAAACTTGTTGTCTATTGTATTCTATCAGTTGTTATACTGTTAAAGGCTAAGGTTAATTTATTCTGCATTATCTTAGTCATAATATTTCTTAATGGGCTAGTTGAGCTCACCCTTTTCTTTCACTGTTCTCTTCAGAAAATGAGAATATAGCTAGGACTAGTCGGGGAATGGATTAACAGTCCATATGGTTGTTTTAGTAGTCCTCACTATTCTGTGAAATAGTGTGATAATAATTTTAATGAGATTGAATTTGAGTTTGGATATTGTCTAGAAGACAATATCCGTGTTAAAACTCTCAGCTGTGTTTTGTCGTATTTTACACGACAGTTGTATAATTAAGTTGTAGTTGTATTCTGTACCATGTATTTGGCGACTCAGAATGGGTGATGTATACCTATTTTGGGGGCGTCACAGTTGGTATCAAAGCTTAGGGATATGATCCCTGACTGAGATTTGAGACTAGAACTAGGAGGGGAGAGACGGGTAATTCCTTCGCTAGTATGACCTACCTAAGCTTATTTGTTATTTAATTGGCTGGTCAGAATATAGGGATAATATGTGGCATGTCAATTAACCCCTATTTTTTTATAGTAAAATGGCATCTGAAAATGTTGAGATAAGTAATGGAGCACGTGAGACCGTTGAGTCACCGCTGATCAATAACTAGGATAATGTGCATCAGGAAGGCAATAATCCTCATATAAACAACAACACTAACCAAAAGACGAACGATGGTATGTTTAGAAACTTTTTAGCATTCATGCAAAACCAAACGAGAGAGACTCCTGTTCATAATGCAGGTGGAGTCAATGGCAACTCACAGCTGGTCACCGCCAAACAATTCAACGAGCTGAGACCACCGGAATTTTTGGTAAAGCCAGAACTACTTAAGGTAGAGACGTGGATTAAGCAGATCACCAAAATATTTGATATCTTGGAATGCTCAGATGAGCAAAAGTTTTAATTTGCTACCTTTATGTTGCGAGTAAGAGGCAGATCATTGATGGGAATCTGTAAAACGTACTCAACCTGCCGCACTAAAGATATCTTAGGAGAAGTTTCAAGAATTGTTCAACGACAAGTACTTTCCAGAAAGTATTCGTCACATGAAGAAGGTAGAATTCATTAAGCTGGAGCAAAACAATATGACCATATCGCAGTACGAGGCTAAATTTTCTGAGTTATCCCAGTTTGCATCCCATTTAGTAGATAATGAGGAGTGTATGACGCGAATGTTTCTAAGAGGTTTGAAACATGAAATACGTCAATACTTCATTTCTCACAAACTTTGTTTATATTCAGATGTTGGTAATAGGGCTCAGTTAGTGGATCACGATAATGAGTCAGCTCAACCAAAAGGTAACGACCAACAACTCAGATAATAATCATACCGGTGGTGTGGCGCCCCCAAAATTTGGTATACATCACCCATCTTGAGTTGCCAAATACATGGTACAAAATACAAATACAAACTTAATTATACAAATGTCGTGTAACATACGACAATACATAAACTGAAAGTTCTAATAGGAATATTGTCATCTAGACAATATCCATACTCAAGGAGTCCTCATTACATTTATTGTCACACTATTTAATGAGAATAGTGAGGACTACTAATCTTATCTTCCGGACCATCACTCCTTTCCCGAGGCTGTCGTCGCCTATATTCTCATTTCCTGAAGAGAACATTGAAAGAAAGGGTGAGCTCAACTAGCCCAGTAAGAAATATTATGACTAAGATAATACAGAATAAATTATCAATAGTCTTCAACAATGTTAAACTGATAATATACGATAGACATCAAGTTTAACTGCAGCGAAATAAGCAATCCATTAGAAGAGTCAATTAGAGAATAAAACCTACTATCTTCTATGATTTAAAAATGTTTCCATCAACTTTTATTGCTGAGACTCAGCTTAATAAAGAAACCACATCTTCTAATCATCCCTGTATTACGAGCCAAGGATATTCATTAAATCATCAATGGTCATGACTATACCGAAAAATCCCTGGTTATAATCATACCAACAACTGTCCATCAATGCACTACGGGCCATCAATGCAATCCATTAGAAGAGTCAATTAGAGAATAAAACCTACTATCTTCTATGATTTAAAAAGTTCCGAAATAATTGATTTTTGAAAGTTTTAATTATTTTTATTTACAAAAACGTGTTTTTCATTTTGTTTTCCTCATTTAACATGTGATAGGGGCTGAGTTCAGATGGTAAAACATGCGTATGATGTTTTGGAAAAAATATAATAATATTTAATAAATTTTCTGCTTTGGTGTTCTAAGCATTTTCCTATAAATAGGGTGCTTAGGTTAGAATTGAAAATCACACCAGAAACTGAAGTTTTCTCTCTCTATATTATCGAGCGTATTCTTGTGAGTATTTTGAGTATACTTTGAGTGTTGCTATATACGGTGCAAGTTCGTTCAGCGTTATTCTAATTAAGTACTGCTCTTTTGAGGTAAGAGATAGTAAGGGATTTTAAGGGTTATTATGTTTTTAGTTTGAAATTTTTACGAACCTTTAAAAATTCGGAAAAATTTGAAATGATATTTTGATGAGTTTTGTAGAGTGTGTCCAAAAATGGCGATTTTTGGATGTATAGATTAGGAGTTATGGATTTTATGAGAAAAGACTATTTTAAAAGTAACTATTTATAACTCCTTGTGATTAACTCCAAAATTGATGAAATTTTTATTGGGAGTACATCTATATAATATATATAGTGTAAATTTCAGAATTTTTGGATAAAAGTATAATTTATGATAAATGTTTAAATATTCGGTGGTTTTGGCCATATGAAAAATAGTAAATGAATTTTTAAAATTTTGAGAAAAATATATGTTCAATATGGGACTATGTTATGCTAAATCCCGAGAAAAGATATATTTTGGAACCGATTTGGTATTTTTCATGAAAATATTCTAGTTATGAGTAAATGAATTAAATATGTTATGTGAAGTAAGAAAATTGGAAAATATGATTTTATGGCTTGAGAATCATATATGAGGTATACGCTGATTTTTGATGAGGGTTTTGGTTATTGGTGATGAAATCTTATGAGTTTGGCATTTTATGATGATTAAATGCATTAATTAGTAAAGTGTAAACAATTTAATTAAATTGTTTATAAGTTTTAGAAATGATTAAAATATTATTGTAATATTAATAATATTAGATTATGAGATTTCTAAGTGATTTATAACATTTGGATTAAGGTGTTATAAATATGGATATGAATTTTATTATGAAACTTTATCTTTTTCGTGTCGAGGTTTCTTATGCACGTATACTGTACTATGTACGAATTTAACAGTCTTATTCACGACAAATTGGTTTTTTTTTGACCAAATTATCGTTGATTTATGAATCTTACTCTTGAAATTAAAACCATGTTTTGATTATATTGTTTTTATATAACATTCTTATAACCCTAATGATAATATTTCTCTTCGATTTGGAGTGTAAAGATGGGTAGATTATTGGTATGATCGTGACTATAGGTTCTCTTTGGCCGAGAGTGCAAAAGTTGAATTGTTGAATTGGTATGATCGTGACCATTGAATTTACAATTGAATATTTTTAGCTTAAGTGCAAAGGTGAATTGATCAACATGGTTATAATTATTGTTATATAACTTCTGAAATGATTATGTATTTCTTTGATATATGAATATCTTTGGCCCGTGGTGCAAAGATGAATTTATTAGTATGATTATGAGCAGAGGCGTGATTTGGTATAACCATGATATTTGATGTTTCGGTAAAGACAGTGATGAAAATTATCTTCGTCACGGATGAGAAGAGGAATTTAGAATCACAATTATGATTATGAGTTATTCATATGATTGTGGAAAAGGCTGTTGATTGATGTTACAGAATAAAATATTGTTGGTGGACTTTTAACGTGGAGAAGACAATAGACTTTATAGTCTATTTGACTCTTTTAATGGATTGTTAGATTCATTTGCAACTATGGTTGAAAAGTTTTATCATCTACCATATGTTCTAAATCTACGATTTATTATTGATGAAGACTATTGATAATTTATGTATCTTTAGTTATAATATTCTTTCTTGAGCTAGTTGTGCTCACCCTTTTGTTTCACAATTCCTTTCGGGTAATAAAAGTGTAAGCTGGGTTGGCGGGGATAATAAAGGAATAGAGCGGTGGTCTATAGTTGTTGAGGTTCTCCCTAAAGAGTATGGAAATAATTTTATTGAGGACTTTAGTGTGTTGTATTTTATACATCATTTAATAGTTATTTTTGGTGAATTAAATAGGGTGAAGGCGAACCCAACTTTGGAAGGGTGTTTTGTCACTATCATACAAGATGTCTAATGACATACAAACTCGTGTTATCATAAGACATGGTTGTGCTCATCCACTTCTTGAGTATATTTACAAGCACTACCTATATAATCTCGGTGTTTGTTTGGAGTATAATACCCAATTAGAGGCGGTGGAGATAATGATATGTCAAGAGAAGACTCACCATTGGGAAGAATATGATAGTAATCTTCTCGTTTTTTTGGGGTCTATTAGATTCGACCAAGGATAATTTCGTGGCCATATGATATCTACCATAACCTAAAAGCATGGCCTCCCGTATACGAAGGTTTCCTTGAGCACTTCCCAAAGATTCTAATTTCTAAAAGCGGTTTTGACTATACCTTTATGTAAGGTGTCATTGTGACGATACTTACAGTTGGTATATATTTGTATCAAACTCACAAAGATATGCGTTGTTGTATTTTGCACGACAATTGTTGTAATAAAGTTGTAGTTGTTTTTCGTACCATATATTTGGCGACTCAGAATGGGTTGGATGGAATGGACCTATTTTGGGGGCGTTACATCACAAATACTCTATAATTGTGACGCCCCCAAAATAGGTATACATCACTCATCTTGAGTCGCCAAATACATGGTACAGAATACAAATACAAACTTAATTATACAACCATCGTGTAATATACGACAAAACATAGCTGAGAGTTTAAACAAGAATATTGCCTTCTAGACAATATCCACTCTCAAATAGAGTCCTCATTACATTTATTGTCACACTATTTTATAGAATAGTGAGGACTACTAATACACCATCTCGGACCATCACTCCGTTCCTCGACTAGTCCCGGCTACGTTCTCATTTCCTGAAGAGAACAATGAAAGCAAAAGGGTGAGCTCAACTAGCCTAGTAAGAAATATTATGACTAAGATAATGCAGAATAAATTATCATTAGTCTTCAACAATGTTAAACTGATAAAATACAATAGACATCAAGTTTAACTACAGCGGAATAAGCAATCCATTAGAAGAATCAAGTAGAGCATGATATCTATTATCTTCTATGATTTAAAATGTTTTCATCAATTTTTATCGCTGAGACTCAACTTAATAAATAAACCACATCATCGAGTCACCCCTGCACTACGAGCCAAGGATATTCATTAAATCATCAATGGTCATGACTATACCGAATAATTCCTGGTCATAATCATACCAAAAACTATCCATCAATGCACTACATGCAACTGAGGAATTTTACCACATCATTTATAACATTACAGGTCATGATTATACCGAATGATCCCTGGTCATAATCATACCAAGTCTATCTATGCACGTAAGCCAAAGATGACTTTCATCACAATATAAGCATGAGGATGATGACAATGACATAATAATTCAATAAAATAAGTTCAAGAATAAATTTTAAAGATTTATAAATTAATTTATCCTGAAATTAATTACTTCCAAATTGTCAACATGATACTGCTTTGTGGAGTAAGATTCAAGAATGCTCAGAAGAATATTTCCATGAAAAGATATTAGATGAGGCGCAAATATCCAGGATATTCTACTAATTTCATGGAGTATAGAAGCCAAAACTTTAATCAACTGAGTATAATAGAATATATGAAACTGCAAATGGATTTTCGTCCGCCATGCGGTAATCCACGTCAAGACGAGATCATTTCCACAATTTAATAAGGAATGAATACTGAAGGATCATTCACCATACGTCATGAGTAATCCACATGTAGGCAAAGTTATTCCAATGAGAATAATAAAGAATGGAATAGCAAAAAGAATTCACCGGGCATGCGATAGACCGCATGCACAAAGTTATTCCTAAACAGAATAATAAAGAATGGAACCGGTCGTATGTCATGTATAAATGCAGATGCAGAGACAGGATGTTCCAACAGAATAATAAAGAATGGAACCAGGTCATGCGTAATCCGCACAGACAGGAAGTTCCAACAGAATAATAAAGAATAGAATAACAACAAAATTCACCAGGCATACGATAGACCGCACAAACAGGTTATTCCAAAAGATTAATAAATAATGGAATAACAGAAGAATTTCACCATGTATGTGGTACTACGCATAGCCAGTTTATTCCAACATAATAACAAAGAATGAAATAACAAACCTTACGAGTATTGAAAAAAAAATAACTCTCTTCATGAATACGAAAGAATAATACCCCTTACCTTAGAAGAAGACTGGATACTGGAATAGTGAGGTAGCAGACTTCTCTTCTTCTTTCTCTCTATAATTTCTCTCTATAATAATTGCTCTATAGCTTTAGTGAATTGGTGAGAAATGAAGGAAGAATGAGCTTCTATTTATAGGAAAATATATTTTCGATAATTGCACGTTTTGGGGCTTAAAATATTACAATATAATACCTTCCTCTTTTTCTTTATTTTTAATTTAGTCCTGCAAGTATTATCAAACTTGCACCACCTCCCCTAATAGTAAATAATGTGAATCAATAGTTCAATCATGTGAATCAATAGTTATAATCATGTGAAAATACGAATTACAGTATAGTACCTCCATTTATACCTCCATTTTTAACTTAGTCATGCAAGTATAATCAATCTTGCACCAACTCCCCTAATAGTACAAGAATGTGAATCAATAGTACACACATGTGAACAAATAGTTATAATCATGTGAATTAATAGCAATTAATTGCTCATTTATCCGATTAATTACCCGACTGGTCAGTAAAACTTCTAAAAATCAATTAATATCAAAATAAATGTCGATTTCCACTAACACTAATAGTTCCAACACAATGAAACCATCAATTTCATCTACAATCAACACGAACTTATTCATCATTAATATTATAATTCGCAATATTTAACAACCAGTTCGTTCCCAAGAAAGAGGGGGCTTTCCAATAAGAATTTCTCCTTATTGGTATGATTAGATGACCAAAGCTCATCGTTGTGAACTTACAGACATTGTAAATATTGCAATTTAATAATATGAATAACTTTGTCGTCTCGATTATTGATTTAATAATATAACATATTATGCGAGATGATCTTTGTGACAATAATTGAATAAATAATATCGGAGATATGATCACGCCCAATTCTTTGTAGTAATAATTGAGTATAAGCGGTGACTTCTCACGTAAGCCTCGATAATCAATCTACAGTGTCTTCTTATCAACCGCAGCGTATTAATGTACTTTTACTAGGGTAGTTCAGCGGTTTAACGGTAAAACTTTCGTAGTTATTTTTATAAAAGATAATTATGTCATTTTCTAACTCGACAATACTTACATTGTGGGGTCCACCGATGATTATTGCCATCGTGCGAATATTCCTGTTAAAGCGAATATTTCGAGCCAATCGAATATATATATAACATTGCTTACTTTGCAAAATTTATAAATATTACCCACAACTATAACTCTATATTATATCCACACCATAATATTCAAAAATATATTTCGAGAGAAATTAATCTTTATTCATAAAAGTTGGGGTCTTACAACTAACCCTTGTTGTAAGACCTCAACTTTTTGAATAAAGATAAATTTTCTATAATTATCATTTTTGAATATTATGGAGTAATTTAATATAATGTTATAGTTGTGGGTAGTATTTATAAATTCTGCAAAGTATGCAAGTTGTTATATTATATTCGATTAATTGAGAATATTGCTTTTAAGGTGGAATATTCATACAATTGCCGTTAATCATCAGTGGACCCCACAATGTAATATCATTCAGATTGAAAAATGACAAAATATTTTTATAAAAATAACGGCAGTAAGTTTTACCTTCGATATCGTTGAACTACCTCCAGTAGTAAAAGTACAAAGAATACGCTGTTGCATAAGAAGTATACCTGATTGATTATCGATGCTTACGTGAGAAGTCATTCGCTTTTGTTCAATTATTGCTATAGTAATTGTTGCATAATATCTCACGTTATTTGATTTAATTATTGTCGATATTTTATATATTGTTAAAATTAATAATTGAGATGACAAAGTTATTAATATTATTATTTGCAATATTAACGATGTCAGTAAGTTCTGTCAATGAGAGGTTTTGTTACCTAATCAAGCGGCTACCGACAGAGAGAAATCCTTATTGAAAGCCCCTCTTGAGGAACGACATTCGATCGATTAATATTGTGAATTATATTAAAGATGATAAATGTTGTTAAAATTATTAAGGTAATTTTTATGAAGTTTGCTTATTTTATAGATCTCCATTTACCCATTTTTCAAAAATAATCGGTAGAAATTTTTATAAAAGTGGGGCCCACATGTGGGGCCCATTTGTATTGGAAAAATAATTTTTTTTGAAAATAATATACGTATGGAAGTTATATTTGTATATGTATGTATTGAGTATATGGTGGAAAAAATGATATGTGAAAGTGATAGGTGTGTGATGTGTGTGTGAGTGGAAAATGGTGGAAAAGTGGTAGTGTGATAGTGATGTGTAAGAGTGTAGTGAAATTGATTTTTGGGTGGGTGGGGGATTGATGTTGGTTATGGGGGGATAAAAAAATCTAGTGGTATATATTATATTGATATAAAACATGTGTTATATATATATATTATTATTAGTGGGTTGAAATTAATTGTTAGTTGATTGAGAAAAATTATTTCATCCATAAACAGTGCATTTCTATTCTCCTATAAATAGAAGCTCATTCCTTCATTATTTCTTACGAATTCACTAAAACTCCAGAGAGAAAAATTATAGAGAAACTATAGAAAAGTATTCTGCTACTTCCCTACTCTTATATCCAGTTTCTTTTACGGTAAGGGGTGTTATTTTTTTGTATTCAAGAAGAGAACTTCTGTTATTCCATTTTATTATTATTATGTTGGAATAACTCATATACGCTGTGAGCTACCCTATACTTTGTGACATTCTTCTATTATTACATTGGAACATCTTGTCGTGTGTTTTACACCAGGACCGGTTAAAATCTTTATTATTACGTTGGAATAACTCGTCTATGCTTAAGTACCGCACGTCGTGGTGATTTCTTTTGTTATTCCATTCTTTATTATACTCACTTGGTTAAAGTTTTGACTTCTATAATCCATGAAATTAATAGAATATCCTTGATATTTGCGCTTCATCCAGTATCTTTTCATGAAAATATTCTTCTGAGCATTCTTGAATTTTACTCTACACAGAAGTATCATGTTGACAATTTTGACATTATTAGTTCCTGGACAAATTAATTCTTGAACTTATTTTATTGAATTCTTATATCATTGTCATCATCCTCATGTTTATATTATGTTGAAAGTCATCGTATTTGTAGTAGTGCATAGATGGGCTTGGTATGATTATGACGAGGATTATTCGATGTAATCATTAATTAGTAATATTACAAATGATGTGGTAAAAGTCCTCATTCGTCCGAAAGTGCATTGATGGACGATTGTTGGCATGATCATGACCATTGATGAATACACAAATATCCTTGGCCCGTA
Organism: Panax quinquefolius; assembly: GCA_020205615.1. Taxonomy (NCBI): domain Eukaryota; kingdom Viridiplantae; phylum Streptophyta; class Magnoliopsida; order Apiales; family Araliaceae; genus Panax; species Panax quinquefolius. The sequence continues at coordinate 35,089,697 of CM035154.1, read as the reverse complement.
GTGCATGGATAATTTTCGGTCGTGACCACTAATGAATATCCTCGGTAGTAGTGCGGGGATGATGTGGATTATTATTAAAAGTCGAGTCTCAAATGATAAAAGTAATGAAAAACCTTTTAAATCATAAAAGATAGTAGATTTTATTCTCTACTTGACTCTTTTAATGGATTGCTTGTTCCTTCTGATTAAACTTGATGTCTATTGTATTTTATCGGTTTAACATTGTTGGAGACTAATGATAATTTATTCGCATTATCTTAGTCATAATATTTCTTCTTTGGGCTAGTTGAGCTCACCCTTTCTTTCCTTTGTTCTCTTCGTGAAATGAGAAGCGTGGGATTTGAGACGAGTCTGGGAGCGGAGTGATGTTCTGGATGATAGTGTTAGCTAGTAGTCCTCACTATTCTGTTAAATAGTGTGACAATAAATGTATTGGGGACTTATTCTGAGAGTGGATATTGTCTAGAAGACGGTATTTGTATTTAAACTCACAGCTCTCTTGTTGTATAATTAAGATTGTATTTATATTCTGTACCATATATTTGGCGACTCAGAATAGGTGATGTATACCTATTTTGGGGGTGTCACACTTGTTTTGTGACAGTAAAATGGCATCTGAAAATGTTGAGATAAGCAATGGAGAACATGAGACCGTTGAGTCACCGCTGATCAATAACTAGGATAATGTGCATCAGGAAGGGAATAATCCTCATGTAAACAACAACACCAACCAAATGACGAACGATGGTATGTTTAGGAACTTTTTAGAATTCGTGCAAAACCAAACGAGAGAGACTCCTTTCATAATGCAGGTGGAGTCAATGGCAACTCATGGCTGGTCACCGCTAAACAATTCAAGGAGCTGAGACCACCAGAATTTTTTGGAAAGCCAGAACCACTTAAGACAGAGACATGTATTAAGCAGATCACCAAGATATTTGATGTCTTGGAATGCTCAGAGGAGCAAAAGGTTCTATTCGCTACCTTCATGTTGTGAGTGAGTGGCAGATCATTGGTGGGAATCTATAAAACGTACTCAACCTGCCGCACTAAAGATGTCTTGGGAGAAGTTCCAAGAATTGTTCAACGACAATTACTTTCTTGAAAGTATTCGTCACATGAAGGAGGTAGAATTCATCAAGCTGGAGCAAAATAATATGACCGTATCGCAGTACGAGGCTAAATTTGCTGAGTTATCCCGGTTTACATCCCATTTAGTAGATAATGAGGAGCGTATGACGCGAATGTTTCAAGAGGTTTGAAACCTAAAATACGTCAATACCTCATTTCTCACAAAGTTTGTTTATATTCAAATATTGTGAATAGGGCTCAATTAGTGGAGCGTGATAATGAGTCAACTCAACCAAAAGGTAACGACCAACAACACGATAATAATCATACCGGTGGCAATGACCATCGAAAAAATGATAACCATCGTGGGGGAAATTATTGTGACGCCCCCAAAATAGGTATACATCACCCACCTTGAGTTGCCAAATACATGGTTAAAAATTCAAATACAACTTAATAATACAACTGTCGTGTAAAATACGACAATACATAAGTTGAGAGTTTTAATACGAATATTGTCTTCTAGATAGTATTCAAACTCAAATGGAGTCCTCAATACATTTATTATCACACTATTTCATAGAATAGTGAGGACTACTGTGAGACCCCAAATTTTATGAATAATGATTTAAATTTCTCAAAATATTTTTTTTCAAAATTATGTTGTGGATTTGATATAATGTTATAGTTGTGGGTAATATTTATAAATTTTGAAAAGTATGCAAGTTGTTGTATAATATTCGATTGGTCGGGGAATATTCTTTTTGTCGGGGAATATCCGTATGACGGTACAATCATTGGTGGACCCCAAAACGGAATTATTGTCGGATTGAGAAAATGATAAAAATATTTTTATGAAAATAACGGCAGAAGTTTTACCGTTAAAACTGTTGAACTAATCGGTAGTAAAAGTACATTAATACGCGTGGTTGCATAGTAGCACACAATATTGATTATTGATGCTTACGTGAGAAGTCACTCAGTTTTGTTCAATTATTCACTTTGCGATAATTCTTTGATAGTATCTCACGTTATTTGATTCAATTATTTTTCGATATTTTATATATTATTAAATCAATAATTGAGATGACAAAGTTATTAATATTATTATTTGCAATATTAATGATGTCTAGAAGTTCTATCAAGGAGAAATTTTTATATATATATATATATTATATAATTTTTTTTATTAGTATTATTAATGTAATAAAGCAGAAAAGCTTTTTATATAAAACAAAATACTTTTATAAAGTTATTTATTTTATTAGACTACAAATAGAATATATTATATTCTATTATGCATATTATTTTGCATAGTAAAATCTTTTTATATAAAGCGTAATACTTTTTAAAGTTATTTGTTTTATTAGAGAATAATTATAATATAATATATTTTATTATGCATAGTATTTTTGTAGTAAATTTTTTTATATAAAATGAATACTTTTATAAAGTTATTTGTTTTATTAGACAATAATTAGAATATATTATATTTTATTATGCATAGTGTTTCATATAGTGCTGCGTAGTGTTTTGCATAGTAAAATCTTTTATATAAAAATGTAATACTTTTATAAAGTTATTTATTTTATTAGACAATAATTAGAATATATTATATTTTATTATGCATAGTGTTTGCATAGTACTTGCATAGTGCTCAGTATAGTATTTGTATAGTAAAATCTTTTATATAAAAGCAGAATACTTTTATAAAGTTATTTGTTTTATTAGACTATAAATAGAATATATTATATTTTATTTAAAAGATTTTGCTTTATTAGAATAATTTATTAATACTTCATAGTAAATCAATATGGACCGCTACCGTTTAAAAGTAAATCAATCGAATTAGTTCATGAATTAATTCTTATTCAGGTCCATTCTCGTATAAATAGAAAGCTCATTCCTTCATTATTTCTTACTGAATTCTTTGAAACTCTTGAGAGAGAAACTATAGAGAGAAAGAAGAAAAGTTTTCTGCTACTTCACTACTCCTATATCCAGTTCTTCTAAGGTAAGGGGTATTATTTCTTTCATATTCATGAAGAGAACTTCTGTTATTTCATTCTTTATTATTCTGTTGGAATAACCTGTATACGCGGGCTACCCTATACTTGGTGAAATTCTTTTGTTATTCTATTCTTTAATATTATGTTGGAAAAACCTGTATATGCGAAGTACCGCATACATGGTGAAATTCTTCTGTTATTCCATTCTTTATTATTCTATTGGAATATCACCATCGCAAGCGCATTACGCGACACGGTTCAATTAATTATTATTCATTGGAATAACTCATCTCGTGGTGGTCTATCGCATGCATGGTGATTTCGTTGTTATTTCATTCTTTATTATTCTATTGAAATATCCCGTCGGCAATTAAATTCGCTTTGACACAGTTCCGTTATTTATTATTCATTGGAATAACTCGCATGCATGCGATCTATCGCATACACGGTGATTTTTGTTGTTATTCCATTCTTTATTATTACGTTGGAATATCTCGGCAGGTCATGAATTTACTTTGATCTAGTTCCATTATTTATTATTTTGTTGGAATAACTTTTATGCATGCGATCTATCGCATGCATGGTGATTTCTTTTGTTATTCCATTCTTTATTATACTCAGTTAGTTAAAATTTTGACTTCTATACTCCATGAAATTAGTGGAATATCCTTGATATTTGCGCTTCATCCAAAGATATCTTTTCATGGAAATATTCTTACGAGCATTCTTGAATTTTACTCTACAAAAAGTATCATGTTGACAATTTGGACGTTATTAGTTCTGGATAAATTAATTCTTGAACTTGTTTTATTGAATTCTTATATCATTGTCATCATCCTCATGTTTATATTAAGTTGAATGTCATCTGTGGCCTGTAGTGCTTAGATGGACTTGGTATGATTATGACCCGGGATTAATCAGTATAACCATGACCGTAATATTACAAATGATGTGGTAAAAGTCCTCATTGGCCCGTAGTGCATTGATGGACGAGTTGTTGGCATGATCATGACCATTGATGAATACACGAATATCATTGGCTTTTGTAGTGCATGGATAATTTGTGGTTGTGATACTAATGAATATCCTTGGTCAGAAAAGTGCGGGGATGATGTGGATTAATTATTAAAAGTGAGTCTCAAATGATAAAAGTGATGAAAAACCTTTTTAAATCATAAAAGATAGTAGAATTAATTATCTACTTGACTCTTTTAATGGATTGCTTGTTCCGCTGCAGTTAAACTTGATGTCTTTTGTATTTTATCAGTTTAACATTGTTAAAGGCTAATGATAATTTATTCTACATTATTTTAGTCATAATATTTCTTACTGGGTTAGTTGAGCTCACCCTTTCTTTCACTATTCTCTTCAGGAAATGAGAATATAGCTGGAACGAGTCCGGGAACGGAGTGACGGTCCAGATGATAGCATTAGTAGTCTTCACTATTGTGTTAAATAGTGTGACAATAAATGTGATGAGGACTCCTTTGAGTGTGGATATTTTCTAGATGACAATATTCTTATTAATAATCTCAGCTATGTTTTGTCGTATTTTTACATGACGTTTGTATAATTAAGTTGTATTTGTATTTTGTACCATGTATATGGCGACTCAGAATAGGTGATATATACCTATTTTGGGGGGCGTCACAGTTGGTATCAAAGCTTAGGGATATGATCCCTGGCTGAGATGTGAGACAAGAACTAGGAGGGGAGAGACGGGAAATTCCTTCGCTAGTATGACCTACTTAAATTTATTTGGTATTTAATTGGTCGGTCAGAGTATAGGGATCATATGTGATATGTCAATTAACCCTTGTTTTGTGACAGTATTTGAAAATGGCATCTAAAAATGTTGAAATAAGCAATGGAGCAAAATAATATGACCGTATCGCAGTATGAGGCTAAGTTTGCGGAGTTATCCCGGTTTGCATCCCATTTGGTCGATAATGAGGAGCGAATGACGCGAATGTTTCTAAGAGGTTTGAAACCCGATATACGTCAATACATCATTTCTCACAAACTTTGTTTACATTCAGATGTTGTGAATAGGGCTCAGTTATTGGAGCGCGATAATGAGTCAGCACAACCAAAAGGCAACGACCAACAACACGATAATAATCTTACCGGTGGCAACGGCCATCGGAACAATGATAACCATCGTGGGGGAAATTATCATGCCAAGAATGGTAACCACTTCGGTGGTAATCATGGCTAAGATAATAGGGGTGGAAATTTCAAGAAGAGAAGGTTTAATAATGGTGGAAAGACAACAGTACCAGCACTCGTTTAAAAGGAAGAAGAACGACCACCGGTCGTATGTTTCAAATGCGGACAGGAGGGACACATCCGTCCAAACTGTACGCAGCAATCCAAAGCGTGTTTTAATTGCTGAAGAGAAGGTCGCCTAGATCGATTTTGTCGTGTATTGAAGTAAAGTCCAGCCGGGATAGTGATGCCAAAGGATGTCTCAAACAAGTCAAAGCCAGTAGTTTAAGTGAGAGCGTTTGTCGAGAAACTCGAACGAAGTTGTCACGGGTAAGTTAATTATAAATTCTTACGAAGTCTATACCTTATTAGATACCGGTTCTACCCATTCTTTTATCTCTCTTGCTTGCGCTCAACGTTTAAATTTGACTCCAAAGAAGTTAGACTTTGACTTATTGGTTGAAACTTCATTAGTAAAAACCTTCGTTACCTCCACTATTTATAAATTTTGTTTGATTCAAATCGACACTTTCACGTTACCTGTCAATCTTATCTCTTTGAAAATACTTGCCTTTGATGTGATTTTAGGAATCGATTGGTTAATTACTCATCATGCTTTTCGTAAGGTTGTTAGCTTTTATATTCCTAACCAACCTGTTATGCGAATTCAAGCAACCAAACCACTAAAGTTAATCACTGTTATATCAAGCCATAAGTAAAGAGCCCCGATCCTTTCATTGTTGACTTCCTTGTGTGGAATGCACTGAAGCCAGACTTTCCGTAGAGGACGTTGTGAATGGCGATGGCAAGTTGATAGGTATCAATGTGACGTGTTATCCAAGTCTTGGATGAGAGTCACAGTTTTGAATGATATTTCTATCGTTAATAAATTTCTTGACGTATTTACGAAGACTTCTTCGCCTACCCCGAGGCGTGAAATCGAATTTTGTCTTGACCTATTACAAAACCCATTCTTGACCCTTAAATATTTTTTCAACCAAAACGAACATATAATGCGCCCAAAGACATTGGCTCTCAGTCATTGAAGATTACGATCATACCATTCAATATCATCGTGGAAGAGAGGCGTGGTAGGCGACGCGTTGAGTAGAAGATCGTATCGTTTATGAGTGTGATGTTGTTAACACAAAAACCCATTTCGTATAACTTACAAATGATGAAGATAGAGTTAAAGACTTTAGGGACCCACGTGAAGATAACGAATATACGAGTAGAATCAACTTTAATCGATAAAGTTAAAGCCGCTCAAACTATACACCTGGAGCAGATGAATGTTCAAGAAGGCATTATCTCAACCCTCGATTATAATTGGCCCATTTGAAATTCTCGATCGAGTAGGAACTGTGGCCTATAGACTCGTTTTACTGCCAAGTATGTCGCGTGTTCATAATATTTTTAACGTATCGATGTTACGTAAATATATGGATGACCCGAACCACATTATTAAATTAGAACTAGACGATATAGCAGAAGATTTAACGTATGAGGAGATACGTGTTAAATTCTTGAATAAGAAAGATCGTATTCAACACTCAAAGGTTATACCTCAAGAGTTAGAATCTGAAATGAAGTCAAGGTATCCTCACCTCTTCGGCATACCAGGTACGTACATAAATTTCGAGGGCGAAATTTCATAAGGAGGGTAGATTGTGAGACCCCAAATTTTATGAATAAAGATTAAAATTTCTCAAAATATTTTTTTTCAAAATTATGGTGTGAATTTGATATAATGTTATAGTTGTGGGTAATATTTATAAATTTTGAAAAGTATGCAAGTTGTTATGTAATATTCGATTGGTTGGGGAATATTCTTTTTTGTCGGGGAATATTCGTACGACGGTACAATCATTGGTGGATCCCACAACAAAATTATTGTCGAATTGAGAAAACGACAAAAATATTTTTATAAAAATAACGGCGGAAGTTTTTACCGTTAAAAGCGTTGAACTACCGGTAGTAAAAGTACGATGAATACACGTGGTTACATAGTAGTATACGGTATTGGTTATTGATGCTTACGTGAGAAGTCACTCGAGTTTTTTTTCAATTATTACATGAATAATTCTTTGACGTAGTATCTCACGTTATTTGATTCAATTATTGTCGATATTTTATATATTATTAAATCAATAATTGAGATGACAAAGTTATTAATATTATTATTTGCAATATTAACGATGTCTAGAAGTTCTGTCAAGGAGATGTTTGGTCACCTAATTACGCGCCAATAGGGAGAAATCCTTATAAGAAAGCCCCTCTTTACTGGGAACGATCTGGTCGATTAATATTGTAAATTATAATAATAATGATAAATATTGTTAAAAATATTGAGGTGTTTTTATGAAGTCACGGAAGTTTATATATATATATATATAAATTTTGTTTTATTAGTATTATTAATGTAATAAAAGCAGAAAAAACTTTTATATAAAATGTAATACTTTTATAAAATTATTTGTTTTATTAGACTATAAATAGAATATATTATATTCTATTATGCATAGTAGTATTTTTGCATAGTAAAATCTTTTTATATAAAATAGAATACTTTTATAAAGTTATTTGTTTTATTAGACAATAATTAGAATATAATATATTTTATTATGCATAGTATTTTGCATAGTAAAATCTTTTATATAAAACATAATACTTTTATAAATTTATTTGTTTTATTAGATAATAATTAGAATATATTATATTTTATTATGATATAGTGTTGCATAGTTACTGCATAGTATTTTCAGATATAGTAAAATCTTTTTTATATAAAATAGAATACTTTTATAAAGTTATTTGTTTTATTAGAAAATAATTAGAATATATTATATTTTATTATGCATAGTGTTTGCATAATTTACATAATGGTAGTGTTTGCATAGTAAATTTTTTTAATATAAAATAGAATACTTTTATAAAGTTATTTGTTTTATTAGACTATAAATAGAATATATTATATTTTATTTAAAAAATTTTGTTTTATTAGAATAATTTATTAATATCTTTGCATAGTAAATCAATATGGATTTGTCTAGTTTAAAAGTAAATCGATCTAGACCATTCATGAATTAATTCTTATTAGGTCCATTCTCGTATAAATATAAGCTCATTCCTTCATTATTTCTTACGAATTCTTTGAAACTCTGAGAGACAAACTATAGAGAGAGAAGAAAAAAAAGTATTCTCGCTACTTCACTACTCCTATATCCAGTTCTTCAAGGTAAGGGTATTATTTCTTTCGTATTCATGAAGAGAACTTATGTTATTCCATTCTTTATTATTACATTGGAATAAAATATATCGTGAACAAGCTACCTATACTTGATGAAATTCTTCTATTATTCCATTCTTTATTATTATGTTGGAATAACCTATATATCAAGCAATCCGCATCGTGGTGAAATTCTTACATTATTCCATTCTTTATTATTTTGTTGGAATATTCGTCGATTGGCATGTATTACTTTGACTGGTTCAATTAATTATTATTCTGTTGGAATAACCTGTCTGTGTGGTCTATCTGTTAGCATCTAAACCAAATATATTCTAGATTATTCAAGAAATATCTTAATTAATATTAGTACATGAATTGGTTATATCTAAGTACATGCATGAATGTATTTGACTTATCTTGGAACATGTAATGGTTAGGTTCATGTACATGAATGTGGTCATGTAGTAATTATTATTGTGGATCTAGAAGTGTCTTATAAGTCCTATAAATAGTCTTTTACTTGGATCATTTTAATCAAATGAAATGAAAGTATTCTTAAGTGTTCTTCAAAGTTATATTTCACTTCTTCTATAATTTATCATCTTCCATAAATTTCCAACAAGTGGTATCAGAGCTAAGGTTAATTTGTAGGTTAAACTAAAGTGGCTAAGGTAAAATTGACGACCCAAGAAAAGTGACTTAGTCTTTATCATAGTGTTTTCGTTGGCGAGAGTGCAAGAAAGTGTGCTAGCGTTATAGCTCGAATTGCAATCTAGTAAATGTCTTTAGTTGAAAATTTTTGAAGAAGTTTGTGAGTTGAAGCACGTCACAAAGGTTGTCATATTGATAGCATTTTTGGTGAGGTAAATTATAAAAAAAATGATGTTTCCTAGGTTTGGTGCCAAATTAGTGTTCACAAATTATAATGTTTGGAGTATAAGGATTCGAGTATTTCTTGGAGAATGCAATTTATGGCAAGATGTCATTGCAAATCCAGAAAAGTGTATTTTAGAAAAAGTTTGAGAAATGAAAGAAAAAAGAACAAGGAAGATTTTGCAAGGAGTAATGCATGAAGAAGTCTGGATGCATGTTGCGAGTTTTGATTCTCTATCTCAGTTATGGAATGAGCTTGAATTGATTTGAAAGAATTATAAAGGTTCATCGTTACCTAAAGAGTCTTGGTTTTTGGAAGAGGATGAGAAACTTGTAGAAGAAATTGATGAAGTTGAAGAAGAAGCAGAAAAGAAAAATGAAGACTTTGAAGACATATGTCGGGAAGAAAAGGAAATAGATCATGTCGAAAATAAAGAATTTGAAGACACAATAATTAAAGCATCTTTTGAGAAAAAAGAACCTGAGAGTGAAGCGATGGAAGAGAATGTGACAAATTTGAATAATGAGCTGGAGGATAAGGATGTTGAAGAAAAGAGTGCATAGTCAGAAGTTACTAGTCAATTGGACGTCACATCATCTAATCCAGCTGCTGTCAGAACTTTTACAAGGAAGAAGGTTGCCAAAAAGGTTCAAGTCACAAAAACTGCTAAAGAAACATCATATACAAAGTCCAAGTTGGAAGCAGAGTGCAAACCAAAGGTCGAAAATGCAAAGACCAAGAAAAAAGAAACTCAATTTGTGGAAGGTATTGAATGGGTTAATATGGAGAAGTATTTTGATCAAAATGAGTTCAGAAATAAAGAAATGGAGAAGAAATACAAGCATGTAAAATGTGAGAAGCTAGTTTTAAGAAAGATCAAGAAGAACAAATGGAAACTTCAAGCATTTGTGTCATATACATCAATGGAGATGACAAAAGAGTTTCTTGCGTTTAAAGGAATTGGAAGATCAAAATTTTCTACGACATTATGAAGAATAAATTTGGTTTACGGGAGGCTATGTTAGCATCTAAACCAATATATTCTAGATTATTCAAGAAATATCTTAATTAATATTAGTACATGAATTGGTGATATCTAAGCACATGCATGAATGTATTTCAATTATCTTGGAACATGTAATGGTTAGGTTCATGTACATGAATGTGGTCATGTAGTAATTATTATTATGGATCTAGAAGTGTCCTATAAGTCCTATAAATAGTCTTGTACTTGGATCATTTTAATCAAGTGAAATGAAAGTATTCTTAAGTGTTCTTCAAAGTTATATTTCATTTCTTCTATAATTTATCATCTTCCATAAATTTCCAACACTATCGCATGCATGGTGATTTTTGTTGTTATTTCATTCTTTATTATTACATTGGAATATCACATCGGTGTGAATTTAGCGACGACTTTGGTTCCGTTATTTATTATTACATTGGAATAACTCGTCGTATGATCTATCGCATGCATGGTGATTTTGTTCTTTATTCCATTCTTTATTATACATTGAAATATCCTCGCTTGCATGCAATTTACTTTGATCTAGTTCCATTATTTATTATTCTGTTGGAATAACCCGTCTGTGCGGTCTATCGCATGCATGGTGATTTCTTTTGTTATTTCATTCTTCATTATACTCAGTTGGTTAAAGTTTTGACTTCTATACTCCATGAAATTAGTGGAATATTCTTGATATTTGCGCTTCATTCAGTATCTTTTCATGGAAATATTCTTCTGAGCATCCTTGAATTTTACTCTACAAAAATTTATCATGTTGACAATTTGGACGTTATTAGTTCCTGGATAAATTAATTCTTGAACTTGTTTTATTGAATTCTTATATCATTGTCATCATCCTCATGTTTATATTAAGTTGAAAGTCATCTGTGGCCTGTAGTGCTTAGATGGACTTGGTATGATTATGACCCGGGATTAATCAGTATAACCATGACCGTAATATTACAAATGATGTGGTAAAAGTCCTCATTGGCCCGTAGTGCATTGATGGACAGTTGTTGGCATGATCATGACCATTGATGAATACACGAATACCCTTGGCCCGTAGTGCATGGATAATTTGTGGTTGTGATACTAATGATATCCTTGGCCGTAGTGCAGGGATGATGTGGATTAATTATTAAGCTGAGTCTCAGCGATAAAAGTGATGAAAAACCTTTTTAAATCATAAAAGATAGTAGAATTTATTATCTACTTGACTCTTTTAATGGATTGCTTGTTCCGCTACAGTTAAACTTGATGTCTTTTGTATTTTATCAGTTTAACATTGTTAAAGGCTAATGATAATTTATTCTGCATTATTTTAGTCATAATATTTCTTACTGGGTTAGTTGAGCTCACCCTTTCTTTCACTATTCTCTTGAAATGAGAAATATATTTGAACGAAGTCGAGAAGAGCAGAGTGACGGTCCAGATGATAGCATTAGTAGTCTTCACTATTGTGTTAAATAGTGTGACAATAAATGTAATGAGGAATCCTTTGAGTGTGGATATTTTCTAGATGACAATATTCTTATTAAAAATCTCAGCTATGTTTTGTCGTATTTTTACACGACGTTTGTATAATTAAGTTGTATTTGTATTTTGTATCATGTATATGGCGACTCAAAATAGGTGAAAATAGGTATACATCACCCATTCTGAGTCGCCAAATACATGGTACAGAAAAACAACTACAACTTTATTAATACAATTGTCGTGCAAAATACGACAACACATACTGTGAGTTTAAATACAATATTGTCTTCAGACAATATCCACACCCAAATAAAGTCCTCATTACAATTATTGATGCACTATTTTACATAATAGTGAGGACTACTAAAACAGCTATCTTGAATCATCACTCTGTACCTTGGCTAGTTTCTGCTAAACTCTCACCTCCTGAGAAGAAAGATGGAACAAAAAGGAAAAGGGTGAGCTCAACTAGGCCAGTAAATAACATTATGACTAAGATAATATATAAAAAATTATCCTTAGTCTTCACGAGAAAAAATGCGATAGAATACAATGAACAACAAGTTTTAGATCAACAAGCTGCGGTGAAACAACAATTCATTAGAAGAGTTAAGTGAGAGAATGAAATCTACTATCATCTATGAATTTAAAAGTCCGTTATCAATATTTTATCCCCTGTAACATCAATCAATATACATCTTTGCACCACGGGCCAAAGATATTCATTTGTATCACCCGGTTGGTCATGTTCATCTCAACACTGTTCATCTTTTTGCTCTACGGGCCAAAGATATTCATCAGTAATCATTCATCTTTGCACTCACTGTGCCAAAGATATTCATCAAATATCACCATTAAGGACCGAGGATGATGAAAAACATTTTAGAAACGAATCTAGTGAGAGACAGAAGGACAAATATTAAGGATTCGTATTTCGGTTTATCTAAATTCAATAATACTCCATAATAACCAAGTGTGAAGTAGAATTCAAAAATAAAGATCAAAACATGGATACAATCAAAGATAGTAACCATAAAAGACATCTGGAAGAAAAAGAGAAAATTTTATTTTTCGGTGAATAGTGCCGTATACATGAATAGTAACCCCGACACAACAAGTTCCAAATTTGATTAAAAGTTCAGATCAATACTTTGGCATAATGATATTGAAAGAAATAATATCATATATGAAGAAAATAACATCCCTTACCTTAAAGAAAGCGATTTTGAATGAAAGGTCGGGAAGTGATCTTTGAATGAAACTTGTCTTGAGCAATGAACTCTCAAAGTATCCAAATACTCACAAAATACGCTCGATAATATAGAAAGAGAAAGAGAGAAAGCTTATGTTTCTGGTGTGATTTTTAATTCTAACTTAGCCCTCTATTTATAGGAAAATGTTAGCCCGCCGAAGTAGACTTGACCTGCTACCTGATGGTTTTACCTGCTACTATTGCCACCCACCACATTTGAAATTCAATTTGAGCACATTTCTCACCAACCACAAGTGGGGCCCATTCAATTCTAGAATTTGCCACCAAAATCATTTATAACCCTAATTTTTGAAGCAATCAACTCTTAAAATTCATAACAAATCATTCGTTCATTTTTAACGGTTCAAAATTTGTGGACATATACCCAACTTATATATGTATAACATATCCAAAAATCAGAACGATCCAACGGTCAGATTAAAGATTATAACTCACGCAAAATATCGTAAAAATACTGATTTGATTTTTAATACCTCCATTCCGACAAACATACAGATAAAACACCTCAACATTAACTCCTTCAATTATAATCACATAAAATAAATAAATCCATCATTTATATAAAATAAATATCTCCTTATCATATGAATCAATAATTAATTATTCATAAATAATATTACAGAATCACAATTATTACAACCAGGCCGTTCTCAGGAAAGAGGGGGCTTTCTAATAAGGATTTCTCCTTACTGGCGCGCAATTAGATGACCTAACCTCTCCTTGAAAGAACATTCTAGACATTGTTAATAATGTTATCTCATAATATTATTCAAATAATATGAATTATTGATCTAATAATGGGAAATACAATGCAGTGACAATTATTGAAACAACAATAATATAAACTATTAATGCAACAATTATTGAATCAATAAAATAAAATATTAAACAGTAACTACTGTAACAATTATTGAGTAGTGCCTTCTTACGTAAGGATCAATAATTCAACAATACTTGTGTAACATCTTGTGTACTCTCTTTGTGCCATTACGGCAGACATCGTATTTTTTTAACCACCGGGTATTCTAACAGTGTTAGTGGTAACGATTACGCCGTTATTTGTAACAACTCAAATTTGTCGTTTTATTCACCCGACAGTTATTCTGTTATGGGGCCCATAAATGACTGCGCCGTCGTACGGATATTCTCGAAAAAAAAATATTCCACGACCAAAGGAATATTCCCCGACAGTACGAATATTCCACGACCAAACGAATATTCCCCGACATAAATGAATATTTTATAACCACTTGCTTATTTTGTAAAACTTGCATATTTCACCCATAACCAAAGTATTATATCAAATTAACTCCTAATTATTTCAAGATAATAAATAGAGAAAATTTAATTTTATTCATAATAAGTTGGGGTCTTACAGCGTCACAACTACTAATGCAAACATCTGGACAGTCACTCCGTTCCCCGACTAGTCCCAGCTACGTTCTCATTTTCTGAAGAGAACAATGAAAGCAAAAGGGTGAGCTCAACTAGCCCAGTAAGAAATATTATGACTAAGATAATGTAGAATAATTTATTGCTAACCTTCAGCAGTGTTAAACTGATAAAATATTATAAACATCAAGTTTAACTGCAGCGGAACAAGTTATCCATTAGAAGAGTCACGTAGAGAATTATATCTACTATCTTCTATGATTTTAAAGATTTTTCATCACTTTTATCGTTGAGACTCAGCTTAATAAATAATCCACATCATCGAATCACCCCTGCACTACGGCCAAGGATATTCTTTAGTATCACGACCACAAATTATCCATGCACTACGGGCCAAGGATATTCGTGTATTCATCAATGGTCATGATCATGCCAACAACTGTCCATCAATGCACTACGGGCCAATGAGGACTTTTACCACATCTTTTGTAATATTACGGTCATGATTATACCGAATAATCCCTGGTCATAATCATACTAAGTCCATCAATACACTACGGCCACAGATGACTTTCAACATAATATAAGCATGAGGATGATGACAATGATATAAGAATTAGATTAAATGAAAGCAAAGGATAAATTTTTAAAGATTTATAATTTAATTTATCCAGAAATCAATAACCTCCAAATTTTCAACATGATACTGCTTTGTGGAGTAAAATTAAAGAATATTATTGTACCAAAAATGATTTGGACCAAAAATGAATCAATTTTTATCATGAATAGTACCCCGATTGAATAGTACTCGAGTGAATAGTACCCCGTGAATAGTACTTTGTGAATAGTAACCCGTGAATAGTACTCCGACATGAAAAAGTTAAAATTTATCAAGAATGCTCAGAATAATATTTTCATGAAAAGATACTAGATGAAACTCAAAATTTAAGGATATTCTACTAATTTTATGGAGTATAGAAGCCAACCAAATGAGTATAGAATTCAAAATCTGAAATAAAATAATATTACTTACATACTACAGAGTATGGAAGAAAATATTATTTCAAGCGAATATTGAACAAAAATAACATCCCTTACCTTGACAAGAAGAGTATTCCGACTGGTAGAGCGGGGATATTCTTGAAGAAAACTTTCACTGTTTTCTACGCTCAAAGCTTCTTAAAACTCTAAAAAAAACGCTCAATATTATAGAAGAAGAATTCTCTGATTCTGGTGTGATTTTCAATTCTAACTAAGCATCCTATTTATAGGAGAATGGAAAGGATACTATTTGAATTTAGAAATCACAGACGCACAGTAATTTCGGACGAAACAATTCACGGGCAAAAAAATTTCTGACGTTTCTTTTTTTCAACTTAATAGTATAATATTCAATAAAATATAATATATTCTATTTTTCATAAAAAACAAAGCTTATAATATATTATATATATATATATATATATATATATAAAACCAAAACCACCACCACCCGTGGCTTTTGTTTCCAAAATTTTCTCCCCCCATATTCCCCCTACAAGACTTTGCTACACCCGTGGGCCCCACCCGTGACCCCCACATCTTAAAAAAAAATTTTACCGATTATTTTGAAAAATGGGTAAATGGGAGTCCATAAGAAAAATTTACAACAAATACTTCAATAAAAATTCCCTCAATTTTTTTAACAACATGTATCATTATTATTATAATTTGCAATATTTAACAACCAGGTCGTTCCCAGAAAAAAGGGGGCTTTCAATAAGGATTTCTCCCTATTGGTAGCCTTGATTAGGTGACCAAACCTCTCCTTGATGGAACTTCAGACATTGTCGATATTGCAAATAATAATATGAATAACTTTGTCGTCTCAATTATTGATTTAATAATATAACATATTATGCGAGATGATCTTTGTGACAATAATTGAATCAATAATATAAGAGATATAATGCAACAATTCTGCAAACAATAATTGAGTATAAGCGGTGACTTCTCACGTAAACATCAATAATCAATACCGTGTGCTACTATGCAACCGACGCCAGACATTATTTTGTGCTTTAACACCGAGTTATTTCAATAGTTAACGATTAAAACTTCCATCGTTATTTTCATAAAAAGCTATATATCATTTTTTCTCATTAAAACAATAATTACGTCAGGGGTCCATTAATGATTATCTTCGTCAAATTTAATATTTCTGTTAAAACGAATATTCCCCGACCAATCGAATATTATATAACAACTTGCTTACTTTGAAAAATTTATAAATATTACCCACAACTTTAATATTATAACAAATCAACACCATAATTATTCAAAATGATATTTATAGAAAATTCGTCTTTATTCATAAAAGTTGGGGTCTTACAATTATCATGCCAAGAATGGTAACCACTTCGGTGGTAATCATGGTCAAGATAATAGAAGTAGAAATTTCAAGAAGAAAAGGTTCGATAATGATGGAAAGACAGCAACAGCAACACGCGTTTCCAAAGAAGAAGAATGACCACCGGTCGTATGTTACAAATGTGAACATGAGGGACACATCCATCCAAACTGTACGCAGCAACCCAAAGCGTGTTTCAATTGTGGAAGAGAAGGTCACCTAGCTCGATTTTTTCGTGTAATGAAGTCAATTCCAGCTAGGATGGTGACGCCAAAGGATGTCTTAGACAAGTCAAAGCCGATAGTTTAAGTGAGAGTGTTTGTCGAGGAACTCGAACAAAGTTATCACGGGTAAGTTAATCATAAACTCTTGCGAAATCTATAACTTATTCGATACCGGATGTACCCACTCTTTTATTTCACCTAGTTGCGCTCAACATTTAAATTTGACCCAGAGAAGTTAGACTTTGACTTATCGGTTGAAACTCCGTTAGGAGAAACCTTTGTTACATCCACCATTTATAAGTCTTGTTTGATCCAAATCGATACCCTCACGTTACCTGTCGATCTTATCTCTTTGAAAATACTTGCCTTTGATGTGATTTTAGGAATCGACTTGTTAACTATTCATCATGCTAAAATTAATTATTTTTGTAAGGTTGTTAGCCTTTCTAACTAACCTATTATGAGAATTCAAGCAACCAAGCCACTAAAGTCAATCACTGTCATATTAAGTCATAAGTAAAGAGCCCCGAGCCTTTCGCTGGTGACTTCTAAGTCTTGGGATGCACCAAATCCAGACTTTCCGTAGGGGACACCGTGAATAACGGTGGCAAGTTGATAGATTTCAATGTGACGTGCTATCCAAGTCTTGGATGAGAGTCACAATTTTGAATGATATAAGTATTGTTAATAAATTTTCTGACGTATTCCCTAATGAACTTCCTAGCCTACCCTCATAGCGTGAAATCGAATTTTGTATCGACCTTGAACCCGGTACAAAACCCTCAAATATTTCTTCACCCAAAACGAAAGTAACATGCGCCAAAGACGTTGGCTTGAGTTGTTGAAAGATTATGATAATACCATTCAATACCATTCTAGAAAAATGAATGTGGTAGCTGACGCATTGAGTAGAAGATCGTATGCGGTTACGAGTGCGACGTTGTTAACACAAAGACCCATTTCGTATAACTTACAAATGATAAAGATAGAGTTAAAGAATCTAGGGACCCACATGAAGATAGCGAATATACGATTAGAACCGACTTTAATCGATAAAGTTAAATTCGCTCAAGCTACAGAATCAGAGCTGATAAATGTGAAGAAGAAGGTTCAAGAAGGCGTTATTCTAGAAGCATGAATCGATGAAGAGAGGAAATCTCAACCCTCGATTTTATTATTCTATTTGAAATACTCAATCGAGTAGGAATTGTGGCCTATAGACTCGCTTTACCGCTAAGTATGTCGTGTGTTCATAACGTTTTTCACGTATCGATGTAACGTAAATATGTGGACGACCCGAACCACATTATTGAATTAAAACTAGACGAGATAGCATAAGATTTGACGTATGAGGAGATACCTGTTAAAATCTTGGATAAGAATGAACATATTCTACGCTCAAAGGTTATACCTCAACAGTTAGAATCTGACGAGGTATCCTCACCTCTTTGATATACCAGGTATGTATGTCAATTTTAAGGACGAATTTTTATAAGAAGGGGAGGTTGTAAGACCCCAACTTTTATGAATAAAGATTTAATTTTCTCAATTTTTTTTTTAATATTATGGTGTGGATTTGATATAATATTATAGTTGTGGGTAGTATTTATAAATTTTTAAAAGTATATAAGTTGTCATAAAATATTCGATTGGACGGGGAATATTCACTTTATCAGGGAATATATGTACAACAACGCAATCATTGGTGGACCCCACAATAAAATTACTGTCGAAGTTAGAAAATGACAGAAATATCTTTTTATGAAAATAACGAAAAAAATTTTACCGTTAACAGTTGAAATACCCGGTGATAAAGGTACAGTAATACGCGTGGTTATTGAAAATAACTATTTGAATGTTTTTAAACTTTGGATAAATTTAAAGTCTTTAGTATTTATCCTTGATTTCGTTTGATTGAATTTTTATATCATTTTCATCATCCTCATGCTTATATTGTGATGAAAGTCATCTTTGGCCAGTAGTGCATAGATGGATTGGTATGATTATGACCAGGGGTTATTCAATATAATCATGACCTGTAATGTTACAAGTGATGTGAATTATTTATTAAGCTAAGTCTCAGCAACAATTATTGGTATGATCATGACCATGTGTTCTCTTCGGCCAAGGGTGCAAAAGATGATTTATTGTTTGGCATGTTCATGATCATTGGTGAAAACATGACTATCTTTGGCCCGTAATGCATGGATAATTCGTGGAATATCCTTGGCCCGTAGTGCATGGATAATTCAGTAATCTGGATTATTTATTAAGTTGAGTCTCAGCGATAAAATTGATGATAAACTTTTAAATCATAGAAGATAGTAGATATCATGCTCTACTTGATTCTTCTAATGGATTGCTTATTCCGCTGCAGTTGTTGATCTAAAACTTGTTATCTATTGTATTCTATCAGTTGTTATACTGTTGAAGGCTAATGATAATTTATTATGTATTATCTTAGTCATAATATTCTTAATGGGCTACTTGAGCTCACCCTTTTTTTTCACTGTTCTCTTCAGGAAATGAGAATATAGCTGGGACTAGTCGGGGAATGGATTGACAGTTCAGATGGTTGTTTTAGTAGTCCTCAATATTCTGTGAAATAGTGTGATAATAATTATAATGAGATTGAATTTGAGTTTGGATATTGTCTAGAAGACAATTTTCGTGTTAAAACTCCCAGCTATATTTTGTCGTATTTTACACGACAGATATATAATTAAGTTGTAGTTGTATTCTATATCATATATTTGGTGACTCGGAATGGGTGATGTGTACCTATTTTGGGGGCGTCACACCATCGTCCTGATCTAGGTTTCAGAATGGAGCTACCGGAATTTTCTGGTACCTTGCGCGTAGAAGGATTCATCGATTGTATGAACTAGGTAGAGCGTATATTCGATTATACGGAGGTTTTAGATAACGTTAAGGTGAAACTGGTTGCCATCATACTAAAGGGAAAAGCATCTGCTTGGTGGGAACAGATGAGGCGTTCAAGAGAGAGACAAGGAATGTCCTAAATCACCAAGTGAGAGAAGATGAAGAAGAAGATGAAGAGTCACTTTCTTCCTTTTGGATACACTCAGTCTCTATTTAAGAGATTGCATCTGTTAAGACAACGTACTCGATCTGTTAATAAAGAATGAATACTAAGGGTTATTCACCATGCATACGGCAATCCGCGTAGACAGGTTACTCCCGCATATTAATAAAGAATGAATACGAAAGGTTATTCACCATGCATGCGGTAATTCGCGTAGATAGTTTACTCCCGTAGATTAATAAAGAATGAATTCATTCACCATGCATGCGGTAATCTGCGTAGACAGGTTACTCCCACAGATTAGTAAAGAATGAATACGAAGGATTATTCACCATGCATGCGCTAATCCACGTAGATAGGTTACTCCCACATATTAATAAGGAATGAATATGAAAAATAATATCCCTTACCTTAGTTGGAGATTTGATACTCTAATAGTGAAGTAGCAGAATACTCTTCTTCTTTCTCTCTATAGTTTCTCTCACTATAACTTGTGATTATAACTTTGCTCTTCAAATTGGTAAGAAATAATGAATGGATGAAGGAGTATTTATAGGCTAGGAAAGGGTGGTAAATTACAAGGATAATTATACTTTAGTACCTTCATCTTTGCCTTCATTTTTAATTTAGTTCCTCAAGTATTATCAATCTTGCACAAACTTCCCTACTAGTACTTGCATGTGAACCAATAGTTCCTTACATGTGAATCAATAGTCCCTTGCATTTGAAATAATAACAATTAATTGTTCATTTTTCTGATTAATTATCCGTTTGGTCAATTTCACATCCAGAAATCAACTATTATCAAAATAAATGTCGATTTCTACTAACACTAATATTCCCAACACAATGAAAATGTTTTTATCAAAAATTATTCTTCACAATATTAACAACCAGATCCTTCCCAGGAAAGCTTTCTGATAAGGATTTTTTCTTATTGGCACGCAATTAAATAACCTAACCCCTTTCCTCGACAGAACTTTCTAGACATTGTCAATAATGCAAATAATAATATGAATAACTGTGTCGTCTCAATTATTGATTTAATAATATAAAATATTGTACAGATGATACTGTGACAATAATAAAATCAATAATATGAGATACTATGCAGCAATTACTGTGGAAATTATTGAATAAAATTGAGTGACTTCTTACGTAAACATCAATAATCAGACATATTGTTCAATACTGTGTGCTACTGTGCAACAACACGTATTACTGTACTTTTATCACCGGGTATTTCAAAAGTTTAACGGTAAAAGTCTTGTCGTTATTTTATGAAAAGGTTATTTCTGTCGCTTTCTATATCCGACAATTATTTTGTTATGTGGTCCACTAATGATTGTGCCGTCGTACGGATATTCTCCGACAAAAAGAATATTTTCCTGCCCAACGAATATTTTATAACAACTTGCTTACTTTGCAAAATTTGCACATATCACCCATGACTATAGCATTATATCAAATCAACACCTTACTATTCAAAATAATATTTAGAGAAAAATAACTCTTTATTAATAAAAATTGGGATCTTACAACATTCACTTGCTTTGATTGACAACTCTGGAACCAAGCTTAATAAAAAAAAATGACCAAAAGCAAAATACCAAACTTAATAAAGTGACCAAAAGCAAAGCAAGTGAATCAAAGCAAGTAATCAAATCCATTTACACCAAGTAAAGCGTCTCTATTTTAATATAATCCGATAATAATAATAATAATAATAATAATAATAATAATAATAATAATAAAGTCGGATTATTATTATTACTATTATTATCATTATTAAAGTCAGATTATTTTTTTAAAAAGAAACTTTTTTTTCTAACAACAAGTGACTTAATAATGAGACAATAGAAAGAAAGTAAAATAAAATAATATACTCAATGTGCAAGCCGCTACATGATGTAAAGGTGCAAATCTGGAATCAAGCTTTTAATAAAGTGACCAAAAGCAAAGCACCAAGCTTAATAAAGTGACCAAAAGCAAAGCAAGTGAATCAAAGTGAATCACAAGTGAATGTTGTAAGACCTTAGCTTTTATAAATAAAGATGAATTTTTTCTATAAATATTATTTTTGAATATTATGGAATAAATTTGATATAATGTTATAGTTGTGGGTAATATTTATAAATTTTGCAAAGTATGCAAGTTGTTATAAAATATTCGTTTGGTGGGAATATTCTTTTTGTTAGGAATATTCGCATACAATGGCTCAATCATTGGTGGACCCCATTAATGTAATTATTATCGGATTGAGAAAACGACAAAAACATTTTATAAAAATAATGGCGGAGGTGTTACCGTTTAAAGCGTTGAACTACCGGTGGTAAAAGTACAATAATAAGCGTAGTTAGTTGCGTAGTAGACACGGTATTGATTATTGATGCTTACGTGAGAAGTCACTCAAACTATGCTCAATTATTACTCTGAGAATTCACGCATCATATCTCTTATATTATTGATTCAATTATTGTCACAAAGATCATCGTATAATATGTTATAGTATTAAATCAATAATTGAGACGACAAGTTATAAATGATTAATAATTGTTGAAAGATTAAATATGTGTTGATGAAAAAAATGATTTGTGGTAAGTTTGATTATTTTATGGGGGGCTCATATGTCATCATCTAAGAGTCTCTTCTTCAATAGTAATTACCTTCGTCAATAGTAATTACCCTTGTGAATAGTATTTACCTTCGTCAATAGTAATTACCTTCGTCAATAGTAATTACCCTTGTGAATAGTATTTACCTTCGTCAATAGTATTTACCTTCGTTAATAGTAATTACCTTTACCAGACGTCGAACCACTTGTCGTTTCACATTACAGGCGTCGAACCACTTGTCGTTTCACATTACAAAAGCGCCAAACCACTTTTCTTTTCACATCATTAGTCGTCAAGCCACTGCCTTTTCACACGGAAAAAAGTTAAGCTAGAAATCTTCTATAAATAGAGGCCTGAGGGCTTCATTATTTTCACTTAATTCATTCAAGCTATAGAGAGAGAAAGTATAGAGAGAGAATAAGAGAAAGAAGAAGAGTATTTTGTTACTACACCGCTTAAAGATTCAATCTCCTACCAAATGTAAGGGGTGTTATATTTTCTTATTCATGAAGAGAGCTGTTATTATTCCATTTCTTATTATTACATTGGAATAACTTGTATAAGTGGTTTACCCTATACTTGGTGACATTCTTCTATTATTACATTGGAACATCCTGTCATGTGTTTTTACAGGACTGGTTAAAATCTTTATTATTATTACATTGGAACATCCTATCGTGTGTTTTTGGGACTGGTTCCGTCTTTATTATTACATTGGAACATCACATGCGTGTGTTTTACAGGACTGGTTAAAATCTTTATTATTCTCATTGGAATATCCTATACGTGTGTTTTACACCGGATCTGGTTCCATCTTTATTATTACATTGGAACATCATCGCTTTGTGAATTTCACGACTGGTTCCGATTCTTTATTATTTTGTTGGAATAACACATGCATGCATGATTACATCGCATGCATGGTGATTTCTTTTGTTATTCCATTCTTTATTATACCCGGTTGGTTAAAACTTTGACTTATATACTCCATGAAATTAGTGGAATATCCTCGATATTTGCGTTTCATCCAAAGATATCTTTTCATGAAAATATTCTTACGATCATTCTTGAATTTTACTCTACAAAACAAAGATCGTGTTGATAATTTGGGACGTTAATAATTCCTAGATAAAATAATTCTTGAACTTGTTTTATTGAATTCTTATATCATTGTCATCATCCTCCTCGTGTTTATATTTTTTAAAGTCATCTATGGCCCGTAGTGCATAGATGGACTTGGTATGATTATGACGAGAGACTATTCGGTGTAATCATTTAATAGTAATGTTACAAATGATGTGGTAAAAATCCTCGATTAGTAGTAGTGCATTGATGGGACAGTTGTTGGCATGATCATGACCATTAATGAATACACAAATATTCTTGGCCCGTAGTGCATGAATAATTGTGGTCGTGATCTTAAAGAATATCCTCGGTCAGTAGTGCGGGGGTGATTCGATGATGTGGAATATTTATTAAAGTCGAGTCTCACTATAACAAATGATGAAAACCTTTTAAAACCTAAAAGATAGTAGACTTTATTTTCTACTTGACTCTTTTAATGGATTGATATTCATTGCAGATTAAACCGGGTTGTCTATTGTATTTTATCGGTTTAACATTGTTGAAGACTATTGATAATTTATTCGCATTATCTTAGTCATAATATTTCTTCATTGGGCTAGTTGAGCTCACCATTTTTTTTCTTTGTTCTCTTCGGAAATGAGAATATAGTTAGGGACGAGTCGAGAAAACGCAGTGATGGTCCCGAAGATAGCATTAGTAGTCCTCACTATTCGTGAAATAGTGTGATAATAATTGTAATGAAAACTCCTTTTTGAGTTTGTATAATATCTAGTAAACGATATTTGTATTTAAACTCACGATTTATGTCGTATTGTACCACGACGTTATGTTAGTAAGTTGTATTTAAATTACGCACCATGTAAGTGGCGACCCAAGATGGGTGATGTATACCTAATTTTGGGGGCGTCGCGGTTCAGTATCGAGCTTAGGGATATGATCCACGGCTAAGATGTGAGAATAGTACTAGGAGGGGAGAGCGGGAATACCTTCATTAGTATGACCTACCTAAGTTTATGTCTTTATTTTATTGGTTGGTCGGAAGATAGGGATAATTTGTTACATGTCAATTAACCTTTTGTTTTGTGGCAAGATGTCGAAAATGACATCCGAGAATGTTGAGAATAGCAATGGAGCGCAGCGATCGTTGATTCACCACATATCAATAATCGAGGATAATGTGCATCGAAGGCGACAATCCTCATGCAACAACAACACCTTGACCAAATGATGAATGATCAAATGTTCGGAGGCTTTACGATTTATGCAACAATGAAGTAGAGCGACTCTCGTCCAAAACGTAGGTGGAAACACGGAAAACTCTCGGCGATCACCGCTAAACAATTCAAGGAGGTTTGGGACCACCGGAGTTTAAGGGAGAAGCAAAACCACTTCGGCGGAAGCATGAATAAAGGTGATTACCATGATATTTGATGTCTTGGGATGCTCAGAGAGCAAAAGGTTCCCTTCTTGCGCTTTTGTTATGTCTTGAGGAGGATGATTGGTGGGAATCGGTCCAAAACATACTCAACTTCTTTGATCAAGATATCTTGGGAGAAGTTCCAGAGTCATTCAACGACAAATACTTTTCCGAAAGTATTCGCCACATGAAGGAGGTGGAATTTATCAAGTTGGAACAAAACAATATGACCAGTGTGTCGCAATACGAGACAAAATTTACGGAGTTATCACGGTTTGAGTCCCACTTGGTGGATAATGAAGAGAGAATGGGCGAATGTTTTAAGAGGTTTGAAGCGGGAGATACGTCAACATCTTATTTCTCATAAAGCGTGTTTGTATTAGGATGTTGTAAATAGGGCTCGATTAGTGGAACGCGATAATGAGTCAACACAACTAAAAGAGAAGCGGTAAGCAAAATTATAATACCGGTGAGTGAGTAGTCATCGAGCGGTGACAACAAGCGTGGAGGAATCAACATGCCAGATATGGTAACCACCGGTGGTAATCGGGCGAAAACAATAAGAATGGACATTTCAAGAAAGCGGAGATTCAACAATGATGGTGGAAAGAAGTCAACACCAAAGACTTATTGTTAAGGAAGGAGAAAGACCACCTATCATATGCTTCAAATGCGGAGGAGAGGGACACATCATCAAAGCTCATGCATATAGTCAAAGCATGTTATAATTATGGAAGAGAAGGTCACTTAGCTCGATTTTGTTGTTTCATCAAGACAAATTCGGCTAGGATGGAGGCACCAAAGGCCATCCCGAGAAAATTCAAAACGGTAGAAAGGCAAGGGAGGCGTTTGTTGTGACCTCCCAAAGAGCAAGGAATCCGAATGAGGTCATCACGGGTAAGCTTATCATAAACTCTAATGAAGTCTATACTTTATTTGATCTGGGTTCTACCCATTCTTTTATTTCTCCTACTTGCGCTCATCGATTAAATTTGACTCAGGAGAAATTAGACTTTGACTTATCTGTGGAAACTCCGTTGGGAGAAACCTTCATTACATCCATTTGTTTATAAGTCTTGTTTGGTTCAAATCGGTACCCTCACATTACTGTTGATCTTATTTCATTAAAAATACTTGCATTTGACGTGATTCTCAGGGATTGATTGGTTAACTACTTATCATGCAAAATTGATTGTTTTCGTAAGGTTGTTAGCTTTCATATTCCTAATCAACCTATTATGCGAATTCAAATGACCAAACCATTAAAATCAATCATGGTCATCTCAAGCCATAAAGCTATTCGTTTATTGAAAAATGGATGTCAAGCTTTCTTAGCTCGTATCACGATTTAAATAAAAATACGTCGGTTTTAAACGATATTCTATTGTTAATAAATTTCGACGTATTCCAGAAGAACTCTCAGCCTACCCCAGGCGTGAAATTGAATTTTTATATCGACGCCTTGAACCCCGATACAAAACCTATTTCCAAAGCCCACATCGAATGGCTCTATTGAACTTCGAGGAGTTAAAGACCCAACTCTGAGAATTATTAGACATTGGCTTTATTCGTCCCTAGTACTTCTCCTTGGGGTGCTCCTGCTCTATTCGTGAAGAAGAAAGATGGGAGTATGCGACTTTGTATTGATTATCGGGAGTTGAATCATGTCACCATCAAAATAGGTATCCATTGCCACGTATTGATGACTGTTTGACCCGACCGTAAGGAGCCAAATTCTTTTCAAAGATTGATCTTCGTTAGGATATCACCAATTGAAGATTAGAACCGTGACATTCCAAAGGCGACTTTCGAGAACTTCGATGCGGGCATTATGAATTTCTAGTCATGTCCTTTGGATTGACTAATGCTCCCGCCGCCTTCATGGATATGATGAACCGAGTATTCAAGGAATATTTAGATCACTTTGTGGTCGTCTTTATTGATGACATCCTTATTTATTCCAAAAGCCGTGAAGATCATGAGCAAAACTCGAGGGTGACACTCCAAAAGCCGTGAATATAAGCTTTATGCCAAGTTGAAGAAATGCGAGTTCGTCAGAAGAAGTAGCATTCCTTGGGCACGTGGTATCAAGTCATGGAATATCATTGACCCAAAGAAAGATTGAAGCTATTCAAAGGCGGGAACAACCTAAATCGATGACCGAAGTACGTAGCTTTCTCGGTTTAATTGGTTATTATCGGAGATTCGTGGAAGGATTTTTCGAATCGCTACTCCATCGACTCGGTGACTCGGAAGATACAAAGTTCGGTTGGAGCAAAGAATGTGAGAAGAGTTTTCAAGAACTCAAGAGGAGACTTATTTCAAAGACTGTTACGACAATACCATCCGGCTCGGAGGATTTGTCATCTACTGATGATGCTTGAGCAAAGGGTTGGGATGTGTTCTTATGCAACATGGAAAAGTTATAGCTTTATGCCTCATGACAACTCAAAGAATATGAGAGAAATTATCCTACTCATGATCTAGAGTTGGCGGTGTTGTCTTTTGCACTTAAAATTTGGAGGCATTACTTGTATGATGGGAGAAAGTGGAGATCTTTACTGGATCATAAAAGCCTCAAATATTTCTTCACTCAAAAGGAACTCAACACGCGACAACGACGTTGGCTTGAAGCTGTTGAAAGATTATGATCATACCATCCAATACCATCCGGAAAAGCGAACGTGGTAATGATTTATTGAGTAAAAAATCATATGCAAGCACTGAGTGCGATATTGTCAACGTAAAGGCCCATTTTGTGTGACTTGCAAAGGATGGAGATAGAGTTAAAGACTCTGGGACGCGTGTGATGATAAGCGAGTATCTGAGTAGAACCGACTTTAATCGATAAAGTTAAAGTCGCCGAGCTACGGACACTGGAAATTGATGCGTATGAGGAAAAAAGTGCAAGAAGGTCATTATCTTGCGGAAGCAAGAATCGATGAAGAAGGAATACTTGAGTCAACTCCAGACTTTTTTGTGTTTCTAACGACCACGATTTAAAGTATAATATCATGATGGAGGCGCACAACACACCATTTGCAATCCATCTGGGAGTACCAAAATGTATCATGATATTAAATCGCTATACATTTTGGTGGAGCAATATGAAGAGAGAGATATATATTGTTTATCTCAAGGTGTCTAACTTGTCAACGAGTTAAAGCGGAGCATCAAGTACCAAAAGGTCCATTGCAACCACTTGAAATTCCAAAATGGAAGTGGGAGCACATTACCATGGATTTCATTCACGGTCTTCCTAAGGTTTCTCAAGGTATTGATGCGATTTGGGTCATTGTTGATAGATTGACCAAGTCCGCTCATTTCTTCACCGAATCGAGAAACTTATACACTTGAACGTCTTGCTCGTATGTACATAAACGAGATCAGAAGCTGCGCATGGTATACCCCAGTATCCATAGTTTACGATCGAGACCCAAGATTCACTTCACGATTTTGGGTTAGTTTGCAAAAAGCTATGGGCACAGACTTTACGATTTAGCTTTCGGCATATCATCCTCGAGACAGACGGACAATCGGAGAGGACTATTCAAACTCTTCAAGATCTATTAAGACTCGTGTCCTTGATTTGAGGGAGTTGGGACAAGTTCTTACCATTGGTGGAGTTTTCTACAACAACAGTTATCAAGCAAGTATTGGCATGGCTCCATTCAAGCGTTGTATGGAAGAAAGTGTCGTTCTCGGTATCTTTGGGATGAGGTGGGTGAAGCAACGTTGTTGGGACCGGAGTTGAATGTATGTATGACTACGGAAAAGATTCAACGATCCGACAACGTATAAAAACCTCACAAAATCGATAAAAGAGTTATGCCGATCTTCATCGAAAGGACGTGGAATTGATATAGGAGATCATGTTTGTTAAGAGTTGCTCCATGGAAAGGAGTTACAAGATTTGGAAGAGAGGAAAACTTAACCCTCGATTCATCGGTCCATTTTTAATCCTCGATCGAGTAGGGCGTGGCCTATAGACTCGCTTTTCCGTGAAATATGTCTCGTGTTCATAACGTTTTTTCACATATCTATGTTACGTAAATATGTGAAAGATCCGAACCATATTATTGAGTTAGAAACCGCAACGAAATAGCGGAAGATTTGGACGTATGAAGAGGTTCTGTTCAAATTTTGGATAAGAAGGAACATATTCTACGCCGAAGGTTATACCTCAAGTCAAAGTTTTGTGGAGGAACCACGATGTTGAGGAAATGACTTGGGAGTTAGAATCAAAATGAAATCAAGGTATCCTTACCTCTTCGACATACCTGTGTCGTACCCTAATTTCGAGGCGAAATTTCATAAGAAGGGAGGTTGTAAGACCCCAACTTTTATAAATAAAGATGAATTTTTTCTATAAATATTATTTTGAATATTATGGAATAAATTTGATATAATGTTATAGTTGTGGGTAATATTTATAAATTTTACAAAGTATGCAAGTTGTTATAAAATATTCGTTTGGTGGGGAATATTCTTTTTGTTAGGGAATATTCGCATACAATGGCTCAATCATTGGTGGACCCCTAAACGTAATTATTTGCCGGATTGAGAAAACGACAAAAACATTTTATAAAATAACGGCGGAGGTGTTACTGTTAAAAGCCGTTGAACTACCCTTGGTGGTAAAAGTACGGTAATAAGCGTAGTGCAGAGTAAGAAGACACCAGATTGATTATTGATGCTTACGTGAGAAGTCACTCATTTATGCTTTCAATTATTGCTACGAGAATCACGCATCATATCTCTTATATTATTGATTGATTATTGTCATGATTATCATCATATAATATGTTATAGTATTAAATCAATAATTGAGGACTAAGTTATAAATGATTAATAATTGTTGAAAGATTAAATATGTGTTGATGAAAAAATGATTTGTGGTAAGTTTGATTATTTTTATGGGGGCTCGTATGTCATCATCTAAGAGTCTCTTCGTCGATAGTAATTACCTTCGTCAATAGTAATTACCCTTGTGAATAGTATTTACCTTCATCGATAGTAATTACCTTCATCGATAAGTAATTACCCTTGTGAATAGTATTTACCTTCGTCGATAGTATTTACCTTCGTTAATAGTAATTACCTTTACCAGACGCCGAACCACTTGTCGTTTCACATTACAGCGCCGAAACCACTTGTCGTTTCACATTACTGAGCGCCAAACCACTTTTCTTTTCACATCATTAGTCGTCAAGCCACTTGCCTTTTCACACTAAGCAGTGCTAAGCTAGAAATCTTCTATAAATAGAGGCCTAGGGCTTCATTATTTTCATGAATTCATTCAAGCTATATAGAGAGAAAGTATAGAGAGAATAAGAGAGAAAGAAGAAGAGTATTTTGTTACTACACCGCCGCTTTGCGATATTCAATCTCCTACCAAATGTAAGGGTGTTATTCTTTCTTATTCATGAAGAAGCATTGTTATTCCATTGCTTATTATTACATTGGAATAACTTTGTATAAGTGGTTTACCCTATACTTGGTGACATTCTTCTATTATTCATTGGAATCATCGTATGCATGTGTTTTACACCGAACTTTGGTTCCGTCTTTATTATTATTACATTGGAACATCACATGCTGTGTGTTACACAGGACTGGTTAAAATCTTTATTATTACATTGGAACATCCATGCGTGTGTTTTTACACGGACCTGGTTAAAATCTTTATTATCCTGTTGGAATATCCTATCTGTGTGTTTTTACACCGGATTTGGTTCCATCTTTATTATTCATTGGAACATCCGCTTGTGTGAATTCACACGACTGGTTCCGTTCTTTATTATTCGTTGGAATAACTTTTATGCATGCGATTCTATCGCATGCATGGTGATTTCTTTTGTTATTCCATTCTTTATTATACCCGGTTAGTTAAAACTTTGACTTATATACTCCATGAAATTAGTGGAATATCCTCGATATTTGCGTTTCATCCAAAGATCTTTTCATGAAAATATTCTTACGATCATTCTTGAATTTTACTCTACAAAACAAAGATCATGTTAATAATTTGGACGTTAATAATTCTTGGATAAAATAATTCTTGAACTTGTTTTATTGAATTCTTATATCATTGTCATCATCCTCATATTTATATTTTTTTAAAGTCATACGTGGCCTGTAGTGCGTAGATGGACTTGGTATGATTATGACTGAGAGACTATTCGGTGTAATCATGGTAGTAATGTTACAAATGATGTGGTAAAAATCCTCAAATTGGTCAGTAGTGCATTGATGGACGATTGTTGGCATGATCATGACTATTAATGAATACACAAATATTCTTGCCCGTAGTGCATGAATAATTGTGGTCGTGATACTTAAAGAATATCCTGGTAGTAGTGCGGGGTGATTCGATGATGTGGAATATTTATTAAAGTCGAGTCTCAAATTATAATGATGATGAAAAACCTTTTAAAACCTAAAAGATAGTAGACTTTATTTTCTACTTGACTCTTTTAATGGATTCAGATATTTCACCGCAGATTAAACCGGCCTATCATTGTATTTTATCGGTTTAACATTGTTGAAGACTATTGATAATTTATTACGCATTATCTTAGTCATAATATTTCTTCTTGGGCTAGTTGAGCTCACCATTTCTTTTTTTGTTCTCTTCGAGTGAAATGAGAATATAAATTTGGGACGGCGGGGAAGCAGTGATGGTCCCGAAAATAAGATTAGTAGTCCTCACTATTACGTGAAATAGTGTGATAATAATTGTAATGAGGACTCCTTTTTGAGTTTGTATAATATCTAGTAGAGCGATATTTGTATTTAAACTCACGATTTACGTCGTATTGCACACCTACGCTTATGTTAGTAAGTTGTATTTAAATTACATACTAGTATAAGTGGCGACCCAAGATGGGTGATGTATACCTAATTTTGGGGGCGTCACAAATGTTGCAAAGCCGCTACACCATGTAGCGGTCCTATTTTTTTTAATATAATCAGGTAATAATAATAATAATAATAATTATTATTATTATTATTATTATTATTATAAAGTCGAATTATTATTAT
This sequence comes from Panax quinquefolius, assembly GCA_020205615.1. Taxonomy (NCBI): domain Eukaryota; kingdom Viridiplantae; phylum Streptophyta; class Magnoliopsida; order Apiales; family Araliaceae; genus Panax; species Panax quinquefolius. The sequence goes on along the minus strand of CM035154.1, from coordinate 35,057,335 downwards.
TATTATTAAAGACGGATTATTTTTAAAAAAGAAACTTTTTTTTCTAACAACAAGTGACTTAATAATGGGACAATGGAAAGAATGTAAAATAAAATAATATACTCAATGTGCAAGCCGCTACATGGTGTAGCGGTGCAACTAGAACCAAAGTGAGTGAAACAAACAGCTACATGGTGTTGTAATTTGGTTATCATGAATAGTAATTTGGCAACTGATTACAATGGATCAGATCCCTATATATATATATCGAAAATACTTGATGGAAAAAAAAATTGTGTTGTTTATTATTTTAAAATAAAAGTGTTCAATAAAATAATAACTTGTATATATATTTAATGTTTTTATTTGTCTCGTTACAAGCGTAAGGTGAGGGATCTGTACAAACTGATACATATATTGAGATTTTTATATTTATTCTTGGACTGTATTGGTTGTAATATTCTGTGGGTTGCATGCGTATAACTATATATTATGTAGTTGGTGGCTTATAGTTGCCTTAGTTGACCAGATATTATGAAGCTTTTGTGGGATTGACCTTAACTTGGCTACAGGCAACCAAGATTGTACTCCATTTCACCAAAAATAAATAAATAGATGGTAGAACTTGTAAATAATTTTGCTTGTATATTCGATCTATGTAAACTTGACATATAAAGCATTTTTTTTTTATAATATTATACTTGCCATTGAGATGAAAATATGAAGGTTTGGATCAATCTTTTATAGATATTTGAAGATACATGCATGTTTCAAATTACGAAAAAAACCTAAAATTATTAGGTATGTGGTGTTGACAAGGTCATCTTTCTTATATCCTTAATTAGTCGATCTAAACTATAATAAGATGATTCACCTTCACAAACGCTTTGTCTAGCCAATTTGGCCATAACATTGGCAGATTCCTGAAATTCATCTTTCCTCACCTCCATAACATCCCTAATCATTTTCTCAAGTATACCCCTATCACAACTATCTTTCATATCCAGTACCGGCCCTGGGCTAAAGCCCAAGGTGTCCGGACTTTGTACCAATATTTTTAAGTACCTTTTTCTATTTTTAGTACTTTAAACGATCTTTGAAAATATGAAAAAGTTGGTTATTATATTTAGTGATTCTTTCGTATTATATTCTTTTTGTTCGGAGAAAATTTATAGTATTTTTTATACCTATCTAATATGTAATTGCATGAAAGGCTAAATTTTTTTTTGTCGTTTTAGGTCCTGAAAAACTCAGGGCCGGCCCTGTTCATATCCACTCCAATCTTCCACACTTCCCCTACAAACCTACTATTCACTTGTTGGTCGTAAAAATAGGCCCAACAAATCATAGGCACCCCCTCAACTAAACTTTCTATAGTTGAGTTCCACCCACTATGAGTCATAAAGGCACCAATTGAAGGATGCCATAGAGCCTCTTCTTGTTGAACCCAACCCACAATGCACCCCCTCTCCTTCATAGCATCGGACAGTTCTGCCGGAGTTTCACAACTTTTGTCTTCTCCGGTGACAGATCCTAGGCGTCGGACCCACAAGAAGCGCTTTCCGCTATTCACCAAACCGTGCCAAAACTCCAAGAGTTGGTTCCATGTCATGACTGCAAGACTTCCAATGCTAACATAGATAACGGATTTCGGAGGCTGGGCGACGAGCCACGTCATGCAGCTTCTGTCATCTTCCCATAGGCTATTTGAAGAGTTGACTTGTGGTGGGGTTTTATCTGCTGAAAGTATGGACTTGTGGAGTGCATGGATTGGGCCTATGGGGTAAAGGTTCGGACATATAGTTCTTATGTGAGGAAGAATCGGACCTTCTAATTCTTCAGATGTGTTGAGTATGAGTCCTTGAGCTTTTGGCAGTTCTTGGTCCTCCTTTAGAACAAGTTGAACGATAAGGTTGTTAAGGTCATTGGTCCGGCAAAAGCCCGGCAGATCACGGCGCCGGAGAAAGTTTTCCATTCCCGGTACACTTGTTATCTTTGCATCTAAATTATTTCCTAATAATTATACAAGTTGGAAAAAAAAAAATCAAGAATTACATTCGCATTATCACTTTACAAAGTGGGTACAATAAATCTTTAAAACTCTAATGGATGCCTAAGCGTGTAAGAAAACATTTGTAGAGAAATATTTATCCCAAAAAATTTGCACATATAGATAATGAGAAATTCTAAATATTAAAGTCATTAATAATGTCAGAACAATAATTATAGGGCTAGAGCAACTAAATGTAGTTGAAGCGAGCCTAAAACTGTTGCTAAATGCTTAACAACATAAATATGGCCTGTAGTCACTACTTCAAATAATTATATATGATAGATGAATTTTTATATTAATCTTAATTGGGACCACACATGTATATTATTGATGTGTGTTATCATATATAGACCTAAATTTAAGTGATTTAATTAAATTTTTAAGTTGGCTTAAAGGTATGTTTGTCATGGAATCAATGTGTAGAGATCGAACTTGTATTTTTAAATTGATGAGGGGTTAATTTAAAAAATACAAAAGATAATAACTGTCCTCAACAATTACTTCACAAGACAGTTTTCTTTATAATGGGGTCATGGTCCCCAATTGAGTGTATATTGTTTTCTTCACAGTTTTCTTTGTAACCCCATCAACAGAGAAATTCATTTTCTGAAAAATACGCATCAATTGGAAGATCTTAACCCGCTTGATCAAACAATATTATGGAATCTGGTATGCTTCTCTTATGTTCTTTCTTCTTCTTTTTGTTTCAACATTAGATTATTATAAGAGTAAAATACACTGACACCCCCTGTAGATAATCATAATAACACTCACCACCCTTCTAGTTTTTCAAGAATAATCGAAGACTACAGTCTACAATATGTAATATTCACTACCCTAGTGTGGTTAATTAACTAATATTTAAAATATTTTTAATATAATGTCAAATACACCCTTCATATTATAATGTTTAATTTCTCCACTAAATATAAATTTGTATATCATAATTTTTACTTTACTTGATCTAATCAATTAAATTATGAAATTGTACAATAAATAACATAAAAGTCAAAAGATAATAAATATTCATTTTATCAAGAAAATAAAGTCATACAATTTTACTAATTAAATTTCTCAAATATTAAAATTTACGTGATATATATTCAAATATATTTTTTATAATTAAAAGTATAATGTTAATACCCATAAAAATTACAAATTAACGTAATAAAATAATAATATTTTTTTTAAATATTAAAATTTACGTAAAACAAACTTATTATTACAATTTAAAGCGAATCTTATTACTCATATAAAAAGTATTAAAATTATATTAATTATTTTCTCATATATTAAACTAAACATAAGTCACACTTAAACATAATTATTTACAAGTAAAAATGACAAATGTTGTTACTAAAAAAAGAAAATATATATTAAAAGAAATGTTTTTTCAAGATAGATGTAATAATAAATATAATTATATTTTTTATTTAACATTGCATAAAAATAATGTCAACTGTATACTAAAAAATTGTAATCAAAATCATAAACATCCCAATTTTTATATATACTCAATAAAATTTAACATATAAAAATTATAATATGAAACTAAAAATTCAAATAATATTTTTTTGTTATTAAGCACCAAAAACTAAACTATCAATATACTCAATCACTCTAATTAGAATAGCTTCATTTAATAATTTAATTTAAAGATTTTTAATATTTGTATCACTTATCCAAAAATATGTGTTAATTAAACTAAATTAATTTTTTATAAGTTACCAACAATTTAAACGAGATAGTTTTAATTACAAACAAAATTATAATTAAAATGTATTGTATTAAAAAAAAAGATAATTAAACACACACACACACACATATATATATATATATATATTATTTAGTAATTAAAATTTAATAAAATACAAGGGGTAAATATGTAATTTTATTTATTTAGTCAATCCTAAAAACTTGTAGGGGTACTAACTGTTATTTAAGAAATTAGAGGGGAGGTGAGTATTATTATGATTATCTAGAGGGGGTGTTACTGTATATTACTCTTATTATAAACATGTTTAGTTCATAAAGTTTTGAGATTAATTATGATCTTTACATGTTTTTAGTTTCAGTAATTAAGATTTAACAATATATGCAAGTGTACTGTTAAACTAGCTTTGGAAACTGAATATCGGTAAAAGAATAACTTGAATACATTTTGAATGGTTGAATCGGTCAGATGATTGAGTTAAATAGTTAAATCAAATTTTTTTAGCTAAATAGCTGAATGAGCAGCTGAATAAAATAAAAAAAAAACTTTAAAATTTTTAAAAAAATGTTAACTATTATATTAAGTAATATTAAATAAATTTACAACAATTTTAAATCTTGTCAAATGGGTAAAATTATAAAATTATGTCATTCAGATGTTTCAGACATGTTAATTATCAAACAACATTTTTCACATGTTAATTATCAAACAACATTTTTCATTCGGACTCAGATTCAAATTCAGATTCATTAAATTTTTATCAAATACCCCCTAAATAACAAAAAAAAAAGCATCTAATTAACTCACCTTTGAAAGGAAGCTCACCAAGCTCAATAAGTTTCGGAATACACAAATAAGTCCAGAGGGCACAGGGGCTAATTGTTTCAAAATTAAGAAGCGGAACTCCAACCTCTTTAGCAATATCAAGAACAAAACTGAGGAACCCATCTGCAATTATGCACGTTACAGGCCTGCCTGACTTAGAACTCAGGCAGCCTGAAGCTAACATCTCTTTGAGAAGTGGCTTTGTTACAGCTTCTATTCCATTTATAACCTCAATGAACTGATCGCCGGAACGTTTGTGGTCTTCGGGAAGGCCGTCTGAAATGGTTTCAAAACGAAATTGGGGATAACGACCAAACCGGGATTCAACCTGGGTGTGTTTTAGCAGGTGGTGGTGGATGTGGTGGGTGTTGAGGAAGGTGACACGGAGTTGGGAAAGAGAGAAAAGCTCAGCTAATTTGAGCATGCAATTTACAGGGCCTTGTAGTGGTAAAGGGAAGATGAGTACATGAGGAGGAGGAGGGAGAATTTGTTGATTTTCCATGAGTTAATTGGTTGGTTTTGGTTGTTTGAACACTCTTTTTCAATTATATAACCAACTATTATTTCACCTTCTTACTAAAAATGGTGTTGTCAAAAACCTACCGATTGTGACTCCCAAAAAGGGGAGCGGTTAGTATGAATTTAACTTTGGTTAATTAACTAATACAGTATTAATATGTAGGCATGAAGTGATCTCTTTCTCTATGTGTCAACACTGTATTGGTCAATTGACTAAATTACCATAAAGTTAACTTCATGATAACCAAATCCTATATATATATATATATATATATATATATATATATATATATATATATTGTAACATCGAAAATACTTGATGGAAGAAAAAAATAATGTTGTTCATGCAATTTACAGGGCCTTGTAGTGGTAAAGGGAAGATGAGTACATGAGGAGGAGGAGGAGGAGGAGGAGGAGGAGGGAGAATTTGTTGATTTTCCATGAGTTAATTGGTTGGTTTTGGTTGTTTGAACCTTTTGCTTATCATATATTGCTATGTTACTTTGTTGGACTGCTGTTTTATTTAATGCCTTTCATACTCTTTTACTTTTAATCTATATTCATAAGATAAGGTTTGCTTTTATCTTATTGTATTATTTTAATTTATAAGTCTACGGCGATCGGTTGGTTTCGACCAGGACGACGATCGGTTGGAATTTTTTTTTGTTTTTTTTTTTACTTTTGACTCTTAAATAATTAATGTAATTTATTGAAATTAAAATTTTTATAAAATATAATTATTTAGGTATCATTTGGATACATATAAAAAATAGGGTTGCACAGACTGTGCAATCTTATTTTTTACATGTATTCAAATGACACATAAATCATTGTATTTTATAAAAATTTTAATTCTAATAAATCACATTAATTATTTAAGAGTCAAAAATAAATAAATATAAAAAAAAAAAAAAATTCTGACCGATCACCACCTAGAAGGATTCTATTTTAACCTGTATGCGGTAGTGAAATGATTCAGGCCATGTGTCAGCAAAAAAAACAATAAATATGCGTGAGCAGATAAATTGAACCGAAAAAATAAAATAAATTTATTCAATCGAACAAATAGACAATACAATTTATTTTTTTAATTTTCTTGTCTAATTTTTTGGTTAGCTTAAAATGACTCAAAAAAGAAGTGACATCTCGGTATATCATGATAATAAAGTATGAAAGTCAAAAGTATGAGGTCCCAGTAGCATATCACTTCAACCTTGGAAAAGGACCAAGTGTTTAGAAACACTAGGAATTTGAGAGGTGATGTTTGGGGAAGGCAGTTTGATTGTGCTTATTTAACACCTTAAAGTTTATTGGACATTTTAAGTATGCTTCTCCAGCTTAATTATTCTTCAAAAATAAGAGCTTATCGCCCCCACTGTTTTAAAAAAAGTTACGCCAAACAAGAATATAGGATATAAATTTATCCCTAATTATTTTAAACACTCTTTTTCAATTATATAACCAACTATTATTTCACCTTCTTACTAAAAATGGTGTTGTCAAAAACCTACCGATTGTGACTCCCAAAAAGGGGAGTGGTTAGTATGAATTTAACTTTGGTTAATTAATTAATGATGATTGACACGTAGGCGTAGACGTGATCTCTTTCTACGCTATTAACATCAGACGTATTAATCGACTAAATTATCATAAAGTTAATTTTATGATAACCAAATCTTATATATATATATATATATATATATATATATATTGTAACATCGAAAATACTTGATGGAAGAAAAAAATAATGTTTATTATTTTTAAAACAGAAGTGTTCAATATAATAATAACAACATGTATATATTTAATGTGTTTCTGTCACGTTACAAGCCCATAGTAAGGTGAGGATATGTACAAACTGATACATACATATATTGGGATTTTTATATTTATTCTTGGACTGTATTAGTTGTATTATTCTGTGGGTGGCATGCGTATAATTATATATTATGTAGTTGGTGGCTTATAAGTTATAGTTGCCTTAGTTGACCAGATATTGGATAATCTTTAGTTGACTACAGGCAACCCAGCTTGAACTCCATGTCACCAAAAATAAATAAATAAATAGTAGAAAGAAAGAAAGTCCCACTGTAAATAATTTTGCTTGTATACTAGTTATATGTAAACTTGACATACAAAACATTTTTCTTTATAAATATTTGAAGATACAGGCATGTTACAAATTACGAAAAAACCTAGAATTATTACGCATGTGGTGTTGACAAGGTCATCTTTCTTATATCCTTAATTAGCCGATTTAAATTATAATAACATGATCCGCTTCCATTACAACAAAAAAGGTTATTTTCGAAGGAATATTTCGTTGGAATTAAGTATATTCCGTTAAAAATATACTTAATTCCGACGGAATATTCAGTCGGAACTTCAGTCGAATATACGAGCGTCGAAATTAAGTTCGTCAAATTTTCATTCGGAAATAACTAATCTCGACATAACTATTTTTGACTAACAATTCGGTCAATATTAAGCTATTATGGACGGAATTCAATCCGTCAATGATAATTTGTCAATTTTAAGTCTGCCACGTGACAAGTCAGGCAAGACTGTAAAAGGTTCAAGTTCGACGGAATAACAACCACCTCACACAAATAGATGTGTAGCTATATATATAGTATTTTTGCCTTGAGGTAACTTGAAATATACTTTGTTAATATTCATAATATAACAGATCTCCCAAGTGATCTAGTTTGACTAAAACATAAAACTGTTTCCAGTTATGGCATGATATTTGATCCAGCGGTATGACTAGTCTCATAATTTTCATGAGGTCGAGGATTTGATCTTTGGTAGCAGAAAAGAAAAGCGACGGCGCTTCCAAAATAAGCTCCATTCCATCCAACCCATTCTCGAATTATCACCATACTAAGATGTAAATAACTACAACTTTATTATTACAACATATAATAGTGAAGTTTAAATACGGATATTGTTACATGTATAATATCCACACGCAAATAAATCCCCATCATCATACTATTGATACATTATTTTACAAAATGGTGAGGACTACTAAACAACTCTCTGTAACCTTCATTCCATACCCTAACTAAGATACGCTACATTCTCGCCTCTTGAGAAGAAAAATAGAACAACAAGAAAAGAGAAAAATTTCAACTAAATTGGCAAGTAAAGAATATTATGACTAAGATAATATACAACAAATTATCGTTAGTCTCCAACAGGAAAAATCTAATAGAATACAATAGACAAACAGTTTTAAATCAATCTTCGCAATGGAAATAATAATTCATTAGAAGAGTTAAGTAGAGAATGCAAACTACTATCTTCTATATATGAATTTAAAAGTTCATCGTCGATATTTTATCCCCGTAACATCAATCAATATATATCCGGAATCAAATATTCATCTTTGCACTACTGTGCCAAAAAGATATTCATCGATTGGTCATGTTCATCTAAACTCCTGCTCATCTTCGCACCACTGGCCAAAGATATTAATCGATCGGCCATGTTCATCTCAACACTGCTCATCTTTGCACTACCACTACGCCAAAGATATTCATCAAAAAATCATTCATCTTTGCACTCTGGCCAAAGATATTCAAGAATATCATCATTTAGGACCGAGGATGATGAAAAATATTTTAAAGGAAGCGAATCTAGTGAAAACAAAAGAACAAATATTAAGGATTCAGTATTTTAAACAATCCAAGTTCAAAAATACTTATAAGTAATCGAGTGGAGTAAAATTCAAGAATGATCAAAATACTTGGATACAATCAAAGCTAGTATCCGCATTATATATTTTGGACAAAAGAAGAAATTTCATTTTTAGTGAATAAGGTCGATTCGTGAATAGTGTCAGAGTATCGTGAATAGTCCAGTATCGTGAATAGTAACTCACACCAAAAGATAAAAATTTCAAAAAAACATCTTCACGCTTCGTGAATAGTACTCATGAATAGTAATCGTGAATAGTAACTCATGAATAGTAACTTCGTGAATAAGAAACTTATGAATAAGTAACCCCAAGCATGAAAAAGTTCCAAATTTGATAAAAATTTCAACCAATATTTCATTATAATGATATCAAGAAATAATATCATTTTCGAATAAAATAACATCTCTTACCTCGAAAGACAGACTTCTAGTTGAAACAGGATATAAGGCTATGACTTGAACTTGCACCTTATAAAGCAATACTCAAAGTATACTCAAAATACTCACAAGAATACGCCGATAATATAGAGAGAAAACTTCAGTTTACGGTGTGATTTTAATTCTAACCTAAGCACCCTTATTTATAGGAAACGCTTTAACACCAAAGCAGAAAATTTAATATAATAATATTATTATTATTTCCACAACTTCCTACGCACCAAGAATCTGAATTCAGCTATTAAAACACATGCAAGAACCACACTCAAATCACCAAAAACGTTTTTCCTATTTTAAATATTTTAAACTTCCAAAAATCAATTATTTCGGAGCTTCGGAACTTCAATAATTCACAATAAATAGTCCTTTTGTCAAAAAATTCGAATCTCGCGACTTTTTATAGGAAATTCAATTCTCTACAACTTTGCAGAAGAAAGTTTTTCCAAATTCCAAACAGAAATTGACCGAAATCCATAAACGGGCGATTTTACAGGCTATAATCAAATTTCGGTCAATAATTGTGTCCACCAACACACAAAATATGTGTTAAACATTTAATGCCACAAAAATACTCTTCCTCCTCATATACTCATATATCCCACATTCATTATAAAAATATCACCGTTAATATATTATTAAAATAATATATTTACATGAATTATTTTATCGAAAAGATAAAATATTAATTTTCAACAATTGTCACATTAAAATTTTCTCCATCTATATCCACATAAAATCAATATTTTCCTCATCATATAAATCAATAATTAATTATTCACAAATAATATTACAGAATCACAAGATCTTGCAACCGTGTAGTTCTCAGAAAGAGGGCTTTCAATAAGGATCTCTCTCTTCTTGGCGCGCAATTAGTGACCAAACCTCTCCTTAGAGCAGTAACTTTCTAGACATTGCCAATAATGTTATCCAATAATATTATTAGGATAATATGAATTATTGTCTCGATAATGGAAAATATCGTGTAATGACAATTTATGAAACAACGGTAATATAAAATATCAATGCAAAGAATTATTGAATCAATAAAATAAAATATTGAACAATAATTATCGTAACAATTATTGAGTAGTGCCTTCTTACGTAAGAATCAATAATTGGTGCAATACTGGTGTCTTCTTGTTTAACAACACGTATTAGTGTGTTTTAACCAAGGGTATTCCAACAAGATAATCAGAATAACTACGCCGTATTATTTATAAACAACTTATATTTGTCGTTTTCTTCATCCAATCGCTTTTCATTATGGGGCCCACAAAAGCTGGCCGGTCGTGCATTTAATATTCCCAAGCCGATGCATTTAATATGCCACGACCAAACGAATATTCTCCAAACAATAATGAATATTTTATAACCACTTGCTTATTCAAAATATTTTGCGTATTTTACCCATAACTATCCACATTAATCAAATCAACCCTTACTATTTCAAAATAATAAATAAAGGAAAATAAATTTCATTTATTAATAATTTGGGGTCTTACAACCTCCCTCCTTATGAAATTTCGTCCTCGAAATTGGCGACGACTCTCGTGTTTTGAAAAGATGAGAATACCTCGCTTTCATTTCCGTTTCCAACTCCCGTGTCATTTCCTCAATAGCATGGTTTCTCCACAAAACTTTAACTTGTGGTATAACCTCGATACATAGGACATGTTCTTTCCTATCCAAGATCTTTGACAGTACCTCTCTCGACGTTAAGTCTTCTTTATCTCGTCGGTTCTAACTCAATGACGTGGTTGGTCGTCCACATATTTACGTAACATCGACACGTGAAAAAGCGTTATGAACACGCCGTCATACTTGGCGGTAAAACGAGTCTATAGGCCACGGTTCTATTCGATCGAGAATTTCAAATGGATTAATAAATCGAAGGTTTGAGCTTTCCTCACCTCACCGATTCTCGCTTTTGAAATAACAACTTCTTGCTCCTCCTTCTTCAAATTCATCGCCTCCGGTGTGTAGCTTGAAGCGACTTTAACTTTATCGATTAAAGTCGATTATACTCGTATATCATCACGTGGGTACCTAGAGTTTTCATCTCCATCTCTATTATTTGTAAATTATAACTGAAATGAGTCTTTGACAATATCGCACTTTCGTACTTGTATACGATCTTCTACTCAACACGCACCTACCACGTCGCTTTTAGGATGGCATGGTGGTGAACATGTCTTTGAAATGAGTCTCCTCTTGAGTTCTTCAAGCTCTTCCCACATTGCTTGCTCCATTCGAATTTTGTATCTCTACGAGTTATCTGCGTTAATGGAATAGCGATTCGAGAATATCCTTCAACGAATCTCCGATAATAACCAACTAAGCCTAGAAAAGCTACGTATTTCGATTACCGAGCTTAGGTTGTTCTCAATCGTGACTCATATCCCAACCTTGGATAAGACGTTACAATGACACCTATCGCTTTACTATCGCATCGAATATGGTGTCCCCTACGAGATCTAGCCGGTGCATTCCACAAAGGAAGTCACCGGATAAAGGCTCGTGTACCAAATTCTATAGTTGAATTTTAACTCTCGAAGTTCAATAGAGCCATTCGATATGAGATTTTAGAAATGAGTTTTGTACTGTGTTCAAAGTCGATACAAAATTTAATATCAGGCTTTGGGAGTAAGTGTGACGCCCCCAAAATAGGTATACATCACCTATTCCGAGTTGTCAATACATGAGTACGTAAACAACTACAACTTTATTATTACAGCAAGTAAAAGCGTGAGTTTGAATACAAATATTATCTTCTAGACAATATCTATACTCAAATAAATCCTCATCACATTTATTGATACATTATTTTACAAAATGGTGAGGCCTACTAAACAATTCTTTCTAAAACCTTCATTCCATACCCCTGAACTGCACTCGCTTATATTCTCGCCTCCCGAGAAGAAAAAATGGAACAAAAAGGAAAAGGGTGAGCTCAACTAACCCAGTAAAGAATATTATGACTAAGATAATATACAACAAATTACCGTTAGTCTTCAACAGGGAAAAATCTAATAGAATACAATAGACAACAAATTTTAAATCAATATTCGCAATGGAAATAATAATTCATTAGAAGAGTTAAGTAGAGAATGCAAACTACTATCTTCTATGTATGAATTTAAAAGTTCATCAATCTATCTTTTATCCCCTGTAACATCAATCAATATACATCCGAATCAAATATTCATCTTTTACTACGTGCCAAAGATATTCATCGATTGGTCATGTTCATCTAAACACTGTTCATCTTTGCACTACTACCAAAGATATTCTTCAAATCATTCATCTTTGCACTACTGGTCAAAGATATTCCATAATATCATCATTTAAGACCGAAGATGATGAAAAATATTTTTAAAAAGCGAATCCGGTGAAACAAAATGACAAGGATTAACGATTAAGGATTCAGTACTTTTGTTTTATCCACGCCCAAAAATACCTCAAAAATAATCATAGTGGTGTAAAATTCAAGAATGATCAAAACATGGATGCAATCAAAGCTAGTATCCGAATAGATATTTTGGACAAAAGAAGAAATTTTATTTTTCTATGTGAATAGTCAGATATCGTGAATAGTGCCAGTATCACGTGAATAAGTAACTCAAACACCAAAAGATAGAAATTTCCCAAAAAACATCTTCACGCTTCATGATAGTACTGCGTAAATAGTAACTTTCGTGAATAGTAACTCATGAATAGTAACTTCGTGAATAGTAACTCATGAATAGTAACTCATGAATAGTAACCCCGACATGAAAAAATTCCAAATTTGATAAAAGTTTCAACCAATATTTCAAAGATAATGATATTGAAGAAATAATATCATTTGAGAAGAAAATAACATCCCTTACCTCGAAAGATTAGTACTTCTAATTTGGAATCTAGGATATAGTCTTTGAAGGAACTTGCAAATCTAACAATACTCAAAGTATACTCAAAATACTCACAAGAATACGCTCGATAATATAGAGAGAAAACTTGATTTCGGTGTGATTTTCAATTCTAACCCAAGACCCTATTTATAGGAAATCGCTTAGAACACCAAAGCAGTAAAATTTAATAAATTAATAATATAATTATATAAATTTCCTAAGCATGCCTAGAATCTGATTTCAGCCATCAAACACATGCCACATTCTAGAAAAAGTAAGAAAAATGTTTTTCTAATTTTAAATATTTTAAACTTCCAAAATCAATTATTTTGAGTTTTGAACTTCAATAATTCATAATAAATAGCCCTTTCATCAAAAAATTCGAATCTCATGAGTTTTTATAGGAAATTCAATTTCTACAACTTTGCGAAGAAAGTTTTCCAAATTCCAAATAAAATTGACCGAAATTCACAAGCAGGCGATTTTACAAGTTTATAATCAAATTTCAGTCAATAAATGGGGTCCACCGACATGTTTAACATGTTTTAAACATTTATTACAACAAAAATACTCTTCCTCCTCGTATACTCATATATCCCACATTAATCAAATCAACCCTTACTATTTCAAAATAATAAATAGAGAAAATTAAATTTCATTAATAATAAGTTGGGGTCTTACAACCTCCCATCCTTATGAAATTTCGTCCTCGAAATTGACGTACGTACCTGGTGTTTCGAAAAGGTGAGGATACCTCGCTTTCATTTCCGTTTCCAATTCCTGGTCATTTCCTCTATAGCATGATTCTTCCACAAAACTTTAACTTGTGGTATGATAATTTTCAAGGCGTGGGACATGCTCCTTCCTATCTAAGATCTTGACAGTACCTCCTCATACGTTAAGTCTTTGGCTATCTCATCCGGTTCTAACTCAATAACGTGGTTTGGGTCTTTCACATATTTACTGAAGTACGAGATATGTGAAACACATTATGAACACGAGACATACTTTGAGGTAACGCGAGTCTATAAAGCTACATTTCCTACTTCGGTCAAGAATTTGAAATGGACCAATAAATCGTGGATTGAGCTTTCCTCTCTTCCCAAATCTTGTAACTCCCTTCCATGGAGCAACTCGCAATAATACATGATCCCCTACACTAAATTCCACGTCCTTTCGATGAAGATCCGTATATAACTCTTTTGTCGATCTTGTGCTTGCTTTGTATACGTTGTCGAATCATTTGGATCTTTTCCGTAGTCATACGTATTCAACTCGGGTCCCAACGGTGTTGCTTCACCCACCTCGTCCCCAACATCTTTGGAGAGCGACACTTTTCGTCCATATAATGCTTCAAATGGAGCCACACCTATACTTGCTCGATAACTGTTGTTGTAGGAGAATTCTACCAATGGTAAATACTTATCCCAACCGCCCTTGAAGTCTCAGGACACGTAGTCTTAATAAATCTTCAAGAGTTTGAATAGTCCTTTTCGATTGATTCGTCCGTTTGAGGATGGTATCGAACGAAGCCAATCAATAGATCCGTGCCCATAGCTTTTTGCAAGCTAACCCAAAATCTTGAAGTGAATCTTGGGTCACGATCCAAAACTATGGATACAGGCATGCCATGCAACCTCACAATCTCATTCACGTCATATACTAGCAAGACGTTCAAGTGAATAAGTCTCTCGATTCGGCAAGAAATGAGCGGACTTGGTTAATCTATCAACAATAACCCAAATAGCATTGATGCTTCGAGAAACCGTTGGAAGACCAGAATCTAAATCCATGGTAATGTGTTCCCACTTCCATTTCGGAATCTCAAGTGGTTGCAACGGACCCTTAGGTACTAGATGCTCCGCTTTTTACACGTTGACAAGTTAAACACATTGAGATAAACTTTGCAATCTCTCTCTTCATATTGTTCCACCAAAATGTATGTCGAAGATCACGATACATTTTAGTACTTCAGGATGGATTGCAAATGGTGTATTGTGTGCCTCCATCATAATCTTGTACTTCAAATCGAAAGTCGTTAGGAACACAAAGTCTAGAGTGGACTCAAGTATTCCTTCTTCATCAATTCTCGCTTAGGAATAGCTCCTTCTTGTACTTTCTTCTTCATACGCATCACTCCGATTGGGTGGCTTGAGCAACCTTAACTTTTTCTATTAAAGTTGGCTCTACGCAGATACTTGACATCATCACACTCGCTCCTCGTGATATGATCTTCTACTCAACGCGTCGGCTACCACGTTCGCTTTTCCGGGATGGTATTGAATAGTGTGGTCGTAGTCTTTCAATAGCTCGAGCCAACGTCCGCCGCATGTTGAGTTCTTTTGAGTGAAGAAATATTTAAGGCTTTTATGGTGCGAATATATATCCACTTTCTCCCCATATAGATAGTGCCTCCATATCTTTAAGCTGAAGCTTATTGCCGCTTAACCTTAGATCATGAGTAGGATAATTCCTCTCATACTCTTTTAAGTTGTCGCGAGGCATAGGCTATGACTTTCCCACGTTGCATGAGAACACATCCTAACCCTTTGCTCAAGAATCATTTGTAGATAACAAATCCATCCGAACCGGATGGTATTGTTAGAACAGTCTTAGAAATAAGTCTCCTCTTAAGCTCTTGGAAACTTTTCTCGCATTCTTCGCTCCAAACGAATTTTGTATCCTTCCGAGTTAATTTGAGTTAATGGAGTAGTGATTCAAGGAAACCCTTCCACTAATCTCCGATAATAACCACTAAGCCCAAAAAGCTACGTGACTTGACCACCGACTTGGTTGCTCTAACTTTGTATTGCTTCAATCTTCACGGATCAACAGATACTCCATGTTTCAACACCACGTGCCTAAGGAATGCTACTTCCTCAAGCCGAACTCGCATTTCTTTAATTTGGCATATTGTTTGTTTTCACGAAGCCTTTGGAGTACCAAACTTCAAATGGTGCTCATGATCTTCACGATTTTGGAATATATAAGGATGTCATCAATAAAGACAACAACAAACCGATCCAAATATTCCTTGAATACTCGGTTCATCATATCCATAAAAGCCCGCGAGGAGCATTAGTCATCCAAAGACATGACTAAGAATTCATAATGCCCGCATCGAGTTCTAAAGGCGATCTTTGAATATCCTCGGTTCTAATCTTGGTGATGATATCCGAATCGAAGATCGATTTTTGAAAAGAATTGTGCCCCTCAGAATTGGTCAAACAAGTCATCAATACGAGGTAGAGGATACCTATTCTTGATGGTGACATGGTTCAATTCCCGATAGTCAATACAAAGTCGCGATACCCCGCCTTTCTTCTTTACAAATAAAACAGAGCACCCCGAGGAGATGTCTTGGGGACGAATGAAACCGATGTCCAATAATTCTCGTAGTTGGACCTTTAACTCCGAAGTTCAATAGGAGCCATTCGATATGGGGTTTTAGAAATGGGCTTTGTACCGTGTTCAAGATCAATAAAGAATTCAACTTCACGTTACGGGGTAGGCCAGAAGTTCTTGAAATACGCCGTCGGGAAAGTCAATAACAACAGGAATATTATTCAAATTTGACGTGTCTTTATTCAAATCCATAACATGGGCTAAGAAAGCTTGACATCCGTGATCACCTCGCTTGGGTTCCTCGATTATGACCCGATCACAACAAACGCTTCTTCCTAATCGTTGACTTTGATTTTTTACGGGACGGTCTTTTGAGTCACCGTCCCCCATTGAACTAGGTTTCGCCATCGTATAATCTCGAGCGATATGTCCTTCCTTTCCACAATTATAGCATACCTTGAATCTGTTAGGGCGCTTTGGGTGATATGTCCCTCTTTTTTCAGATTTGTAACATATATGACCGGTGGTCGTTCTCTTCCCTTAGAACCGATTCTTCACGTACCTACATCGTCTTCACATGGTCATTGTTAAATCTCCTCTTTTTAAATTCTCCTCCCGACTCGCTTCTTCTATTTTCATGGCCATGATTACCACTAGAGTGGTTACCATTTTTGTCCGTCTGTTTTTTCTCCATTTGGTTATCATTATTACATTGATCGCTATCTCTCAGTACGATCCTCGGTTGTGGTCCTCGGTTGACCGTATTACTCGTTATCTCGCCTAATAATTAAGCCTCACATAACATCCGAATAGAGAGAAAATTTATGAGAAATGAGATCTCGACGTATCTGGGGTTTCAAACCTCTAAGAAACATCCGCGTCATACGTTCCTCATTCTCCACCAAATGAGGTGCAAACCGGATAACTCGCAAACTTTGCCTCGTCTTTGAGACACCGTCATATTGTTCTCGCTCCAGCCTAATAAACTCCACTTCCTTCATACGAATTAACACTTTCGTGAAAGTATTTGTCATTAAATAGTTTCAAACGTCTCCCAAGACATCTTTGAAAGTAATTTGGATGGGTACGCTTCCTGAGACTCCCACCGATGTCGCGCCGCCACGGAACATAAAGGTGGCGAATGGAACCTTCTGTTTCTCCGCATCCCAAGACATCGAATATCTTGGTAATTTGCTTGACCCATGTTTCCGCCGCATGATCGGATCCGCTTTCCCTTAAATTCGTGGTCCCAACTCTTTGAACTGCTTGCATTTGTGACAACCCGTGAATTGCTATCATTTCTCCTCAGTATTTTGAACACGAGTCTCCTCGTCTCGATTTTGCATGAATCGCAAAAAGCTTCTAAACATCCCTCGCTCATCATCTCGCTTTCGGTGGTGTTGTTCACGGAGGAACATTGCAAACTGTTGCACGCGTTCTCCTCGTTGGTGAGTACAGCGTCTCCACTGGCCTCATTTCCTTTGTTAATATTCTCATCGACATTCTCAAATACTATCATAAAACAAGGGTTAATTAAGGAAATCAATATATCACATAATATCCTTATATCTTGACTAACTAAAAAATAAGCTTAGGTAGGACACACACTAGCGAAGGATTTACTGCTCTCCCTCCTAGTTCTATTCCCGATCTCCGCCAAAGATCATATCCCTAAGCTCGATACTAATCGTGACGCCCCAAAATAGGTATACATCACCTATTACGAGTTGTCAATACATGATATGTAAACAACTACAACTTTATTATTATAATCAGTAAAGCTGTGAGTTTGAATACAAATATTATCTTCTGCATAATATCTATACTCAAATAAATCCTCATCACATTTATTGATACATTATTTTACAAAATGGTGAGGACTACTAAACAATTCTTTCTAAAACCTTCATTCCATACCCAGACTGTACTTTCATTTATATTCTCGCCTCCCGAGAAGAAAAATGGAACAAAAAGGAAAAGGGTGAGCTCAACTAGCCAGATTAAGAATATTATGACTAAGATAATATACAACAAATTACCGTTAGTCTTCAACAGGAAAATCTAATAGAATACAATAGACAAACAAATTTTAAATCAATATTCGCAATGAAATAATAATTCATTAGAAGAGTTAAAGAGAATGCAAACTACTATCTTCTATGTATGAATTTAAAAGTTCATCGTCTATCTTTTATCCCCGTAACATCAATCAATATACATCCGAATCAAATATTCATCTTTGCACTGGGGCCAAAGATATTCATCGATTGGTCATGTTCATCTAAACACTGCTCATCTTTGCACTACTACCAAAGATATTCTTCAGAAATCATTCATCTTTGCACTACTGTGCCAAAGATATTCCATAATATCATCATTTAAGATCGAAGATGATGAAAATATTTTTAAAAAATGAATCCAGTGAAACAAAATGACAAGGATTAAGGATTAAGGATTCAGTATTTTTGTTTTATCCACGTCCAAAAAATACCTCAAAAATAATCATAGTGGTGTAAAATTCAAGAATGATCAAAACATGGATACAATCAAAGCTAGTATCCGTAATGGATATTTTGGACAAAAAAGAAGAAATTTTATTTTTTAAATTGAATAGTGTCAGATCGTGAATAGTCTTGTGTATCACGTGAATAGTAACTCTCGACACCAAAAGATAGAAATTTCCCAAAAAATATCTTCACGCTCAAGAATAGTACTCGTGAATAAGAATCGTAAATAGTAACTCATGAATATTAACTCGTGAATAGTAACTCATGAATAGTAACCCCATACATGAAAAAATTCCAAATTTGATAAAAAGTTTCAACCAATATTTCAAAGATAATGATATTGAAGAAATAATATCATTTGAGAAGAAAATAACATCCCTTACCTCGAAAAGATTAAGATTTCTATTTGGAATAAGGATATAGTCTTTGAAGGAACTTGCACCATCTAACAATACTCAAAGTATACTAAAAATACTCACAAGAATACGCTCGATAATATAGAGAGAAAATTTAGGTTCGGTGTGATTTTCAATTCTAACCCAAGACCTTATTTATAGGAAATTGCTTAGAACACCAAAGCGTAAAATTTAATAAATTAATAATATAATTATATAAAATTCCTACGCATGCCTAGAATCTGATTTCAGCCATCAAACACATGCCACATTCTAAAAAAAGTAAGAAAAAACGTTTTTCTAATTTTAAATATTTTAAATTTCCAAAAATCAATTATTTCGGAGCTTCGGAACTTCAATAATTCATAATAAATAGCCCTTTGATCAGAAAATTCAAATCCATGAGTTTTTATAGGAAATTCAATTCTCTACAACTTTGCGTAAGAAAGTTTTTCCAAATTCCAAATAGAAATTGATGAAATCCACAAACAAGGCGATTTTACGTGACTATAATCAAATTTCGATCAATAAATGGGGTCCAAGACATGTTTAACATGTTTTAAACATTTATTACAACAAAAATACTCTTCCTCCTCAGATACTATATATCCCATGTGACGCCCCCAAAATAGGTATACATCATCCTTAATCGAGTTGTCAATCATGATGTAAACAACTACAACTTTATTATTACAACAAAGAAAAGCGTGAGTTTGAATACAAATATTATTTTCTAGACAATATCTATACTCAAATAAATTCTCATCACATTTATTGATACATTATTTTACAAAATGGTGAGGCCTACTAAACAATCCTTTCTAAAACCTTCATTCCATACCCCACTGCGTACTCGCTTATATTCTCGCCTCCCGAGAAAAATGGAACAAAAGGAAAAGGGTGAGCTCAACTAGCTCAAGTAAAGAATATTATGACTAAGATAATATACAACAAATTATCGTTAGTCTTCAACAGGGAAAAATATAATAGAATACAATAGACAACAAATTTTAAAACAATATTCGCAATGAAAATAATAATTCATTAGAAGAGTTAAGTAGAGAATGCAAACTACTATCTTCTATGTATGAATTTAAAAGTTCATCGCTCATCTTTTATCCCTCGTAACATCAATCAATATACATCTCGAATCAAATATTCATCTTTTGCACTCTGAGCCAAAGATATTCATCATTAGTCATGTTCATTTAAACACCGCTCATCTTTTCAGACTACGGGCCAAAGATATTCTCGAGAAATCATTCATCTTTGCACTACAAAAGCCAAAGATATTCTTAAGAAATCATTCATCTTTGCACTACGTGCCAAAGATATTCCATAATATCATCATTTAAGACCGAGGATGATGAAAAATATTTTTTTAAAGAAAAGAATCCAAAGTGAAACAAAACGACAAGGATTAAGGATTAAGGATTCGTACTTGGTTTTATCCATGTTCAAAAAATACCTCAAAAATAATCATAGTGGTGTAAAATTCAAGAATGATCAAAACATGGATACAATCGAGTTAGTATCCAGAATAGATGTTTTTAGACGAAAAGAAGAAATTTTATTTTTCTATGAATAAAGACCAGTATATCGTGAATAGTCTTGATATCGTGAATAAGGCCGTACACGTGAATAGTAACTCAAACACCAAAAGATAGAAATTCTACAAAAACATCTTTACGCTTCATGAATAGTACTCGTGAATAGTAACTTTCGTGAATAATAACTCATGAATAAGTAACTCGTGAATAGTAACTCATGAATAGTAACCCATGAATAAGTAACCTTACATGAAAAAGTTCCAAATTTGATAAAACTTCAGATCAACATTTCAAAGATAATGATATTGAAGAAATAATATCATTTCGAAAAAATAATATCCCTTACCTCGAAAGATCAAGATTTCTAATTTAAACAACAGGATATAAAGCTATGACTTGGACTTGAGTATAGAAATACTCAAAGTATACTCAAAATACTCACAAGAATACGCTCGATAATATAGAGAGAAAAACTTGGGTTTCGGTGTGATTTTCAATTCTAACCTAAGCACCCTATTTATAGGAAATTGCTTAGAAACACCAAAAGTTAGAAAATTTAATAAATTATATATATATATATATATATATATATATATCAAATTCATCGCCAACCTTAGAATTCAGATCCTAGCATTTCCACATGCCAACCTTCTAGAAAGAAATGATAAAAAAACGTTTTTCATAAAATAAATAATTAAAACTTACAAAATCAATTATTTTGAGCTTCGTAACTTCAATAATTCATAATAAATATCCCTTTCATCAGAAAATTCGAATCTCATGAGTTTTTATAGGAAATTCAATTCTCTACAACTTTACTGGAAGAAAGTTTTTCCAAATTCCAAACAGAAATTGAATGAAATTCACAAGCAGGCGATTTTATTGTGCTAGAATCAAATTTCATCAATAAATGGGGTCCCACCGACATGTTTAACATGTTTTAAACATTTATTGCAACAAAAATACTCTTCCTCCTCAGATACTCATATATCCCACATTCGTTGTAAAAATATCACCAGATTAATATATTATTAAAATAATATATTTAAATGAATTATTTTATCGAGAAAAAGATAAAATATTAATTTTCAACAATTGTCATTTTAAAAATTTTCTCCATCTATATCCACATAAAATCAATATTTTCCTCATCATATAAATCAATAATTAATTATTCACAAATAATATTACGTAATCACAATATCGACAAACCAGGCGGTTCAGGAAAGAGGGGCTTTCAATAAGAATTTCTTCATCGGGGCGCAATTAGGTGACCAAACCTCTCCTTAGATGAACTTTCTAGACATTGCCAATAATGTTATCTAATAATATTATTCGGATAATATGAATTATTGCTTCGATAATGAAAAATACGTGTAATGACAATTATTGAAACAACAACAATATAAAATATCAACGCAAAGCAATTATTAACTCAATAAAATATCGAAGCGGTAATTATCGTAACCATTATTGAGTAGTGCTTCTTCACGTAAGAATCAATAATTGGTGCAATACTGTGTGCTCTTGTTCAACAACACGTATTAGTGTGTTTTAACCACCGGGTATTCCAACAAAGATAATTCAGTAATAACCACGCCGTTATTTAAAAATAACTTATATTTGTCGTTTTCTTCATCCAATCGCTTTTTAGTTGGGGCCCACACATGGTTGCGCGCCTGTAAATGCGAATATTCCCCGAACGAGCATTGAATATTCCACGACCAAACGAATATTCCCAAGCGATAATGAATATTTTATAACCACTGCTTATTTTGAAATATTTGCGTATTTAACCCTTAACTATCCACATTAATCAAATCAACCCTTACTATTTCAAAATAATAAATAAAGGAAATTCCTTTTTATTTAAAAATTTCGGGGTCTTACATCCCACATTAATCAAATCAACCCTTACTATTTCAAAATAATAAATAGAGAAAATTAAATTTCATTAATAATAAGTTGGGGTCTAACAGTAAGCCCAGAAATTCTTCAGGAAATACGTCAGGAAAAATCAATAACAACAGGAATATTATTCAAATCTGACGTGTCTTTATTCAAATCTATAACATGGACTAAGAAAACTTGACATCCGTAATAAACGAATGACTTCATGGCTTGATATGAAAATGTTTGACTACAATGGTTTGATTGCTTGAATTCGAATAACAGGTTGCTTAGGAATATAAAAACTAACAACCTTACGAAAGTAATCAATTTCGGCATGATGAGTAGTTAACCTTAAAATCACATCAAAAGCAAATATCTCTATAGAAATAAGGTTAACAGGTAATGTGATAGTGCCAACCTGAATCAAGCAAGAT
Organism: Panax quinquefolius; assembly: GCA_020205615.1. Lineage (NCBI taxonomy): Eukaryota > Viridiplantae > Streptophyta > Magnoliopsida > Apiales > Araliaceae > Panax > Panax quinquefolius. The sequence continues at coordinate 35,034,091 of CM035154.1, read as the reverse complement.
TTCTAAACAACGGATGTAATGAAAGTTTCTCCTAACGGAGTCTCCATAAATAGGTCAAAGTCTAATTTCTCCGTAGTCAAGTTCAAACGTTGAGCGCAAGCAAGAGAGATAAAAGAATGGGTAGAACCGGTATCTAGTAAGGTATAAACTTCGCAAGAATTTATAATTAACTAACCCGATGCTAACCGTTCGGGTTCTCGCATTTTGACCGATCACGACAAACGCTCTTCCAGAACCGATTGACTTTGACCTTTTGGGACATCCTTTTGAGTCACCATTTCATTTGGACTTGGTTTCGATACCATACAATCTCGAGCGATATGTCCTTCTTTTCCACAATTATAGCATACCTTAAACGCTGTAGGCGGTTTGGGTGATGATATGTCCCTCTTCCCGCATTTTGTAATATACTGACCGGTGGTCTTTCTCCTCCTTGGAACCGGTTGCTCTGGCGCCGACATCTTCACATGGTGGTTGTTGAATCTCCTCTTTTAAAATCTCCTCCCGACTCGCTTCTTCTATTTTCATGGCTACGATTACCACCGAGTGGTTACCGCCTTTGTTTGTATTCTTCTTTCTCCATTTGGTTATCGTTATTACGATTCGCTATCTTGGTAGATGATCCCGGTTGTGGTCCCTCGGTTGACCGTACTTCGTTATCTATCTCGCCTAATAATTGAGCCACATTTACAACATCCGAATAGAGAGAAAATTTATGAGAAATGAGATCTCGTCATCGTATGCCGAGTTTCAAACCTCTAAGAAACATCCGCGTCATCGTTCCTCATTCTCCACCAAATGAGGTGCAAACTGGATAACTCCATGAACTTCGCCTTCGTCTTTGGACACCGTCATTGTTATTCTCGCTCCGGTCTAATAAACTCCACTTCCTTCATATGACGAATACTTTCGGGGAAGTACTTGTCATTGAACTGCTTCAAACGCTCTCCCATGACATCGCCGAAGTGCATTTGGATGGGTACGCTTCATGATTCCTACCAAGATGTCCGCCTCGTTACGGAACATAAAAGTAGCGAATAGAACTTTTTGTTCCTCGTGCATCCCAAGACATCGAATATCTTGGTAATTTGTTTGACCCACGTCTCGCTTTTAATCGGATCCGGCTTTCCCGAATTGCGGTGGTCCCAACTCTTTGAAGCGCTTGGTTTGTGACCACCGTGAATTGCTATCATTTCCTCCTCAGTATTTTGAACACGAGTCTCCCTCGTCGATTTTGCATGAACAAACAAAAAGCTTCTAAACATCCCTCGTTCATCATCCGCTCGATTGGTGTTGTTCACAAGAGGTACATTACACCGACTGTTGCACGTTCTCCTCGTTGGTAAATCACAGAATCTCCACGGTCTCATTTACTCCTTTGTTAATATTCTCGATTCGACATTCTCAATCATCGTCATAAAACAAGGGTTAATTAAGGAAATCATAATATCACATAATATCCCTATATACTGACTAACTAACAAATAAGCTTAGGTAGGACACACTAGCGAAGAATTTATTCGTCTCTCCCCTCCTAGTTCTATTCCCAGATCTCCGCCAGAGATCATATCCCTAAGCTCTGATACCAACTATGACGCCCCCAAAATAGGTCCATTCCATCCAACCCATTCTGAGTCATCAACTACATGGTACAGAAATAACTATAACTTTATTATTACAACATATAAACCGTGAGTTTAAATACAGATATTGTCATCTAGACAATATCCACACGCAAATAAATCCCCATCATAATTATTGATACATTATTTTACAAAAATGGTAAGGACTACTAAACAACTCTATCTAGAACCTTCATTCCATACCCCGACTAGTACTCGCTACATTCTCGCCTCCTGAGAAGAAAAATAGAACAACAAGGAAAAGGGTGAGCTCGACTAGCCCGATAAAAATATTATGACTAAGATAATATACAACAAATTATCGTTAGTCTCCAACGAGGGAAAAATCTAATAGAATCTGATAGACAACCGGTTTTAAATCAATCTTCGCAATGAAATAATAATTCATTAGAAGAGTTAAGTAGAGAATGCAAACTACTATCTTCTATATATGAATTTAAAAGTTCATCGTCGATATTTTATCCCTGTAACATCAATCGATATATATACGGAATCAAATATTCATCTTTGCACTACTGGGCCAAAGATATTAATCGATCGGTCATGTTCATCTCAACACCTATTCATCTTTGCACTACTGGGCCAAAGATATTCATCAAAAAAATCATTCATCTTTGCACTACTGGCCAAAGATATTCAAAGAATATCATCATTTAGGGTGAGGATGATGAAAAATATTTTAAAGGAAGCGAATCAAGTGAAACAAAAGAACAAATATTAAGGATTAGTATTTTAAACAATCCAAGTTCAAAATACTTCATAAGTAATCGAGTGGAGTAAAATTCAAGAATGATCAAAACATGGATACAATCAAAGCTAGTATCCGAGAATAGATATTTTGGACAAAAAGAAGAAATTTCATTTTTTAGTGAATAGTCTTTGTATTCGTGAATAGTGTCAGATATCGTGAATAGTCTTAGATATCGTGAATAGTAACTCTCACACCAAAAGATAAAAATTTCACAAAAAACATATTCACGCTTCGTGAATAGTACTCATGAATAGTAACTCGTGAATAAGTAACTCATGAATAGTAACTCGTGAATAGTAACTCATGAATAGTAACCCGAGCATGAAAAAGTTCCAAATTTGATAAAAATTTCCAACCAATATTTAAATCATAATGATATTGAAGAAATAATATCATTTTCGAATAAAATAACATCCCTTACCTCGAAAGACAAGATCTTCTAGTTGAAACAGGATATAGGCTATGACTTGAACTTGCACCTTATAGCAATACTCAAAGTATACTCAAAATACTCACAAGAATACGCTCGATAATATAGAGAGAAAACTTCAGTTTCTGGTGTGATTTTCAATTCTAACCTAAGCACCCTATTTATAGGAAAATGCTTAGAACACCAAAGCAGAAAATTTAATATAATAATATTATTATTATTTCCACAACTTCCTACGCACCAAGAATCTGAATTCAGCTATTAAAACACATGCAAGAACCACACTCAAATCACCAAAAACGTTTTTCCTATTTTAAATATTTTAAACTTCCAAAAATCAATTATTTCGGAGCTTTGGAACTTCAATAATTCACAATAAATAGTCCTTTTGTCAGAAAATTCGAATCTCGCTTTTTTTTTATAGAAAATTCAATTCTCTACAACTTTGCAGAAGAAAGTTTTTCCAAATTCCAAACAAAAATTGGTAAAGAAATCCATAAGCAGAGGCGATTTTACATTTATAATCAAATTTGATCCGATAATTGTGTCCACCAACACACAAAATATGTGTTAAACATTTAACATACAAAAATACTCTTCCTCCTCATATACTCATATATCCCACATTCATTATAAAAATATCATAGTTAATATATTATTAAAATAATATATTTAAATGAATTATTTTATCGAAAAAGATAAAATATTAATTTTCAACAATTGTCACATTAAAATTTTCTCCATCTATATCCATATAAAATCAATATTTTCCTCATCATATAAATCAATAATTAATTATTCACAAATAATATTACAGAATCACGATCTTTGGTAACCGTGTACATTTCCAGGAAAGAGGGCTTTCAATAAGGATCTCTCTTCTTGCGTATGCAATTAGGTGACCAAACCTCTCCTGAGGCGTAACTTTCTAGACATTGCCAATAATGTTATCCAATAATATTATTCAGGATAATATGAATTATTGCTCAAGATAATGGAAAAATTTGTGTAATGACAATTTATTGAAACAACGGTAATATAAAATATCAATGCGCAATTATTGAATCAATAAAATAAAATCTTGAGCGATAATTCTTTGTAACAATTATTGAAGTAGTGCCTTCTACGTAAAAAATCAATAATTGGTGCAATACCGTGTCTTCTTCATTGTTCAACAACGCGTATTAGTGTGTTTTAACCACCGGTATTCCAACAAGATTAATTGTGAATAACTACGCCAGATTATTTATAAACAACTTATATTTGTCGTTTTCTTCATCCAATCGCTTTCAAGTTATGGGGCCCACAAAAGATGATGCAAGGTAAATGCACGAATATTCCCAACGATCATTTAATATGCCACGACCAAACGAATATTCTCCGACAATAATGAATATTTTATAATCACTTGCTTATTCAAAATATTTGCGTATTTTACCCATAACTATTCACATTAATCAAATCAACCCTTACTATTTCAAAATAATAAATAGAGGAAAATAAATTTTATTTATTAATAATTTGGGGTCTTACAAAAAGGGTGTGCGTTAATGTATCAAAATGAATTGTTCCCAATCTATGACAATAATAAATATTACATATTTAGAAATAAAATTATTACGCATTTGATGTTGACAAGCTCATCTTTCTTATGTCCTTAATTTGCCGATCTAAACCATAATAAGCTGATCCACCTTCACAAACGCTTTGTCTAGCCAATTTGGCCATCACGTTGGCAGATTCCTGAAATTCATCTTCCCTCACCTCCATAACATCCCTAATCATTTTCTCAATTATACCCCTATCACAACTATCTTTCATATCGAGAGAGCCGACCGCAAGGGCCACTGTATACTACCGCTCGGCCCATACCCATTGTGGGGGGCCTAAATTTTTTTATAAGTTTTATGTATTTATGTTTATAAAAAAATAAAATAATAAAACATTTAGTGATATTATGTATTGAAAATGATGTTAGAAAATATTAAATATGATAGTATAATTAATGATTTTGCATCTAAAAGTGCAACAAAAAGATATTTTAAATGATGTTTTGTGGTTTAGATTTCATTGGGAAAAACTAAAAAAATACCCACTGTAATTGGTATATTTTACTGATTATATTGAACTTTTAATTTTTTAAATTACACCACTAAACTAATTATTATTTTAAAATTGAATCATTCCGTTAAAAAAAATAAACGGACGTTAATTTTTTATTTACAAAACTAATGAATTTCCCACTGTAGTTGGCACATTTTACTGATTGCACCATTGCACTTTTAATTTTTTAAATTACCCCATCAAACTAATTAAAAAAAATATTTTATATATATTTAAAAATAATGATTATTTTAAGTAAAAAATATTAGAAACTTTTTTTTTCGTATATAAAATGAGTAGAGTTTCATAAAATATAGATTCAAAAAATTAAAGTGATTTTAAATTAAATTAATGTCTACTTAATTTTTTAAATGAATGACCCATTCTTAATATTAGAATTTTTTAAAAAAAAAAACTAAAAATAGAAATTAAATTAAAAAAAACAAGTAAAAGATAAATAAAAAACAGATTCAATTTTTTTCAAAAAGAAATTAATAATTTTATAAATAAATATTATTTTCAAGAAAAAATTGGAAAATTCTTTTAAATTTTAAAAAAAGAGTAAAATTTTATAAAATATAGATTCAAAAAAATAAACTTTATTTTCAAAAAAAAAAAAAATAAAATCAGTAAGGTTTCACAAAATTTTAATTTTTTAAATCTATATTTTATGAAACTTTACTCATTTTATGGAAAAAAATTAAAGTTTCTAATATTTTTCTTGAAAATAATAATTATTTTTAAAAATATTTAAAATAATCATTTTAATTAGTTTAATGGAGTAATCTAAAAAATTAAAGGTTCAATGGTGTAATCAGTAAAATGTGCCAACTACAGTAAGTAATTCATTAGTTTTATAGATAAAAAATTAACGTCCGTTTATTTTTTTTAACGGAATAACCCAATTTCAAAATAAAAATTAGTTTAGTGGGATAATTGAAAAATTAAAAGTTCAATTGTATAATCATTAAAACTTGCCAACTACAGTTTGTATTTCATAAGATTTACCGATTTCATTGATATTTTTATTTTGTAGGCACATGTGATGATTCTTTGCTTCGATGATATTTTAAAGTGTTCTTCCTTATCTTTTATAAATTCTTATAATTTTAATAAAATTAATTAATTAGTTGATAATTTATTTATGTTTTTATTTAATTTGTATAAAGGGGCACACTTGAGAAAATTTGCCCTGGGCCTTAGAAAATTCAGGACCGACTCTGTAAGACCCCAACTTATTATTAATGAAATTTAATTTTCTCTATTTATTATTTTGAAATAGTAAGGGTTGATTTGATTAATGTGGATAGTTAGGGGTAAAAATACGCAAATATTTCAAAATAAGCAAGTGGTTATAAAATATTCATCATTGTTGTGGGAATATTCGTTTGGTCGTGGAATATTCGCATTGTTGGGAATATTTAAATACAACAAGTATGACCATGTGTGGGCCCCATAACTAAAAGCGATTGGATGAAGAAACGACAAATATAAGTTGTTTAAAATAACAATAGTAGTTATTACTCAATTATCTTGTTAAAATACTCGGTGGTTAAAATACAAGAAGACATTGTATTGCACCAATTATTGATTCTTACGTGAAGGCACTACTCGATAATGGTTACGAATTCTTGATCGGTATTTTATTTTATTGATTTAATAATTCTTTGCGTTGATATTTTATATTCTTTGTTGTTTCAATAATTGTCATTACACGGTATTTTTCATTATCGAAGCAATAATTCATATTATCTGGATAATATTATTAGATAACATTATTGGCAATGTCTAGAAAGTTCATATCTAAGGAGAGGTTTGGTCACCTAATTGCGGCGCCGAGAAGGAGAAATTCTTATTGAAAGCCCCTTTTCCTGAGGCGCACTGGTTGTCAATATTGTGATTCTGTAATATTATTTATGAATAATTAATTATTGATTCATATGATGAGAAAAATTATTGATTTTATGTGGATATAGATGGAGAAAATTTTAATGTGACAATTGTTGAAAATTGAAATTTTATCTTTTTACGATAAAATAATTCATTTAAATATATTATTATATTTTAATAATATAATATTGGTGATATTTTTACAACGAATGTGAGATATATGAGTATACGAGGAGGAAGAGTATTTTTGTTGCAATAAATGTTTAAAACATTTTAAACATGTCGGTGGACCCCATTTATTGACTGAAATTTGATTATAGCCTGTAAAATCGTCCGTTTGTGGATTTCGGTAAATTCCTATTTGGAATTTGGAAAAACTTTCTTCTGCAAAGTTGTAGAGAATTGAATTTCCTATAAAAAAAAGCGAGATTCAAATTTTCTGACAAAAGGGCTATTTATTGTGAATTATTGAAGTTCCGAAGCTCCGAAATAATTGATTTTTGGAAGTTTAAATTATTTTAAATTAGAAAAACGTTTTTTCTTACTTTTTCTAGAAGGTGGCATGTGCTTATTGAGCTGAAATCAGATTTCAAGAGTGGCGTAGGAATTTTGATATATATAATAATATTAAATTAAATTTTCTGCTTTGGTATTCTAAGCAATTTCCTATAAATAGGGTGCTTAGGTTAGAATTGAAAATTACAATTTAAATCTGAAGTTTTCTCTCTATATTATCGAGTATTCTTGTGAGTATTTTGAGTATACTTTGAGTATTGCTATACGGTGCAAGTTCAAGTCATAGCCTATATCCAAGTGTTTCAACTAAATCTTGTCTTTGTGAGGTAAGGGATATTATTTTTTTTCGTAATGATATTATTTCTTCAATGTCATTATGTTAAAATATTGATCTGAAGTTTTTATTAAATTTGGAACTTTTGGTGTGTTGAGATTCTTATTCACGATACGTCAAGACTATTCACGTATACAGTATTATTCACGAATACGATAATTATTCATCGAAAAATGAAAAATTTTCTTTTCGTCCAAAATATCTATTCAGTTACTAGCTTTGATTGTATCCATGTTTTGATTATTCTTGAATTTTACACCACTATAATTATTTTTGAGGTATTTTTGGACATGGATAAAAAACAAAGTCTGAATCCTTAATCCTTAATCCTTGTCATTTTGTTTCCTTTGGATTCGTTTTTTAAAAATATTTTTCATCATCCTCGAGTCTTAAATGATGATATTATTGAATATCTTTGGCCTGTAGTAAAAAGATGAATGATTTCGAAGAATATCTTTGCCCGTAGTGCAAAGATGAGCAGTGTTTAGATGAACATGAATTAATTGATGAATATCTTTGGCCTGTAGTGAGTGCAAAGATGATGATATTTGATTCGAGATATATATTGATTGATGTTACAGGATAAAAGATGAGCGATGAACTTTTAAATTCATACATAGAAGATAGTAGTTTGCATTCTCTACTTAACTCTTCTAATGAATTATTATTTTCATTGCGAATATTGATTTAAAATTTGTTGTCTATTGTATTCTATTAGATTTTTCCCGTTGAAGACTAATGGTAATTTATTGTATATTATCTTAGTCATAATATTCTTTCTTGGGCTAGTTGAGCTCACCCTTTTCCTTTTTGTTCCATTTTTCTTCTCGGGAGGCGAGAATATAAGAAATATGTAGTCTGGGGTATGGAATGAAGGTTACAGAGAGAGTTGTTTAGTAGTCCTCACCATTTTGTAAAATAATGTATCAATAAATGTGATGAGGATTTATTTGAGTATAGATATTGTTCGGAAGATAATATTTGTATTCAAACTCACGATTTCTTGTTGTAATAATAAAGTTGTAGTTGTTTGTTTTCTACGCGTATGTATTGACAACTCGTAATGGGTGATGTATACCTATTTTGGGGGCGCCACGGTTGGTATCGAGCTTAGGATATGATCTGGCGGAGATCGGGGAATAAAATTAGGAGGGGAGGCGAGTAAATCCTTCGCTAGTGTGTCCTACCTAAGCTTATTTGTTAGTTGGTCAAGATATATAAGGATATTATGTGATATATTGATTTCCTTAATTAACCCTTGTTTTATTACGGTATTTGAGAATGTCGACAGAGAATATTAACAATGGAAATGAGACGTGGAGACGCTCACTACTCACCAACGAGGAGAAGCGTGCAACAGTGACAATGTTCCTCCTTTGAACAACAAACCATCGAAAGCAGATGATGAGCGAAGGGATGTTTTGAAGCTTTTGCGATTCATGCAAAATCATTTGAGGAGACTCGTGTTCAAAATATAGGAGGAAATGATAGCAATGAAAGTAGTATGCACACAAGCCAATCATGTTTGATGATAAAGCATATACTTTGTAATAATCTTATTCATTTATTAATAAAAGTATTAATTTATTAAAGGCTTTTAATTATCTACATGATCTTTGTTTTATAATATGTGATAAATCCATAGTTTTAAGCAATGCTTTTAGAATAATGATGATGATCATTCTAATGAGATCTAAATTTTAGAAAGCTTAAAACTAAAATAGTTCCCAATCATTGGATTACTAAATTGGGGATTAGTGAATCCGGATAGATTGGTACATACGTTAACTTGCTTCATTGGATGAGGATGATTGATCTCATGATCATTTGTGTGGAGACACTAAAGCAAGTATGTTGGTGCTTATTAGAGAATAAGTTCTTTGAGCGTGGCTCGCTAAGGAATACCTAATGGAGTTTTATTTGCTGTCAATAGGAATTCTGTAGTGATGATAGTAGTCAAGTGATCCTTGGACTTGAGATCATCATAGTATCTTGTGTATGATGAGTTATACTTTGACTTATTCCTTAAGACCCTTAGGGTATATCAAAGGGTATGCTTGGGTATAATAAGTTATACATGGAGATAATGTATGATCAATAAAGAATCTACCACTTCTAATAAAGAAGAGAAATGTCTATGTGATTCGATAAATAACAACCCAAAGAGTCCTTGGTTAAGGCGGAGAATGAAATTAGAAAGGAGTTTCTAATTTGCATTATTTGGAGTTGTGCATTTAAGGATCGAAATACATATAATTAAATAAAATAAGACTTGTGAAATTCCATGTCTTATATTTAATTGGGACATTGTATGGTGGAAGGATTGAATTGTCACGGTAACTATTTACTCAAAGGTTCTTTAATGATTAATGTTGAAATCTATATTATCCGGAAAGTCGTTGATCGCTAGGGAGGCTTATCCCTATTGTAGAATAAATATTATTTAAATAAATTAATTATTTAATTTATTTATTTAAATAAGATTAGAATTGTTCTAATTGATTTATTCTAAATAGGTTTAATATGGAGAACCTAAAGGTCACACCATAAAAGGAAGAATAATTATTTAAGAAGTTAATGGCATATCGTCGTAATAATATGTTAAGTATATTTAATTTAATCTATGGTGATAGAATAAATTAAATAGCTTAATATTTATTATTTAATATTTTAGAAATATTAAATATAAATTAATAAGAGAGTCTTATTAATATTATTACAATTATTATTATTTTAATTTCTAAAAGAGTTTAGGAATTAATTTAATATAAGTACTCTCATTTATTCCTAATAGGATTAGGAGGGAAAATTAGTTAAAGGAGTTTAATTAATTATCCCTAATAAGATTAGGGAGCTTAATTAATTAAAAGAATTTAATTAATTAAATAAAACCCAATTCCTTAATTGTTAAGATGGGTTGCTCACATCTATAAATAAGAGGAGTCTTATTATGGGTGGATGGGTTGTTGATTTTTAAGCGATGCGTAATAATTCCAAGTTGTTGGGAGTATGCCTTTTCTATAGAGATAGAAAAACTAGGGTTTAGCCAACCACCCTTCTTCTTGAATTTTCTTCTTCCTTGGTGGATCACCTCAGAGGCCAAACATTTGGGTGGCTAACGTTGATCAAAGGAAGGAACCAAACCCGGTGGATTCAAGTTGAGCGAAAAGGATCGAGGTGAACTTGTACGAGGAAGCTCGATCTTCAAGGGTATGATTCTCATTCGTTATCTTTTTCGTTTAATTAATAATTATGCATAAAGGATGATCCAGGGAATATGGTTTGTAAATTTTTAAACTTTGATTTTTATCTCGCTTAGCTAAATTTATATGATTTGATTGCGTTATGAATATTACAAACCTAATGATTGGCATCGAGCCAAACCTTTATCGCGAATTATTAATTGTTTTAATTTGATATATAAATTGATATGTGTTTAGAACAATTTAATTGGGCATAATTTTATTGTATAAAATTTAAATAAAAAAAAAAATTAATTGAAGAACACGCATGTGATTTTTTTGTAATTTGAAATTTTTTTTTTTTATACATGAAAATCATAATTTGGATCTTGAGAGAGGAATCACGTTTTCATAATAAAAAAAAAACGGATTGCTTGCAAGTTTAGTATACTATGGATTTGTTATCCTGGAATTTTGGTTTTTGGCCGCACGCAAATTAAGGCTTCAGGTCATCCAAATAAAAAAAAAAAAAGCAAGCGAGAACCATTTTGTTTTTAGCGGAAAAGCATGCATGGAGCGGATATATATATATATATATATATATAATAGAATAAGTTAAAAGTTAACTATATATATATATATATTCAGGTTATATTATATATATATATATAATAGTTATATATATATATATATTATTCTTAATTATTATATATAATTAAAATAAAAGTTTATTTTAATTTTAAAATAAAAGGTTTATTTTAATATCAAAATATAAAATTTTATTTTAATCTTAATAATTTTATAATTAAAATAAAAAGGGTTTATTTTAATTTTAAAATTAAATTTCATGCTAACTAATTAGAGTTGGAATTGGATTCCATGATAACTAATTGGAGTTGAAATTGGATTTTATCTTTCCTTAAATAAAGGAGTTTGTTTAGATATGAAATAAGATTTCATATTATTCAAAATAAAAGAGTTTATTTGTGAATAGGAAAGAGAATCCATGTTTCCTTAAATAAAGGAGTTTATTTAAATATGAAATAAGATTTCATATTATTCAAAATAAAGGAGTTTATTTGTGAATAGGAAAGATAATCCGTGTTTCCTTTAAATAAAAGATTTTTTTTTTTTTACATGGAATTGGATTTCATAATTAATTAAAATAAAAGAGTTTATTTTAATTAAAGATTTTTATTACATGGAATTGAATTCCATAATTAATTAAAATAAAGGAGTTTATTTTGATTAAAATTTTGATTAAAATAAAATAGTTTATTTTATTCAAAATTGGATAAATTAAAATAAAATAGTTTTATTTTGATTTAAATTTGGATTTAAATAAAGGAGTTTATTTTTATTCAAAAATAGATTTTATACTAACTAAATTTGTCCATTAAATGATATCAATATATATATTAAATGTTTATTATTCATAGGATGAATGTTATTTATTGATGCATATGGTGATATGTATGATAATAAATGGGATTGATTATGGACTATTATTGACCGATGCGATTGGATTTTATTTTAGTTGGATGCATGAATGTATGGGTTTTATTAAATGGGGTCTGCACATAAGATCGCCTTCTCTAATTTTTTCTTAATGTAAATTCTATCTCCTCCTATGTACTTTCCCTCGATCACGATCGAGGTTTCTATTTATTTTAAATAGTTTTGTAATAGGAATAGTTAGAATTAATTTTGAAGAATTAGAGATCAAGGAGCAAGGAGCAACGAGCGCTTGAAGACCCGTTTGCAATGGAGCCCAGAATTAAATGTTATAGTTATATTTAAATATTAATTCTTGTACCCCTAGGTTTGACCTTTTGGTTCACTTGGTGGCTCTAGTGAACCAAACTAGAATAAAAGTACATAATCAATCCGGGTAGAATATAGTATTCTATATGTGCATGCTTATACTATATATATATTATATATTATGCAAACATGCTTCGCATGTTCATTAATATGACGCGTATTTTATATATATATATGCATGCGCGCTAAACAAGATGAGACAAATTAATAACAAACCCCTCAATTTTTTATATATTAAGTCCTAAAGCGTTCAAAGATATTTGGAATATCGAGCGTCGCCTTCTAGCATGATAAAATTAATAGAGTATTAAATATTTAATATGAGTTTGTTGTGTCACCACAAGGCAAGTATTAAGTATTTAAGATGTTAATTTATCACATTTGATGCTTATAAAGAAAATTGAACAATATTGTTTTGTTGTGTCACCACAAGGATGATATTTTTCTTTTTTGAATATATGGAGTGCTAGGTCGGACTTAACTTGGATAATTTTGATTCGGATGTGCCACCACTTGATCAAAATAATCTAAGAGGCAAAATACAAGGAGTTGCATAGTTGATGTAATTGACAAAAGTTGTCTACCTATTTATTTATATATAGTTTGTTGTGTGTCACAAGGCTATATACATTTGAAATGGGATCCTTATTCTCACTAGCAAATCTTTAATTAGATTTTGCCGAACTATATAAGTGAGGTAATATAGTTTTGAAGAAAATAGTGGGAGATACCAATTTAAAACAAGACCTAATTTATTTTGGTAATTAATAATAGAATGTATGTTAAAATGTTGTTAATTACAAATTCATTTTGTAATTTTACAATGTCTAAAATTACTATCATCTGCGAAGCATATTAGATGCTAAATTAATCGGGGCCAATTAAGCGGATTGGTTAAGGAATTTGAGAATAGTTCTCATAGTGAAAAGCTATCTTATGTCATAATACGCCTATCCCCCGCAATGGTTGCGCATAATGCCTCTAAGGAAGAGATTGCTACTTTTAGAAAGTGGCAAAATGGTGCCTGATTGGGTTCAACGCATCATGCTCGCATCCATGAGTAACGAGCTTCAGCGTCAGCATGAAACTATGGATGCTCTTACTATATTCCTGCACATCAAGTAGTTGATGGTGAGGAAAGTAGGACTGATTGATATCAGATATCTAAGGAGCTCTTCCGATCTAGAATGGCCAATGACACTATAGTACAGACAAAAAAGGTTCTTAACATAATCAATTTGATTGATCAATTAGGACAACTGGTTTTGTCATGGATGGAGAGTTGAGCCAAGATTTGATCTTGCCTCACTCCCGGACTCCTTTCACAATTGTTGTGAAATTTTCATATGAACAAGCTAGATATCAGTCTCGCTGATTTGCTTAACATGTTGAAAGATGATGAGAGTCACTTTCCAACCAAGAAAGACCATGTCTTACTGGTAGGGGCAAAAGGATCTTCTGAAAAGAAGAACGATTTAAAGAAGGTAAACAGAAAAAGGCAAAAACAAAGGATAATAAGAACAAAACTGATATGGATAGCAAAGGAGTTTGCTTCCACTGCAATAAGCCTGGACACTGGATATAAACTGCGAGAAGCATCTTGCAGAGGCTAACCAAAGAAGCTTAGTGAAGTTTCGGTTACAATACAGTTTTTGTTCAAGATTTAAAATAATTTTTTCTTTAAGTCAAGATTCTACTTGGATATTGGATATCGACTTTGGTTATCATAAATATAGATTTATGAAGGACCAAATGTAAGTAGAAAGCTAAACAAATATAAGTAATCCTATGTGTGGAAAATGAAGCAAAGGTTTTGCATTAGCCATAGAAACATATAGTTTAGCAATGCATAATGAGCAAATCTATTAAGTCAATAAGTTGTTATTGTATTCCGCTTCTTGTTAAAAATATTATTTCTATTTTATTGTTGGACAATGAAATCTTTGGTATTATAATTAAGAACAATTGTTGTTCTATTTATAATAATAATGTTTTGTATAGAACTGGAATATTACTTAATAAATTTTGTATACTTGACTTACGTGAAAAATTATTTTGTAAATTAAACAAATTAGTATAAGAAAAGGAGATGATCATTCAAAGAGTTGAATGTGTGTATTTACTAAAATACAAGTGTGAATTATTTGAAAGGTTCAAAGAATTCAGAAGTGAAACAAATTGACAAAGTATTAAGATTCTTTGATTAGATCAAGGAATAAATACTTGTGCAATAAGTTTCTAGATCATCTTAAATGGTTTTCTCATAATGGACACATCCGACACTTTTAATAATTGATTGATGTATACGAAAGGAAAAATCGTACCTTGTTGGACATAGTGCGGTCCATAATGATTTTACCGACATTCCAAAGATCCTTCAGGATCATGTCCAGAAATGGTCGCATATTTATTGAAAAGGGTAATCTCTAAATCCCGGCCCCAAGACTCCATAAAAGTTATGGATAGGAGGATTTCTAATCTTAAGTATGTTAAGATAAGGGGTTGTCCAACTTATGTGAAAAGGTTTCAAAGGATAAGCTTGGGACAAGATTTGACAAGTACAATTTGTGGGACATCCTAAAGTAAGTTTAGGGTATATGTTCTATAATCCTACTTAGCAAAAGGTGTTGTTGCGAAACACATTTGCCTTCTAAGATAAATGTGTTTATTATTGAAGGGGCTAGTGGGAGGATAATAGATCTTGAAAAGTTCAAGAACCATAAAACACTATAAGTCAAATAAGAGGAATCTATAGATAGACCTGTTGTACCACAACCGAATCATAAATCTGGAATAGTACCGAAGATACCTAGGAGGTATGGATTCATCATAGATGATGATGATGAGGTACACATCATAGAAGATGATGATCCAGTTACATACGATGAGGTATGTAAGACCCCGAAATTTTTAAATAAAAAGGAATTTTCTTTATTTATTATTTTGAAATAGTAAGGGTTGATTTGATTAATGTGGATAGTTAAGGGTTAAATACGCAAATATTTCAAAATAAGCAAGTGGTTATAAAATATTCATTATCGCTTGGGAATATTCGTTTTGGTCGTGGAATATTCGCATCGCGTCGGGGAATATTAAACGACTGACAGTAGTGACCGTGTGTGGGCCCCATAACTGAAAGCGATTGGATGAAGAAAAGCGACAAATATAAGTTGTTTTTAAATAACAAGCATAGTTATTACAATTAATCTTTTGTTGGAATACCGGTGGTTAAAACACACACTAATCGTGTTGTTGAGCAAGAAGATACCGGTATTGCACCAATTATTGATTCTTACGTAAGAAGGCACTACTCAATAATGGTTACAAGAATTATTCTTATTCGATATTTTATTGAGTTAATAATTGTTGCGTTGATATTTTATATTTCGTTGTTTCAATAATTGTCATTACACACGTTATTTTTCATTATCGAAGCAATAATTCATATTATCTGAATAATATTATTAGATAACATTATTGGCAATGTCTAGAAAGTTCGTCTAAGGAGAGGTTTGGTCACCTAATCGCACGCCAGAGAAGAAGAAATTCTTATTGGAAAGCCCCTCTTCCTAGAATCGCCCTGGTTGTCAATATTGTGATTTCGTAATATTATTTGTGAATAATTAATTATTGATTTATATGATGAGGAAAATATTGATTTTATGTGGATATAGATGGAGAAAATTTTAAAATGATAATTGTTGAAAATTAATATTTTATCTTTTCTCGATAAAATAATTCATTTAAATATATTATTTTAATAATATATTAACGGTGATATTTTTACAACGAATGTGGGATATATGAGTATACGAGGAGGAAGAGTATTTTTGTTGCAATAAATGTTTAAAACATGTTAAACATGTCAAATTGGACCCCATTTATTGGTGAAATTTGATTTCGGCCCGTAAAATCGCCCGTTTGTGGATTTCGGTCAATTTCTGTTTGGAATTTGGAAAAACTTTCTTCTGTAAAGTTGTAGAGAATTGAATTTCCTATAAAAACTCTCGAGATTCGAATTTTTCTGATGAAAGGGCTATTTATTATGAATTATTGAAGTTCTGAAGCTCCGAAATAATTGATTTTTGTAAGTTTTAATTATTTATTTTATGAAAAACGTTTTTTATCATTTCTTTCTAGAAGGTTGGCATGTGGGAAATGCTAGGATCTGAATTCTAAGGTTGGCGTATGAATTTGATATATATATATATATATTAATTTATTAAATTTTCTGCTTTAGTGTTCTAAGCAATTTCTATAAATAGGGTGCTTAGGTTAGAATTGAAAATCACACCGTAAACCCAAGTTTTCTCTCTATATTATCGAGCGTATTCTTGTGAGTATTTTGAGTATACTTTGAGTATTGCTATACTGGTGTAACTCCAAGTCATAGCCAATATCCGGTGTTTCAAATTTAGAATCTTGATCTTTCGAGGTAAGGGATATTATTTTTTCGTAATGATATTATTTCTTCAATATCATTATCTTTGAAATGTTGATCGATGTTTTTATCAAATTTGGAACTTTTTCATGTCGGGTTACTATTCATGAGTTACTATTCACGAGTTACTATTCATGAGTTCTTATTCACGAGTTACTATTCACTAAAGTACTATTCATGAAGCGTGAAGATGTTTTTGTGGAATTTCTATCTTTTGGTGTCTGAGTTATTTATTCACGATACTAAGACTATTCACGATATCTGATATTCTATTCATAGAAAAATAAAATTTCTTCTTTTCGTCAAAACATCTATTCTCGGATACTAACTCGATTGTATCCATGTTTTGATCATTCTTGAATTTTACACCACTATGATTATTTTTGAGGTATTTTGGACGTGGATAAAACCAAGTACGAATCCTTAATCCTTAATCCTTGTCATTTTGTTTCCTTTGGATTCGTTTCTTTAAAAAAATATTTTTCATCATCCTCGGTCTTAAATGATGATATTATGGAATATCTTTGGCACAGTAGTGCAAAGATGAATGATTTCTTAAGAATATCTTTGGCCCGTAGTGCAAAAGATGAATGATTTTGAAGAATATCTTTGGCCCGTAGTGCAAAGATGAGCGGTGTTTAAATGAACATGACCCGGTGATGAATATCTTTTGGCTGTAGTGCAAAGATGAATATTTGATTCCAGATGTATATTGATTGATGTTACAGGATAAAAGATAGACGATGAACTTTTAAATTCATACATAGAAGATAGTAGTTTGCATTCTCTACTTAACTCTTCTAATGAATTATTATTTCATTGCGAATATTGATTTAAAATTTGTTGTCTATTGATTCTATTATATTTTTCCTGTTGAAGACTAACGATAATTTGTTGTATATTATCTTAGTCATAATATTCTTTCTTGAAGCTAGTTGAGCTCACCCTTTTCCTTTTGTTCCATTTTTCTCGGGGAGGCGAGAATATAAGCGAAGTGCAGTGGGGGTATGGAATGAAGGTTTTAGAAAGGATTGTTTAGTAGTCCTCACCATTTTTGTAAAATAATGTATCAATAAATGTGATGAGGATTTATTTGAGTATAGATATTGTCAGAAGATAATATTTGTATTCAAACTCACGAGTTTCTTGTTGTAATAATAAAGTTGTAGTTGTTTACGTACCATGTATTGACAACTCGAATAGGTGATGTATACCTATTTTGGGGCGCCACAGTTGGTATTAGAGCTTAGGGATATGATCTCTGGCGGAGATCGAGAATAGAACTAGGAGGGAGAGACGAGTAAATCCTTCGCTAGTGTGTGTCCTACCTAAGCTTATTTGTTAGTTAGTCAAGATATAGGGATATTATTTTTTCAGTAATGATATTATTTCTTCAATATCATTATCTTTGAAATGTTGATCTGAAGTTTTATCAAATTTGGAACTTTTTCATGTCGGGGTTTACTATTCATGGGTTACTATTCATGAGTTACTATTCACGAGTTACTATTCATGAGTTACTATTCACGAGTTACTATTCACGAGTACTATTCATGAAGCGTGAAGATGTTTTTGTGAAATTTCTATCTTTTGGTGTAGAGTTCTTATTCACGATATCTGACTTTATTCACGATATCTGACTATTCAATAGAAAAATAAAATTTCTTCTTTTCGTCAAAACATCTATTACGGATACTAACTCTGATTGTATCCATGTTTTGATCATTATTGAATTTTACACCACTATGATTATTTTTGAGGTATTTTTGGACGTGGATAAAACCAAGTACGAATCCTTAATCCTTAATCCTTGTCATTTTGTTTCACTGGATTCGTTTCTTTAAAAAAAATATTTTCATCATCCTCGGTCTTAAATGATGATATTATGGAATATCTTTGGCCTCATGTAGTGCAAAGATGAATGATTTCTTAAGAATATCTTTGGCCTGTAGTGCAAAGATGAATGATTTCTGAAGAATATCTTTGGCCCGTAGTGCAAAGATGAACAGGTGTTTAAATGAACATGACCAACTGATGAATATCTTTGGCCTGTAGTGCAAAGATGAATATTTGATTCGAGATGTATATTGATTGATGTTACGAAAGGATAAAAGATAGAGCGATGAACTTTTAAATTCATACAAAGAAGATAGTAGTTTGCATTCTCTACTTAACTCTTCTAATGAATTATTATTTCATTGCATAATATTGATTTAAAATTTGTTGTCTATTGTATTCTATTATATTTTTCCTGTTGAAGACTAACGATAATTTGTTGTATATTATCTTAGTCATAATATTCTTTCTTGAGCTAGTTGAGCTCACCCTTTTCCCTTTTGTTCCATTTTTCTCGGGAGGCGAGAATATAGCGAGTACGAAAGTCTGGGGTATGGAATGAAGGTTTTAGAAAGGATTGTTTAGTAGTCCTCACCATTTTTGTAAAATAATGTATCAATAAATGTGATGAGGATTTATTTGAGTATAGATATTATGTAGAAGATAATATTTGTATTCAAACTCACAGCTTTTCTTGTTGTAATAATAAAGTTGTAGTTGCTTCGCATACCATGTATTGACAACTCGGAATAGGTGATGTATACCTATTTTGGGGCGTCACAAGGTAAGTGTTGTGAACACTCGAGAGAAATGGATTGAAGCAAGTTTCTCAAATATGGAACATTCGTTTTGATGAGGCAATCAAAAGAGTTTGATTTTATCAAAAATAAGAATGAACCTAGTGTGTACAAAAGGGTCATTAGAGCATCGTGACATTCCTAGTACTATATGTTGATATACTACGGATGAGGAATAACATACCAATGCTACAATCAATTAAAGATAAAGTTGTCTAAAAATTCCTCCATGAATGGTTTCATGAAGAGTATCTTAATTGGGGATAAAATCTATATAGATAGATCAAGAGGATGCTCGACTTAACCCAAGGCGATATATTCATTTGATGCTAAAGTCGTTTAGCATGGCAAACTCAAGAGATGTCTCATGTCGATGAGCTATGGAGTGTATCTCTTAATAGTCCCCACAGACTCTCGAAAAGAGAGGTCGCATGAGTGACAATCATGTATGCAATGAAATGTACGAGACACGATGTTGATCGGTCATATTATGGAGAAGTTCACTATGAGTCGTTGAAAAATATCTTAAAGTGCATAACAAGACACTAAGGATGTGATCATATTCATGGTGGGTCTAAATTAAAACTAGAGGGCTTAACGGACTCAAGTTTTTCGAGATATACCAAGATGATGACGAAAAATCCACTTTAAGGTAAAAGCGTTATCGTGAGAAAATTGGTGCGTTGAATTGGAAAGGTTCCAAACAATGAAAGAGTTCTTTGGTTTAGTGATAAAGACAAAGTATATAGCTATAAATGAAGGCGCAAGTTGATTGTTTGGATTAAAAGTTCATTACAGAACTAGGAATAGTTCCTAAGTCTCATCTTGGATCTAAACATGTGTTGTGGCACTTTCATTTGATTATTAGAATCATTGAAAGATGGGAAATCACTATAGAGATAGTGGAATCTCATGAACAACATTACATATCCATTAACTAAAGCTTATCCAACAGCAGGATAATCGTCACTTAGAGAAGAAGAGTATAAGATACAATGACGATTGGCTTTAGTGCAAGTGGGAGATTGAAAGTAGTATGCACACAAGCCAATCATGTTTGATGATAAAGCATATACTTTGTAACAATCTTATTCATTTATTAATAAAAAGTATTAATTTATTAAAGGCTTTTAATTATCTACATGATCTTTGTTTTATAATATGTGATAAACCCATAGTTTTAAGCAATGCTTTTAGAATAATGATGATGATCATTCTAATGAGATCTAAATTCTTAGAAAGCTTAAAACTAAAATAGTTCCCAATCATTGGATTACTAAATTGGGGATTAGTGAATCCGGGATAGATTGGTACATACGTTGCTTGCTCATTGGATGAGGATGATTGATCTCATGATCATTTGTGTGGAGACACTAAAGCAAGTATGTAGGTGCTTATTAGAGAATAAGTTCATCGAACGTGGCTCGCTAAGGAATACCTAATGGAGTTTTATTTTCCGTCAATAGGAATTCTGTAGTGATAGTAAGACAAGTGATCCTTGGACTTGAGATCATCATAGTATCTTGTGTATGATGAGTTATACTTTGACTTATTCCTTAAGACCCTTAGTGTATATCAAAGGGTATGCTTGGGTATAATAAGTTGTACATGGAGATAATGTATGATCAATAAAGAATCTACCACTTCTAGTAAAAACAAGAGAAATGTCCTATGTGATTCGATAAATGACAACCCAGTAGTCCTTGGCCAAGGCAGAATGAAATTAGAAAGGAGTTTCTAATTTGTATTATTTGGAGTTGTGCATTTAAGGATCGAAATACATATAATTAAATAAAATAAGACTTGTGGTAATTCCATGTCTTATATTTAATTGGGACATTGTATGGTGGAAGGATTGAATGTCATCTTGTAACTATTTACTCAAAGGTTCTTTAATGATTAATGTTAAAATCTATATTATCCGGAAAGTCGATTGATCATTTAGGGAGGCTTATCCCTATTGTAGAATAAATATTATTTTAAATAAATTAATTGTTTAATTTATTTATTTAAATAAGATTAGAATTGTTCTAATTGATTTATTCACAAATAGGTTTAATATGGAGAACCTAAAAGGTCACACCATAAAAGGAAGAATAATTATTTAAGAAGTTAATGGCATAATCGTAATAATATGTTAAGTATATTTAATTTAATCTATGGTGATAGAATAAATTAAATAGCTTAATATTTATTATTTAATATTTTAAAAATATTAAATATAAATTAATAAGAGGAGTCTTATTAATATTATTACAATTATTATTATTTTAATTTCTAAAAGAGTTTAGGAATTAATTTAATATAAGTACTCTCATTTATTCCTAATTGGATTAGGAAGTTAAATTAATTAAAAGAGTTTAATTAATTATCCCTAATAAGATTAGGGAGCTTAATTAATTAAAAGAATTTAATTAATTAAATAAATCCCAATTTCTTAATTGTTAAGGTGGGTTGCCCACATCTATAAATAAGAGGAGTCTTATTATGGGTGGTATGGGTTGTTGACTTTAACAAAGTACGTAATAATTCCAAGTTGTTGGGAGTATGCCTTTTCTATAGAGATAGAAAAACTAGGGTTTAGCCAACCACCCTTCTTCTTGAATTTTCTTCTTCCTTGGTGGATCACCTCTAGAGGCCAAACATTTGGGTGGCTAACGTTGATCAAAGGAAGGAACCAAACCCGGTGGATTCAAGTTGAACGCGAAAAGGATTGGAGGTGAACTTGTACCTGAGGAAGCTCGATCTTCAAGGGTATGATTCTCATTCGTTATCTTTTTCGTTTAATTAATAATTATGCATAAAGGATGATCCGGGAATATGGTTTGTAAATTTTTTAAACTCTAATTTTTATCTCGCTTCCGCTAAATTTATGCAATTTGATTGCGTTATGAATATTACAAACCTAACAAGCAATTCACGGGTTGTCACAGCCAAGCAGTTCAAAGAGTTGGGACCACCAGAATTTAAGGGAAAACCAGATCCGATCATGGCGGAAACATGGGTCAAGCAAATTACCAAGATATTCGATGTCTTGGGATGCACGGAGGAACAGAAGGTTCCATTCGCCACCTTTATGTTAAAGTGGCGAGGCGGATTCATTTGGTGGAAGTGCATGAAGCGTACCCATCGGTACAAGACTCGATGTCATGGGAGACGTTTGAGAATCTATTTAATGACAAATACTTTCCGAAAGTGTTTCGTTATGAAGGAAGTGGAGTTCATCAGATTAAAACAAAACAACGTACGCGGTGTCTCAAAGACGAGGCAAAGTTTGCGCAGAGTTATCGAGTTTGCACCTCATTTGGTGGAGAATGAGGAACGTTATGACGCGGATGTTTTGAGAGGTTTGAATACGCACGACAATATCTCATTTCTCATAAATTTTCTATCTATTCGGATGTTGTTAATGGGGCTCAATTGTTAGAGCGAGATAACGAGTATGTTCAACCGAGGGACCATAACTGAGGATCGTACTGCAGGAGATAGCGATCAATGTAGAATAATGATAACCAAATGAGAAGAAAAGCAGACGGACAAAATGGTAACCACTCTGGTGGTAATCATGGCCATGAAAATAGAAGAAGCGAGTCGGGAGGAGATTTTAAAAATAGGAGATTTAACAACGACTATGTGAAGGCAGCAGTCTTAAGCAAAGAATCATTTGGTTCTAAGGGAGGAGAAACGACCACCGATCATATGCTATAAATGCGGAAAGAGGGACATATCGATCCAAACCGTCCACAATAGTTCAAGGTATGCTATAATTGTGGAAAGGAAGGACAAATCGCTTCAAGATTAGACGCAGAAGCGAAACCTAGTTCAATGGGGACGGTGACTCAAAAGATCGTCCGAGTAAAAGTCAAAGTCAACGATTCCGGGAAGGCGTTTGTTGTGATTTTGGTCAAAATGCGAGGAACCCAAACGAGGTGATCACGGGTAAGCTATTTATAAATTCTTGCAAAGTTTATACCTTACTTGATACCGGTTACCCATTCATTTATCTCTCGCTTGTGCTCAACGTTTAAACTTGACTCAGGAGAAATTAGACTTTGACCTATCTGTGGAAACTCTGTTAGGAGAAACTTTCATCACATCCACTGTTTATAAATCTTGTTTGATTCAAGTTGGCACCATTACCTTACTTGTTGACCTTATCTCTTTAAAGATACTTGCTTTTGATGTTATTTTAGGGATTGATTGGTTAACTACTCATCATGCCAAAATTGATTGTTTTCGTAAGGTTGTTAGTTTTCATATTCCTAACCAAACTGTTTATGCAATTCAAGCAACTAAACCATTAAAATCAATCACATCATATCTAATCATAAAGCTATATGTTTATTAAAAAGCGGATGTCAAGCTTTCTTAGCCCATGTTATGGATTTGAATAAAGACACGTCAAATTTTAATAATATTCTCGTTGTTATTGACTTTCCGACGTATTTCTGAAGAACTTCGGTCTCACCCCTTAGCGTGAAGTTGAATTCTTTATTGATCCCGAACACGGTACAAAGCCCATTTCTAAAACCCCATATCGAATGGCTCTATTGAACTTGAGAGTTAAAGGTCCAACTATAGGAATTGTTGGACATCGGTTTCATTCAATCTGCCCTAGTACATCTCCTTGGGGTGCTCTGTTTTATTAAGTAAGGAGAAAGACAGGAGTATGCGACTTTCAGTATTGACTATCGGGGAATTGAACCATGTCACCATCAAGAATAGATATCCTCTACCTCGTATTGATGACTTGTTTGACCGATTGCAAGGGCACAATTCTTTTCAAAAATCGATCTTCGTTACGGATATCATCGGTGAAGATTAGGCGAGGATATTCCAAAGCGCCTTGAGAACTCGGTATGGGCATTATGAATTCTTAGTCATGTCTTTCGGACTAACTAATGCTCCCGCTGCTTTCATGGATATGATGAACCGAGTATTTAAGGAATATTTGGATCGCTTTGTTGTTGTCTTTATTGATGACATCCTCATATATTCCAAAAGTCGTGAAGATCATGATCACCATTTGAAAGTTGGTACTCCAAAGGCTTCGTGAAAACAAACTATATGCCAAATTGAAGAAATGCGAGTTCGGCTTGAGGAAGTAGCATTTCTTGGGCACGAGTGTCAAAACATGGAGTATCCCGTGGACCGACAAAGATTGAAGCAATACAAAGTGGGAGCAACAAAAGTCGGTGGATCAATCACGTAACTTCGGGTCTAGGTGGTTATTATTGGAGATTCGTGGAAGGGTTTTCTCGAATCGCTACTCCATTAACTTCACCTAACTCGGAAGGATACAAAATTCGTTTGGAGCGAAGAATGCGAGAAGAGTTTCAAGAGCTTAAGAGGAGACTTATTTTCGCACTGTTCTAACAATACCATCCGGTTCGGATGGATTTGTTATCTACACCGATGCTTCGTGCAAAGGGTTAGGATGTGTTCTCATGCAACGTGGGAAAGTCATAGCTTTATGCCTCGCGACAACTTAAAGAGTATGAGAGGAATTATCCTACTCATGATCTAGAGTTAGCGCAGATTGTTTTCGCGCTTAAAGATATGGAGGCACTATCTATATGGGGAGAAAGTGGAGATATATTCGGACCATAAAAGCCTTAAATATTTCTTCACTTAAAAAGAACTCAACATGCGGCAGCGACGTTGGCTCGAGCTATTGAAAGACTACGACCACACTATTCAATACCATCTTGGTAAAACGAATGTGGTAGCTGACGCATTGAGTAGAAGATCATATGCGGGAATGAGTGCGATGATGTCAAGTATACGCATAGAGCCAACTTTAATAGAAAAAGTTAAGGTTGCTCAAGCCACCGACCCGGAGCTGATGCGTATGAAGAAGAAAGTACAAGAAGGAGCTATTTCGGAAGTGAGAATTGATGAAGAAGGAATACTTCGAGTCCACTCTAGACTTTGTGTCCCTAACGACTCTGATTTGAAGTACAAGATTATGATGGAGGCACACAATACACCATTTGCAATCCATCCTGGAAGTACCAAAATGTATCGTGATCTTCGACATACATTTTGGTGGAACAAATAAGAGAGAGATTGCAAAGTTTATCTCGATGTGTTTAACTCATCAACGTGTAAAGGCGGAGCATCTAGTACCTAGGGTACGTTGCAACCACTTGAGATTCGAAATGGAAGTGGGAACACATTACCATGGATTTCGTTACGGGTCTTCCTACTACGGTTTCTCAAGGCATCAATGCTATTTGGGTTATTGTTGATAGATTAACCAAGTCCGCTCATTTCTTGCCGATCGAGAGACTTATTCCTTGAACGTCTTGCTAGTATATGACGTGAATGAGATTGTGAGGTTGCATGGCATACTGTATCCATAGTTTCGGATCGTGACCCAAGATTCACTTCAAGATTTTGGGTTAGCTTGAAAAAAGCTATGGGCACGGATTTACGATTGATTCGGCATACCATCCTCAAGCGGACGGACAATCGAAAGGACTATTCAAACTCTTGAAGATTTATTAAGACTCGTGTCCTAGACTTCAAAGGCGGTTGGGATAAGTATTTACCATTGGTGGAATTCTCCCGAACAACGTTATCGAGCAAGTATAGGTGTGGCTCCATTTGAAGCATTATATGGACGAAAGTGTCGCTCTCAAAGTATGTTGGGGACGAGGTGGGTGAAGCAACATTGTTGGGACCCGAGTTGAGTACGTATATGACTCTGTAAAAGATCCAAATGATTCGACAACGATATACAAAGCGGCACAAGATCGACAAAAGAGTTATGCGAATCTTCATCGAAAGGACGTGGAATTTAGTATAGGGATCATGTATTGTTGCGAGTTACTCCATGGAAGGGAGTTACAAGATTTGGGAAGAGAGGAAAGCTCAATCCACGATTTATTGGTCCATTTCAAATTCTTGACCGAGTAGGAAATGTAGCCTATAGACTCGCGTTACCTCCAAGTATGTCTCGTGTTCATAATGTGTTTCACATATCGTACTTCAGTAAATATGTTAAAGACCGAACCACGTTATAGAGTTAGAACCAGGACGAGATAGCCAAGACTTAACGTATGAGGAGGTACTGTCAAGATCTTGGATAGGAAGGAGCATGTCCTACGCCAATGAAAGGTCATACCACAAGTTAAAGTTCGTGGAGGAATCATGTTTGTAGAGGAAATGACACGGGAATTGGAAAGCGAAATGAAAGCGAGGTATCCCCACCTTTACTTAAACACAGTGTACGCACGTCAATTTCGAGGACGAAATTTCATAAGGAGGGAGGTTGTAAGACCCCAACTTATTATTAATGAAATTTAATTTTCTATTTATTATTTTGAAATAGTAAGGGTTGATTTGATTAATGTGGATAGTTAGGGGTAAAATACGCAAATATTTCAAAATAAGCAAAGTGGTTATAAAATATTCATTGTCATTTTGGGAATATTCGTTTGGTCGTGGAATATTCAGATCGTCGGGGAATATTAAATGCGACGTAGCGCATGACCATGTGTGGGCCCCATGCGAAAAAGCGATTGGATGAAGAAAGCGACAAATATAAGTTGTTTAAAAAAATAAATAGTAGTTATTACAGATTAATCTTTGTTAAAATACTCGGTGGTTAAAACACAAGAAGACACCGGTATTGCACCAATTATTGATTCTTACGTAAGAAGGCACTACTCAATAATGGTTACAGTAATTACTGATCAGTATTTTATTTTATTGATTTAATAATTGCTGCGTTGATATTTTATATTGTTGTTGTTTCAATAATTGTCATTACACAATATTTTTCATTATCGAAGCAATAATTCATATTATCTGAATAATATTATTAGATAACATTATTGGCAATGTCTAGAAAGTTCTGTCTAAGGAGAGGTTTGGTCACCTAATTGCGCGCCAGTAAGGAGAAATTCTTATTGGAAAGCCCCCTCTTTCCTGAAGCGCACGGTTGTCGATATTGTGATTACGTAATATTATTTATGAATAATTAATTATTGATTCATATGATGAGAAAAATATTGATTTTATGTGGATATAGATGGAGAAATTTTTAATGTGACAATTGTTGAAAATTGAAATTTTATCTTTTTACGATAAAATAATTTATTTAAATATATTATTATATTTTAATAATATACTAATGGTGATATTTTTACAACGAATGTGGGATATATGAGTATCTGAGGAGGAAGAGTATTTTTGTTGCAATAAATATTTAAAACATGTTAAACATATAAATTGGACCCCATTTATTGGTGAAATTTGATTATAACTGTAAAAATGTCATTTGTGGATTTGATCAATTCCTATTTGGAATTTGGAAAAACTTTCTTTCGCAAAGTTGTAGAGAATTGAATTTCCTATACAAAGTCGCGAGATTCAAATTTTCTGACAAAAGGGCTATTTATTGTGAATTATTAAAGTTCCGAAGCTCTGAAATAATTGATTTTTGGAAGTTTAAATTATTTTAAATTAGAAAAACATTTTTGCTTACTTTTTCTAGAAGGTGGCATGTGCTTATTGAGCTGAAATCAGATTTCAAGAGTGGCGTAGGAATTTTGATATATATAATAATGTTAAATTAAATTTTCTGCTTTGGTGTTCTAAGCAATTTCCTATAAATAGGGTGTTTAGGTTAGAATTGAAAATTACATTTAAGCTGAAGTTTTTCTCTCTATATTATCGAGTGTATTCTTGTGAGTATTTTGAGTATACTTTGAGTATTGCTATACGGTGCAAGTTCAAGTCATAGCCTTTATATCAAGGTGTTTCAAATAAATCTTGTCTTTGTGAGGTAAGAGATATTATTATTTTTCGTAATGATATTATTTCTTCAATATCATTATGTTGAAATATTGATCTGAAGTTTTTATCAAATTTGGAACTTTTGGTGTCGGAGTTACTATTCACGATATCTGAAGACTATTCACGTCTCTACATCTTATTCACTTAATACTAATGATTATTCATCGAAAAATGAAAAATTTTCTTTCATCCAAAATATCTATTCGGATACTAGCTTTGATTGTATCCATGTTTTGATCATTCTTGAATTTTACACCACTATAATTATTTTTGAAGTATTTTTGGACATGGATAAAACAAAGTACGAATCCTTAATCCTTGTCATTTTGTTTCTTTGGATTCGTTTCTTTAAAAATATTTTCATCATCCTCGGTCTTAAATGATGATATTATTGAATATCTTTGGCTTTGTAGTAAAAGATGAATGATTTCGAAGAATATCTTTGGCCCGTAGTGCAAAGATGAGCAGTGTTTAGATGAACATGACCTAAGTGATGAATATCTTTGTGCAGTAGTGCAAAGATGAATATTTGATTCCGGATATATATTGATTGATGTTACAGGATAAAAGATGAGCGATGAACTTTTAAATTTATACATAGAAGATAGTAGTTTGTATTCTCTACTTAACTCTTCTAATGAATTATTATTTTCGTTATGAATATTGATTTAAAATTTGTTGTTTATTGTATTCTATTAGATTTTTCCTGTTGAAGACTAACGGTAATTTGTTGTATATTATCTTAGTCATAATATTCTTTCTTGGGCTAGTTGTGCTCACCCTTTTCCTTTTTGTTCCATTTTTCTTCTCGGGGAGGCGAGAATATAGCGAGAAATGCGAGCCTGGGGTATGGAATGAAGGTTCTACAGAGAGTTGTTTAGTAGTCCTCACCATTTTTGTAAAATAATGTATCAATAAATGTGATGAAAATTTATTTGAGTATAGATATTTATCAGAAGATAATATTTGTATTCAAACTCACAGATTTCTTGTTGTAATAATAAAGTTGTAGTTGTTTCTGTACCATGTATTGACAACTCAGAATGGGTGATGTATACCTATTTTGGGGGCGTCACAGACTCTGTTCATATCCACTCCAATCCTCCACACTTCCCCTACAAACCTACTATTCACTTGTTGGTCATAAAAATAGGCCCAACAAATCATAGGTACCCCCTCAACTATACTTTCTATAGTTGAGTTCCACCCACTATGAGTAATAAAGGCACCAATTGAAGGGTGCCCTAGTACCTCTTCTTGTTGAACCCAACCCACAATGCACCCCCTCTCCTTCGTAGCATCGAACAGTTCCGCCGGAGTTTCCCAATTTTTGTCTTCTCCGATGACAGATCCTAGGCGTCGGACCCACAAAAAGCGCTTTTCGCTATTCACCAAACCATGCCAAAACTCTAAGAGTTGGTTCCATGTTGAAGGTATTTTAATACGTATGCTATTCATATTTACACATAATTGGGAGAATCAAAGGCATACCTTTTGAAGCGTGATTAAGCATTTGATGCGGAAAATCTCCTGCCGTTCCTTTAACCCAACAGCATCTCTGAACTACGATCGAGAATGAAGCACTAATTCACAGTACGTAACAATTAGAGTTTTGGATATTGGGAGCGGTGTCTGGCAATTGGAGTGTTGTTGCGTATTGAACGATAAAGGATGACTATTTAACAAAGAAGTGGTTGAGCCACTTCCCAACTCTTATCCCACGTATAGTCACTCCCACGTTCAAAAACACGAACGTCTCTATTGACCTTGTCAATTAGAGAACGGTTAACTTACCCAAATGGGTCGGACCCTGATATCCATATTCCAACATCTCCCACTCGCCCATGGCGGGGACGATGTAATCTTTATATCTGCCAAAAACAGCTCAAACCAAAACATATAAAACCTCTAACTGCCGAACCGTTCGACCGCTGAGTTTACCTGCAATGCGGGAGCTCTATATCAAACCTGTTAGGGCCAACATAGAGACATCTACCCTTTTAAGGAAATAATACGGGAGCTTTCACGTCGAACTTAATTAGTTCACGTAGAGGCTACAACCCACAAACTCAGAGTACCCCAGACACATTTGAATTTTCACCAGGTTAAGTATCTCTAATCCCTCAGAGAGCCTTACTTAACCACCTTTAGGCCCAAGTCCATTTCGTATCTCACTTATTACTATATCGCTATCAAAAATGCTATAGTTGTCGACAATAAGTGCAGAACGAGGTGAAATCAAATTGTCTTCCCTTTGCCCTAATACTACTCAGAAATGAATCAAATGCTTTCCCAGAATCGGTCCTTATAGTCTCATCAATCCTGACCTTAGGAATCGAAACCAAAGTAGCAACATTAATCCATATCTTTGTAGTATAGTCAAAGATCACAGAGAGAACTTGATGTAGGAACAAAAATTTGTCCTACAAGACTCACACGGTGAGGAAGCAGGGATTCATTCTCTCACCTCTTTTACATGGTCGCTAAGCACATGTAACTCGCTCACAACATGCTATTCTATAGCCTTGTTGTGCGGACCTTAAAACATTTCAAATTGCTCGCTTATCTAAGCGCCATATTTGAAACTTCAGCATCCGGTTATCATGTTACGCGAGCATAATCTCATCTACATGAGCATATATGTCATCATACGGTATGGTCGTCAGTCACGGATCTTAGTTCGATCGATTCATAAGCGCTTAACTTGAATTTTTCAGTTGATTTCGCTTATCTAAGCGCCCAAAACCTAAAATTTCATATCCGATTATCAAGACAAAAGTTAATATAGATGGTGGGGCATACTATATTTGGTTAATCCAAGTTAACCTCATCTTCGCTCATGCCAGGCAGCGACATCATGTTCATTTTTTCACTACTAAGCGCCAATTGATTGCTATCAAAAGCATCAATAGTTCGCTACTCAAAGTGCCAATAAATGAACTGTCTCAACCTTGCTCGCTTTTCAAAGCGCCAAAGGTGATTGCTCGTGTGAGTGAGCCAATCAACCTGTTGACATCTATTTAATGTGTGTGCATATCCAATATGCATAATAAACTGTGTGAACATCTTAAATTTATCATATGCGCTAAAATAACCAAACACAAGTGGAAATAAAAGAAACTCGCATAAATGATAAATATCTCGAAATAACAATGAATATCTCTAATACAAGCCAAACAATGAGGGATATACAAGAAAAGAAAAGAAAGTACATCAAATCATACGAAGCCCTAATGAACTAACATGCCTACAAAAAGCATATTTAGGAATTGGCTTTGTCAAAGGATCAGCTACCATAAGACCAGTGGGCATGTACTCCAATATCACCTCATTATTTGCTATGATATCTCTGATAAAGTTCATCCTCAAGTCGATGTGCTTCGTCCTGCCGTGATACTTGGGGTCCTTAGTGTGACGCCCCCAAAATAGGTATTCATCACCCATTCTGAGTTGTCAAATACATGGTACAGAAATAACTATAACTTTATTATTACAACATAAAAACTGTGAGTTTAAAATACAAATACTGTCATCTAGACAATATCAATACCCAAATAAATCCTCATCATAATTATTGATACATTATTTTATGAAAATGGTGAGGACTACTAAACAACTCTCTTTAGAACCATCATTCCATACCCCGACTCGTACTCGCTACATTCTTGCCTCCTGAGAAGAAAAATGGAACAACAAAGAAAAGGGTGAGCTCAACTAGCCCAGTAAAGAATATTATAACTAAGATAACATAGAACAAATTATCGTTAGTCCTCAACAGGGAAAAATCTGATAGAATATAATAGACAACAAATTTCAGATCAATATTCGCAGCGAAAAATAATAATTCATAGAGGAGTTACGTAAAGAATGAAATCTACTAGTATCTATGAATTTAAAAGTTCATCATCAATATTTTATCCCTGTAACATCAATCAATATACATCTTGAATCAAATATTCATCTTTGCACTACAGTCCAAAGATATTCATCAGTTGGTCATGTTCACCTCAACACCTGTTCATCTTTTCACTACGGGCCAAAGATATTCATAAGAAAATTAACCATCTTTGCACTACAGGTCAAAGATATTCAGTAACATCATCATTTAGGGTGAGGATGATGAAAATATTTTAAAAAAGCGAATCCGATTGAAACAAAAGACACGGATTAAGGATTAAGGATTCGTAATTCGGTTTATCCATGTCCAGAAATACCTCAAAAATAATCATAGTGGAGTAAAATTCAAGAATGATCAAAACATGGATACAATCAAAGCTAGTATCCATAATAGATATTTTGGACAAAAACAAAAATTTAACTTTTCTGTGAATAGTGTCGTATTCGTGAATAGTGTCGTATACATGAATAATGCCGTATACGTGAATAGTAACCCCGACACCAAAAGTTCTAAATTTGATAAAAACTTCAGATCAATATTTCGGCATAATGATATTGAAGAAAATAATATCATTCATGAAGAAAATAATATCCCTTACCTCGTAAAGACAGTACTTTTGGTTGAAACACTGGATATATGCTATGACTTGAACTTGTACCGAATAGCAACACTCAAAATATTAAAATACTCACAATAATACGCTCAATATATCGTGAGAGAAAGAGAGAGAAAACTTCAGTATTCGGTGTAATTTTCAATTCTAACCTAAGCACCCTATTTATAGGAAATTGCTTAGAACACCAAAGCAGAAAATTTAATATAATATTAATATATAAATAAAATTTCTATGACAACCTTAGACTTCTGAATTTAGCCACTTAGCATGTGATTAATGAGGCTCACAACATATAAAAAAACGTTTTTATTATTAAAAATATTTTAAACTTCAAAAATTAATTATTTCGGAGCTTTGGAACTTCAATAATTCATAATAAATAGCCCTTTTTCAGAAAATTCGAATCTCACGTATTTTTATAGGAAATTCAATTCTCTACAACTTTTCAGAAGAAAGTTTTTCAAAATTCCAAACAGAAGTTGACCGAAATCCACAAACGGACGATTTTACAAAGTTATAATCAAATTTGGTCAATAAATGGGGTCCACCAACATGTTTAACATGTTTTAAACATTTATTGTAACAAAAATACTCTTCCTCCTAGTATACTCATATATCCCACATTCATTGTAAAAATATCACCATTATTATATTATTAAAATATAATAATATATTTAAATGAATTATTTTATCAGAAAAAGATAAAATATTAATTTTCAACAATTGTCACATTAAAATTTTTTTCCATCTATATCCACATAAAATCAATATTTTTCTCATCATATAAATTAATAATTAATTATTCACAAATAATATTTACAGAATCACAATATTGACAACTAGGCAGTTCCCAATAAAGAGGGGGCCTTCCGGTAAAGATTTCTCCTTACTGGCGAGCAATTAAATAACCTCTCCTTAGACAGAACTTTCTAGACATCGTCAATAATGTTATCTAATACTCCCTCCATCCTATAGTTATAGGCTGATTTTCCATTTTGAGATGTCCCAATATATAGGCTACTTACTATTTATAAAATTTAGTTGGTTCATTATTTTACTTTTATGTCCTTATAATAAATATTCAATCATTAATCTTTTTTTTGAAGAAACAACCTTCAATGTCATTATTTTTATCACCACATTTAATGTTGTTGTATTCTCAATAAAAGAATTTAACTTTTTAGGCTTTACTAGTTTAACATATTTTGTGTATAAAAGACAATTGTACCAGTAATCAATGAAGTTAAGAGTTCCAATATGATAAGTAAAGAGTAATTAATTTATTCATTAATTTCATATTAAGGGGTATATATGGAAAATTTATGTTAAAATTGTCACTTCAACTAATTTTCTTAAACTATGTACCAAAAGAAATCAGCCTATAACTATGGGACGGAGGGAGTAATATTATTCAGATAATATGAATTATTGCTCCGATAATGGAAAATACTGTGTAGTGACAATTATTGAAGCAATAGTAATAATAAATATCAACACAGCAATTATTGAATCAATAAAATAAAATATTGAACAGTAATTACTGTAACAATTATTGAGTTGTGCCTTCTTACGTAAGAATTAATAATTGGTGCAATACTGGTGTCTATCTTGTGTTTTAACCATCGAGTATTTTAACAGTATTAACGGTAACAACTACGCCGTTATTTATAAACAACTTATACTTGTCGTTTTCTTCATCCAATCGCTTTCCGTTATGGGGCCCACATAAGGCTGTGCCGTCATACGAATATTCCCCGACAGCAAGAATATTCCACGACCAAACGAATATTCCTCGAAAAAATATGAATATTTTATAACCACCTGCTTATTTAAGATATTTGTGCATTTTACCCATAACTAATCATATTAATCACATCAACCCTTACTATTTCAAAATAATAAATAGAGGAAATTAAATTTCATTTATTAATAATTTGGGGTCTTACACTTAGTGTAATCTAGGGCCGCCGTGCTATCACAATAAACAGTCACAGGATCTGAAGCATGAGAGACGACACCAAGATCCTCGAAGAATCTCCTCGGCCACATGGCTTCCTGAACAGCTGACGTATAAGCCACAAACTCCGACTCCATCGTAGAAAGAGCAACACAAGTCTGTTTCTTGGTACACCAAGTGATGGCACCACCATGTAACAAGAATGAATATCCTGAGGTCGACTTGCGCATCCCCTGGTTACCTCCCCAACTAGCATCGGAGTAACCAATTAATCGCAGGTCCGGTCCTCCATAGCATAACATGTAGTCCAAAGTACCTTTCAAATATCGCAAGATCCTCTTGATTGCCTTCCAATGAGCAATCCTAGGGTTTGACTGATACCGACCGAGATAACCAACTGCATATGCTATATCAGGCTGAGTACACACAACTGCATACATTAGCTTTCCTATAGCATTGGCATACGGATAATGGGACATCTTCTTAATTTCCTCGGGAGAAGTAGGGCATTGTTCAGGTCCAATGGCGTCGCCTTTAGCGATAGGAGTGTCTATGGGTTTGCAGTTGTTCATCTGGAATTGCTCAAGAACCTTCTTAAGGTAAGTCTCTTGAGACAAACTAAGAAGTTTTCATAAGCGATCTCTAAAGATCTTAACTCCGAGAACATAAGCTGTTTCCCCATGTCCTTCATCTCCAAGTTAGAGGACAACCACCCTTTGGTGGCGACAATCATCTCCTTATCGTTCCCAACTAAAAGGATGTCATCGACATACATAGATAAGATAAGGAATTTATCTTTGGACCATTTGATATATACACAATGGTCTTCCTCGATCATCGTAAACCCATCACTAATGACGGCTCGATGGAATCTCAAATACCATTGTCTGGACTCCTGTTTCAAACCATAGATAGAACGTTTGAGCTTGCATACTTTGTGCTCTTGTCCTTCCATGACGAAACCCTCTGGCTGATCCATGTATATCTCCTCAGCTAAATCTCCATTGAGAAAAGTTGTTTTAACGTCCATTTGATATAACTCCAAATCTAAATGCACGATAATCGCTAAGATGAGGCGAATTGAGGCAAACCTCACAACTGGTGAGAAGGTTTCCTCGTAATCAATTCCCTCTTGCTGGGTATAGCCCTTGGCTACAAGACGAGCTTTGTACCTTTCAATGGAACCATCCGCCTTGCGTTTGACTTTAAGAACCCATTTGTTCCCAATAGCCTTTCGCCCTGGTGGAAGATCAACCAAGTCCCAGACTTGATTAGTCCTCATGGACTCCATCTCTTCTTCCATTGTAATCATCCACTTATCTCTCATAGCAGATGATAGAGCATCTCGATAAGATCGAGGTTCCTCATCGTCTTGCGTATCAGCTATAAAGACATTCCCCTCAATCTCAAAAAGACGACATGGAATGTTACCCCTTTGACTTCTACGCATCTGAGGAACATGAGACTCTTCATTTGATGGATTAGAACTGCTCGAAGGCATGTCACTCCCTTCTACAGGAGCCTGAGGAATAACATCTTCAGCTTCTACTGTATGAGTTGGGGCGCCTAAATCTTCATCCATCTCATAAAGTTTCATCTCCTTGCTCACATCACTTCTATTAGGGAAATCCATCTCAAGGAAATCCGCATCTCGTGACTCTATCTCGAGATCTGATCGTCATCATTTCTTTCTCCTCTTGTGAGACCTGATTTTATAAATAAAGATTTAAATTTCTCGAAATATTTTTTTTAAATATTAAGGTGTGGATTTGAGATAATGTTATAGTTGTGGGTAGTATTTGAAAATTTTACAAAGTATGCAAGTTGTCTTATAATTATTCGATTGGTCAGGGAATATTCGTTTTAGCAGAGAATATTCGTACAACGGCGCAATCATTGGTAAACCCCACAACGGAATTATTGTCGGATTGAGAAAATGAGAAAATTATCTTTTTATAAAATAACGGCAGAGGTTTTACCGTTTATACTGTTGAACTACCCGGTAGTAGTAAAAAATACGATGTCTGGCGTGGTTGCAAGTAGTATTACGGTATTAATTATTGATGTTTATATGATAAGTTACTCAGTTATACTGCATTATTGCTACAGTAATTGCTGCATCATATCTCTCATATTATTGATTCGATTATTATCACAGTATCATCTGCATTATTTGTTATATTGTTAAATCAATAATTGATGTCTGGAGAGTATTTGGGACACTTTTTGTGTTGGAGTTACTATTCACGAGTTACTATTCACGGGTTACTATTCACCGAAATTACTATTCACTCTAGTATTGTTCACTCAAGTATTTGGGACACTTTTTGTGTCGGAGTTACTATTCACGAATTACTATTCACCCAATTATTATTCACTCTATTATTGTGCATTCGGGTATTTGAGTACAATATTATTTCATGAGGAGATGTGCTAATTTTTCAGACTATTGGTTGAATGAATTAATATGGACCGCTGGTGGAAAGTTATAATAGTGAATCAATATGGATCGCTGGTTTAAAGTTTTAATAGTAAATCAATATGGATCGCTGGTTTAAAAGTTTTAATAGTGAATCAGTATGGACCGTTGCTTTAAGTTTTAATCTGAACCGTCCGTTTAAAAATAAATCGATTTGGACCGTTCATGAATTAGTTACTATTCATTCCATTCTTTTATAAATAAAAGCTCATTCCTTCATTATTTTCTTATGAATTCACTGAAACTCTAGAGAGAGAAAATTATAGAGAGAAAAAAAAACTCTGCTACTTCACTACTTCTATTTTCAGTTTCTTTTACGGTAAGGGGTGTTATTCTTTCTTATTCATGAAGAGAACTTCTGTTATTCTATCCTTTATTATTACATTGGAATAACTCAGATCTGCCAGATACCCTATACATAACCTGTATAAGCGGTATACCCTTTACTTAGTGAAATCCTTATGTTATTCCATTCTTTATTATTCTGTTGGAATAACCTGTATACGCGGTATACCCTATACATGGTGAAGTCCTTATATTATTCCGTCATTTAATATTTTATCGGAATATCCTGTCGGTGTGAATTTCACCTGATCTGGTTCAAATATTTATTATTCTGTCATTTAATATTCTGTCGGAATATCCTGTCGGTGTGAATTTCACCTGACCTGGTTCCAATATTTATTATTCTGTCATTTAATATTCTGTCGAAATATCCTGTCGGTGTGAATTTCACTTGACCTGGTTCCAATATTTATTATTCTGCATTTATGATTCTGTTGGAATAACCTATATATGCGGCATACCCTATACATAAACTGTATACGCGGCATACCATGTACTTGGTGAAATCCTTATGTTATTCCATTATTTATTATTCTGCTGGAATAACCTGTATACGCGGATTACCGTATACCTGGTGATGTCTCTTGTTATTCCATTCTTTATTATTCTGTTGGAATAACCTGTCTATGTGGATTACCACATGCATGGTGAATGATCCTTTATATTCATTCCTTATTAAATTGTGAAAATGATCTGTTTATGTTGATTATGAGGAGAGTCATAACAAAAGTAGTGGACTGGTGAAAATCATGAGTATATGATGTATTAGTAAGTGTTATGATGAGTTATGTTGGTTATTATGTGAAAACATGAAAGTTTCTTAGAAATCACAAAGGGTTGAAAAATTAGATTTTGGTAAAAAAACGTAACAAGAAATTCAATTGACC
This sequence comes from Panax quinquefolius, assembly GCA_020205615.1. Taxonomy (NCBI): domain Eukaryota; kingdom Viridiplantae; phylum Streptophyta; class Magnoliopsida; order Apiales; family Araliaceae; genus Panax; species Panax quinquefolius. The sequence goes on along the minus strand of CM035154.1, from coordinate 34,995,357 downwards.
ATATCTCCTATTATATTTCGAATTTTTGAGTGTGGTCAAGTCCTAGAGTTAGATCTATGATTTTTGTAGCATATCCAAGTGGAATTACTGGAAAAGGTGTTGTAGATTTTCGTGTGGACTGATTTTAGCAAAGGAGTGCAAAGCTGTAAAAATCGAAAATGCTACTGCCCAGAAACTTTAAGGGGCTGTTTCGGCCACTTAAATTATGAGACAAATTTTGGCCTTTTGGGATATGAAAGTATATGGTATAAAGAACATCCTGTAAAAAAATGAGCTCATTCCGACTTAAAATGAGCGAGTTATGACCATTTCAATATTTAGATTTTTCTGATGAAAAATGCTATAACCGGAGTTCTATAACTCCGATGACCATGAAATTTAAACTAGGAGCTCACGTTAACATGTGCAAGATCCTGCCAAGATTTGGGGATTTATGGAGTTAAACTTGAGGTAGCTTATTTCTTAAGGAATTAATTAGAAATTAATTTTTGAAAAATAGTAAATAAATTTTAAAAATTCCGAGAAAAATATATTTTTATTATGGGACTATATGATGCTAAATCCCAGAAAATAAATATTTTTGAAACTGATTTGGTATTTTTCATGAAAACGATCTAGTTATGAGTAAATGAGTTAAATATGTTATGTGAAGTAACAAAGTTGGAAAATAGGATTTTATGGCTTGGAAATCCTATATAATGTATATGCAGATTTTTGATGAGTGATTTGATCATTGGTGATGAAATCTTATGATTATGGCATTCTTTAAAGGATTAAATGCATTAGTTGGTAAAGTATAAACAATTGAAATAAATTGTTTATAAGTTTAAGAAGTGATTAAAATATTGTTATGATATTAATAATATTATATTATGAAATTATTATGTGATTGATAATAATTGGATAAAATTAAAGTCTTTAATATTTATCCCTTGTTTTAGTTTGACTAATGCTTATATCATTGTCATCATCCTCATGCTTATATGGTGATGAAAGTTATCTTTGGCATTACGTGCGAAGATGGACTGTTGTTTATTGAATTATATATCTTTGGCTTACGTGAAAAGATGGATTGTTGATTATTGGTTTTATTATTGTATATCGTTGGCTTACATGCAGAAATGGACTTGGTATGATTATGACTAAGGATTATTCGGTATAGTCATGACCATTGATGATTTAATGAATATCCTTAGCCCGTAGTGCAGGGATGATTCGATGATGTGGTTTATTTGTTAAGCTGAGTCTTAACGATAAAAACTGATGAAAATATTTTAAACCATATAAGATAGTAGATTTTATTCTCTACTTGACTCTTCTAATGGATTGCTTATTCCGCTGCAGTTAAACTTGATGTCTATTATATTTTATCAGTTTAACATTGTTGAAGGCTAATGATAATTTATCCTGCATTATCTTAGTCATAATATTTCTTACCGGGCTAGTTGAGCTCACCCTTTTTTTCACTGTTCTCTTCAGGAAATGAGAATATAGCTGGGACGAGTCGGGAAACGGAGTGACGGTCCAGATGATAGCATTAGTAGTCCTCACTATTCTGTTAAATAGTATAAAAATAAATGTAATGAGGACTCCATTGGGTATGGATATTATCTAGATGACAATATTTGTATTAAAACTCATAGTATATGTTTTGTCGTATTTTACACGACAGCTGTATAATTAAGTTTGTATTTGTATTTTGTACCATGTAAGTGGCAACCCAAGATGGGTGATGTATACCTAATTTTGGGGGCGTCACACCTACAAACACATGGCCTTTGGAGTGTTCAGAATATCTTACAAAAATACACTTCTTACCCCTCGGGCCTAACTTCCCATGCTGATGAGAAGTGTTGTGCACGTAAGCTGCCGATCCCAAGGCCGCATTCCACCCAATTCGGGCTTTCTGCCGGTCCACATTTCATATGGGGTGGACTGAACTGATTTTGAAGGCACACGATTAAGTATATATGTCGCAGTCAACAATGCATCACCCCAATAGGAGATAGGCAAATTTACTTGCGCCATCATAGACCTAACCATGTCTAATAATGTTCGGTTCCTCCTCTCCGCCACACCATTTTGTTGCGGAGTTCTAGGGATTGTCAGTTGCCTGATTATCCCTTTTTCCTCACAAAGTTCTTTAAACTGATCGGACAGATACTCGTGGCCTTAGTCAGTTCGAAGTGCCTTAACACTTTTATCTAACTGATTCTCGACCTCAATCAAATAACGTCTAAAGCAATCTAATGCCTCAGACTTATGCGAGATCAAGAAAGTGTACCCGAAGCACGTATAGTCATCTATCATTGTGAGAAAATAGGAACGTCCATGCCTTTCTTTCACATTCATAGGGCCACAGATATCTAAGTGAATAAGTTCATGAATGGTGTTTTACGCCTAGTGGCTTTTACCGAATGGTTTTCTAGTTGATTTTCCGCCAAACAATGTTCACGTGTGGGTAGATTGACCTTAAGCGAGTGGGGCCTAAAAGGCACCGCTCGAGCTAACATGGCCATTCTATCTTGTCCAATATGGCCTAATCTAGCATGCTATTGAATTGAACCATCGTGATCATTTTCAACAAGTAAGGAAAAATAATCACTACTATTACTGCTAGAATCAATAGTATCCAAAATCATAAAACCATTCAACATAAAACCATGTCCAAAAACATTTGTCCCATGCGAAATTATTACAGAATTGTTCTCAAAACTAACTGAATAGCCTAAGCGATCTCGATAAAAGCAGAAAATAAATTTTCTGGGACATCCGACGCATAAAGTACATCATAAAGGATCAATGTTGAGCATCCTCGCATTTCTAGTTTGTAAGTGCCAATGCCCAGCACATCCACACTGGAATCGTTCCCCATGAATACTTTTCTGCCAGCCGGAACTCGGCGGTATTCCACGTATCCACTCCGATCTCTAGCTATGTGGTCCGTTGCTCCGGAGTCTACAATCCACATATGGAGAGAATGAGCAACAAAAACAGTACTTGATACTAAGCACATAGATAGATTAGGACTAGGAACTACCTTCTTCGGCTCAGTGCACTCACGAGCGAAGTGTCCCGCCTTGCCACAGTTGTAACAAATCAACTTGGCATTGTCCTTCTTGTCAGAACTACGCTTACTTCTATTCTTCTTAGAAGTACCAACCTCTGCTACCTTCTGAGGCGCATTAGCATTGGCAATCTCTTGTTAGTCGAGCCCTTAGGCGTTCATTCTCTAGTCGTTCAGTCTTTAAACTCTCAACCTCTAGCTGCTCAGCTTCTAAGCGCTCAAGGTGATGAAAAATATCTTCCAAAGATTTAATATTTTCATCTTGAGCTATGTTAATCTTGAGATTATTCCAATTGATGGGAAATGAACGAATCCCTGCCCGAATTTGCTGCTCATCTGATAAAGGGTTGCCAGCAACTCCTAACGCTTCAATCATATTCGACATAACCTGAAGATGTTCTCTAAATGTGTGTTCATCTTTCTTTGTATAACTATCGAATTTGGTAGTTAAGAGATGCAACCTAGCCATGTCCATTTTCTTTTAGAAAAAGAAAGAGGGAGAATCTTATTAGAGATATTCAAGTAGTTCACCATAGTATATAAATCATCTTTGCCGCATGAACCAAATTAACATAAAAATAATAGGACATAAATATAGAAGGGAGACTTCACCAGGCTTAGGAATCACAATCCGTATAAATGTCTAATTATTTAAATTTAATTTTTCAGCGCACAAGACGTATAATTTAGGGAATAATTTGATTAAATTACTACAACCTAAATCACTCCCACTAGGAACAGGGGTATACATGTAATTATAGCATTATAATTTAATTCCAAGCACCAACAATTAATATCCCAAAAATATTAACAAATGGAATTAAATAATAGGCATTATAACTCGATTAATCTACCAAGCATGCTATAAAAATATTAAAATGCATCCAAAAAAATTTTCAACAGTAAATTAACATCGCAAAACATTACTGTAATTTTCTGGAATTTATTTTGATAATTTTGCTAATTATCACAATTAATTAATCATGCATAAAACGATGGAAATTAACCAAAGATATCCAAATCTGTTAATTTCTTCCAAAAAAATTTATAACAGTATATTATCATCATAAAAGGATAAATCGCAATTTTTCGAATTTTCTGATAATCATGCTAATTATCACAATTAATAAACTATTGCACAATTAATTGGAAATTAACCAAAACTATTCAAAACAGTTATTTTCCCTCTGAAAAAATACAAACAATAACTTAACATCATCATATAGTCACTGTAACGTTTCTGGAATTTTCGTGATATGTTTGCTAATTTTCATAATTAATAAACCATTAATTATCAAAGGAAAATTAACCAAAAATATCAAAAAGCATCAATATTTCCAAATTCAAAGATAATAATTAATCATATGCCAATAATTAATTTCTATAAATTTTTGAGAATTTAATAGTCATCACATTATTTTTTAAATTAATTTCCATGTTAAAACAATTAATAAATCATTTTCGGAAATTAAATATAAAAAAAATTGCTAAGCGAATTAAGGCTGACTAGTTAGAATGGCGTGGGTCAAGGCGTATTGGTTGGGCGCCAAGATGTTATCTTCAACCTCCAGACACCAGAATTTATAGAAATGCCATTTCGCGACTAAAACTTTGAGAAGCCATATCTCACTCTATATAACTCCGATTTAGGCCCATAATATATCGTTGGAAAGCTTACAACGAGTACTACGAATACATGCAAAAATCAACTGAATCTGATAATTACAGAAAAAGTTATGGCTGTTCAAAGAAGGCTGTTTGTAAACTAGGGTTTCAAATTAATTTTAAATTAACTATCCAATTAAACCCAAATTATGCAGATCATATACACTGTGTTTAGGCTACAATATACTACAATATTAGCGCCTAATATTTAGTGTATCTAGGTTTGCCATTAATGATGTTTTTCAAGCTTTTTAAACATACAATCATGGCATAAAGTGTAAATATAACATGCATAGCATACATGAGATAGTTAAATCATGCTCTGATACCAATGAAGGGATTTTAATACGTATGCTATTCATATTTACACATAATTGGGAGAATCAAAGGCATACCTTTTGAAGCGTGATTAAGCCTTTGATGCGGAAAATCTCATGTCGTTCCTTTAACCCAACAGCGTCTCCGAACTACGATCGAGAACGGAGCACTAATTCACAGTATGTAACAATTAAAGTTTTGGATATTGGGAGCGGTGTCTGGAAATTGGAGTGTTTTTGCGTATTGAACGATAAAGGATGACTATTTAACAAGGAGGTGGTTGAGCCACTTTCCAACTCTTATCTCACGTCTAGTCACTCCCACGTTCAAAAACACGAACGTCTCTATTGACCTTGTCAATTGTAGAACGGTTAACTTACCCAAATGGGTCGAACCCTCCATGGGCGCCCCAATTGGATATCCATATTCCAACACATGTCATGACTGCAAGACTTCCAATGCTGACATAGATGACGGATTTCGGAGGCTGGGCGTCGAGCCACGCCATGCAGCTTCTGTCATCTTCCTATAGGCTATTTGAAGAGTTGACTTGTGGTGGGGTTTTTGAAAGTAGTATGCACACAAGCCAATCATGTTTGATGATAAAGCATATACTTTGTAACAATCTTATTCATTTATTAATAAAAAGTATTAATTTATTAAAGGCTTTTAATTATCTACATGATGCTGTTTTATAATATGTGATAAACCCATAGTTTTAAGCAATGCTTTTAGAATAATGATGATGATCATTCTAATGAGATCTAAATTCTTAGAAAGCTTAAAACTAAAATAGTTCCCAATCATTGGATTACTAAATTAGGGATTAGTGAATTCGGATAGATTGAGTACATACGTTGCTTCTTCGTTGGATGAGGATGATTGATCTCACGATCATTTGTGTGAAGACACTAAAGCAAGTATGTAGTACTTATTAGAGAATAAGTTCACCGAGCGTGGCTCGCTAAGGAATACCTAATAGAGTTTTATTCATTTTTGTCAATAGGAATTCTGTAGTGATAGTAGTACAAGTAATCCTTGGACTTGAGATCATCATAGTATCTTGTGTATGATGAGTTATACTTTGACTTATTCCTTAAGACCCTTAGGGTATATCAAAGGGTATGCTTGGGTATAATAAGTTATACATGGAGATAATGTATGATCGATAAAGAATCTACCACTTTAATAAAAGAAGAGAAATGTCCTATGTGATTCGATAAATGACAACCCAAGAGTCCTTGGTTAAAGCGAATGAAATTAGAAAGGAGTTTCTAATTTGCATTATTTGGAGTTGTGCATTTAAGGATCGAAATACATATAATTAAATAAAATAAGACTTTGACAAAGTAATTCCATGTCTTATATTTAATTGGGACATGTATGGTGGAAGGATTGAATCAGACAGTAACTATTTACTCAAAGGTTCTTTAATGATTAATGTTGAAATCTATATTATCTCGGAAAGTCGATTGATCATTTAGGGAGGCTTATCCTTATTGTAGAATAAATATTATTTAAATAAATTAATTGTTTAATTTATTTATTTAAATAATATTAGAATTGTTCTAATTGATTTATTCACAATAGGTTTAATATGGAGAACCTAAAAGGGTCACACCATAAAAGGAAGAATAATTATTTAAGAAGTTAATGGCATAATCGTAATAATATGTTAAGTATATTTAATTTAATCTATGGTGATAGAATAAATTAAATAGCTTAATATTTATTATTTAATATTTTAGAAATATTAAATATAAATTAATAAGAGGAGTCTTATTAATATTATTACAATTATTATTATTTTAATTTCTAAAAGAGTTTAGGAATTAATTTAATATAAGTACTCTCATTTATTCCTAATTGGATTAGGAAGTTAAATTAATTAAAAGAGTTTAATTAATTATCCCTAATAAGATTAGGGAGCTTAATTAATTAAAAAATTTAATTAATTAAATAAATCCCAATTTCTTAATTGTTAAGATGGGTTGCCCACATCTATAAATAAGAGAGTCTTTATTATGGGTGGTATGGGTTGTTGACTTTAACAAAAGACGTAATAATTCCAAGTTGTTGGAGTATGCCTTTTCTATGTAGATAGAAAACTAGGGTTAGCCATAACTCCCATCTTCTTGAATTTTCTTCTTCCTTGGTGGATCACCTCAGAGGCCAAACATTTGGGTGGCTAACGTTGATCGAAGGAAGGAACCAAACCCGGTGGATTCAAGATTGAAGCGAAAGGATTTGGAGGTGAACTTGCACGCGAGGAAGTTTCGATCTTGGTATGATTTATTCTTTATCTTTTCGTTTAATTAATAATTATGCATAAAGGGTGATCTGGGTATATGGTTTGTAAATTTTTTAAACTCTGATTTTACCACGCTTCCGCACTTTTTTTGCAATTTTAATTGCGTTATGAATATTACAAACCTAACAGTTTTATCTGCTGAAAGTATGGACTTGTGAAGTGCATGGATGGGGCCTATGGGGTAAAGGTTCGGACATTTAGTTCCTATGTGAGAAAGAATTGGACCTTCTAATTCTTCAGATGTGTCGAGTATGAGTCCTTGAGCTTTTGGCAGTTCTTGGTCCTCCTTTAGAACAAGTTGAACGTTACGGTCATTAAGGTCATTGTTCCGAAAAAAGCTCGGCAGATAACGGCGTCGGAGAAAACCTTCCATTCCGGGAACACATGTTATCTTTGCATCTAAATCATTTCCTAACCAGGTGGAAAAAAAGTCAAATGCTCACATCTGAATTATGGCTTTACAAAGTGACACAATAATAAGCATTCAATCCTCAATTTTATACCAATTTGTATAAAAAAAAAACTTGCATTGTGACAAAAAAAAATTATTCGAAGGAACTAGAATACGATATAGATTATTAGAAATTAAATGCTATACTAATTTCCTGTAAAAATTCCCTAGAAGAAATTGAACCATATCATTTATAGACAAATCACTCGAAATTTTAAAGCAGTTAGCGTATACCACTAGTCTATGTCACATGCATCGAAAGTTAATTAGGATATATGTATACCCGAAAATTTCTATAAATATTAATCATCTTCAACTAGAAAAAGTTAAATCTCACTTTCTTATATATATATATATATATATATATATATATATATATTAGATCATGTAACTTGTGCCTCCGACACTTTCAAGAATTAGATTTATGCGAAATTTTAGACGGACGGAATGATTTATTAAGTTGAGCAGGAATTTTTTTTCCAAAATCATTTGTGTTTTGTATAATATATTAGCACAATTTTCTTGTCCCTTTCAAGAAAATTGTATCAAGTTTGAACAAGAATCATCACTAGTTCACCACAAAAAGATAATTAATTTCTCGCCCAAAAATTATTGACCAAAATGTAAGACTGATCCTTCTTTCATTTATTCACCTTGTAATGAGATCGTCGACCTTCAAATATAATAATTAATTATCACATTAAATCTAGTTTTTCAAAGTAAACCCGTGTAGTCAAACTGTCATAGAGTTCTCCCATCTTAGATGGTACATGCATATTTCCATAGAAACAAGAGTAAACTTTGTATAACTAGATTAACTTGGAGGATATATGGAAGGTAGGGTTTGCCTATTATATATGAAAATTATTATGCGATAAAACAGGAGGATCACTTTTGCATATATAATTGTTAGAATATTAGGAAACTGAATATTCTCCATTCAATTGTATTTATGTATATCCTTATTTAGGTGCATAGTTAGTGGTTAGATTAGCAAGAATCATGGTGAATTTGGCTATTAATATGGATTGTAAGTTTGGTGAATGGGGGGAGGAAAAACAGATTCTTTCATGGTATCAAAGCAGTTAGGCAATTCTTTGAAAACCCTTCTCTTCTCTTCCACTGCTTCATCTCTAGATATCGCCCACCATTGCTTTGGAGAACAATGACCTCCTCCAAATCTTCTTTTCACCCGGCTCTTGCCGTTTCCAATATCAAAAATAACATTTCCATTACTCTTGAATTGGAAAATGTTCAATATGGTACGTGGGCAAAATTGTTTAAGGTTCACGCTAAATCACATCGTGTCCTTCATCACATCATCCCTCCGGCAAAAGGCAAGGAGAAGGTGCCTACCACGGATGATGAGATTGAGTTATGGGAAACTCTCGATGCTACGGTGCTTGGGTGGATTTACGCCGCAATTTCCACCGATCTCCTTCACACCATTCTCGAACCTGATTGTACGGCCATGGAAGCTTGGAATAGACTGCGTGACATATTTCAAGATAATAAAAATTCACGAGTCGTCACTCTTGAGCAAGATTTTTCTCGCACGGTCATGGAGGATTTCCCCACGGCGTCCGCTTATTGTCAACGCCTCAAGGAGCTATCCGACCAACTCAAAAATGTCGGGGTGCCGGCCACTAATGAATGCCTAGTTCTTCAATTGGTGGCAGGCTTCGCCGACGCATACAATGGAGTCGCAACGTTGATCCGTCAAAGCAATCCTCTGCCTCCTTTCTATCAAGCTCGATCAATGGTCACTCTTGAAGAGGCCGGGTTGAATAAGAAAGCTTCTACTACGGGCGTGGCCATGGTTGCTCGTGATAACATCGAGTCGAAAACTTTTTACCACAACTCACTCTTAAATGCTCATAACGGAAAGGGTCAAAATCAAAATAAAGGGAAACCTCGGGGTGGCATTTCTGGTGGTCGAAACAGTGGAAAAGGCGGCAGCCGCGGCGGTGGTCAAAATTCAGGGGGTCGAGGTGGTGGACCGCCCTCCTCCGGCCCGCATCCACCATGGGCGCATCCTCCCTGGAATAGCAACGCTGGTGAACAACAGCAGTGGGGATGGAATTGGCCGTGGGCCATACCACCCTCCCCGTACCCTTCTATTCCTCCAAATTGGGCCAGACCCAATTTTAATCCAGCATGGCAGCAGTCTGGTATTCTTGGACCTAAGCCTCACCAGGCATATTCAGCAAACTGGCCCACCTTCTCCAACGAATATCGAGGCTACAATGCATACTCTTGGACTTAATCTGCCCAACGCCAATTGGTACATGGACACCGGTGCCACATCCCACATGACATCTGCGTCAGGTAATCTCACGTCCTATTTCAATTCGAGCAATAATACTGAAATTGTAGTTAGTAATGGTCATTCGATTCCTATTCATGGTTTCAGGCATACACAGTTATCCCCACCTAACCCCCCCTTGTTTTTAAAAAATATCTTCCATGCCCCACAAATCATTAAAAACCTTGTGTCAGTTAGAAAATTTACAACTGATAACTCCGTTACTGTTGAATTTGATCCTTTTGGTTTTTCTGTGAAGGATTTCCAGACGGGGACGCGTCTAATGAGATGTGAGAGTCGGGACCAACTTTATCTCATCACCACTACAAATCCCAGTCCAGTTGTCCCATCCACCGTTGCTGCCATTTCTCCAACTCTTTGGCATGACCGTTTAGGACATCCGGGGGCACCTATTTTTAATTATCTTAGGCAAAATAAATTAATCAAGTGTGATCAAAGACTTAGTTCTAATGTTTGTCATGCTTGTTCTCTAGGAAAACATGTTAAGTTATCATTTGTTGCTTCTATTTCGTACACTTTGGACATCTCCTGTTTTGAGTTCTTCGGGCCATCGCTATTATATGCTTTTGTTGGATGATTATTCTAATTTTTTATGGACATTCCCTTTGTCTAGAAAATCTGATGTTTATTCCACATTTTTGGCTTTTAGAGCATACGTCCGAACTCAATTTGAAAGGGAAATCAAAAACATACAATGTGATAATGGGAAGGAGTTTGATAATAAACCTTTTTGGGACTTTTGTCAAAATAATGGTTTATCGTCTCGCCTTTCTTGTCCTCATACATCCTCTCAAAATGGGAAAGCTGAGCGAAAAATCCAAACCATTAACAACATTGTGCGTACATTACTAGCCCATTCCTCACTACCATCTTCATTTTGGCATCACGCGTTACAAATGACAACATATCTCCTTAACATCCTTCCTAGCAAAAATTTAGCCTACCAATATCCACTAAAAATCCTATATCAAAAAGACCCAACTTACACTCACCTAAAAGTGTTCGGTTGTTTGTGCTACCCCCTCTTTCCTTCAACCACCATAACTAAACTCCAAGCACGTTCCACTCCATGTGTTTTTTTAGGATACCCGTCAAATCTGAAAGTAGTATGCACATAAGCCAATCATGTTTGATGATAAAGCATATACTTTGTAACAATCTTATTCATTTATTAATAAAAAGTATTAATTTATTAAAGGCTTTTAAATTATCTACATGATGCTGTTTTATAATATGTGATAAACCCATAGTTTTAAGCAATGCTTTTAGAATAATGATGATGATCATTCTAATGAGATCTAAATTCTTAGAAAGCTTAAAACTAAAATAGTTCCCAATCGTTGGATTACTAAATTGGGGATTAGTGAATCCGGATAGATTGGGTACATACGTTTGCTTCATCGTTGGATGAGGATGATTGATCTCATGATCATTTGTGTGGAGACACTAAAGCAAGTATGTAGGTGCTTATTAGAGAATAAGTTCATTTCGAGCGTGGCTCGCTAAGGAATACCTAATGGAGTTTTATTTGCTGTCAATAGGAATTCCTGTAGTGATAGTAAGACAAGTAATCCTTGGACTTGAGATCATCATATAGTATCTTGTGTATGATGAGTTATACTTTGACTTATTCCTTAAGACCCTTAGGGTATATCAAAGGGTATGCTTGGGTATAATAAGTTGTACATGGAGATAATGTATGATCAATAAAGAATCTACCACTTCTAATAAAAGAAGAGAAATGTCCTATGTGATTCGATAAATGACAACCCAAAGTAGTCCTTGGCGAGGAAGAATGAAATTAGAAAGGAGTTTCTAATTTGCATTATTTGGAGTTGTGCATTTAAGGATCGAAATACATATAATTAAATAAAATAAGACTTGATAAAGAATTCCATGTCTTATATTTAATTGGGACATTGTATGGTGGAAGGATTGAATTGCAGTAACTATTTACTCAAAGGTTCTTTTATGATTAATGTTGAAATCTATATTATCCGGAAAGTCGTTGATCGCTAGGAGGCTTATCCTATTGTAGAATAAATATTATTTATTTAAATAAATTAATTGTTTAATTTATTTATTTAAATAATATTAGAATTATTCTAATTGATTTATTCACAAATAGGTTTAATATGGAGAACCTAAAGGTTCACACCATAAAAGGAAGAATAATTATTTAAGAAGTTAATGGCATAATCGTAATAATATGTTAAGTATATTTAATTTAATCTATGGTGATAGAATAAATTAAATAGCTTAATATTTATTATTTAATATTTTAGAAATATTAAATATAAATTAATAAGAGGAGTCTTATTAATATTATTACAATTATTATTATTTTAATTTCTAAAAGAGTTTAGGAATTAATTTAATATAAGTACTCTCATTTATTCCTAATTGGATTAGGAAGGAAAATTAGTTAAAGGAGTTTAATTAATTATCCCTAATAAGATTAGGGAGCTTAATTAATTAAAAGAATTAATTAATTAAAACCCAATTCCTTAATTGTTAAGGTGGGTTGTCCACATCTATAAATAAGAGGAGTCTTATTATGGGTGGTATGGGTTGTTGATTTTTCAACATACGTAATAATTCCAAACCCTTTCTATAGAGATAGAAAAACTAGGGTTTAGCCAACCACCCTTCTTCTTGAATTTTCTTCTTCCTTGGTGGATCACCTCTAGAGGCCAAACATATGGGTGGCTAACGTTGATCAAAGGAAGGAACCAAACCCGGTGGATTCAAGTTGAGCGAAAAGGATTGGAGGTGAACTTGTACACGAGGAAGCTCGATCTTCGAGGGTATGATTTTTATTCATCTTTTTCGTTTAATTAATAATTATGCATAAAGGATGATCCGGGTATATGGTTTGTAAAATTTTTAAACTCTGATTTTACACGCTTCCGCTAATATTATGCAATTTGATTGCTTCATGAATATTACAAACCTAACAGTGGCATCAGAGCCAAACCTTTATGCGAATTATTAATTGTTTTTGATCTGATATGTATATTGATATGTGTTTTGAACAATTTAATTGGGCATAATTTTATTGTATAAAATTTATTAAACAAAAATAAAAAATAAAATAAAAAATAAAATAAAAGGTGCCGAAATATTTTTTTTTTGATCTCACAAGACGAAAATCGAAGCGCAAAGAATACAACAAATTGCATCTAAATCAAAAAAAAAAAAAAAAAAAATTGGCAAGATTTCCGTGAATTTTCGTGAGGAACAGGATGTTTATATGGAAAAGTATCTCATGTGGCTTGTTTTTTAAAAGTCACGGAAATCGAGGCAAGGGAAGCACGTGGCCAATTTTTGTTACAACAGGAACTAAGATGCATGGTATTATATAATATATATATATATATATATATATACTATATATATATATTATTCTTAATTATTTTATAATTAAAATAATATATATTTTAATTATTTTAATCTTAAAATAAAAGTTTATTTTAATCTTAAAATAAAAGGTTTATTTTAATCTTAAAATAAAAAGTTTTATTTTAATTTTAAAATTAAATTTCATGCTAACTAATTAGAGTTGGAATTGGATTCCATGATAACTAATTGGAGTTGAAATTGATCTTTCCTTAAATAAAGGAGTTTATTTAGATATGAAATAGATTTCATATTATTCAAAATAAAGAGTTTATTTGTGAATAGAAAGAGAATCTTAATTTTCTTAAATAAAGGAGTTTATTTAAATATGGAATAAGATTTCATATTATTCAAAATAAAGGAGTTTATTTGTGAATAGGAAAGAATATCCGTGTTTCCTTTAATAATTTTTTTTTTACATGGAATTGGATTCCATAATTAATTAAAATAAAAGAGTTTATTTTAATTAAAGATTTTTTTATTACATGGAATTGGATTCCATAATTAATTAAAATAAAGGAGTTTATTTTGATTAAAGATTTTGATTAAAATAAAATAGTTTATTTTATTCAAAATTAGATAAATTAAAATAAAATAGTTTTATTTTGATTTAAATTTGGATTAAAATAAAGGAGTTTATTTTGATTCAAAAATTAGATTTTATACTAACTAAATGTTGCCCATTAAATGATATCAATATATATATTAAATGTTTATTATTCATAAGATGAATGTTATTTATTGATGCATATGATGATGTGTATGATAATAAATGGGATTGTTATGGACTATTGACAATGCGATTGGATTTTATTTTAGTTGGATGCATGAATGTATGGGTTTTATTAAATGGATTCACAGACCTCGCCTTCTCTAATTTTTCCGAATGTAAATTCTATCTCCTCCTATGTACTTCCCTTGGATAGCGATCAAGGTTTTATTTATTTTAAAATTGTTTTTTGTAATAGGAATAATTAGAATTATTTTGAAAAATTGGAGATCAAGGAGCAAGGAGCTTGAAGACCCGTTTGTAATGGAGCCCAGATTTAAATGTAATAGTTATATTTAAATATTATTTCTTGCACCCTTAGGTTTGACCTTTTGGTTCACTTGGTGGCTCTAGTGAACCAAACTAGAATAAAGTCCATAATCAATCCGGGTAGAATATAGTATTATATATAAATGCGTATACTATATATATATTATATATTATGCAAACATGCTTCGCATGTTAATTAACATGACGCGTATTTTTATATATATATATAAATGCATGCGCTAAACAAGATGAGACAAATTAATAACAAACCCTCAATTTTTATATTAAGTCCTAAGCGTTCAAAGATATTTGGAATATCGAACGTCGCTTTCTAGCATGATAAAATTAATAGAGTATTAAATATTTAATATGAGTTTGTTGTGTGTCACCACAAGGCAAGTATTAAGTATTTAAGATGTTAATTTATCACATTTGATGCTTATAAAGAAAATTGAACAATATTGTTTTGTTGTGTCACCACAAGGATGATATTTTCTTTTTGAATATATGGAGTGCTAGGTCGGACTTAACTTGGATAATTTTGATTCGGATGTGCCACCACTTGATCAAAATAATCTAAGAGGCAAAAGAAAAGGAGTTGCGATAGTTGATGTAATTGACAAAAAGTTGTCTACCTATTTATTTATATATAGTTTGTTATGTCACCACAAGGCTATATACATTTGAAATGGGATCCTTATTCTCACTAGCAAATCTTTAATTAGATTTTTGCCGAACTATATAAGTGAGGGTAATATAGTTTGAAGAAAATAGTGGGAGATACCAATTTAAAACAAGACCTAATTTATTTTGGTAATTAATAAAAGAATGTATGTTAAAAGCGTTGTTAATTACAAATTCATTCTGTAATTTTACAATGTCTAAATTACTATCACTCGAAGCATATTAGATCTTTATTTAATGGATAAGAATTAAGCGGATTAGTTAAGGAATTTGAGAATAGTTCTCATAGTTGAAAAACTATCTTATGTCCTTAATACGCCTATCCTCGCAATGGTTGCGAGCACAATGCCTACGAGGAAGAGATTGCTACTTTTAGAAAGTGGCAAGATGATGCCTGATTGGCTCGATGCATCATGCTCGCATCCATGAGTAACGAGCTTCAGCGTACAAGATGAAACTATGGATGCTCCTACTATATTCCCGCACATCAAGTAGTTGATGGTGAGGAAAGTGGGGTGATAGATATCGAGATATCTAAGGAGCTCTTCCGATCTAGAATGGCTAATGGCACTATAGTGCTGCATAAAAGGTTCTTAAAATAATCAATTTGATTGATCAATTAGGACAATTGGTTTTTGTCATGGATGGAGAGTTGAGCCAAGATTTGATCTTGCACTCACTCCCGGACTCCTTTCACAATTGTTGTGATTTTTCATATGAACAAGCTAGATATATCGGCCTACCATTGATTTGCTTAACATATTGAAAAATGTTGAGAGTCACTTTCAACCAAGAGAAAATCAAGTCTTCTTGGTAGGGGCCAAAGGATCTTACGAAAAGAAGAACGATTCAAAGAAGGTAAATAGAAAGGCATAAACAAAGGATAATAAGAACAAAAGCGATATGGATAGCAAAGGAGTTTGCTTCCACCGCAATAAGCCCGGACCTTTGGAAAGAAAGCTGCGAGAAGCATCTTGAGAGGCTAACCAAAGAAGCTTAGTGAAGTTTTGGTTCTATAATACGATTTTTGTTCATGATTGAAATAAATTTTCTTTAAGTCGAGGTTCTACTTGGGTATTGGATACCGACTTTGGTTATCATAAATATAGATTTATGAAGGACCAAAGAAGTAGAAAGCTAAACAAATATAAGTAATCCTATAATGCGGAAAATGAAGCAAAGGTTCTTTGCATTAGCTATAGAAACTTATAGTTTAGATCGCTTCTGAAGCAAATCTATTAAGTCAATAAGTTGTTATTGTATTCCAATTCTTGTTAGAAACATTATTTCCGTTTTATTGTTGGATGATAAAATTTTTGGTATTATAATTAAGAACAATTGTTGTTCTATTTAAAATAATAATGTTTTGTATAGAATGGAATATTACTTAATAAATTTTGTATACTTGACTTACATGAAAATAATTTTGCATATTGAACAAATTAGTATAAGAAAAGGAGATGATCATTCAAAGAGTTGAATGTGTGTATTTCTTTGAAATACAAGTGTGAATTATTTGAAAGGTTCAAAGAATTCAGAAGTGAAACAAATTGGCAAAGTATTAAGATTCTTTGATTAGATCAAGGAATAAATACTTGTGCAATAAGTTTCTAAATCATCTCAAATGGTTTTCTCATAATGGAAACATCGTCTGCAATAATTGATTGATGTATCTGAATGGAAAATTCGTACCTTGTTGGACATGGTGCGGTCCATAATGATTTTACCGACATTCTAGTATCCTTCTAGGGTTATGTCCTAGAAATGGCTGCATATCTACGGAAAATGGTAACCTCAAAAATCCGGCCCCAAGACTCTATAAAAGTTATGGACAGGGAGGATTCCTAATCTTAAGTATGTTAAGATAAAGGGTTGTCCAACTTATGTGAAAAGGTTTCAAAGGATAAGCTTGGGACAAGATTTGACAAGTGTAGATTTGTGGGACATCCTAAAGTAAGTTTAGGGTAAATGTTCTATAATCCTACTTAGCAAAAGGTGTTTATTGCGAAACACCCTGCCTTCTAAGATAAAGGTGTTTATCATTGAAAGGGCTAGTGGGAGGATAATTGATCTTGAAGAGTTCAAGAACCACAAAACACTATAAGTCAAATAAGAGGAACTTGTAGATAGACCTATTGTACCACAACCGAATCGTAAGTCTGGAATAGTACCAAAGATACCTAGGAGGTATGGATTCATCATGGATGATGATGATGAGGTACACATCATAGAAGATGATGATCCAGAGTTACATTCGATGAGGTAAGACTTCTAGTGTGTACAAAAGGGTCGATTGGGGCGTCGTGAAATTTCTAGTATTATATGTAGATATACTACGGATGAGGAATTACATACCAATGCTACAATCGGTAAAGATAAAGTTGTCTAAACATTCCTCCATGAATGATTTGGAAGAGTATCTTAATTGGGGATATAAATCTATATAGATAGATTTAAGAGGATGCTCGACTTAACCTAAGGGCGTATATTCATTTGATGCTAAAGTCGTTTAGCATGGAAAACTCAAGAGATGTCTCATGTCGATGAATTTATGGAGTGTATCTCTTTATAGTCCCCACAGGACTCACGAAAAGAGAGATCGCATGAGTGACAATCATGTATGCAATGAAATATACGAGATCGATGTTGATCGGTCATATCTCGGAGAAGTTCACTATGTGTCGGTGAAAAACATCTTAAAGTGCTTAACTTAAGCACTAAGGATGTGATCATATTCATGGTGGGTCTTAATTAAAACTAGAGGGCTTAATGGACTCAAGTTTTTCGCATGCAGACCAAGACGACGGAAAAATCCACTTTAAGGTAAAGTGTTATCTTGAGCAGATTAGTGCGTTGAATTGGAAAGGTTCCAAACAATGAAAGAGTTCTTTGGTTTAGTAATAAAGACAAAGTATATAGCTATAAATGAAGCTACAAGTTGATTGTTTGGATTAAAAGTTCATTACTGAGAACTAGGAATAGTTCTAAGTCTCATCTTGGATCTAAACATGTGTTGTGGCACTTTCATTTGATTATTAGAATCATTGAAAGATGGGAAATCACTATAGAGATAGTGGACTCTCAAAGAACAACATTACATATCCATTAACTAAAGCTTATCCAACGAGTGAGGATAATCGTCACTTAGAAGAAGAGTATGAGATACCGTGACGATTGGCTTTAGTGCAAGTGGGAGATTGAAAGTAGTATGCACATAAGCCAATCATGTTTGATGATAAAGCATATACTTTGTAACAATCTTATTCATTTATTAATAAAAAGTATTAATTTATTAAAGGCTTTTAAATTATCTACATGATCTTTGTTTTATAATATGTGATAAACCCATAGTTTTAAGCAATGCTTTTAGAATAATGATGATGATCATTCTAATGAGATCTAAATTCTTAGAAAGCTTAAAACTAAAATAGTTCCCAATCGTTGGATTACTAAATTGGGGATTAGTGAATCCAGGATAGATTGGTACATACGTTAACTTGCTTTCATTGGATGAGGATGATTGATCTCGTGATCATTTGTGTGGAGACACTAAAGCAAGTATGTAGGTGCTTATTAGAGAATAAGTTCATTTGAGCGTGGCTCGCTAAGGAATACCTAATGGAGTTTTATTTGCTGTCAATAGGAATTCTGTAGTGATAGTAGTCAAGTAATCCTTGGACTTGAGATCATCATAGTATCTTGTGTATGATGAGTTATACTTTGACTTATTCCTTAAGACCCTTAGGGTATATCAAAGGGTATGCTTGGGTATAATAAGTTGTACATGGAGATAATGTATGATCGATAAAGAATCTACCACTTCTAATAAAAGAAGAGAAATGTCCTATGTGATTCGATAAATGACAACCCAGTAGTCCTTGGCGAGGAAGAATGAAATTAGAAAGGAGTTTCTAATTTGCATTATTTGAGTTGTGCATTTAAGGATCGAAATACATATAATTAAATAAAATAAGACTTGATGATAATTCCATGTCTTATATTTAATTGGGACATGTATGGTGGAAGGATTGAATTTTACGGTAACTATTTACTCAAAGGTTCTTTTATGATTAATGTTGAAATCTATATTATACGGAAAGTCGTTGATCGTTAGGAGGCTTATCCTATTGTAGAATAAATATTATTTATTTAAATAAATTAATTGTTTAATTTATTTATTTAAATAAGATTAGAATTGTTCTAATTGATTTATTCACAACTTAGGTTTAATATGGAAAACCTAAAGGGTCACACCATAAAAAGGAAGAATAATTATTTAAGAAATTAATGGCATAATCGTAATAATATGTTAAGTATATTTAATTTAATCTATGGTGATAGAATAAATTAAATAGCTTAATATTTATTATTTAATATTTTAGAAATATTAAATATAAATTAATAAGAGAGTCTTATTAATATTATTACAATTATTATTATTTTAATTTCTAAAAGAGTTTAGGAATTAATTTAATATAAGTACTCTCATTTATTCCTAATTGGATTAGGAAGGAAAATTAGTTAAAGGAGTTTAATTAATTATCCCTAATAAGATTAGGGAGCTTAATTAATTAAAAGAATTAATTAATTAAAACCCAATTCCTTAATTGTTAAGGTGGGTTGTCCACATCTATAAATAAGAGGAGTCTTATTATGGGTGGTATGGGTTGTTGATTTTTCAACTCTGATTTTACACGCTTCCGCTAATATTATGCAATTTGATTGCTTCATGAATATTACAAACCTAACAAAATCATCGTGGTTACAAATGTTATGATTTATCCTCTCGTAAAATCATTATTAGTCGTCACGTTTTATTTGACGAAACTCAGTTCCCTTATTCCAAGTTCAACTCGGCCCCTACTCATTCCTATAAGTTCCTGGATTCTAACCCACCTCCTTATATGATTGCCCAATGGACCTAGCTGCTCTAGTCTCCTCCGGCCTAATACCCGGATCCAACCTCACCAGCGTCCCCGTCTCCTTTGGCCCAATCGTCGAGTCCTTCTTCCAGCCCACCCACTGCGTGCATAAATTCCCAACCCCAGCCAGCTCCAATAAATTCCCAGCCCACTCCTCTTCCAAATACACGTCCAGTTACGCGTAGTCAACACGAAATTTTTAAACCGAAAAAAAAGCGGTTTAATCTCCATGTAAACACTACTAAATCACCCCTACCCGTAACCTCTGTGTTCATTTCTGGCCGACTCTAATTGGAAGATGGCTATGGTCGATGAATTTAATGCTCTTATTGATAATAGAGGCGTGGGAGTTGGTGCCCAAATCGGTGGTGTTAATATAATTCGCTCTATGTGGATATTCACTCATAAAGAAAAATCTGATGGTTCTTTTGAGAGGCATAAAGCTCGTCTTATAGGTGATGGAAAAACTCAACAGGTTGGTGTTGATTGTGGAGAGACTTTTAGTCCGGTTGTCAAACCAGCGACTATACGAACAGTGCTTAGTCTGTCTCTTTCTAAGGCATGGTCCATTCACCAGCTTGACGTAAAAAATGCGTTCTTACATGGGGAACTTAAAGAAACAGTATACATGTACCAGCCCTTGGGTTTTCGTAACCGGGATTTTCCGAATCATGTTTGTTTGTTGAAGAAATCTTTGTATGGGTTAAAACAAGCTCCTAGGGCCTGGTACAAAAGATTTGCGGACTATGTTTCTTCCCTTGGATTCTCTCACAGCCAGTCGGATCACTCCCTCTTTATCTTTCGTCGAGGTACTGATATGGCTTACATTTTGTTATATGTGGATGATATTATCTTGACAGCTTCCTCCGCTACTCTCCGTAAGTCTATTATCTCTATGCTTAGTTCAGAATTTGCTATGAAGGACTTGGGGCCTCTAAGCTATTTCTTGGGTATTGCTGTCACACGTCATCAGGGCGGTCTATTTCTTTCGCAACGCAAGTATGCCGCTGAAATTATTGAACGAGCCGGAATGTCCTCATGGAAACCTTCTTCGACTCCGGTTGACACCAAACCTAAGCTCGGCGCCAATGCTAGTCAGCCTTACACGAATCCATCTCACTATCGCAGTCTTGCCGGGGCTCTTTAGTATCTTACATTTACGCGGTCTGATATAACATATGTGGTACAACAAGTGTGTTTATTCATGCATGATCCATGGGAAGAACACATGAATGCGCTTAAACGCATTGTGAGATACATCCATGGGACGCTCGATCATGGTCTTCATCTTTATCCTTCTTCGCCATCCACTCTTATTTCGCATTACCACGGATCTTTGATTGGGGTGGTTGTCCAGAATCTGTACGATCGACTTCGAGATATTGTGTGTTTCTTGGTGATAATTTGGTCTCATGGTCTGCCAAACGTCAAGCTACATTGTCACGTTCTAGTGCAGAGGCCGAATATAGGGGAGTCGCAAATGTCGTTTCGGAGTCCTGTTAGTTGCAAAATTTATTGTTAGAACTTCATTGCCCGATTCAAAAGGCAACCTTGGTCTATTGTGATAATGTGAGCGCAATTTATTTATCCGGAAATCCTGTGCAACATCAACGCACAAAACATATAGAGATGGACATTCACTTTGTTCGGGAGAAAGTTGCGCGCGGCCACGTACGAGTCCTCCACGTCCCATCCCGTTATCAAATTGCCGACATTTTTACGAAAGGTCTTCCTTTGGTATTATTCAAAGATTTTCGGGACAGTCTCAGTGTACGTAAACATCCCGTTTCGACTGCGGGGGAGTGTTAGAATATTAGGAAACTGAATATTCTCCATTCAATTGTATTTATGTATATCCTTATTTAGGTGCATAGTTAGTGGTTAGATTAGCAAGAATCATGGTGAATTTGGCTATTAATATGGAGTTTGGTGAATTGGGGGGGGTGAGGAGGAAAAACAGATTCTTTCAATAATTTAGTCAATTTATATCACTAGCAAAGGCATATGGATATATATATATATATATATATATATATATATATATATATATATATATATATATACACACACGTATAAAACTCACCTTTGAAAGGAACCTCACCCAACTCAATCAGTTTAGGAAGACACAAATGAACCCAGAGAGCGCAAGGGCTTATCGTTTGAAAATAAAAAAGTGGTATCCCAACCTCTTTAGCAACATCAAGAGCAAAAGTGAAGAACCCATCTGCTATTATGCACGTTATAGGCGTGCCTGACTTAGAACTCAAGCTGCCAGAAGCTAACATCTCTTTGAAAAGTGGTTCTGTTACAAGTTGTAAACCATCAACGATGTCGAACAACCGATCACCGGAACGTTGGTGGTCTTCGGGAAGGCCATCTGAAATGGTTTCGAAACGAAATTTGGGATAAGGAGCAAACCGGGATTGAATATGGGCGTGTTTGAGCAGGCGGTGGTGGATGTGGTGGGTGTTGAGGAAGGTGACATGGAGTCCGGCAAGGGAGAAAAACTGGCTAGTTTGAGCATGCAATTTACAGGGCCTTGTAGTGGTAAAGGGAAGAGGAGTACATGAGGAGGGAGAATTTTTTCTTGATAATCCATGATCTCAAATAGTCAAATGTATTTGTGCTAAGTTATAAGTGGAAGTTTTATTTTGGTTAGTTTGAATCTTTACTTATTCTATAAAGCTATGTTAGTTCGATGGAATACCTACTACGTACTACTACTTTTATTTTTAATGGGCTTTAATATTTTTTAATTCCTTCTATCTGGATAAGATTAGATTTGTTTTTGTCAAAGTATTTCTTTTTGAGCAATGCTACTCTCACATAATTTGGGTCATATAAAGCACACATGCATATTTGCGGGGTTTGCCTGTCACGCAGGATCTACAGTATGCATATAATATATGTATGTGAGGATTATGTGACCAAAACTATATTTAGGAGTATTATTTTTCTTTGCCCCACTTTTTCCCAAGGAAAGATTGAAGTCATTTGGCCTAGAAATTGTTTATTTAAGACTACATAAGATTTTAGTGGAGTACAGAGACTATGCCAGTTGTTACTACCTTATATTATTTGTTTATTTATTTATATTATTTTTAGGATGAATATAAATTAATATTGCACATCTAATTATTTTAATATTCCTCTCTCTCACACCCCTAAATAGTTTAAAATATATGAACAGTCTTCAGTAGTTTATAAAAACACATAATATTTTATATAACAAAGACTTGTAAATTAAGTTTGAATAATATTTGTATAACAAATATAATATGCAATGCAGCTTTCGCTTATATAAAGTACAACTTAATTTTATAAAGTCGCTAAATAAACCGTCCATTTTAATCTCACTGAAATCATGAAATATTTACCAAGTATGTACACGTACGAAAAACTATATCAATAAGGATCATCTTCAGCCACTTCAGCATTATCAACACCAAAACTGAAGGACCCATCTGCAATTATATATGCACGTAATAGCCCCTGTCCGACTTAGAATTCAGCCGACCGGAAGCTAACATCTCTCTGAAATGTGGCTTCATTAATTACTCCTATTCCGTCGACAATATCAATCATCCGATCACCAGAGAGTTTGTGGTTTTCCGGAAGCTGTCTGAAATGGTTTCAAAGCAAAATTTCGGGAAAACAAACCAACCGGAAGGCTAGGCTTGTTACATCAAGCCAAGCTGAGCTCAGGCCGGACCCAAGGCCACAGGTCTGACCAGGCTGGGCTTTTAGGTGGGCCGGACAAGGCCGGATTTATTTCTTCCAAAATTAATGGCCTTTTCGCAGCTTGTTAGGCTAGGTCGGTCTCGGCCGGCCGCGCACTTATGTATGTATTAACAACTCGAGAATGGGTGATGTATCACTATTTTGGGGCGTCGCGTATTATAGTCAAGATAATGCAGATTAAATTATCATTAGTCCTCAATAATGTTAAACCGATAAAATCTGATAGACATCAAGTTTAAGCTGCGGTGAACAATGAATCCATTAAAAAGTCAAGTAGAGAATAAAATCTACTATCTTTTATGTTTTTAAAGGTTTTTTTCATCACTTTTATTGTTGGGACTCAACTTAATAAATAATCCACATCATCCCGCAGACTACTACCGAGGATATTCATTAGGGTCACGACCACAAATTCCATGACTACTACTGACGAGGATATTTGTGTATTCATTAATGGTCATGATCATGCCAACAATCGTCCATTAATGCACTACAGTGCCAATGAGGACTTTTATCACATCATTTGTAACATTACGGTCATGATTACACCAAATAATCCCTGGTCATAATCATACCAAGTCCATCTATGCACTAAAGGCCACAGATGACTTTCAAAAAAAATATAAACATGAGGATGATGACAATGATATAAGAATTCAATTAAACAAGTTCAAGAATTAATTTGTCCATGAACCAATAACGTCCAAATTGTCAACATGATACTTCTTTGTAGAATAAAATTCAAGAATGCTCAGAAGAATATTTTCATGAAAAGATCTTTGGATGAAGCCTTTAAATATCGAGGATATTCCACTAATTTCATGGAGTATAGAAGTCAAAATTTTAATCAATGAGTATAATAAAGAATGGAATAACAAAAGATATCACCGTAAATGCGGTGCTTGCATGATGGAGTTATTCCAACAGAATAATAATAACGGAACCGAGTCGTGAAATTCACACCGGCGGGATGTTCCAATGTAATAATAAATGCGGAATAATAAATGATGGAACCGGTCCCACAGATAAGATGTATATGATATTACGACGAGAATAATAAAGGCGGAATATTAAAAGATGGAACCAGTCCGGCGTATATAGCAGAGATGATGGATATTACAGCGAATAATAAAGAGAATAATAGAAAGCGGAACCAGTGTCCACAGTAAAAGCATGTGACGAGGATGTTCCAACGGAATAATAAAACAGAATAATAGAAGAATGTCACCAAGTATAGGGTATTAAGCGTATCTGAGTTATTCAACAG
This sequence comes from Panax quinquefolius, assembly GCA_020205615.1. Lineage (NCBI taxonomy): Eukaryota > Viridiplantae > Streptophyta > Magnoliopsida > Apiales > Araliaceae > Panax > Panax quinquefolius. The sequence goes on along the minus strand of CM035154.1, from coordinate 34,970,167 downwards.
AATAATAAGAAATGGAATAACAATGATTTCTCTTCATGAATATAAAAGAATAATATCCCTACCGTAAAAAGAACCTGAATATAAGAGTAGTTAAGTAGCGTAAAAACTTTTCTTCTTTTCTCTTTACGGTTTATCTCTCTAGAGTTTCAAATGAATTAAGTAAGAAAATAATGAAGGAATGAAAGCTTTATTTATAGAAAAATGGAATGCATAAGAACTAATCCATGAAGCGGTCCATATCGATTTACTTTTAATCGGACGATTCATATTTAAAGCAAAATCTTTTAAATAAAATATATATATATATATATATATATATATATATATATATATAAAATATATATATATATATAATTAAAATCCTTCCGTATATACCAAAACCTCCCAACCATTCAATTTTCAACACCGTGGGCCCCACATGTTCCCCTCCCCCCAACATGTCATAATCACAGGGGTCCCATTATATTTAAATAACTTTCTATCAATAATGTTGAAAAATAGGTAAATGAGGGTCTAAATAATACGTCAAATTTACAACAACTACCTCATAAAAATCCTTTCAATATTTTTAACAACATTTATCATCATTATTATAATTCACAATATTAATCGACCAGGTCGTTCCCAGGAAAGAGGGGGCTTTCCAATAAGGATTTCTCCCTATTGGCGAGCAATTAGGTGACCAAACCTCTCCTTAACAGAACTTCTGGACATCGTTAATATTGCAAATAATAATATTAATAACTTTGCCATCTCTATTATTAATTTTAATAATATATAAAATATCGACAATAATTGAATCAAATAGCGTGAGATATTATGCGATAATTACTATAGCAATAATTGAACAAAACTGAATGACTTCTCACGTAAGCATCAATAATCAATACCGTGTGCTACTATGCAACCACGCGTATTACTGTATTTTTACTACCGAGTAGTTCAACAGTATCAACGATAAAACTTCCGCCGTTATTTTCATAAAAATATTTTTGTCGTTTTCTCAATCCGACAATAATTCTGTTGTGGGGTCCACCAATGATTGCGCCGTTGTACGAATATTCCCTGCTAAAACGAATATTCCCCGACCAATCTAATATAATATAACAACTTGCATATTTTGCAGAATTTATAAATACTACCCACAACTATAACATTATATCAAATTTATTCCATAATATTCAAAAATGATAATTATAAAAAATTCATCTTTATTTAAAAGTTGGGGTCTTACAACCTCCCCTTCTTAAGAAATTTCGCCCTCGAAATTAGGGTACGTACCTGATATATCGAAGAGGTAAGGATACCTTGATTTCATTTCAGATTCTAACTCCCAGGTCATTTCCTCAACATCGTGGTTTCTCCACAAAACTTTGACTTGAGGTATGACCTTGGAGTGTAAAATAGGTACCTCTTCATACGTCAAGTCTTCCGCTATTTCGTCTGGTTTTAACTCAATAATGTGGTTCGGATCTTTCACATATTTACGTAACATGGATATATAAAAAACGTTATGAACACGAGACATACTTGGCGGTAAAGCGAGTCTATAGGCCACAGTTCCTACTCGATCGAGGATTGAAAATGGGCCAATGAATCAAGGATTGAGCTTTCCTCTCTTTCCAAATCTCGTAACTCCTTTCCATGGAGCAACACGTAACAACACATGATCCCCTATATCGAATTCCACGTTCTTTCGATGAAGATCAGCATAACTCTTTTGTCGATCTTGTGAGGTTTTTATACGTTATCGGATCGTTTGAATCTTTTTCGTAGTCATACGTACCAACTCTGGTCCTAACAACGTTACTTCACCCACCTCATCCCAACATACTGGAGAACGACACTTTCTTTCATACAAAGCCTCAAATGGAGCCATGCCAATGCTTGCTTGATAATTGTTGGTGTAGGAAAACTCTACCAACGGTAAGAACTTGTCCCAACTTCCCTTGAAGTCAAGGACACAGAGTCTTAATAAATCTTCCAGAGTTTGAATAGTTCTTTCTGATTGTCCGTCCGTCCGAGGATGATATGCCGAACTAAATCGTAAATCCGTGCCCATAGCTTTTTACAAACTAACCCAAAATCGTGAAGTGAATCTTGGGTCTCGATCAGAAACTATGGATACTGGCATACCATGCAGTCTTACAATCTCGTTTATGTACATGCGAGCAAGACGTTCAAGTGTATAAGTTTCTCGTATTGGTAAGAAGTGAGCAGACTTGGTCAATCTATCAACAATGACCCAAATCGCATCTATGCCTTGAGAAACCTTGGGAAGACCAAGCTTGAAATCCATGGTAATGTGCTCCCACTTCCATTCGGAATTTCAAGTGGTTCTGATGGACCTTTTGGTACTTGATGCTCGCCTTGACTCGTTGACAAGTTAGACACCTTGAGATAAGCGGCGTTATCTCTCTTCATATTGCTCCACCAAAATGTATGGCGAAGATCACGATACATTTTGGTACCCCCAGGATGGATTGCAAACGGTGTGTCGTGAGCCTCCATCATGATTTTATACTTTAAATCAGGGTCGTTAGGAACACAAAGTCTGGAGTTGACTCGAAGTATTCCTTCTTCATCGATTCTTGCTTCTGGCATAGCACCTTCTTGCACTTTCTTCCTCATACGCATCAGCTCCAGGTTTGTAGTTTGAGCAACTTTAACTTTATCAATTAAATTCGGTTCTACTCGTATATTCGCCATCATCACATGGGTCCCTAGAGTCTTTATCTCTATCTCCATCCGTTGCAAGTCACACAAAATGGGCCTTTGCGTTGACAATATCGCACTTTCATGCCGCATATGATCTTTTAATCAATGAGTCGCCTACCACGTTAAGCTTTTCGAGGATGGTATTGGATGGTATGATCATAATCTTTCAATAGTTCAAGCCAACGTCGTTGTCGCATGTTGAGTTCTTTTTGAGTGAAGAAATATTTGAGGCTTTTATGATCCGTAAAGATCTCCACTTTCTCCCCATACAAGTAATGCCTCCAAATCTTTAGTGCGAAGACAACAGCTGCCAACTCTAGATCATGAGTAGGATAATTCCTCTCATATTCTTTGAGTTTTCGTGAGGCATAGGCTATGACTTTCCCATGTTGCATGAGAACACATCCTAACCCTTTGCCCGAAGCATCACTGTAGATGACAAATCCCTCCGAACCAGTTGGTATTGTCAGAACAGGTGCTGAAATGAGTCTCTTCTTGAGTTCTTAAAAATTCTTCTCACATTCCTTGCTCCAACCGAACTTTGTATCTTTCTGAGTCAGCTGAGTTAGTGGAGTAGCGATTCGAGAAAATCCTTCCACGAATCTCCGATAATAACCAGCTAACCCGAGAAAGCTACGTACTTCGGTCACCGATTTAGGTTGCTCCCAACTTTGAATAGCTTCAATCTTTGCTGGGTCAACAGATATCCCATGACTTGATACCACGTGCCCAAGGAATGCCACTTCCTCAAGCCAGAACTCGCATTTCTTCAACTTGGCATAAAGCTTATATTCACGAAGCTTTTGGAGTATTAGCCTCAAATGTTGCTCATGATCTTCACGGGTTTTGGAATATATGAGGATATCATCAATAAAGACAACCACAAGGTGATCCAAATATTCCTTAAATACTCGGTTCATCATATCCATGAAGGCAACATGAGCATTAGTCAATCCAAAGGACATGACTAGGAATTCATAGTGCCCGTACCGAGTTCTGAAAGCCGTCTTTGGAATGTCATCGGTTCTAATCTTAAATTGGTGATATCCGGAACGGAGATCAATCTTTGAAAAGAATTTGGCGCCTTGCAACTGGTCAAACAGGTCATCAATACGTGGCAATGGGTACCTATTTTTGATGGTGACATGATTCAACTCCCAATAATCAATACAAAGTCGCATACTCCCATCTTTCTATTTCACGAATAGAATAGGAGCACCCTAAGGAGAAGTACTAGGACGAATAAAGCCAATGTCTAACAATTCCTGCAGTTGGGTCTTTAACTCCTGAAGTTCAATAGGAGCCATTCGATATGGAGCTTTGGAAATGGGTTTTGTACCGGGTTCAAGGTCGATACAAAATTCAATTTCACGTTCTGGGGGTAGGCCAGGAAGTTCTTCAGAGAATACGTCAGGAAATTTATTAACAATAGAAATATCATTCAAAACTGACGTATTTTAATTTGGATCCGTGATATGAGCTAAGAAAGCTTGACATCCATTTTTCAATAAACGAATAACTTTATGGCTTGAGATGACAGTGATTGATTTTAATTGTTTGGTTGCTTGAATTCGCATAATAGGTTGATTAGGAATATGAAAGCTAACCACCTTACGAAAACAATCAATTTTTGCATGATGAGTAGTTAACCAATCAATCCCTAGAATCACATAAAATGCAAGTATTTTCAAAGAAATAAGATCGACGGGTAATGTGCAGGTGCCGATTTGGACTAAACAAGACTTATAAACCGTGGATGTAATGAAGGTTTCTCCCAACGAAGTCTCAACAGATAAGTCAAAGTCTAATCTCTCAGAAGTCAAATTTAAGCGTTGAGTAAGTAGGAGAAATGAAAGAGTGGGTAGAACCAAAGATCAAATAAAGTATAAACTTCGCTAGAGTTTATGATTAGCTTACCCGTGATGACCTCGTTCGGGTTTCTTGCTTTTCTGGGAGGTCACAACAAACGCTCTCCCTTGCACTACCGGTTTTGACTTTTTTGGGACAGCCTTTGGTGCCTCCATCCTAGTTGAACTTGTCTTCGGTGAACGATAAAATTGTGCTAGGTGACCTTCTCTTCCACAATTATAACATGCTTTGGATGGCATTGCGCAATTTGGACTAATATGTCCCTCCCCTCCACATTTGAAACATATGATAGGTGGTCATTCTCTTTCTTTCAAAACGGGTGCTGGTGCTGACGTCTTTCCATCATTATTGAATCTCCTCTTCTTGAAATGTCCATTCTTACTGTTTTGGCCTTGATTACCACCGAAGTGGTTACCATTTCTGTCCTGTTGATTCCATCCACGCTTGTTGTCACCGCTTCGATGACTGTTCTCACTGGTATTATCATTTTGTCGGTTGCTCTCTTTTGGTTGGGTTGACTCATTATCACGCTCCAATAATTGAGCCCTATTAACAATATCTGAATACAAACACAGTTTATGAGAGATAAGATATTGACGTATCTCAGGTTTCAAACCTCTTAAAAACATTCGCGTCATTCTCTCCTCATTATCAACCAAATGGGATGCAAACCGGGACAACTCGGATAACTTGGTTTCGTACTGCGACACGGTCATGTTATTTTGCTCCAGTTTAATGAACTCTACCTCTTTCATGTGACAAATACTTTTGGGAAAGTACTTGTCTTTGAACAGTTCCTGAAACTTCTCCCAAGACATCTTCAGTGCGGCAGGTTGGGTACGTTTCTGATTTTCCCGATGAATCGCCTTTATACATAACATGAAGGTGGTAAAGGGAACTTTTTGCTCCTCGGGGCAACCCAAAACATCAAATATCTTATTGATCTATTTAATCCACATTTTCGCCTTAAGTGGTTTTGGCTCTCCAAAGAACTCCGGTGGTCCTAGTTCCTTAAACTGCTTGGCGGTGACCATCCGAGAGTTGCCAGTGTTTCCACCTGCATTTTGGACAGGAGCCGCTCTCGCCTGTTGTTGCATGAATTGCATGAAGCCTTGGAACATTCCATCGTTCATCATTTGGTCAGTGTTGTTATTTGCCTAAGGATTTTGCCTTTCTGATGCACATTATCCTGACTATTGATCTGTGGAGACTCAACGGTCTCCTGTGCTCCATTGATGTTCTCAACATTCTCGGATGCCATTTTCAGATACTGTCACCAAACAAAGGTTAATAAATGTATCACATATTATCCCTATACTCTGACCAACCAATTAAATAACAAATAAACTTAGGTAGGTCATACTAGCGAAAGAATTCCTCGTCTCTCCCCTCCTAGTTCTTATCTCACATCTTAGCCAGGGATCATATCCCTAAGCTTTGATACCAACTGTGACGCCCCCAAAATAGGTATACATCACCCATCTTGAGTCGCCAAATACATGGTACATGTAATTCAAATACAACTTAATTATACAACGATCGTGTAAAATGCGACAAAATACATCTTTGTGAGTTTTAATACAAATATTATCTTCTAGACAATATCCACTCTCAGAAAAAGTCCTCATTACATTTATTATCACATTATTTATAGAATAGTGAGGACTACTAAGACACCATCTCGGACCATCACTCGAGTCCCAGACTAGTTAAAATTACGCCACGTTTTTATTTCTGAAGAGAACGGTGAAAGAAAGGGTGAGCTCAACTAGCCCAAAGAAGAAATATTATGTAAGACCCCAAATAATTAATAAATGAAATTTATTTTCCTTTATTATTTTTTTTAATTAGTAAGGGTTGATTTGATTAATGTGGTTAGTTATAGGTAAATGCATAAATATTTTAAATAAGCGGTGGTTATAAAATATTTATTTTTGTCGAGGAATATTCGTTTTGGTCGTGGAATATTCTTACCGTCGAGGGAATATTAAATGCAATGATTTGACAATGACTTATGTGGGCCCCATAACGAAAGCGATTGGATGAAGAAAGCGACAAATATAAGTTGTTTAAAAATAATTGGCGTAGTTATTCAGATTATCTTTGTTAAAATACTGGGTGGTTAACACACAAGCTTTACGGTATTTCACCAATCATTGATTCTTACGTAAGAAGGCACTACTCAATAATGGTTACTGATAATTCTTTATTCGATTTTATTTTATTGATTTAATAATTGTTGCGTTGATATTTTATATTCATTGTTGTTTCAATAATTGTCATTACGCAGTATTTTTCATTATCGAAGCAATAATTTATATTATCTGAATAATATTATTAGATAACATTATTGGCAAATGTCTAGAAAGTTACATCTAAGGAGAGGTTTGGTCACCTAATTGCGGCGCCAAGATGAGAAAAATTCTTATTGGAAAGCCCCTCTTTCTGGGAGCTGCACGGTTGTCAATATTGTGATTCTATAATATTATTTGTGAATAATTAATTATTGATTCATATGATGAGAAAAATATTGATTTTATGTGGATATAGATGGAGAAAATTTTTAATGTGACAATTGTTGAAAATTGAAATTTTATCTTTTTCGATAAAATAATTAATTTAAATATATTATTATATTTTAATAATATAATAATGATGATATTTTTATTGTGACGCCCCCAAAATTAGGTATACATCACCCATCTTGGGTAGTCGGATACATGGTGCGTAATTTAAATACAACTTACTAATATAAGCTGTAGGTATACAATCGACATAAAACCGTGAGTTTGAATACAAATATTATCTACTAGATATTATACAAACTCAAAAGGAGTCCTCATTACAATTATTATCACACTATTTCACGCAGAATAGTGAGGACTACTAATGCTATCCTACGGACCATTACTCCGTTCCCTCGACTCGTCCCGGCTATGTTCTCATTTTCAAGAGAACAATTGAAAGAAAGGGTGAGCTCAACTAGCCCAAGAAGAAATATTATGACTAAGATAATGCGAGAATAAATTATCATTAGCCTTGATAGTGTTAAACCGATAAAATATAATAAACATCAAGTTTAAGTGCGGTGAACAAGCAATCCATTAAAAGAGTCAAGTAGAAAATAAAATCTACTATCTTTTATGATTTAAAGGTTTTCATCTTCGTTATATTTGAGACTCGACTTTAATAAATATTCCACATTATCGAATCACCCCCGCACTACGACGAGGATATTCTTTAGTATCACGACCACAATTATTCATGCACTACGGGCCAAGAATATTTGTGTATTCATTAATGGTCATGATCATGCCAACAACAATCGTCCATCAATGCACTCACAGCCCCTTTGAGGATTTTTACCACATCATTTGTAACATTACGGTCATGATTATTACAGAATAGTCTACGGTCATGATCATTCCAAGTCCATCTATGCTTTAGAGGCCACGGATGACTTTCAACATAATACAAACATGAGGATGATGACAATGATATAAGAATTCAATAAAACAAGTTCAAGAATTAATTTATCTAGGAACCAATAACATCAAAATGTCAACATGATCTTTGCTTTGTAAAGTAAAATTCAAGAATCTATCGAGAAGAATATTTCCATGAAAGGATCTTTGGATGAAGCGCAAATATCAATGATATTCCACTAATTTCATGGAGTATAGAAGTCAAAGTTTTAACCATTTGGGTATAATAAAATGGAATAACAAAAGAAATCACCATGCATGCGATAGGCCTTGACAGCAGTGAGTTATTCAACGAGAATAATAAATAACGGAACGGTCCCAAAGAAAACGCATGCAGACGGGATATTCAACAGAATAATAAAGAATGAAACCGGTCCGGCGTAAAACGCATGCAGACGAGGATGTTCCAACAGAATAATAATAAAAAGGCGGAACCAGTCAGGTGTAAAACACATGCAGATGGATGTTCCGATAGAATAATAATAAAGAGCGGAACCGGTAGGTGTAAAACACATGACGAGGATGTTCCGATAGAATAATAGAAGAATGTCACCAAGTATAGGGTAAACCACGTATACTGAGTTATTCCAACGAGAATAATAAGCAATGGAATAACAACAGTTCTCTTCATGAATAAGAAAAATAACACCCTTACTTTTGGTAGGAGATTGAATACTGCGGTAGTGTAGTAACAAAATACTCTTCTTCTTTCTCTCTTATTCTCTCTATACTTTCTCTCTTTAAAGCTTGAATGAATTAAGTGAAAATAATGAAGCACAAGGCCTCTATTTATAGAAGATTTCTAGCTTAGCACCTACCATGTGAAAAGGCAAGTGGCTCGAGCGATCGGTGATGTGAAAAGAAAAGTGGTTCGGCGTCTGTAATGTGAAACGACAAGTGGTTCGACGCTTTGTAATGTGAAAAGCGGCAAGTGGTTTGACGTCGGTAAAGGTAATTACTATTGACGAAGGTAATTACTATTCACAAGGGTAATTACTATTGTGAAGGTAATTACTTATTGACAAAGGTAAATACTATTGACGAAGGTAAATACTATTGACGAAGGTAATTACTATTCACAAAGGTAATTACTATTGATTGAAGAGACTCTTAGATGATGACATATGGGCCCCCCATAAAATAATCAAACTTACCACAAACGTCTCATAATGGACTCTTTATATACATTAAGGATTGAATAAATATTACCACAAATCATTTTATTTTTAATCAACACATTTTTAATCTTTCAACAATTATTAATCATTTATAACTTGTCGTCTCAATTAATAATATAATATATTATCTGAGATGATAATTGTGACAATAATTGAATCAATAATATAAGAGATATGATGCGTGAATTATTGTAGTAATAATTGAAAGCATAGTGAGTGACTTCTCGCGTAAGCATCAATAATCAATCTACAGTGTGCTACTTATGCAACCACGCCAGACATTGTATTTTTTACGTAGGGTAGTTCAACAGCTTTTAACGGTAACACCTCCGTAGTTATTTTTTATAAAATATTTTTGTCGTTTTTCTCAATCCAAACAATAATTACATTATGGGGTCCACCAATGATTGAGTAGTTACGAATATTCCCTAACAAAAAAGAATATTCCCACCAAACGAATATTTTATAACAACTTGCATACTTTGCAAAATTTATAAATATTACCCACAACTATAACATTATATCAAATTTATTCCATAATATTCAAAAATAATATTTATAGAAAATTCATCTTTATTTATAATAGTTGGGGTCTTACATTTACGATGAATGTGGGATATATGAGTATATGTGGAGGAGGAGTATTGTTGTTACCAAAAATATTTAAAGCATGTTTTATGTGTCGGTGGACCCCATTTCTTGACTGAAATTTGATTATAGCCTATAAAATCGCCCGTTTATGGATTTCGGTCCATTTCTGTTTGGAATTTGAAAAAACTTTCTTCTGTAAAGTTGTATAGAATTGAATTTCCTATAAAAATTTGCGAGTTTCGAATTTTCTGACAAATGGACTATTTATTGTGAATTATTGAAGTTCCGAAGCTCCGAAATAATTGATTTTTGGAAGTTTAAATTATTTTAAATTAGAAAAATATTTTTTCTTACTTTTTCTAGAAGGTGGCATGTGCTTATTGAGCTGAAATCAGATTTCAAGAGTGGCGTAGGAATTTTGATATATATATTTATATTTTATTAAATTTTCTACTTTGGTGTTCTAAGTATTTTCCTATAAATAGGGTGCTTAGGTTAGAATTGAAAATTACACCAGAAACTGAAGTTTTCTCTCTCTATATTATCGAGCGTATTCTTGTGAGTATTTCGAATATATTTTGAGTATTGTTATACGGTGCAAGTTCAAGTCATAGCCTTTATATCAGGTGTTTCAAATTTAAGAAATCTTGATCTTTCGAGGTAAGGGATATTATTTTTTTGTAATGATATTATTTCTTCAATATCATTATCTTTGAAATATTGATCTGAAGTTTTTATCAAATTTGGAACTTTTGGTGTCTGAGATTCTTATTCACGATATCTGAAGACTATTCAATTATCGACACTATTATTCACGAATACTAAGACTATTCATCGAAAAATAAAAATTTCCTTTTCGTCTAAAATATCTATTGTGGATACTAGCTTTGATTGTATCCATGTTTTGATCATTCTTGAATTTTACACCACTATAATTATTTTTGAGGTATTTTTGGACATGGATAAAAAACAAAGTACGAATACTTAATCCTTAATCCTTGTCATTTTGTTTCCTTTGGATTCGCTTTTTTAAAATATTTTCATCATCCTCGGTCTTAAATGATGATATTATTGAATATCTTTGGCACTGTAGTGCAAAGATGAATGATTCTGAAAAATATCTTTGGCCGTAGTGCAAAGATGAGCAGTGTTTAGATAAACATGACCAGTGATGAATATCTTTGGCGTGTAGTGCAAAGATGAATATTTGATTCGGATATATATTGATTGATGTTTACAGGATAAAAGATGAGCGATGAACTTTTAAATTCATACATAGAAGATAGTAGTTTGCATTCTCTACTTAACTCTTCTAATGAATTATTATTTCCATTGCGAATATTGATTTAAAACTTGTTGTCTATTGTATTCTATTAGATTTTTCCTATTGAAGACTAACGATAATTTGTTGTATATTATCTTAGTCATAATATTCTTTCTTGGGCTAGTTGAGCTCACCCTTTTCTTTTTGTTCCATTTTTCTTCTCGGGAGGCGAGAATATAACAGTATGCAGTCGAGGTATAAATGAAGGTTCTAGAGAGAGTTGTTTAGTAGTCCTCACCATTTTTGTAAATTAATGTATCAATAAATATGATGAGGATTTATTTGAGTATAGATATTGTCTAGAAGATAATATTTGTATTCAAACTCACAGATTTCTTGTTGTAATAATAAAGTTGTAGTTGTTTACATACCATGTATTGACAACTCGGAATGGGTGATGTATACCTATTTTGGGGACGTCACGGTTGGTATCGAGCTTAGGGATATGATCTCTGGCGAGAGATCGGGAATAGAACTAGGAGGGAGAGACGAGTAAATCCTTCGCTAGTGTGTCCTACCTAAGCTTATTTGTTAGTTGGTCGAAGATATAGGGATATTATGTGATATATTGATTTCCTTAATTAACCCTTGTTTTATAGCAAGTATTTGAGAATGTCGATTGAGAATATTAATGATGGAAATGAGACCGTGGAGACGCCTTTGTACTCACCAGCGAGGAGAGCGTTACAGCAGCAGTGGCAATGTTCCTCCTGTGAACAACACCAATGAAAGCGGATGATGAGCGAGGGGATGTTTAGAAGCTTTTGCGGTTCATACAAAATCAGACGACGAGGAGACTCGTGTTCAAAATCTGAGGAGGAAATGATAGCAATTCACGGGTTATCACAACCAAGCGATTCAAAGAGTTGGGACCCGGCAGAATTTAAGGGAAAGCGAGATCCGATCATAAGCGGAAACATGGGTCAAGCAAATTACCAAGATATTCGATGTGTTGGGATGCACGAGGAGCAGAAGGTTCCATTCGCCACCTTTATGTTCCGTGGCGAGGCGGACTCTCGATGGGAGATGCGTGATGCGTACACATCCAAACCGCATGTCTTGGGAGACGTTTGAAACTATTTAATGACAAATACTTTCCTAAAAGTGTTCGTCATTATATAAAGGAAGTGGAGTTCATCGATTAGAACAAAACAACATGGCGGTGTCTCGAAGACGAGGCAAAGTTTGCAGAGTTATCGAGTTTGCACCTCATTTGGTGGAGAATGAGGAGCGATGACGCGGATGTTTCGAGAGGTTTGAAACCCGGCATACGACAATATCTCATTTCTCATAAATTTTCTCTCTATTAGATGATGTTGTAAGCAGGGCTCAATTATTAGGCGAGATAACGAGTACGATCAACCGAGGGACCACAATCAGGATCATACCGGAGATAGCAGTCAACAAAACAACGATAACCAGCGGAGAAAGAAAAAGACGGACAAAAATGGTAACCACTCTGGTAGTAATCATGGCCATGAAAATAGAAGAAGCGAGTCGGGAGAAGATTTTAAAAGAGGAGATTTAACAACGACCATGTGAAGACAACGATGTAAGGCGACAAAGAATCGGTTCTAAGGGAGGAGAAGGACCACCGGTCGTATGCTATAAATCAGAAAGAGGGACATATCGGTCAAACCGCCCACAAACATTCAAGGTATGCTATAATTGTGGAAAGGAAGGACATATCACTCGAGATTATGCAGTAGCAAAACCTAGTTCAACGGGAACGGTGACTCAAAAGACCGTCCCGAGAAAAGTCAAAGTCAGCGGTTCTGGAAGAAGCGTTGTTGTGATGGTCAAAATCGAGGAACCCAAACGAGGTGATCACGGGTAAGCTATTTATAAATTCTTGCGAAGTTTATACCTTACTTGATAAGCGGTGCTACCCATTCATTTATCTCTCACGCTTGTGCTCAGCGTTTAAACTTGACTCAGGAGAAATTAGACTTTGACCTATCTGTGGAAACTCAGTTAGAGAAACTTTCATCACATCCACCGTTTATAAATCTTGTTTGATTCAAGTGGCACCATCACCTTACACATTGACCTTATCTCTTTAAAGATACTTGCTTTTGATGTGATTTTAGGGATTGATTGGTTAACTACTCATCATGCCAAAATTGATTGTTTTCATAAGGTTGTTAGTTTTCATATTCCTAACCAACTTGTTGTACGAATTCAAACAACTAAACCATTAAAATCAAACATTGTCATATCTAATCATAAAGCTATTCGTTTATTGAAAAACGGATGTCAAGCTTTCTTAGCCCATGTTATGGATTTGAATAAAGACACGTCAAATTTGAATAATATTCCTGTTGTTATTGACTTTCCTGACGTATTTCCTGAAAAACTTCCCGGTCTACCCCCGGAATGTGAAGTTGAATTTTTTATTGATCTTGAACCTGGTACCAAGCCCATTTCTAAAACCACATATCGAATGACTCCTATTGAACTTCAGGAGTTAAAGGTCCAACTACAAGAGCTGTTGGACATCGGTTTCATTCGTCCTAGTACATCTCCTTGGGGTGCTCCTGTTTTATTAAGTAAAGAAGAAAGAGCGGGAGTATGCGACTTTGTATTGACTATCGAAAATTGAACCATGTCACCATCAAGAATAGGTATCATCTACCTCGTATTGATGACTGTTTGACCGGTTGCAAGGAGCACAATTCTTTTCAAAGATCGATCTTCGATTCGGATATCATCGGTGAAGATTAGAGGCGAGGATATTTCAAAGTCGCCGCCTTGAACTTCGATGCGGGCATTATGAATTCTTAGTCATGTCTTTTCGGATTGACTAATGCTCCTGCGGCTTTCATGGATATGATGAACCAAAGTATTCAAGGAATATTTGGATAAATTCGTTGTTGTCTTTATTGATGACATCCTCGTATATTCCAAAAGTAGTGAAGATCATGAGCACCATTTGAAATTTGGTACTCCAAAGGCTTCGTGAAAACAAGCTTTATGCCAAGTTGAAGAAATGCGAGTTACGGCTTGAGGAAGTAGCATTCCTTGGGCACGTGGTGTCGAAACATAGAGTATCTGTTGATCCGGCGAAGATTGAAGCAATACAAAGTTGGGAGCAACCAAAGTTGGTGACTGAAGTACGTAGTTTTTTGGGCTTAGCTGGTTAATATCGGAGATTCGTGGAAGGGTTTTCTCGAATCGCTACTCCATTAACCCAGCCAACTCGAAAGGATACAAAATTCGTTTGGAGCGAAGAATGCGAGAAGAGTTTCCAAGAGCTTAAGAGGAGACTTATTTGACTGTTTCTAACAATACCATACGCATGCGGATGGATTTGTTATCTACAACGATTCTTCAGGCAAAGGGTTAGGATGTGTTCTCATGCAACGTGGGAAAGTCATAGCCTATGCCTCGCGATAACTCAAAGAGTATGAGAGGAATTATCCTACTCATGATATAGAGTTGGCGGCGATCGTTTTTCGCTTAAAGATCCTGGAAGCACTATCTATATGGGGAGAAAGTGGAGATATATTCAGACCATAAAAGCCTCAAATATTTCTTCACGCAAAAGGAAGTCAACATGCGGCAACGACGTTGGCTTGAGTTGTTGAAAGATTACGACCACACTATTCAATACCATCCTGGAAAAGCGAACGTGGTAGCTGACGCGTTGAGTAGAAGATCATATGCAAGAACGAGTGCGATGATGTCAAGTATACGCATAGAGCCAACTTTAATAGAAAAAGTTAAGGTTGCTCAAGCTACCGACCCGGAGCTGATGCGTATGAAGAAGAAAGTACAAGAAGGTGTTATTCTAGAAGCAAGAATCGATGAAGAAGGAATACTTCGAGTCCACTCCAGACTCTGTGTTCCTAACGACTCTGATTTGAAGTACAAGATTATAATGGAGGCACACAATACACAATTTGAAATCCATCCTGGAAGTACTAAAATGTATCTTGATCTTCGACATACATTTTGGTGGAACAATATGAAGAGAGAGATTGCAAAGTTTATCTCGATGTGTTTAACTTGTCAACGTGTAAAGGCGGAGCATCTAGTACCTAAGGGTCCGTTGCAACCACTTGAGATTCCGAAATGGAAGTGGGAACACATTACCATGGATTTAGATTCTGGGTCTTCCTACGGTTTCTCAAGGCATCAATGCTATTTGGGTTATTGTTGATAGATTAACCAAGTCTGCTCATTTCTTGCCGATACGGGAGACTTATTCCCTTGAACGTCTTGCTCGTATGTACGTAGATGAGATTGTGAGATTGCATGAAATGCCAGTATCCATAGTTTCGGATCGTGAACCAAGATTCACTTCAAGATTTTGGGTTAGCTTGCAAAAAGCTATGGGCACGGATTTACGATTCAGCTCGGCATACCATCCTCAAACGGACGGACAATTAGAGAGGACTATTCAAACTCTTGAAGATCTATTAAGACTCTATGTCCTAGACTTCAAAGGGAGTTGGGATAAGTATTTACCATTGGTGGAATTCTCCTACAATAACAGTTATCAGGCAAGCATTGGTGTGGCCCCATTTGAAGCATTATATGGACGAAAGTGTCGCTCTCCAGTATGTTGGGGACGAGGTGTGTGAAGCAACATTGTTGGGACCCGAGTTGAATACGTATGACTACGGAAAAGATCCAAATGATTCGACAACGTATAAAGCGGCACAAGATCGACAAAAGAGTTATGCGAATCTTCATCGAAAGGACGTAGAATTTAGTATTGGGGATCATGTCTTTATATACGTGTTGCCCCATGGAAGGGAGTTACAAGATTAGGGAAGAGAGGAAAGCTCAATCCATGATTTATTGGTCCATTTCAAATTCTTGACCGAAGTAGGTAATGTAGCCTATAGACTCGTTACCTCCGAGTATGTCTTGTGTTCATAATGTGTTTCACATATCATGCTTCATAAATATGTGAAAGACACGAACCACGTTATTGAGTTAGAACCGGATGAGATAATAGAAGACTTAACGTATGAGGAGGTACTGTCAAGATCTTGGATAGGAAGGAGCATGTCCTACGCATGAAAGATCATACCACAAGTTAAATTTTGTGGAGGAATCATGCTATAGAGGAAATGACACGGGAATTGGAAAGCGGAAATGAAAGCGAGGTATCCTCACCTTTTGAAACACCAGTATCGTCACGTCAATTTCGAGGACGAAATTTCATAAGGAGGGAGGTTGTAAGACCCCAAATAATTAACAAATGAAATTTATTTTCCTTTATTATTTTTTTAATTAGTAAGGGTTGATTTGATTAATGTGGTTAGTTATGGGTAAAATCATAAATATTTTAAATAAGCGGTGGTTATAAAATATTTATTTTTATTCGGGAATATTCGTTTGGTCGTGGAATATTCTTCTTTGTCGAGGGAATATTAAATGCGACTACAATTTTGACCTTGTGTGGGCCCCATAACTAAAAAGCGATTGGATGAAGAAAAGCGACAAATATAAGTTGTTTAAAAATAACGCAGTAGCGTAGTTATTCACAGTATTATCTTGTTAAAATACTCGGTGGTTAACACACAGTAGCACACGGTATTGCACCAATTATTGATTCTTACATAATAAGACACTACTCAATAATGGTTACAGTAATTGTGCGCCAGAAGGAGAAATCTTATTAATTGTGTCTTATTAATTAGATAACATTATTGGCAATGTCTAGAAAATTCTGTCTAAGGAGAGGTTATTTAATTGTGCTTGATGAGAGAAATCTTTACTTAGGAAGGCCCCTCTTTCAGGAAGCTGCACGGTTGTCAATATTGTGATTCGTAATATTATTTGTGAATAATTAATTATTGATTTATATGATGAGGAAAATATTGATTTTGTGTGGATATAGATGGAGAAAATTTTTAAATGTGACAATTGTTGAAAATTAATATTTTATCTTTTACGATAAAATAATTCATTTGAATATATTATTTTAATAATATATTAATGGTGATATTTTTACAATGAATGTGGGATATATGAGTATATGAAGAGGAAGAGTATTTTGTTGCATTAAATGATTAACACATGTTTTGTGTGTCGGTGGACCCAATTTCTTGGTTTGAAATTTGATTATAGCTTTTGTAAAAATTTCGTTTGTAGATTTCGATCAATTTCATTTGGAATTTGGAAAAACTTTCTTACGTAAAGTTGTAGAGAATTGAATTTCCTATAAAAAAGTGTGAGATTGAATTTTTACGATAAAAGGGCTATTTATTAAGAATTATTGAAGTTCGAAGCTCAAAATAATTAATTTTTGGAAGTTTAAAATATTTTAATTACAAAAACGTTTTTACATTGTTGGGACTCATTTAACATATGTTAGGATTCTTTGATTTAGGATGCTAAGTAATGCGAGAGAATTTATAATATATATATATTATTATTATATTAAATTTTCTACTTTGGTGTTCTAAGCATTTTCCTATAAATAGGGTGCTTAGGTTAGAATTGAAAATCACACCAGAAACTAAAATTTTCTCTCTCTATATTGTCGAGCGTATTCTTGTGAGTATTTTGATACTTTGAGTGTGGCTTTACGGTGCAAGTTCAAGTCGTAGCTTATATCCGGTGTTTCAACTAGAAGTACTATTCTTTCGAGGTAAGGGATGTTATTTTTTTTTCGTAATGATGTTATTCTTTCAATATCATTATGCCGAAATATTGATCTGAACTTTTTATCAAATTTGGAACTTTTTGGTGTCGGGGTTACTATTCACGATACTCTGCACTATTCACGTATCTTGATCAGATTATTCACGAATACTGACTATTATTCACGAAAAATTAAATTCTTGTTTTTGTCCAAAATATCTATTATGGATACTAGCTTTGATTGTATCCGTGTTTTGATCATTCTTGAATTTTACTTCATTATGATTATTATTGAGGTATTTTTGGACATGGATAAACCGAATTACGAATCCTTAATCCTTAATCCTTGTCTTTTGTTTCACTAGATTCATTTCTTTAAAAATATTTTTCATCATCCTCAGTCCTAAATGATGATGTTACTGAATATCTTTGACCGATAATGCAAAGATGGTTGATTTTCTTATGAATATCTTTGGCCCGTAGTGCAAAGATGAACAGGTATTGAGGTGAACATGACCAACTGATGAATATCTTTGGCCTGTAGTGCAAAGATGAATATTTGATTCAAGATGTATATTGATTGATGTTACAGGAATAAAATTTCTGATGATGGACTTTTAAATTCATAGATAATAGTAGAATTCATTCTCTACTTAACTCTTCTATGAATTATTATTTCCGCTACGAATGTTGATCTGAAACTTATTGACTATTATATTCTATCAGATTATTCCTTGTTGAGGACTAACGATAATTTGTTCTATATTATCTTAGTCATAATATTCTTTACTGGGCTAGTTGAGCTCACCCTTTTCCTTGTTGTTCCATTTTTCTTCTCAGGAGGCAAGAATGTAGCGAGTACGAGTCGGGGTGTGGAATGATGGTTCTAGAAAGTTATCTTAGTAGTCCTCACCATTTTTGTAAAATAATGTATCAATAATTGTGATGGGAATTTATTTGGGTATGGATATTGTCTAGAAGACAATAATTGTATTTAAACTCACAGTATATATGTTGTCGTATTTTTTCACAACAAATGTATTAATAAAGTTGTAGAAGTTTCTATACCATGTATTTGGCGACTCAGAATGGGTTGGATGGAATGGACCTATTTTGGGGGCGTCACAGTTGGTATCAGAGCTTAGGGATATGATCTCTGGCGGAGATCGGGGAATAGAACTAGGAGGGGAGAGACGAGTAAATCCTTCGCTAGTGTGTCCTACCTAAGCTTATTTGTTAGTTGGTCAATATATAGGGATATTATGTGGTTTGTTAATTTGTTTAATTAACCCTTGTTTTATGATAATATTTAAGAATGACAGCAGAGAACGATAACAATGGAGTGAATGAGATCGTGGAAATACCTCTAATTGCCAACCAGGATAATGTGATGTCAGGCGAAGAAGGAATTAGAGATATCCATGTGGTGAGTGAAGAATTGATAGTTGCACCCGAGATAGTCGCAAAGGTAACAACTGAGAGTGAGGAAGAAGAGGAAGAAGAGGTACTTTATGATCAAAATGTAGAATTACAAAATCGTATTCATGAGTTAGAAGAGCAGGCTGAAGAATTGCAGACAGTCATGGAGCAAAAGGATGCAAAGATTCAAGCTTGTGTTACCCGATATGTGATGCTTGAACAGAAGCACTCTTTGGCAGAGTATAAGATGATAAAGTTGGAATCGAGTGAAAGAAGAAATAAGCGAGCAGTGAGAATGAGTGATGCATGGGTAAAAGCCGCACGACGCGTTGATATTATGGAAAGAGATGTCCGATCTAAGAAGAGAAGATTTAACGATGACGGGAAGACGTCGGCAGCAACATCAGCACCAGCAACAAATTTTAGGGGAAGAGAACGATCGCCAGTTAGATGCTACAGATGCGGAGAGGAGGGACATATAAGGTCAAACTGTTCAAAGCCTTCCAAGGTATGTTTTAGTTGTGGAAAAGACGGTCACATAGCTCGATTTTGTCCTATAGCGAAATCAAGTCTAGTTGGGACGTTGGCACCAGAGGCAGATACAGAAAAGTCGAAGTCAACGGTTCCTGGAAGAGCGTTTTTCGTGACTTCTCAAAAAGCGAGTAACCCAAACGAAGTTAGCACGGGTTAGTTAATTATAAATTCTTGCAAAGTTTATACCTTATTAGATACAAGTTCTACCCATTCTTTTATCTCTCTTGCTTGCATTCAACGTTTGAATTTGACTACGGAGAAATTAGACTTTGACCTATCTGTGGAGACTCCATTAGGAGAAACTTTCATTTCATCCACTGTTTAGAAATCTTGCTTGATTCAGGTTGGCACTATCACATTACCTGTTGACCTTATTTATTTAAAGATATTTGTTTTTGATGTGATTTTAAGGTTAACTACTCATCATGCCAAAATTGATTGCTTTTGTAAGGTTGTTAGTTTTCATATTCCTAAGCAACCTGTTATTCGAATTCAAGCAACCAAACCATTTGAAGTCAAACACTTTCATATCAAGCCATAAAGTCATTCATTTATTGAAAATGGTTGTCAAGTTTTCTTAGCTCATGTTATGGACTTGAACAATAATACGTCAGATTTGAATGATATTTTTGTTGTTAGTAAATTTTCTGACGTATTTCTTGAAGAATTTCTTGGCCTACTCCCAGAGCGTGATATTAAATTTTGTATCGACTTTGAACCCGGTACAAAACCCATTTCTAAAATCTCATATCGAATGGCTCCTATCGAACTTCAGGAGTTAAAAACCTAACTATAGAATATGGTACCCTACCTCTATCTGGTGACTTCCTTTGAGGAAAGCACCAAAGCCAGACTCTCCGTAGGGGACGTCATATTTGTGCGGTAGTAAACTGATAGGTGTCATTGTGACATGCTATCCAAGATTGGGATATGAGTCAAAGTTGGGAGCAATCTAAGTCAGTAATCGAAATACGTAGTTTTTGGGCTTAGCCGGTTATTATCGGAGATTCGTGGAAGGGTTTTCTTGAATTGCTACTCCGTTAACTCATCTAACTCGAAAGGATACAAAATTCGTATGGAGCGAGGAATGCGAGAAAAGTTTCCAAGAGCTTAAGAGGAGACTTATTTCGGCACCTGTTCTAACAATACCATCTGGTTCTGATGGATTTGTTATCTCTGAGCCGATGCTTGGGCAAAGGGTTAGGATGTGTTCTCATGCAGCGTGGGAAAGTCATAGCTTTATGCCTCATGACAACTCAAAGAATATGAGAGGAATTATCCTACTCATGATCTAGAGTTAGCGGCGATCGTTATATGCGT
This sequence comes from Panax quinquefolius, assembly GCA_020205615.1. NCBI lineage: Eukaryota > Viridiplantae > Streptophyta > Magnoliopsida > Apiales > Araliaceae > Panax > Panax quinquefolius. The sequence goes on along the minus strand of CM035154.1, from coordinate 34,949,129 downwards.
TAAAGATATGGAGGCACTATCTATACGGGGAAAAAGTGGAGATATATTAGGACCATAAAAGCCTCAAATATTTCTTCACTCAAAAAGAACTCAACATGCGGCAATGAAGTTGGGCTCGAGCTATTGAAAGACTACGACCACACTATTGATACCATCACGGAAAAGCGAGCGTGGTAGGCGGCGCATTGAGTAGAAGATCATACTGCGAGGAGCGAATGCAATGTTGTTAACACAAAGGCCCATTCTATGTGATTTACAAAAGATAAAGATAGAATTTAAGACTTCGGGGACCCATGCAATGAGGTCGAGTATACGTATAGAACCAACTTTAATCGATAAAGTTAAAACCGCTCAAGCTACACACCGAAGCTGATGAATATAAAGAAGAAGGTGCAAGAAGGCGTTATTCTAGAAGAAAGATTTGATGAAGAGAGGAAAGCTCAAACCTTTGATTTATTGGTCTATTTGAAATCCTCGATCGAATAGGAACTATGGCCTATAGACTCGTTTTACCGCCAAGTATATCGCGTGTTTATAACGTTTTTCACGTATCGATGTTACGTAAATATGTGAAAGACCCGAACCACGTCATTGAGTTAGAACCGGACGAGATAGTCGACGACTTAACGTACGAGGAGGTACCTGTCAAGATCTTGGATAGAAAGGAACATGTCCTATGCACGAAGGTCATACCACAAGTTAAAGTTTTATGGAGGAACCATACGATAGAAGAAATGACCTGGGAGGTGGAAACGGAAATGAAAGCGAGGTATCCTCATCTTTTCGAAACACCAGGTACGTACGTCAATTTCGAGGACGAAATTTCATAAGGAGGGAGGTTGTAAGACCAGAGCTTTTTATTAATAAAATAAAATTTCCTTTATTTATTATTTTGAAATAGTATGGGTTAATTTGATTAATGTGGTTAATTATGGGTGAAATGTGCAAGTGGTTATAAAATATTCATTATTGTCGGGGAATATTCGTTTGGTCGTGGAATATTCTTACCATCGGGGAATATTCGTACGACGGCGCAGCCTTGTGTGGGCCCCATAATGAAAAGCGATTGGATGAAGAAAACGACAAATATAAGTTGTTTATAAATGATGGCGTAGTTGTTACCGTTAACACTGTTAAAATACTCGGTGGTTAAAACACAGTAGCACACGGTATTGCACCAATTATTGATTCTTACGTAAGAAGACACTACTCAATAATTGTTATAGTAATTACTGTTCAATATTTTATTTTATTGATTCAATAATTGCTGTGTTGATATTTATTATTACTGTTGTTTCAATAATTATCACTACACAGTATTTTCTATTATCGGAGCAATAATTCATATTATCTGAATAATATTATTAGATAACATTATTGGCAATGTCTAGAAAATTCTGTCTAAGGAGAGGTTATTTAATTGTGCGAAAGAAGAGAGAAATCTTTCTTAGGAAGGCCCCCTTTCACAGGAAGCCGCACGGTTGTCAATATTGTGATTCTGTAATATTATTTGTGAATAATTAATTATTGATTTATATGATGAGGAAAATATTGATTTTGTGTGGATATAGATGGAGAAAATTTTTAAATGTGACAATTGTTGAAAATTAATATTTTATCTTTTCTGATAAAATAATTCATTTGAATATATTATTTTAATAATATATTAATGGTGATATTTTTACAATGAATGTGGGATATATGAGTATATGAAGAGGAAGAGTATTTTTGTTGCATTAAATGATTAACACATGTTTTGTGTGTCGGTGGACCCAATTTCTTGACTGAAATTTGATTATAGCCTGTAAAATCGCCCGTTTGTAGATTTTGATCAATTTCTGTTTGGAATTTGGAAAAACTTTCTTCTGTAAAGTTGTAGAGAATTGAATTTCCTATAAAAAAAGTGTGAGATTCTAATTTTCTGATAAAAGGGCTATTTATTAAGAATTATTGAAGTTCTGAAGCTCCGAAATAATTAATTTTTGGAAGTTTAAAATATTTTTAATTACAAAAACGTTTTTTACATTGTTGGGACTCATTTAACATATGTTAGGATTGCTGATTTCAGATGCTAAGTGTGCGTAGAGAATTTATAATATATATATATATATTATTATATTAAATTTTCTACTTTGGTGTTCTAAGCATTTTCCTATAAATAGGGTGCTTAGGTTAGAATTAAAAATCACACCAGAAACTAAAGTTTTCTCTCTCTATATTATCGAGCGTATTCTTGTGAGTATTTTGATACTTTGAGTGTGGCTTTACGGTGCAAGTTCAAGTCGTAACTTATATCCGGTGTTTCAACTAGAAGTACTATTCTTTCGAGGTAAGGGATGTTATTTTTTTTTCGTAATGATGTTATTCTTTCAATATCATTATGCCGAAATATTGATCTGAACTTTTTATCAAATTTGGAACTTTTTGGTGTCGGGGTTACTATTCACGTATACGGCACTATTCACGTATACGGCACTATTCACGAATACGGCACTATTCACAGAAAAATTAAATTCTTGTTTTTGTCCAAAATATCTATTATGGATACTAGCTTTGATTGTATCCGTGTTTTGATCATTCTTGAATTTTACTTCATTATGATTATTATTGAGGTATTTTTGGACATGGATAAACCGAATTACGAATCGTTAATCATTAATCCTTGTCTTTTGTTTCACTGGATTCATTTCTTTAAAAATATTTTTCATCATCCTCAGTCCTAAATGATGATGTTACTGAATATCTTTGATCGATAATGCAAAGATGGTTGATTTTCTTATGAATATCTTTGGCCCGTAGTGCAAAGATGAACAGGTATTGAGGTGAACATGACCAACTGATGAATATCTTTGGCCTGTAGTGCAAAGATGAATATTTGATTCAAGATGTATATTGATTGATGTTACAGGAATAAAATTTCTGATGATGGACTTTTAAATTCATAGATAATAGTAGAATTCATTCTCTACTTAACTCTTCTATGAATTATTATTTCCGCTACGAATGTTGATCTGAAACTTATTGACTATTATATTCTATCAGATTATTCCTTGTTGAGGACTAACGATAATTTGTTCTATATTATCTTAGTCATAATATTCTTTACTGGGCTAGTTGAGCTCACCCTTTTCCTTGTTGTTCCATTTTTCTTCTCAGGAGGCAAGAATGTAGCGAGTACGAGTCGGGGTGTGGAATGATGGTTCTAGAAAGTTATCTTAGTAGTCCTCACCATTTTTGTAAAATAATGTATCAATAATTATGATGGGAATTTATTTGGGTATGGATATTGTCTAGAAGACAATAATTGTATTTAAACTCACAGTATATATGTTGTCGTATTTTTTCACAACAAATGTATTAATAAAGTTGTAGTTGTTTCTATACCATGTATTTGGCGACTCAGAATGGGTTGGATGGAATGGACCTATTTTGGGGGCGTCACAGTTGGTATCAGAGCTTAGGGATATGATCTCTGGCGGAGATCGGGGAATAGAACTAGGAGGGGAGAGACGAGTAAATCCTTCGCTAGTGTGTCCTACCTAAGCTTATTTGTTAGTTGGTCAATATATAGGGATATTATGTGGTTTGTTAATTTGTTTAATTAACCCTTGTTTTATGATAATATTTAAGAATGACAAAGAGAGAACGATAACAATGGAGTGAATGAGATCGTGGAAATACCTCTAATTGCCAACCAGGATAATGTGATGTCAGGCGAAGAAGGAATTAGAGATATCCATGTGGTGAGTGAAGAATTGATAGTTGCACCCGAGATAGTCGCAAAGGTAACAACTGAGAGTGAGGAAGAAGAGGAAGAAGAGGTACTTTATGATCAAAATGTAGAATTGCAAAATCGTATTCATGAGTTAGAAGAGCAGGCTGAAGAATTGCAGACAGTCATGGAGCAAAAGGATGCAAAGTTTCAAGCTTGTGTTACCCGATATGTGATGCTTGAACGAAGCACTCTTTGGCGAGTATAAGATGATAAAGTCGAATCGAAATTTGAAAGAAGAAATAAGCGAACGAGTGAGAATGAGTGATGCATGGGTAAAAAGCCGCGCGCACGCGTTGATATTATGGAAAGAGATGTCCGATCTAAGAAGAGAAGATTTAACGATGACGGGAAGACGTCTTAAGACAACATCAAACACCAATGAACAAATTTTAGGGGAAGAGAACGATCGCCCGATTAGATGCTACTGAGATGCGGAGAGGAGGGACATATAAGGTCAAACTGTTCAAAGCCTTCCAAGGTATGTTTTAGTTGTGGAAAAGAGCGGTCACACATAGCTCGATTTTGTCCTATAAGCGAAATCAAGTCCAGTTGGGACGTTGGCACCAGAGGCGAATCTGAAAAGTCGAAGTCAAGCGGTTCTCGGAAGAGCGTTTTTCGTGACTTCTCAAAAAGCGAGTAACCCAAACGAAGTTAGCACGCAGGTTAGTTAATTATAAATTCTTGCAAAGTTTATACCTTATTAGATACCGATTCTACCCATTCTTTTATCTCTCTTGCTTGCATTCAACGTTTGAATTTGACTACGGAGAAATTAGAGACTTTGATCTCTGTGGAGACTCCATTAGGAGAAACTTTCATTTCATCCTTTGTTTAGAAATCTTGCTTGATTCAGGGTTGGCACTATCACATTACTGTTGACCTTATTTATTTAAAGATATTTGTTTTTGATGTGATTTTAAGGTTAACTACTCATCATGCCAAAATTGATTGCTTTCGTAAGGTTGTTAGTTTTCATATTCCTAAGCAACCTGTTATTCGAATTCAAGCAACCAAACCATTTGAAGTCAAACACTTTCATATCAAGCCATAAAGTCATTCGTTTATTGAAAATGGATGTCAAGTTTTCTTAGCTCATGTTATGGACTTGAACAATAATACGTCAGATTTGAATGATATTTTTGTTGTTAGTAAATTTCCTGACGTATTTCTTGAAGAATTTCTTGGCCTACTCCCAGAGCGTGATATTAAATTTTGTATCGACTTTGAACCCAGTACAAAACCCATTTCTAAAATCTCATATCGAATGGCTCCTATCGAACTTCAGGAGTTAAAAACCTAACTATAGAATATGGTACCCTACCTCTATCTGGTGACTTCCTTTGAGGAAAGCACCAAAGCCAGACTCTCCGTAGGGGACGTCATATTTGTGCGGTAGTAAACTGATAGGTGTCATTGTGACATGCTATCCAAGATTGGGATACGAGTCACAGTTGGGAGCAATCTAAGTCAGTAATCGAAATACGTAGTTTTTGGGCTTAGCCGGTTATTATCGGAGATTCATGGAAGGGTTTTCTTGAATTGCTACTCCGTTAACTCATCTAACTCGAAAGGATACAAAATTCGTATGGAGCGAGGAATGCGAGAAAAGTTTCCAAGAGCTTAAGAGGAGACTTATTTTAAGACTGTTTCTAACAATACCATCCGGTTACGATGGATTTGTTATCTCTGACGATGTTTGGGCAAAGGGTTAGGATGTGTTCTCATGCAACGTGGGAAAGTCATAGCCTATGCCTCGCGACAACTCAAAGAATATGAGAGGAATTATCCTACTCATGATCTAGAGTTGGCAGCAGTCGTTTTTGCGCTAAAGATATGGAGGCACTATCTATACGGGAAAAAAGTGGAGATATATTCAGACCATAAAAGCCTCAAATATTTCTTCACTCAAAAAGAACTCAACATGCGGCAGCGAAGTTGGCTCGAGCTATTGAAAGACTACGACCACACTATTCAATACCATCCTGGAAAAGCGAACGTGGTAGCTGACGCATTGAGTAGAAGATCATACGCGGGAACGAATGCGATGTTGTTAACACAAAGGCCCATTCTGTGTGATTTACAAAAGATAAAGATAGAATTTAAGACTTCGGGGACCCATGCAATGAGGTCGAGTATACGTATAGAACCAACTTTAATCGATAAAGTTAAAACCGCTCAAGCTACACACCGAAGCTGATGAATATAAAGAAGAAGGTGCAAGAAGGCGTTATTCTAGAAGAAAGATTTGATGAAGAGAGGAAAGCTCAAACCTTTGATTTATTGGTCTATTTGAAATCCTCGATCGAATAGGAACTATGGCCTATAGACTCGTTTTACCGCCAAGTATATCGCGTGTTTATAACGTTTTTCACGTATTGATGTTACGTAAATATGTGAAAGACCCGAACCACGTCATTGAGTTAGAACCGGACGAGATAGTCGACGACTTAACGTACGAGGAGGTACCTGTCAAGATCTTGGATAGAAAGGAACATGTCCTATGCATGAAGGTCATACCACGAGTTAAAGTTTTATGGAGGAACCATACGATAGAAGAAATGACCTGGGAGGTGGAAACGGAAATGAAAGCGAGGTATCCTCATCTTTTCGAAACACCAGGTACGTACGTCAATTTCGAGGACGAAATTTCATAAGGAGGGGAGGTTGTAAGACCCCGACTTTTTATTAATAAAATAAAATTTCCTTTATTTATTATTTTGAAATAGTAAGGGTTAATTTGATTAATGTGGTTAATTATGGGTGAAATGTGCAAGTGGTTATAAAATATTCATTGTTGTCGGGGAATATTCGTTTGGTCGTGGAATATTCTTACCATCGGGGAATATTAAATGCAATGGCCTGTGAAATTTTGTGGGCCCCATAATGAAAAGCGATTGGATGAAGAAAAGCGACAAATATAAGTTGTTTATAAATGATGGCGTAGTTATTTACAATTAACAATTTGTTAAAATACTAAATTGGTTAAAACACGATTGCTTTGCGGTATTGCACCAATTATTGATTCTTACGTGAAGACACACTACTCAATAATTGTTATAGTAATTAATTATTCAATATTTTATTTTATTGATTCAATAATTCTTTGTGTTGATATTTATTATTCTTGTTGTTTGATAATTATCACTACACGGTATTTTCTATTATCGAGACAATAATTCATATTATCCGAATAATATTATTAGATAACATTATTGGCAATGTCTAGAAAATTACATCAAGGAGAGGTTATTTAATTGTATGCTTGAGAAGGAGAAATCTTTCTTAAGGCCCCCTTTCCAGGAAGCTGCACGGTTGTCAATATTGTGATTACGTAATATTATTTGTGAATAATTAATTATTGATTTATATGATGAGGAAAATATTGATTTTATGTGGATATAGATGGAGAAAATTTTTAAATGTGACAATTGTTGAAAATTAATATTTTATCTTTTCTGATAAAATAATTCATTTGAATATATTATTTTAATAATATATTAATGGTGATATTTTTACAATGAATGTGGGATATATGAGTATATGAGGAGGAAGAGTATTTTTGTTGCATTAAATGATTAACACATGTTTTGTGTGTCGGTGGACCCCATTTCTTTACTGAAATTTGATTATAGCCTGTAAAATCGCTCGATTGTGGATTTCGATTAATTTCTGTTCCGAATTTGAAAAAACTTTCTTCTGCAAAGTTGTAGAGAATTGAATTTCCTATAAAAAAAATGCGAGATTCGAATTTTCTGATAAAAGGGCTATTTATTAAGAATTATTGAAGTTCTGAAGCTCCGAAATAATTAATTTTTGGAAGTTTAAAATATTTTTAATTACAAAAACATTTTTTACATTGTTGGGACTCATTTAACATGTGTTAGGATTGCTGATTTCAGATGCTAAGTGTGCGTAGAGAATTTATAATATATATTATTATTATATTAAATTTTCTACTTTGGTGTTCTAAGCATTTTTCTATAAATAGGGTGTAAGACCCCAACTTATTATTAATGAAATTTAATTTTCTCTATTTTGAAATAGTAAGGGTTGATTTGATTAATGTGGATAGTTATGGGTAAAATACATAAATATTTTAAAATAAGCAAGTGGTTATAAAATATTCATTGTTGTTTGGGAATATTCGTTTGGTCGTGGAATATTCTTTCTTTGTCTTGGGAATATTCATAACGACGGTATGATCTTTTGTGGGCCCCATAATGTAAAGCGATTGGATGAAGAAAGCGACAAATATAAGTTGTTTAAAAATAATGGCGTAGTTATTACGATTAATATTGTTAAAATACTCGGTGGTTAAAACACAAGAAGATTACGGTATTGCACCAATTATTGATTCTTACGTAAGAAAGCACTACTCAATAATGGTTACGTGAATAATCTTCAAGATTTTATTGATTTAATAATTCTTTGCGTTGATATTTTATATTCTTTGTTGTTTCAATAATTGTCATTACACGGTATTTTTCATTATCGAAGCAATAATTCATATTATCCTAATAATATTATTAGATAACATTATTGGCAATGTCTAGAAAGTTACATGTCTAAGGAGAGGTTTGGTCACCTAATTGCGGCCGATAAGGAGAAATTCTTATTGGAAAGCCCCTCTTTCTGAAGAGCGGCACAGATTGTGATCTTGTGATTGAGAATATTATTTGTGAATAATTAATTATTAATTTATATAATGAGAAAAATATTGATTTTATGTGGATATAGATGGAGAAAATTTTTAATGTGACAATTGTTGAAAATTAATATTTTATCTTTTTATGATAAAATAATTCATTTAAATATATTATTTTAATAATATATTAACGGTGATATTTTAATAATGGATGTGGGATATATGAGTATATGAGGAGGAAGAGTATTTTTGTGGCATTAAATGTTTAACACATATTTTGTGTGTTGGTGGACACAATTATTACTTAGAAATGTGATTATAGCTGTAAAATCGCTTGGTTTGTGGATTTGGTCCAATTTACATTTGGAATTTGGAAAAACTTTCTTCTGTAAAGTTGTAGAGAATTGAATTTCCTATAAAAAATTCGCGAGATTCGAATTTTCTGATAAAAGGGCTATTTATTATGAATTATTGAAATTCCGAAATAATTGATTTTTGGAAGTTTTAAATATTTATATTCACAAAAACGTTTTTTCAATGTGTGGGCCTCATTTTGCATGCGTGCAATTGCTGAATTTTGAATTCAAAGGTGTGCGTAGGAATGGTTAATATAAATTGTGACGCCCCCAAAATTAGGTATACGTCACCCATCTTGGGTCGCCACTTACATGGTACAGAATTTAAATACAACTTACTAATATAAGCGTAGGTATGCAATACGACATAAAGCGTGAGTTTGAATACAAATATCGTCTACTAGATATTATACAAACTCAAAAGGAGTCCTCATTACAATTATTATCACACTATTTCACGAGAATAGTGAGGACTACTAATCTTATCCTGCGGACCATTACTCATAGTTCCTCGACTCGTCCCGGCTATATTCTCATTTTCAAGAGAACAAATGAAAGAAAGGGTGAGCTCAACTAGCCCAAAGAAGAAATATTATAACTAAGATAAAGCGAATAAATTATCAATAGTCTTCAACAATGTTAAACCGATAAAATCCAATAGACAACCGGTTTAAGCTGCGGCGGAATACGCGATCCATTAAAAGAGTCAAGTAGAAAATAAAGTCTACTATCTTTTAGGTTTTAAAAGGTTTTCATAAATTTTTATCACTAAGACTCGGTTTAATGAATAAACCACAATATCTAATCATCCCCTGTACCACGGTCAAGGATTTTCATCAAATTATCAATGGTCATGACTATACCGAATCACCCCCGGTCATAATCATACCAAAAACTATCCATCAACGCATTACAAAGCCACCGAGGACTTTTATCACATCATTTATAACAAGCCATGATTATACCGAATGATCCTCGGTCATAATCATACTAAATTCATCTATGCACGTCGACCAAAGATAACATAATATAACATGAGGATGATGACAATGACATAATAATTCAATAAAACAAGTTCACGAATTAATTTATTCAGAACTAATAACGTCCAAATTGTCAACATGATCTTTGCTTTATAGAGTAAAATTCAAAAATGATCGGAAGAATATTTCCATGAAAGATCTTTGGATGAAACGCAAATATCAAGAATATTCTACTAATTTCATGGAGTATAGAAGTCAAAGTTTTAACCATTTGGGTATAATAAAGAATGGAATAACAAAGGAAATCACCGTGCATGCGGTGCCAGCAGTAGGCGAGTTATTCAGCGAGAATAATAATAACAGAACCGAGTCGGTGAAATTCACATGCGACGGGATGTTCCAATGAGAATAATAAAGATGGAACCAGATCGGTGTAAAACACACACAGATAGGATATTCCGATAGAATGATAAAGAGCGGAACCCGGTCGGTGTAAAACACATGAGCAGGATGTTCCAACAGAATAATAATAAAGAGCGGAACCAGTTAAGGTGTAAAACACACATGCAGCAGGATGTTCCAATGAATAATAATAAAAGGCGGAACCAGTTAGGTGTAAAACACACAAACAGGATGTTCAACAGAATAATAGAAGAATGTCACCAAGTATAGGGTAAACCACGTATACAGATTATGTATAGGGTATGTCACGTATCTGAGTTATTCCAATGAGAATAATAAAAATGGAATAATGAGAGGATTTCACCAAGTATAGGGTATCATAGCGTATCTGAGTTATTCCAACAGAATAATAAAAAATGGAATAACAGAAGTTCTCTTCATGAATAAGAAAGAATAACACCCCTTACGGGTACAACAAATAATATCCCTTACCTTAGAAGAACTGAATATTGGAAAAGTGAAGTAGCAGAATACTTTTCTTCTTTCTCTCTATAGTTTCTCTCTCTAGAGTTTCAATGAATTAAGTGAGAAATAATAAAGGAATGAGCTTTCTATTTATAGAAAAACTGAGGGTGGCTCTTGGTCTTAATGAAGGGTCAAAATGACTCTTGGTAATATTGAAGAGATAACTACTATTTGCGAAGGGGTAATTAACCCTTGGAACACCGAAGAGGCAGTTAACTCTTGGTAATATTGAAGGGACAACTACTATTTGCGAAGGGGTAATTACTATTGACGAAGGTAATTACTATTGATGAAGGTAATTACTATTCACAAAGGTAATTACTATTTGACGAAGGTAAATACTATTGACGAAGGTAATTACTATTCACAAAGGTAATTACTATTCACAAAGGTAAATACTATTGACGAAGGTAATTACTATTCACAAAGGTAATTACTATTCACAAAGGTAAATACTATTGTGAAGAGACTCTTAGATGATGACATATGGGCCCCCATAAAATAATCAAACTTACACAAGCGTCTCATATAATGGACTCTTTATATACATCAAAGATTGAATAAATATTACCACAAATCATTTTATTTTTAATCAACACATATTTAATCTTTCAACAATTATTAATCATTTATAACTTGTCGTCTCAATAATATAACATATTATACGGATGATCTTTGTGACAATAATTGAATCAATAATATAAGAGATATGATCGTGAATTATTGAGTAATAATTGAGTATAGCTAAATGACTTCTCATATAAGCATCAATAATCAATACCGTGCTACTATGCAACCAATCAGCGTATTATTGTACTTTTTTACTAAGGGTAGTTCAACAGGTTTTAATGGTAACACTTCTCTGTAGTTATTTTTATAGAAAGATAATTTTGTCATTTTCTAACTACGACAATACTTTCGTTGTGGGGTCCACCACTGATTGAGCCGTCGTACGAATATTCCCCGACAAAAAGAATATTCCCCGACCAAACGAATATTTTATAACAACTTGCTTACTTTGCAAAATTTATAAATATTACCCACAACTATAACATTATATCAAATTTATTCCATAATATTCAAAAATAATATTTATAGAAAATTCATCTTTATTTATAAAAGCTGGGGTCTTACAACCTCCCCTTCTTATGAAATTTCGCCCTCGAAATTAAGGTACGTACCTGATATGATAAAGAGGTGAGGATACCTTGAATACCTTTATCGTTAAAAATATTAAATTCATCTTCGTAATCCAAAGATATTCATTAACAATTCATCTTTGCACTACAAAGCTAAAGATATACAATTTGTAAAACCAATAATCTTTGAGATGCGACTTAATAGTATCACGACCACGAATTATCCATGCACTACTACCAAAGATAATCGTGTATTCATTAGTATCACGACCACAAATTATCCATGCACTACTACCAAAGATAATCGTGTATTCATTAGTATCACGACCACAAATTATCCATGCACTACTACCAAAGATAATCGTGTTTTCAATTACGGTTATGATTATACCGAACAATCCTCGGTCATAATCATACCAAGTCTATCAATGCACTACTGACCAAAGATGACTTTTACCACATCCATGAATTAATATTTCATTCACGAGAGACTCATTTCAATAATTAATCCATATCATCGAATCATCCCTACACTACGGGCCAAGGATATTCATTAGTATCACGACCACGAATTATCCATGCACTACTACCAAAGATAATCGTGTATTCATTAGTATCACGACCACAAATTATCCATGCACTACTGCCAAAGATAATCGTGTTTTCAATTACGGTTATGATTATCTTAGAACAATCCACGGTCATAATCATACCAAGTCCATCTATGCACTTCTGAAGCCACGAGATGACTTTCAACATAATATAAACATGAGGATAATGATATAAAGAATCAATCAAATGAGATAAAGGATAAATATTAAACATTTATAATATAATTTATCCGAGATTCAAGAATATCCCCATGTTATCAATCACTTAATAATCTCATAATCTAATATCATTAATATTATAACAATATTTTAATCACTTCTTAAATTTATAAACAATTTATCTCAATTGTTTACGCTTTACCATATAATGCATTTAATCATTCAAAATGCCATACTCATACGATATCATCACCAATTATCAAATCCTCATCAAAAAAATATGCATATACTCTATATAGGATTCTCTAGCCATAAAATCCTATTTTCAACTTTGTTACTTCACATAACATATTTAACTCATATGTTCGTAACTAAACTATTTTCATGAAAAATACCAAATCAGTCCCAAAAATATTTCTTTTCTGGGATTTAGCATAATATAGTCCCATAATGAAAATATATTTTCTCGAAATTTTAAAATTCATTTACTATTTTTCAAAATCAATTTTAATTAATTCCTTAAGAAATTTGCTACCTCAAGTTTAACTCCAGAAATTCCCAAATCTTGGCAGGACCTTACACATGTTAATGTGAGCCTCCAGTTTAAATTTCATGGTCATCGGAGTTATAGAACTCCAGTTATAGCATTTTTCGTCAAAAAAACCTAAATATTGAAATGGTCATAACTTGTTCAATTTAAGTCAGAATGAGCTCATTTTTGGACAGGAGGTACTTTATAACATATATTTTCATGTCATAAAAGGCCAAAAATTTTCACATAAATTTAGTGGCCGAAACAGCCCTTACAAAAACGTGGCAGCAGCTTTTTGGACATTTTGAAGTTTTGACTCCTTTGCTAAAATCAGTCCACACGAAAATCTACAACACCTTTTTCATTGATTCCACTTGGATTAGTTAGGTAACTCATAGATCTAACTCTAGGACTTAACCACACTCAAAATTTCAAAATATAATAGGAGATTTGGTCAATTGAATTTCATGTTACGTTTTTCACCAAAATCTAGTTTTAACTCCTTGTGATTTTTAAGAAACTTTCATGTTTTCACATACTAACCAACATAACTCATCACAACACTTACTAATACCACGTATACCCATGATTTTCATTAGTCCAATGCTTTTATTATGACTTTCATCATAAACCACGTAAAGCTATTCATTTTAGTTGAAGAAATATTTGAGGGTTTAAGAAATGGGTTTTTATCTTTGGGGTCAATCTGAAATTCGATTTCACGCTCTAAGTAGGCTAAGAAGTCTTCAAGAATACGCCAAGAAATTTATTAATAATAGAAATATCATTCAAAATGTGACTCTCATCCAAGACTTGGATAGTACGTCACATTGATACCAACTGTGACTTCTATCCCTTAACCTAGATAGCACCTCACAATGATACCTATAAACTTGCCATCTTCATTCACGATGTCGCCTCTGAAATTGCGGCGGTGCATTCCACACAAGGAAGTCAACAACGAAAGGTTCGGGGCTCTTTACTTATGGCTTGATATGACAATAATTGACTTTAGTAGTTTGGTTACTTGAATTTGCTAACAAAGTTGGTTATGAATATAAAAGCTAACAACCTTACGAAAAGCATGATGAGTAGTTAACCAATTGATTCCTAAAATCACATCAAAGGCAAGTATTTTCAAAAAGATAAGATCGACGAAGTAACGTGAAAATGTTTATTTGAATCAAACAAGATTTAAAAATAGTAAGCGATAACGAAGGCTCCTACTAACGAAGTTTTAACCAATAAGTCAAAGTTTAACTTCTTGAGTCAAATTTAAGCGTTGAACACAACTAGGTGAAATAAAAGAGTGGGTAGAAACGGTATCTAACACGGTATAGACTTCGCAAGAGCTTATGATTAACTTACCCATGATAATTTTATTCGGGTTCCTCGTCACGAGAAAAAAACGCTCTCTCTTAAACTCACGGCTTTGGTTTGTGCAGGGGATGACCTTTGGTGCCTCCATCCTAGTTGAATTTGTCTTGATAAGCGACAAAATCGAGCTAAGTGACCTTCTCTTCCACAATTATAACATGCTTTGGACGGCATGGCACGATTCGGATCGATGTGTCCTCTCCTCGCATTTGAAGCATATGATAGGTGGTCTTTCTCCTTCCTTAACAACGCGGGTCTTTGGTCTTTGACGTCTTTCCATCATTGTTGAATCTCCTTTTCTTGAAATGTCCATTCTTATTGCTTTGACCATGATTACCACCAAAGTGGTTACCATAATCGGCTTTGTTGATTCCTCACGCTTGTTCCACGCTTGTTGTCACCGATCGATGACTACTCATTTGGTATTATAATTTTTAATTACGCTTCTCTTTTAGTTGCGTTGACTCGTTATCGCGCTCCACTAACTGAGCCCTATTTACAACATCTGAATACAAACACAGTTTATGAGAAATAAGATGTTGACGTATCTCCGGCTTCAAACCTCTTAAAAACATTCGCGCCATTCTCTCTTCATTATCCACCAAGTGGGACGCAAATCGTGATAACTCCGCAAATTTTGCCTCGTATTGCGACACGGTCATATTGTTTTGTTCCAACTTGATAAACTCCACCTCCTTCATGTGGCGAATACTTTCAGGAAAGTATTTGTCATTGAACAGCTCCGGAACTTCTCCCAAGATATCTTCAGTACAGCAGGTTGAGTACGTTTTACCTATTCCCACCAGTAATCTGCCTCTCCGCGCAACATAAAGGTGGCAAAGGGAACCTTTTGCTCCTCGGAGCATCCCAAGACATCAAATATCTTGGTAATCTGCTTTATCCATGCTTCCGCCAGAAGTGGTTTTGGCTCTCCCTTAAACTCCGATGGTCCCGGCTCCTTGAATTGTTTAGCGGTGATCACCGAGATTTTTCCGTGTTTCCACCTACGTTTTGGATGTAAGTCGCTTTTCACCGATGTTGCATGAATTCTAAAACCTCTTAAGCGTCATAAAGTCGTTAAATCAATTGATCGGTGTTGTTGTTTACGGGAGGATTATCGCCATCCCTGTTGCACATTGTCCCGATTATTGATCCGTGGAGAATCAAGCGATCTCTGTGCACCATTGCTATTCTCAACATTCTCGGATGCCATTTTCAAACACCGCCACAAAATAAGGGTTGATTGACATGCAACATATTATCACTATACTACTACGTGAGACCAATCAAATACCAAATAAACTTAGGTAGGTCATACTAGCGAAGGAATTCCCTATCTCTCCCCTCCTAGTTCTAGTCTCACATCTTAGCCGTGGATCATATCCCTAAGCTACGATACCAACCGTGGCGCCCCCAAAATTAGGTATCGTCACCCATCTTGGGTCGCCACTTACATGGTAATGAATTTAAATACAACTTACTAATATAATTTGTGGTATACAATACGACATAAAGCGTGAGTTTGAATACAAATATCGTCTACTAGATATTATACAAACTCAAAAGGAGTCCTCATTACAATTATTATCACACTATTTCACGAGAATAGTGAGGACTACTAATGCTATCCTCTCGGACCATTACTCCGTTCCCAGGCTCGTCCCGACTATATTCTCATTTCTGAAGAGAACGGTGAAAGAAAGGGTGAGCTCAACTAGCCCGAAGAAGAAATATTATA
The DNA here is from genome assembly GCA_020205615.1 of Panax quinquefolius. Taxonomy (NCBI): domain Eukaryota; kingdom Viridiplantae; phylum Streptophyta; class Magnoliopsida; order Apiales; family Araliaceae; genus Panax; species Panax quinquefolius. The sequence goes on along the minus strand of CM035154.1, from coordinate 34,932,887 downwards.
ACTAAGATAAAGAGAATAAATTATCAATAGTCTTCAACAATGTTAAAGCGATAAAATATAATAGACAACCGGTTTAAGCTGCGGTGAATATCGCAATCCATTAAAAGAGTCAAGTAGAAAATAAAGTCTACTATCTTTTAGGTTTTAAAAGGTTTTCATAAATTTTTATCACTAAGACTCGGTTTAATGAATAAATCACAATATCTAATCATCCCCGTACCACGGTCAAGGATTTTCATCAAATTATCAATGGTCATGACTATACCGAATCACCACGGTCATAATCATACCAAAAACTATCCATCATTTGCATTACGAGGCCGCGAGGACTTTTATCACATCATTTATAACAAGCCGCCATGATTATACCGAATGATCCTGGTCATAATCATACTAAATTCATCTATGCACGTCACCAAAGATAACATAATATAACATGAGGATGATGACAATGACATAATAATTCAATAAAACAAGTTCACGAATTAATTTATTCAGGGAACTAATAACGCCCAAATTGTCAACATGATCTTTGCTTTGTAGAGTAAAATTCAAAAATGATCGGAAGAATATTTCCATGAAAAGATCTTTGGATGAAACGCAAATATCAAGAATATTCTACTAATTTCATGGAGTATAGAAGTCAAAGTTTTAACCAACCTGGGTATAATAAAGAATGGAATAACAAAGGAAATCACCATGCATGCGGTATTTCGCGATAGACAAAGGTTATTCAGCAGAATAATAATAATAATGAACCGAGGTTAGGTGAAATTCACGCAAGCGGGATGTTCCAACGAGAATAATAAAGATGGAACGGATCCGGTGTAAAACACACGATAGGATATTCCAATGAATGATAAAGGCGGAACCAGTCGGTGTAAAACACATGCATGGATGTTCCAATGTAATAATAATAAAAAGGCGGAACCCGGTCGTAAAAAACACATGCATGAGGATGTTCCAACAGAATAATAATAAAAAGCGGAACCAGTCCGGTGTAAAACACACAAATAGGATGTTCCAACGAGAATAATAGAAGAATGTCACCAAGTATAGGGTAAACCACGATATCTGATTATGTATAGGGTATGTGGCGTATCTGAGTTATTCAATGAGAATAATAAAAATGGAATAACAGAGGATTTCACCAAGTATAGGGTATGTCTGGCAGCATATCTGAGTTATTCCAACATAATAATAAAGAATGGAATAATGAAGTTCTCTTCATGAATAAGAAAGAATAACACCCCTTACAGGTCTGACAAATAATATCCCTTACCTTAGAAAAAGCTGAATATTGGAAAAGTGAAGTAGCGAATACTTTTCTTCTTTCTCTCTATAGTTTCTCTCTCTAGAGTTTCAATGAATTAAGTAAGAAATAATGAAGGAATGAGCTTTCTATTTATAGAAAAAAACTAAGGGTGGCTCTTGGTCTTAATGAAGGTCAAAATGACTCTTGGTAATATTGAAGAGACAACTACTATTTCATGAAGGGGTAATTAACCCTTGGAACAGATCAAGAAGCGTTAACTCTTGGTAATATTGAAGGACAACTACTTTATTTGCGAAGGGTAATTACTATCGATTGGCGAAGGTAATTACTATTGACGAAGGTAATTACTATTCACAAAGGTAATTACTATCGTGAAGGTAAATACTATTGACGAAGGTAATTACTATTCACAAAGGTAATTACTATTCACAAAGGTAAATACTATTGTGAAGGTAATTAGGTAATTATTCACAAAGGTAATTACTATTCACAAAGGTAAATACTATTGACGAAGAGACTCTTAGATGATGACATATGGGCCCCCCATAAAATAATCAAACTTACCACAAACATCTCATAACAGACTCTTTATATACATCAAGGATTGAATAAATATTACCACAAATCATTTTATTTTTAATCAACACATATTTAATCTTTCAACAATTATTAATCATTTATAACTTGTCGTCTCAATAATATAACATATTATCTGATGATAATCTTTGTGACAATAATTGAATCGATAATATAAGAGATATGATCGTGAATTCTTTGTAGCAATAATTAAGTATAGCTAAGTGACTTCTCACGTAAGCATCAATAATCAATACTGAGTGTGCTACTATGCAAACCAGCGTATTCTTGTACTTTTACTACTAGGGTAGTTCAACGGTTTTAATGGTAACACCTCTCCTAGTTATTTTTATAGAAAGATAATTTTGTCGTTTTCTAACTATGACAATACTTTCGTTGTGGGGTCCACCACTGATTGAGCCATCGTACGAATATTCCCTGACAAAAACAATATTCCCCGACCAAACAAATATTTTATAACAACTTGCTTACTTTGCAAAATTTATAAATATTACCCACAACTATAACATTATATCAAATTTATTCCATAATATTCAAAAATAATATTTATAGAAAATTCATCTTTATTTATAAAAGCCGGGGTCTTACAACAATAATAATATTATATTAAATTTTCTCTTTTTGGTGTTCTAAGCATTTTCCTATAAATAGGGTGCTTAGGTTAGAATTGAAAATCACACCGTAAGCTGAAGTTTTTCTCTATATATTATCGGCGTATTCTTGTGAGTATTTTGAGTATATTTTGAGTATTGCTATACGGTGCAAGTTCAAGTTATAGCCTATATCAGGTGTTTGAATTAGAAATCTTGATCTTTCGAGGTAAGAGATATTATTTTTTTCAGTAATGATATTATTTCTTCAATATCATTATCTTTGAAATATTGATCTGAAGTTTTATCAAATTTAGAACTTTTGGTGCCTGAGTTACTTATTCACGATAATGCATACACTATTCACGATATCTTTGACTATTCATCGAAAAATGAAAATTTTCCTTTTCGTCTAAAATATCTATTGTGGATACTAGCTTTGATTGTATCCATGTTTTGATCATTCTTGAATTTTACACCTTATGATTATTTTTTGAGGTATTTTGGACATGGATAAAACAAAGTACGAATCCTTAATCCTTAATTCTTGTCATTTTGTTTCCTTTGGATTCGTTTCTTTAAAAATATTTTTCATCATCCTCGGTCTTAAATGATGATATTATTGAATATCTTTGGCACACGTAGTGCAAAGATGAATGATTTCGATGAATATCTTTGGCCCGTAGTGCAAAGATGAGCAGTGTTTAGATGAACATGACAGTGATGAATATCTTTGGCTGTGTAGTGCAAAGATGAATATTTGATTCGGTATATATTGATTGATGTTACGAGGGGATAAAAGATAGGCGATGAACTTTTAAATTCATACATAGAAGATAGTAGTTTGCATTCTCTACTTAACTCTTCTAATGAATTATTATTTCCGCTACGAATATTGATTTAAAACTTGTTGTCTATTGTATTCTATTAGATTTTTTCCCTGTTGAAGACTAATGATAATTTGTTGTACATTATCTTAGTCATAATATTCTTTACTGGGCTAGTTGAGCTCACATTTTTCCTTTTTGTTCCATTTTTCTTCACAAGAGGCGAGAATATAGCGAGTACGAGTCGGGGTATGGAATGAAGGTTCTAGCGAGAGTTGTTTAGTAGTCTTCACCATTTTTGTAAAATAATGTATCAATAAATGTGATGAGGATTTATTTGAGTATAGATATTGTTTAGAAGATAATATTTGTATTCAAACTCACAATTTTACTGTTGTAATAATAAAGTTGTAGTTGTTTCTGTACCATGTATTGACAACTCAGAATGGGTGATGTATACCTATTTTGGGGGCGTCACAGTTGGTATCAGAGCTTAGGGATATGATCTCTGGCGGAGATCGGGGAATAGAACTAGGAGGGAAGAGACGAGTAAATCCTTCGCTAGTGTGTCCTACCTAACCTTATTTTTTAGTTGGTCAGTATATAAGGATATTATGTGATATATTGATTTCCTTAATTAACCCTTATTTTATGACGGTATTTGAGAATGCCTTAGGCGAGAATATTAACAGTGGAAATGAGGCCAAGTGAGACGCCTGTACTCACTGTACTCACAACGAGGAGAGCGTGCAATAGCGACAATGTTCCTCCTGTGAACAACACCTTTGAGCAGAGATGATGAGCGAGGGATGTTTAGAAGCTTTTTGCGATTCATGCAAAATCGAGACGAGGAGACTCGTGTTCAAAATCTGAGGAGGAAATGATAGCAATTCACGGGTTGTTATATGCAAGCAGATTCAAAGAGTTGGGACCACTAGAATTTAAGGGAAAGCGGATCCGATCATGGCGAAAACATGGGTCAAGCAAATTACCAAGATATTCGATGTCTTGGGATGCACGGAGAACAGAAGGTTCCATTCGCCACCTTTAAGTTCTTCGTGGCGCGGCGGACTACTTTGGTGGGAGTCTTTGAAGCGTACCCATCTAAGCACTTTTCGGCGTATGTCTTGGGAGACATTTGAAACTATTTAATGACAAATACTTTCACGAAAGTGTTCGTCATATGAAGGAAGTGGAGTTCATCGATTAGAACAAAACTACATGGCGGTGTCTCGATGCGAGGCAAAGTTCTGCAGAGTTATCGAGTTTGCACCTCATTTGGTGGAGAATGAGGAGCGATGACGCGGATGTTTCTTAGAGGTTTGAAACCGGCAAGATGACGGTATCTCATTTCTCATAAATTTTCTCTCTATTCAGATGTTCTTAACAGGGCTCAATTGTTAGAAGCGAGATAACGAGTATGTTCAACCGAGGAACCATAACCGAGGATCATACCGGAGATAGCGATCAATGAATAACGATAACCCGGCGGAGAAAAGCAGATGGACAAAAATGGTAACCACTACGTGGTGGTAATCATAGCCATGAAAATAGAAGAAGCGAGTCGGGAGGAGATTTTAAAAAGAGGAGATTTAACAACGACCATGTGAAGACGACAGTCACCAAGCAACAAGCTGGTTCTAAGGGAGGAGAAGCGACCACCGGTCAAATGCTATAAATGCGGAAAGAGGGACATATCGGTCCAAAATGTCCACAACAGATTCAAGTTATGCTATAATTGTGGAAATGAAGGACATATCGCTCGAGATTATGCAGTAAGCGAAACCTAGTTCAATGAGGGACGTTGACTCAAAAAAGATCGTCCGAGAAAAGTCAAAGTCAGCGGTTAGGGAAGAAGCGTTTGTTGTATTTGGTCAAATGCGAGGAACCTAAGCGAGGTGATCACGGGTAAGTTATTTATAAATTCTTGCAAAGTTTATACCTTACTTGATACAGGGGTGCTACCCATTCATTTTCTCTCTCCGCTTGTGCTCAACGTTTAAACTTGACTCAGGAGAAATTAGACTTTGACTTTATCTGTGGAAACTCCAGTTAGGAGAAACTTTCATCACATCCATTGTTTATAAATCTTGTTTGATTCAAGTTGGCACCATCACCTTACACATTGACCTTATCTCTTTAAAGATACTTGCTTTTGATGTGATTTGAGGATTGATTGGTTAACTACTTATCATGCCAAAATTGATTATTTTCGTAAGGTTGTTAGTTTTCATAATCCTAACCTTGACGTTTATGCAATTCAAGCAACTAAACCATTAAAATCAATTGTCATATCTAATCATAAAGCTATTCGTTTATTGAAAAATGGATGTCAAGCTTTCTTAGCCCATGTTATGGATTTGAATAAAGACACGTTAAATTTGAATAATATTCTGTTGTTATTGACTTTCCTAACGTATTTCTGAAGAACTTCCGGTCTACCCCCGAGCGTGAAGTTGAATTCTTTATTGATCTTGAACACAGTACAAAGCCCATTTCTAAAATCCCATATCGAATGGCTCTATTGAACTTGAGGAGTTAAAGGTCCAACTACAAGAATTGTTGGACATCGGTTTTATTCGATCTAGTACATCTCCTTGGGGTGCTTCATTTTATTCAGTAAAGAAGAAATACGGAGTATGCGACTTTATATTGACTATAGGAATTGAACCATGTCACCATCAAGAATAAGTATCCTCTACCTCGTATTGATGACTTGTTTGACCGATTTGCAAAGGGCACAATTCTTTTCAAAAATCAATTTTAGATTACGGATATCATCGGTGAAGATTAGAACTAAGGATATTCCAAAGGCGCCTTGAACTCGGTATGGGCATTATGAATTCTTAGTCATGTCTTTGGATGACTAATACTCCTCATGGCTTTCATGGATATGATGAACTGAAAGTATTCAAGGAATATTTGATCGGTTTGTTGTTGTCTTTATTGATGACATCCTCATATATTCCAAAAGTCGTGAAGATCATGAGCACCATTTGAAATTTGGTACTCCAAAGGCTTCGTGAAAACAAACTATAAGCCAAATTGAAGAAATGCGAGTTCGGCTTGAGGAAGTAGCATTTCTTGGGCACGTCAGTGTCAAAACATGGAGTATTCGTGGACGGCGAAGATTGAAGCAATACAAAGTTAGGAGCAACAAAGTCGGTGGATCAAGTCACGTAGCTTTACGGGTCTAATTTGGTTATTATCGGAGATTCGTGGAAGGGTTTTCTCGAATCGCTACTCCATTAACTCACTAACTCGGAAGGATACAAAATTCGTTTGGAGTGAAGAATGCGAGAAGAGTTTCCAAGAGCTTAAGAGGAGACTTATTTTAAGACTGTTCTAACAATACCATCCGGTTCGGATGGATTTGTTATCTCTGATGATGCTTCGTGCAAAGGGTTAGGATGTGTTCTCATGCAACGTGGGAAAGTCATAGCCTATGCCTCATCGCGACAACTTAAAGAATATGAGAGGAATTATCCTACTCATGATCTAGAGTTAGCGGCGTGATCGTTCGCCGCTTAAAGATATGGAGGCACTATCTATATGGGGAGAAAGTGGAGATATATTAGACCATAAAAGCCTTAAATATTTCTTCACTCAAAAAGAACTCAACGACATACGGCAATGACGTTGGCTCGAGCTATTGAAAGACTACGACCACACTATTCAATACCATCCCGAAAAGCGAACGTAGTGGACGCGCGTTGAGTAGAAGATCATATGCGGGAATGAGTGTGATGATGTCAAGTATACGCGATAGAGCCAACTTTAATAGAAAAAGTTAAGGTTGCTCAGCCACCCAATTGGGCGGGAGGCGATCGCGTATGAAGAAGAAAGTACAAGAACGAGCTATTCCTAAGCGAGAATTGATGAAGAAGGAATACTTTGAGTCCACTCTAGACTTTGTGTTCCTAACGACTACGATTTGAAGTACAAGATTATGATGGAGGCACACAATACACCATTTGCAATCCATCTTGGAAGTACTAAAATGTATCGTGATCTTGACATTCATTTTGGTGGAACAATATGAAGAGAGAGATTGCAAAGTTTATCTCGATGTGTTTAACTTGCCAGCGTGTAAAGGCGGAGCATCTAGTACCTAAGGGTCCGTTGCAACCACTTGAGATTCGAAATGGAAGTGGGAACACATTACCATGGATTTCGATACGGGTCTTCCTACGGTTTCTCAAGGCATCAATGCTATTTGGGTTATTGTTGATAGATTAACCAAGTCCGCTCATTTTTCTTGCCGATCTGGAGACTTATTCCTTGAACGTCTTGTTAGTATATATGTAAATGAGATTGTGAGGTTGCATGGCATGCCAAGTATCCATAGTTTTGGATCGTGACCCAAGATTCACTTTAAGATTTTGGGTTAGCTTGCAAAAACCTATGGGCACGGATTTACGATTGATTGGCGCATACCATCCTCTCAAAGCAGACGGACAATCGAGAGGACTATTCAAACTCTTGAAGATTTATTAAGACTACGTGTCCTAGACTTCAAGGAAGTTGGGATAAGTATTTACCATTGGTGGAATTCTCCTACAATAAAGATTATCGAGCAAGTATAGGTGTGGCTCCATTTGAAGCATTATATGGACGAAAGTGTCGCTCTCCAATATGTTGGGATGAGGTGGGTGAAGCAACATTATTGGGACCCGAGTTAGTACGTATGACTACCAAAAAGATCCAAATGATTCGACAACGTATACAAACGGCACAAGATCGACAAAAGAGTTATGCGGATCTTCATCGAAAGGACGTGGAATTTAGTATAGGGGATCATGTATTGTTGTGAGTTGCTCCATGGAAGGGAGTTACAAGATTTGGGAAGAGAAGAAAGCTCAATCCACGATTTATTGGTCCATTTCAAATTCTTGACCGAGTAGGAAATGTAGCCTATAGACTTGCGTTACCTCCGAGTATGTCTCGTGTTCATAATGTGTTTCAAATATCTGTACTTCGTAAATATTTGAAAGACCCGAACCACGTTATTGAGTTAGAACCGGACGAGATAGCCGAAGACTTAACGTATGAGGAGGTACTTGTCAAGATCTTGGATAGGAAGGAGCATGTCCTACGCGCAAAGGTCATACCACAAGTTAAAGTTTTGTGGAGGAATCATGCTATAGAGGAAATGACCTGGGAGTTAGAAAAGGAAATGAAAGCGAGGTATCCTCACCTTTTCGAAACACCAGGTACGTACGTCAATTTCGAGGATGAAATTTCATAAGGAGGGGAGGTTGTAAGACCCCAACTTATTATTAATGAAATTTAATTTTCTCTTTTTTGAAATAGTAAGGGTTGATTTGATTAATGTGGATAGTTATGGGTAAAATCATGCAAATATTTTAAAATAAGCAAGTGGTTATAAAATATTCATTGTTGTTGGGAATATTCGTTTGGTCGTGGAATATTCTTTTTGTCGGGGAATATTAAATGCGACAGCCTTGATCTTTTGTGGGCCTCATGTAAAAGCAATTGGATGAAGAAAAGCGACAAATATAAGTTGTTTAAAAATATTGGCATAGTTATTACAGATAATCTTTTGTTAAAATACTCGGTGGTTAAAACACAAGAGTAGCACGGTATTGCACCAATTATTGATTCTTACGTAAGAAGGCACTACTCAATAATGGTTACTGATAATTCTTGCTTCGATATTTTATTAATTTAATAATTCTTTGCATTGATATTTTATATTCTTTGTTGTTTCAATAATTGTCATTTACGAAGATTTTTCATTATCGAAGCAATAATTCATATTATCTGAATAATATTATTAGATAACATTATTGGCAATGTCTAGAAAGTTCATCTAAGGAGAGGTTTGGTCACCTAATTGCGCGCCCAAGAAGGAGAAATTCTTATTGGAAAGCCCCCTCTTTCTTAGGAGCGGTTTGGTTGCGAGATTGTGATTTCAGTAATATTATTTGTGAATAATTAATTATTGATTTATATAATGAGGAAAATATTGATTTTATGTGGATATAGATGGAGAAAATTTTAATGTGACAATTGTTGAAAATTAATATTTTATCTTTTACGATAAAATAATTCATTTAAATATATTATTTTAATAATATATTAACGGTGATATTTTTATAATGAATGTGGGATATATGAGTATATGAGGAGGAAGAGTATTTTTGTGGCATTAAATGTTTAACACATATTTTGTGTGTTGGTGGACACAATTATTAATAGAAATTTGATTATAACACGTAAAATCGCTTGGTTTATGGATTTTGATTCAATTTCATTTGGAATTTGGAAAAACTTTCTTCGCAAAGTTGTAGAGAATTGAATTTCCTATAAAAGACGCAAGATTCAAATTTTACGATAAAAGGGCTATTTATTATGAATTATTGAAGTTCCAAAATAATTGATTTTGGAAGTTTTAAATATTTATATTCACAAAAACGTTTTTTTCAATGTGTGGGCCTCATTTTGCATGCGTGCAATCTTTGAATTCTGAATTCAAAGGTGTGCGTAGGAATGGTTAATATAAATAATAATATTATATTAAATTTTCTACTTTGGTGTTTCTAAGCATTTTCCTATAAATAGGGTGCTTAGGTTAGAATTGAAAATCATACCAGAAACTGAAGTTTTCTCTCTCTATATTATCGAGCGTATTCTTGTGAGTATTTTGAGTATATTTTGAGTATTGTTATACGGTGCAAGTTCAAGTTATAGCCTATATATCCGGTGTTTCAGTTAGAAGTACTGATCTTTCGAGGTAAGGGATATTATTTTTTCGTAATGATATTATTTCTTGATATCATTATCTTTGAAATATTGATCTGAAGTTTTATCAAATTTGAAACTTTTGGTATCGAGAGTTACTATTCACGATATCTCGGCTTTATTCACGTATCACGACACTATTCAAGAATACTAAGATTATTCATCGAAAATGAAAATTTTCCTTTTTAAGTCTAAAATATCTATTGTGGATACTAGCTTTGATTGTATCCATGTTTTGATCATTCTTGAATTTTACACCACTATGATTATTTTTGAGGTATTTTGGACATGGATAAAACAAAGTACGAATCTTTAATCCTTAATCCTTGTCATTTTGTTTCATTGGATTCGTTTCTTTAAAAATATTTTCATCATCCTCGGTCTTAAATGATGATATTATTGAATATCTTTGGCACGTAGTGCAAAGATGAATGATTTCGATGAATATCTTTGGCCCGTAGTGCAAAGATGAGCAGTGTTTAGATGAAATGATAACGGTGATGAATATCTTTGGCACTGTAGTGCAAAGATGAATATTTGATTCGGATATATATTGATTGATGTTACGAGAGATAAAAGATAGAGCGGTGAACTTTTAAATTCATACATAGAAGATAGTAGTTTGCATTCTCTACTTAACTCTTCTAATGAATTATTATTTCTTTCTGCGAATATTGATTTAAAACTTGTTGTATATTGTATTCTATTAGATTTTTCCTGTTGAAGACTAATGATAATTTGTTGTATATTATCTTAGTCATAATATTCTTTCTTGGGCTAGTTAAGCTCACCCTTTTCCTTTTTGTTCCATTTTTCTTCTCGGGAGGCGAGAATATAGCGAGTGCAGTGGGGTATGGAATGAAGGTTCTAGAGAGAGTTGTTTAGTAGTCCTCACCATTTTGTAAAATAATGTATCAATAAATGTGATGAGGATTTATTTGAGTATAGATATTGTTTAGAAGATAATATTTGTATTCAAACTCACAATTTTACTGTTGTAATAATAAAGTTGTAGTTGTTTCTGTACCATGTATTGACAACTAAGAATGGGTGATGTATACCTATTTTGGGGGCATCGCAATGATTATACCGAACAATCCCTGGTCATAATCATACCAAGTCCATCAATGCACTACGGCCAAAGATGACTTTTACCACATCCATGAATTAATATTTCATTGTTGAGACTCAGCTCAATAATTAATTCACATCATCGAATCATCCCTGCACTACAGGCCAAGGATATTCTTTAGTATCACGACCACGAATTATCCATGCACTACGTGCCAAAGATAATCGTGTTTTCAATTACGGTCATGATTATACCGAACAATCCCTGGTTATAATCATACCAAGTCCATCTATGCACTACGAGCCAAAGATGACTTTTACCACATCATTTGTAACATTACGGTCATGATTATACCGAATAATCCTTGGTCATAATCATACCAAGTCCATCTATGCACGTAAGCCAGAGATGACTTTCAACACAATATAAGCATGAGGATCATGACAATGATATAAAGAATCAATCAAATGAGATAAAGGATAAATATTAAACATTTATAATATAATTTATCCAGGGTTCAAGAATATCCCAATGTTATCAATCACTTAATAATCTCATAATCTAATATCATTAATATTATAACAATATTTTAATCACTTCTTAAACTTATAAACAATTTATTTCAGTTGTTTACACTTTACCAAATAATGCATTTAATCATTCAAACATGTCATACTCATAATATTTCATCACCAATGATCAAATTCCTTATCAACAATCTACATATACCTTATATAGGATTTCCAAGCCATAAAATCCTATCTTCCAACTTTGTTACTTCACATAACACATTTAACTCATATGTTTGTAACTAAACTATTTTCATGAAAAATACCAAATTAGTCCTAAAAATATTTCTTTTCTTGGATTTAGCATAATATAGTCCCATAATGAACATATATTTTTCTCGGAATTTTTAAAATTCATTTACTATTTTTTAAAAATCAATTTCAAATTAATTCTTTAAGAAATTAGCTACCTCAAGGTTAACTCCAAAAATTCCCAAATCTTGGCATAATCTTACACATGCTAACGTGAGCTTCCAGTTTAAATTTCATGGTCATCGGATTTATAGAACTCCGGTTATAGCATTTTTCGTCGAAAAAACCTAAATATTGAAATAGTCATAACTTGCTCATTTTAAGTCAGAATGAGCTCATTTTTGGGCACGATGTTCTTTATACCATATAATTTCATGTCCCAAAAGGCCTGAATTTTTCTCACTAATTAAGTGGCCGAAACAGCCCTTACAAAAACGTGGCAGCAGCTTTTTGGACATTTTGAAGTTTTGACTCCTTTGCTAAAATCGATCCACACGAAAATCTACAACACCTTTTTCAGTGATTCCACTTGGATTAGATAGGTAACTCATAGATCTAACTCTAGGACTTGACCACACTCAAAAATTCAAAATATAATATGAGATATGGTCAATTGAATTTCATGTTACGTTTTTACCAAAATCTGATTTTTCAACCCTTTTTAATTTCTAAGAAACTTTCATGTTTTCACATAATAACCAACATAACTTATCATAACACTTACTAATACCACGTATACCCATGATTTTCATTAGTCCAATGCTTTTATTATAACTTTCATCAGAATCCACGTAAACAGATCCTTTTAGTTGAAGAAATATTTGAGGGTTTTAGAAATGGGTTTTGTACTGGGGTCAATACAAAATTCGATTTCATGCTCTAGGGGTAGTTTAAGAAGTCTTCAAAAATACGTTAGGAAATTTATTAACAATAAAAATATCATTCAAAACTGTGACTCTCATCCAAGACTTGGATAGCACATGAAATGAAGGTTTCTCCTAACGGAGTTTCAACCGATAGGTCAAAGTCTAACTTCTCTAGAGTCAAATTTAAACGTTGAACGCAAGCAAGAGAGATAAAAGAATGGGTAGAACCGATATCTAATAAGGTATAGACTTCGCAAGAATTTATAATTAACTAACCCGTGCTAACTTCGTTCGGTTTACTCGCTTTTTGAGAAGTCATGAAAACGCTCTTCCTAAAACCAACGACTTTGTTTTGTCCGTATCCGCCTTTGGTGTCACCGTCCCAGCTGGACTTGACTTTGGTGCATGACAAAATCGGGCTAAACGACCTTCTCTTCTTGCAATTTCCACTTCTATTATCTTTGCCAAGATTACCACCGAAGTGGTTACCATTCTTGGCATGATAATTTCCCCCACAATGGTTATCATTGTTCCGATAGTCGTTGCCACCAGTATGATTATTATCGTTTTGTTGGTCGTTACCTTTTGATTGAGCTGAATCAACACTCTCATGTGCTTCATTGCTTATCTCAGCATTTTCAGATGTCATTCTCAAACACTATCACAAAACAAGGGTTAATTAACATATCACATTTTATCCCTATACTCTGACCGACCAATTAAATACCAAATAAACTTAGGTAGGTCATACTAGCGAAGGAATTCCCCGTCTCTCCCCTCCTAGTTCTTATCTCACATCTCAACCAGGGATCATATCCCTAAGCTCTGATACCAACTGTGACGCCCCCAAAATTAGGTATACATCACCCATCTTGAGTCGCCAAAAATATGGTACAGAATACAAATACAACTTAATTATATAAATGTCGTGTAACATACGACAATACATAAACTGAGAGTTCTAATAGGAATATTTTCATCTAGACAATATCCATACTCAAGGAGTCTTCATTACATTTATTGTCACACTATTTAACAGAATAGTGAGGACTACTAATGCTATCTTCTGGACCATCCCTCCTTTCCCCGACTCGTCCCAGCTATATTCTCATTTCCTAAAGAGAACATTGAAAGAAAGGGTGAGCTCAACTAGCCCAGTAAGAAATATTATGACTAAGATAATGCAGAATAAATTATCAATAGTCTTCAACAATGTTAAACTAATAAAATACAATAGACATCAAGTTTAACTGCAGCAAAATAAGCAATCCATTAAAAGAGTCAAGTAGAGAATAAAACCTACTATCTTTTATGATTTAAAAATGTTTTCATCAACTTTTATCATTTGAGACTCAATTTTAATAAATAAACCACATCTTCTAATCATCCCTGTACTACGAGCCAAGGATATTCATTAAATCATCCACGGTCATGACTATACCGAATAATCCCTAGTCATAATCATACCAAAAATTGTCCATCAATGCATTACAGGCCACTGAGGACTTTTACCACGTCACTTATAACATCACATTTCATGATTATACCGAATGATCCCTAGTCATAATCATACTAAGTCCATCTATGCACGTAAGCCAAAAATGACTTTCAACATAATATAAACATGAGGATGATGACAATGTTATAGGAATTCAATTAAACAAGTTCAAGAATTAATTTATCCAGGAACTAATAATATCCAAATTGTAAACACGATACTTCTTTGTAAAGTAAAAGTCAAGAATGCTCAGAAGAATATTTTCATGAAAAGATACTGGATAAATCGCAAATATCAAGGTTATTCCATTAATTTCATGGAGTATAAAAGTCAAAACTTTAACCAACTGAGTATAATAAAGAATATATGAAACTGCAAATGGATTTTCACCCGCCATGTGGTAATCTACGTATACAGATCATTTCCATAATTTAATAAGGAATGAATACAAAGGATCATTCACCATGCATGTGGCAATCCACATAGACAGGTTATTCCAGCAGAATAATAAAGAATAGAATAACAGAAGGATTCACCATGCATGCGATAGAGACCGCACAGACAGCTGAATCACAAAGGCCACGTCTCATATATTCAATCAAGTTACAACGCTCATTGCATGGGTTGAAACAGTCTGGTCATATGTGGTATAATCGACTTAGTGATTATTTAATAAAAGATGGATATATAAATGATCAAGTATGTCCATGTGTTTTTATTAAGAAATCAGAAAGTGGATTTTCCATCATTGCTGTATATGTGGATGATTTAAATCTTGTAGGTACTCCTGAAGAACTCACAAAAACGGCTACTTATTTAAAGGATGAATTTGAAATGAAAGATCTTGGAAAGACAAAATTCTGTTTGGGCATTAAAGTGGAGCATTTAGCATCTGAAATTTTTGTTCATCAATCCACATATCTTTGAAAAGATTCTCGATCGTTTTCATGGAGAAAGCTCATCCTTTGACTACCCGATGGTTGTTCGATCTTTAGAAGTTGATAAAGATCCATTTCTACTGTAAAAAGTGGGGAAGAAGTTCTTGGACACAAGTTCCATACCTAAGTGCAATAGGTGCTCTTATGTATCTTGCAACCGTATACTGCGACACGATATTATTTTTCTTTGTCAACTTGTTAGCAAGATCTGATTCTTCTCAAACTAAGAGACATTGGGATGGGATCAAACACATTTTGAGATACCTCCGCGGAAGTATAGATCTTGGGTTATTTTATCCAAGAAATTTAACGTCGCAATTGGTTGGATATGCTGATGCAGGATATTTATCAGATCCACACAATGGAAGATCACAAACAGGTTATATATTTACATATTGTGATACAGTTATATCATGGAAATCCACAAAGCAAACCATGACAACTACATCTTCAAATCACTCCGAGATTCTCGCTATACATGAAGCAAGCAGAGAGTGTGTTTGGTTGAGATCAATTATTCAACATATTCAAAAGTCATGTGGATTACCATCAATCAAAGACACTCCTACAATTTTGTATGAAGATAACGCTGCATGCATTGCTCAACTTAGAGGAGGTTACATCAAGGGAGATAGAACAAAGCATATTTCACCTAAATTCTTCTTCACACATGAGCTACAAAAGAAGGGTGATATAGATGTGCATCAAATTCGATCATGTGATAATCTAGCAGACTTATTCATAAAGTTGCTACTAAATACAACATTTACACAACTTCGGAAAAGGATTGGAATGTGTTGACTGATAGACTTGTGACAACATTTCATCAAGAAATAATGAATTCCTTTTGAGGGGAAGACTGTACTCTTTTTTCTTAGTCATGGTTTTTATCCCAATGGGTTTTTCCTGACAAGGTTTTAACGAGGCAGTCAATTAAGATATTTATGTAAAAGATATGTACTCTTTTTCCCTTCGTTAAGTTTTTCCCACTGAGTTTTCTTAACAAGGTTTTTAATGAGACATAATCTTCTATCGTAGGAAATCAGGGAAAGTATTATAAATTGATTTCCTGTGACTCCTTTTTCCTTTATTCCCACTGATCCGTGATTCCTCCTTTCTTGTCATCTTCCTCCTCTCCGTTCCTATATAAGGGGATAACATTGAAGGAAAGGAAGCACAATTGATCTGAAGATTTCTTTTCTCTCTCCCTCTTGCTTCTCTCTAAATTATTAGAGTAATTATAAGAGTATATCTTTATACACTTTGCTAGAGTTTTATAACACATTTGACCAATATTTAACTTTATCAACGGGTCATTCTAATTCTACAAATTGACTACGTGCATACTTACGTGTTATCGAGAACACAAATTACATGCATCGTCATCTTTAATTTGTTCAAAATCTTGGGCTTTAATTTACAACTCTCTTTTTATATAAACATATATATATGGGTAATCATCCGTAGCAAACGTTTGCTACGGACACTGTTCAGCAAACAAGCTCTCATCTGTTGATCTAAACATTTAATGGCTTAGATTGGTGAACATTCCACTGTAGCTACGACATGGCGGCGGATCTTTTCATTTTCCTTTAGCCTTTTTTACATTCTTGCCCTTTACCATTTAATACATGCATGCTGCTACAGCCTGTAGCGGCTGTGTGGGTGGCTATAATGTAAAGATAAGTTTATATTTATGTATACATAATATAAAAATAAAAGATAATGTAAAGATAAATAATGTAAAAATAAAAGATAAAAATAAGATAAGTTTTAATAAAAGATAAATTTATTTTTATAAATACATAATATAAAAATAAGATAAGTTTGAATAAAAGATAAATTTATCTTTTATAATAAGATAAATTTATCTTTTATAATAAAATAAATGCACAACACTATAAATTTATTTTATAATAAAAGATAAATTTATTTTATAATAAAAGATAAATATATTTTATTATAAAAATAAATTTATTTTATTATAAAAGATAAATTTATGTTTTTATAATAAAAGATAAATTTATTTTATTATAAAAGATAAATTTATCTTATTATAAAAGATAAATTTATCTTTTATTTAAACTTATCTTATTTTTATATTATGTATTTATAAAAATAAATTTATCTTTTATTCAGACTTATCTTATCATTATCTTTTATTTTTACATTATTTATCTTTACATTATCTTTTATTTTTACATTATGTATACATAAATATAAACTTATCTGTACATTATAGCCACCCACACTGCCGCTACAGGCTGTAGTGGCAGGCATGTATTAAATGGTAGGGGCAGTAATGTAAAAAGGCTAAAGGCAAAATGAAAAAGGGATTGCCGCTACAAGCTGTAGCGGTAGGTGGAATGTTTGACCAATCTAAGCCATTAAATGTCTAGATCAATGGATGGGAGCTTGTTTGCTAAATAAATGTCCGTCGTGGCAAACGTTGCTACGGATGATTACCCTATATATATATATATAGAAAATCATCAGTAAGAACGTTTGTTACGGACATTCGACAAACAAGCTTTCATCAGTTTATCTGGACAATGGAAGGCCTAGATCTGGTCAAGTAATACCCACTGCCGCTCTGACTGTTCTGTACATAGCGATCCCTATGCTTTTAAATGATAGTTTATTACTTTTCTTTGCTTCGCTTTTAAAATATTACACCTGCATGGCATCGTAGCATGGCTTGGCAGGAAAATTCTAAAGTGAGCCTATACCGTAGTATGCTTTTAAAACTATTACTACAGTTTTATTATAATTATATAGTAATTATAATAAAACTATTAACTATTAATTATATAGTAATTTTATTCTAAACTTTTATTATAATTATATAGTAATTACAATAAAAGTTTTAGTATAATTATAATAAAACTATTAACTATAATTACTATATAAGTATAATAAAAGTTTAGAATAATTACTATATAATTATAATAAAAGTTTTATTCTTAAAAGTCAAATTATATATTTAATTGTGGAGCGGAAGAAGTATTTTATTAAATAATATAGTAATATATACTTCTAATTAAATATATGTAATTAAATATATAATAAAAGTTTTATTCTTAAAAGTCTAGTATTTTCACAATTAAATATATAATTTGACTTTTAAGAATAAAACTTTTATTATAATTATATAGTAATTATAATAAAACTTTTATTTTACTTATATAGTAATTATAGTTAATAGTTTTATTATAATTATATAGTAATTATAATAAAACTTTTATTATAATTATAATAAAACTTTTATAGTAATTACTATAATTATAATAAAAGTTTAGAATAAAATTACTATATAATTAATAGTTTTATTATAATTAGTATATAATTATAATAAAACTATAGTAATAGTTTTAAAAGCATACTACAGGTACAGGCTACTAGAGGAATTCGGACCCTGGCGCTACAGGCTCATGCGGCAGGGGTGTAATATTTTAAAAGTAGGGGTAGTAAAGTAATAAATCATCATTTAAAAAGCATAAGGGATTGCCGCTACAGCTTGTAGCGGCAGGGGTATTACTTAACCAGATCTAGGCCTTCCATTGTCCATATCAACGGATGAAAGCTTGTTTGTTGAACAGTGTCCATAGCAAACGTTTGCTATGGATGATTTTCCATATATATATATATATATATAGAGAGAGAGAGAGAGAGAGAGAGGGTCCTCATCCGTAGCAAACGATTGCAACAGACACTGTTCATCAACCGTATTTTGCACTGTAGATTAGAGAGTTGAAAGGCCAGATCGTTGGATTTTTTTCCCACCCGATACAGGCTCTCGCGGCAAGGCCTTTTTCTCATTTACCGATTTGTAATTCCATTAATGCCCCTCCAAATATCCAAGCCTCTCCTGCCGCAAGAGGCTGTCACGCAAGGCCTACATGCTTTCAAATATGATCTTGTCCTAATATACTTGACCATGCAGCTCCAAAAAACATGAACTCCCTCCCCCCATTTTGACTTTATAATTAAAGAAATACATTTTCAAATTTGAATTTTTTTATGAATTCATTTAATTTTAGTTACTATAATTATAATTTTGTAAATTATCTAAAAATTATATAATTACAACATTTTATAATTTTAAAATTTAAATGAATTACATAAAATATTATTAATTTTGAATTTAAAAATTAATTTTGAATTTGTAAATTAAATTTTGAATTTGTAATTTAAGTTTGAATTTGTAAATTAAATTATGAATTTGTAAATTAAATTTTGAATTTGTAAATTAATTTTCAAAATTAAAATATTATTAATTTTGAATTTGAAAATTATTTTTAATTTGTAAATTAAATTTTGAATTTGTAAATTAATTTTGAAATTCAACATTAATTTTGAATTTGTAAATTAATTTTGAATTTGAAAATTATTTTTGAATTTGTGAATTAAATTTTAAATTTGTAATTTAATTTTGAATTTGAAAATTAATTTTGAATTTGTAAATTAAATTTTGAATTTGAAAATTTACAAATTTTGAATTTACATATTCAAAATTAATTTTGAATTTACAAATTCAAAAAATAATTTTCAAATTCAAAATTTATAATATTTTAATTTTGAAAATTAATTTACAAATTCAAATTTTAATTTACAAATTCATAATTTAATTTACAAATTCAAACTTAAATTACAAATTCAAAATTTAATTTACAAATTCAAAATTAATTTTCAAATTCAAAATTTATTAATAATATTTTATGTGATTCATTTAAATTTTAAAAATTATAAAATCTTGTTATTATATAATTTTTAGATAATTTATAAAAATTATAATTATAGTAACGAAAATTAAATGAATTCATAAAAAAATTGAATTTGAAAATGTCTTTCTTTAATTATAAAGTCAAAATGGGGGAAGGAGTTAATGTTTTTTGGAGCTGCATGGGCAAGTATATTAACACAAGTAGGGGTGCTCATCGGTAATAAACCGAACAAGTCATCAAAAAATCGAACCCAAATCTAAGGCAGAAAATCCGGAAAATCAAGAAGGCGAAAAGCAGATCAGAATAACCAGGTTTGATCAGGATTCGATACACAATCTAATCTAGGTTTTTTTGGATTCGATTTTCGATTATACTAGATAATTAAATAATTTTTTATATTAACAAATTTAATATAAAAAACAAATTTTCTTTGATTTACAATAATATATTAACAAATAATTGGTACAAAATTCTATTGTATTGTATAATGTTATGGGCGATAATATATTAACAAATAATTGGTACAAAATTCTATTGTATTGTATAATGTTAATTGTTATGGGCCAATTATTGCATAATGTTATGGGCCAATAATTGGTACAAATAACAGTGAGTACAAAATTCTATTGTATAATGTTATGGGCCAATTATTGCATAATGTTATAGGCCAATTATTGCATAATGTTATGGGCCAATTATTTGTTAATATATTATTTGTATGGTTTTCGGTTCTTTTTAGGTTTTTCGGATTATTCGAATTCAAAATTTTCAGAAGCAGAATGCAGATGCAAAAGTATAAAAACCGAAAAACCTAAGATGCAGAAAAAATCAAAACAAAAAAAATCGATCACTGGCATTGCGGTTTCAACCGATTGATAAAAAACCGAAAAACCGAATTTTTTGAGCACCCCTAAACACAAGATCATATTTGAAAGCATGTTGGCCTGCCGTGACAGCCTCTTGCGGCAGGAGAGGCTTGGATATATGGAGGGGCATTAATGGAATTGCAAATTGGTAAATGAGAAAAAGGCCCTGCCGCGAGAGTCTGTAGCGGCAGGGAAAACTAATCTGATGTAAGACCCCAATTTTTATGAATAAAAAAAAACTGAATTTACTCTATATATTATTTTGAATAGTAAGGGTTTGATTTGATTAATGTGGTAAATTGTGAGTAAAATGCGCAAATATTTTAAATAAGCAAGTGGGTATAAAATATTCATTGTTGTCAGAAAATATTCGTTTGGCCGTGAAATATTTTTGCTGTCGGGAAATATTAAATACTGCGGTAGTAAATGACCATTCATGGGCCCCATAACGGAAAAACCGCTTCGGATGAAGAAAAGCGATACTGAATGAGTTTTTAATAAATAACTATAGAGTTATTACAGAATTAACTTTGTTGGAATACCGTTGGTTAAAATTATGTGTCTGGCGTCGTTTATTTAAATATTTTTATATTATTGTTAATTCAATAATTGCTACTGCACAGTATTTTCCATTATTAGATCAATAATTCATATTATTTGAATAATATTATTAGATAGCATTATTGGTAATGTCTAAGGAAATTCTGTCTAGGAGGGGTTATCTAATTGCGCGACAGTAAGGAGAAATCCTTATTGGAAGGCCCCCTCTTTCTTGGGAACGACCTGTTGTCAATATTGTGGTTCTGTGATATTATTTGTGAATAATTAATTTTTGATAAAAATGATAAGGAAATATTTATTTAATGGGGGAATTTTTAAAGAGATAATTGTTGAAAATTGATATTTTATCTTTTTTGATAAAATAATTTATTCAAATATATTATTATAATATTACATTATAAGTGTATAATGTGATAATATAATAATATAATAATTGTGACGCCCCCAAAAT
Source organism: Panax quinquefolius (assembly GCA_020205615.1). Classification (NCBI taxonomy): domain Eukaryota; kingdom Viridiplantae; phylum Streptophyta; class Magnoliopsida; order Apiales; family Araliaceae; genus Panax; species Panax quinquefolius. The sequence continues at coordinate 34,911,035 of CM035154.1, read as the reverse complement.
AGGTCCACACGACCCATCCTGAGTCGCCAGATATCACATTATAAAAATCAAATACAAATTTCATTTATACAACTGTTGAACTGTCGTATAGAATACGACCACAGTTAAATGTGAGTTTTAATACAATATTGTCTCATAGACAGTATCCAAACTCAAATTATTACAATGTCATATAAAATACAGCAGCAAATATTTCAAGACCCCAAAGAAGAACGAGAAGATTACTATTTTGTTCATTCTAATGAGGTGCACTTTTGACGCTTCCAAAGTCGAGTTCTCATCACCCTATTGTTGTTCGCCAAAATCAATTATTAAGTGACGTATAAAATACGGCACACACATCTTATGTCCTCAATACAATTATCTGTTGCATGTCATACCGTTTTATAATGTATTGAGAAACTTCGACAGTCTCGGACCATCCCACTATTTCCCTATTATCCCATTTCGACCCAAATTCTGATCCTATTACCTGAAAGGAATTGTGAAGCAAAAGGGTGAGCACAACTAGCCCAGTAAAGAATATCATGGCTAAAGATAACTACATTATCAATAGCTTTCATCAATAATAAATCAGAGATTTAGAACATATGGTAGATGATAAAACTTTTCAACCATAGTTGCAGCGGAACGAGCAATCCATTAAAAGAGTCAAATAGATCATTAGGTCTATTATCTTCTCCATGTTAAAAGTCCACCAATAATGTTTTATCCCTGTAACATTAATCAACAATTCCTGTCCACAATCATATGAATAACTCATAATTATAATTGTGGTTTTAAATTTCATTGCTCATCCAGGACGAAGATAATTTTCATCACCTATATTTACCTGAAACATCAAAAATTATGGTTATACCTAATCACAATTCCTGCTCATAATCATATTAATAAATTCATCTTTGCACTACGGCCAAAGACATACATTTATGTAACCAAAATCAGCGATTCATCTTGCTTTGCACTCTGGCCAAAGATATACAAATCATAAAACCAATAATCTTTGAGACTCGATTAATAGTATCACGACCACAATTAATTATCCATGCACTACGCGGCAAGGATATTCGTGTTTTCAAATACTGATCATGATTATCTTAAAAAATCCACGGTCATAATCATACCAAGTCCATCTATGAACTACGGCCAAAGATGACTTTAGGGTCACGACCACAAATTATCCATGCACTACGGGCCAAAGATAATCGTGTTTTCAATTACGGTCATGATTATACCGAAAAATCCCTGGTCATAATCATACCAAGTCCATCTATGCACTACGGCCAAAGATAACTTTAGGGTCACGACCACAAATTATCCATGCACTACGGGCCAAAAATAATCGTGTTTTCATCAACGGTCCTGATTATGCCATAAAACAATTCATCTTTGCTCCAATGGCCGAAGAGAATCCATGGCCATGATCATACCAAAAATTGTCCATCAATGCATTACGGGCCAATGAGGACTTTTCCACATCATTTGTAACATTACGGTTATGATTATACCGAATAATCCCTGGTCATAATCACACCAAGTCCATCTATGCACTAGAGGCCACAGATGACTTTTACCACATCATTTGTAACATTACGGTCATGATTATACTGAATAATACCTGGTCATAATCATACCAAATCCATCTATGCACTACAGGCCACAGATGACTTTCAACAAAATATAAACATGAGGATGATGACAATCATATAAGAATTCAATAAAACAAGTTCAAGAATTAATTTATTCAGAAACCAATAACCAACAGTATAATAAATAATGAAATAATAAAAGAATTTCACCATGTATGCAGTACTTCACATAGACAGGTTATTCCAACATAATAATAAAGAATTGAATAACAACAGACTTCACGGTATACTCGTGTAATCAGCAGATACTGAGTTATTCCAATGAGAATAATAAAGAATTGAATAACAACAGACTTCACCGGTATACGGTAATCAGCGTATCTGAGTTATTCAACAGAATAATAAAGAATTGAATAACAACAGACTTCACCGGTATACGGTAATCCAGCAGATCTGAGTTATTCCAACAGAATAATAAAGAATTGAATAACAACAGACTTCACCTGTGTATACGGTAATCCAGATATCTGAGTTATTCCAATGAATAATAAATAATTGAATAACAACAGACTTCACGGTATACGTGTAATCAGCGTATCTGAGTTATTCCAAAGAATAATAAATGAAACCAGTCGGTGAAATTAAGATCGACGAGGATATTCGACGAGAATAATAAAGAACGTAATAATAGAAGAATTTCACCATATATACTAGACTTGCATAAACAAAAGTTATTCAATATAATAATATAGAATGAAATAATAGAAGAATTTCACGTGTATGCGGTACTTAGCATAAACAAAAGTTATTCAACATAATAATATAGAATGAAATAATAGAAGAATTTCACCATGTATGCGGTACTTCGCATAAACAGGTTATTCCATCATAATAATATAGAATGGAATAACAGAGGGATTTCACCAAGTATAGGGTATGCCGCATATACAGGTTATGTATAGGGTATGTCGCATATACAGGTTATTCCAACAAAATAATAAAGAATGGAATAACAAAAGTTCTCTTCATGAATAAGAAAGAAATGATACCACTTACAGATACAACAAATAATATCCCTTACTATAATAATATCCCTTTACCTTTTAAATAAGAGTATTCCGACTAGTAGGGCGAGGATATACTCGAAGAAAACTTGCACTAATCTCAAAGTTTTCTTAAACTCTAAAGAAATACGCTCAAGATTATAGAAGAAGAATTCTCTCCATAGTTTCTCTCTCTAGAGTTTCAGTGAATTCGTAAGAAATAATGAAGGAATGAGCTTCTATTTATAGAAGAATGGAATGAATAGTAACCAACCCATGAACGGTCCAGATTGATTTACTTTAATCGTACGGTCCATATTTAAAACACAATCTTTTAAATAAAATATAATATATTCTATTTTATATAAAAAGATTTTTTACTATCTTGAAACCTTATGCAAACACTATGCATAATAAAATATAATATATTCTATTTATAGAATAAGTTTAATAAAGTATTACATTTTATATATAAAAAGATTTTACTATACGAAAACACTATGCACAATAGAATATAATATATTCTATTTATAGAATAACTTTATAAAAGTATTTTGTTTTATATAAAAAGCTTTTCTGTTATAATTTCAACCAACGGTCTGAAAAATTAGTACATCTCTTCATGGAATAATATTGTACCCAAATATCCGAATGCACAATACTAGAGTGAATAGTAACTCGTGAATAGTAACTCGTGAATAGTAACTCGTGAATAGTACTTCGACACAAAAAGTGTCCCAAATACCCGAGTGAATAATACTAGAGTGAATAGTAATTTGGATGCATAGTAACCCGTGAATAGTAACTCGTGAATAGTAACTCCGACACAAAAAGTGTTCCAAATACTCGAGTGAACAATACTATAGTGAATAGTAATTTCGGTAAATAGTAACCCGTGAATAGTAACTCGTGAATAGTAACTCCGACACAAAAAGTATCCCAAATACTCGAGTGAACAATACTAGAGTGAATAGTAATTTGGGTGCATAGTAACCCGTGAATAGTAACTCGTGAATAGTAACTCCGACACAAAAAGTGTCCCAAATACTCGAGTGAACAATACTAGAGTAAAAAGTAATTTCGGTGAATAGTAATTCGTGAATAGTAACTCGTGAATAGTAACCGGGTATTTTATGACAACTTGTCTACTTTGAAAAATTTTCAAATATGACCCTTAACTTTAAACTTTTATCAATTTAACTATTTATCAAAATAGAAAAATTGAATACTTTTATTTCATAAAATTTGGGGTCTCACAATAATTATGATATTTTTTCAATAAATGCACGATATGTGAATAAATGAGGAGGAAAAGAGAAAATGAAATTGAAATTATTTAATAATTGTAAATATTTATATATATATATATATATATGTGTGTGTGTGTGTGTGTGTGTGTGTGTGTGTGTGTACGTATATGTGTATGTGTGTGGAAGAAGTGGTGGGGGTGAGAGAAGAAAATGGGGAGAGAGAGAGTTAGTGGAAAATGATGGAAAAGGAAGAAAGGAAAGGGAAAAAAGAAGAAAATTGAAAAATCATCTGTATGTTGATTTCAGACATTTTTTGTTTAGAATTTGGAAAAAATTTCTTCTGTAAAGTTGTAGAGAATTAAATTTTCTATGGAATGAACATAAGATTCGTATTTTTCTAACAAAATGGCTATTTATTATGAATTATTGAAGTTTATGAATTAATAAATGTTTTAAAATATTTTGGTGGGCCCCGGTGTCCTTTTCTTTGGTGTGATTTTTTTGCTGGAGTGGGATTTCAAAATGGAGGAACTGATGAGTGGTTTTCTATATATTCATCCGTAGGAAATTAAGTTTTTCTCTTTTGGTGTTCTAAGCATTTTCCTATAAATAGGATGTTTAAGTTAGAATTGAAAATCACACCAGAATAAGAAGTTTTCTCTCTATAATATCGAGCGTATTTTTATGAGTATTTAGATACTTTGAGTGTTGCTATTCAGTGCAAGTTTCCTTCAGCTTTATATCTGATATTTCAGTCAGAAGTACTATTTTTTTGAGGTAAGAGATATTATTGCTTCCATTTTCGTAAGGGGTATTGTTATGTTTCGTAAAAGAGGTTATTTTTCGTAAATGATATTATTTTCGTAAAAAGTTTACAAATCTTCTCGATTCAAATTGGTACCCTTACCCTACCTATTGATCTTATATCTTTGAAAATACTTACATTTGACGTGATTTTAGGAATTGACTGGTTAACCACTTATCATGCCAAAATTGATTATTTTCGTAAGGTTGTTAGTTTTCATATTCCTAACCAACCTGTTGTGCAAATTCAAACCACCAAACCACTAAAATCAGTCAATGTCATTTCAAGTCATAAAGCTATTCGTTTATTGAAAAACGAATGTCAAGCTTTCTTAGCACATGTCACTGATCTAAACCAGAATACGTTACGTTTGAATAATATTCCCATTGTTTATAAGTTTCCTGATGTATTTCTCGAAGAACATCCCGGTCTACCCCCAGAACGTGAAGTTGAATTCTTTATTGACCTTAAACCCGGTACAAAACCCATCTCTAAAACCCCATATCGAATGGCTGCTATTGAACTTCAGGAGTTGAAGGTCCAACTACAGGAGTTGTTAGACATCGGTTTTATACGTCCTAGTACATCTCTTTGGGGTGCTCCCATTTTATTTGTAAAGAAGAAAAAGGGGAGTATGCGACTTTGTATTGACTATCGGGAGTTGAACCATGTCACTATCAAGAATAGGTATCCGTTACCTCGCATTGATGACCTGTTCGACCAATTGCAAGGTGCACAATTCTTCTCAAAGATCGATCTTCGATTACGGATATCATCGGTGAAGATTAGGCGAGGATATTCAAGAAGGCGCTTTCGAGAACTCGACACGGGCATTATGAATTCTTAGTCATGTCTTTTTGATTAACTAATGCTCCTGCTGCTTTCATGGATATGATGAACCGTGTATTCAAGGAATATTTAGATCAGTTTGTGGTTATCTTTATTGATGACATCCTCATCTATTCCAAAAGTCATGAAGATCATGAGAAACATTTGAAGCTGGTACTTCAAAGGCTTCGTGAAAACAAGTTATACGCCAAGTTGAAGAAATGCGAGTTCTGGCTTGAGGAAGTAGCATTCCTTGGGCACGTGGTATCAAAACATGGAGTATCTGTTGACCCGGCGAAGATTGAAGCAATACAAAGTTGGGAGCAACCAAAGTCGGTGACCGAGGTACGTAGCTTTCTGGGCTTAGCTGGTTATTATCGAAGATTCGTGGAGGGATTCTCTCGAATCGCTACTCCATTAACTCAGCTCAAGAGCTCAAAAGGAGACTTATTTCGGCACCTGTTCTGACAATACCATCTGGTTCGGATGGATTTGTTATCTACAGTGATGCTTCAGACAAAGGGTTGGGATGTGTTCTCATGCAACATGGGAAAGTCATAGCCTATGCCTCGCGACAACTCAAAGAATATGAGAGGAATTATCCTACTCATGATCTAGAGTTGGCAGCAGTCATTTTCGCGTTGAAGATCTGGAGACACTACCTGTACGGGGAGAAAGTGGAGATCTATACGGATCACAAGAGCCTTAAATATTTCTTCACTCAAAAGGAACTCAACATGCGACAACGACGTTGCCTTGAGCTGTTGAAAGATTATGACCATACCATCCAATACCATCCCGATAAAGCGAACGTGGTAGCTGACGCATTGAGTAGAAGATCATATGCGGGAACGAGTGCGATGATGTCAAGTATACGCATAGAACCAGCTTTGATTGACAAAGTTAAAGCTACTCAAGCTACGGATCCGGAGTTGATGAAGATGAAGAAGAAGGTGCAAGAAGGTGCAGTTCCGGAAGCAAGAATCGATGAAGAGGGAATACTTCGAGTCAACTCCAGACTTTGTGTTCCTAACGATTCTGACTTGAAGCATAGAATCATGATGGAGGCACACAACACACCGTTTGCAATCCATCCTGGGAGTACTAAAATGTATCGTGATCTTCGACATACATTTTGGTGGAGCAATATGAAGAGAGAGATCGCGGAGTTTATTTCGAGGTGTTTAACTTGTCAACGTGTAAAGGCGGAGCATCAAGTGCCGAAGGGTCCATTGCAACCACTTGAGATTCCAAAGTGGAAGTGGGAACACATTACCATGGATTTCGTTACGAGTCTTCCCAAGGTTTCTCAAGGCATAGATGCGATTTGGGTTATTGTTGATAGATTAACCAAGTCTGCTCATTTCTTGCCTATACAGGAGACTTATTCCCTTGAACGTCTTGCTCGTATGTACGTGAATGAAATTGTGAGGTTGCATGGCATGCCAGTATCCATAGTTTTGGATCGTGACCCAAGATTCACTTCACGATTTTGGGTTAGCTTGCAGAAAGCTATGGGCACAGATTTACGGTTTAGTTCGGCATATCATCCTCAAATGGATGGGCAATCAGAAAGGACTATTCAAACTCTTGAAGATCTATTGAGACTTTGTGTTCTACACTTCAAAGGGAGTTGGGATAAGTACCTACCATTGGTGGAATTCTCTTACAACAACAGTTATCAGGCAAGTATTGGTGTGGCTCCATTCGAGGCATTGTATGAGAGAAAGTGTCGTTCTCCAGTATGTTAGGACGAGGTGGGTGAGGTGGCATTGTTGGGACCAGAGTTGGTTCGTATGACTATAGAAAAGATCCATATGATTCGGCAACGGATACAAACCGCACAAGATCGACAAAAGAGTTATGCGGATCTTCATCGAAAGGACGTAGAATTTAATGTTGGGGATCATGTATTGTTACGTGTTGCTCCATGGAAGGGAGTTACAAGATTCGGTAAGAGATGAAAGCTCAATCCACGATTCATTGGTCCATTTGAGATTCTTGACTGAGTAGGAAATGTGGCTTATAGACTCGCATTACCTCCCATCATGTCTCGTGTTCACAACGTGTTTCACATATCCGTGTTACATAAATATGTGAAAAAATCGAACCACATTATTGAGTTAGAACCGGACGAGATCGCTGAAGATTTAACATACGAGGAGGTACCTGTCAAGATCTTGGATAGGAAGGAGCATATCCTACGCACGCAGGTTATACCATAAGTCAAGGTTTTGTGGAGGAACCATGCTAATGAAGAAATGACTTGGGAGTTGGAATCAGAAATGAAAGCGAGGTATCCTCATCTTTTCGAAACACCAGGTACGCACGTCAATTTTGAGGACGAAATTTCATAAGGAGGGAGGTTGTAAGACCCCAACTTTTATTAAAAAAAAATTAAATTTCCTCTATATATTATTTTGAATAGTAAGGGGTTGATTTGATTAATGTGGTAAGATATGGGTAAAATGCGCAAATATTTTAATAAGCAAGTGGTTATAAAATATTCATTGTTGTAGGGGAATATTCGTTTGGTCAAGGAATATTTTTGTTGTCGGGGAATATTAAATGCGACGGTATTTGTCATTTCATGGGCCCCACAGCGGAATGAATGTCGGATATGAAAGTTGACGAAATAACCTTTTATAAAATTAATAGTAAAAATCTGTATATGGTTAAACCATTGAAATATACGGTGGTAAAAATATAGTAATATGCGTGGTTGCATAGTAGCACACGGTATTGATTATTGATGCTTACGTAAGAAGCCACTCAGTTTACTCAATTATTGCTACAGTAATTGCTGCATAGTATCTCACGTTATTTGATTCAATTATTGTCACAGTATCATCTGCATAATATTTTATATTATCAATAATTGAGACAACAAAGTTATAATAATTGTTGAAGTATTAAGAATGTGTTTATTGAAGATAAGTGAATTACAAAAGTTAGAGGGGTATAATGCAAACTTGGAAAACTATAGGAGTACTAAAGTGTAATTAATCTGGACCGTTGATGGTGGTTTTAATAGTAAATTAATCCGGACTGTTGATGGTGGTTTTAATAGTAAATTAATCTGGACCGTTGATGGTAGTTTTAAAAGTAATCAATCTGGACCGTCGGTGGTGGTTTTAAAAGTAAATCAATCTGAACCGTCGGTGGTGGTTTTGAAAGTAATCAATCTGGACCGTCGGTGGTGGTTTTAAAAGTAAATCAATCTGGACCGTCGGTTGTGGTTTTAATAGTAATCAATCTGGATCATTCGTGAATTAGTTACTATTTAGTCATTTCTCCTATAAATAGAAGCTTAATCCTTCATTATTTCTCACCAATTCACTGAAGCTTTAGAGAGAGAAATTATAGAAAGAGAAGAAGAGTATTCTGCTACTACAGTATCCGAACTTTTATTAAGGTAAGGGATATTATTTTTTTTTCTAGTAAGGGGTATTACTTCTTTCGTATTCATGAAGAGAGTTATTTTCTTTCAATACTCAGGTTGTTATTCCATTCTTTATTTTTCCATTGGAATAACCTGTCTACGCAGATTACCGCATGCATGGTGAAATCCTGTTGTTATTCCATTCTTTATTTTTCCGTTGGAATAACCTGTCTACGCGGATTACCGCATTCATGGTGAAATCCTGTTGTTATTCCATTCTTTATTACTCTGTGGTAATAACCTGTCGGCGCGGATTACCGCCTGACTGGTGAATAACCCTTCGTATTCATTTGTTATTAAATTATGGAAATGATCTGTCGGCACGGACTACCGCCTGACGGGTGAAAATCCATTTACAGTTTCGTATGTTGTTTCATATTCCTAACTCTAAACTTACTACAGTAATTATTGCTTCTATAATTCCTGAAATGTTAAGAATTTTTATTGAGTTTTACGCTTCATCTAGTATCATTTCACCGAAATAATTTTCTGAACTTTCTCGTGAAATTTTTATCTTTTGATGTTGAGTTACTATTCACAAGTTACTATTCACGAGTTACTATTCACGGGGTACTATTCATGGTAATATATATATATATATATATATATTTCTTTGATTGAATCCAGGTTTTGATCTTCATTCTTGAACTCTGGATATATTCTCTAATATTTGTCCTTTATCTCACTGGATTCGTTATTCGTATTATTTTTCATCATCCTCCGTCCTAAATGGTGATATAACTAAATGAATAAATACTTAATGAATATCTTTGGCCTGTAGAGCAAAGATGAATGATTACCTGATGAATATCTTTGGCCTGTAGTGCAAAGATGACAGGTGTTGAGATGAACATGACCAACTGATGATACAAATGAATATCTTTGGCCGTAGTGTAAAGATGAATATTTGATTTAAGATGTATATTGATTGATGTTACAGGGATAAAATATTGATGATGAACTTTAAAATCGTAGAAGATAGTAGACTTCATTCTCTACTTAACTCTTCCAATGAACTGTTATTTCCGCTGCGAATATTGATCTAAAACTTTTTATCCATGATATTTTATCTGAATTGTTGAAGACTAACGATAATTTATTCTCCATTATCTTAGTCTTAATATTCTTTACTGGGCTAGTTGAGCTCACCCTTTTCATCTATTGTCCTCTTCAGAAAATGGGAATGTTGCGGGGACGAGTCGGGGAACAAAGTGATGAGCAGAGATAAAAGCAGTAGTAGTCCTCACTATTTTTATAAAATAGTGTGATAATAATTGTAATGAGGACTTAGTTTGAATGTTAAAATTTTCTAGATGACACTCAACAGTGTCTGATCGTATGTTTCACTACCTTGTGTTATAAAAGATTGTATTTGGTTTATGTATCATGTATTTGGCGACTCAGAATGGGTTGGGTTGACTGGACCTATTCTGGGGGCGTCACAAAAATGGCCCGGGTTTTGATGGGCTAAAATTTTGAGGCAAGTGGCACAGGTTAGTTTGGTAGAGCCAATAAACATGCGGACTTCTTTCATTAATTTTTTTTTTTACAAAATCTTGCTACACCAGAAATAGTAATAATAATAAATATTAAAAATAATAAAATAATTAATAATAAACAATAATACAAACAGACGCGGTTAATTAATTACCTACATTAACTACATATCTCAATCAATTAAAATTTTAATTATATTATAAATTAGTATTATTAATTTAATTTAATTAAGTTCCAGAATCAAGTGCAGATTAAGAGTTGGCCAATAGCGCATTATTGTTGTGTACTTGTGTAGTTGTGTTGATGGGAAATTATGATTCGGTTGCACATGTATGTTAGTTAGTTAGTTAATTTATATTGAAGATTGCATTAAAAATACATAGTTGTTGTAGCTCAGTTGGTTTGAACTCTTATTTATTTACTTACAAGTCTTATATTCAAGCCTCATAACCCCCAAGTAGCAACATTTTGTTTAAAAAAAAAAAATAAGTCATGAATACTGGTCGGTAGAACCTTCATGGACCGGACCCAAATCTGGTAGGGCAAAAATGGCCCGTATTTTCCTGGGCTAAAATATTACGGCCCATGGCCCATGTTTCTACGGCCTAGGCCTAAATTGTCAGGTCTAGCTAATACTATGAATGGAGGGCAGCATTGTAAATTCGCGACTGGTTTTTGGCAGGTAGTGATACCGCTACAAGCTCATGCGGCAGGGGGAAATGTCAATCTCAGCCGTTGCTCATTTTAATCAATGGTTAAAATATTGGTTGCTCAACACTGTTTTGAACAACCGATTGACATTTTTAAAATTCTGCATGTGAAAAGACAACATTTTAGCAAACATTCATTTTATTGATTTTGTATACCAAAATAAATTTAGGTCTTTATTTGAAATTTGTATCTCCCACTATTTTCATCAAAACATATTACCCTCATGAATACAGTTCGGCAACATCTAATTAAAGATTTGCTAGTGAGATTAAGGATCCCATTTTAAATGTATATAACCTTGTGGATAGCACAACAAGCGATATACAAATAAATAGGTAGACAACTCTTGTCAATTACATCACCATATAACTCCTTTTATTTTGCCTCTTAAATCATAATGGCAAGTGGTGGCACATTCGAACTAAAATGATTTAAGTTAAGTCCAGCCTAGCACTCCATAAATTCAAAAAGAAAATTTTTCGTCCTTGTGGAAAACACAACAAGACTAGATCGGTCAATTTCTTGATAAGCATCAAATGTGATTAATTAACATCTTAAATATTCAATACTCGCCTTGTGGATAGCACAACAAACTCATATTAAATATTTAATACTCTATTAATTAACCATGCTAGAAGGCGACGTTCGATATTCCAAATATCTTTGAACGTTTCGGACTTAATATTATTTCTTTGAGGGGTTTGTTATTATTTGTCTCATCTTGTTTAGCGCGCATGCACATATATATAAAATACACGTCATTTTATTAAACATACATAGCATGTTTGCATAAAATATAATATATATAATATTTAGCATGCACATATAGAATATTATATTCTACTCGGATTGATTATGGACTTTTATTCTAGTTTGGTTCACTAGAGCCACCAAGTGAACCAAAAGGTCAAACCTAGGAGTGCAAGAATTAAATTTAAACGTAACTATTATATTTAAACCCGGGCTCCATACAAATGAGTCTTCATGAGTTCCTTGCTCCTTGCTCCTTGGTGTTCTATTTTTTTCAAGATAAATCTAACTAACTCTATTACATAAAACTATTTCAATAAATAGAAACCTTGATCAGCAGTCAAGGGAAAGTACATAGGAGGGAGATATAATTTACATCGAGAAAAAAAATAAAACCAGAGAAGGCGAGGTACGCAGACCCCATTTAATAAAACTCATTCATTCATGCATTCATCCAAAATAAAATCCAATCACATTGGTCATAGTCCATAATCAACCCCATTTTATCATACATATCAACATATGCATCAATAAATAACCATTCATCTCATGAATAATAAAACTATTTCATGTATAGATCGATGTTATTTAATGGACAAAAGTTTTGCTAAATTTTATTTTTTGAAACAAAATAAACTCCTTTATTTTAATCAAAAATAAATCCAAATTAAACTCCTTTAATTTTAGCAATCTGAAATCATATTTCAGATAAATTAAACATCTTTATTTTAAAACTTTATTAATTAAATAAACAATTTACTTAATTAATTTTAAAAAAATAAAATTTTCGATAATCTAAGGTAATCTACAGAACAAGGCATCCATAATTCCTGATTTGGGGCTGCTAGCAATTTCTTGTGAGTAGTCTTTCTACTCACTGGTTTCCCAGATCAAGTAGCAATTGCCAAGATAATGAATTAGGCGGTAAATTGCCATTTTCGTCACTTCTGACGTGAGAAAATTTATTTTGTCCAGAAAATTCGATCCAATCTCTCATCAATTCATACATGGAATCATATAATTGATATATAGCACAAAGTTAGGCTCTGATACCACTGTTGGGTTTGTATGTAACGCGATCATGCAATAAATCACATAAATATAGGCGGAAGCGCGAAAAACAAGTTTTAAAATTTTATACAAACCCATAACCAAAATCATGTTTTGTGCTAGATATCAATAACAGAAATGAGTGAAATCAGAATTATACCTTTGAAGATCCAAGCTTCCTTAGGTACTAGTTCTACTCTTTGCTTCTTTTGATTCCTCTGTAGTGGCTCCTCCTTTTGATCAATGTCAGCCACCCAATTGTTTGGCCTCTAATGGTGATCCACCAAGGAAGATGAAGAACTCAGGAAGATGGGTTTTTGGCTTAACCCTTGTTTATATCTCTATAGAATATGTGTACACCCAACTATTGGAAAAACTCACGTTCGTAAATCTGATATAAGACATTCTTATATAGATGTTAGGTTAACCCTCCTAATCCTATTAGGAAATGGTTATTATCAATATATTAATTAAAAACTTTTAATTAATTTCTCCTAATCTTATTAGGATTGTGTGAGAGTATTAATATTAAATTAATTCCTAAATTCTTTTAGAATTAAAATAATAATAATAGTAATAATATTACTAAGACTCCTCTTATTAATTTATATTTAATATTTCTAAAATATTAAATAATTTACATTAAGCTATTTAATTTATTCTATCACCATAGATTAAATTAATTACACTTAATGCATTATTACCATTATGCCATTTTCTTCTTAAATTGTTCTTCTTCCTTTTATGGTGAGACCCATTAGGTTCTCCGTATTAAACCGGTTGTGAATAAATTAATTAGAACAATTCTAATCTTATTTAAATAAATAAATTAATCTAATAATTTATTTAAATAAATAATGTTTATTCTACAATAGGGATAAGTCTCCCTAGTGATCAACGACTTTCCAGATAATATAGATTTCAACATAAATCATAAAAGAACCTGTGAGTTAATAGTTACCGTACAATTCAATCCTTCCACCACACAATGTCCCAATTAAATATAAGACATGAATTTACTGTCAAATCTTATTTTATTTAATCATATGTATTTCGATTAGACAATCCTTCCCAGGTTGTCATTTAACGAATCACATAGAACATATCTCCTCTTTTACTAGAGGTGGTAGATTCTTTGTTGATCATACATTATCTCCATATATAACTCATTATACCCAAGCATACCCTATATATGCCTTAAAAGACCTTAAGGAATAAGTCAAAGTATAATTAATTACATACAAAATACTATGATGATCTCAAGTCCAAGGATCACTTGTACAACTATCACATTTGGAATTCCTATTTGACAGGCGAGTAAAACTCCATTAGGTATTCCATTGCGAGTCACGTTCAGTGAACTTATTCTCCAATAAGCACTTACATACTTGCTTTAGTGTCTCCACACAAATGACCATGAGATCAGTCATCCTCATCCAATGAGCAAGCAACATATGTACCAATCTATCCAGATTTACTAATCCCCTTTTTAGTAATCCCACGATTGAGAACTATTTTAGTTTTTAAGCTTTCTATGAATTTAGATCTCATTAGCATGATCTCATCATGATTCTAAAACATTGCTTAAAACTATGGGTTATTTACATATTATAAAAACAGCACCATGTATATAATTAAATGCCTTAAATGAATATTTTATTAATAAATAAATAATATTGTTTACACAGTATGTGCTTTATCATCATACATGATTGACTTGTATGCACACTACTATCAAACCCGTATCCGCTGAGGAATATTGTAAGACCCCAAATATTTATAAATAAAGATTTAATTTTCTTTATATATTGTTTTAAACAGTAATGTGTTGACTTGATAAATGTGATGAGTTATAGGAGTAAAGTGCAAATTTTCAAAGTTAACAAGTGGTAATAAAATATTCATTGTGTCGGGAAATATTCGTACGACGGCGCAAACTTCTGTGGGTCCCGTAACAAAATAACTGTCGGATGAAGAAAATGACAGGAATGATTTTTCTAAAAATAACGGTGTAGTTGTTACCTTTAGAACTGTTGAAATACCCGGTGGTTAAAATCTGATTACTCGGTGGTTGCAGATGTTACTTACCTTTGTAGCACGGTATTACCTGATAATTCAAATTATTGGTTCTTACATAAAAAGACACTTACTCAATTATTGTTATAGTATTTACTGTTTAATATTTTATTGATTCATTAATTACTACGTTGATATTATATTCAATAATTGTCATTGCACAGTATTTCAAATTATCAAATTAATAATTCATATTATTTGAATAATATTATTAGATAGCATTATTGGCAATGTTCAAGGAAGCTCATCGAGGAAAGGGGTTAGGTTAATCTAATCGCCTTGAAGAAGAGAAATCCTTATCGGAAAGCCCCCTCTTTCCTGAGAACGACCTGGTTGTCATTATTGTAATTCTGTAATATTATTTATGAATAATTAATTATTAATTTATATGATAAGAAAATATTTATTTTATGTGAATAAAAATGAAGGAATTAAGGCTGAGGTGTTTTATCAGTATTTTGTCGGAATGGAGGTATTAAAAATCGTCCATATGTGGATTTCGGGTATTTTTGGTTGGGAATTTGGAAAAACTTCCTTTTACAAAGTTGTAGAGAATTAAATTTTCTATGGAAAGGACATATAACTTGTATTTTTCTGATAAAAGGGCTATTTATTATGAATTATTGAAGTTTTGGAAATAAATGTTTTATATATATATATATATATATATATATATATAACATGTGGGAAAAAAAATTCAAAAGAGGAGGCTGCAAGATTTTTAAACCTGGTGGGTTTTCTTTTTCCTCCGTGAAGGTTATTTGTCAACTTTGGCATGCTGGACCTTTCCAATAAATAGGGTGTTTAGTTAGAAATGAAAATCACACCAGAATCAGAAAATTTTCTCTCTATAATATCGAGCGTATTTTTTGTGAGTATAAGGATAGTTTGAGTGTGGATTACGGTAAAAGTTTTTGTTCGCATAATATCCGATATTCCAGTCAAAACCACTCTCCGATTAAGGTAAGGGATGTTATTTTATTCGTAAATGATGTTATTGCTTTCAATATCATTTTACTAAAATATTGGTATGAATTTTATTATGAAATTTTTACTTTTTCCGTCGGGGTTACTATTCACGTATACGGCACTATTCACGTATATGACACTATTTACGAATACGGTACTGTTCATGAGTACTATTCACGAAGTATGATTTTTTTATAAAATTTCTAACCTTTTCATGTCGGGGTTACTATTCACGTATACGACACTCTATCCTGTGAACGACCAGGTTGTCATTATTGTAATTCTATAGTATTATTTGTGAATAATTAATTATTAATTTATATGATAAGGAAATATTTATTTTATGTGGATATAAATGATGGATATATTTATTTTATGTGAATAAAAATGAAGGAATTAAGGCTGAGGTGTTTTATCAGTATTTTGTCGGAATGGAGGTATTAAAAATCGTCCATATATGGATTTCGGGTATTTTTGGTTGGGAATTTGGAAAAATTTCCTTCTACAAAGTTGTAGAGAATTAAATTTTCTATGGAAAGGACACATAACTTGTATTTTTCTGATAAAAAAGCTATTTATTATGAATTATTGAAGTTTTGGAAATAAATGTTTTAATATATATATATATATATATAAATATAACATGTGGGAAAAAAATTCAAAAGAGGAGGCTGTAAGATTTTCAAACCTGGTGGGTTTTCTTTTTTCCTCCGTGAAGGTTATTTGTCAACTTTGGCATGCTTGACCTTTCCTATAAATAGGGTGCTTAGTTAGAAATGAAAACCACACCAGAATCAGAAAATTTTCTCTATAATATCGAGCGTATTTCTTGTGAGTATAAGGATAGTTTGAGTGTGGATTACGGTAAAAGTTTTTGTTCGCATAATATCCGATATTCCAGTCAAAACCACTCTCCGGTTAAGGTAAGGGATGTTATTTTCTTCGTAAATGATGTTATTGCTTTCAATATCATTTTACTGAAATATTGGTATGAATTTTATTATGAAATTTTTACTTTTTCCGTCGGGGTTACTATTCACATAGAAGACATTATTCACAAATACGGTACTATGCACCGAAAAATTAAATTTTCTTCTATTTGTCCAAATGGTCTGTTAAGGTTCATATCTTTGATTGGATCCAAGTTTTGAGCTTTATTTCTTGAATTTTGCTGCACAAAATATTATTATGGGTATTTTTGAATTTGGATAAACTAAAATACAAATCCTTAATCTTTGTCCTTTATTTCACTGAATTCGTTCTTTAAAATATTTTTCATCATCCTCAGTCCTAAATGGTGATACAAAAGAATATCTTTGGCCTGTTGTGTAAAGATGGATGATTATTTGATGAATATCTTTGGCATGTAGTGCAAAAATGAATGATTACCTGATGAATATCTTTGGCCCGTAGTGCAAAGATGACAGCTGTTAAGATGAACATGACCAACTAGTGATACAAATGAATATCTTTGGCCCGTAGTGCAAAGATGAATATTTGATTTGAGATGTATATTGATTGATGTTACAGGGATAAAATATTGATGATGGACTTTTAAATCTTAGAAGATAATAGACTTCATTCTCTATTTAACTCTTCTAATGAGTTGTTATGTCCGCTGCGAATATTGATCTAAAACTTGTTGTCCATAATATTTTATCTAAATTGTTGAAGGCTAACGATAATTTGTTTTCCATTATCTTAGTCATAATATTTCTTACTGGCTAGTTGAGCTCGCCCTTTTTATCTATTGACCTCTTCAGGAAATGAGAATATCGCGGGGACTAGTCGGGGAACAGTGTGATGGTCAGAGTTAGATTTGTTGAAGTCCTCACTGTTCTATAAAATAGTGAGATAATAATTGTAATAAATAAGTGATGAATTTGAATGTTTAAATTTCATATTATATATGATTTGTATTCAAACTCACAGTTGTATGGTCGTATTTCCCACGACCTTTTGATGTAAAAGATTTGTATTTGAAATTATGTACCATGTATTTGGTGACCCAGCATAGGCGGGTTGTGTATTGAACCTATTTTGGGGGCATCACAGTTGGTATCAGAGCTTAGGGATATGATCTCTGGCGGAGATCTGGAAATAGAACTAGGAGGGGAGAGACGAGTAAATCCTTCGCTAGTGTGTCCTACCTAAGCTTATGTGGTATTTAATTGGTCGGTCGGAGCATATAGGGTTAATATGTGATATGTTAATTTGTTGAATTAACCCTTGTTTTATGACAGTATTTGAGAATGGCAGCTGAAAATCTAAGCAATGGAGCGAATGAGACCGTTGAGACACCTTTAATCACCAACTAGGAGAACATGCAACAGGAAGGCAATATTCCTCCTATAAACACGGGTTAGTTAATCATAAAATATTTACGAAGTCTATACCTTATTAGATACCGGTTCTACCCATTATGTTATTTCACCTACTTGTGCTCAACGTTTGAACTTGAATTCTGAGAAATAATGTAAGACCCTGGCTTTTTGAATAAAGATGAATTTTCTATAATTATCATTTTTTGAATATTATGATATAATTTTATAGTTGTGGGTAATAATTATAAATTTTGCAAAGTACGCAAGTTGTTATATAATATTCGATTGGTCGGGGAATATTCGTTTTAAACAGAAAATATTCGTACAACGGCACAATCATTGATGGACCCCACGAGAGAATTATTGTCGGATTGAGAAAATGACAAAAATATTTTATTAAAAATAACGGCGGAAGTTTTACCGTTGATACTATTGAACTACTCGGTAGTAAAAGTACAGTAATACGTGTGGTTGCATAGTAGCACACGGTTTTGATTATTGATGCTTATGTGAGAAGTCACTCAGTTTGATTCAATTATTGTCAATTAATAATATGAATTATTATAGTGATAATGAAGTTTTGTTTTATTCGTATTATTAACGTAATAAAACAGAAACATCTTTTTATATAAAATATAATACTTTATTAAAGTTATTCTATAAATAGAATATATTATATTTTATTATGCATAGTGTTGCATAGTAAAAATCTTTTTATATAAATAGAATATATTATATTTTATTTAAAAGATTTTGCTTTAAATATGGACCGTCAAATTAAAGTAAATCAATCTGGACCGTTCATGAGTTAGTTACTATGAATTCCATTTTTCTATAAATAGAAGCTCATTCCTTCATTATTTTCTTACGAATTCACTAAACTCCAGAGAGAGAAAATTTTAGAGAGAAAGAAAAAGAGAAGTCTGCTACCTTTCTTTTCCTATATTCAGTTTCTTTTACGTTAAGGGATATTATTCTTTTATATTCATGAAAAGAACAGTTGTTATTCCATTTCTTATTATTCTGTTGGAATAACCTGTATACGCAGAATACCCTATACTTGGTGACATTCTTCTATTATTATACATCTTTATTATTATTCGCCGAATATCATGTTTGTCTTATCTGTGGGACCTAGTTCCACCTTTTATTATTCTGTCTTTATTATTCTGTCGAAATATCATGTCTGTGCTATACGTCGGACCTGGTTCCATCATTTATTATTCATCATTTATTATTCTATCGGAATATCCTGTCTGTGCTATACGCCGGACCTGGTTCCATCATTTATTATTCTGTCGGAATATCCTATCTGTGCTATACGCCGGACCTGGTTCCATTATTTATTATTCCGTATTTATTATTCTGTTGGAACATCCTGTCGGTGTGAATTTCACCTGACCTGGTTCCGTTATTATTACTCTGTTGGAATAACCTGTCTATGCGAAACACCGCATGCATGGTGATTTCTGTTGTTATTCCATTCCTTATTATTCTGTTGGAACATCCTGTCGGTGTGAATTTTACCTGACTTGGTTCCGTTATTATTATTCTGTTAGAATAACCTGTCTATGCGAAGTACCGCTTGCATGGTGATATCTTTTGTTATTCCATTCGGTATTATACTCAGTTGATTAAAATTTTGACTTCTATACTCCATGAAATTAGTGGAATATCCTTGATATTTGCGCTTCAACCAGTATTTTTCATGGAAATATTCTTCTGAGCATTCTTGAATTTTATTCTACAAAGCAATATCATGTTGACAATTTGGACGTTATTAGTTCCTGAATAACTTAATTCTTGAACTTGTTTTATTGAATTCTTATATTATTGTCATCATCCTCATGTTTATATTTTTTTTGAAAGTCATCTGTGGCCTGTAGAGCATGGATGGACTTGGTATGATTATGACTGAGGATTATTGATTGTAATCATGGTACCGTAATGTTATAAATGATGTGGTAAAAGTCCTCATTGGCCCGTAGTGCATTGATGGATAGTTGTTGGCATGATCATGACCATTGATGAATACACAAATATCCTTGGCCGTAGTAGAGCATGGAATTTGTGGTCGTAACCCTAATGAATATCCTTGGTAGTAGTGGGGATGATGTGGATTATTTATTGTCGAGTCTCAATGATAAAAGTGATGAAAACTTTTTAAATCATAAAAGATAGTAGATTTTATTCTCTACTTGACTCTTTTAATGGATTGCTTGATTCGCTGCAGTTAAACTTGATGTCTATTGTATTTTATCAGTTTAACATTGTTGGAGGCTAATGATAATTTATTTTGTATTATCTTAGTCATAATATTTTTTGCTGGGCTAGTTGAGCTCATCCGAGAATGTTGAGATCATCAATGGAGCACAGGAGACCATTGAGTCTCCACAGATCAATAATAAGGATAATGTTCATCGGGAAGGAAACATTCCTCAGGCAAACAACAACACTGACCAAATGATGAACGATGGAATGTTCAGAGGCTTTATGCAATTCATGAAACATCAGGCGAGAGCGGCTCCTGTCCAAAATGCAGGTGGAAACACTAATAACTCTCGGACAGTCACCGCGAAGAAGTTTAAGGAACTGGGACCACCGGAGTTTTTTGGAGAGCAAAAACCACTTAAGGCGGAGATGTGGATAAAACAGATTAACAAGATATTTGATGTCTTGGGATGCTCCGAGGAGCAAAGGTTCCCTTGCCACCTTCATGTTGCGTGCGGAGGCAGACATTGGTTGGAATCAAAAGCGTACTCAACCCGCCCTTGAAGATGTCTTGGGAGAAGTTCCAAGAACTGTTCAACGACAAGTACTTTCTCGAAAGTATTTGTCACATGAAAGAGGTAGAGTTCATCAAGCTGGAACAAAACAATATGACCGTATCGCAATACGAAGCCAAGTTTGCCGAGTTGTCCCGGTTTGCGTCCCATTTAGTTGATAATGATGAGAGAATGACGCGAATGTTTTTAAGAGGTTTGAAACCTGAGATACGTCAATATCTTATCTCTCATAAAATGTGTTTGTATTCAGATGTTGTTAATAGGGCTCAATTATTGGAGCGCGATAATGAGTAAAACCAACCAAAGGAGAGCAACCGACAAAATGATAATACCAGTGATAACAGTCATCGAAGCGGTGACAATAAGCGTGGAGGGACTCAACATGCCAGAAATGGTAACCACTTTGGTGGTAATCATGGCCAAAACAATAAGAATGGACATTTCAAGAAGAGGAGATTCAACAATGATGGAAAGATTTCAACATCAGCACCTGTCGTTAAGGAAGGAGAACGACCACCTATCATATGCTTCAAGTGTTGAGGAGAGGGACACATCGGTCCCAATCGCATGCGATGCCATCCAAAGCATGTTACAACTATGGAAGAGAAGGTCACTGGCTGCGATTTTGTCGTGCTTGTAGAAGACAAGTCCGGTGGGATGGAGGCACCAAAGGTCGTCCCGAGAAAAAGTCAAAGCCGAAGTAGTCTGAGGAGGCGTTTGTTATGACCTCCCGGAAAAGAAAGGAACCCGAACGAGGTCATCACGGTTAAGCTTATCATAAACTCTAAGCGTAAGTTTATACCTTATTTGATCTGGGTTCTACCCATTCTTTTATTTCTCCTACTTGCCCTCAACGTTTAAATTTGACTCCGGAGAAATTGGACTTTGACTTATCTGTTGAAACTCCATTGGGAGAAACCTTCATTACATCCACGGTTTATAAGTCTTGTTTGGTTCAAATCGGTACCCTCACATTACCTGTCGATCTTATTTCATTGAAAATACTTGCATTTGACGTAATTCTAGGGATTGATTGGTTAACTACTCATCATGCAAAAATTGATTGTTTTCGTAAGGTTGTTAGTTTTCATATTCCTAACAAAGCTATTATACGAATTCAAGCAACCAAACCATTAAAATCAATCACTGTCATCTCAAGCCATAAAGCTATTCGTTTATTGAAAAACGGATGTCAAGCTTTCTTAGCTCATGTCACGGATCTAAACAAAAATACGTCAGTTTTGAATGATATTTCTATTGTTAATGAATTTTCTGACGTATTCCCTGAAGAACTTCCTGGCCTACCCCCAGAGTGTGAAATTGAATTTTGTATCGACCTTGAACCCGGTACAAAACCCATTTCCAAAGCCCCATATCGAATGGATCCTATTGAATTTCAGGAGTTAAAGACCCAACTGCAGGAATTGTTAGACATTGGCTTTATTCGTCCTAGTACTTCTCCTTGGGGTGCTCCTGTTCTATTTGTGAAGAAGAAAGATGGGAGTATGCGACTTTGTATTGATTATTGGGAGGTAAATCATGTCACCATCAAAAATAGGTACCCATTGCCACGTATTGATGACCTGTTTGACCAGTTGCAAGGAGCCAAATTCTTTTCAAAGATTGATCTTCGTTCTGGATATCACCAGTTGAAGATTAGAACCGATGACATTCCAAAGACGGCTTTCAAAACTCGGTACGGGCATTATGAATTCCTAGTCATGTCTTTTGGATTGACTAATGCTCCTGCTGCCTTCATGGATATGATTAACTGAGTATTCAAGGAATATTTGGATCACTTTGTGGTCGTCTTTATTGATGACATCCTTATTTATTCCAAAAGCCGTGAAGATCATGAGCAACACTTGAGGGTGATACTCCAAAAGCTTCGTGAATATAAACTTTATGCCAAGTTGAAGAAATGCGAGTTCTAGCTTGAGGAAGTAGCATTCCTTGGGCACGTGGTGTCAAGTCATGGAATATCTGTTGACCCAGCAAAGATTGAAGCTATTCAAAGCTGGGAGCAACCTAAATCAGTGACCGAAGTGTTAGGTTTGTAATATTCATGTGCGCAATCAAATTGCAAAATAATGCGGAAGCGTGTAAAAATCAGAGTTTAAAAATTTACAAACCATATACCCGGATCACCCTTTATGCATAATTATTAATTAAACGAAAAGATAAAGAATAAATCATACCCTTGAAGATCGAGCTTCCTCAGGTACAAGTTCACCTCCAAATCCTTTCGCGTTCAATCTTGAATCCACCGGGTTTGGTTCCTTCCTTTGATCAACGTTAGCCACCCAAATATTTGGCCTCTAGAGGTGATCCACCAAGGAAGAAGAAAATTCAAGAAAAGGGGCATTGGCTCAAACCCTAGTTTTTCTATCTCTATAGAAAGGGTGTACTCTCCCAACAATTGGAATTATGTCGTATGTTGAAAAAGTCAACAACCCTCTCACCCATAATAAGACTCCTCTTATTTATATATGTGGGCAACCCACCTTAACAATTAAGGAATTGGGTTTTATTTAATTAATTAAATTCTTTTAATTAATTAAGCTCCCTAATCTTATTAGGGATAATTAATTAAACTCCTTTAACTAATTTTCCTTCCTAATCCAATTAGGAATAAATGAGAGTACTTGTATTAAATTAATTTCTAAACTCTTTTAGAAATTAAAATAATAATAATTGTAATAATATTAATAAGACTCTTCTTATTAATTTATATTTAATATTTCTAAAATATTAAATAATAAATATTAAGCTATTTAATTTATTCTATCACCATAGATTAAATTAAATATACTTAACATATTATTACGATTATGCCATTAACTTCTTAAATAATTATTCTTCCTTTTATGGTGTGACCCTTTAGGTTCTCCATATTAAACCGGTTGTGAATAAATCAATTAGAACAATTTAATCTTATTTAAATAAATAAATTAAATAATTAATTTATTTAAATAAATAATATTTATTCTACAATAGGGATAAGCCTCCCTAGCGATCAACGACTTTCCGGATAATATAGATTTCAACATTAATCATTAAAGAACCTTTGAGTAAATAGTTACCGCATAATTCAATTCTTCCACCATACATCTGATGTCCCAATTAAATATAAGGCATGGAATTCTTTGTCAAGTCTTATTTTATTTAATTATATGTATTTCGATCCTTAAATGCACAACTCAAATAATGCAAATTAGAAACTCCTTTCTAATTTCATTACGCTTAAGCAAGGACTCTTTGGGTTGTCATTTATCGAATCACATAGGACATTCTCTTCTTTTATTAGAAGTGGTAGATTCTTTATTGATCATACATTATCTCTATGTACAACTTATTATACCCAAGCATACCCTTTGATATACCCTAAGGGTCTTAAGGAATAAGTCAAAGTATAACTCATCATACACAAGATACTATGATGATCTCAAGTCCAAGGATCATTTGTACTACTATCACTACAGGAATTCCTATTGACGGGCAAATAAAACTCCATTAGGTATTCCTTAAGCGAGCCACGTTCAAATGAACTTATTCTCTAATAAGCACCTACATACTTACTTTAGTGTCTCCACACAAATGATCATGAGATCAATCATCCTCATCCAATGAGCAAGCAACGTATGTACCCAATCTATCCGGATTCACTAATCCCTATTTAGTAATCCAATGATTGGGAACTATTTTAGTTTTAAGCTTTCTAAGAATTTAGATCTCATTAGAATGATCATCATCATTATTCTAAAAGCATTGCTTAAAACTATGGGTTTATCACATATTATAAAACAAAGATCATGTAGATAATTAAAAGCCTTTAATAAATTAATACTTTTTATTAATAAATGAATAAGTTTGTTACAAAGTATATGCTTTATCATCAAACATGATTGGCTTGTGTGCATACTACTTTCAATCTCCCACTTGCACTAAAGCCAATCGTCATGGTATCTTATACTCTTCGTCTCTAAGTGACGATTATCCTGCTGTTGAATAAGCTTTAGTTAATGGATATGTAATGTTGTTCTTGAGAGTCCACTATCTCTATAGGGATTTCCCATCTTTCAATGATTCTAATAATCAAATGAAAGTGCCACAACACATGTTTAGATCCAAGATGAGACTTAGGAACTATTCCTAGTTCTGTAATGAACTTTTAATCCAAACAATCAACTTGTAGCTTCATTTATAGCTATATACTTTGTCTTTATTACTAAACCAACAACTCTTTGCTGTTTGGAACCTTTCCAATTCAACGCATTGCTTCGCTCAAGATAATGCTTTACCTTAAAGTGGATTTTTCGTCATCTTAGTGCATGCTCGAAAAACTTGAGTCTGTTAAGCCCTCTAGTTTTAATTTAGACCCACCATGAATATGATCACATCCTTAGTGCCGGTTAAGCACTTTAAGATGTTTTTCACTGACTCATAGTGAACTTCTCCATAATATGACTGATCAACATCAGGTCTCGTACATTTCATTGCATGCATGATAGTTACTCATGTGATCTCTCTTTTGGAGTCTGTGGGGACTATTAGGAGAGATACACTCCATAGCTCATCGACATGAGACATCTCTTGGAGTTTGCCATGCTAAACGACTTTAGCATCAAATGAATATACGTTCCTTGGGTTAAGTTGAGCATCCTTTTAAATCTATCTATATAGATTTATATCCCCAATTAAGATACTCTTCCCAAATCATTCGTGGAGGAATTTTTAGACAACTTTATCTTTACTGATTGTAGCATTAGTATGTCATTCCTTATCCGTAGTATATCAACATATAATATTAGGAATGTCGGCTGGCCCTAATCGTCCCTTTGTACACACTAGAACTCTTACCTCATCGTGATGTAACTCTGGATCATCATCTTCATGATGTGTACCTCATCATCATCATCCATGATGAATCCATACCTCCTAGGTATCTTGGTAGATTATTCCGGACTTACGATTCGGTTTGTGGTACAATAGGTCTATCTACTGAGTTCCTCTTATTCGACTTATAGTATTTTGTGGTTCTTGAACTCTTCAAGATCTATTATCCTCCACTAGCCCCTTCAATGATAAACACCTTTATCTTAGAAGGTAGTGTGTTCATAACAAACACCTTTTGCTAAGTAGGATTATAGAGCATATACCCTAAACTTACTTTAGGATGTCCCACACGATCGACACTTGTCAAATCTTGTCCCAAGCTTATCCTTTTGAAACCTTTTCACATAAGTTGGACAACCCCTTATCTTAACATACTTAAGATTAGGAATCCTCCCATCCATAACTTTTATGGAGTCTTGAAATGGATTTTGAGGTTACCATTTTCGTATATACGCAATGACCATTTCTAGGACATTATCCCGGAAGGATTTGGAATGTCATAAAATCATTATGGACCGCACTATGTCCAACAAGGTACGATTTTCATTCAGATACATCAATCAATTATTGCATAACGAGGATGTGTCCATTATGAGAAAACTATTTGAGATGATCTAGAAACTTATTGCACAAGTATTTATCCTTGATCTAATCAAAGAATCTTAATACTTTGCCAATTTGTTTCAACTTCAATTCTTTGAACCTTTCAAATAATTCACACTTGTATTTTAGCAAATACACACATTCAACTCTTTGAATGATCATCTCCTTTTCTTATACTAATTTGTTCAATATGCAAAATTATTTTCATGTAAGTCAAGTATACAAAATTTATTAAGTAATATTCAGTTCTATACAAAACATTATTATTATAAATAGAACAACAATTGTTCTTAATTATAATACCAAAGATTTCATTGTCCAACAATAAAATGGAAATAATATTTTTAACAAGAGGCTGGAATACAATAACAACTTATTGACTTAATAGATTTGCTCAGTAAGCATCGCTAAACTATAAGTTTCTATGGCTAATATGGCAACCTTTGCTACATTTCCGCATAGGATTACTTATATTTGTTTAGCTTTTACTACGCTTGGTCCCTTCATAAATCTATATTTATGATAACCAAAGTTGGTATCCAATACCCAAGTAGAACCTTGACTTAAAGAAAAATTTATTTTAAATCATGAACAAATTTGTATTTATGTATAGAAACTTCACTAAGCTTTTTTGGTTAGCCTCTGCAAGATGCTTCTTGCAGTTTCTTTCCAGTGTCCATGCTTATTGCAGTGGAAGCAAACTCCTTTGCTATCCGTATCAGTTTTGTTCTTATTATCCTTTGTTTTTGCCTTTTCATTTACCTTCTTCGAATCTTTCTTCTTTTCAAAAGATCCTTTGGCCCCTACCAGTAAGACTTGGTCTTTCTTGGTTGGAAAGTGACTCTCAACATTTTTCAACATGTTAAGCAAATCAGCGAGGCTGATATCTAGCTTGTTTATATGAAAAATTCACAACAATTGTGAAAGGAGTCCGGGAGTGAGTGCAAGATCAAATCTTGGCTCAACTCTCCATCCATGACAAAACCGGTTGTCTAATTGATCAATCAAATTGATTATGTTAAGAACTTTTTTATACATCTTATAGTGCCATTGGCCATTCTAGATCGGAAGAGCTCCTTAGATATCGATATCTATCGGTCCTACTTTCCTCACCATCAACTACTTGATGTGTGGGGAATATAGTAAAAGCATCCATAGTTTTCATCTTGCGTTTGAAGCTTGTTACTCGTGGATGTGAGCATGATGCATCGAGCTAATGTGCATCATCTTGCCACTTTCTAAAAGTAGCAATCTCTTCCTCGAGGCATTATGCGCAACCATTGCGAGGATAAAGGCGATAAGGACATAAGATAGATTTTCATTTATGAGAACTATTCTCAAATTCCTTAACCAATCCAGTTTAATTGATTCTAATTAATTTAGCATCTAATATGCTTCGCAATGATAGTAATTTTAGACATTGTAAAATTCTGTAAATGAATTTATAATTAACAACATTTTTAACATACATTCTTTTATTAATTATCAAAATAATTTAGGTCTTGTTTTAAATTGGTATCTCCCACTATTTTCTTCAAACTATATTACCCTCACTTATATAGTTCGGCAAAATCTAATTAAAGATTTGCTAGTGAGAATAAGGATCCCATTTCAAATGTATATAGCCTTGTGGTGACACAACAAACTATATATAAATAAATAGGTAGACAACTTTTGTCAATTACATCAACTATGCAACTCCTCAGTATTTTGCCTCTTAGATTATTTTGATCAGTGGTGGCACATCAGAATCAAAATTATCCAAGTTAAGTCCGAACTAGCACTCCATATATTCAAAAAGAAAAATATCATCCTTGTGGTGACACAACAAAACAATATTGTTCAATTTTCTTTATAAGCATCAAATGTGATAAATTAACATCTTAAATACTTAATACTTGCCTTGTGGTGACACAACAAACTCATATTAAATATTTAATACTCTATTAATTTTATCATGCTAGAAAGCTGACGTTCGATATTCCAAATATCTTTGAACGCTTAGGACTTAATATAAAAATTGAGGGGTTTGTTATTAATTTGTCTCATCTTGTTTAAGCGCATTTACATATATATATATATAAAATACGCGTATATATTAATTAACATGCGAAGCATGTTTGCATAATATATAATATATATAGTATAAGCATGCATATATAGAACTATATTCTACCCGGATTGATTATGGACTTTTATTCTAGTTTGGTTCACTAGAGCCACCAAGTGAACCAAAAGGTCAAACCCCCAAGGGTGCAAGAATTAATATTTAAATATAACTATTACATTTAAACCGGGCTCCATTATAAACGGGTCTTCAAGCTCCTTGCTCCTTGATCTCCAATTTTTCAAAATAATAATTCTAACTATTCCTATTACATAACTATTTAAAATAAATAGAAACCTTGATCGTGATCGAGGGGAAGTACATAGGAGGAGATAGAATTTACATTAAGAAAAAATTTAGAAGGCAGTACGTGAGACCCCATTTAATAAAACTCATACATTCATGCATCCAACTAAAATAAAATCCAATCACATTGGTCAATAGTCCATAATCAATCCCATTTATTATCATACACATCACCATATGCATCAATAAATAACATTCATCTTATGAATAATAAACATTTAATATATATATTGATATCATTTAATGGGCAAATTTAGTTAGTATAAAATCTAATTTTGAATTAAAATAAACTCCTTTATTTCAATCCAAATTTAAATCAAAATAAAACTATTTTATTTTAATTTATCCAATTTTGAATAAAATAAACTATTTTATTTTAATCAAAATCTTTAATCAAAATAAACTCCTTTATTTTAATTAATTATGGAATCCAATTCCATGTAAAAAAATCTTTAATTAAAGGAAACACGGATATTCTTTCCTATTCACAAATAAACTCCTTTATTTTGAATAATATGAAATCTTATTCCATATTTAAATAAACTCCTTTATTTAAGGAAATTAGGATTCTCTTTCCTATTCACAAATAAACTCTTTTATTTTGAATAATATGAAATCCTATTTCATATCTAAATAAACTCCTTTATTTAAGGAAATTAGGCAATCCAATTTCAACTCCAATTAGTTATCATGGAATCCAATTCCAAGTCTAATTAGTTAGCATGAAATTTAATTTTAAATTTTAAAATAAACTTTATATTTTAATATTAAAATAAACTTTTTATTTTAAAATTAAAATAAACATTTTATTTTAATTATAAAATAATTAAGAATAATATATATATATAGTATATATATATATAACTATTATATATATATGTAATATAATAACCAATATATATATATATATATATTATATAAAAACCATGCGGTTGAAACTCAAAAAAAAAAACAAGAAAATTCGGTCCGGTTAATTTATGAGGGCCGCATTTTTTTTTTTTTTTTTTTGATATCATCATTCTTTAGCTCATTATTTTGGTCACACTCCTGATGCAATTGTACATATTCAATTAAGGGGCTGCATTTACTTGGAAGTCAGGAGTCAAGCAAAATAAAGGATCACGTGATTCACCTCTTTTTTTTTTTTTTTATTATGTTGCCGAGTTTCTTTTGAATTAACAATCATGTGATCATTAAACCTTTTTTTTTTTTTTTAAATTTTATACAACAAAAATATTCCCAATTAAATTGTTCTAAACACATATCAATATACATATCAAATCTGAACAATTAATAATTTGCATAAAGGTTTGGCTCTGATGCCACTGTTAGGTTTGTAATATTCATGTGCGCAATCAAATTGCAAAATAATGCGGAAGCGTGTAAAAATCAGAGTTTAAAAATTTACAAACCATATACCCGGATCACCCTTTATGCATAATTATTAATTAAACGAAAAGATAAAGAATAAATCATACCCTTGAAGATCGAGCTTCCTCGTGTACAAGTTCACCTCCAAATCCTTCAAGCGTTCAATCTTGAATCCACCGGGTTTGGTTCCTTCCTTTGATCAACGTTAGCCACCCAAATGTTTGGCCTCTAGAGGTGATCCACCAAGGAAGAAGAAAATTCAAGAAAAGGGGTATTGGCTCAAACCCTAGTTTTTCTATCTCTATAGAAAGGGTGTACTCTCCAAACAATTGGAATTATGTCGTATGTTGAAAAAGTCAACAACCCTCTCACCCAATATAAGACTCCTCTTATTTATAGATGTGGGCAACCCACCTTAACAATTAAGGAATTGGGTTTTATTTAATTAATTAAATTCTTTTAATTAATTAAGCTCCCTAATCTTATTAGGGATAATTAATTAAACTCCTTTAACTAATTTTCCTTCCTAATCCAATTAGGAATAAATGAGAGTATACTTGTATTAAATTAATTTCTAAACTCTTTTAGAAATTAAAATAATAATAATTGTAATAATATTAATAAGACTCCTCTTATTAATTTATATTTAATATTTCTAAAATATTAAATAATAAATATTAAGCTATTTAATTTATTCTATCACCATAGATTAAATTAAATATACTTAATATATTATTACGATTATGCCATTAACTTCTTAAATAATTATTCTTCCTTTTATGGTGTGACCCTTTAGGTTCTCCATATTAAACCAGGTTGTGAATAAATCAATTAGAACAATTCTAATCTTATTTAAATAAATAAATTAAATAATTAATTTATTTAAATAAATAATATTTATTCTACAATAGGGATAAGCCTCCCTAGCGATCAACGACTTTCTAGATAATATAGATTTCAACATTAATCATTAAAGAACCTTTGAGTAAATAGTTAAATGACAATTCAATCCTTCCACCATACAATGTCCCAATTAAATATAAGACATGGAATTACTCGTCAAGTCTTATTTTATTTAATTATATGTATTTCGATCCTTAAATGCACAACTCAAATAATGCAAATTAGAAACTCCTTTCTAATTTCATTACGCCGCCAAGGACTTTGGGTTGTCATTTATCGAATCACATAGGACATTTCTCTTCTTTTATTAGAAGTGGTAGATTCTTTATTGATCATACATTATCTCCATGTACAACTTATTATACCCAAGCATACCCTTTGATATACCCTAAGGGTCTTAAGGAATAAGTCAAAGTATAACTCATCATACACAAGATACTATGATGATCTCAAGTCCAAGGATCATTTGTACTACTATCACTACAGGAATTCCTATTGACAGGCAAATAAAACTCCATTAGGTATTCCTTAGCGAGCCACGTTCAGTGAACTTATTCTCTAATAAGCACCTACATACTTACTTTAGTGTCTCCACACAAATGATCATGAGATCAATCATCCTCATCCAATGAGCAAGCAACGTATGTACCAATCTATCCGGATTCACTAATCCCCTATTTAGTAATCCAATGATTGGGAACTATTTTAGTTTTAAGCTTTCTAAGAATTTAGATCTCATTAGAATGATCATCATCATTATTCTAAAAGCATTGCTTAAAACTATGGGTTTATCACATATTATAAAACAAAGACATCATGTAGATAATTAAAAGCCTTTAATAAATTAATACTTTTTATTAATAAATGAATAAGATTGTTACAAAGTATATGCTTTATCATCAAACATGATTGGCTTGTGTGCATACTACTTTCACGAAGTACGTAGCTTTCTTAGTTTAGCTGGTTATTATCGGAGATTCGCAGAAGGGTTTTCTCGAATCGCTACTCCACTAACTCAGCTGACTTAGAAAGATACAAAGTTTGATTGGAGCGAGGAATATGAGAAGAGTTTTCAAGAACTCAAGAGGAGACTCATTTCAAAGACTGCTCGACAATACCATCCGGTTCGGAGGGATTTGTCATCTCTGATGATGCTTGAGCAAAGGGTTAGGATGTATTCTCATGCAACATGGGAAAGTCATAGCCTATGCCTCACGAAAACTCAAAGAATATGAGAGGAATTATCCTACTCATGATCTAGAGTTGGCAGCTGTTGTTTTCGCACTAAAGATTTGGAGGCATTACTTGTATGGGGAGAAAGTGGAAATCTTTACGGATCATAAAAGCCTCAAATATTTCTTCACTCAAAAAGAACTCAACATGCGACAACGATGTTGGCTTGAATTGTTGAAAGATTATGATCATACCATCCAATACCATCCTGAAAAAGCAAACGTGGTAGCTGACGCATTGAGTAGAAGATCATATGCGGGTACGAGTGCGATATTTTCAACGCAAAGGCCCATTTTGTATGACTTGCAAAGGATGAAGATAGAGATAAAGACTCCAGGGACCCACGTGATAATGGCGAATATACGAGTAGAACCGACTTTAATTGATAAAGTTAAAGCCGCCAAACTACGGACACGAGTGATGCGCATTATGAGGAAGAAAGTAAGAGAAGGTGCTATGCCGGAAGCAAGAATCGATGATGAAGGAATACTTGAGTCAACTCCGGACTTTGTGTTCTAACGACCACGATTTAAAGTATAAAATCATGATGGAGGCGCACAACACACCTTTTGCAATCCATCCTGGGAGTACCAAAATGTATCGTGATCTTCGTCATACATTTTGGTGGAGCAATATGAAGAGAGAAATAACGTTTTTTATCTCAAGGTGTCTAACTTGTCAACGAGTCAAGGCGGAGCATCAAGTACCAAAAGGTCCATTGTAACCACTTGAAATTCTAGAGTGGAAGTGGGAGCACATTACCATGGATTTCGTTACTGGTCTTCCTAAGGTTTCTCAAGGCATTGATGCAATTTGGGTCATTGTTGATAGATTGACCAAGTCTGCTCATTTCTTACCTATACGAGAAACTTATACACTTGAACGTCTTGCTCTTATGTACATAAACGAGATTGTAAGACTGCATGGTATGCCAGTATCCATAGTTTCTGATCGTGACCCAAGATTCACTTCACGATTTTGGGTTAGTTTGCAAAAAGCTATGGGCACGGATTTACGATTTAGTTTGGCTTATCATCCTCAGACGGACGGACAATCAGAGAGGACTATTCAAACTCTGGAAGATTTATTAAGACTCTGTGTCCTTGATTTCAAGGGAATTTGGGACAAGTTCTTACCGTTGGTGGAGTTTTCCTACAACAACAGTTATCAAGCAAGCATTGGCATGGCTCCATTTGAGGCGTTGTATGGAAGAAAGTGTCGTTCTCTAGTATACTGGGATGAGGTGGGTGAAGCAACGTTGTTGGGACCGGAGTTGGTACGTATGACTATGGAAAAGATTCAAACGATCCGACAACGTATAAAAACCTCACATGATCGACAAAAGAGTTATGCTGATCTTCATCGAAAGGATGTGGAATTCGATATAGGAGATCATGTGTTGTTACGTGTTGCTCCATGGAAAGGAGTTACGAGGTTTGGAAAGAGAGGAAAGTTCAATCCTCGATTTGTTGGCCCATTTTTAATCCTCGATCGAGTAGGAACTGTGGCTTATAGACTCGCTTACCGCCAAGTATGTCTCATGTTCATAACGTTTTTCACATATCCATGTTACGTAAATATATGAAAGACCCAAACCACATTATTGAGTTAGAACCGGACAAAATAGCGAAAGATTTAACGTATGAAAAGGTTCTTGTTCAAATCTTGGATAAGAAGGAACATATTCTACACTCCAAGGTTATACCTCAAGTCAAAGTTTTGTGGAGAAACCACGATGTTGAGGAAATGATCTGGGAGTTAGAATCTGAAATAAAGTCAAGGTATCCTTACCTCTTCGATACTGTGTAACGCATTCTAATTTTGAGGGGCGAAATTTCTTAAGAAGGGGAGGTTGTAAGACCCCATCTTTTTGAATAAAGATGAATTTTCTATAATTATCATTTTTTGAATATTATGATATAATGTTATAGTTGTGGGTAATAATTATAAATTTTGCAAAGTATGCAAGTTGTTATATAAAATTCGATTGGTCAGGGAATATTCGTTTTAAACAGGAAATATTCGTACGACAGCACAATCATTGGTAGACCCCACGACAGAATTATTGTCGGATTGAGAAAATGACAAAAATATTTTATTGAAAATAACGGCGGAAGTTTTACCATTGATACTGTTGAACTACTCGGTAGTAAAAGTACAGTAATACGTGTGGTTGCATAGTAGCACACGATATTGAATATTGATGCTTATGTGAGAAGTCACTCAGTTTGATTCAATTATTGTCAATTAATAATATGAATTATTATAGCGATAATGAAGTTTTGTTTTATTCGTATTATTAACGTAATAAAACAGAAACATCTTTTTATATAAAACAGAATACATTGTTAAAGTTATTCTATAAATAGAATATATTATATTTTATTATGCATAGTATTGCATAGTGTTTTGCATAGTGTTGCTGTGATGCCCCCAAAATTAGGTATTCATCACCCATTTTGAGTCGCCAAATACATGGTACAAAATACAAATACAAACTTAATTATACAACTATTGAACTGTCATGTAGAATACGACCATAGCTAACTATGAGTTTTTAATACAATGTATGTAACTCTCATGGTGCCTCGACCACAACCTTACAATGGTTACATAAAAGTATAATCAAAAATTGTTTTGGAATTAAAATCTTTGGGAAGTGCTCAATGAAACCTTCGTACATGGGAGGCCATACGTCCAGGTTATGGTAGATATCATATGTCCATAGAATTATCCTTGGTTGACCCAATATACCCCAAAGAAACACGAGAAAATTACTATCATTTTCTTTCCAATGGTGAGTCCTCTTTTGGCATATAACTATCTCCACTGTCTCCAAGTGGAAATTATGTTTCAAATAAACTCCAAGATCATATAGGTAGTGCTCGTAGATATACTCAACAAGAGGATGTGCACAACCCTATCTTATGATAACACGAGTTTGTATGTCATTAGACATTTTGTATGATAGTGACAAAACACCCTTCCAAAGTTGGGTTCGCGTCACCCTATTATAGTTCACCAAAATTAAATATTTCGCGACATAAACATCTTAGGTCCTCAATGCAATTATATATTGCATGTCATGCCGTTTTATAATGTATTGAGAAACTTCAACAGTCTCAGACCATCTTACTCTTTCCCTATAGTCCCCGCTCGACCCAGCTACACTCTTATTACCTAAAAGGAATTGTGAAGCAAAAGGGTGAGCACAACTAGTCCAGTAAAGAATATCATAACTAAAGATAATTACATTATCAATAGTTTTCATTAATAATAACTCAGAGATTTAGAACATATGGTAGATGATAAAACTTTTCAACCATAGTTGCAGCGAAACGAGCAATCCATTAAAAGAGTCAAATAGACCATCAGGTCTATTATCTTCTCCATATTAAAAGTCCACCAATAATGTTTTATCCCTGTAAATGAACCACTTCATCGAATCATCCATGCACTACGGGCCAAGGATATTCATTAAATCATCAATGGTCATGACTTATACAGAATAATCCCTGATCACAATCATACCCAGTCCATCTCTGCACGTAAGCCAAAGATGTACAACAATAAAACCAATAATTAACAATCCATCTTTGCACGTAAGCCAAAGATATACAATTCAATAATCAACAGTCCATCTTCGCACGTAAGCCAAAGATAACTTTTATCACCCTATAAGCATGAGGATGATGACAATGATAATGATATAAACATTAATTAACTGAGAACAAAGACAAATATTAAAGACGTTAAATTTATCCAAATATTATCAATCACATAATAAATTTATAATCTAATATTGTTAATATCATAACAATGTTTTAATCACTTCTTAAACTTATAAACAATTTATTTCAATTGTTTACACTTTACCAAATAATGAATTTAATCATTCAAGAATGCTATACTCATAAGATTTCATCACCAATGATCAAATCCTCATCAACAATATGCATATACCCTATATAGGATTTCCAAGCCATAAAATCATATTTTTTCCAACTTTTACTTCACATATCATATTTAACTCATATATTAAGTAACTAAAACATTTTTATGAAAAATACCAAATCAGTCCCAAAAATATTTCTTTTCTAGGATTCAACATAATATAGTCCCATAATGAAAATATATTTTTCTCGAAATTTTTAAAATTCATTTACTATTTTTCAAAAATCAATTTCCAATTAATTCCTTAAGAAATTAGCTACCTCAAGTTTAACACCAAAAATTCCCAAATCTTGGCAGGACCTTACACATGTTAATGTGAGCCTCCAGTTTAAATTTCATGGTCATTGGAGTTGTAGAACTCTGGTTATAACGTTTTTCGTCAAAAAAACCTAAATATTGAAATGGTCATAACTTGCTCATTTTAAATCAGAATGAGCTCATTTTTGGACAGGAGGTTCTTCATACCATATGATTTCTAAGAAACTTTCATGTTTTCACATAATAACCAACATAACTCATCATGACAATGACATATAACTTAATAAAACAAGTTCAAGAATAAATTTTAAAGGTTTATAAGTTAAATTATCCTGAACTCAATAATGTCCAAATTGTCAACATGATACTACTTTGTAGAGTAAAATTGAAGAATGCTCAGAAGAATGTTTCCATGAAATGATACTGTAAGAAGCGCAAATATCAAAGATATTCCACTAATTTCATGGAGTATAGAAATCAAAACTTTAACCAACTGAGTATAATAAAGAATATATGAAACTGTAAATGGATTTTCACCCGCCATGCGGTAATCCACGTATACAGATCATTTTCACAATTTAATAAGGAATGAATACAAAGGATCATTCACCATGCATGTGGCAATCCACTTAGACAGGTTATTCCAACAGAATAATAAAGAATGGAATAACAGAAGGATTCACCATGCATACGATAGAGACCGCACAGACACAGAATAATAAATGCGGAATAATAAATATGGAACCAAAGTCGGTGAAATTCACCCAAGCAGGATATTAAACGTAATAATAAAGACGGAATAATAAAATGGAACCAGTCCCGTATAAGCACAAAGCAGGATATTAAAATGTAATATTAGAGACGAATAATAAAATATAACCAGTCCTACAGATAACATGCATGCAGGATATTCCAACAGAATAATAAAGACGGAATAATAAAATGGAACCAGGTCCGGTGAAAAACACACAGACATGATATTCCAACAGAATAATAGAAGAATGTCACCAAGTATAGGGTATTCCGCATATACAGGTTATTCCAACAGAATAATAAGAAATGGAATAACAACAGTTCTCTCCGTGAATATAAAAGAATAATATCCCTTACCGTAAAAGAAGAATATTCCGACTGATAGGGTGAGGATTTTTTTTAAAGAAAACTTATAATATGTTCTTCGCTCAAAGTTTCTTAAAACTCTTAAGGAAATACGCTCAAGATTATAGAAGGAGAATTCTCGAACTTCGATGTGATTTCAATTCTAACTAAGCTTCCTATTTATAGGAAAATGGAATGCATAAGTAACTAATCCATGAACAGTTGATTGATTTACTTTAATCGACTGATCCATGTTTAAAGCAAAATCTTTTAAATAAAATATAATATATTCTATTTATATAAAAAGATTTTTTACTATATAAAATACTATGTGGGCACTATGCAAACACTATGCATAATAAAATATAATATATTCTATTTATAGAATAACTTTAATAAAGTATTCATTTTATATAAAAAGATTTTACTATGTAAAACACTATGCATAATAGAATATAATATATTCTATTTATAGAATAACTTTAATAAAGTATTACATTTTATATAAAAAGATGTTTCATTTTATTACATTAATAATCTGAATAAAACAAAACTTCTAAATCAATAATAATTGAATCAAATAATGTGAGATCTTATCAACAACTATCAGTAGCAATAATTGAACAAAACCGAGTGACTTCTCACATAAATATCAATAATCAATATCTTTGTGCTACTATGCAACAACGCCAGCATATTCTTTGTACTTTTATTACCAAAGTAGTTCAACAAAGATCAACGATAAAACTTACGCCGTTATTTTCAATAAAATATTTTTGTCGTTTTTCAATCAAAATAATAATTTCATTATGGGGTCCACCAATGATTAGAATTCGTCGCACGGATATTTCCAAACAAAAAGAATATTCCCCAACCAATCGAATATAATATGACAACTTGCATACTTTGCAAAATTTATAAATACTACCCATAACTATAACATTATCTCAAATTCACATCATAATATAAAAAAAAATATTTCGAGAAAATTAATTCTTTATTCATAAAATCTGGGTTCTCACAATCTCCCCTCCTTATGGAATTTCGCCCTCGAAATTTACGTACGTACCTGATAGTTTGAAGAGATGAGAATACCTTGCTTTCTTTTTGGATTGTACCTTCTTGGTTATATCCTCTGTATCATATTGTTCATCTCCTGTATTTCAGATATCATTTCTAAAATATACCTTCAAAACAAAGGTTAATTGACATATCACAAATTGTCAACTTACCAAGTAAAAATTTTAGCTTAGGTAAGTCACACCCTAGCGAAATATATTACGTGTCTCTTCCCTCCTAGTTCTAGACTAATATCTCCGTCAGTGACCATATCCCTATAACATCAATCAACAATTCCTGTCCACAATTATATGAATAACTCATAATCATAATTGTGATTCTGAATTCCTTTTCGCACCCAAGAATAAGATAATTTACATCACCTATCTTTACCTGAAACATCAAAAATCATGGTTATACCAACCGTGACTTCTATCCCTTAACCTGGATAACATCTCACAATGATACCTATCAACTTGCCACCGTTACTCACGGCGTCCCCTACGGAAAGTCTGGCTTCGGTGCATCCCAAGACTTGGAAGTCACCAGCAAAAGGCTCGGGGCTCTTTTCTATTTCTTTGATATCAACTGTATAACCAATACTTAACAGTTCCTCTTTGCACTAAAGGCCAAAGATATAAAATTTTAAAACCAATAATGCTGAGACTCAGCTTAATAGTATCACGACCACGAATTATCCATGCATTATAGGCTAAGGATATTCGTGTTTTCCATTACTGTCGTGATTATACCGAATAATCCCTGGTCATAATCATACCAAGTCCATCTATGCACTACGGCCAAAGATGACTTTTACCACATCATTTATAACATTACGGTCATGATTATACCGAATAATCCATGGTCATAATCATACCAAGTCCATCTGTGCACTACAGGCCACAGATGACTTTCAACATAATATAAACATAAGGATGAGGTATTGACGTATATAGGGTTTCAAACCTCTTAGAAATATTCGCGTCATTCGCTCCTCATTATCGACCAAATTGGATGCAAACTGAGATAACTCCTCAAGCTTAGCCTCGTATTGCGATATGGTCATATTATTTTGCTCCATTTCTTATCTCAACATTTTTAGAAGCCATTTTCAAATACTGTCACAAAACAAAGGTTAATTATCATATCACATATTATCCCTATACTCTGACCGACCACTTAAATACCAAATAAACTTAGGTAGGTCATACTAGTGAAGGAATTCCCCGTTTCTCCCCCTCCTAGTTCTTATCTCACATCTTTAGCCAGGGATCATATCCCTAAGCTTTGATACCAACTGTGACGCCCCCAAAATTAGGTATTCATCACCCATTTTGAGTCGCCAAAAACATGGTACAAAATACAAATACAAACTTAATTACTATTGAACTGTCGTGTAGAATACGATCATAGCTAACTATGAGTTTTTAATACAATGTATGTAACTCTCATGGTGCCTCGACTACAACCTTACAATGGTACTTTATATAAAAGTATAATCAAAAACTATTTTGGGAATTAAAATCTTTGGGAAGTGCTCAATGAAACCTTCGTACATGGGAGGCCATGCGTCCAGGTTATGGTAGATATCATATGTTCACAGAATTATCCTTGGTTGACCCAATATACCCCAAAGAAACACGAGAAGATTACTATCATTTTCTTTCCAATGGTGAGTCCTCTCTTGGCATATAACTATCTCCACTGTCTCCAAATGGAAATTATATTTCAAATAAACTCCAAGATCATATAGGTAGTGCTCGTAGATATACTCAGTAAGAGGATGTGCACAACCCTGTCTTATGATAACACGAGTTTGTATGTCATTAGACATTTTGTATGATAGTGACAAAACACCCTTCCAAAGTTGGGTTCGCGTCACCCTATTATAGTTCACCAAAATTAAATATTTCGCGACACACACATCTTAGGTCCTCAGTGCAACTATATATTGCATGTCATGCCGTTTTATAATGTATTGAAAAACTTCAACAGTCTCGGACCATCTTACTCTTTCCCTATAGTCCCCGCTCGACCCAACTACACTCTTATTACCTGAAAGGAATTGTGAAGCAAAAGGGTGAGCACAACTAGCCAATTAAAGAATATCATAACTAAAGATAATTACATTATCAATAGTTTTCATTAATAATAACTCAGAGATTTAGAACATATGGTAGATGATAAAACTTTTCAACCATAGTTGCAGCGGAACGAGCAATCCATTAAAAGAGTCAAATAGACCATCAGGTCTATTATCTTCTCCATATTAAAAGTCCACCAATAATGTTTTATCCTTGTAAATGAACCACATCATCGAATCATCCCTGCACTACGGGCCAAGGATATTCATTAAATCATCAATGGTCATGACTTATACCGAATAATCCCTGATCACAATCATACCCAGTCCATCTTTGCACGTAAGCCAAAGATATACAACAATAAAACCAATAATTAACAATCCATCTTTGCACGTAAGCCAAAGATATACAATTCAATAATCAACAGTCCATCTTCGCACGTAAGCCAAAGATAACTTTTATCACCCTATAAGCATGAGGATGATGACAATGATATAAACATTAATTAACTGAGAACAAAGACAAATATTAAAGACTTTAAATTTATCCAAATATTATCAATCACATAATAAATTTATAATCTAATATTGATAATATCATAACAATGTTTTAATCACTTCTTAAACTTATAAACAATTTATTTCAATTGTTTACACTTTACCAAATAATGAATTTAATCATTCAAGAATGATATACTAATAAGATTTCATTACCAATGATCAAATCCCTCATCAACAATATGCATATACCCTATATAGGATTTCCAAGCCATAAAATCATATTTTTTCAACTTTGTTACTTCACATATCATATTTAACTCATATATTCGTAACTAAACCATTTTCATGAAAAATACCAAATCAGCCCCAAAATTATTTCTTTTCTGGGATTCAACATAATATAGTCCCATAATGAAAATATATTTTTCTCGGAATTTTTAAAATTCATTTACTATTTTTCAAAAATCAATTTCTAATTAATTCCTTAAGAAATTAGCTACCTCAAGTTTAACACCAAAAATTCCCAAATCTTGGCAGGACCTTACACATGTTAATGTGAGCCTCCAGTTTAAATTTCATGGTCATCGGAGTTGTAGAACTCCAGTTATAGCATTTTTCGTCAGAAAAACCTAAATATTGAAATGGTCATAACTTGCTCATTTTAAATCAGAATGAGATCATTTTTGGATAGGAGGTTCTTCATACCATTTACTTTCATTTCCCAAAAGGCCTGAATTTTTCTCACAAATTAAGTGGCCGAAACAGCCCCTTCAAATTTTGGACAGCAACCTTTTTGAAATTTCCAGCTTTTACATCTTTTACTAAAATCAGTCCACACAAAAATATACAACATCTTTTCTAGTGATTCCACTTGGATAAGTTAGGTAACTCATAGATCTAACTCTAGGACTTGACCACACTCAAAAATTCAAAATATATTAGGAGATATGGTCAATTGAATTTCATGTTCCGTTTTCACCAAAATCTGATTTTTCAACCCTTTGTGATTTCTAAGAAACTTTCATGTTTTCACATAATAACCAACATAACTCATCATGACAATGACATATAACTTAATAAAACAAGTTCAAGAATAAATTTTAAAGGTTTATAAGTTAAATTATCCTAAACTCAATAATGTCCAAATTGTCAACATGATACTACTTTGTAGAGTAAAATTGAGGAATGCTCAGAAGAATGTTTCCATGAAAAGATACTAGATGAAGCGCAAATATCAAAGATATTCCACTAATTTCATGGAGTATAGAAATCAAAACTTTAACCAACTGAGTATAATAAAGAATATATGAAACTGTAAATGGATTTTCACCCGCCATGCGGTAATTCACGTATACAGATCATTTCCACAATTTAATAAAGAATGAATACAAAGGTTCACCATGCATGTGGCAATCCACATAGACAGGTTATTCCAACAGAATAATAAAGAATAGAATAACAGAAGGATTCACCATGTATGCGATAGAGACCACACAGACAGGTTATTCCCCACAGAATAATAAATGCGGAATAATAAATATGGAACCAGATCAGGTGAAATTCACACCGACAGGATATTCCGACAAAATAATAAAGACGGAATAATACAATGGAACCAGTCCCGGCAGATATATGCATGATGTGATATTACGAGAATAATAGAGCGGAATAATAAAATGGAACCAGTCCGGCAGTATAGCATGCATGCATGTGATATTCTACGTAATAATAAATTAAGACGGAATAATAAAATGGAACCAGGTCCGGTGTAAAACATACAGACATGATATTCCAACAGAATAATAAAAGCAGAATAATAGAAGAATGTCACCAAGTATAAGGTATTTCGCGTATACAGGTTATTCCAACAGAATAATAAAGACAAAATAATAGAAGAATGTCACCAAGTATAGGGTATTCCGTGTATATAGGTTATTCCAACAGAATAATAAGAAATGGAATAACAACAGTTCTCTTCGTGAATATAAAAGAATAATATCCCTTACCGTAAAAGAAGAATATTCCAACTGATAGGGTGAGGATTTTTTTTAAAGAAAACTTATAATATGTTCTTCGCTCAAAGTTTCTTAAAACTCTTAAGGAAATACGCTCAAGATTATAGAAGGAGAATTCTTTGAACTTCTGGTGTGATTTCAATTCTAACTAAGCTTCCTATTTATAGGAAAATGGAATGCATAGTAACTAATCCATGAACGGTTCAGATTGATTTACTTTAATCTGACGGTTCATGTTTAAAGCAAAATATTTTAAATAAAATATAATATATTTTATTTATATAAAAAGATTTTTACTATGCAAATACTATGTGGGCACTGTGCAAACACTATGCATAATAAAATATAATATATTCTATTTATAGAATAACTTTAATAAAGTATTCTGTTTTATATAAAAAGATTTTACTATGCAAAATACT
This sequence comes from Panax quinquefolius, assembly GCA_020205615.1. NCBI lineage: Eukaryota > Viridiplantae > Streptophyta > Magnoliopsida > Apiales > Araliaceae > Panax > Panax quinquefolius. Next base: position 34,867,106 of record CM035154.1, on the reverse strand, counting down.
ATGCATAATAGAATATAATATATTCTATTTATAGAATAACTTTAATAAAGTATTCATTTTTATATAAAAGATGTTTACATTTTATTACATTAATAATACGAATAAAACAAAACTTTTGAATCAATAATAATTGAATCAAATAATGTGAAATACTATCTATAAAGAACAATTGTAGCAATAATTGAACAAAAACCGAGTGACTTCTCACATAAATATCAATAATCAATACTGGTGCTACTATGCAACAATGCGTATCGATTTCTTTTATTATTGAAAGTAGTTCAACAAAGATCAACCAGTAAAACTTTCGCCGTTATTTTCGATAAATTTTTTTGTCATTTTCTCAATCCGACAATAATTCCGTTGTGGGGTCCACCAATGATTGTACCGTTGTACGGATATTTCCTGTGATGCCCCCAAAATTAGGCATACGTCACCCATCTTGGGTCGCCACTTACATGGTACAAAATACAAATAAAACTTAATTATACAGCTGTCGTGTAAAATACGACAAAACATATGTTGTGAGGTTTAATACAAATATTGTCATCTAGACAATATCTATACCCAATGGAGTCCTTATTACATTTATTGTCACACTATCTAACAGAATAGTGAGAACTACTAATGCTATTATCTGGACCGTCACTCCGTTCCGTGACTAGTCCCAGCTACGTTCTCATTTCCTGAAGAGAACAGTGAAAGAAAGGGTGAGCTCAACTAGCCCAGTAAGAAATATTATGACTAAGATAATGCAGAATAAATTATCCTTAGCCTTTAACAGTATAACAACTGATAGAATATAATTGACAACAATTTTTAGATCAACAACTGCAGCGGAATAAACAATCCATTAAAAGAGTCAAGTAGAGAATAAAATCTATTATCTTTTATGATTTAAAAGGTTTTTCATCACTTTTATCGCTGAGACTCAGCTTAATAAATAATCCACATCATCGAATCACCCTTGCACTACGGCCAAGGATATTCTTTAGGGTCACGACCATAAATTATCCATGCACTACGGGCCAAAGATAATCGTGTTTTCATCAACGGTCCTGATCATGCCATAAAACAATTCATCTTTGCTCCCTTGGCTGAAGAGAATCCATAGCCATAATCATACCAAAAACTGTCCATCAATGCACTACGGGCCAATGAAGACTTTTTCCACATCATTTGTAACATTACGGTTATGATTATACCGAATAATCCCTGGTCATAATCACACCAAGTCCATCTATGCACTCTGAGACCCTGGATGACTTTCAACATAATATAATTATGAGGATGATGACAATAATATATGAATTCAATAAAACAAGTTCAAGAATTAATTTGTCCAGGAACCAATAACGTTCCAATTGTCAACAAGATATTGTTTTGTGGTGTAAAATTCAAGAATGCTCAGAAGAATATTTCTATGAAAAGATATTGGATGAAGCGCAAATATCAAGGATATTCCACTAATTTCATGGAGTATAGAAGTCAAAATTTTAACCAACTGAGTATAATAACGAATGGAATAACAAAAGAAATCACCATGCATGCGGTACTTTGCATAAAAGGTTATTCCAACAGAATAATAATAACGGAACGAGTCGAGGTGAAATTCACACCGCATGGATGTTCCAATGTAATAATAAATAATTAAGCGGAACCGGTCCGGCGTAGATACATGATGCATGAATATTCCATGAGAATGAATGAATAATTAAAATGGAACCGTGTCCGGCGTATAAACACATACATGGATATTCCAAATGAATGAATGAATAATTAAAAGCGGAACCAGTCCGTACAGACAAAGATGCATACAAGATGTTCCAACGGAATAGTAAAAGAGAATAATAGAAGAATGTCACCAAGTATAGGGTTGCCAAGATATACGAGTTATTCCAATAGAATAATAAAGAAATGGAATAACTGAAGTTCTCTTCTTGAATACAAAAGAATAATATTCCTTACCGTAAAAGAAATTAGATATAGGAAAAGAAAGTTAGCAGACTTCTTCTTCTTTCTCTCTATAATTTTCTCTCTCAGAGTTTCAGGTGAATTCGTAAGAAAATAATGAAGGAATGAGCTTCATTTATAGAAGAATGGATCGCGATAAGTAACTAACTCATGAATGGTTGATTGATTTACTTTAATCTGATGGTTCAAATTTAAAGCAAAATCTTTTAAATAAAATATAATATATTCTATTTATATAAAAAGATTTTTACTATGCAAACACTATGCATAATAAAATATAATATATTCTATTTATAGAATAACTTTAATAAAGTATTCTATTTTATATAAAAAGATATTTCTGTTTTATTACGTTAATAATACTAATAAAACAAAACATATAAATCAACAATAATTGAATCAAATAATGTGAGTTACTATGCAACAACTACTGTAGCAATGATTAAACAAAACTGAGTATTTTTTTCACGTAAGCATCAATAATCAATATTGTGTGCTACTATGCAACCACGCGTATTACTGTACTTTTACTACCGAGTAGTTCAACAGTTTTAACGGTAAAACTTCCGCCGTTATTTTCATAAAAATATTTTTGTCGTTTTCTCAATCAACAATAATTTCGTTGTAGGGTCCACTGATGATTGCATTGTAAATGCGGATATTTCGATAAAAAGAATATTTCCCGACCAATCGAATATAATATGACAACTTGCATACTTTGCAAAATTTATAATTATTACCCACAACTATAACATTATATCAAATCCACACCATAATATAAAAAAAATTATTTCGAGAAAATTAAATCTTTATTTATAAAATTTGGGGTCTCACATTTTCGCATAAAAAGAATATTCCCCAACCAATCGAATATAATATGACAACTTGCATACTTTGTAAAATTTATAAATACTACCCACAACTATAACATTATCTCAAATTCACATCATAATATAAAAAAATTATTTCGAGAAAATTAATTATTTATTCATAAAACTAGGTTCTCACAGTTGCATAGTATTTGCATAGTAAAAATCTTTTTATATAAATAGAATATATTATATTTTATTTAAAAGATTTTGCTTTAAATATGGACCGTCAGATTAAAGTAAATCAATATGGACCGTTCATGAGTTAGTTACTATGCATTCCATTTTTCTATAAATAAAAGCTCGTTCCTTCATTATTTTCTTACAAATTCATTTGAACTCCGAGAGAGAAAATTTTAGAGAGAAAGAAAAGAGAAGTCTGCTACCTTTCTTTTCTATATTATTTCTTTTACTAGAAGTGATATTATTCTTTTATATTCATGAAGAGAACTGTTGTTATTCCATTTCTTATTATTCTCATTGGAATAACTCAGATACGCTTGAATACCCTATACTTGGTGACATTCTTCTATTATTACGTCTTTATTATTCGTAGGAATATCATTCGTGTCTATATCTGTGGGGACCGGGTTCCTTTTTTTATTATTCCGTCTTTATTATTCTCGTCGGAATATCCTCATGCTCATCTTTATCGCCGAGACTCGGTTCCATCATTTATTATTCGCATTTATTATTCTCGTCGGAATATCACATCATCTGCTATATGGGACTGGTTCCATCATTTATTATTCGTGATTTATTATTACGCTTGAATATCCAATCATCTTTATATGTACGGACTGGTTCCATCATTTATTATTCCGTATTTATTATTACATTTGAACATCCTGTTGGTGTGAATTTCACACGACTCGTTCCGTTATTATTATTACATTGGAATAACTCGTCTACGCCGAAGCAACCGCATTTACGGTGATTTCATTGTTATTCCATTCCTTATTATTCATTGGAACATCTGCTCGCCGATTGTGAATTTCACACGACCGGTTAGATTATTATTATTATGTTGGAATAACTTTGTCATGCAAAGTACCGCATGCATGGTGATATCTTTTGTTATTCCATTCGGTATTATAATTGATAAGTCAGTTTTATACCTACTTATCCGGTATCTTTTACTTGAATTAGTAACTTATATTAGTAGCTTATAATTTGAAATTCATTCGTTTAAATAAGATTGAGTTGGTTACGGGTTAGTACTTGGTGATTTTTATTAAATAAATCTCGGTAGGAACGATACTCAACTTATCACTTTATTACGTGTTGACCACGTATACTTGCGTGTTGTGCGTAATTAGATTTTACCCAACAAGTTTTTGGCGCCATTGTCGGGGAATTAGTTTAATATTTTTTACCAGTATTAATTTCAATCAAATTAGTCTTAATTTAAACATTGTTATTTTTATTTTTAAGTCTCTTCCTATATTTCTCTCTTTTCAGGTACCATGGATGACTTTGCGTATCAATGGCCATACACGAACGTGACTCAACCAAGGGGAATAAAGATTGACAGACTCGCGACACTTTCCGCAATGTCAGCACAAATTAAAGAACTTTCGAGGAAGTTGGACGTTATCGCAGCCCAACAGAGTTGAAGGATGGCGATTATGTGTGACTATTGTCCGGTAATCGCCTCGAAAGTAATCAATGCACCATCAATCTTGGGTCAGACAAGATGGTGGTAACTACCTCAATCAAGATGCATATGATAATTATGAACAAGTTTGGGGGTATCACCCGGATTCTTCATGGAGCTACAACTATCAAGACCAATACTGTACTCTAAATCCAACATACATGCCGGAATTCTCATATCAACCTCCATTAAAAGAAGAAAATTCAAGGTTGGAGGAATTGTGGTCCAAGTTCGAGGAGAGAGGGATTAATCAAGCGAGGTCAATTCTAAATCTTGCGGATCAGATAGAGCAAATGACCAAAGTCATAAACAACCTTCCTCCAAACACTTGGCTTTATGACATGGATGACGAAATTGATAAAGTGCCCGAGCCAAATCTACAACTGGATGAGCCTCAAGATGTTGAAAAAGTGGAGACAAGTGGGGATAATGACAACAAGGTCGGTGAAGAACTAACTATGAGTACCAACGAGGATGAGCCGATGTTATTAGTGCCCCAAGTTCCTTCTCCGCCAAAGATCAAGGGTCCAGTTAGATTTGCAAAATCGTGCCCGCTAGGTAGTCATGTCGTCTGCAAGGCTCTTTATGACATGAGAGCTAGTACAAATGTGAAGCCATGGTGGGATGAGGAGGAAAAGATAGAAGAAGAGCCCGTTGTGTCTGACAAGCCTCAATTCCAGAATCTATTCACAGACACAATGGAGAAAACACCTAGATGTTGGACGTTCTTGAATGTATTCTTAACTAAAGAAAGCATGTTAGGTGACTTTAATACAATGGCTATCACAAATGGGAACCTACCAAAAGCTACATTATTTTCGATGGATGGAGGGTTCCTCAACTTTCGAAGAGGAATTGGATAGCATTGACCAGACAAAGTCAGGCTGAAAGACTATAAATCAAGCTACCAACCGGGAGGCAACCCAGGAATTTTTATATTTTTATGCTTTACTAGTTTATTTAGTAGATAGGAATTAATTTGCTTATTAAGCTCTCTTATAATCTAATCCATGTTGTCTCTCTTCATTACAGGTATTGGAGGTTCAATGAATAGGATTGAACAGGAAAATGATCGTCGCCGCCAACGCCGCCATCGTCACCATCACCTCACGCTTAGCTGATTACAGGGAAGTTCTCTTCTACTTATCATTATATTCTTACAATGAGGACATTGTAATTGCTAAGTTTGGGGGAGTTTTGTTTAGTTCATTATTGCATGTTTAGTTTCATGTTTATGTTATGTTATTTTGCATATGTTGTTAATTTAGTTTAGGTTCATTATTAAAAAAAATTCAAAAAATTAAAAATTCAAAAATAATAGTTAGTTACTATGCTTATCTTGCATGATTCCAGCTGTTTGATAAGTTACAGTTTATTTTAGCGAATGATGAGAATGGGATTGAGTAAACAAGTAGCGTACTGACTATTAGAGCTTTGATGTGATTTCTTGTTATGAATTGAATCTTTTTCTGTTTGAAACTGGTATAATTAGGATAGCACAGTAAAAACAATTTGTTGACTGATTAAGTTTAAATTGATACATAATGGACTTCTTAAGGATAATACTAGTTTGGATGAATGAAAGATATGAACAGACGGAGATGGCTAAATTTAGACAAAAACAAAACTTGTTGGGTAAAATCTAATTACGCACAACACGCAAGTATACGTGGTCAACAAGTAATAAAGTGATAAGTTGAGTATCGTTCCCACAGAGAAATATTTAATAAAAATTACCAAGTACTAACCCGTAACCAACTCAATCTTATTTAAACGAATGAATTTCAAATTATATAAATTAAACTACTATTAAATTCCACTAGTTAAATTAAGATAACTGAGAATTAAGATAACAACTTCACTTATTGCTTCATTTAAGTTAACACACTTCTCATCAATTATTCTCTATCCCGAATTGTTAATCAAGAACACTAATGTAGTATTAACCACCTCTCGATGCACTAATACCGTATTAACGTCAATCCACAATTAAGATAGAAATCCGTTAAACACCTTAATCAACTAACCCACTATATCTCTATGTGAATTACAATTGAAGAAGGTTGAAGAATAAGTTCTCTATCCGATTACATGCGGTGTCAAGCATATCTCTACCTTAACACTCATCAAGTTTAAGCTACTAACAAAATCCTGAACACATGCTATCATGATAAGATCTAAATCAATACTTCATCTCTCGAGTTCATATAGATTATCACGGTAATTGATGGACAATCAATTAAGCAATTAAGTCCAAATCACAATAGACAATCCTCACAATAGAACATAATAATTAATAACGAAGCATATTAAAATAAACTACACAATAAGATCCATTGTAATCTCAAACAAAGAATTAGTTCATGATTATTGAATTAAAACTAAGAATCCACAATTGAATAAAAAATAAAAGACAAAGATAGAAGAAGTTGAGAAAATATAATCTATTTTCTGTAGATTTGACGCTCCCTCCTTGCTCCTACTTTGAATCTTCAATGGTCTTCAAATTGCTTCAATCTCCAAATCTTATAATAACTAGGGTTTTTCTCTAATTTACTCTAATGTAATCTAATGGAATTCTCCCTTCAAACTTTTTTCTAATCCTTGTAAATCTCCTCCTTTTATATGTCTCTATATATGTATTTAAGTCCTCTTGGAAGTCCTTGAATCAAACAACTCGAAACAATCCTTTTCGGACTCAAATTCGGACAAAATCTACTCATTCTCGCGCATACCCAGCCCCGGCTGGGTATTTCCCTTTGTAAAAGCCAGCCCCGGTGGGGTAGTGGACTGATAAAACGTCCAGGACCCCAGACCCGGCTGGGTCCTAAGGCACAAAAACGTCCAGCCCCGGCTGGGTACTAAACTGCCAATTAATTTTCTGTTGGAACCTCCTCTGCTAAAACTGCCATAACTTTTAAACCGAGAGGAGTTACGAGGCCCGCGACCTATCAAATCGAAGCTATCGACGAGATCTACAACTTTTATTCTTTGATCTTTCAGAAATAACAAACGGATGAAGGTCGAAATTGGACTGGAAGTGACTGCTATGCAAATGGGCACCCAAAACAATGAAGTTCAACGACGTCCATTGGTAGAAATGCCATAACTCTTTCATCCAAACTCCGATTTGAATGATTCAAGATGTTCCGGAAAGCTAAGAAGACGCTCTTAAATATAGTCCAAGTTCCAATCCAAGAACATGAAATGACATGAAAGCACAAACGATATCCGGCTTGCTTTTGTTTGCATTTTCCGTGCTTTTCCTTACCAATAATCGCTCACACCGCTTCCAAACGTATAACCTACAAAACGAACACAAAATGTATGAAAAGTAACTAAGACACATGAATATAAGCAACTAATTCAAGTAAAAGATACTGGATAAGTAGGTATAAAACCGACTTATCAAATACCCCCAAACTTAAACCGTTGCTTGTCCTCAAGCAAAAACAAAACAAAAAATGCAATGCAATGCAATGAAATGAAACTAATATATATGCCTACGAATCCAGCAGTATTGATAGAATCAAATCTATTCACTCGACCTTAGAGCAATCAAGTAAACATGATAATACTTCATATCAAAACCAATCAACAATTTCTTAGTCAATCATCAAATCTTAAACTGTTATCACTAATATAGTGCGTGTGTGCTCAACAACCATGCTAATTGATATAAAATCAAATTTAACACATAATAGGTCTCTTTAAAGGCATCATACAGTGAAAACTCACAAAATTCACGAACAAGCTAGATCCAACTAAAGTCAAACATCCACCAAGTTCAAGATTCCAATCCGGGATACTTATGCTTTACTTTTCATTACGGGGGCTTTTTGCTCTTTTCCCGTTTTATTGTTTTTTTTTCTTTTTTTTTTACTTTTTAACCATGACTGTGCAATGTCTCATTCCATTAGGCTAACAGTGCTACCCCTTAGCGAGCTTTCGACCAACGACTCCCAGACCATTAAGACCTTAGGGTGCTAGGTGTTAAGACACCCCTTTGGGCGTACTTGCTCAAGTAACAAAGGCCCCGAAACAAAACTAGCCACGGTACTTTTTTCATCATTTTTTTTTTCTTTTCTTTTTTTTAATAAAGCTTATATATCCCAAATTTTTCCCCCAAACTTAAGTTTTTGTCTAAATTTAGCCATCTCCGTCTGTTCATATCTTTCATTCATCCAAACTAGTATTATCCTTAAGAAGTCCATTATGTATCAATTTAAACTTAATCAGTCAATAAATTATTTTTACTGTGCTATCCTTATTATACCAGTTTCAAACAGAAAAAGATTCAATTCATAACAAGAAATCACATCAAAGCTCTAATAGTCAGTACGCTACTTGTTTACTCAATCCCATTCTCATCATTGGCTAAAATAAACTGTAACTTATCAAACAGCTGGAATCATGCAAGATAAGCATAGTAACTAACTATTATTTTTTAATTTTTAATTTTTTGAATTTTTTTTAATAATGAACCTAAACTAAATTAACAACATATGCAAAATAACATAACATAAACATAAAACTAAACATGCAATAATGAACTAAACAATACTCAGTTGAATAAAATTTTGACTTCTATACTCCATGAAATTAGTGGAATATCCTTGATATTTGCGTTTCATCCAGTATTTTTCATGGAAATATTCTTCTGAGCATTCTTGAATTTTATTCTACAAAGCAATATCATGTTGACAATTTGGACGTTATTTGTGAAACCCCAGATTTTATAAATAAAGATTTAATTTTCTCGAAATAATTTTTTTATATTATGGTGTGGATTTGATATAATGTTATAGTTGTGGGTAATATTTAGAAATTTTGCAAATTATGCAAGTTGTCATATTATATTCGATTGGTCGGGAAATATTCTTTTTGTCGGGAATATCCGTACGACGGTACAATCATTGGTGGACCCCACAACGGAATTATTATCGGATTAAGAAAACGACAAAAATATTTTTATGAAAATAACGGCGGAAGTTTTACCGTTAAAACCGTTGAACTACTTCAGTAGTAAAAAGTACAAGAATCTGGCGTGGTTGCATAAGTAGCACACAATATTGATTATTGATGCTTACGTGAAAAAAATACTCGCTTTTGTTTAATTATTGCTACAAGTGGTTGTTGACGTAGTATCTCACATTATTTGATTCAATTATTGTTGATTTATACGCTTTGTTTAATTAGTATTATTAACGTAATAAAATAGAAACATCTTTTTTATATAAAATGAATACTTTATTAAAGTTATTCTATAAATAGAATATATTATATTTTATTATGCATAGTATTTGCATAGTGCCTGCATAGTGTTTGCATAGTAAAAATCTTTTTATATAAATAGAATATATTATATTTTATTTAAAAGATTTTGCTTTAAATATGGACCGTCAGATTAAAGTAAATCAATATAGACCATTCATGAATTAATTACTATGCATTCCATTCTCCTATAAATAGAAGTTCATTCCTTTATTATTTCTTACGAATTCACTGAAACTCTAGAGAGAGAAAACTATAGAGAGAAAGAAGAAAAGTATTCTGCTACTTCCATACTCTTATATCCAGTTTCTTTTACGGTAAGGGATATTATTTGTTGTACCCGTAAGGGGTGTTATTCTTTCTTATTCATGAAGAGAACTTCGGTTATTCCATTCTTTATTATTACATTGGAATAACTTTGATACATGAGATACCCTATACATAACTTGTATAAGCAGCATACCACAGTACTTGGTGAAATCCTTATGTTATTCCATTCTTGTTTATTACATTGAATAACTCAGATACGTGGACTCCCTATACTTGGTGAAATCCTTATATTATCCCGTCTTTATTATTCTATCGGAATATCCTATCAATTGTGAATTTTACGATTCGGTTCCATTATTTATTATTTCGTATTTATTATTATTCATTGGAATAAACATCATGTGAAGTACCGCATGCATGGTGATTTCATTGTTATTCCATTCTTTATTATTCTATTGGAATAACCTGTCTATGCGAAGTACCGTATGCATGGTGATTTCTGTTGTTATTCCATTCTTTATTATTCTGTTGGAATAACCTTTTGACTTCTATACTCCATGAAATTAGAGGAATATCCTTGATATTTGTGCTTCATCCAGCATCGTTTCATGGAAATATTCTTCTGAGCATTCTTGAATTTTACACCACAAAACAGTATCTTGTTGATAATTTGGACGTTATTGGTTCCTAGATAAATTAATTCTTGAAGTTGTTTTATTGAATTATTATATCATTGTCATCATCCTCACGTTTATATTTTGTTGAAAGTCATCTGTGGCATGTAGTGCATAGATGGACTTGGTATGATTATGACCAGGGATTATTCGGTATAATCATGACCGTAATGTTACAAATGATGTGGTAAAAGTCATATGTGGCCTGTAGTGCATAGATGGACTTGGTGTGATTATGACCAGGGATTATTCGGTATAATCATAACCGTAATGTTACAAATGATGTGAAAAAAAGTCATCATTGGCCCGTAATGCATTGATGGACAATTTTTGGTATGATCATGGCTATGGATTCTCTTCGTCCGTTGGAGCAAAGATAAATTGTTTTATGGCATGATCAGGACCGTTGATGAAAACACGATTATCTTTGGCCCGTAGCGTATGGATAATTTATGGTCGTGACCCTAAAGAATATCCTTGGCCGTAGTGCAGGGGTGATTCGATGATGTGGATTATTTATTACGCTGAGTCTCAGCGATAAAAATGTTGAAAAACCTTTTAAATCATAAAAGATAGTAGATTTTATTCTCTACTTAACTCTTTTAATGGATTGCTTATTTCCGCTGCAGTTTTTGATCTAAAACATGTTGTCTATTATATTCTATCAGTTGTTATACTGTTGAAGGCTAAGGATAATTTATTCTGCATTATCTTAGTCATAATATTTCTTACTGGGCTAGTTGAGCTCACCCTTTCTTTCACTTTGTTCTCTTCAGAAATGAGAACGTGGCAGGACTAAGCAGGGAAACGGAGTGACGGTCCAGATGATAGCATTAGTAGTCCTCACTATTCTGTTAGATAGTGTGGCAATAAATGTATTGAGGACTTATTTGTGTTTGAATACTGTCTAGATGACAATATTCGAGTTAAAACTCATTGTATATATTTTGTCGTATCTTACACGACTGTTGTATAATTAGTTTGTATTTGTTTTCAGTACCATGTAAGTGGCGACTCAGAATAGGTGATGTATACCTAATTTTGGGGGCGTCACATTATTAGTTCCTGAATAACTTAATTCTTGAACTTGTTTTATTGAATTCTTATATCATTGTCATCATCCTCATGTTTATATTTTTTTTGAAAGTCATCTGTGGCCTGTAGAGCATGGATGGACTTGGTATGATTATAACCGAGGATTATTGTGTAATCATAATAGTAATGTTATAAATGATGTGGTAAAAGTCCTCATTGGCCCTTAGTGCATTGATGGACGAGTTGTTGGCATGATCATGACTATTGATGAATACACAAATATCCTTGGCCCGTAGTAAGCATGGAATTTGTGGTCGTGACCCCTAATGAATATCCTTGGCCGTAGTGTAGGGATGATGTGGATTATTTATTATGCCGAGTCTCAGCGATAAAAGTGATGAAAAACTTTTTAAATCATAAAAGATAGTAGATTTTATTCTCTACTTGACTCTTTTAATGGATTGCTTGATCCGCTGCAGTTAAACTTGATGTCTATTGTATTTTATCAGTTTAACATTATTGGAGGCTAATGATAATTTATTTTGCATTATCTTAGTCATAATATTTCTTCTTTGGGCTAGTTGAGCTCACCCTTTCTTTTCCTTTTCTCTTCAGTGAAATGAGAACGTATTTGGGACTAATCTGGGAACAGCAGTGATGGTCTAGAGATGGTGTCTTAGTAGTCCTCACTATTCGTAAAATAGTGTGATAATAAATGTAATGAGGACTCTATTTGAGAATGGATATTGCCTAGAAGACAATATTTGTATTTAAACTCACAAGATATGTTTTGTCGTATTATATATACGCTTCGTCAGTATTATTAGTTTGTATTTGAATTTTGTACCATGTATTGACGACTCAAGATGGGTGATGTATACCTAATTTTGGGGGCGTCGCAAATAAGACTTTGACTTATCTGTTGAAACTCCGTTGGGGAAAACCTTCGTTACATCTATAGTTACAAATTTTGTTTGATTCAAATTGGTACCCTCACACTTCATGTTGATCTTATATCTTTGAAAATTCTTGCATTTGAGATGATTTTTTTGAATCAACTGGTTAACCACTCATCATGACAAAATTGATTATTTTCGTAAGGTTGTTAGTTTTCATATTCCTAACCAACCTATTGTGCGAATTCAAACCATCAAACCACTGAAATCAGTCAATGTCATTTCAAGTCATAAAGCTATTCGTTTATTGAAAAACGGATGTCAAGCTTTCTTAGCCATGCCACTGATTTAAATCAGAATACATCAGATTTGAATGATATTTTTTAATGAGTTTCCTGATGTATTTTCTGAAGAACTTCTCGGTCTACCCCTAGATGTGAAGTTGAATTCTTTATTGACCTAGAATTTGGTACAAACCCCATTTCTAAAATCTCATATCGAATGGCTCCTATTGAACTTCAGGAGTTAAAGGTTCAACTACAAGAGTTGTTAGACATCAGTTTTATACGTCTTAGTATATATCCTTGGGGTGCTCTTGTTTTATTCGTAAAGAAGAAAGACGGTAGCATACGACGTTGTATTGACTATCGGGAGTTGAACCACGTCACCATCAAGAATAGGTATTCGTTATCTCGTATTGATGACCTGTTCAACCAATTGTGAGGTGTTGTCCAAGGTTGGGACATGAGTCACAGTTGGTATCAAATATTTGGATCATTTCGTGTTTGTTATAATTGATAACATCCTAATATACTCCAAAAGCCTCAAATATTTTTCCAAAAAGAACTCAATATACGAAAACGACGTTGGTTGGAGCTGTTGAAAGATTACGATCATACCATCCGATATAATCCTGGAAAAATGAACGTGGTAGCTGACGCGTTGAGTAGAAGATCGTATGCGGGTACAAGTGCGATATTGTCAACACGAAACCCATTTTGTATGATGTACAAAGGATGAAGATAGAGGTAACGACTCTGGAGACCCGCGTAATGATGTCAAATGTACGCGTAGAACCAACTTTGATTGATAAAGTTAAAGTTGCTCAAGCTACAGACCCGGAGCTGATAAAAATGAAGAAAAAGGTGCAAGAAGGTCCTATTCCAGAAGCAAAAATCGATGAATAAGGAATACTTCGAGTCAAATCCAGACTTTGTGTTCCTAACGACTCTGAATTGAAGTATAGAATCATGATGGAAACACACAACACACCGTTTGCAATCCATCCTGAAAGTATAAAAATGTATCGTGATCGTCAATATACAATTTGGTGGAGCAATATGAAGAGAGAGATCGCAGAGTTTATCTTGAGGTGTTTAACGTGTAAACGTGTCAAGGCGAAGCATCAAGTGTCAAAGGGTCAGCTTGCAGAAAGCTATGGGCACCGATTTACGATTCATTGGTAAATTTGAAATTCTTGATCGAGTAGGAAATGTGGCCTATAGACTCGCTTTAACTCTAAGCATGTCTCATGTTTATAACATTTTCCACATATTTGTGCTACATAAATACGTGAAAGACCCAAACCATATTATTGAGTTAGAATCGAACGAGATAGCATAAGATTTAACGTACGAGGAGGTACCTGTCAAGATCTTGGGAGCATGTCCTACGCACAAAGGTTATACCACGAGTCGAAGTTTTATGGAGAAACCATGAAATTGGGGAAATGACTTTGAAGTAAGAATCGGAAAGGAAAGCGAGGTATCCTTAACTTTTCGACATGCCAGGTACGCACGTCAATTTCTAGGACGAAATTTCATAAGAAGGGGAGGTTGTAAGACCCCAAATATTTATAAATAAAGATTTAATTTTCTTTATATATTGTTTTAAACAGTAATGTGTTGACTTGATAAATGTGATGAGTTATGGGAGTAATGTGCAAATTTTCAAAGTTAGCAAGTGGTAATAAAATATTCATTGTGTCGGAAAATATTCGTTTGGTCGTGGAATATTCTTATTGGATGAGGGAATATTCGCATCTGACGCCGCCAGACTTATCATGGGCCCCATAACGGAATAACTGTCGAATGAAGAAAACGACAGGAATGATTTTTCTAAAAATAACGGCGTAGTTGTTACCGTTAGAACTGTTGAAATACCCGGTAGTTAAAATACAAGAATATGTCTGGCCAGCGTTGCATAACAAAGACACCGGTATTACGCATGATAATTCAAATTATTGGTTCTTACGTAAGAAGGCACTTACTCAATTATTGTTACAGTATTTACTGTTTAATATTTTATTGATTAAATAATTGCTACATTGATATTATATTCAATAATTGTCATTGTACAGTATTTCAATTATCAAATTAATAATTCATATTATTTGAATAATATTATTAGATAGAATTATTGGCAATGTCTAAGGAAGCTCTGTTGAGGAAAGAGGTTAGGTTAATCTAATTGCGCGCTAGTAAAGAGAAATCCTTATCGGAAAGCCCCCTCTTTCCTGGGAACGACCTGGTTGTCATTATTATAATTCTGTAATATTATTTGTGAATAATTAATTATTAATTTATATGATAAGGAAATATTTATTTTATGTGGATATAAATGATGGATATATTTATTTTATGTGAATAAAAATGAAGGAATTAAGGCTGAGGTGTTTTATCAGTATTTTGTCAGAATGGAGGTATTAAAAATCGTCCATATGTGGATTTCGGGTATTTTTGGTTGGGAATTTGGAAAAACTTCCTTCTACAAAGTTGTAGAGAATTAAATTTTCTATGGAAAGGACATATAACTTGTATTTTTCTGATAAAAGGGATATTTATTATGAATTATTGAAGTTTTGAAAATAAATGTTTTTAATATATATATATATATATATATATATATATATATATATATATATATAACATGTGGGAAAAAATTCAAAAGAGGAGGTCGCAAGATTTTCAAAACTGGTGGGTTTTCTTTTTCCTCCGTGAAGGTTATTTGTCAACTTTGGCGTCTTTGGACCTTTCCTATAAATAGGTGCTTAGTTAGAAATGAAAATCATACCGTAATCGTAATTTTTCTCTATAATATCGAGCGTATTTCTTGTGAGTATAAGGATAGTTTGAGTGTGGATTACGGAAAAGTTTTTGTTCGTGATAATATCCGATATTTCAATCCAAAACCACTCTCCGGTTAAAGTAAGGGATGTTATTTTCTTCGTAAATGATGTTATTACTTTCAATATCATTTTACTGAAATATTGGTATGAATTTTATTATGAAATTTTTACTTTTTCCGTCGGGGTTACTATTCACGATATCCTATTATTTATTCACGATATGGCACTATTCATGAATACAGATCTTTGTTTAGTACTATTCATGAAGTATGATTTTCTTATGAAATTTCTAACCTTTTCATGTCGGGGATACTATTCACGATACTAAGCCTTTATTCACGATATCGACCTTTATTCACAACTGATACTTGCATTATGCAAGAAAAATTAAATTTTCTTCTATTTGTCCAAATGGTCTGTTAAGGTTCATATCTTTGATTGGATCCAAGTTTTGAGCTTTATTTCTTGAATTTTGTTCCACAAAATATTATTATGGGTATTTTTGAATTTGGATAAACTAAAATACGAATCCTTAATCTTTGTCCTTTATTTCACTGAATTCGTTCTTTAAAATGTTTTTCATCATCCTCAGTCCTAAATGGTTATACAAAAGAATATCTTTGGCCTGTAGTGCAAAGATGGATGATTATTTGATAAATATCTTTGGCCTGTAGTGCAAAGATGAATGATTTCCTGATGAATATCTTTGGCCCGTAGTGAAAAGATGACAGGTGTTGAGATGAACATGACCAACTGGTGATACAAATGAATATCTTTGGCCCGTAGTGCAAAGATGAATATTTGATTCGAGATGTATATTGATTGATGTTACAGGGATAAAATATTGATGATGGACTTTTAAATCTTAGAAGATAATAGACTTCATTCTCTATTTAACTCTTCTAATGAGTTGTTATTTCCGCTGCGAATATTGATCTAAAACTTGTTGTCCATAATATTTTATCTGAATTGTTGAAGGCTAACGATAATTTATTTTCCATTATCTTAGTCATAATATTCCTTACTGGCTAGTTGAGCTCACCCTTTTTATCTATTGACCTCTTCAGGAAATGAGAATATCGCGGGGACTAGTCGGGGAACAGTGTGATGGTCAGAGTTAGATTTGTTGAAGTCCTCACTGTTCTATAAAATAGTGAGATAATAATTGTAATAAATAAGTGATGAATTTGCATGTTTAAATTTCGTATTATATACGATTTGTATTCAAACTCACAGTTGTATGATCGTATTTCCCACGACCTTTTGATGTAAAAGATTTGTATTTGAAATTCTGTACCATGTATTTGGCGACCCAGAATAGGCGGGTTGTGTATTGAACCTATTTTGGGGGCGTCACAAATATTTTAACATAAAGCATTCATCAGCAAGAAATGTAATTGAAAGATGCTTTGGCGTTCTTAAGAAGAGATGGGCAATTCTTAGAAGTTCATCATTTTACCCTATCAAGATACATAACCGAATAATTTTAGGTGTCCTTTACATAACTATACAACTTTTAGAAAGTAATTACAAAAAAAGTGCATCCACAAAATAATTACAAAAAAAGTGCAAAAATTCAAACCATTCAATTTCAAATTAAATAAGGAAACCTAAAATCAAGGATAACTAATAATTCAAATTCAAATCTTTTGGATCGAACAACAATTTCAAATCCATAATTCAAAATTCAAATCAAAATGAGGAAATTAAAAATAAAAAATTATGAAGGAGTTACTATTCATCATTCTCCTCCCCCGCCTCCCGTCGCCGCCACTATATCGTCGCCGCTGCCACCGCTATATCGCCGGAGTTGCTATTTTGATTTTTTTTTTTGACGATTTTGTTATCAACAAAAATTAAAATGGTTACCTTTATACGAAGTTTGGCTACCAACTGCATCACACTCAAAATAAAAATGGTAATCAAATAAAACTGAATTGGTTACTTTATCGGAAGGTTTGGTAACCAACTGTATGAAGTTTGGTTACCAACTACATCATATTCAAAATAAATAGGTAATAAAATAAAATTGAATTGGTTACCTTATCGGAATGTTTGGTAACCAACTACATGAAGTTTGGTTACCAACTGCATCACATTCAAAATAAATTAGTAACATAATAAACCTGAATTGGTTACCTTATCGGAAGGTTTGGTAACCAACTGCATGAATTTTGGTTACCAATTGCATTACATTCAAAATAAATTAGTAATCTAATAAAACTGATTTGGTTACTTTCATACCAAGGTAACAAATCTTAATGCAAAATGGCGAACCTCATATTAAGGAAACCTACATATTAAGGTTCGATTACCTTTGTATATAATATTTAGTTACCTTGGTATATTTGTTGAAAGTTACCTTGGTATGATTGTTTGGTTACCAACGTATGAAGTTTTTGATTCTGGGGTGGAGGTGGAGGTGGAGAATGATCGTGGCGGTGGCGGTGGATGGAGGAGGGAGGAGAAAGGGGGGGGAGGAGAGGGAGGTGTGGGCGTGGGGGGGAGGAGAAAGGGGCGGGAGAAGAAGGGGGAGGAGGAGGTTGGGAGGCGGAGGGAGGAGAAAGGGGGCGGGAGGAAAGGGAGGGGGTGGGGAGGGTGGGGAAGGGGTGGGGCGCGAGGAGGCGGAGGGAGGGAGGGAGGGAGGAGGAGGAGGAGGAGGAGGAGAAGGGAAAATGAAATGGAGTAGGAGAAAATCGTGGGAGAAATGAGGGAGATAATCGTGGCCATAATTAAAGGGATAAGATTGCAATCTTTTTGTAATTAAGTATTGCACTCTTTTTGTAATTAAGTATTGCATATGCATTAATTTTGTAAATATTTTATTTATGCAGTTTTTTTGTAATATTTTATTAAAATGTACTATTACATGTAATTGTCCCTAATTTTAGCTTGTTGCATTCTTCACAACTATATAAGAGTTGAAATGCCCAATGATCCATTTGAGTTGGGCCTTGAGGATGAAGAATGATGCGGAAAATGAACCAATGGAAGACACTATCACAATTATTGGCAGTTCGAATGAGTGGACAGTTTTTAGGAACAACTTTGTTGAAAAAAATTTTAATGAGTGGAGGAATGTAAATAATAGAGTGGAGTCTAAGTATAATTGTCTTAGATTATTAACATTTTAATAATAATACTTTGAGGTTTCATTTTATTATCCTTGTTAAAAACGGTTATTATATTTTGTTTAGGATTTTAAATTTAAATAATTATTGGTAGTGGTTGTTTTTAAAATATTATGCATTATGTATTCCTAGTACTTGATGAATAAATAAGAGGGTGAGCATCATATGTTGAATCTCTTGTACTTAATGAATAATAAATTATGCTATATATTTAGTAATAATTGTATATATATTTGTTTCATAGACTGATTATGACATGAGTTTATTTTTCTTATTCATTAATTATGGAGCCAAGTACTCAAGATTCTATTGAAGATATTTTTTAGTTCTATTTAATTTATTTTTTTCATTCATTTTATAAGTTTGTAATATATAAAAAACAAAAAAGATCATTTCACATTTCATTCACAAATGTAATTCATGTAAATCAAATACAAATATCTAAAGTAAAATGGTAATTTTATTCCTGATGGAATGAATGAACAAACCAAACATAAAAAAAGAATGGTCATTCCATTCCTTGAGTCATTCCATTCCATACATGCCAAGGAATGAGAACCAAACACAACATTATTTGTCATTCTTTTTCAAACTGGATTATATTTTGTTGCAAACACTTTCTTTTTATCTTTTGACTTGATGACAAATGACCCTTGTATAGTTCAGCCCTTACATGTAGGCTAGGCAGACATGTAAGATTACGTAAAAATATTACATTTGATGTCTTCTTGATTCATACAAGTTTACTTCCAACTTACAAATTTTCAATCAAAACCTTTCACTCGTAGATCTAACTAGACCTTATAATTTAGTTTGTAAACCGTTGGGTCAACTTAAATTAAATAGAACCATTTGGGTTCACTAACTAGTGTTAGTTGTTAGTTGTTTGGGTTGGTGTAACTTAAATTAAAGATGCATATTTTTTAAAAGAAAAACAAGCTCAAACTACTGTGGTGTAATCATAGATATTTGAACTCTAAGTTGAGTTATATCCCATCATTCTGTTCTCTCTAAATTTATTTTTATTAATTATAGGGAATACAATTTATATATTATAGGGAGTAAAATTTTATATTTTATTTTTAAATGAAGATAAAATTCATTATCCCATTAGCCCATCACTCTGTATCTTCTCCCTCTAAAAACAAATTGAGCTACAGGTTGCTTCAAAAAAAAATTGAGATTATAAAATTAGGAGGGAGATAAATTATTTAAAAATTTGAGAGATAGTATAAAAATTTTAGAAAGAGAAAATATATATATATATATATATATATATATATATATATATAAAGAGGTAGAAGATTTTTAGGGAAAGCAAGTGTGCAAAAAATTTTATAGAGAGAAAATCTAAATGCTTAAGAGTATAAAAATGAGAGAGAGAGAGGCGGAAAGAATGTATAAAACATTAAAAATATAAGGAAAGGAATATAAAATTAAATATCATAAATAATTATTTGTTTAATTGGACCATATTAATAATGGTGATTTGAAAATTTAAAAGGCGAAAGCTAAAAAATATCTAATGCTTTACGGATGTCTCCACTTTCACTCTAAACTAATTTTTTTCAAAAATCACTTTAACGTTATAATTTTAAGGTCAATTGTGCCCCTCCCGTTAAAAAAAATCCAACTAGACAAACGGACGTACTAGGCGATTGACACGTGGCGAAAGTAAAATTTAATAATTACTTTTTTTTTCTTTTATGTTTCTTTTCTCTCTTCTCTTCTCTTCCTTTCTTCTTCCTCTTTTCTCTATTTTAGAACAGAGGAAGAAGACGAAGCCAGCTCCAGCTCCAGCTCCGACCACCCCAACAACTCTCTTGTCATAACCGCATCCAATACAATCCCCACCGATCGCCCCTCTTCAAGCCTACAAATCTCCGCCGAGCCATCCTAAAAGCGAGGAGAGTTTGGGACGGAAGAGGCGGCCAAAGCAGGACTTGTCGCAACAACAAATGGGGACTTATTTAATGCAGTCGAGCACTGGGGCTTTACCGGCGAGTCACAGATCAATTCATGCGAATTTTTGGAATTCTTCTACCCCTTTGAAAATTAGGTTAATTTAAACAAAATATTGTTCTAGTTTTGTTCAGAATTGTTTTGAAGTACTAACTAAGTTAAATAAGATTAATTGGATTCGGTAAAATGGGGATTTCTTGAAGTTTTTGAAGTTCAAAATATGTTCTTGTGCAAAGTCTAATTGGTTATTTGTATCTCACTACTCTGTTTATGGAATTATTTTAGTAGTTCACAGTCCTTTATTCTTGAATTACACTCGTCTCTCTCATATACATAAAAAATTACCCTACTGATGTTGGTTGGTAATCTAGTTTCAATCTTTTACTGAACCTCCCCCCTCCCTATAGTATTGTGTTCTTTTAAATAATAATAAATAGCTGGATTAGGCTAATTTAGAGGTTCTTGATATTTAAAGGTTTTTATTAATTAATTAATTTATCTTTTCTCCTGTACATTTTCTTTGGAAACAAAGAATGTTATTGGAATAAACAGTGGAGCTAAATATCTGTTTAATTATGTAATGCAGTGAATATGGTTTGCATTTCAGTTCGATGGTTGGGGATATTGCTGTTGTTGTATGTCTGCACTGCAATGGCAGAGGAGGGAGAGTACATGGAGTAATTTTGTTAACTCAAATTTTTTATCCCCACAAACCCAAACCCTTCTCGTAACATAAAATACTAAATGAAAGCAAAGAGTAATTTTGTTAACTCAGATTCCTGTTTCAGTTTTGTTATTTTAGAACAGATGAAGAAAAAATGAGAGAGAGAAAAGAGAGAAAAAAGGAAGAGAAGAGAGAGAAGAAAGAGAAAAGAAAAAAAAATTATTAAATTTTACTTTTGCCACGTGTCAATCGCCTAGCACGTCCGTATGTCTAGTTGGATTTTTTTAACGGGAGGGGCACAATTGACCTTAAATTTGTAACGTTAAGGGTATTTTTAAAAAAAAAAATTAGTTTAGGGTGGAAGTGGGACATCCGTATAAATATCAGGGGCATTTTTGCACCTTTGCCCAAAATTTAAAATATGGGTTGTCTAAATTAATTGGACCAATTATGGTTCAAACCCAGACAGGTCTAGCTAGATCCAACAGTGGTAGATGGGCCAACACTTCAAAACTCTTTTCTGATTACTAAATGGATATTAATTTCAAGATATATATTGTCAATCCAATATGGATTCTACCTTTGCAATCAAACCGACACACTGTAAATATATATATATATATATATATATATATATATATTCATCGATCGGCTACTACGGCTAGGCTACTCTTAATTTCTTGTTATTCCTGAAGAAGAATTGAATTGAATTGAATTAAGATGGGAGAATTGGATTTAGAAGTGGTTTATGCGACATTTATGGGAAGCTGTAGTATAGATCGGGCAGCAGTAATATCCCGCCTGCAGGAACATTCATTACTAATAACCGTACCTAGATTTTTTTGAGGAGATGGGTTTGGCCAGATTCATGCCATCTGAAATCTTAAATTCAAAGGTATTTATCCATGGATTTTACCACCTTATTCGTTTATTACCCCGAATTTTGCAACTATTTGAGTCTCACAGTTGGTTTCAAAATACCATATAGTACTACTAATGTTACTACTAGGGTTGAGTGTTTTGAAGCCACTGTGGGACACATTGTACATCTCTCAAAAGATTCAAAAATTCGTCGAGTTGAAGGAAGAATAGTTGGCTCATTAAAACAGATATTTACCAGTTTCTTTAGGAAATTCAACCGATGTGGAATCTTCTCGTCGCCGGTGGTAGAAATTATTGAGAATTTTGGACATCGTCAACTATTTATTAACCAAGTCCCGGAGATGTTTGAAATTTGCAAGGATGATACGAGATTATTAGGAAGGGGAGGAGGAGATTGTTGCCCTATTTGCTTGAACGAGCTGTCGGTTGGGAACGAAGCATGTCGAACTCCATGCTTGCATTTGTATCATTCCCAATGCCTGTCCCGATGGCTGGAGACGGGTGCCTCATGCCCTATATGTCGATTTCCTGCTGCTCAGCCCCAAATATGGATGTTCGAGTGTTTCCTATCCTACTCAAAATATTATGGCATCAAGAAATTTGTATAGTTTATTTATGTTTCCTGCTTAACGACTTCATGAAACAATTAATATATATACCATCTCAAATTCATTAAATGTTTGTCGTAGGATTAATATTATATACCATCTCAAATTCATTAAACAATTAATATTTTCTGCATTATTGTCGTTTTGGATTTTGGTTTCTTCTTTTGTTTGTAAAGTGATTACTTCGTACTGCATTATATGTAACAATATTATGTTTTTGATACATGTATCAAAGCCATATTGATTGGCGATGACCGTTATTCTTTTAGTTGTATACTTGGATATGACTTGCATGTAGATTTCAGTGTTGTTTTGTACACTCAAGTAAATTCATTTATTTTTCCTCTTCTCAACAAAATTAGTTTATTTGAACTCACTATGAAAGCAAGATCTAACATTGTCTTCTCAATTAGCATGTAATTTCTGCAATGCATAATTTGATCTTATTTTCTACTAGTAATTAAGTAATGGCGTGTTGAAGATATTGAGAATTGGTTACTTGCTTATTTCTAATAACAATGTTAAGTTGAAGTTACTTATTGCTAGTTTTCATGTGCATGATCACATTGGCACGTGTGACATGTGTACTGAACTTGCAGTGGAGAAAAACTTTCGATGGGTACATGAGTTTGCAGTGTTTTTGCTGCGTCTGTTCTTGACCATATAATGCTTTGACCAGTGAATAATAATTGACCTAGTTAAGTTTGTAGCTCTTCCATCAATCTTTAAGCCGATATCATTTCTTGGTTTGCAGATGTTTGAACTTCTTTGAACATTTTAAGATGTGCCCTTTATAAATATAAGTTCTAAACTGCTGCATATAAGATATATGGACTGCAGAAGTTCTGTTATAAAATTAAATATTTTTATTATCATTCCAATATGTACCTCTCCATCTATTTTCTCCAACATGAACGTGCTATTGAATTCCTACAAACTGTTTACTTTTTTTTGTTGTAGTACGGCCAAGCCTGTCATTATGCTTCTGGGTTGTAGTATTTCAGATACACGGAAAATAATTATCTCCAATGTGCAACATTTGGAGAGTTCTCAGTAGCAACTATGAGCTTATGATCTCCAGAGAGAATATGTTCTCATTTTCATGCTTGAACATTTTTATGCAAATTTAAGTTTCATATATACTGTAATTTTAGTATTTTGCACGTAAAAATAAATTCTGTAAAGTAAATGAGGTGGTATCTTTAAATTTGTTTAGAATATGATATGGTGTTGTGTTTGGCACAGGCAACTTTATTTCCACATTGTAGTGCTGATTCTAGTGTCCACCATGTTCTTACTGGAGCTATTTTTGACAACTATTAATTCTTGTATTTTTACTTTATGATTTCAATGTGGCCAATTATTGAACTTGCAACCGTTGCATAATGGATTGTCTGTTGTTTCTTATCTACCTTTGCAGGTGTGGGTAAGAGTTGCCTTCTTTTGGGTTTCTCTGATGGTTCCTTCACCACTAGTTTTATCACTACCATTGGGTAAGTTCTCTCTGAACTCTTGTTTAAGAAGGAGTTCAAGTTTGTGTGGGTGGAACCTGACATTTTGTGGTTGTATTTCTTTTGAAGAATCAATTTCAAGATGAGATCCATTGAGCTTGATGACAAACGTATCAAACTGCAAATCTGGGATACTGCTGGTCAAGAACGGTTCAGAACGATCACAACTGGTAAGCTTTTGAGACTACGTACCACTATCTCTCTTTTGTTATTGATTATGACTGAGGTGTGGTTATATCAGCTGAAAAAGTGTTTGTCTTGGATCTTGAAGATAGAAATACCTTGTGCACATTACAGTTATAGAAACCTTCTGTGTATGGATTTTACCAGCTTTGAAGACGAGGGCAGTTTTCTAGTTATTTTATACCTGTTAGAAAACAGGAACAACTTTTAAACAGACTTACCAAAAAACTATAAATAATTAACACATCGAAAGGATGATCATGTGGTGTTTCGGCATTAATTGTGTCACTGTATCTTCTATGAATCTTCTTTTTGGCTGTTGGTAGTAATATAGTTCTTTTAGATAATAGGCTTTCGTATTTTTGTGTTTCATATTACGTCTCCCGTGTAATTAACTTTTATTTTCCTTCATATTTTTCTAGCTTGTAACCGGGGAGCCATGGGTATTCTGTTGTATTTTTCTAGCTTGTAACCGGGGAGCCATGGGTATTCTGTTGCAGATGAATCATCTTTCAACAGTAAGGTTCCCTTTCCTAACCTTTGATCATCCATGATTTAGATGGATTTGCATTTAAATAATTTCATGACATGGAAACCTAACAGCTTAATATTTCTAATTTCATGTCTTTAAAACCTGCTGTTCTTTATTCTCTTCGGATGGTACAGGTTGTGTATTATCACAAGTGCTTTCTCAATACATCTTGTTCATTATTATAGACAATTTTGCACAACAATTTTAGTTTACGGTTTGTTTTATTTCTGAACTAAATTCTAAATATCTTGCATTTCCTGCTCTTCTAAGACATCAGAAACTGGATTCGCAACATTGAACAGCATGCTTCGGACAATGTTAACAACATACTGGTAGGAAACAAGGCCGACATGGATGAAAGCAAAAAGGTATGTCTGAACCTAAATTTGGGAACTAACCTGTTATAGAGTAGTTGAATTTCTTAAAGAGGCCAAGAGGGTACTCTTAAGCTTGGATTGATCTACTAAAATCTTTGTAGGCTGTACCTACGGCCTAGGGCCAGGCACTAGCTGATGAGTATGGCATTAAATTCTTTGAAACTGTAAGTACGGCGCAAATTATTCATCAAATTGGTAAAGTTTTTCTTCGGACTAAATTTCTGTGTCAATTGTAGAGTGCAAAAACAAATCTCATTGTGGAGCAAGTTTTCTTTTCGATTGCAAGGGATATAAAGCAAAGGCTTGCAGACACCGACTCCAAGGCTGGGGTAATTCACCTCAAATATTACAATTCAATTAGAAAAACAATCATATTAAAATTACTTTCCATGTTTAAATAAATACTCTATTTTACCAGAAATGTGTTTCAAATACTTGGTTTGTGTGGTTGCAGCCTTCTACAATTAAAATTAAACAACCAGCTCCAGCGTCTGGAAAACTTGCTCAAAAATCAGCATGCTGTGGGTCTTAAATGGATTAAGATTCAACAAGTAGCATTTATTGGAAGGTTCGCTGGCGATAGAACACAAGAAAAATACTAATTGTGATGACAATATGATGGGTGTCTGTAATTTTCTTATGTTGTGTTTGGTTGATGGGAATGGAATGGAATGAGCTGGGAATGGAATGACCATTCCTTAGGGAATGACTTAAAACATGTTTGGTTAGTTATTTGGAATGGCCATTCCATTCCTTTGCTTATTCTCATCTCATTTATAACGTTAGTTTTCATTCCCATCTAATTAGATAGGTTAACTTATTCCGTGCTGAGCCTCGCCATATCCATCAATCGATCAATCTCTCTATCGCTTTCAATAGCTTCGCTCGCCTATCATGGCATCCATCGTAGGTACGAGTCTCTCGTCTCTCCACTCTCTCTCTCCTCTCTTCTCTCTGTTTTCTCTTTTCTCTCTTTTCTTTGTCGTCTCTCTTCTCTCCATCTCCTCTAAAATTGATCGCATGGTTTTCATTTTCTAGTGTAATTTTGCTTCTCCTGCTGTTCTCTTTCAAAATTTAGTTTAGTCTTTTGAACTTTGTTTTCACTCCTTTCACCAAATTTTATAGTATCATGTTTGGGTTCCCTTTCAAACTACAACTATTTTAAATCTTAATACTGTTTCTTTTTTAATATTTAAATTAATGGCTCAGTTCAAGACTACAACGTGATTTCAAATTGTCATTGCAGAGACTGAATATCAACGCGACACCTAAATTTTCTCTATAAGTTCAAACAGCATGGGGAATAGTTATTATATCTTGACTACATTCTTGAGGACCTTCTTGTTATGTGATAATTTGATTGGCATGTTTATGTTCTTGCTGTCTTTTGAGTTGGCTGATTGTTGTTGTCTGATCATATCACAAGTGAGCGAAGATTATTATGCCTGGATCAACACTGCTCACCCGGGAACTTTGAACCTTCTTTTCCTTGTGGATCCAAGTATGCTAATATCTGTAGGTGGGTGCTGTTGATAAATGCTCTATAACTTTATGGTCCTCAACTTTGCTCAACAACTAATTTTTCAACTAGATGTACATGTCAATACTTAAATAGCTTGGTCAATATACTTTCCAATCTGCTGCCACACTTATTCTTTCCTCAGAGCCAATCCTTGTGAGAAAACTCAAATGGTTTAGGTTTGCCTCTTCTTCTTTAGTTTGATAGCACCTTTGTTGGAAGAAGTTGTAGGCATATAGCGGGGAAGAAGTGGCAGTTTTTAGAGTACATGTGGTCTGGTGTTGAGGAAATCAACTCCTCTTGCAGGTATCTTGGGAGAAATTTGTTATTGTTCTGGATTCTATTTTTGTTTCTGATTGTTTGGGAGAAGTTTGTAGATGTAACTTAATCTGAGCATCAAAATTGTCACAATTTAAGAATTAGAAGTTTATGGTGGATGGAGGGCATCATTTTCTCCCATGTACTGCTTACTCTCTTCATTTACAAGGGTATTAGATAAAAGTTAAAACTTATCTGTACATAGTTCATTCATTGGCTACTAGATAATTGAAGGAGATGATATTGTCAGTTCTTGATCATTGTGTTCTGCACTCAAAGAAGCCTTACGTTTTAGAAAAACAAGGATGAGATTATTTTATTTTCTTATAAAATAAAAGGTGGAGAACTTAAGAAATTAGAAACTGTAATCTCTCTTTCTCTCTCTGTTGGTTGCTCTCTCTTGTGTGTATGCTTGTATGTTTGACCACCTTATTTTTCAACCCTTAGAAATTGAAGTAATAAGAAATTTACGATTCATTTGTTTCATAACAAACTTGAGATTTGTGGCCACACAGTATAAAACACTGATCCTTCTTACTGAAATTGAACTTAACTTCGTAAACTTTATTTAGTATTTATATATCCATCTAAAAAATCATTTCCAATTAATACATTTATAGAAGTTGTTTGTTGCCTCTGCTCTTCTGATGTAGTTAAGTAGTCCTAGTTCTACAAGGCAACATATCGTTGGGTGCTTACATACCTGCACCCAACCCACCCCTCGAGTATATGCTTCAACAAGAATCACACAAGGGTAGATTAGAAACCTCTGGTAAAATGCCCACCCGTTGGATGTTTTGAGGATAAGCTGCTTTATGTATGTTTTCTTATAGGAAATAAGTTTTGTGTAGGAGCCGCCATAATGGACATATTCCACTTTTTATGAAACCGCATGCCATTCCTTGCACTACCAAAATTGTTCTTATATGTTTGGTTTTGATAAGTTATTCTTTTATGTTTTCTTCATCATCTTCTTCTCTCCTTTCTCTTGCTCAATTTTAGTCTCATATTTCGTTCTCTTGTTCAATTTTAGTCTCATATAGGTATAGCTTTTCTGTGATTTTGCAAATCTTTAAACCTTGTGCTAGTATTCATGTATCAATGTTGGGGCGTTTACCCCATTCCAGCTCTACAAAATATCTCAAGGACCTCTACTATAGTTTAATGTCAACTATTAATGAATTTTTGTTAGTTGATAGATTCACAATAGTTTTCGTATATAAAATTCTTGATAAGCATTTTGTTTGGAAAATGCGAATAGAAATTGGGGGTAGATGATTTTTCTTTTTTGGGTGCTCCCGGGAGATTTGGTGAGGTAGATGAGTTTACAGGGGCTGGGAGTTGGTGGTATAAGGTATTCTTTTCAATGCCTTTTTGTATACACGGTACTTTATTTTATTCTGTTTTGTGGGTATATGCACTTTCTGCAGTAAGAGGGGAGGAGGGACATTGAAAATCTGATCTTAATTTATTCATTGTAACTCTTGTTTTTTTTTTTTTTGCTAAATTTCATAGCAACTCTTTGATCTTCAGGTTTTATTTTCTTCTTTCTTCTCTTATTACCTTTACTGTTTTCAGTTCTCTTTGAGTTAGCGTTACCATGAAGAAATTATTGCATGCACGAGCGCAGACAGTGCCACACACATACAAATGAAAGTTGTCTTTATCCATATTTATTTCTCATGGTTTATGTGATAAATTGTTATTGTATAATAATTCCTCTATAACATTTTTTTTTTCTACAGATGAGGAGGATCAAATTATTATGGCTGCCCATGCAACTCATGGAAACAAATGGGCTTCAATTGCAAAACTCCTTCCAGGGAGAACAGATAATGCAATCAAGAACCACTGGAATTCTACACTGAGGCGAAGGTGCTTGGGGCTTAGCAGGTTTAAACCAGCATCTCACAGAATGGTGGAAGATGGCAGCCTTGAGAGGGCAAAGGCATCCTCAGAAGAAACTAGACCTACTAAATCAGAAGATAGGGCTCAAACATCTGACGATCATTGTGTTGCTGAGAAAGATAATCCTACCCTTTCTCGTCCAGTAGCACGTGTTAGTGTATTCAGAAATTATAACCCTCAAAATGGCTCAAGAGCTGGTTCTGCACTTTCAAGAAAAGTCCCAATGCAGGGGCCTTTGCTCCAGGCCTCCAAACTAAACTTAGGGATCTCATCTCTGAATTTCTAGGAGGCGCTTGTGGTGATCTTGTTGTTCCCTCTCGATGTGGCTATGGTTGCTGTACAGCTCCTAGTGTGGCCCATCCTCGGAACTCAATACTGGGGCCTGATGAGTTTGTAGATTATGAGGAGCTTCCTCCCTATTCAAGTCACGAGTTGGCGGCCATAGGTACTGATCTGAACAATATTGCCTGGATGAGAAGTGGCCTTGACAGTCTTAGTGCTAAGGCACCAGACAATACCACTTCCCATAGGGTGTCTCAAGGTGCTGCTATGCAAATGAATTTTTTCGCACATATCATGGAAAATGATAACTATCACTTTGAGGAGGATCAAAATAAGTGGATGGGCATGCAGCCGGATATGTTACTGAGCCAGATGCATCTTCCAGTCTTATTGCTAGCTGAAGTTGAAGGTTTGAGCTGAAATGTAGGTTTTCAATCCTTTTTGTGTTTAAATGAGAACAACAAAAAAGTGACATAACTGAGTTGTAGTTTTCATCGGATTGACTATGGTAAATAGGAAATTAATCTTTGTAAGGAGGCCCCTTCTTGATGATGAAGAGTATTTTGAGATTTTGTTTCATGAGGATGGTATTTAAGGCATATGCTTTTAGAATCTATCAGACCATATTGAGAATTTGCTACACTTATTACATGATATGCTGATAACACTTTGGTCAATTATATACTTCATATTCACAGTTTACTGCGTCTTTCAGTTGAGTTTTACTAACTTATATGTAGAATTAATATATAAAGGATTGAAATCCAGTAAATATTGAGATTATGGACGTTTGAAGTCGTTCTTCTAACATTCTGTGAATAGTCGGGACATTGCGAAATATTTAGAAAGACATTTCAGGAAACGGTCTGATAAATTGTGTCTCTATGACTTTGGTTCTAGTAAAAGCACTGAAACCTGGAATCGGTCTGATAAATTGTCTCTATGACTCTGGTTCTAGTGAAAGCACTGAAACCTTGAATAGTGCATTTGCTAGTAAATCAGAACCAAATACCCCGGCAACTCCCATCATATGAAATTCATCATATAAAATTAGTTTAACGTCCAATTATGAAATCCTCGTTGAAAAACAGAGGATGAATCAATGTGGATGAGATAGACTCAATGAAATTGATATAGCCAGTTGATTTTTGTTGTTTAGGCAATGAGTTTTTTGGGGTATCACGAAGAGCCTATTCGGCAGCAACTTATAAGTTGGTTAAACAAACTTATAAGTTTTTTTTACTATTCAAGTGTTTACCTGTGATTATATTTAACTTATAAATTTACTTATAAGTCAATTTTGAGAAGTAACAATTTTTTAATTCTCAGAAAATGACTTATAAGTCACTTTAAAATAGGTAGATTTGATCAAATGTAAAGACTCTTTTGTCCTTATTTTAGTAGTCACATCTTATTTTAACTTGTAAGTCAGTTTAGTCAAACACTTCCACATTTTATTTTAACTTAATTTCTGATTTGTAAGTCAAAATAATATCACTTTTATTTATAAGTCACCACTTAAAATAACTTACAAGTCATTTTAAATTTTAACAGTCATTTTAAAACAAGTCATCCCCGAATAGGCAACCTGTTGTCAACATATTTGATTTTAATTCTACATTTATAAAAGAGAAAAATGGTCGTACACAGTTATTTATGTTTTATTTGTGCACAGTCTGCCAAAACTACGTCCTTTTGACAACTTTATTTTTAATTTCTTAATTAAGAGGAGAGAAGCTGTTTTTTTTTTAAAACAAATCATCAAATCGACGTAAATTTAATTAGAATGTATTAAACAAAACATACAATCGTGTATTACCATATTATATATATATATATATATATATATATATATATATATATATATGGCATATGATCTATAACATCTAGTTGATATGGATGAAAAACTGGCATATACCATCTATACCGTCAATTAGAAAAATAGATGGCTGCGATTTAGATATAGATTCTACCGTCCGCTAGTACTTCTAGCGGACGCTGTTAGTATAAAATTCTGACCTTTATGCCCTCACTTCGCCTCCATATCAAGGCACTTACATGGTCCGCTAGTCTTACTAGCGGACGCTAGGTACGACTCCCATCAAAGCGCACAAACAACAGTGCAATACAATGCACATGTTAAAGGATGATTGGGAAAGATACAATCACGCAATACAAACTGCACAGTTGGGTTTTAAAGAATCTAAATTTAGAAACTTGGCATCACCATTCATTTTAAAGCTCCTTCCCAGCACATAATGGGAGCTGGCAAACATACCAGTGGAAGAAGAAAACCCAACATACATAGTTTTTTCAAGAATTAGAGAGAGATCCAAATGGTAAGACAAAATTGGCAATCTGGGTTTTGAAGAAGATGGAGAAATAGTAACATTAAGAACATTTGAAGTTGAATCATATTTGATCCAAGTCATTATGGTCTTCCCACTATTGAGGTTCAGATTTGTTCCACTAAATCATCAGTGAAATACCATGCTTTTGAGGACTTGTTTAATACTAAGTTGTTGATGTTGATTCCAACATGGTTATCATTAATGTCTCCAAATTCAAAGTCTTGAACGTGGTCGAATTCGAATGAAGAAAAAGATGGTTGGAGAAATTCCCAACATCTCGTGGCATTGATAGTCCTAAATATTGACTAGGAAGAGTTGATTTGATGAAATCTTTAGATGGGGAGATTGTGAAAGCAAGACCATGGCCGGCTAGTTTTGGGTATTCAAGAACTATGGTGAAAACAAAAGAAGTGAAAAAAGAGAAAACAGAGCCATTGGTGGAGTTCTTGAACCGAAGTGGGGATGTAAACAGAGCATGACCCATCAATCTACCGGTCTCGTTGGTTAACTGAAGAATGCCATTTTTGTTAATCTTTGCTACACTGCTCAAGCTTATGTTGGTGTTTGCTTGGCTGAATCCAGTGTAGATGAATTCATCAAGCTGGGATGAAGCTCTAATTGTGAAAAAATGAAAGAAAAAAAGAGTGAACAAATTTGGCATGGTGAAAGAGGGAGAACTAGATTTTGGTACAAAAGGGATTTGATCTTTGTTAGGTGAGATTGGGCGGAACATGGGAAGGAATTTATGCTTGTTAGGTGATTTGATTTTCTTGAAAAGATATGATAAGGAAATATGTTTATGCAGCAGCCTATCTCCTAAAATATTAGTTATGTATAATAGCGCTTTGATGGGGGACGTACCTAGCATCCGCTAGTAAGACTAGCGGATCATGTATACGATATGGAGGCAAAGTGGGGCATAAAGGTTTAATTTTATACTAATGACGTCGCTAGCGCTAGAAGTACTAGTGGACTGGTAGGAGCCTCATCTAAATCACAACCATCTATTTTTCTAATTCGACGGTATAGATCTTATATATGTCAATTTTTCATCCATAACAACTAGATGATATGGATCATATCCTATATATATATATATATATATATATATATATATATATATATATA
Source organism: Panax quinquefolius (assembly GCA_020205615.1). Taxonomy (NCBI): domain Eukaryota; kingdom Viridiplantae; phylum Streptophyta; class Magnoliopsida; order Apiales; family Araliaceae; genus Panax; species Panax quinquefolius. The sequence goes on along the minus strand of CM035154.1, from coordinate 34,833,974 downwards.
TATATATATATATATATCCATGGCAAATAGGATACTTTCAAAGCACCATTGAGCAACCAACATTTAACCATCGATTAGAATGAAGCAACGATTGAGATTGACATTTAAATTTAAATTCTTACAATTTAATTTAAATTCTTGCAATTTAAATTTATATTCTTACAATTTAAATTTTATATAAAATTTTACAATTTAAATTTTAAATAAAATCTTACAATTTAAATTTAATATAAAATCTTACAATTTAAATTTTATATAAATTTAAAATTTTCTTAATCTTACAATTATAAATTAGCGTACAGCTCTTGAGGTGGGGTGAGGTAAAGCAAGCGGGGTGGGGGTGGGGAAATTTGCATTGACAAGACTTGGGGCCTTGACATGAGTAATGACAAGACAAGTCACTTGCTTCTGCTTTGCAAAGGCTAGAGGCATATGAGTTTATTGCTAATACTAGAGGTGGCAAGCATGAGGTTGGCCGAAGCTTGGTCGGGCCAAAATGACTGGTTTTGGTGGGCTAAAATTTGAGGCCGTGGCCTGGTCATTTACCATGAGCTTCTTCCATTAAATTTTTGGGTTCTTTACATAAGTATACAATAAATAGAAAGTAATTACAAAAAAAGTACATCAACCAAATAATTACAAAAAGATTGTACATATTACAAAAATAATACAATTCACATTAATAAGGAAACCTAAAATCAAGGATAAATAACTTCCATAATTAATCATTCAAATTTAAATATTTGGATCTAACAACAAAAACAAATTCAAATTCAAAATAATAATTCAAATTTAAATATTCAAATTCAAATCTTCATCTCCCTCACATACACTTTGAAATAATAGTCCGTAGCTACACCTCACACACTCATGCTACACCTCACACACTCCTGCCACACATGGCATGAATCTCGTTGTTAAAAACGCCAATGAGAATAAGAAGAAGATTCGCCTACAAAAAGTTTAAAAATAAATAAATGTAATTATTAATGTTCGAAAAAAAAATTTATAACTATTTTTGTTACTCATAAATAATATAATGGTTACCTTTAGTATGAATGGTTGGCTACCAACTCCATCACATTCAAACGAAATTGGTAACCTTGGTCCGAAAAGTTTAGCAACCAATCGCATGAAGGTTTGGCTACCAAGCGTGTTACATGCAAAATAAATTGGTAACCTAATAAAGCTGAATTGATTACCTTTATCTCAAGGTTTGGCAACTAATCTGCATGGAGGTTTGACTACTACCAATCGCATTACATTCAAAATAAAATTGGTAACCTAATAAAAGCTGAATAAGTTACCTTGGTATGAAAGGTTTAGTTACCATCATCCAAAGATTCATATCCACCGTCACCACCGCCTGGATCTTCATACCCACCTCCATTTTGATTCTTCATTTTGAAAAGCTACTGGAGATATACAGTTGGCATCATTTCCTTTTCACCGACCACCACACCTACACCTTCTCCCGCGGTTACGCCAATGACAAGTCCAACACGATGAGTGCGACAACTAGTTAAAGCATCCATAGATTTTTTATGTGCACCATCACTCCAAGTCAGAATTCCTGCATAAACCCATACAATTGCAACAGAGAACAACACTGCAAATCGATCACATATGGGACTCTTTGATTTCACATATGGGGTAAGATACTGTGAGATGACAACCATTAGGATTAACTCTGGTAGCCCAATTTCAAGGAATATAAGATTTTGGTGTGTTGAATTTATTAATTGAAAGATGAGAGATAGAATCCTAATTGAATCCTAATACCCTAAATTAAGGAATCTTAATTGTACTAGTATTATAAATAAATATGAAAGTGTATTACTTGTGTAAAACTTTTATGAGGGCACTATTGTTGTAATTATTTTTAAAAATGTAATAGAATATGTAATTCTCCCTAAATTTTTTTTTTTGCAAAATCTTGCTACACCAGAAATAGTAATAATCATAACCAAATGTGAATTCGACTTTTTTTTGAAATGAATTCGAAACATAATAATCATAACAGTTACTTTTTTTTGAAATGAATTCGACTTAATAGATTCATACCGATCAAAATATAAAATGTTACTACACCATTATATTTAACCAAATGTGAACGTTAAACAATTTCTGCATGGTTAAAAAGATCTATTGGTGTTTCATTATGGTACATATAGAGAAAGATAGTTCTATTTGATTTTTGCACGGTTAATGATGAACATTAAATAATTTTTGCATGGTTAATGATGTCATGTTAATTGTTAGTGATGTAATAAAATGTTGTAAAAAAGCATAAAAATATTAATTGTAAGACCCCGAAATTTTTAAATAAAAAAGAATTTCCTTTATTTATTATTTTGAAATAGTAAGGTTGATTTGATTAATGTGGATAGTTAAGGGTTAAATACGCAAATATTTCAAAATAAGCAAGTAGTTATAAAATATTCATTATCGCTTCGGGAATATTCGTTTTGGTCGTGGAATATTAAATGTCTTGTCGGGGAATATTAAATTTACAGTAGTGACCATGTGTGAGCCCCATAACTGAAAGCGATTGGATGAAGAAAACGACAAATATAAGTTATTTTAAATAATCTGGCGTAGTTATTCACCAATTAATCTTTGTTGGAATACGGTGGTTAAAACACACTAATACGTGTTGTTGAACAAGAGTAGCACCAGTATTGCACCAATTATTGATTCTTACGTAAGAAGGCACTACTCAATAATGGTTCTGATAATTCTTCGCTCAAAGATTTTATTGAGTTAATAATTTTGCGTTGATATTTTATATTATTGTTGTTTCAATAATTGTCATTTACACGTGATTTTCATTATCGAAGCAATAATTCATATTATCCGAATAATATTATTAGATAACATTATTGGCAATGTCTAGAAAGTTACGTCTAAGGAGAGGTTTGGTCACCTAATCGCGCCAAAGAAGAAGAAATTCTTATTGGAAAGCCCCCTCTTTTCTGAACCGCCTCATTGTCAATATTGTGATTACGTAATATTATTTGTGAATAATTAATTATTAATTTATATAATGAGGAAAATATTGATTTTATGTGGATATAGATGGAGAAAATTTTTAAAATGACAATTGTTGAAAATTAATATTTTATCTTTTTCTGATAAAATAATTCATTTAAATATATTATTTTAATAATATATTAACGGTGATATTTTTTACAACGAATGTGGGATATATGAGTATACGAGGAGGAAGAGTATTTTGTTGCAATAAATGTTTAAAACATGTTAAACATGTCAAATGGACCCCATTTATTGGTGAAATTTGATTACAGCCTTTTAAAATCGCCCGTTTGTGGATTTCGATCAATTTCGTTTGGAATTTGGAAAAACTTTCTTCTGTAAAGTTGTAGAGAATTGAATTTCCTATAAAAACTCATGAGATTCGAATTTTCTGATGAAAGGGCTATTTATTATGAATTATTGAAGTTCTGAAGCTCCGAAATAATTGATTTTTGTAAGTTTTAATTATTTATTTTATGAAAAACGTTTTTTATCATTTCTTTCTAGAAGGTTGGCATGTGGGAAATGCTAGGATCTGAATTCTAAGGTTGGCGTATGAATTTGATATATATATATATTAATTTATTAAATTTTCTGCTTTGGTATTCTAAGCAATTTCCTATAAATAGGGTGCTTAGGTTAGAATTGAAAATCACACCAGAAACTGAAGTTTTCTCTCTCTATATTATCGAGCGTATTCTTGTGAGTATTTTGAGTATACTTTGAGTATTGCTATACGGTGCAAGTCCAAGTCATGCTTTTATATCAAGGTGTTTCAATTTAAAATCTTGATCTTTCGAGGTAAGGGGATATTATTTTTCAGTAATGATATTATTTCCTCAATATCATTATAATTGAAATGTTGATCCGAAGTTTTTATCAAATTTGGAACTTTTTCATGTATGGGGTTACTTATTCATGGGTTACTTATTCATGAGTTCTTATTCACGAGTTACTATTCATGAGTTCTTATTCACGAAGTTACTATTCACGTAGTACTATTCAATGAAGCGTGAAGATGTTTTTGTGGAATTTCTATCTTTTGGTGTCGGAGTTACTATTCACGATATCGGCACTATTCACGATATCTGATCTTATTCATTAGAAAAAATAAAATTTCTTCTTTTCGTCTAAAACATCTATTACGGATACTAACTTCGATTGTATCCATGTTTTGATCATTCTTGAATTTTACACCACTATGATTATTTTTGAGGTATTTTGGGCGTGGATAAAACCAAGTACGAATCCTTAATCCTTAATCCTTGTCATTTTGTTTCAATTGGATTCGTTTCTTTAAAAAAAATATTTTCATCATCCTCGGTCTTAAATGATGATATTATGGAATATCTTTGGCTCAGAATAAAAGATGAATGATTTCTTAAGAATATCTTTGGCCCGTAGTGCAAAGATGAATGATTTCTTAAGAATATCTTTGGCCCGTAGTGCAAAGATGAGCGGTGTTTAAATGAACATGACTAATCGATGAATATCTTTGGCTCAGTAGTGTAAAAGATGAATATTTGATTCGGATGTATATTGATTGATGTTACAGGATAAAAGATAGACGATGAACTTTTAAATTCATACATAGAAGATAGTAGTTTGCATTCTCTACTTAACTCTTCTAATGAATTATTATTTCATTGCGAATATTGATTTAAAATTTGTTGTCTATCAGATTCTATTATATTTTTCCTCGTTGAAGACTAACGATAATTTGTTGTATATTATCTTAGTCATAATATTCTTTCTTGAGCTAGTTGAGCTCACCCTTTTCCTTTTTGTTCCATTTTTCTCGGGGAGGCGAGAATATAGCGAAGTCACATTTAGTGGGGTATGGAATGAAGGTTTTAGAAAGGATTGTTTAGTAGTCCTCACCATTTTGTAAAATAATGTATCAATAAATGTGATGAAGATTTATTTGAGTATAGATATTATGCAGAAGATAATATTTGTATTCAAACTCACAGCTTTTCTTGTTGTAATAATAAAGTTGTAGTTGTTTCGTACCGTGATGACAATTGAGAATAGGTGATGTATACCTATTTTGGGGCGCCACAGATTGGTATCGTAGCTTAGGGATATGATCTCTGGCGGAGATCGGGAATAGAACTAGGAGGGGAGGCGAGTAAATCCTTCGCTAGTGTGTCCTACCTAAGCTTATTTGTTAGTTGGTCAAGATATAGGGATATTATGTGATATATTGATTTCTTAATTAACCCTTATTTTATGACGAGATTTGAGAATGTCGATCGAGAATATTAACAATGGAAATGAGACCGTGGAGATGCTGTACTCACCAACGAGGAGAGCGTGCAACAGTGGCAATGTTCCTCCCATGAACAACACCATTGAGCATATGATGAGCGAGGGATGTTTAGAAGTTTTTTGCGATTCATGCAAAATCGAGACGAGGAAACTCGTGTTCAAAATGAGGAGGAAATGATAGCAATTCACGGGTTGTCACAAACCAACGGTTCAAAGTTGGGACCACGAATTTAAGGAAAGCGAGATCCGATCATGGCGGAAACATGGGTCAAACAAATTACCAAGATATTCGATGTCTTGGGATTTACGGAGGAACGAAGGTTCCATTCGCCACCTTTATGTTCAAGTGGTGAGGCGGATCTTCGGTGGGAGTCTCGTGAAGCGTACCATCCGGTACTCTCGGCGTGTCTTGAGACGCGTTTGAAGCTATTTAATGACAAATACTTTCTTGAAAGTGTTCGTCATATGAAGGAAGTGGAGTTCATCGATTGGAACAAAACAACATGGCGGTGTCTCGAAGACGAGGCAAAGTTTGCGAGTTATCCGGTTTGCACCTCATTTGGTGGAGAATGAGGAACGTATGACGCGGATGTTTCTTAGAGGTTGAAACCCACGACACGTCAATATCTCATTTCTCATAAATTTTCTCTTTATTGAGATGTTGTAAAAGCAGGGGCTCAATTATTAGAGCGAGATAACTTAGTACGGTCAATTTGAGGACCACTGACAGGATCGATCGGAGATAGCGATCAGCAGAATAATGATAAACTGCGGAGAAAGAAATGAATGACAGAAATGGTAACCACTCTGGTGGTAATCATAGCCATGAAAATAGAAGAAGCGAGTTAGGAGGAGATTTTAAAAGAGGAGATTTAACAATGACCATGTGAAGATGGCAAAGGTCTTAAAAGAATCGGTTCTAAGGGAGAGAGAACGACCACCGGTCGTATATGCTACAAATGCGAAAAGAGGGACATATCGGTCAAAGCGCCCACAACAGATTCAAGGTATGCTATAATTGTGGAAAGGAAGGACATATCGCTCGAGATTATACAAGAATGAAACCTAGTTCATTGAGGACGGTGACTCAAAAGATCATTCCCGTAAAAGTCAAAGTCAACGATTTCGGGAAGAGCGTTTGTTGTGGATCTGGTCATAATGCGAGGAACCCAAACGAGGTGATCACGAGTAAGCTATTTATAAATTCTTGCGAAGTTTATACCTTACTTGATCGCACCGGCATACCCATTCATTTATCTCTCCGCATGTGCTCAACGTTTAAACTTGACTCTGGAGAAATTAGACTTTGACCTATCTGTGGAAACTTCGTTAGGAGAAACTTTCATCACATCCATTTGTTTATAAATCTTGTTTGATTCAAGTTGGCACCATTACTCTTACTGTGACCTTATCTCTTTAAAGATACTTGCTTTTGATGTGATTTTAGGGATTGATTGGTTAACTACTCATCATGCCAAAATTGATTATTTTCGTAAGGTTGTTAGTTTTCATATTCCTAACCAACCGTTATGACGTAATTCAAGCAACTAAACCATTAAAATCGATCACCGTCATATCTAATCATAAAGCTATTCGTTTATTAAAAATGGATGTCAAGCTTTCTTAGCCCATGTTATGGATTTGAATAAAGACACGTCAAATTTGAATAATATTCCTGTTGTTATTGACTTTCTCGACGTATTTCAGAAGAACTTCCCGCCTCACCCCCGAATGTGAAGTTGAATTCTTTATTGATCTTGAACACGGTACAAAGCCCATTTCTAAAACCCCATATCGAATGGCTCTATTGAACTTCAGGAGTTAAAGGTCCAACCTGAGGAATTGTTGGACATCGGTTTCATCTAAATCTAGTACATCTCCTTGGGTGCTCCTGTTTTATTTGTAAAGAAGAAAGAGCGGAGTATGCGACTTTGTATTGACTATCGGGGAATTGAACCATGTCACCATCAAGAATAGGTATCCTCTACCTCGTATTGATGACTTGTTTGACCGATTTAAGGGCACAATTCTTTTCAAAATCGATCTTCGCTCGGATATCATCATTTGAAGATTAGGCGAGGATATTCCAAAGGCGCCTTGAACTTCGGTATGGGCATTATGAATTCTTAGTCATGTCTTTCGGACTAACTAATGCTCCTGCGGCTTTCATGGATATGATGAACCGAGTATTCAAGGAATATTTAGATCAATTCGTTGTTGTCTTTATTGATGACATCCTCATATATTCCAAAAGCCGTGAAGATCATGAGCACCATTTAAGTCGGTACTCCAAAGGCTTCGTGAAAACCAACTATATGCCAAATTGAAGAAATGCGAGTTCGGCTTGAGGAAGTAGCATTCCTTGGGCACGTGGTGTCAAACATGGAGTATCTGTTGATCCGTGCCAAGATTGAAGCAATACAAAGTTAGAGCAACCAAGTCGGTGGATGAAGTACGTAGCTTTTGGGCTTAACTGGTGGTTATTATCGGAGATTCGTGGAAGGGTTTTCTCGAATCGCTACTCCATTAACTCAACTAACTCGGAAGGATACAAAATTCGTTTGGAAGCGAAGAATGCGAGAAAAGTTTCAAGAGCTTAAGAGGAGACTTATTTTAAGACTGTTTCTAACAATACCATCTGGTTCGGATGGATTTGTTATCTCAAACGATGCTTCGAGCAAAGGGTTAGGATGTGTTCTCATGCAACGTGGGAAAGTCATAGCCTATGCCTCATGACAACTTAAAGAGTATGAGAGGAATTATCCTACTCATGATCTCAGAGAGTTAGCAGCGATCGTTTTTTCAGCGCTAAAAATATGGAGGCACTATCTATATGGGGAGAAAGTGGAGATATATTCGCACCATAAAAGCCTTAAATATTTTTTCACTCAAAAGAACTCAACATGCGGCAATGACGTTGGCTCGAGCTATTGAAAGACTACGACCACACTATTCAATACCATCCCGGTAAAGCAAACGTGGTATTGCGCGCGATTGATCGAAAGTAGAAGATCATATCGCGAGAACGAAAAGTGCGATGATGTCAAGTATACGATAGAACCAACTTTAATAGAAAAAGTTAAGGTTGCTCAAGCCACCAGGCCGGAAATAATGCATTATGAAGAAGAAAGTACAAGAAGGAGCTATTGCAGGCGAGAATTGATGAAGAAGGAATACTTGAGTCCACTCTAGACTTTGTGTTCCTAACGACTCGATTTGAAGTACAAGATTATGATGGAGGCACACAATACGCCATTTGCAATCCATCACGGAAGTACTAAAATGTATCGTGATCTTGACATACATTTTGGTGGAACAATATGAAGAGAGAGATTGCAAAGTTTATCTCGATGTGTTTAACTTGCTTAACGTGTAAAAGCGGAGCATCTTGTACCTAAGGGTCCGTTGCAACCACTTGAGATTAGGAATGGAAGTGGGAACACATTACTATGGATTTCGTTACGGGTCTTCCTACGGTTTCTCAAGGCATCAATGCTATTTGGGTTATTGTTGATTGATTAACCAAGTCCGCTCATTTCTTGCCGACACGGAGACTTATTCCCTTGAACGTCTTGCTAGTATGTACGTGAATGAGATTGTGAGGTTGCATGGCATGCCTGTATCCATAGTTTGGATCGTGACCCAAGATTCACTTCAAGATTTTGGGTTAGCTTGCAAAAAGCTATGGGCACGCAGTTTGCGATTTAGTTCAAGCATACCATCCTCAAGCGGATGGACAATCGAGAGGACTATTCAAACTCTTGAAGATTTATTAAGACTCTGTGTCCTAGACTTCAAAGGCGTTAGGATAAGTATTTACCATTGGTGGAATTCTCCTACAACAACAGTTATCGTGCAAGTATAGGTGTGGCTCCATTGAAGCATTATATGGACGAAAATGTCGTTTCCAATATGTTGGGATGAGGTGGGTGAAGCAACATTGTTGGGACCCGAGTTAGTACGTATGACTCTAGAAAAGATCCAAATGATTCGACAACGTATACAAAGCAGCACAAGATCGACAAAAGAGTTATGCGGATCTTCATCGAAAGGACGTGGAATTTAATGTAGGGGTCATGTATTGTTGCGAGTTGCTCCATGGAAGGGAGTTACAAGATTTGGGAAGAGAGGAAAGCTCAATCCACGATTTATTGGTCCATTTCAAATTCTTGACCGAAGTAGGAAATGTAGCCTATAGACTTGCGTTACCTCCGAGTATGTCTCGTGTTCATAATGTGTTTCACATATCGTACTTCAGTAAATATGTGAAAGACCGAACCACGTTATTGAGTTAGAACCGGACGAGATAGTGAAGACTTAACGATATGAGGAGGTACACTGTCAAGATCTTGGATAGGAAGGAGCATGTCCTACGGCATGAAAAGGTCATACCACAAGTTAAAGTTTTTGTGGAGGAATCATGCTTTATAGAGAAATGACACAGGAATTGGAAACGAAAATGAAAGCGAGGTATCCTCACCTTTTGAAACACCAGTATCGTACGTCAATTTCGAGGACGAAATTTCATAAGGAGGGAGGTTGTAAGACCAAAATTTTTAAATAAAAAGGAATTTCCTTTATTTATTATTTTGAAATAGTAAGGGTTGATTTGATTAATGTGGATAGTTAAGGGTTAAATCTGAAAATATTTCAAAATAAGCAAGTGGTTATAAAATATTCATTATCGTGAGGGAATATTCGTTTGGTCGTGGAATATTCGTGATGCTGTCGAGAATATTAAATGCTGACGACAGCCTTGACCATGTGTGGGCCCCATAACGAAAAGCGATTGGATGAAGAAAACGGCAAATATAAGTTGTTTTTAAATAGCAGGCGTAGTTATTCAGATTATCTTGTTGGAATACCCGGTGGTTAAAAACACACTAATACGTGTTGTTGAGCGAAGCTTTGCAGTATTGCACCAATTATTGATTCTTAACGAAGAAGGCACTACTCAATAATGGTTACGATAATTCTTTATTCGATTATTTTATTGAGTTAATAATTTTTGCGTTGATATTTTATATTCTTTGTTGTTTGATAATTGTCATTACACGTATTTTTCATTATCGAAGCAATAATTCATATTATCCGAATAATATTATTAGATAACATTATTGGCAATGTCTAGAAAGTTACATCTAAGGAGAGGTTTGGTCACCTAATTAATTGCGCGCATGAAGAAGAAATTCTTATTGGAAAGCCCTCTTTCCTGAACCGCACAGTTGTCAATATTGTGATTACGTAATATTATTTGTGAATAATTAATTATTAATTTATATAATGAGGAAAATATTGATTTTATGTGGATATAGATGGAGAAAATTTTAAAATGACAATTGTTGAAAATTAATATTTTATCTTTTACGATAAAATAATTCATTTAAATATATTATTTTAATAATATATTAACGGTGATATTTTTACAACGAATGTGGGATATATGAGTATACTGAGGAGGAAGAGTATTTTTGTTGCAATAAATGTTTAAAACATGTTAAACATGTCTGTGGACCCCATTTATTGGTGAAATTTGATTCCTTTTGTAAAATCGCTTGGTTGTGGATTTGGTCAATTTCATTTGGAATTTGGAAAAACTTTCTTACGTAAAGTTGTAGAGAATTGAATTTCCTATAAAAACACGCGAGATTCGAATTTTCTGATGAAAGGGCTATTTATTATGAATTATTGAAGTTCTGAAGCTCCGAAATAATTGATTTTTGTAAGTTTTAATTATTTATTTTATGAAAAACATTTTTTTATCATTTCTTTCTAGAAGGTTGGCATGTGGGAAATGCTAGGATCTGAATTCTAAGGTTGGCGTATGAATTTGATATATATATATTAATTTATTAAATTTTCTGCTTTGGTATTCTAAGCAATTTCCTATAAATAGGGTGCTTAGGTTAGAATTGAAAATCACACCGTAAAGCTGAAGTTTTTCTCTCTATATTATCGAGCGTATTCTTGTGAGTATTTTGAGTATACTTTGAGTATTGCTATATTGCAAGTCCAAGTCATAGCCTTTATATCCTGTGTTTCAAATAAGAAATCTTGATCTTTCGAGGTAAGGATATTATTTTTTTTGTAATGATATTATTTCTTCAATATCATTATATTGAAATGTTGATCTCAAGTTTTATCAAATTTAGAACTTTTTCATGTCGGGGTTACTATTCATGGGTTACTATTCATGAGTTACTATTCACGAGTTACTATTCACGAGTTCTTATTCACGAGTACTATTCATGAAGCGTGAAGATGTTTTTTTGTGGAATTTCTATCTTTTGGTGTCGAGAGTTCTTATTCACGATATACGGACTATTCACGATACGATATCTGATTCTATTCACCAAAAATAAAATTTCTTCTTTTCGTCTAAAACATCTATTCGGATACTAACTCGATTGTATCCATGTTTTGATCATTCTTGAATTTTACACCACTATGATTATTTTGAGGTATTTTTGGACGTGGATAAAACCAAGTACGAATCCTTAATCCTTAATCCTTGTCATTTTGTTTCATTGGATTCGTTTCTTTAAAAAAATATTTTCATCATCCTCGGTCTTAAATGATGATATTATGGAATATCTTTGGCTTTGTAGTGCAAAGATGAATGATTTCTTAAGAATATCTTTGGCCCTGTAGTGCAAAAGATGAATGATTTCGAAGAATATCTTTGGCCGTAGTGCAAAGATGAGCGGTGTTTAAATGAACATGACCAATGATGAATATCTTTGGCCCTGTAGTGCAAAGATGAATATTTGATTCAGATGTATATTGATTGATGTTACGGGGATAAAAGATGAGCGATGAACTTTTAAATTCATACATAGAAGATAGTAGTTTGCATTCTCTACTTAACTCTTCTAATGAATTATTATTTCATTGCGAATATTGATTTAAAATTTGTTGTCTATTCAGATTCTATTATATTTTTCCTCGTTGAAGACTAACGATAATTTGTTGTATATTATCTTAGTCATAATATTCTTTACCGAGCTAGTTGAGCTCACCCTTTTCCTTTTTGTTCCATTTTTTCTCGGGAGGCGAGAATATAGCGAAATGCAGTCGGGGTATGGAATGAAGGTTTTAGAAAGGATTGTTTAGTAGTCCTCACCATTTTGTAAAATAATGTATCAATAAATATGATGAGGATTTATTTGAGTATAGATATTGTGCAGAAGATAATATTTGTATTCAAACTCACAGCTTTCTTGTTGTAATAATAAAGTTGTAGTTGTTTTTCGTACCATGTATTGACAATTCAGAATAGGTGATGTATACCTATTTTGGGGGCGTCACATTAATAATACGAAAAAGGAAAATGATATATATTGAGAATATTTACGTCAAATTTTTGATTATCAGTTATGCGAATTATAAATATTAGTAATAATTTTTTTAGATAGATATATAATAAGTTGTGTCATCCTATCAACAGTGGCGAAGCTATGCTATAAATGTGGGGTCAATTGACCCCATTCAATTTTTGAAATAACTTAAAAAAAAAATTTTACCTTACTCAATTTTTGACCCCTACTCAATTTTTGACTCCACTCAATTTTTTTTTTAATTAGAGATACCCAAGCGGTCAAGACTCAGTCCTAAATCTCATACATCAATATTTGTTCAGCACTTCAGCCACAAAATAGAGAGAAAAGGGGCAAAGCCAAATTGCAAAAGGCAAAAGTCAAACCGTGAACCATCAAAGCCTTTAGTGAGTGGTCGGAGTGGATACTGGTGACTGACGAGCCGCGAGTGTGGAGACTGGAGTGCGACTCTATTCTACTATGACTCTCTTGCAGCCTTGTGCCCTTGCAAGTAACAGAAATTACTCTCTCTTCAATTTCTCCAACCTCAGTTTTGTTTTCAGAAATTAATTGTGATTTCCTCTTTTGTTAGTATTATTAAATTGGATATTTGGATGCATTTATTTAACCCGAAAGTATAAAGTATTAAAAAAAATTGGCTCGGGAGCGCTACCCCCAAACCCCCGCCAATTTTTTTATAACTTATTAATAATTTTGACCCCACTGCTATAATAACTTTCGCTTCGCAACTGCTTATCAATATCGTGTATTAATAAATTTCTCGCAATTATAATTCGACCTTAAAATTTTAAACTTTTCTACTTGTAATAATGTCATTTACTATAGTACTCTTCTCGTCATCATCGGTTTAGGCAATATGTTTAAGGAAGAATTCTCGACTAACTAATCCCGAATACCCTACATATGAGAAGATGCCTACATACCTACGAGCCAAAGATAATCGTGTTTTCATCAACGGTCCTGATCATGCCATAAAACAATTCATCTTTGCTCCAATGGCCGAAGAGAATCCATAGCCATGATCATACCAAAAATTGTCCATCAATACAATACGGGCCAATGAGGACTTTTTTCACATCATTTGTAACATTACGGTTATGATTATACTGAATAATCTCTGGTCATAATCACACCAAGTCCATCTATGCAATACAGGCCACAGATGACTTTCAACATAATATAATCATGAGGATGATGACAATGATATATGAATTCAATAAAATAAGTTCAAGAATTAATTTGTCCAGGAACCAATAACGTTCCAATTGTCAACAAGATATTATTTTGTGGTGTAAAATTCAAGAATGCTCAGAAGAATATTTTCATGAAAAGATATTGGATGAAGCGCAAATATCAAGGATATTCCACTAATTTCATGGAGTATAGATGTCAAAATTTTAACCAATTGAGTATAATAACGAATGGAATAACAAAAGAAATCATCATGCATGCGGTACTTTGCATAGACAGGTTATTCCAACAGAATAATAATAACGAAACCAGGTCAGGTGAAATTCACCTGCAAGCCAGGATGTTCCAATGAATAATAAATAATTAAAAGCAGAACCGTGTCCGGTAGATAGCATGCATAAGATATTCCAATGAATAAATGAATAATTAAAAAAGCGAACTAGGTCCTACAGATAGTATAGACAGATAGGATATTCCAACAGAATGAATGAATAATTAAAACGTAACTGTGTCCCACAGATAACAGATGCATGGGATGTTCCAAATGAATAGTAAAGCGAGAATAATAGAAGAATGTCACCAAGTATAGGGTTGCTGGCACAGATATCTGAGTTATTCCAATGAATAATAAAGAAATGGAATAATGAAGTTCTCTTCTTGAATACAAAAGAATAATATTCCTTACTAGTAAAAGAAATTAGATAAAGGAAAAGAAAGTTAGCGGACTTCTCTTCTTCTTTCTCTCTATAATTTTCTCTCAGAGTTTCAAAGTGAATTCGTAAGAAAATAATGAAGGAATGAGCTTCTATTTATAGAAGAATGGAATGCATAATAACTAACTCATGAGCGGTCAGATTGATTTACTTTAATCGACGATTAAAAGTATTTAAAGCAAAATCTTTTAAATAAAATATAATATATTCTATTTATATAAAAAGATTTTTCTTATGCAAACACTATGCGTGCACTATGCAAACACTATGCATAATAAAATATAATATATTCTATTTATAGAATAACTTTAATAAAGTATTCATTTTATATAAAAGATGTTTCATTTTATTACGTTAATAATCCTAATAAAACAAAACGTATAAATCAACAATAATTGAATCAAATAATGTGAGATACTACGCAACAACCATCACAAGTAATAATTAAACAAAAGCGAGTGTTTTCTCACGTAAGCATCAATAATCAATACTTGGTGTGCTACTTACGCAACCACGTGTACATCGTACTTTACTACTAGAGTAGTTCAACAGTTTTAACGGTAAAACTTCTGCCATTATTTTCATAAAAATATTTTTGTCATTTTCTTAATCCAACAATAATTCCGTTGTAGGGTCCACCAATGATTGTACCGTCGTACGGATATTTCCGACAAAAAGAATATTTCCCGACCAATCGAATATAATATGACAACTTGCATATTTTGCAAAATTTATAATTATTGCCCACAACTATAACATTATATCAAATCCACACCATAATATAAAAAAAATTATTTCGAGAAAATTAAATCTTTATTCATAAAATCTGGGATTTCACAAATACAAACAGACGCGGTTAATTAATTACCTACATTAACTACATATCTCAATCAATTAAAATTTTAATTTTATTATAAATTAGTATTATCAATTTAATTTAATTAAGTACCAGAATCAAGTGCAGATTAAGAGTTGGCCAATAGCGCATTATTGTTGTGTACTTGTGTAGTTGTGTTGATGGGAAATTATGATTCGGTTGCATATGTATATTAGTTAGTTAGTTAATTTATATTGAAGATTGCATTAAAAATACATAGTTGTTGTAGCTCAGTTGGTTTGAACTCTTATTTATTTACTTACAAGTCTTATGTTCAAGACTCATAACCCACAAGTAGCAACATTTTGTTTTTAAAAAAATAAGTCATGGCCCCAATTTGGGCCAAACACTGGTCGGGGCAAAAATGGCCCGCATTTTCCTGGCTAAAATATTATACCCATGGCCCACGATATCTACTACTGTGCCTAAATTGTCGTGTCTAGCTAATACTATGAATGGAGGCAGCATTGTAAATTCATGGTGGTTTTTGGCGGGTAGTAAGGCGCCATTACAAGCTCATGCTGGGGGGAAATGTCAATCTCGGTAGTTGCTCATTTTAATCAATGGTTAAAATATTGGTTGCTCAACACTGTTTTGAACAACCGATTGATATTTTTAAAACTCTGCATGTGAAAAGACAACATTTTAGCAAACAATCATTTTATTAATTTTGTGTACCAAAATAAATTTTGGTCTTTATTTGAAATTGGTATCTCCCACTATTTTCATCAAAACGTATTACCCTCATGAATACAGTTCGGCAACATCTAATTAAAGATTTGCTAGTGAGATTAAGGATCTCATTTCAAATGTATATAACCTTGTGGATAGCACAACAAGTGATATACAAATAAATAGGTAGACAACTCTTGTCAATTACATCACCATATAACTCCTTTTATTTTGTCTCTTAAATCATAATGGTCAAGTGGTGGCACATCCGAACTAAAATGATTTAAGTTAAGTCCAGCCTAGCACTCCGTAAATTCAAAAAAAAAAAAATTCGTCCTTGTGGAAACACAACAAGACTAGATCGGTCAATTTCTTGATAAGCATCAAATGTGATTAATTAACATTTTAAATATTCAATACTCGCCTTGTGGATAGCACAACAAACTCATATTAAATATTTAATACTCTATTAATTAACCATGCTAGAAGACGACGTTCGATATTTCAAATATCTTTGAACGCTTCGGACTTAATATTATTTCTTTGAGGGGTTTGTTATTATTTATCTCATCTTGTTTAGTGCGCATGCACACACATATATATATATATATAAAATACGCGTCATTTTATTAAACATACATAGCATGTTTGCATAAAATATAATATATATAATATTTAGCATGCACATATAGAATACTATATTCTACCCGGATTGATTATGGACTTTTATTCTAGTTTGGTTCACTAGAGCCACCAAGTGAACCAAAAGGTCAAACCTAGGAGTGCAAGAATTAAATTTAAACGTAACTATTACATTTAAACCTGGGCTCCATACAAATGGGTCTTCATGCGTTCCTTGCTCCTTGCTCCTTGGTCTTCTATTTTCTTCAAGATAAATCTAACTAACTCTATTACATAAAACTATTTCAATAAATAGAAACTTTGATCAGCAGTCTAGGGGAAGTACATAGGAGGGAGATAGAATTTACATCGAGAAAAAAAAATAAAACCAGAGAAGGCGAGGTACGCAGACCCCATTTAATAAAAATCATTCATTCATGCATTCATCCAAAATAAAATCCAATCACATTGGTCATAGTCCATAATCAACCCCATTTTATTATACATATCAACATATGCATCAATAAATATCCATTCATCTCATGAATAATAAAGCTATTCCATGTATAGATCGATGTTATTTAATGGACAAAAGTTTTGCTAAATTTTATTTTTTGAAACAAAATAAACTCCTTTATTTTAATCAAAAATAAATCCAAATTAAACTCCTTTAATTTTAGGTATCTGAAATCATATTTCAGATAAAATAAACATCTTTATTTTAAAAATTTATTAATTAAATAAACAATTTACTTAATTAATTTAAAAAAAATAAAATTTTGATCGTCAGTAAGAAATGCTAAGTAAATCACAAGAACGACTGCAGTCAGACAAACAGCAGTAGTCGACTACTGCAGTTTCCCAGATCAAAGCAATTGCGCCAAGAATGAATCAAGTAAGCTGGTAAACTTGCTACCTTCGTCGTCGAGAACTCAGAGAAAATTTTTTATGTCCGTAAAATTGATCCAATCTCTCATCAATTCATACATGGAATCATATAATTGATATATAGCACAAAGTTAGGCTCTGATACCACTGTTGCGTTTGTATGTAACGCGATCATGCAATCAACTCACATAAATATAGGCGAAAGCGCGAAGAACAAGGTTTTAAAATACAAACCCATAACCAAAATTATGCTTTGTGCTAGATATCAATAACAGAAAGGAGTGAAATCAAAATTATAGCTTTGAAGATCCAAGCTTCCTCAGGTACTAGGTCTACTCCTTGCTTCCTTTGATTCCTTTGTAGTGGCTCCTCCCTTTGATCAATGTCAGCCACCCAATTGTTTGGCCTCTAATGGTGATCCACCAAGGAAGATGAAGAACTCAGGAAGATGAGTTTTTGGCTTAACCCTTGTTTCTATCTCTATAAAATATGTGTATCCCCAACTATAGGAAATACTCACGTTCGTAAATCTGATATAAGACATTCTTATATAGATATTAGGTTAACCATCCTAATCTTATTAGGAAAGGGTTATTATCAATTTATTAATTAAACACTTTTAATTAATTTCTCCTAATCTTATTAGGATTGTGTGAGAGTACTAATATTAAATTAATCCCTAAATTCCTTTAGGATTAAAATAATAATAATAATAATAATAATAATAATAATAATAATAATAATAATAATAATAAGACTCCTCTTATTAATTTATATTCAATATTTCTAAAATATTAAATAATAAATATTAAGCTATTTAATTTATCCTATCATCATAGATTAAATTAATTACATTTAATGCATTATTACCATTATGCATTTTCTTCTTAAATGGTTCTTCTTCCTTTTAAGGTGTGATCCATTAGATTCTCCATATTAAACCGATTGTGAATAAATTAATTAGAACAATTCTAATCTTATTTAAATAATTAAATTAATCTAATAATTTATTTAAATAAATAATGTTTATTTTACAATAGGGATAAGCCTCCTTAGCGATCAACGACTTTTCAGATAATATAGATTTCAACATAAATCATAAAAGAACATGTGAGTTAATAGTTACCATACAATTCAATCCTTCCACCACACAATGTCCCAATTAAATATAAGACATGGATTTACTGTCAAGTCTTATTTTATTTAATCATATGTATTTCGATTAGAAAATGCACAAATTCAAATAATGACAATTAGAAACCTCTTTCTAATTTCATTCCACCTTGGCCAAGGATTCTCGGGTTGTCATTTAACGAATCACATAGGACATATCTCCTCTTTTACTAGAGGTGGTAGATTCTTTGTTGATCATACATTATCTCCATATATAACTCATTATACCCAAGCATACCCTATATATTCCTTAAAAGACATTAAGGAATAAGCCAAAATATAATTAATTACATACAAGATACTATGATGATCTCAAGTCCAAGGATCACTTGTACTACTATCATATTTGGAATTCCTATTTGACAGGCGAGTAAAACTCCATTAGGTATTCCATAGCGAGTCATGTTCAGTGAACTTGCTTTAGCACCTACATACTTGCTTTAGTATCTCCACAAAAATGACCATGAGATCGGTCATCCTCATCTAATGAGCAAGTAACATATGTACCAATCTGTCCGGATTTACTAATCCCCTATTTAGTAATCCCACGATTGGAAACTATGCTAGTTTTTAAGCTTTCTATGAATTTAGATCTCATTAGCATGATCTCATCATGATTCTAAAACATTGCTTAAAACTATGGGTTATTTACATATTATAAAAACAGCACTATGTATATAATTAAATGCCTTAAATGAATATTTTATTAATAAATAAATAAGATTATTTACACAGTATGTGCTTTATTATCATACATGATTGGCTTGTATGCACACTACTATCAAACCCGTATCTGCTAAGGAATATTTTAACATAAAGCATTCATCAGCAAGAAATGTAATTGAAAGATGCTTTGGCGTTCTTAAGAAGAGATGGGCAATTCTTAGAAGTCCATCCTTTTACCCTATCAAGATACAGAACCGAATAATTTTAGGAGTCCTTTACATAATTATACAACTTTTAGAAAGTAATTACAAAAAAAGTGCATCCACAAAATAATTACAAAAAAGGTGCAAAAATTCAAACCATTCAATTTCAAATTAAATAAGAAAACCTAAAATCAAGGATAACTAATAATTCAAATTGAAATCTTTTGGATCTAACAACAATTTCAAATTCATAATTCAAAATTCAAATCAAAATGAGAAAATTAAAAATAAAAAATTATGAAGGAGTTACTGTTCATCATCCTCCTCCCCCACCTCCCGTCGCCACCGCTATACCATCGCTGTGAGACCCCAGATTTTATAAATAAAGATTTAAAATTCTCGAATTATTTTTTTTAATATTATGGTGTGGATTTGATATAATGTTATAGTTGTGGGTAGTATTTATAAATTTTGCAAAGTATGCAAGTCGTTGTATTATATTCGATTGGTCGGGGAATATTCGTTTTAGCAGGGATATTCGTACAACGGTACAATCATTGGTGGACCCCACAACGGAATTATTGTCGGATTGAAAAAACGACAAAAATATTTTATTAAAAATAACGATTGAAGTTTTACCGTTAAAACCATTTGAACTACTTTCAGTAGTAAAAAGAAAGAATGATGTCTGGCGTGGTTGTATAGTAACACACGGTATTGATTATTGATGCTTACGTGAGAAAACACTCAGTTTTGTTTAATTATTGCTACAATAGTTGCTGCATAGTATCTCACATTATTTGATTCAATTATTATTGATTTATACGTTTTGTTTTATTAGTATTATTAACGTAATAAAACAGAAACATCTTTTTATATAAAACAGAATACTTTATTAAAGTTATTCTATAAATAGAATATATTATATTTTATTATGCATAGTATTTGCATAGTAAAAATCTTTTTATATAAATAGAATATATTATATTTTATTTAAAAAATTTTGCTTTAAATATGGACCGTCAGATTAAAGTAAATCAAATGGGACCGTTCATGAGTTAATTCTTATGCATTCCATTCTTCTATAAATAGAAGCTCATTCCTTCATTATTTTCTTCTTAATTCACCGAAACTCTGTAGAGAGAAAATTATAGAGAGAAAGAAGAAAGAAGTCCGCTAACTTCCTTTTCCTATATCTAATTTCTTTTACTACGGTAAGGAATATTATTCTTTTTGTATTCAAGAAGAGAACTTCATTATTCCATTTCTTTATTATTACATTGGAATAACTTTTGATCTGTGAGCAACCCTATACTTGGTGACATTCTTCTATTATTCTGTCTTTTTACTTATTAGTTGGAACATCCTGTACATGCTATACTGTGGGACACGGGTTCCGCTTTTAATTATTCATTCATTCTATTGGAATATCCCCAATCTGCATCATCTGTGGGACTGGTTCCGTTTTAATTATTCATTCATTACATTGGAATATCCCATGCATCTTTATCTGTGAACACGGGTTCCGTTTTAATTATTCATTCATTACATTGGAATATCTTGTATGCATGCTTATCTGGTAGGACTTGGTTCCATTTTAATTATCTAATATTTTGTTGGAACATCCTGTCGGTGTGAATTTCACCTGACCTGGTTCCGTAATTTATTATTTTGTTGGAATAACCTGTCTATGCGAAGTACCGCATGCATGGTGATTTCTGTTGTTATTCCATTATTTATTATACTCAGTTGGTTAATGTTTTGACTTCTATACTCCATGAAATTAGTAGAATATCCTTGATATTTGCGCTTCATCCAATATATTTTCATGGAAATATTCTTCTGAGCATTCTTGAATTTTACACCATAAAACAATATCTTGTTGACAATTGGGACGTTATTGGTTCCTGAATAAATTAATTCTTGAACTTGTTTTATTGAATTCTTATATCATTATCATCATCCTCATGTTTATATTACATTGAAAGTCATACATGCGACAGAAAGTGCATAGATGGACTTGGTATGATTATAACCAGGGATTATTCGGTATAATCATGACCGTAATATTACAAATGATGTGGAAAAAGTCCTCATTGGTCCGTAGTGCATTGATGGACAGTTTTTGGTATGATTATGGCTATGGATTCTCTTCGGCCAAGGGAGCAAAGAAGAATTGTTTTATAGCATGATCAGGACCGTTGATGAAAACACAATTATCTTTGGCCCGTAGTGCATGGATAATTCATGGTCGTGATACTAAAAATATATCTCTTTGGCCTGTAGTGCAGGGATGATTTAATGATGTGGATTATTTATTGAGCTGAGTCTCAGCGATAAAAGTGATGAAAAACCTTTTAAATCTTAAAAGATAATAGATTTTATTCTCTACTTGACTCTTTTAATGGATTGTTTATTTCCGCTGCAGTTTTTGATCTAAAACTTGTTATTCTATTATATTCTATCGGTTGTTATCTTGTTGAAGGCTAAGGATAATTTATTTTGCATTATCTTAGTCATAATATTTCTTACTAGGCTAGTTGAGCTCACCCTTTCTTTTCACTTTGTTCTCTTGTGAAATGAGAACGCGGGACTAGTCGGGGAACGGAGTGACGGTCCAGATGATAGCATTAGTAGTCCTCACTATTTTGTTAGATAGTGTGACAATAAATGTATTGAGGATTTATTTATGTTTGAATACTGTCTAGATGACAATATTCGAGTTAAAACTCATTGTATATATTTTGTCGTATCTTACACGACTGTTGTATAATTAAGTTGTATTTGAATTTTGTACCATGTATTTGGCGACTCAGAATAGGTGATGTATACCTATTTTGGGGCGCCCTGATTAAGTATCAAAGCTTAGGATATGATCCCTGGCCGAGATGTGAGACAAGAACTAGGAGGGGAAAGACGGGGAATTCCTTCGCTAGTATGACCTACCTAAGTTTATTTAGTATTTAATTGGTCAGTCAGGGTATAGGGGTAATATGTGATATATTATTTAACCCTTGTTTTGTGGCAGTATTTGAAAATGACATCCGAGAATGTTGAGAATAGCAATGGAGCACAGGAGACCGTTGAGTCTCCACAGATCAATAATCAGGACAATGTGCAACAGGATGGAGATAATCCTCCTGTAAACAACAACACTGATCAAATGACGAACGACGGTACGTTTAGGAGCTTTTTAGAATTCATACAACATCAGGCGAAGGCGGCTCCTATTCATAATGCAGGTAAAGATAATGGCAACCCACGGTCGGTTACCGCTAAGCAATTCAAGGAGCTGGGACCACCAGAGTTTTTGGGAAAGCCTGAACCACTTAAGGCGGAGACGTGGTTAAAGCAGATCACCTAGATATTTGATGTCTTGGGATGCTCAGAGGAGCAAAAGGTTCCCTTTGCCACCTTTATGTTGCGTGAAGAGGCGGATTACTGGTGGGCATCTGTAAAATGTACCAAGCCCGACGCACTCAAGATGTCTTGGGAGAAGTTCCAAGAGCTGTTCAATGACAAGTACTTTCCTGAAAGCATTCGTCACATAAAAGAGGTGGAATTTATCAAATTGGAGCAAAACAACATGACCGTATCGCAGTACGAAGCCAAGTTTGCCGAGTTGTCCCGGTTTGCGTCCCATTTGGTTGATAATGAGGAGAGAATGACACGAATATTTTTAAGAGATTTGAAACCCGAGATACGTTAATATCTTATCTCTCATAAACTGTGTTTGTATTCAGATGTTGTTAATAGGGCTTAGTTATTGGAGCGCGATAATGAGTCAACCCAACCAAAGGAGAGTAGCCGGCAAAATGATAATACCAATGATAGCAATCATCGGAGCGGTGACAATAAGCGTGGAGAGAATCAATATGCCAGAAATGGTAACCACTTCGGTGGTAATCATGGCAAAAATAATAATAATGGTTATTTCAAGAAGAGGAGATTCAACAATGATGGAAAGACGTCAGCACCAGCACCCGTTTCAAAGGAAGAAGAACGACCACCGGTGTGACGTCCCCAAAATTAGGTATACGTCACCCATCTTGGGTCGCCACTTACATGGTACATAAATTCAACTACAACTTACTAACATAAGCATGTAAGTGTACAATACGACATAAACTGTGAGTTTGAATACAAATATTGTCTACTAGATATTATACAAACTCAAAAGGAGTCCTCATTACAACTATTATCACACTATTTCACAGAATAGTGAGAACTACTAATGCTATCCTCCGGACCATTACTCCGCTCCCCGACTCGTCTCCCATATATGTTCTCATTTCACGAAGAGAACGGTTGAAAGAAAAGGGTGAGCTCAACTAGCTCAAGAAGAAATATTATGACTAAGATAATGCGTAATAAATTATCATTAGCCTTCAACAATGTTAAGCGATAAAATACAATAGACAACCGGTTTAAGCTGCAATGAATATGCAATCCATTAAAAGAGTCAAGTAGAAAATAAAGTCTACTATCTTTTAGGTTTTAAAAAGTTTTCATCAATTTTTATCACTAAGACTCAGTTTAATGAATAAACCACAATATCTAATCATCCTGTACCACGGTCAAGGATTTTCATCAAATTATCAATGGTCGCGACTCTATACCGAATCACCTTGGTCATAATCATACCAAAAACTATCCATCACTGCATTACAGGCCACTGAGGACTTTTGTCACATCATTTATATCAAGCCATGATTATACCGAATGATCCCTGGTCATAATCATACTAAGTTCATCTATGCACGTAAGCCAAAGATAACATAATATAACATGAGGATGATGATAATGACATAATAATTCAATAAAACAAGTTCACGAATTAATTTATTCAGGAACTAATAACGTCCAAATTGTCAACATGATACTGCTTTGTAGAGTAAAATTCAAGAATGATCAGAAGAATATTTCCATGAAAAGATACTGGATGAAACGCAAATATCAAAGATATTCTACTAATTTCATGGAGTATAGAAGTCAAAGTTTTAACCAACTGGGTATAATAAAGAATGGAATAACAAAGGAAATCATAATGCATGCGGTATTCAGATGATATGCAAAGTTATTCCAATGTAATAATAATAACGGAACGGTGTCGTGAAATTCACAAGCGCTGTGATGATCCAAATGAATAATAAATGCGAATAATAAATGATGGAACCGAGTCACAGATAGCACAAGCAGGATATTCACAAGAATAATAAAGACGGAATAATAAAAATGGAACCCAGTGCAGTGTAAAACACATGCATATGATATTCCAAATGAATAATAATAAAAAGCGGAACCTGTGTCAGG
The DNA here is from genome assembly GCA_020205615.1 of Panax quinquefolius. NCBI lineage: Eukaryota > Viridiplantae > Streptophyta > Magnoliopsida > Apiales > Araliaceae > Panax > Panax quinquefolius. Next base: position 34,809,013 of record CM035154.1, on the reverse strand, counting down.
TGTAAAACACATGCATGTGATGTTCCAACGAGAATAATAAGAAGAATGTCACCAAGTATAGGGTAAAATCACGTATAAGGTTATTCCAACAGAATAATAAAGAATGGAATAATGGAAGTTCTCTTCATGAATAAGAAAGAATAACACCCCTTCACGGTACAACAAATAATATCCCTTACAGTAAAAGACACTGGATATCAAAGTAGTGAAGTACCGAATACTCTTCTTCTTTCTCTCTATAGATTTTCTCTCTATAGCTTCTCTCTATAATTTTCTCTCTAGAGTTTCAGTGAATTCGTAAGAAAATAATGAAGGAATGAGCTTCTATTTATAGGAAAATAGAATGCATAGTAATTAATCCATGAACGGTCCAGATTGATTTACTTTAATCTGACGGTCCATATTTAAAGCAAAATCTTTTAAATAAAATATAATATATTCTATTTATATAAAAACATTTTACTATGCAAACACAATGCAACACTATGCAAAAACTTTATGCAAAAAACACTATGCATAATAAAATATAATATATTCTATTTATAGAATAACTTTAATAAAGTATTCATTTTATATAAAAAAATGTTTTACATTTTATTACGTTAATAATACGAATAAAACAAAACATCATTATCATTATAATAATTCATATTATTAATCGAATAATAATGGAATCAAACCGAGTGACTTCTCACATAAGCATCAATAATCAATACCGTGTGCTACTACGCAACCACACGACATCGCATTACTTTTACTACCGAGTAGTTCAACAAAGATCAACCAGTAAAACTTCCGCCGTTATTTCAATAAAATATTTTTGTCGTTTTCTCAATCCGATAATAATTACATTGTAGGGTCCACCAATGATTGAGTAGCCAGATATTAATATTCCCTCGCTAAACCGAATATTCCCCCACCAATCGAATATAATATAACCACTGCATACTTTTGCAAAATTTATAAATACTACCCACAACTATAATATTATCTCAAATTCACACCATAATATTAAAATTATTTAGACAAAATTTAAATCTTTATTGATAAAATCTGGGGTCTCACAACCGGTCAGATGTTTCAAATACGGACAGAGAGGACACATCCAAGTCAAACTCATCACGCAACAATCCAAAGCGTGTTTTAATTGCGGAAGAGAAGGTCACCTAGCTTCAATTTTGTCAGTATGGTGAAGTCAAGTCCAAATTTGGGATGGTGATGTCAAAAGATGTCCCGCATAAGCCAAAGCAGAGTAGTTTAAGAGAGAGCGTTTTTTTTCTCGTGACGAGGAACCTGAATAAAATTATCACGGGTATGTTACTTATAAACTCTTGCGTAGTCTATACCGTGTTAGATACCGGTTCTACTCACTTTTCTATTTCACCTAGTTTTGTTCAATGTTTGAAGTTAACTCCGGAGAAGTTAGACTTTGATATATTTGTTTAAACTCAGTTGGGAGAAACCTTTGTTACCTCCACTATTTATAAATCTTGTTTGATTCAAATCGACACTTTCACGTTACCTGTCGATCTTATCTCTTTGAAAATACTTGCCTTTGATGTGATTTTTTGGAAACGATTGGTTTACTACTCATCATGCTTTTCTTAAGGTGGTTAGCTTTCATACTCCTAACCAACCTGCTATACGAATTCAAAGTAACCAAACCACTAAAGTCAATCATTGTCATATCGAGCCATAAGTAAAGAGCCCCGATCCTTTCGTTGTTGACTTCCTTGTGTTGAATGCACCGAAGCCAGACTTTCCGTAGGCGACGTCATGAATGACGATGACAAGTTGATAGGTATCAATGTGACGTGCTATCCAAGTCTTGGATGAGGGTCACAGTTTTGAAGGATATTTCTATTATTAATAAATTTCTCGACGTATTCCTAAAGATTCTTAGCCTATCCTAGAGCGTGAAATCGAATTTTGTATTAACCCCAGTACAAAAACCCATTTCTTAAACCCTCAAATATTTCTTTACTTAAAACGGACGTATAATGCGTCAAAGACGTTGACTCAAGCTGTTAAACATTACGATAGTACCATTCAATATCATCGTGGAAGAGCGAACGTGGTAGCTGACGTGTTGAGTAGAAGATCGTATGCGTTTATGAGTGCGATGTTGTTAACACAAAGACTCATTTTGTATAACTTACAAATGATGAAGATAGAGTTAAAGACTCGAGGGACCCATATGAAGATAACGAATATACGAGTAGAATCGACTTTAATCGATAAAGTTAAAGCCGCAAGTGCTACTGCAGACTTTGGTGATGAATACTAAGAAGAAGGTTCAAGAGGGCGTTATTTTAAAAGCAAGAGTTGCTGAAGAGAGGAAATCTCAACCCTCGATTTAATTGGCCCATTTGAAATCCTCGATCGAGTAGGTACTGTGGCTTATAGACTCGTTTTACCGCCAAGTTTGTCGCGTGTTCATAACGTTTTAACGTATCGACATTACGTAAATATGTGGACGACTCGAACTACATTATTGATTTAGAACCGGACGAGATAGCGGATGATTTAACGTATGAAGATGTACCTGTTAAAATCCTGGAATATATTCTACGCTTAAAGGTTATACCTTAAGAGTTAGAATCTGACGAAGTGTCCTTATCTGTTCGGCATATCAGGTACGTACGTAAATTTCGAGGGCAAAATTCTATAAGGAGGGGAGATTGTGAGACCCCAGATTTTATAAATAAAGATTTAAAATTCTTGAATTATTTTTTTTTTAATATTATGGTGTGGATTTGATATAATGTTATAGTTGTGGGTAGTATTTATAAATTTTGCAAAGTATGCAAGTTGTTATATTATATTTGATTGGTCAGGGAATATTCGTTTTAGCAGGGAATATTCGTACAACGGTACAATCATTGGTGGACCCCACAACGGAATTATTGTCGGATTGAGAAAACGACAAAAATATTTTATTGAAAATAACGGCGAAAGTTTTACCGTTAAAACTGTTGAACTACTCGGTAGTAAAAGTACAGTAATACACGTGGTTGCATAGTAGCACACGGTATTGATTATTGATGCTTACGTGAGAAAACACTCAGTTTTGTTTAATTATTGCTACAGTAGGTGTTGCATAGTATCTCACATTATTTGATTCAATTATTGTTGATTTATACGTTTTGTTTTATTAGGATTATTAACGTAATAAAACAGAAATATCTTTTTATATAAAACAGAATACTTTATTAAAGTTATTCTATAAATAGAATATATTATATTTTATTATGCATAGTAAAAATCTTTTTATATAAATAGAATATATTATATTTTATTTAAAAGATTTTGCTTTAAATATGGACCGTCGATTAAAGTAAATCAATCTGACTGCTCATGAGTTTAATTCTTATGCATTCCATTCTTCTATAAATAGAAGCTCATTCCTTCATTATTTTCTTACTTAATTCACTTTGAAACTCAGAGAAAGAAAATTATAGAGAGAAAAAGAAGAAGAAGTCTGCTTAACTTTCTTTTCCTATATCTAATTTCTTTTTACGGTAAGGAATATTATTCTTTTGTATTCAAGAAGAGAACTTACGTTATTCCATTTCTTTATTATTACATTGGAATAACCTATATACTGTGAGCAACCCTATACTTGGTGACATTCTTCATTATTACGTCTTTTACTATTCCGTTGGAACATCCTGCGTCATCTTTATATGTTGGACTCGGTTTCGCATTTTAATTATTCATTCATTTTGTTGGAATATCATGTATCATCTTTATATGCAGGACCTCGGTTCCGCTTTTAATTATTCATTCATTCTCTTGGAATATCCTGTTTTGTGCTATCTGTGGGACCGGTTCCGCTTTTAATTATTCATTCATTCATTGGAATATCTTATGCTATATCTGTGGGACTGGTTCCGCTTTTAATTATTTAATATTTACATTGGAACATCCTGTCGATTGTGAATTTCACGACTGGTTCCAGTAATTTATTATTCATTGGAATAACACATACATCAAGAATCTGCATGCATGGTGATTTCTGTTGTTATTCCATTATTTATTATACTTAGTTGGTTAATGTTTTGACTTCTATACTCCATGAAATTAGTAGAATATCCTTGATATTTGCGCTTCATCCAATATATTTTCATGGAAATATTCTTCTGAGTATTCTTTAATTTTACACCACAAAACAATATCTTGTTGACAATTGGGACGTTATTGGTTCCTGGATAAATTAATTCTTGAACTTGTTTTATTGAATTCTTGTATCATTGTCATCATCCTCATGTTTATATTCTGTTGAAAGTCATCTGTGGCCTGTAGTGCATAGATGGACTTGGTATGATTATGACCAGGGATTATTTAGTATAATCATGACCGTAATATTACAAATGATGTGGAAAAAGTCCTCATTGGTCCGTAGTGCATTGATGGACAATTTTGGTATGATTATGGCTATGGATTCTCTTCGGCCAAGGGAGCAAAGATGAATTGTTTTATAGCATGATCAGGACCGTTGATGAAAACACAATTATCTTTGGTCCGTAGTGCATGGATAATTCGTGGTCGTGATATTAAAGATTTATATCCTTGGCCTGTAGTGCAGGGTTGATTTAATGATGTGGATTATTTATTGAGCTGTGTCTCAGCGATAAAAGTGATGAAAAACCTTTTAAATCTTAAAAGATAGTAGATTTTATTCTCTACTTGACTCTTTTAATGGATTGTTTATTTCCGCTGCAGTTTTTGATCTAAAACTTGTTGTCTATTATATTCTATCGGTTGTTATCTTTGTTGAAGGCTAAGGATAATTTATTACGCATTATCTTAGTCATAATATTTCTTACTAGGCTAGTTGAGCTTACCCTTTCTTTCTTTGTTTCTCTCGTGAAATGAGAACGAAATGGACTACTAGTCGGGAAACGGAGTGACGGTCCAGATGATAGCATTAGTAGTCCTCACTATTTTGTTAGATAGTGTGACGATAAATGTATTGAGGATTTATTTGTGTTTGAATACTGTCTAGATGACAATATTCGAGTTAAAACTCATTGTATATATTTTGTCGTATCTTACACGACTGTTGTATAATTAAGTTGTATTTGAATTTTGTACCATGTATTTGGCGACTCAGAATAGGTGATGTATACCTATTTTGGGGGCGTCACAGTCACCGCCGCCGCCATCGCTATATCGTTGGAGTTGCTATTTTAAATTTTTTTTGACGATTTTGTTATCAACAAAAATTAAAATGGTTACCTTTATACGAAATTTGGCTACCAACTGCATCACACTTAAAATAAAAATGGTAATCAAATAAAACTGAATTGGTTACTTTATCGGAAAGTTTGGTAACCAACTGTATGAAATTTGGTTACCAACTGCATCATATTCAAAATAAATAGGTAATCAAATAAAATTGAATTGGTTACCTTATCGGAATGTTTGGTAACCAACTGCATGAAGTTTGGTTACCAACTGCATCACAGTCAAAATAAATTAGTAATATAATAAACCTGAATTGGTTACCTTATCGGAAGGTTTGGTAACCAACTGCATGAATTTTGGTTACCAACTGCATTACATTCAAAATAAATTAGTAATCTAATAAAACTGATTTGGTTACTTTCATACCAAGGTAACTAAACCTTCATATCAAGGTAACCGAACCCTCATATTAAGGAAACCTTCATATTAAGGTTTGATTACCTTGGTATGAATGTTTGGTTACCTTGGTATGACTGTTGGGTTACCTTTGTATGATTGTTTGGTTACCAACGTATGAAGGTTTGGTTACCGGTGGAGGTGGAGAATGGACCGGTGGCTGTGGACGGCAGAGGGAGGAGTAAGGGGGTGGGAGGAGAGGGAGGGTGTGGGGTGTGGGGCGTGGGGGGGGGGGAGGAGAAAGGGGGGCGGGAGGAGGTTGGGAGGCGGAGGGAGGGAAGGTGGTGGGGCGGGGGGAGGGGGAAGGCGGTGGGAGGCGGAGAGAGGAGAAAGGGGGAGGAGGAGGAGGAGAGGAGAGGAGGGGAGGCGGAGGGTGGGGAAGGGGTGGGGCGCGAGGAGGCGGAGGGAGGGAGGAGGTGGAGAAGAGAAACGAAAATGGAGTGGAAGAAAATCGTGGGAGAGATGATGGAGATAATCGTGGCCATAATTAAAGGGATAGGATTGCACTCTTTTTGTAATTAAGTATTGCATATGCATTAATTTTGTAAATATTTTATTTATGCACTTTTTTTGTAATATTTTATTAAAAGGTACTATTACATGTAATTGTCCCTAATTTTAGCTTGTTGCATTCTTCACAACTATATAAGAGTTGAAATGCCCAATGATCCATTTGAGTTGGGCCTTGAGGATGAAGAATGATGCGGAAAATGAACCAATGGAAGACACTATCACAACTATTGGCAGTTCGAATGAGTGGACAATTTTTAAGAACAACTTTGTTGAAAAGATTTTTAATGAGTGGAGGAATGTAAATAATAGAGTGGAGTCTAAGTATAATTGTCTTATATTTTTAACATTTTAATAATCATACTTTCAGGTTTCATTTTATTATCCTTGTTAAAAACGGTTATTATATTATGTTCAGGATTTAAATTTAAATAATTATTGGTAGTGGTTGTTTTTAAAATATTTATGAATTATGTATTCCTAGTACTTGATGAATAAATAAGAGGGTGAGCATCATATGTTGAATCTCTTGTACTTGATGAATAATAAATTATGCTATATATTTAGTAATAACTGTATATAGATTTGTTTCATGATCGATTATGACATGAGTTTATTTTTCTTATTCATTAATTATGGAACCAAGTACTCAAGATTCTAGTGAAGATATTTTTTAGTTCTATTTAATTTATTTTTTTCATTCATTTTATAAGTTTGTAGTATATAAAAAACAAAAAAGATCATTTCAGATTTCATTCACAAATGTAATTCATGTAAATCAAAAACAAATATCTAAAGTAAAATGGTAATTTTATTCCTGATGGAATGAATGAACAAACCAAACATAAAAAAAGAATGGTCATTCCATTCCGTGAGTCATTCCATTCCATACATGCCAAGGAATGAGAACCAAACACAACATTATTTGTCATTTTTTTCAAACTGAATTATATTTTGTTGCAAACACTTTCTTTTTATCTTTTGACTTGATGACAAATGACCCTTGTATAGTTCAAATTTTACATGTAGGCTAAGCGTATATGTAAGATTGCGTGAAAAAATATTACATTTGATGTCTTCTTGATTCATACAAGTTTACTTTGACTGCACAATTTTTCAATCAAAACCTTTCACTCGTAGATCTAACTAGACCTGACAATTTAGTTTGTAAACCGTTGGGTCAACTTAAATTAATTAGAACCATTTGGGTTGACTAAGGTTGTGTTTGATAAATTTGGGAATTAAGATCTGAATGGTTATGATGTCTTACTAAATTAGATCATCTGAATGGTTATGAGGTCTGAATCTAAAAAACTGTTTGATAACTAAAAAGTAAGTTGTCTCTTAATGACACTATTTTACCATTTTAAAGGGTAAAATTTTATTTAATAATTTTAAATATTCAATTTAATAAAAATGAGTGAATAATATTGTTGAATATATTTATATAAAAAAAATTATCAACAAAATTTCATTAAGAGGTACCTCTTAATTATTAAGATTTTATTTTCTGTCTTAACGATTAAGAGGCATTCAGAGATAACAAAAAAAACAAACAACATTATGTCTCTTAGCGAATAAGAGGCAGTCCATTAAGAGGCAATAAGAGGTAAACAAACAGCACCTAACTAGTGTTAGTTGTTTGGGTTGGTTAAGATTTAGATGCATATTTTTTAAAAGAAAAACAAACTCAAACTACTGTGGTGTAATCATAGATATTTGAGCTCTAAGTTGAGTTATATCCCATCATTCTGTTCTCTCTAAATTTATTTTTATTAATTATAGGGAATACAATTTATTTATTATAGGGAGTAAAATTTTATATTTTATTTTTAAAAGAAGATAAAATTCATTATCTCATCAGCCCATCACTCTGTATCTTCTCCCTCTAAAAACAAATTGAGCTACAGGTTGCTTCAAAAAAAATTGAGATTATAAAATTAGGAGGGAGATAAATTATTTAAAAATTTGAGAGATAGTATAAAAATTTTAGAAAGAGAAAATATATATATATATATATATATATATATATATATATATATAAAGAGGTAGAAGATTTTTTAGGAAAGCAAGTGTGCAAAAATTTTATAGAGAGAAAATCTAAATGCTTAAGAGTATAAAAATTGAGAGAGAGGGGGGAAAGAATGTATAAAACATTAAAAATATAAGGGAAAGGAACATAAAAATTAAATATCATAAATAATTATTTGTTTAATTGGACCATAATAATAATGGTGAGTTAAAAATTTAAAATATGGGTTGTCTAAATTAATTGGACCAGTTATGGTTCAAACCCAGCTAGATCCAACAGCGGTAGATGGGCCAACACTTCAAAACTCTTTTCTGATTACTAAATGGATATTAATTTCAAGATATATATTGTCAATCCAATATGGATTCTACCTTTGCAATCAAACCGACACACTGTAAAATATATATATATATATATATATATATATATATATATATATATATTCATCGATCGGCTACTACGGCTAGGCTACTCTTAATTTCTTGTTATTCCTGAAGAAGAATTGAATTGAATTGAATTAAGATGGGAGAATTGGATTTAGAAGTGGTTTATGCGACATTTATGGGAAGCTGTAGTATAGATCGGGCAGCAGTAATATCCCGCCTGCAGGAACATTCATTACTAATAACCGTGCCTAGATTTTTTGAGGAGATGGGTTTGGCCAGATTCATGCCATCTGAAATCTTAAATTCAAAGGTATTTATCCGTGGATTTTACCACCTTATTCGTTTATTACCTCGAATTTGCAACTATTTGAGTCTCACAGTTGGTTTCAAAATACCATATAGTACTACTAATGTTACTACTAGGGTTGAGTGTTTTGAAGCCACTGTGGGACACATTGTACATCTCTCAAAAGATTCAAAAATTCGTCGAGTTGAAGGAAGAATAGTTGGCTCATTAAAACAGATATTTACCAGTTTCTTTAGGAAATTCAACCGATGTGGAATCTTCTCGTCGCCGGTGGTAGAAATTATTGAGAATTTTGGACATCGTCAACTATTTATTAACCAAGTCCCGGAGATGTTTGAAATTTGCAAGGATGATACAAGATTATTAGGAAGGGGAGGAGGAGATTGTTGCCCTATTTGCTTGAACGAGCTGTCGGTTGGGAACGAAGCATGTCGAACTCCATGCTTGCATTTGTATCATTCCCAATGCCTGTCCCGATGGCTGGAGATGGGTGCCTCATGCCCTATATGTCGATTTCCTGCTGCTCAGCCCCAAATATGGATGTTCGAGTGTTTCCTATCCTACTCAAAATATTATGGCATCAAGAAATTTGTATAGTTTATTTATGTTTCCTGCTTAACGAATTCATGAAACAATTAATATTATATACCATCTCAAATTCATTAAATGTTTGTTTGCAAGACTAGATTAAATTATATTGCAGTATTGCACTTGCACTTTTGAGTTTTATCTTAAATTACCTTCAAATTATATACCTACAACTTAGCATTTCTACCATAAGAATGAAGCATGTAGTCGGAGTACTTTTATGAATGTTCTATTATAGTGATATACGATGCTTAGGAACATCTTGTCATTCGGTTGTCTTAATTGTAGCTGGGAATGCCAGCTTCTGGTCCCTGCCAGCTATGCTGACGTTACCAATGGGAAGTAGGGGAAAATGCATCAAGTGTGAACCATCCCGGATATCTTATTTCTTATTTCTCTTTTAAGGTGCCTGGATCCCCATTTGATATTTTTGTTTCCATTAAGAAACAAGGATTTGTGATGTTACTGCTACTTCAAAGCTGAGGTTCGCATCTCTGACATGCTTTTATCTTGTACCCTGTAAAGCCTCCCAGTTACAGAATTATGAACTCAACAGTTCAGGTCTGATATTGTTTTCAGGTATGAGATCTAGATGTCTGTCTACAGGGTCTAATGAATCTCTTGAAAACGTCACAACTAGAAAATTTGGAGTGATATTATATGATGACAATATTTTAGTTGCTTGAAAATATATATTGGCATAAAATCTCTGCATTATTGTTGTTTTGGATTTTGGTTTCTTCTTTTGTTTGTAAAGTGATTACTTCGTACTGCATTATTTGTAACAATATTATGTTTTTGATACATGTATCAAAGCCATATTGATTGGCGATGACCGTTATTCTTTTAGTTGTATACTGGGATATGACTTGCATGTAGATTTCAGTGTTGTTTTGTACACTCAAGTAAATTCATTTATTTTTCCCCTTCTCATCAAAATTAGTTTATTTGAACTCACTATGAAAGCAAGATCTAACATTGTCTTCTCAATTAGCATGTAATTTCTGCAATGCATAATTTGATCTTATTTTCTACTAGTAATTAAGTAAATGGCGTGTTGAAGATATTGAGAATTGGTTACTTGCTTATTTCTAATAACAATCTTAAGTTGAAGTTACTTACTGCTAGTTTTCATGTGCATGATCACATTGGCACATGTGACATGTGTACTGAACTTGCAGTGGAGAAAAACTTTCGATGGGTACATGAGTTTGCTGTGTTTTTGCTGCGTCTGTTCTTTACCATATAATGCTTTGACCAGTGAATAATAATTGACCTAGTTAAGTTGGTAGCTCTTCCATCAATCTTTAAGCCGATATCATTTCTTGGTTTGCAGATGTTTGAACTTCTTTGAACATTTTAAGATGTGCCCTTTATAAATATAAGTTCTAAACTGCTGCATATAAGATATATGGACTGCAGAAGTTCTGTTGTAAAATTAAATATTTTTTTATCATCATTCCAATATGTACCTCTCCATCTATTTTCTCCAACATGAACGTGCTATTGAATTCCTACAAACTGGTTACTTTTTTGTTGTAGTACGGCCAAGCCTGTCATTATGCTTCTGGGTTGTAGTATTTCAGATACACAGAAAATAATTATCTCCAATGTGCAACATTTGGAGAGTTCTCAGTAGCAACTATGAGCTTATGATCTCTAGAGAGAATATGTTCTCATTTTCATGCTTGAACATTTTTATGCAAATTTAAGTTTCATATATATTGTAATTTTAGTATTTTGCACGTAAAAATAAATTCTGTAAAGTAAATGAGGTGGTATCTTTAAATTTGTTTAGAATATGATATGGTGTTGTGTTTGGCACAGGCAACTTTATTTCCACATTGTAGTGCTGATTCTAGTGTCCACCATGTTCTTACTGGAGCTATTGTTGACAACTATTAATTCTTGTATTTTTACTTTATGATTTCAATGTGGCCAATTATTGAACTTGCAACCGTTGCATAATGGATTGTCTGTTGTTTCTTATCTACCTTTGCAGGTGTGGGTAAGAGTTGCCTTCTTTTGGGTTTCTCTGATGGTTCCTTCACTACTAGTTTTATCACTACCATTGGGTAAGTTCTCTCTGAACTCTTGTTTAATAAGGAGTTCAAGTTTGTGTGGGTGGAACCTGACATTTTGTGGTTGTATTTCTTTTGAAGAATCAATTTCAAGATGAGATCCATTGAGCTTGATGACAAACGTATCAAACTGCAAATCTGGGATACTGCTGGTCAAGAACGGTTCAGAACGATCACAACTGGTAAGCTTTTGAGACTACCCACTATCTCTCTTTTGTTATTGATTATGACTGAGGTGTGGTTATATCAGCTGAAAAAGTGTTTGTCTTGGATCTTGAAGATAGAAATACCTTGTGCACATTACAGTTATAGAAACCTTCTGTGTATGGATTTTACCAGCCTTGAAGACGAGGGCAGTTTTCTAGTTATTTTATACCTGCTAGAAAACAGGAACAACTTTTAAACAGACTTACCAAAAAACTATAAATAATTAACACATCGAAACAGGATGATCATGTGGTGTTTCGGCATTAATTGTGTCACTGTATCTTCTATGAATCTTCTTTTTGGCTGTTGGTAGTAATATAGTTCTTTTAGATAATAGGCTTTCCGTATTTTTGTGTTTCATATTACGCTCTCCGTGTAATTAACTTTTATTTTCCTTCATATTTTTCTAGCTTGTAACCGGGGAGCCATGGGTATTCTGTTGCAGATGAATCATCTTTCAACAGTAAGGTTCCCTTTCCTAACCTTTGATCATCCATGATTTAGATGGATTTGCATTTAAATAATTTCATGACATGGAAACCTAACAGCTTAATATTTCTAATTTCATGTCTTTAAAACCCGCTGTTCTTTATTCTCTTCGGATGGTACAGGTTGTGTATTATCACAAGTGCTTTCTCAATACATCTTGTTCATTATTATAGACAATTTTGCACAACATTTATAGTTTACGGTTTGTTTTATTTCTGAACTAAATTCTAAATATCTTGCATTTCCTGCTCTTCTAAGACATCAGAAACTGGATTCGCAACATTGAACAGCATGCTTTGGAAAATGTTAACAACATACTGGTAGGAAACAAAGCCGACATGGATGAAAGCAAAAGGGTATGTCTGAACCTAAATTTGGGAACTAACCTTTTATACAGTAGTTGAATTTCTTAAAGAGGCCAAGAGGGTACCCTTAAGCTTGGATTGATCTACTAAAATCTTTGTAGCCTGTACCTACGGCCAAGGGCCAAGCACTAGCTGATGAGTATGGCATTAGATTCTTTGAAACTGTAAGTACGGCGCAAATTATTCATCAAGTTGGTAAAGTTTTTCTTCGGACTAAATTTCTGTGTCAATTTTAGAGTGCAAAAACAAATCTCAATGTGGAGCAAGTTTTCTTTTCGATTGCAAGGGATATAAAGCAAAGGCTTGCAGACACCGACTCCATGGCTGGGGTAATTCACCTCATTTATTACAATTCAATTAGAAAAACAATCATATTAAAATTACTTTCCATATTTAAATAAATACTCTATTTTACCAGAAATGTGTTTCAAATACTTGGTTTGTGTGGTTGCAGCCTTCTACAATTAAAATTAATCAACCAGATCCAGCGTCTGGAAACGGTCAACTTGCTCAAAAATCAGCATGCTGTGGGTCTTAAATGGATTAAGATTCAACAAGTAGCACTTATTGGAAGCCTCGCTGGCGATAGAACACAAGAAAAATACTAATTGTGATGACAATATGATGGGTGTCTGTAATTTTCTTATGTTGTGTTTGGTTGGTGGGAATGGAATGGAATGAGCTGGGAATGGAATGACCATTCCTTAGGGAATGACTTCAAACATGTTTGGTTAGTTATTTGGAATGACCATTCCATTCCTTTGCTTATTCCCATCTCATTTATAACGTTAGTTTTCATTCCCATCTAATTAGATAGGTTAACTTATTCCGTGCTGAGCCTCGCCATATCCATCAATCGATCAATCTCTCTATCGCTTTCAATAGCTTCGCTCGCCTCTCATGGCATCCATCGTAGGTACGAGTCTCTCGTCTCTCCACTCTCTCTCTCTCCTCTCTTCTCTCTACTTTCTCTTTTCTCTCTTTTCTGTGTCGTCTCTCTTCTCTCCATCTCCTCTAAAATTGATCGCATAGTTTTCATTTTCTAGGGTAATTTTGCTTCTCCTGCTGTTCTCTTTCAAAATTTAGTTTAGTCTTTTGAACTTTGTTTTCACTCCTTTCATCAAATTTTATAGTATCATGTTTGGGTTCCCTTTCAAACTACAACTATTTTAAACCTTAATACTGTTTCTTTTTTAATATTTAAATTAATGGCTCAGTTCAAGACTACAACGTGATTTCAAATTATCATTGCAGAGACTGAATATCAACGCGACACCCAAATTTTCTCTATAAGTTCAAACAACATGGGGAATAAGTTATTATATCTTGATTACATTCTTGAGGACCTTCTTGTTGTGTGATAATTTGAGTGGCATGTTTATGTTCTTGCTGTCTTTTGAGTTGGCTGATTGTTGTTGTCTGATCATATCACAAGTGAGCAAAGATATTTTGGAGAACTGTGGTTTGTTTTTGAAATTATGAATTGACTGTTTGAAGCTCATATTTGAAAGAACATGCTAGTGCCGAGACTACGTATTATTACTGATTGGGCTATTACTCAGAGAATGTTAAGAAGTTTACCATTTAGTACCAGCCCTATATCTGATTTTTGCTTTTACATTAGTTACATTCAACTAGTTAGCCAGGAACTTAGTGAAATTATAATAATGAGTTTATGCTGGCTTTCATTTGCTTCTCAAAACCTCCAATTAATGCTGCTTTTTTATTTATTTATCAAACTCACTCCCAGCACCTTCCTCTGTAGGATTGGAGATTTACACCTTTAGCTAATAGTTCATCTTTAAAATATGATGGGGTTCTGCTGTGGGCTTTCTATTGACTAGTATTGTAGATGTTAACTTATTGAGGAATGCATTTTTCAAATCCCTATAAACATTTGAAGCTTCTTAGTACTAGTATTCAGGGAGCTATCCCTGTGTTTTTTTCCCATTATATCTTCTGAATTTTCTTGTATGTTTCTTTTTCTTATATTGCACTGCTTCCTTATATGATCTGCTTATGTTTTACTACATAAATCATTTGAACTAGAAAATCCCTATCGAAACAAACCTTTAATGTTCTTTGAATTCCTGTACTCTTTATATGGCACCATATGAATTTTACTACCCAACCCGTTAAAGCGTATTACAGGATTTTACACTCAATGCTACTACCTACAGTGATTTTTCCTCTCTTCCCCCTCTCTGCAACTGGTTAGCCAAATTGAAGCATTTATTTCTTTCACGTCTTCAATAATCTAAAGTTCCATAAATAAGTTAACTGGCCAAGATTATTATGCCTGGATCAACACTGCTCACCCAGCAACTTTGAACCTTCTTTTTCTTGTGGATCCAAGTATGCTAATATCTGTAGGTGGGTGCTGTTGATAAATGCACTATAACTTTATGGTCCTCAACTTTGCTCAACAACTAATTTTTCAACTAGATGTACATGTCAATACTTAAGTAGCTTGGTCAATATAATTTCCAATCTGCTGCCACACTTATTCTTTCCTCAGAGCCAATCCTTGTGAGAAAACTCAAATGGTTTAGGTTTGCCTCTTCTTCTTTAGTTTGATAGCACCTTTGTTGGAAGAAGTTGTAGGCATATAGCGGGGAAGAAGTGGCAGTTTTAGAGTACATGTGGTCTGGTGTTGAGGAAATCAACTCCTCTTGCAGGTATCTTGGGAGAAATTTGCTATTGTTCTGGATTCTATTTTTGTTTCTGATTGTGGGAGAAGTTTGTAGATGTAACTTAAGTTGAGCATCAAAATTGTCACAATTTAAGAATTAGAAGTTTATGGTGGATGAAGGGCATCATTTTCTCCCATGTACTGCTTACTCTCTTCATTTACAAGGGTATTAGATAAAAGTTAAAATTTATCTGTACATAGTTCATTCATTGGCTACTAGATAATTGAAGGAGATGATATTGTCAGTTCTTGATCATTGTGTTTTGCACTCAAAGAAGCCTTACGTTTTAGAAAAACAAGTGTGAGATTATTTTATTTTCTTATAAAATAGAAGGTGGAGAACTTAAGAAATTAGAAACTGTAATCTCTCTTTCTCTCTCTGTTGGTTTCTCTCTCTTGTGCGTATGCTTGTATGTTTGACCACCTTGTTTTTCAACCCTTAGAAATTGAAGTAATAAGAAATTTACGATTCATTTGTTCCATAACAAACTTGAGATTTTTGGCCACACAGTATAAAACACTGATCCTTCTTACTGAAATTGAACTTAACTTCGTAAACTTTATTTAGTATTTATATATCCATCTAAAAAATCATTTCCAATTAATACATTTATAGAAGTTGTTTGTTGCCTCTGCTCTTCTGATGTAGTTAAGTAGTCCTAGTTCTACAAGGCAACATATCGTTGGGTGCTTACATACCTGCACCCAACCCACCCCTCGAGTATATGCTTCAACAAGAATCACACAAGGGTAGATTAGAAACCTCTGGTAAAATGCCCACCCGTTGGATGTTTTGAGGATAAGCTGCTTTATGTATGTTTTCTTATAGGAAATAAGTTTTGTGTAGGAGCCGCCATAATGGACATATTCCACTTTTTATGAAACCGCATGCCATTCCTTGCACTACCAAAATTGTTCTTATATGTTTGGTTTTGATAAGTTATTCTTTTATGTTTTCTTCATCATCTTCTTCTCTCCTTTCTCTTGCTCAATTTTAGTCTCATATTTCGTTCTCTTGTTCAATTTTAGTCTCATATAGGTATAGCTTTTCTGTGATTTTGCAAATCTTTAAACCTTGTGCTAGTATTCATGTATCAATGTTGGGGCGTTTACCCCATTCCAGCTCTACAAAATATCTCAAGGACCTCTACTATAGTTTAATATCAACTATTAATGAATTTTTGTTAGTTGATAGATTCACAACAGTTTTCGTATATAAAATTCTTGATAAGCATTCTGTTTGGAAAATGCGAATAGAAATTGGGGGTGGAAGATTTTTCTTTTTTGGGTGCTCCAGGGAGATTTGGTGAGGTAGATGAGTTTACAGGGGCTGGGAGTTGGTGGTATAGGGTATTCTTTAAGTTTCTCTCAATGCCTTTTTGTATACACGGTACTTTATTTTATTCTGTTTTGTGGGTATATGCACTTTCTGCAGTAAGAGGGGAGGAGGGACATTGAAAATCTGATCTTAATTTATTCGTTGTAACTCTTGTTGTTTTTTTTTTGCTAAATTTCATAGTAACTCTTTGGTCTTCAGGTTTTATTTTCTTCTTTCTTCTCTTATTACCTTTACTGTTTTCAGTTCTCTTTGAGTTAGCGTTACCATGGAGAAATTATTGCATGCACGAGCGCAGACAGTGCCACACACATACAAATGAAAGTTGTCTTTATCCATATTTATTTCTCGTGGTTTATGTGATAAATTGTTATTGTATAATAATTCCTCTATAACATTTTTTTTTTCTACAGATGAGAAGGATCAAATTATTATGGCTGCCCATGTAACTCATGGAAACAAATGGGCTTCAATTGCAAAACTCCTTCCAGGGAGAACAGATAATGCAATCAAGAACCACTGGAATTCTACACTGAGGCGAAGGTGCTTGGGGCTTAGCAGGTTTAAACCAGCATCTCACAGAATGGTGGAAGATGGCAGCCTTGAGAGGGCAAAGGCATCCTCAGAAGAAACTAGACCTACTAAATCAGAAGATAGGGCTCAAACATCTGACGATCATTGTGTTGCTGAGAAAGATAATCCTACCCTTTCTCGTCCAGTAGCACGTGTTAGTGTATTCAGAAATTATAACCCTCAAAATGGCTCAAGAGCTGGTTCTGCACTTTCAAGAATAGTCCCAATGCAGGGGCCTTTGCTCCAGCCCTCCAAACTAAACTTAGGGATCTCATCTCTGAATTTCTAGGAGGCGTTTGTGGTGATCCTGTTGTTCCCTCTCGATGTGGCTATGGTTGCTGTACAGCTCCTAGTGTGGCCCATCCTCGGAACTCAATACTGGGGCCTGATGAGTTTGTAGATTATGAGGAGCTTCCTCCCTATTCAAGTCACGAGTTGGCGGCCATAGGTACTGATCTGAACAATATTGCCTGGATGAGAAGTGGCCTTGACAGTCTTAGTGCTAAGGCACCAGACAATACCACTTCCCATAGGGTGTCTCAAGGTGCTGCTATGCAAATGAATTTTTCCGCACATATCATGGAAAATGATAACTATCACTTTGAGGAGGATCGAAATAAGATGGGCATGCAGCCGGATATGTTACTGAGCCAGATGCATCTTCCAGTCTTATTGCCAGCTGAAGTTGAAGGTTTGAGCTGAAATGTAGGTTTTCAATCCTTTTTGCGTTTAAATGAGAACAACAAAAAAGTGACATAACTGAGTTGTAGTTTTCATCGGATTGACTATGGTAAATGGGAAATTAATCTTTGTAAGGAGGCCCCTTCATTGATGATGAAGAGTTTTTTGAGATTTTGTTTCATGAGGATGGTATTTAAGGCATATGCTTTTAGAATCTATCAGACCATATTGAGAATTTGCTACACTTATTACATGATATGCTGATAACACTTTGGTCAATTATAAACTTCATATTCACAGTTTACTGCGTCTTTCAGTTGAGTTTTACTAATTTATAATGTCACTTATTTATAAGTCACCACTTAAAATAACTTACAAGTCATTTTAAATTTTAACGGTCATTTTAAAACAAGTCATCCCCGAATAGGCAAGCTGTTGTCAACATATTTGATTTTAATTCTACATTTATAAAAGAGAAAAATGGTCGTACACAGTTATTTATGTTTTATTTGTGCACAGTCTGTCAAAATTACGTCATTTTGATAACTTTATTTTTAATTTATTAATTAAGAGGAGAGAAGCTGTTTTTTTTTAAAACAAATCTGTCAAATCGATGTAGATTTGACCGAATGTACACAAATAAAACATACACAACTGTGTATAACCATATTGCCGTATATATATATATGGCATATGATCTATAACATCTAGTTGATATGGATGAAAAACTGGCATATAGCATCTATACCGTCAATTAGAAAAATAGATGGCTGCAATTTAGATATAGATTCTATCGTCCGCTAGTACTTCTAGCGGACGCTGTTAGTATGAAATTCTGACCTTTTTGCCGTCACTTCGCCTCCATATCAAGGCACTTACCTGGTCCGCTAGTCTTACTAGCGGACGCTAGGTACGACTCCCATCAAAGTGCACAGCAACAGGCAATACAATCTGTACAGCAACAGGACAGAGAAAGATACAATCACGCAATACAAACTGCACAGTTGGGTTTTAAAGAATCTAAATTTAGAAACTTGGCATCACCATTCATTTTAAAGCTCCTTCCCAGCACATAATGGGAGCTGGCAAGCATACTAGTGGAAGAAGAAAACCCAACATACATAGTTTTTTCAAGAATTGGAGAGAGATTCAAATGGTAAGACAAAATTGGCAATCTGGGTTTTGAAGAAGATGGAGAAATAGTAACATTAAGAACATTTGAAGCTGAATCATATTCGATCCAAGTCATTATTGTCTACCCACTCTTGAGGTTCAGATCTTGTTCCACTAAATCATCAGTGAAATACCATGCTTTTGAGGACTTGTTTGATACTAAGTTGTTGATGTTGATTCCAACATGGTTATCATTAATGTCTCCAAATTCAAAGTCTTGAACTTTGTCGAATTCGACAACAAAAAGATGGTTGGAGAAATTCCCAACATCTGTGGCATTCAATAGTCCTAAATATTGACTAGGAAAAGTTAATTTGATGAAATCATTAGATGGGGAGATTGTGAAAGCAAGACCATGGCCGCCTAGTTTTAGGTATTCAGGAACTATGGTGAAAACAAAAGAAGTGGAAAAAGAGAAAACTGAGCCATTGGTGGAGTTCTTGAACTGAAGTGGGGATGGAAACAGAGCATGACCCATCAATCTACCGGTCTCGTTGGTTAACTGAAGAATGCCATTTTTGATAATTTTTGCTACACCGCTCAAGCTTATGTTGGTGTTTGCTTGGCTGAATCCAGTGTAGATGGATTCATCAAGCTGGGATGAAGCTCTAATTGTGAAAAATGAAAGAAAAAAAGAGTATGAGCAAATTTGGCATGGTGAAAGAGGGAGAACTAGATTTTGGTACAAAAGGGATTTGATCTTTGTTAGGTGAGATTGGGCGGAACATGGGAGGGAATTTATACTTGTTAGGTGATTTGGTTTTCTTGAAAAGATATGATAAGGAAATGTGTTTATGCGGCAACCCATCTCCTAAAATATTAGTTATGTATAATAGCGCTTTGATGGGGGACGTACCTAGCATCCGCTAATAAGACTAGCAGATCATGTCTGATATGGAGGCAAAGTGGGGGCATAAATGTTAGAATTTTATACTAACAGCGTCCGCTAACCCTAGAAGTACTAGCAGACGGGAGGATGCTCATCTAAATCACAACCATCTATTTTTCTAATTGACGGTATAGATGTTATATATTAGTTTTCATCCATAACAACTAGATCTTTATGGATCATATCCTATATATATATATATATATATATATATATATATATATATATATGGGTAAACATTCATGGCAACCCTACATTTCAAAGCATCGCTGAAAGCAACCAACATTTTAACCATTGATTAGAATGAGCAACGATGAGATTGACATTTAAATTTAAATTCTTACAATTTAATTTAAATTCTTGCAATTTAAATTTAAATTCTTACAATTTAATTTAAATTCTTGCAATTTAAATTTAAATTCTTACAATTTAAATTTTATATAAAATTTTACAATTTAAATTTTATATAAAATCTTACAATTTAAATTTAATATAAAATCTTACAATTTAAATTTTTTATAAATTTAAAATTTTCTTAATCTTACAATTTAAATTTTATATAAATTTAAAATTTTCTTAATCTTACAATTATAAATTAGCGACGGGGGGGTGTGGGAATTTGCATTGACAAGACTTGGGGCCCACTGACATGAGTAATGACAAGACAAGTTAGCTTGTTTGCTGTTTTGCAAAGGCTAGAGGGCATAACAGTTTATTGGTAATACTAGAGGTGGCAAACGGGCGGACCGGGCCAAAATGACCTGGGTTTTGGTGGGCTAAAATTTTGAGGCCAGTGGCTCGGGTTTGGCCGGGCCGGCCCGCGGGCTTCTTCCATTAATTTTTTTTTTGCAAAATCTTGCTACACCAGAAATAGTAATAATAATAAATATTAAAAATAATAAAATAATTAATAATAAATAATAATACAAACAGACGCGGTTAATTAATTACCTACATTAACTACATATCTCAATCAATTAAAATTTTAATTGTATTATAAATTAGTATTATTAATTTAATTTAATTAAGTACCAGAATCAAGTGCAGATTAAGAGTTGACCATAGCGCATTATTAATTTAATTTAATTTAATTGTTGTGTACTTGTGTAGTTGTGTTGATGGGAAATTATGATTCGGTTGCACATGTATATTAGTTAGTTAGTTAATTTATATTGAAGATTGCATTAAAAATATATAGTTGTTGTAGCTCAATTGGTTTGAACTCTTATTTATTTACTTACAAGTCTTATGTTCAAGCCTCATAACCCACAAGTGGCAACATTTTGTTTTTTACAAAAATAAGTCATGTACTGGTAAGGAGCCAAAACAATTTGGGAAAAAATGGCCCGCATTTTCCTGGGCTAAAATATTGCGGCCCATGGCCCATGTTTCTATGGCCTGAGCCTAAATTGTCGGGTCTAGCTAATACTATGAATGGAGGGCAGCATTGTAAATTTAATTTGGTTTTTGGCGGAGTAGTCTTCTTGCCATTACAAGCTCATGCTGTAGGGGAAAATGTCAATCTGAGCCGTTGCTCATTTTAATCAATGGTTAAAATATTGGTTGCTCAACACTGTTTTGAACAATCGATTGACATTTTTAAAATTCTGCATGTGAAAAGATAACATTTTAGCAAACATTAATTTTATTAATTTTGTATACCAAAATAAATTTTGGTCTTTATTTGAAATTGGTATCTCCCACTATTTTCATCAAAACGTATTACCCTCATGAATACAGTTCGACAACATCTAATTAAAGATTTGCTAAAGAGATTAATGATCTCATTTCAAATGTATATAACCTTGTGGATAGCACAACAAGCGATATACAAATAAATAGGTAGACAACTCTTGTCAATTACATCACCATGTAACTCCTTTTTTTTGCCTCTTAAATCATAATGGTCAAGTGGTGGCACATCCAAACTAAAATGATTTAAGTTAAGTCCAGCCTAGCACTCCATAAATTCAAAAAGAAAATTTTTCGTCCTTGTGGAAAACACAACAAGACTAGATCGGTCAATTTTTTGATAATCATCAAATGTGATTAATTAACATCTTAAATATCCAATACTCGCCTCGTGGATAGCACAACAAACTCATATTAAATATTTAATACTCTATTAATTAACCATGCTAGAAGGCGACGTTCGATATTCCAAATATCTTTGAGGGGTTTGTTATTATTTGTCTCATCTTGTTTAGCGCGCATGCACACACACACACACACACACACATATATATATATAATACGCTTCATTTTATTAAACATACATAGCATGTTTGCATAAAATATAATATATATAATATTTAGCATGCACATGTAGAATATTATATTCTATCCGGATTGATTATGAACTTTTATTCTAGTTTGGTTCACTAGAGCCACTAAGTGAACCAAAAGGTCAAACCTAGGAGTGAAAGAATTAAATTTAAACGTAACTATTACATTTAAACCCGGGCTTTATACAAATGGGTCTTCATGCGTTCCTTGCTCCTTGCTCCTTGCTCCTTGCTCCTTGCTCCTTGGTCTTCTATTTTCTTCAAGATAAATCTAACTGACTTTATTACATAAAACTATTTCAATAAATAGAAACCTTGATCAGCAGTCAAGGGGAATTACATAGGAGGGAGATAGAATTTACATCGAAAAAAAAAATCAGAGAAGGCGAGGTACGCAGACCCCATTTAATAAAACCCATTCATTCATACATTCATCCAAAATAAAATCCAATCACATTGGTTATAGTCCATAATCAACCCCATTTTATCATACATATCAACATATGCATCAATAAATATTCATTCATCTCATGAATAATAAAGCTATTCCATGTATAGATTGATGTTATTTAATGGACAAAACTTTTGCTAAATTTTATTTTTTGAAACAAAATAAACTCCTTTATTTTAATCAAAAATAAATCCAAATTAAACTCCTTTAATTTTAGCAATCTGAAATCATATTTTAGATAAAATAAACATCTTTATTTTAAAACTTTATTAATTAAATAACAATTTATTTAATTAATTTAAAAAAAATAAATTTTCAATCTTGCTTTCAGTCAGTAAGTACAATTTATATCAAAAATGACAGGGAGTCATAGCAATTTGACTGAGATAGTCTACTTCTCACTGGTTTCCCTGCATAAGTAGATTTGCTTGGGATTCATCTTGGCAATTCTTGGCATTTCGTCGGCAAAACCTGCAGAAAATTTGTTTTTGTCCAGAAAATTCGATCCAATCTCTCATCAATTCATACATGGAATCATATAATTGATATATAGCACAAAGTTAGGCTCTGATACCACTGTTGGGTTTGTATGTAACGCGATCATGCAATCAAATCACATAAATATAGGCGAAAGCGCGAAGAACAAGGATTTAAAATTTTATACAAACCCATAACCAAAATCACGCTTTGTGCTAGATATCAATAACAGAAAGGAGTGAAATCAGAATTATACCTTTGAAGATCCAAGCTTCTTCAAGTACTAGTTCTACTCCTTGCTTCCTTTGATTCCTCTGTAGTGGCTCCTCCCTTTGATCAATGTCAGCCACCCAATTGTTTGGCCTCTAATGGTGATCCACCAAGGAAGATGAAGAACTCAGGAAGATGAGTTTTTGGCTTAACCCTTGTGATGAGTGCATATTATTCATTTATTTTGATTCCATTATATTTAGTTTTATTGCGTGTTTCATGTGTATATGAGCTTATTAAGGTGTTTAATGATTTCAAGAAGAATTGGAGCTGAAATGAGGAAAAAGAGAAAATTGCAGAATTTTTAGCATTAAGTTGGATGCATGTTCTTAACTTGGGACTTGAATTTTATTATAGAGCTCTTCTTTAGATTTCCGGAACATCTTGAATCATCTCAATCGGAGTTCATATGAAAAAGTTATGATATTTTTACTAAACGGACGTTGAACCTCAAAGTTTGGAAGTTGCAATTTACACAGCAGTCACTTGGAGCCCGATTTCGACCTTGATGCAGAGCGATTCTGTCGATTCTCAAAGAATGAAAGTTGTAGATCTCGTCGATATCTTCGTTTTGATAGGTAGCAGGTTCCGTAACTTCTCCCGGATCAAAAGTTATGCTCATTTTACCAAAGGACATCACAGCAGGAAATGAAAATTCGCCCCAACGAATTTGAGCGGGAAAATCAGGAAATCTTGGATTTTTGGAAAGTTTCTAAATGCAGATTTTGGTAGACTTCTACATGGAATTGGATTGATATTTCTATTAGCTTTAGGATTTTCTTTAGACTAAGATTTATTTCCAAATTAAATTCTATTTCTTTATGGAAACTAATTATGATTTGTAATTCCTTTTAGGATTTGGATTTCTACTTCCTATAGGATTTAGGACTTTGTCTAGCACTATAAATAGAGGATGAGAGTCAAGGTTTTATTCATTCAACTATCAACTATTATCTATTGGAGTGCAGACTCAAGAACATGTTAGGCTAATTCTTTTTATTCAGTTCTAAAGGGAGGTGAATCCTTGTTACAAGTAATTGGTTAATTGAGTATTATTATTTATTCCTTCTTGTGTGAAATTTCTTCTGATAATCTGTTTTCATTGATTGCATGCTAATTGATCTAATTGATTTAATATGGCCAATTGAGTTAATTTGATCATTATCATCTGCTAGATTAAGATTGGTATTACGTGTAATTGATATCTTTCTTCATCACAAGTAGCAACTTGGTAATACTAATTGTGGACAAGCTTTTGTGTATTGCCAAGATTATTAGAAAACAAGTTAAACAAATCGAGCTTATGTGTTTGTTGCTTGGATTAGCCTAATTCTCTATTTCTTAATGCTTCATCATATTAAATCTAGAGAGCTTATTCTAGGTTGTATATGCTAGTTAGAATCTGTAGAGAGCTTGTTTCACACGTTGATAATCTAAGGGAATTTGGGATAGCAGAGCTTATTGTTATCTAGGGCTAATAATTTCATTGAAGGAAAATAATAATTACTTGATTAATTGATTGTTGTACTTGGTGAAACTGAACTGCAGAATTGAAGTTTTTACATCTTTAATTAATATTATCATTTAATTCTTGTTCTCTTAGTTTAAAAACAATTTTCAAAAACCCCCAATCTTTATTTTTCTATCAAAATAATAGAATAAATATAAAACAAATCACTCTCTCTGTGGGATCGATCCTCGCTACTCTCTTGTGCTAATTGTTTGAATTTGTAAAGTGAAAGTGAGGTTAATTTAGGAGTGTAAACGACAGCTCCCACCTTGTTTCTATCTCTATAGAATATGTGTACTCCCAACTATTGGAAACACTCACGTTCATAAATCTGATATAAGACATTCTTATTTAGATATTAGGTAAACCCTCCTAATCCTATTAGGAAAGAGTTATTATCAATTTATTAATTAAACACTTTTAATTAATTTCTCCTAATCTTATTAGGATTGTGTGAGAGTACTAATATTAAATTAATCCCTAAATTCCTTTAGGATTAAAATAATAATAATAATAATAATAATAATAATAATAATAATAATAATAATAATAAGACTCTCTTATTAATTTATATTTAATATTTCTAAAATATTAAATAATAAATATTAAGCTATTTAATTTATTCTATCACCATAGATTAAATTAATTACACTTAATGCATTATTACCATTATGCCATTTTCTTCTTAAATTGTTCTTCTTCCTTTTATGGTGAGACCCATTAGGTTCTCCGTATTAAACCGGTTGTAAATAAATTAATTAGAACAATTCTAATCTTATTTAAATAAATAAATTAATCTAATAATTTATTTAAATAAATAATGTTTATTCTACAATAGGGATAAGTCTCCCTAGCGATCAACGACTTTCCAGATAATATAGATTTCAACATAAATCATAAAAGAACCTGTGAGTTAATAGTTACCGTACAATTCAATCCTTCCACCACACAATGTCCCAATTAAATATAAGACATGAATTTACTGTCAAATCTTATTTTATTTAATCATATGTATTTCGATTAGAAAATGCACAACTCCAAATAATGACAATTAGAAACCTCTTTCTAATTTCATTTCACCTTGGCCAAGGATTCCCGGGTTGTCATTTAACGAATCACATAGAACATATCTCCTCTTTTACTAGAGGTGGTAGATTCTTTGTTGATCATACATTATCTCCATATATAACTCATTATACCCAAGCATACCCTATATATGCCTTAAAAGACCTTAAGGAATAAGTCAAAGTATAATTAATTACATACAAGATACTATGATGATCTCAAGTCCAAGGATCACTTGTACTACTATCACATTTGGAATTCCTATTTGACAGGCGAGTAAAACTCCATTAGGTATTCTATAGCGAGTCACGTTCAGTGAACTTATTCTCCAATAAGCACCTACATACTTGCTTTAATATCTCCACACAAATGACCATGAGATCGGTCATCCTCATCCAATGAGCAAGCAACATATGTACCAATCTATCCGGATTTACTAATCCCCTATTTAGTAATCCCACGATTGGAAACTATGTTAGTTTTTAAGCTTTTTATGAAATTAGATCTCATTAGCATGATCTCATCATGATTCTAAAACATTGCTTAAAACTATGGGTTATTTACATATTATAAAAATAGCACCATGTATATAATTAAATGCCTTAAATGAATATTTTATTAATAAATAAATAAGATTGTTTACACAGTATGTGCTTTATCACCATACATGATTGGCTTGTATGCATACTACTATCAAACTCGTATCCGCTGAGGAATATTTTAACATAAAGCATTCATCAGCAAGAGAAATGTAATTGAAAGATGCTTTGGCGTTCTTAAGAAGAGATGGGCAATTCTTAGAAGTCCATCATTTTACCCTATCAATATACAGAACCGAATAATTTTAGGAGTCATTTACATAACTATACAACTTTTAGAAAGTAATTACAAAAAAAGTGCATCCACAAAATAATTACAAAAAAAGTGCAAAAATTCAAACCATTCAATTTCAAATTAAATAAGGAAACCTAAAATCAAGGATAACTAATAATTCAAATTCAAATCTTTTGAATCTAACAACAATTTCAAATCCATAATTCAAAATTCAAATCAAAATGAGGACATTAAAAATAAAAAATTATGAAGGAGTTACTGTTCATCATTCTCCTCCCCTGCCTCCCGCCGCCGCCGCCGCTATATCGCCAGAGTTGCTATTTTGATTTTTTTTTTACAATTTGGTTATCAACAAAAATTAAAATGGTTACCTTTATATGAAGTTTGTCTACCAACTGCATAACACTCAAAATAAAAATGGTAATCAAATAAAACTGAATTGGTTACTTTATCGGAAGGTTTGGTAACCAACTGTATCAAGTTTGGTTACCAACTGCATCACATTCAAAATAAATAGGTAATCAAATAAAATTGAATTGGTTACCTTATCGGAATGTTTGGTAACCAACTGTATGAAGTTTGGTTACCAACTGCATCACATTCAAAATAAATTAGTAACATAATAAACCTGAATTGGTTACCTTATCGGAAGGTTTGATAACCAACTGCATGAATTTTGGTTACCAACTGCATTACATTTAAAATAAATTAGTAATCTAATAAAACTGATTTGGTTACTTTCATACCAAGGTAACCAAACCTTCATAACAAGGTAACCGAACCCTCATATTAAGGAAACCTTCATATTAAGGTTAGGTTACTTTGGTATGAATGTTTGGTTACCTTGGTATGACTGTTGGGTTACATTGGTATGATTGTTTGGTTACCAACGTATGAAGGTTTGGTTACCGGTAGAGGTGGAGAATGGACCGGTGGCGGTGGGATGCTAGAGGGAGGAGAAAGGGGCGGGAGGAGAGGGAGGGTGGGGTGTGGGGAGTGGGGGGGAGGAGAAAGGGGGCGGGAGGAGAAAGGGGGAAGGGAGGAGGTGGGGAGGCGGAGGGAGGGAAGGTGGTGGGGCGGGGGGGAGGGGGAAGGCAGTGGGAGGCGGAGGGAGGAAAAAGGGGGCGGGAGGAGAGGGAGGGGGTGGGGAGGGGGAGGCGGAGGGTGGGGAAGGGGTGGGGCGGGTGTAGGCGGAGGGAGGGAGGGGGCGAAGGGAGGGAGGAGGAAGAGAAGAGAAACGGAAATGGAGTGGAAGAAAATCGTGGGAGAGATGAGGGAGATAATCGTGGCCATAATTAAAGGTATAAGATTGCATTCTTTTTGTAATTAAGTATTGCATATGCATTAATTTTGTAAATATTTTATTTATGCACTTTTTTGTAATATTTTATTAAAATGTACTATTACATGTAATTGTCCCTAATTTTAGCTTGTTGCATTCTTCACAACTATATAAGAGTTGAAATGCCCAATGATCCATTTGAGTTGGGCCTTGGGGATGAAGAATGATGCGGAAAATGAACCAATGGAAGACACTATCACAACTATTGGCAGTTCGAATGAGTGGGCAATTTTTAGGAACAACTTTGTTGAAAAGATTTTTAATGAGTGGAGGAATGTAAATAATAGAGTGGAATCTAAGTATAATTGTCTTAGATTTTTAACATTTTAATAATCATACTTTGAGGTTTCATTTTATTATCCTTGTTAAAAACGGTTATTATATTATGTTCAGGATTTTAAATTTAAATAATTATTGGTAGTGGTTGTTTTTTAAATATTTATGCATTATGTATTCCTAGTACTTGATGAATAAATAAGAGGGTGAGCATCATATGTTGAATCTTTTGTACTCGATGAATAATAAATCATGCTATATATTTAGTAATAACTGTATATAGATTTGTTTCATAGACTGATTATGACATGAGTTTATTTTTCTTATTCATTAATTATGGAGCCAAGTACTCAAGATTCTAGTGAAGATATTTTTAGTTCTATTTAATTTATTTTTTTCATTCATTTTATAAGTTTGTAGTATATAAAAAACAAAAAAAATCATTTCACATTTCATTCACAAATGTAATTCATGTAAATCATATACAAATATCTAAAGTAAAATGGTAATTTTATTCCTGATGGAATGAATGAACAAACCAAACATAAAAAAAGAATGGTCATTCCATTCCTTGAGTCATTCCATTCCATACATGCCAAGGAATGAGAACCAAACACAACATTATTTGTCATTCTTTTTCAAACTGGATTATATTTTGTTGCAAACACTTTCTTTTTATTTTTTGACTTGATGACAAATGACCCTTGTATATTTCAGCCCTTACATGTAGGCTAGGCAGACATGTAAGATTACGTAAAAATATTACATTTGATGTCTTCTTGATTCATACAAGTTTACTTCGACTGCACAATTTTTCAATCAAAACCTTTCACTCGTAGATCTAACTAGACTTGACAATTTAGTTTGTAAAGCGTTGGGTCAACTTAAATTAATTAGAACTATTTGGGTTGACTAACTAGTGTTAGTTGTTTGGGTTGGTTAAGATTTAGATGCATATTTTTTAGGAACAATTACATATTCTATTACATTTTTAAAAATAATTACAACAAAAGTGCCCTCATAAAATTTTTATGCAACTAATACACTTCCATATTTATTTACAATTCTAGTGCATTTAGGATTCCTTAATTTAAGGAATTAGTATTCAATTAGGATTCTTTAATTTAAGGAATTAGTATTCAATTAAGTAATTAATATATCTACATATTAAAACAAACTAAAGTGGCGTATATATGAAACACTAATTGACTGGCGTATATACTGCAAATACTACTGCCTTCTCCTAATTGAAGCCCTCTCTGCAAATACTGTCAGTCTTCTAAAATTTATATACTACAAACTAAAGTGGCGTATATCAGAAATTTTTTCGTAAGTCTTCTCCGAGCGATATCTGAATAGCGAAGCCCTCTGCTTTTCGAGTATTTTTGTGAGAGAGGCAGAATGTTGGGCTTTAAACCGAAATAGTAAAGGATGAATTCATCTTCTTGCAGTTCACATTTGTTATTCTATGCCTCCATCAAATTCACGCCGCCTCTTTTAGAACATTGATTAGAGTTGTTCCCAGGTAAGGGCTTGTCATGTTATGTTTTCTATTGTAATTTTATGGCTTTGTAATTTTTTTTTTTATGAATATTTGGTTACCCACAAAAATTAAAATTGTTACCTTTGTACGAACGTTTGGCTACCAACTGCAATATATTCATAATAACCTTTTAAAAATAAAATTATTTTGAATATGGTGCAGTTGGTAGCCAAACCTTCATGCAAAGGTAACCATTTTAGTTTTTGTAGGTAACTAAATATTCATAAAAAAAAAAGGTTACCTTGGTATAAAGGTTTGGTTACCATGGTATAAAGGTTTGGTTACCTTGGTATGAAGGGTTGATTATTAATATTACATTACACATCACTCTCTTATCTTTTTCTTTCCTATGCAGTGTCCTATTTTTTATTTACCTTCATGAAATTGGTTGCCAAACTTTTAGACCAAGGTAACAAATTCATACTGCATGTGTGAAGGTAGATTTGGTTACCTTGGTACGAAATGTTTGGCTACCTTGGTACGAAAGTTTGGTTATCAATATTATATTTCACATCAGTCTCTTATCTCTCTCTTTCTTATGCAGTGTTTTATTTTTTATTGGTTACCTTGGTATAAACGTGGTCATGGTTGTAATAGAGAAATGAGGTCGGAGAAGATAAGGTACTAGAGGAGGAAGAGAGAGAAAATGATAATGGATGTCCACTGTTGTTACAAAATAGTCGTAGTTTTTGGGTTTTGAAAAATAGTTGTGACTGTTATTATTTTGAATTTGAATTTATTTTTGTTGTTAGATCTCAAATCTTTGAATTTGAATTTGAATTATTAATTATAGCAGTTATTTTACTTTATTTTAAGTTTCCTTATTAATGTGAATTGTACTATTTTTGTAATATTTACACTCCTTTTGTAATTATTTGGTTGATGCACTATTCTTGTAATTACTTTCTTTTTGTTGTATACTTATGTAAAGAACCCTATTTTTTAAAAGAAAAACAAGCTCAAACTACCGTGATGTAATTATAGATATTTGAGCTCTAAGTTGAGTTATATCCCATCATTCTGTTCTCTCTAAATTTATTTTTATTAATTATAGGGAATACAATTTATTTATTATAGGGAGTAAAATTTTATATTTTATTTTTAAAAGAAGATAAAATTCATTATCCCATCAACCCATCACTCTGTATCTTCTCCCTCTAAAAACAAATTGAGCTACAGGCTGCTTCAAAAAAATTGAGATTATAAAATTAGGAGGGAGATAAATTATTTAAAAATTTGAGAGATAGTATAAAAATTTTAGAAAGAGAAAATATATATATATATATATATATATATAAAAGAGGTAGAAGATTTTTTAGGGAAAACAAGTGTGCAAAAATTTTATATAGAGAAAATCTAAATGCTTAAGAGTATAAAAATTGAGAGAGAGGGGGGAAAGAATGTATAAAACATTAAAAATATAAGGGAAAAGAATATAAAAATTAAATATAATAAATAATTATTTGTTTAATTGGACCATAATAATAATGGTGAGCTAAAAATTTAAAATATGGGTTGTCTAAATTAATTGGACCAGTTATGGTTCAAACCCAGACAGGTCTAGCTAGATCCAACAATGGTAGATGGGCCAACACTTCAAAGCTCTTTTCTGATTACTAAATGGATATTAATTTCAAGATATATATTGTCAATCCAATCTGGATTCTACCTTTGCAATCAAACCGACACACTGTAAATATATATATATATATATATATATATATATATATGGGTAATCATCCGTAGCAAACGTTTACTACGGACATCATTCAAATGAACAAGCTCCCATCCGATTGATAGACATTTAATGGCTTAGATTGGTCAAACATTCCACCGCCGCTACAACTTGTGGCGGCAATCCACCCTTTTTCATTTGCCTTTAGCCTTTTACATTACCGCCTTCTACCATTTAATACATGCTGCTTGGCTATATGCTTTAAAGCAAAGGCGGTGGGTGGCTATAATGCAAAGATAAGTTTATATTTATGTATACATAATGTAAAAATAAAAGATAATGTAAAGATAAATAATATAAAAATAAAAGATAATGATAAGATAAGTCTGAATAAAAGATAAATTTATTTTTATAAATACATAATATAAAAATAAGATAAGTTTGAATAAAAGATAAATTTATCTTTTATAATAAGATAAATTTATCTTTTATAATAAATGAACCCTCATATTAAGGAAACGTTCATATTAAGGTTCGGTTACCTTGGTATGAATGTTTGGTTACCTTGGTATGACTGTTGAGTTACCTTGGTATGATTGTTTGGTTACCAACGTATGAAGTTTTGGTTACCGGTGGAGGTGGAGAAAGGACCGGTGGTGGTGGACGGTGGAGGGGGAGAGAAAGGGCGGGAGGAGAGGGAGGGTGTGGGGCGTGGGGGGGGGGGGAGGAGAAAGGGGCGGGAGAAGAAAGGGGGGAGGGAGGAGGTTGGGAGGCGGAGGGAGGAGAAAGGGGGCGGGAGGAAAGGGAGGGGGTGGGGAGGGGGAGGCGGAGGGTGGGGAAGGGGTGGGGCGCGAGGAGGCGGAGGGAGGGAGGAGGAGGAGGAGAAGGGAAAATGAAATGGAGTAGGAGAAAATCGTGGGAGAAATGAGGGAGATAATCGTGGCCATAATTAAAGGGATAAGATTGCACTCTTTTTGTAATTAAGTATTGCATATGCATTAATTTTGTAAATATTTTATTTATGCTCTTTTTTGTAATATTTTATTAAAATGTACTATTACATGTAATTGTCCCTACTTTTAGCTTGTTGCATTCTTCACAACTATATAAGAGTTGAAATGCCCAATGATCCATTTGAGTTGGGCCTTGGGGATGAAGAATGATGCGGAAAATGAACCAATGGAAGACACTATCACAACTATTGGCAGTTCGAATGAGTGGACATTTTTTAGGAACAACTTTGTTGAAAAGATTTTTAATGAGTGGAGGAATGTAAATAATAGAGTGGAGTCTAAGTATAATTGTCTTAGATTATTAACATTTTAATAATCATACTTTGAGGTTTCATTTCATTATCCTTGTTAAAAACGGTTATTATATTATGTTTAGGATTTTAAATTTAAATAATTATTGGTAGTGGTTGTTTTTAAAATATTATGCAATATGTATTCCTATTACTTGATGAATAAATAAGAGGGTGAGCATCATATGTTGAATCTCTTGTACTTGATGAATAATAAATTATGCCATATATTTAGTAATAATAACATATATATATTTTGTGAGACCCCAGATTTTATCAATAAAGATTTAAATTTTGTCGAAATAATTTTTAATATTATGGTGTGAATTTGAGATAATATTATAGTTGTGGGTAGTATTTATAAATTTTGCAAAGTATGCAAGTGGTTATATTATATTCGATTGGTGGGGAATATTCGATTTAAGAGGGAATATTCGACAATGGCTCAATCATTGGTGGACCCCTAATGTAATTATTGTCGGATTGAGAAAACGACAAAAAATTTTATTGAAATAACGGCATGAAGTTTTACTGGTGGTTCTTGTTGAACTACTCAGTAGTAAAAGTACGATAATAAGTGTGGTTGCATAAGCTTTTACACCGGTATTGATTATTGATGCTTATGTGAGAAGTCACTCGGTTTGATTCCATTATTATCGATTAATAATATGAATTATTATAGTGATAATGACGTTTTGTTTTATTCGTATTATTAACGTAATAAAAAGCGAAACATCTTTTATATAAAATAGAATACTTTATTAAAGTTATTCTATAAATAGAATATATTATATTTTATTATGCATAGTGTTGCATAGTGTTTTTGATATAGTGTTTTGCATAGTATTGCATAGTGTTTGCATAGTAAAATGTTTTTATATAAATAGAATATATTATATTTTATTTAAAAGATTTTTCTTTAAATATGGACCGTCGATTAAAGTAAATCAATCTGGACCGTTCATGGATTAGTTACTTATGCATTCCATTTTTCTATAAATGAAGCTCATTCCTTCATTATTTTCTTACGAATTCATTGAAACTCTAGAGAGAGAAATTATAGAGAGAAAGCTATAGAGAAAATTATAGAAAGAAGAAGAGTATTCGCTACTACTTCACTACTTCTATATTAGATTTCTTTTTACGGTGAGGGGTGTTATTCTTTCTTCTTGAAGAGAACTTCATTATTCCATTCATTATTATTCATTTGAATAACTTTGTAAAAGTGGCATACCCTATACATAACTTTGTGATCATGGCATACCCTATACTTGGTGAAATCCTTATGTTATTCCATTGCTTATTATTACATTGGAATAACTTTGTATGTCTGTGATTTACCCTATACTTGGTGACATTCTTCTATTATTACTCGTTGGAACATCCATGCATGTGTTTTACACGGACTGGTTCCGTTTTTTTTTATTATTACTGTTGGAACATCACATGCGTGTGTTTTTACCGGACTGGTTACATCTTTATCATTCATTGGAATATCCTATCATGTGTTTTACACCGGATGCAGTTCCATCTTTATTATTCTGTTGGAACATCACGCTTGGTGTGAATTTCACGACATTGGTTCCGTTATTATTATTCTGTTGGAATAACCTGCCTGTGCGGTCTATCGCATGCATGGTGATTTCTTTTGTTATTCCATTCTTTATTATACCCAGTTGGTTAAAACTTTGACTTCTATACTCCATGAAATTAGTAGAATATCCTTGATATTGCGTTTCATCCGAGATCTTTTCATGGAAATATTCTTACGATCATTCTTGAATTTTACTCTACGAAAGCTTGAGATCATGTTGACAATTTGGACGTTAATAATTCATGGATTAAATAATTCTTGAACTTGTTTTATTGAATTACTATGTCATTGTCATCATCCTCATGTTATATTATGTTATCTTTGGCTTACGTGCATAGATGAACTTAGTATGATTATGACCAAGGATCATTCGGTATAATCATGACTTGTTATAAATGATGTAATAAAAGTCCTCAATGGCCTGTAATGCAGTGATGGATAGTTTTTGGTATGATTATGACCAGGGGTGATTCGGTATAGTCATGACCATTGATAAATTGATGAAAATCCTTGGATCGTGAGTACGAGGATGATTAGATGTGGTGGTTTATTTATTAAGTCGAGTCTCGTGATAAAATTGATGAAAACCTTTTAAAACCTAAAAGATAGTAGACTTTATTCTCTACTTGACTCTTTTAATGGATTGCATATTCAGCTGCAGATTAAACCGGTTGTCTATTGTATTTTATCGGTTTAACTTTGTTGAAGGCTAATGATAATTTATTCGCATTATCTTAGTCATAATATTTCTTCTTTGGGCTAGTTGAGCTCACCCTTTCTTTTCTTTGTTTCTTCGTGAAATGAGAACACATTTGGGATTTAGTCGGGAACGTAAGTAATGGTCCAGAGGATAGCATTAGTAGTCCTCACTATTATGTGAAATAGTGTGATAATAGTAGTAATGAGGACTCCTTTTGAGTTTGTATAATATCTAGTAGACAATATTTGTATTCAAACTCACAGTTTATGTCGTATTGTACATGACAGTTATATTAGTAAGTTGTATTTAAATTTATGTACCATGTAAGTGGCGACCCAAGATGGGTGACGTATACCTAATTTTGGGGGCGTCACAGTTGGTATCAGAGCTTAGGGATATGATCCCTGGCTAAGATGTGAGAATAGTACTAGGAGGGGAGAGACGGGGAATACCTTCGCTAGTATGACCTACCTAAGTTTATTTGGTATTTGATTGGTCGGTCAGAGTATAGTGATAATATGTTGCATGTCAATTAACCCTTATTTTGTGACAGTGTTTGAGAATGGCATCTGAAAATGCTGAGATAAGCAATGAAGCACATGAGATTTTTGATTCAGCTCAAACAAAAGGTAACGACCAACAACACGATAATAATCATACTGGTGGCAATGGCTATCAGAACAATGATAACCATCGTGGGGGAAATTATCATGCTAAGAATGGTAACCACTTCGGTGGTAATCATGGCAAAGATAATAGAAGTGGAAATTTCAAAAAGAGAAGGTCATTTAGCTCGATTTTGTCGTATATAGTGAAGTCAAGTCCAATTTGGGATAGTGGCACCAAAGGTCGTCTGAGACAAACCAAAGCCGTAGTTTAAGAGAGAGCGTTTTTTCTCGTGACGAGGAACCCGAATAAAATTATCACGGGTAAGTTAATCATAAGCTCTTGCGAAAGTCTATACCTAGTGTTAGATACCAGATTCTACCCACTCTTTTATTTCACCTAGTTGTGTCAACGCGTTTAAATTTGACTCAGAAGAAGTTAAACTTTGACTTATTGGTTGAAACTTCGTTAGTAGGAGCCTTCGTTATCGCTACTATTTTTAAATCTTGTTGATTCAAATAAACATTTTCACGTTACTGTCGATCTTATCTTTTTGAAAATACTTGCCTTTGATGTGATTTTAGGAATCAATTGGTTAGCTAATCATCATGCTTTTTCGAAGGTTGTTAGCTTTTATATTCATAACCAACCCTTTGTTATCTGAATTCAAAGTAACCAAACCCTAAAGTTAATCTTTGTTATATCAAGCCATAAGTAAAGAGCTCCGAACCTTTCGTTGTTGACTTCCTTGTGTGGAATGCGAAGCCGGACTTTCTGAGGCGACATCGTGAATGAAGATGGCAAGTTTATAGGTATCATTGTGAGGTGCTATCTAGGTTAAGGGATAGAAGTCACAGTTGGTATCAATGTGACGTACTATCCAAGTCTTGGATAAGAGTAACAGTTTTGAATGATATTTCTATCATTAATAAATTTCTTGACGTATTCTTGAAGATTTCCTAGCCTACCCTAGAGCGTGAAATCGAATTTTGTATTGACCCCAAAGATAAAAACCCATTTCTTAAACCCTCAAATATTTCTTCAACTAAATGAGCAAACTTTTACGTGGTTTATGATGAAAGTCATAATAAAAGCATTGGAATAATGAAAATCATGGGTATTCGTGGTATTAGTAAGTTTTATGATGAGTTATGTTGGTTAGTATGTAAAAACATGAAAGTTTCTTAGAAATCACAAAGAGTTGAAAATCAGATTTTGGTGAAAAACGTAACATGAAATTCAATTGACCATATCTCTTATTATATTTTGAATTTTTGAATGTGGTCAAGTCCTAGAGTTAGATCTATGAGTTACCTAACTAATCCAAGTGGAATTACTGGAAAAGGTATTGTAGATTTTTGTGTGGACTGATTTTAGCAACGGAGGCCAAAGCTGTAAATTTCAAAAATGCTACTGCCCAGAAACTTTAAGGGGCTGTTTCGGCCACTTAAATTATGAGAAAAATTCTGGCCTTTAGGGACATGAAGGTATATGGTATAAAGTATCTCCTGTCCAAAAATGAGCTCATTTTGACTTAAAATGAGCAAGTTATGACTCTTTCAATATTTAGGTTTTTCTGACGAAAAACGCTATAACGGAGTTCTATAACTCCGATGACCATGAAATTTAAACTAGAAGCTCACGTTAACATGTGTAAGGTCCTGCCAAGATTTGGGAATTTTGGAGTTAAACTTGAGGTAGCTAATTTCTTAAGGAATTAATTAGAAATTGATTTTTAAAAATAGTAAATGAATTTTAAAAATTCGAGAAAATATATTTTCATTATGAGACTATATTATGCTAAATCCCAGAAAAGAAATATTTTGGGACTGATTTGGTATTTTCATGAAAATAGTTTAATTACTGAACATATGAGTTAAATATGTTATGTGAAGTAACAAAGTTGAAAATAAGATTTTATGGCTAGAGAATCCTATATAGAGTATATGCATATTTTTTTGATGAGGATTTGATAATTGGTGATGATATTTTATGAGTATGGCATTTTGAATGATTAAATGCATTATATGGTAAAGCATAAACAATTGAGATAAATTGTTTATAAATTTAAGAAGTGATTAAAATATTGTTATAATATTAATGTTATTAGATTATGAGATTATTAAGTGATTGATAACATGGGGATATTCTTGAATCTGGATAAATTATATTATAAATGTTTAATATTTATTCTTTATCTCATTTGATTGATTCTTTATATCATTATCCTCATGCTTATATTATGTTGAAAGTCATCGTGGCTGTGTAGTGCATAGATGGACTTGGTATGATTATGACTGAGGATTTTCTTGGTATAATCATAATAGCGTAATTGAAAACACAATTATCTTTGGTAGTAGTGCATGGATAATTTGTGGTCGTGATACTAATGAATACACAATTATCTTTGGTAGTAGTGCATTGCATGGATAATTTATGGTCGTGATATTAATGAATACACGATTATCTTTCGTAGTAGTGCATGGATAATTCGTGGTCGTGATATCTTAATGAATACACAATTATCTTTGGTAGTAGTGCATGGATAATTTGTGGTCGTGATACTAATGAATACATTATTATCTTTCGTCAGTAGTGCATGGATAATTTGTGGTCGTGATCTTAATGAATACACGATTATCTTTGGTAGTAGTGCATGGATAATTTCGTGGTCGTGATACTAATGAATACACGATTATCTCGTGGTAGTAGTGCATGGATAATTCGTGGTCGTGATACTAATGAATATCCTTGGCCCGTAGAGTGGGGATGATTCGATGATATGGATTAATTATTGAAATGAGTCTCGTGAATGAAATATTAATTCATGGATGTGGTAAAAGTCATCTTTGGTAGTAGTGCATTGATAGACTTGGTATGATTATGACCAAGGATTATTCGGTATAATCATGACCGTAATTGAAAACACGAATATCCTTGGCCAGTGGTGCATGAATAATTCGTGGTCGTGATACTATTAAGCTGCGTCTCAGCATTATTGGTTTTACAGTTGTATATCTTTAGCACAGTAGTGCAAAGATGAATTGTTAATGAATAGCTTTGGTGATTTCAAAGATGAATTTAATATTTTAAACGATAAAGGTATTCAAGGTATATCCTCATCTCTTTATCATACCAGTATCGCACCACTAATTTCGAGAGGGCGAAATTTCATAAGGAGAGGAGATTGTGAGACCCCAGATTTTATCAATAAAGATTTAAATTTTGTCGAAATAATTTTTAATATTATGGTGTGAATTTGAGATAATATTATAGTTGTGGGTAGTATTTATAAATTTTGCAAAGTATGCAAGTGGTTATATTATATTCGATTGGTGGGGAATATTCGGTTTAGCGAGGGAATATTCGTACAACTGACTCAATCATTGGTGGACCCACAATGTAATTATTGTCGGATCGAGAAAACGACAAAAATATTTTATTGAAATAACGGCGGAAGTTTTACTAGTTATTCTTGTTGAACTACTCGGTAGTAAAAGTACGATAATAAGTGTGGTTGCATAGTAGATACACGGTATTGATTATTGATGCTTATGTGAGAAGTCACCGGTTTGATTCCATTATTGTCGATTAATAATATGAATTATTATAGCGATAATGACGTTTTGTTTTATTCGTATTATTAACGTAATAAAAGCGAAACATCTTTTATATAAAATAGAATACTTTATTAAAGTTATTCTATAAATAGAATATATTATATTTTATTATGCATAGTGTTGCATAGTGTTTTGCATAGTGTTTTTGCATAGTATTTGCATAGTGTTTGCATAGTAAAATGTTTTTATATAAATAGAATATATTATATTTTATTTAAAAGATTTTTCTTTAAATATGGACCAGTCGATTAAAGTAAATCAATCTGGACCGTTCATGGATTAATTCTTATGCATTCCATTTTCCTATAAATAAGCTCATTCCTTCATTATTTTCTTATTTAATTCATTGAAACTCAGAGAGAGAAATTATGAGAGAAGCTATAGAGAAAATTATAGAAAGAAGAAGAGTATTCTATTTACTTCACTACTTTATATTCAGGTT
This sequence comes from Panax quinquefolius, assembly GCA_020205615.1. Classification (NCBI taxonomy): domain Eukaryota; kingdom Viridiplantae; phylum Streptophyta; class Magnoliopsida; order Apiales; family Araliaceae; genus Panax; species Panax quinquefolius. Next base: position 34,769,065 of record CM035154.1, on the reverse strand, counting down.
CTTTTACGGTAAAGGGTGTTATTCTTTCTTCTTGAAGAGAACACATTATTCCATTCATTATTATTACATTGGAATAACTTTGTAAAAGTGGCATACCCTATACATAACTCAGATCACGTGGCATACCCTATACTTGGTGAAATCCTTATGTTATTCCATTGCTTATTATTACATTGGAATAACTCGTATATCTGGTTTACCCTATACTTGGTGACATTCTTCTATTATTACATTTGGAACATCACATGCATGTGTGTTTTACATAGGACTGGTTCCGCTTTTTATTATTCTCATTGGAACATCACATACATGTGTTTTACAGGACACGGTTCATCTTTATCATTACATTGGAATATCTATCTCATGTTTTTACAGGATCCGGTTCCATCTTTATTATTACGTTGGAACATCCATCGATTGTGAATTTCACACGACGGTTCCGATTATTATTATTCTGTTGGAATAACTTTTGCCATCAAAGTACCGCATGCATGGTGATTTCTTTTGTTATTCCATTCTTTATTATACCGGTTGGTTAAAACTTTGACTTTATACTCCATGAAATTAGTAGAATATCCTTGATATTTGCGTTTCATCCAAAGATATCTTTTCATGAAAATATTCTTCCGATCATTCTTGAATTTTACTCTCGAAAGCAGAGATCGTGTTGACAATTTGGGACGTTAATAATTCATGGATTAAATAATTCTTGAACTTGTTTTATTGAATTACTATGTCATTGTCATCATCCTCATGTTATATTATGTTATCTTTGGCTTACGTGCATAGATGAACTTAGTATGATTATGACGAGGATCATTCGGTATAATCATGACTTGTTATAAATGATGTAATAAAAGTCTCAAATTGGCTGTAATGCGATGATGGATAGTTTTTGGTATGATTATGACCGGGGTGATTCGGTATAGTCATGACCATTGATAAATTGATGAAAATCCTTGACCGAGTAGTGCGGGGATGATTAGATGTGGTGGTTTATTTATTAAAAGTGAGTCTCGTGATAAAAATTGATGAAAACCTTTTAAAACCTAAAAGATAGTAGACTTTATTCTCTACTTGACTCTTTTAATGGATTAGATATTCCGGCTGCAGATTAAACCTGGTTGTCTATTGTATTTTATCGGTTTAACACTGTTGAAGGCTAATGATAATTTATTACGCATTATCTTAGTCATAATATTTCTTCTTGGGCTAGTTGAGCTCACCCTTTCTTCTTTATTCTCTTGAGGAAATGAGAACATATTTGGGACGAGTCGGGGAACGAAGTAATGGTCCAGGAGGATAGCATTAGTAGTCCTCACTATTACGTGAAATAGTGTGATAATAGTCGTAATGAGGACTCCTTTTGAGTTTGTATAATATCTAGTAGACAAAATTTGTATTCAAACTCACGGTTTATGTCAGTATTGTACACCAGCAGATTATATTAGTAAGTTGTATTTGAATTTATGTACCATGTAAGTGGCGACCCAAGATGGGTGACGTATACCTAATTTTGGGGGCGTCACATATTTGTTTCATAGACTGATTATGACATGAGTTTATTTTTCTTATTCATTAATTATGGAGCCAAGTACTCAAGATTCTATTGAAGATATTTTTTAGTTCTATTTAATTTATTTTTTCATTCATTTTATAAGTTTGTAATATATAAAAACAAAAAGATCATTTCACATTTCATTCACAAATGTAATTCATGTAAATCAAATACAAATATCTAAAGTAAAATGGTAATTTTATTCCTGATGGAATGAATGAACAAACCAAACATAAAAAAAGAATGGTCATTCCATTCCTTGAGTCATTCCATTCCATACATGCCAAGGAATGAGAACCAAACACAACATTATTTGTCATTCTTTTTCAAACTGGATTATATTTTGTTGCAAACACTTTCTTTTTATCTTTTGACTTGATGACAAATGACCCTTGTATAGTTCAGCCCTTACATGTAGGCTAGGCAGACATGTAAGATTACGTAAAAATATTACATTTGATGTCTTCTTGATTCATACAAGTTTACTTCGACTGCACAAATTTTCAATCAAAATCTTTCACTCGTAGATCTAACTAGACCTTACAATTTAGTTTGTAAACCGTTGGGTCAACTTAAATTAAATAGAACCATTTGGGTTGACTAACTAGTGTTAGTTGTTTGGGTTGGTTAAGATTTAGATGCATATTTTTTAAAAGAAAAACAAGCTCAAACTACTGTGGTGTAATCATAGATATTTGAGCTCTATGTTGAGTCCTATCATTCTGTTCTCTCTAAATTTATTTTTATTAATTATAGGGAATACAATTTATATATTTATATATTATAGGGAGTAAAATTTTATATTTTATTTTTAAATGAAGATAAAATTCATTATCCCATCAGCCCAATTTATCACTCTGTATCTTCTCCCTCTAAAAACAAATTGAGCTACAAAAGTTGCTTCAAAAAAATTGAGATTATAAAATTAGGAGGAGATAAATTATTTAAAAATTTGAGAGATAGTATAAAAATTTAGAAAGAGAATATATATATATATATATATATATATATAAAGAGGTAGAAGATTTTTTAGGGAAAGCAAGTGTGCAAAAATTTTATAGAGAGAAAATCTAAATGCTTAAGAGTATAAAAATTGAGAGAGAGAGAGGGGAAAGAATGTATAAAACATTAAAAATATTAGGGAAAGGAATATAAAAATTAAATATCATAAATAATTATTTGTTTAATTGGACCATATTAATAATGGTGAGCTGAAAATTTAAAATATGGGTTGTCTAAATTAATTGGACCAATTATGGTTCAAACCCAGACAGGTCTAGCTAGATCCAACAGTGGTAGATGGGCCAACACTTCAAAACTCTTTTCTGATTACTAAATGGATATTAATTTCAAGATATATATTGTCAATCCAATATGGATTCTACCTTTGCAATCAAACCGACACACTGTAAATATATATATATATATATATATATATATATATATATATATATATATATATATATATATATTCATCGATCGGCTACTACGGCTAGGCTACTCTTAATTTCTTGTTATTCCTGAAGAAGAATTGAATTGAATTGAATTAAGATGGGAGAATTGGATTTAGAAGTGGTTTATGCGACATTTATGGGAAGCTGTAGTATAGATCGGGCAGCAGTAATATCCCGCCTGCAGGAACATTCATTACTAATAACCGTACCTAGATTTTTTGAGGAGATGGGTTTGGCCAGATTCATGCCATCTGAAATCTTAAATTCAAAGGTATTTATCCATGGATTTTACCACCTTATTCGTTTATTACCCCGAATTTGCAACTATTTGAGTCTCACAGTTGGTTTCAAAATACCATATAGTACTACTAATGTTACTACTAGGGTTGAGTGTTTTGAAGCCACTGTGGGACACATTGTACATCTCTCCAAAGATTCAAAAATTCGTCGAGTTGAAGGAAGAATAGTTGGCTCATTAAAACAGATATTTACCAGTTTCTTTAGGAAATTCAACCGATGTGGAATCTTCTCGTCGCCGGTGGTAGAAATTATTGAGAATTTTGGACATCGTCAACTATTTATTAACCAAGTCCCGGAGATGTTTGAAATTTGCAAGGATGATACGAGATTATTAGGAAGGGGAGGAGGAGATTGTTGCCCTATTTGCTTGAACGAGCTGTCGGTTGGGAACGAAGCATGTCGAACTCCATGCTTGCATTTGTATCATTCCCAATGCCTGTCCCGATGGCTGGAGACGGGTGCCTCATGCCCTATATGTCGATTTCCTGCCGCTCAGCCCCAAATATGGATGTTCGAGTGTTTCCTATCCTACTCAAAATATTATGGCATCAAGAAATTTGTATAGTTTATTTATGTTTCCTGCTTAACGACTTCATGAAACAATTAATATTATATACCATCTCAAATTCATTAAATGTTTGTCGTAGGATTAATATTATATACCATCTCAAATTCATTAAACAATTAATATTTTCTGCATTATTGTCGTTTTGGATTTTGGTTTCTTCTTTTGTTTGTAAAGTGATTACTTCGTACTGCATTATATGTAACAATATTATGTTTTTGATACATGTATCAAAGCCATATTGATTGGCGATGACCGCTATTCTTTTAGTTGTATACTTGGATATGACTTGCATGTAGATTTCAGTGTTGTTTTGTACACTCAAGTAAATTCATTTATTTTTCCCCTTCTCATCAAAATTAGTTTATTTGAACTCACTATGAAAGCAAGATCTAACATTGTCTTCTCAATTAGCATGTAATTTCTGCAATGCATAATTTGATCTTATTTTCTACTAGTAATTAAGTAATGGCGTGTTGAAGATATTGAGAATTGGTTACTTGCTTATTTCTAATAACAATGTTAAGTTGAAGTTACTTATTGCTAGTTTTCATGTGCATGATCACAATTGCACGTGTGACATGTGTACTGAACTTGCAGTGGAGAAAAATTTTCGATGGGTACATGAGTTTGCAGTGTTTTTGCTGCGTCTGTTCTTAACCATATAATGCTTTGACCAGTGAATAATAATTGACCTAGTTAAGTTGTTAGCTCTTCCATCAATCTTTAAGCCAATATCATTTCTTGGTTTGCAGATGTTTGAACTTCTTTGAACATTTTAAGATGTGCCCTTTATAAATATAAGTTCTAAACTGCTGCATATAAGATATATGGACTGCAGAAGTTCTGTTGTAAAATTAAATATTTTTTTATCATCATTCCAATATGTACCTCTCCATCTATTTTCTCCAACATGAACGTGCTATTGAATTCCTACAAACTGGTTACTTTTTTGTTGTAGTACGGCCAAGCCTGTCATTATGCTTCTGGGTTGTAGTATTTCAGATACACGGAAAATAATTATCTCCAATGTGCAACATTTGGAGAGTTCTCAGTAGCAACTATGAGCTTATGATCTCCAGAGAGAATATGTTCTCATTTTCATGCTTGAACATTTTATGCAAATTTAAGTTTCATATATACTGTAATTTTAGTATTTTGCACGTAAAAATAAATTCTGTAAAGTAAATGAGGTGGTATCTTTAAATTTGTTTAGAATATGATATGGTGTTGTGTTTGGCACAGGCAACTTTATTTCCACATTGTAGTGCTGATTCTAGTGTCCACCATGTTCTTACTGGAGCTATTGTTGACAACTATTAATTCTTGTATTTTTACTTTATGATTTCAATGTGGCCAATTATTGAACTTGCAACTGTTGCATAATGGATTGTCTGTTGTTTCTTATCTACCTTTGCAGGTGTGGGTAAGAGTTGCCTTCTTTTGGGTTTCTCTGATGGTTCCTTCACCACTAGTTTTATCACTACCATTGGGTAAGTTCTCTCTGAACTCTTGTTTAATAAGGAGTTCAAGTTTGTGTGGGTGGAACCTGACATTTTGTGGTTGTATTTCTTTTGAAGAATCAATTTCAAGATGAGATCCATTGAGCTTGATGACAAACGTATCAAACTGCAAATCTGGGATACTGCTGGTCAAGAACGGTTCAGAACGATCACAACTGGTAAGCTTTTGAGACTACCCACTATCTCTCTTTTGTTATTGATTATGACTGAGGTGTGGTTATATCAGCTGAAAAAGTGTTTGTCTTGGATCTTGAAGATAGAAATACCTTGTGCACATTACAGTTATAGAAACCTTCTGTGTATGGATTTTACCAGCCTTGAAGACGAGGGCAGTTTTCTAGTTATTTTATACCTGTTAGAAAACAGGAACAACTTTTAAACAGACTTACCAAAAAACTATAAATAATTAACACATCGAAACAGGATGATCATGTGGTGTTTCGGCATTAATTGTGTCACTGTATCTTCTATGAATCTTCTTTTTGGCTGTTGGTAGTAATATAGTTCTTTTAGATAATAGGCTTTCTGTATTTTTGTGTTTCATATTACGTCTCCCGTGTAATTAACTTTTATTTTCCTTCATATTTTTCTAGCTTGTAACCGGGGAGCCATGGGTATTCTGTTGCAGATGAATCATCTTTCAACAGTAAGGTTCCCTTTCCTAACCCTTGATCATCCATGATTTAGATGGATTTGCATTTAAATAATTTCATGACATGGAAACCTAACAGCTTAATATTTCTAATTTCATGTCTTTAAAACCTGCTGTTCTTTATTATCTTTGGATGGTACAGGTTGTGTATTATCACAAGTGCTTTCTCAATACATCTTGTTCATTATTATAGACAATTTTGCACAACAATTATAGTTTACGGTTTGTTTTATTTTTGAACTAAATTCTAAATATCTTGCATTTCCTGCTCTTCTAAGACATTAGAAACTGGATTCGCAACATTGAACAGCATGCTTCGGACAATGTTAACATCATACTGGTAGGAAACAAGGCCAACATGGATGAAAGCAAAAGGGTATGTCTGAACCTAAATTTGGGAACTAACCTTTTATACAGTAGTTGGATTTCTTAAAGAGGCCAAGAGGGTACTCTTAAGCTTGGATTGATCTACTAAAATCTTTGTAGGCTGTACCTACGGCCAAGGGCCAAGCACTAGCTGATGAGTATGGCATTAAATTCTTTGAAACTGTAAGTACGGCGCAAATTATTCATCAAGTTGGTAAAGTTTTTCTTCGGACTAAATTTCTGTGTCAATTGTAGAGTGCAAAAACAAATCTCAATGTGGAGCAAGTTTTCTTTTCGATTGCAAGGGATATAAAGCAAAGGCTTGCAGACACCGACTCCAAGGCTGGGGTAATTCACCTCATTTATTACAATTCAATTAGAAAAACAATCATATTAAAATTACTTTCCATGTTTAAATAAATACTCTATTTTACCATAAATGTGTTTCAAATACTTGGTTTGTGTGGTTGCAGCCTTCTACAATTAAAATTAATCAACCAGATCCAGCGTCTGGAAACGGTCAACTTGCTCAAAAATCAGCATGCTGTGGGTCTTAAATGGATTAAGATTCAACAAGTAGCACTTATTGGAAGCCTCGCTGGCGATAGAACACAAGAAAAATACTAATTGTGATGACAATATGATGGGTGTCTGTAATTTTCTTATGTCGTGTTTGGTTGGTGGGAATGGAATGGAATAAGCTGGGAATGGAATGACTATTCCTTAAGGAATGACTTAAAACATGTTTGGTTAGTTATTTGGAATTGCCATTCCATTCCTTTGCTTATTCCCATCTCATTTATAACGTTAGTTTTCATTCCCATCTAATTAGATAGGTTAACTTGTTAGTTGTTCCGTGCTGAACCTCGCCATATCCATCAATCGATCGATCTCTCTATCGCTTTCAATAGCTTCGCTCGCCTCTCATGGCATCCATCGTAGGTACGAGTCTCTCGTCTCTCCACTCTCTCTCTCTCTCCTCTCTTCTCTCTGCTTTCTCTTTTCTCTCTTTTCTGTGTCGTCTCTCTTCTCTCCATCTCCTCTAAAATTGATCGCATAGTTTTCATTTTCTAGGGTAATTTTGCTTCTCCTGCTGTTCTCTTTCAAAATTTAGTTTAGTCTTTTGAACTTTGTTTTCACTCCTTTCACCAAATTTTATAGTATCATGTTTGGGTTCCCTTTCAAACTACAACTATTTTAAATCTTAATATTGTTTCTTTTTTAATATTTAAATTAATGGCTTAGTTCAAGACTACAACGTGATTTCAAATTGTCATTGCAGAGACTGAATATCAACGCGACACCCAAATTTTCTCTATTAGTTCAAACAGCATGGGGAATAAGTTATTATATCCTGATTACATTCTTGAGGACCTACTTACTGTGTGATAATTTTATTGGCATGTTTATGTTCTTGCTGTCTTTTGAGTTGGCTGATTGTTGTTGTCTGATCATATCACAAGTGAGCGAAGATATTTTGGAGAACTGTGGTTTGTTTTTGAAATTATGAATTGACTGTTTGAAGCTCATATTTGAAAGAACATGCTAGTGCCGAGACTACGTATTATTACTGATTGGGCTATTACTCAGAGAATGTTAAGAAGTTTACCATTTAGTACCAGCCCTGTATCTGATTTTTGCTTTTACATTAGTTGCATTCAACTAGTTAGCCAGGAACTTAGTGAAATTATAATAATGAGTTTAAGCTGGCTTTCATTTACTTCTCAAAACCTCCAATTAATGCTGCTTTTTTTATTTATTTATCAAACTCACTCCCAGCACCTTCCTCTGTAGGGTTGGAGATTTACACCTTTAGCTAATAGTTCATCTTTAAAATACGATGGGGTTCTGCTGTGGGCTTTCTATTGACTAGTATTGTAGATGTTAACTTATTGAGGAATGCATTTTCAAATCCCTATAAACATTTGAAGCTTCTTAGTACTAGTATTCAGGGAGCTATCCCTGTGTTTTTTTCCCATTATATCTTCTGAATTTTCTTGTATGTTTCTTTTTCTTATATTGCACTGCTTCCTTATATGATCTGCTTATGTTTTACTACATAAATCATTTGAACTAGAAAATCCCTATCGAAACAAACCTTTAATGTTCTTTGAATTCCTGTACTCTTTATATGGCACTATATGAATTTTAATACCCAACCCGTTAAAGCGTATTACAGGATTTTACACTCAATGCTACTACCTACAGTGATTTTTCCTCTCTTCCTCCTCCCTGCAACTGGTTAGAAATTGAAGCATTTATTTCTTTCACGCATAGTTATCAAGGCGACAAGTCGAGGCGAGTCGACAGGCGGGAGCTTAAGCGCTTAGGTGACAAGGCGCCCGACTAGTCCGTCCACAAGTCGATAAGTCGTTAACAATGTAAATTTTATACGAATAAAATTATATATATTTAACATTTATATGAATATTTATATATTGATATTTTTAATGATTTACCATATTCATAATGCAGGTTGTAGCATATCAAATCACAACAAGAAGCGAACAAGATCAAGTCAAAATGATAATTTAACTATAGTTGTAATTTTTTGAACTTGTACCAACTACCAACTTCAAATTATATAAATGGTGTTACATTTGTAATATTTAGTTTAATTAAATATAATTCTTAAATTTATGTTTAGTTTCTTTCCATTTTAACATTGTATATAAAGACATGTTCATTGTGACATTGCCAAAAACAAACATAATATAGAAATGAAAACAAAGTCATAAAAATTCAGTATTCTTTAATTCAAAATTCTCATTTTTCATAATGAAAATATTACTCAAGTTATCAAACAAAATCATCAAAGATCAAATCATTATCATCTCTCCTAGCAGTGGCATCATCACTCGAAACAGTAGTTACTCTTCGGCCATAATCATCATCAACATCCTCATCATCATTAGGAAGGCCCTCCTCCTCTTCTCCAACATCAGAATCAACTTCATTCACAATCACAACTCTTGAAGTCGAAGCATTACCACTGCAGTAGTGAGTAGAATAGACCGATCCCTACGAGGAAGATTGCATCCCTCGGCGACATCGGATGCACCAACAAAGACTATCAACATCCTCCCACGTAAGATCATCTCCATCATGAACTATATCTTGTTCGGGCACTATCCACTCATTACCCCAATCAAAGTCATCTAGGACTAATGGATCGAAGTTTCTTCCAAGTTCACTCCTCCTTTGGAACCTATCAACATTTCGGCGATTGTATTGGACATGCACCAAATCATTTAATCGTTGATGCTCCAACCTATTTCTCTTCTTCGTATGAATCAAATTTTGTTTAAAAATATTAAGCAAAAAGAATATATAAAATATTTATACATTTAGTTATGTACTAATTGCTTACAAACTCGAAAGTGCTCCAATGCGTTCACTGTAGGAAGAACAACAACAAAGGCCGAGGATTCGCTTTGCAAACTTTGTAAGCTCAATAGCACAACCGCCAAAAGCATTCCACCAATCAACTACATTAGATGTAAAAAATTAAAAAAATCAAATATAGTCTTAATTATTAAACTTAAAAGAAAAATTTATCGTTTCTCCCTCTCGTTTCTCCCTCTCGATTCTCGAATTGTCGTCGAAGGAAAAGGAACTGTCGAAGAAGGAAAAAGATAACTGAAGTACAAATTTGTCGAAGAAGGAACTATCGAGCAGCTCGAATTGTCGTCGAAACTCGAAGGAAATGGGTTTGTCGTCGAACTGTCGAACAGACAATAAGAAGGAAAAGGTTCGATTTGCTGCAGTCCCTCCTCTTTGGAAGTTCTTCCTCTCGTATCACTGTCGATTGTCGAAGTTCTCCTTCTCGTTTCTGATTTCTCCCTCTCGAACTGTCGAAGAATGAAAAGTTCGAATGAAAAGAAACTGTCGATCGATTGTCGAAGAAGGAAAAAAATGAGCAGATCGATTTAGGTTTTTGAATTGGGTCGGGTCCAACCCGCTTTGAAAAGTCGCCCGCTTTGCTAGATAGTCGTCCAAGTCGTCTGCTGAGCGTCCAAGTCGTCCAAGGCGAGGCCTGAGCGGTCGACTACGTGCTCTTCAACCAAGTCGTTAGGACTCCTTGCTTTTTCTGGTCGACTCGATGCCTAGTCGTCGCCTAGGCGACAACTAGTCGACGACTTGACAACAATGCTTTCACGTCTTCAATAATCTAAAGTTCAAGAAATAAGTTAACTGACCAAGATTATTATGCCTGGATCAACACTGCTTACCCGGGAACTTTGAACCTTCTTTTCCTTGTGGATCCAAGTATGCTAATATCTGTAGGTGGGTGCTGTTGATAAATGCACTATAACTTTATGGTCCTCAACTTTGCTCAACAACTAATTTTTCAACTAGATGTACATGTCAATACTTAAGTAGCTTGGTGATATACTTTCCAATCACGCCACACTTATTCTTTCCTCGAGCCAATCCTTGTGAGAAAACTCAAATGGTTTAGGTTTGCCTCTTCTTCTTTAGTTCGATAGCACCTTTGTTGGAAGAAGTTGTAGGCATATAACGGGAAGAAGTGGCGTTTTAGAGTACATGTGTGGTGCGGTGTTGAGGAAATCAACTCCTCTTGCGGTATTTTGGGAGAAATTTGCTATTGTTCGGATTCTATTTTTGTTTCGATTGTTTGGGAGAAGTTTGTAGATGTAACTTAAGTTGAGCATCAAAATTGTCACAATTTAAGAATTAGAAGTTTATGGTGGATGGAGGCATCATTTTCTCCCATGTATCGCTTACTCTCTTCATTTACAAGGGTATTAGATAAAAGTTAAAACTTATCCGTACATAGTTCATTCATTGGCTACTAGATAATTGAAGGAGATGATATTATCGGGTTCTTGATCATTGTGTTCGTGACTCAAAGAAGAAGCCTTACGTTTTAGAAAAACAAGTGTGAGATTATTTTATTTTCTTATAAAATAGAAGGTGGAGAACTCGAAGAAACTAGAAACCGTAATCTCTATTTCTCTCTCTGTTTGTTCCTCTCTCTTGTGCGTATGCTTGTATGTTTGACCACCTTGTTTTTCAACCATTAGAAATTGAAGTAATAAGAAATTTACGATTCATTTGTTCTATAACAAACTTGAGATTTGTGGCCACACAATATAAAACACTGATCTTTCTTACTGAATTTGAACTTAACTTCGTAAACTTTATTTAGTATTTATATATCCATCTAAAAAATCATTTCCAATTAATACATTTATAGAAGTTGTTTGTTGCCTCTGCTCTTCTGATGCAGTTAAGTAGTCATAGTTCTATAAGGCAAAATATCGTTGGGTGCTTACATACCTGCACCCAACCCACCCCTCGAGTATATACTTCAACAGGAATCACACAAGGGTAGATTAGAAACCTCTGGTAAAATGTCCACCCGTTGGATGTTTTGAGGATAAGCTGCTTTATGTATGTTTTCTTATAGGAAATAAGTTTTGTGTAGGAGCCGCCATAATGGACATATTCTACTTTTTATGAAACCGCATGCCATTCCTTGCACTACCAAAATTGTTCTTATATGTTTGGTTTTGATAAGTTATTCTTTTATGTTTTCTTCTTCATCATCATCATCTTCTTCTCTCCTTTCTCTTGCTCAATTATAGTCTCATATTTCGTTCTCTTGTTCAATTTTAGTCTCATATAGGTATAGCTTTTCTGTGATTTTGCAAATCTTTAAACCTTGTGCTAGTATTCATGTATCAATGTTGGGGCATTTTGTGAAACCCCAGATTTTATAAATAAAGATATAATTTTCTCGAAATAATTTTTTTTTATATTATGGTGTGGATTTGATATAATGTTATAGTTGTGGGTAATAATTATAAATTTTGCAAAGTATGCAAGTTGTCATATTATATTCAATTGGTCGGGAAATATTCTTTTTGTCGGAAATATCTGTACGACGGTACAATCATTGGTGGACCCCATAATGTAATTATTATTCGGATTGAGAAAGCGACAAAAATATTTTTATGAAAATAACTATGGAAGTTTTACCGTTAAAACTGTTGAACTACTCGATAGTAAAGTAAAATACGATGTCTGGCATTGGTTGCGTAGTAAAGCACACGGTATTGATTATTGATGCTTACGTGAGAAAACACTCAGTTTTGTTTAATTATTGCTATAGTAGTTGTTGCATAGTATCTCACATTATTTGATTCAATTATTGTTGATTTATACGTTTTGTTTTATTAGTATTATTAAAGTTATTCTATAAATAGAATATATTATATTTTTTTATGCATAGTGTTTGCATAGTGCCTGCATAGTGTTTGTATAGTAAAAATCTTTTAATATAAATAGAATATATTATATTTTATTTAAAAGATTTTGCTTTAAATATGGACCGTCAGATTAAAGTAAATTAATCTGGATCGTTCATGAGTTAGTTACTATGCATTCCATTCTTCTATAAATAGAAGCTCATTCCTTCATTATTTTCTTACGAATTCACTGAAACTCTGGAGAGAGAAAATTATAGAGAGAAAGAAGAAGAGAAGTCTGCTAACTTTCTTTTCCTATATCTAATTTCTTTTATGGTAAGGAATATTATTCTTTTGTATTCAAGAAGAGAACTTACATTATTCCATTTCTTTATTATTACATTGGAATAACTTTTGTATCTGTGAGCAACCCTATACTTGGTGACATTCTTCTATTATTACATCTTTCTTATTAGTTGGAACATCACGTCCGTGTCTATATCTGTAGGACTGGTTCCGCTTTTAATTATTCATTCATTACATTAGAATATCTTGTTCGTCTTTATCTGTGGGACACGGTTAAGATTTTAATTATTCAATGAATATCACATATGCATCTATATCTATGTTGGACTGGTTCCGTTTTAATTATTTATTATTACATTTGGAACATCCCGTCGATTGTGAATTTCACGACAAGGGTTCCGTTATTATTATTCTGTTGGAATAACACATCCATCTGAAATCGCATGCATGGTGATTTCTTTTGTTATTCCATTCGTTATTATACTCAGTTGGTTAAAATTTTGACTTCTATACTCCATGAAATTAGTGGAATATCCTTGATAATTGCGCTTCATCCAATATCTTTTCATGGAAATATTCTTCTGAGCATTCTTGAATTTTACACCACAAAACAATATCTTGTTGACATTTGGAACGTTATTGGTTCCTAGACAAATTAATTCTTGAACTTGTTTTATTGAATTCATATATCATTGTCATCATCCTCATGATTATATTATGTTAAAAGTCATCTGTGGCCTGTAGTGCATAGATGGACTTGGTGGTGTGATTATGACGAGGATTATTCGGTATAATCATGCTTAGTAATGTTACAAATGATGTGGAAAAAGTCCTCATTGGCCCGTAATGCATTGATGGACAATTTTGGTATGATAATGGCTATGGATTCTCTTGACCATTGGAGCAAAAGATGAATTGTTTTATGGCATGATCAGGACCGTTGATGAAAACACTATTATCTTTGGCCCGTAGTGCATGGATAATTTGTGGTCGTGACCCTAAAGAATATCCTTGGCCGTAGTGCAGGGGTGATTCGATGATGTGGATTATTTATTAAGCTGAGTCTCAACGATAAAAGTGATGAAAAACTTTTTAAATCATAAAAGATAGTAGATTTTATTCTATCAGTTGTTATACTATTGAAGGCTAAGGATAATTTATTCTGCATTATCTTAGTCATAATATTTCTTACTGGGCTAGTTGAGCTCACCCTTTATTTCACTGTTCTCTTCAGGAAATGAAAACGTAGCCGGGACTAGTCGGGGAACGGAGTGACGGTCCAAATGATAGCATTAGTAGTCCTCACTATTCTGTTAGATAGTGTGACAATAAATGTATTGAGGACTTATTTGTGTTTGAATACTGTCTAGATGACAATATTCGAGTTAAAACTCATTGTATATATTTTGTCGTATCTTACACGACTGTTGTATAATTAAGTTGTATTATTATTCAGTACCATGTAAGTGGCGGCTCAAGATTGGTGATGTATACCTATTTTGGGGGCGTCACAGTTGGTATCAAAGCTTAGGGATATGATCCCTGGCTAAGATGTGAGATAAGAACTAGGAGGGGAGAGACGGGGAATTCTTTCGCTAGTTTGACTTACCTAAGTTTATTTGATATTTAATTGGTCGGTCAGAGTATAGGGATAATATATGTGATATGTTAATTAACCCTTGTTTTGTGGCAGTATTTGAAAATGGCATCCGAAAATGTTGAGATTAGCAATGGAGCACAAGAGACCGTTGAGTCTCCACAGATCAATAATCAGGACAATGTGCAACAGGATGGTGATAATCCTCCTGTAAACAACAACACTGATCAATTGACGAACGACGGTACATTTAGGAGCTTTTTAGAATTCATGCAACATCAGGCGAAGGCGGCTCCTGTTCATAATGCAGGTCAAAATAATGGCAACCCACGGTCGGTCACTGCTAAGCAGTTCAAGGAGCTGGGACCACCGGAGTTTTTGAGAAAGCATGAACCACTTAAGGCGGAGACGTGGTTAAAATAGATCACCAAGATATTTGATGTCTTGGGATGCTCCGAGGAGCAAAAGGTTCCCTTTGCCACCTTTATGTTGCGTGAAGAAGCGAGATTCTTGGTGGGAATCTTTAAAACGCGTACTTGACTGGCCTTTTCAAGATGTCTTGGGAGAAGTTCCAAGAGTTGTTCAATGACAAGTACTTTCCTGAAAGCATTCGTCACATGAAAGAGGTAGAGTTCATTAAACTGGAGCAAAACAACATGACCGTGTCGTAGTACGAAGCCAAGTTTGCCGAGTTGTCCCGATTTGTGTCCCATTTGGTTGATAATGAGGAGAGAATGACGCGATTGTTTCTAAGAGGTTTGAAACCTAAGATACGTCAATATCTTATCTCTCATAAACTGTGCTTGTATTCAGATGTTGTTAATAAGGCTCAGTTATTGGAGCGCGATAATGAGTCAGCACAACCAAAAGTCAACGACCAATAACACGATAATAATCGTACCGGTGGCAACGGTCATCGGAACAATGATAACCATCGTGGGGGAAATTATCATGCCAAGAATGGTAACCACTTCGGTGGTAATCATAGCCAAGATAATAGAAATGGACATTTCAGGAAGAGAAGGTTCAACAATGACGTGAAGACGCTTGCACCAAAGACTTTTTGTTAAAAAGGACGAAGAACGACCACCGGTCGTATGTTTCAAATCTTGAGATGGGGAGGACACATCCGTCGAAATGTCTGCAAAGAATCCAAAGCGTGTTTTAATTGCGAAGAAGGTCACCTAGCTCGATTTTTTGTCGTATGGTGAAGTCAAGTCCAATTTGGGATAGTGATGCAAAAGGATGTCCCGCACAAGCCAAAGCCTAGTAGTTTAAGAGATAGCATTTTTTTTCGTGATGAGAAACTGAATAAACTTATCACGGGTATGTTAGTCATAAACTCTTGAAGTCTATCACAAGTGTTGAATCTGGGTTCTACTCATCGCGTGGCGCCCCCAAAATAGGTATACAACACCCCACCTATTTCGAGTCGCCAAAATACATGTATGCAGAAAGAAAACTATAACTTCACTATTACAATTGTCGTGCAAAATACGACAACATATATTGTGAGTTTAAATACAAATATTGTCTTCTAGACAATATCCACAACCAAATAAGTCCTCAATATATTTATTGATACACTATTTTACAAAATAGTGAGGACTGCTAAACAACTATCTTCAATCATCACTCCATACCCCGGCTATTCCCTGCTAAATTCTCACCTCCTGGGAAGAAAAATGGAACAACAAGGAAAAGGGTGAGCTCAACTAGCCCAGTAAAGAATATTATGACTAAGATAATATACAACAAATTATCATTAGTCCTCAACAGGGAAAAATCTGATAGAATATAATAGACAACAAGTTTTAGATCAACAAATGCAGCGGAAACAACAATCCATTAGAAGAGTCAAGTAGAGAATGAGTTCTACTATCTTCTAAGATTTAAAAGTCCAACATCAAGATTTTATCCCTGTAACAACAATCAATATATCTTGAATCAAATATTCATCTTTGCACTACAGGCAAAAGATATTCATTTGTATCACCAGTAGGTCATGTTTATCTCAACACCTGTTCATCTTTACACTACGGGCCAAATATATTCATTTATATCATCAGTTAGTCATGTTCATCTCAACACCTGCTCATCTTTTCACTATGGGCCAAATGTGAAACCCCAGATTTTATGAATAAATATTTAATTTTTCTTGAAATAATTTTTTTATATTATGATGCGGATTTGATATAATGTTATAGTTGTGGGTAGTATTTAGAAATTTTGCAAAGTATACAAGTTGTCATATTATATTCGATTGGTCAGGAAATTTTCTTTTTGTCAGGGAATATTCGCAATGCACTGAAGTACAATCATTGGTGGACCCCCAAATGTAATTATTGTTGGATTGAGAAAACGACAAAAATATTTTTATGAAAATAACGGCGGAAGTTTTTACCGTTAAAAGCTGTTGAACTACTTTCGGTAGTAAAAAGAAATGCGATGTCTGGCGTGGTTGCATAGTATACACGGTATTGATTATTGATGCTTACGTGTGAAAACACTCAATTTTGTTTAATTATTGCTCTGATAGTTCTTTGCGTAGTATCTCACATTATTTGATTCAATTATTGTTGATTTATACGTTTTGTTTTATTAGTATTATTAACGTAATAAAAGCGAAACATCTTTTTATATAAAAGAATACTTTATTAAAGTTATTCTATAAATATAATATATTATATTTTATTATGCATAGTGTTTGCATAGTGACTGCATAGTGTTTGCATAGTAAAAATCTTTTTATATAAATAGAATATATTATATTTTATTTAAAAGATTTTACTTTAAATATGGACCGTCAGATTAAAGTAAATCAATCTGGACCGTTCATGAGTTAGTTACTATGCATTCCATTCTTTTATAAATAGAAGCTCATTCCTTCATTATTTTCCTACAAATTCACTGAAACTCTAGAGAGAAAATTATAGAGAAGCTATAGAAAAGTATTCTGCTACTTCCCTACTCTTATATTGAGTTTCTTTTACGGTAAGGAATATTATTCTTTTGTATTCAAGAAGAGAACACATTATTCCATTTCTTTATTATTACATTGGAATAACTTTGTATCTGTGAGCAACCCTATACTTGGTGACATTCTTCTATTATTACGTTTTACTATTCCGTTGGAATATCCTCGTCATGCATCTTATCGCCTTGGGGACGGGTTCCGTTTTAATTATTCATTCATTTTGTTGGAATATCACCTGTACATGCTATCATGGGACACGGTTCCGATTTTAATTATTCATTCATTCTGTTGGAATATCTCGTCGTCTCTTATCTGCGGACTGGTTCCGATTTAATTATTTATTATTCGTTGGAACATCTGTCGGTGTGAATTTCACGACACTGGTTCCGATTATTATTATTCTGTTGGAATAACTATACATCTGCAATCTGCACCGCATGCATGGTGATTTTTTTGTTATTCCATTCTTTATTATACTCGGTTGGTTAAAGTTTTGACTTTCTATATTCCATGAAATTAGTGGAATATCCTCGATATTTCGCTTACATCCAATATCTTTTCATGGAAATATTATTCGAGCATTCTTGAATTTTACACCACAAAACAATATCTTGTTGACAATTGGAGCGTTATTGGTTCCGGAAAATTAATTCTTGAACTTGTTTTATTGAATTCATATATCATTGTCATCATCCTCATGATTATATTATGTTGAAAGTCATACGTGGCACTGTAGTGCATAGATGGACTTGGTGTGATTATGACCGAGGATTATTCGGTATAATCATAATCGTAATGTTACAAATGATGTGGAAAAAGTCCTCATTGGCCCGTAGTGCATTGATGGACAGTTTTTGGTATGATTATGGCTATGGATTCTCTTCGGCCAAGGGAGCAAAGATGAATTGTTTTATAGCATGATCAGGACCGTTGATGAAAACACGATTATCTTTGGCCCGTAGTGCATGGATAATTTATGGTCGTGACCCTAAAGAATATCCTTGGCCGTAGTGCAGGGGTGATTCGATGATGTGGAATATTTATTAAGCTGAGTCTCAGCGATAAAAGTTATGAAAAACCTTTTAAATCATAAAAGATAATAGATTTTATTCTCTACTTGACTCTTTTGATGGATTGTTTATTCCGCTGCAGTTGTTGATTATTTAAAACTTGTTGTCTATTATATTCTATCAGTTGTTATACTGTTGAAGGCTAAGGATAATTTATTCTGCATTATCTTAGTCATAATATTTCTTCTTTGGGCTAGTTGAGCTCACCCTTTCTTTCTTTGTTCTCTTGTGAAATGAGAGCGTGGCAAGGACTAGTCGGGGAGCGGAGTGTGATCCAGATGATAGCATTAGTAGTCCTCACTATTACGGTAGATAGTGTGACAATAAATGTATTGATGACTTATTTGTGTTTGAATACTGTCTAGATGACAATATTCGAGTTAAAACTCATTGTATATATTTTGTCGTATCTTACACGACTGTTGTATAATTAGTTATATTTGAATTTTATACCATGTAAGTGGCGACTCAGAATAGGTGATGTATACCTAATTTTGGGGGCGTCACAGTTGGTATCAAAGCTTAGGGATATGATCCTTGGCTAAGATGTGAGACAAGAACTAGGAGGGGAGAGACGGGGAATTCCTTCGCTAGTATGACCTGCCTAAGTTTATTTGTTATTTAATTGGTTAGTCAGAGTATAGGGATAATATGTGATATGTTAATTAACTCTTGTTTTATGACAGTGTTTGCAAATGGCATCTGAAAATGCTGAAATAAGCAATGAAGCACATGAGAGCATTG
Source organism: Panax quinquefolius (assembly GCA_020205615.1). Taxonomy (NCBI): domain Eukaryota; kingdom Viridiplantae; phylum Streptophyta; class Magnoliopsida; order Apiales; family Araliaceae; genus Panax; species Panax quinquefolius. The sequence goes on along the minus strand of CM035154.1, from coordinate 34,749,738 downwards.
ATTTAGCTCAACCAAAAGGTAACGACCAACAACACGATAATAATCGTTCCGGTAGCAACGACCATCGGAACAATGATAACCATCGTGGGGGGAAATTATCATGCCAAGAATTGTAACCACTTCGGTGGTAATCATGTCCAAGATAATAGAAGTGGAAATTTCAAGAAGAGAAGGTCATTTAGCTCGATTTTGTCGTGCACCAAAGTTAAGTCCAGCTAGGACAGTGGCACCAAAGGCGGATACGGACAAAAACAAAGTCGGTGGTTTCAGGAAGATCATTTTTTGTGACTTCTCAAAAAGCGAGTAACATGAACGTAGTTAGCACGGGTTAGTTAATTATAAATTGCGAAGTCTATACCTTATAAGATACCAATTCTACCCATTATTTTATCTCTCTTGCTTGCGCTCAACGTTTAAATTTGACTCCGGAGAAGTTAGACTTTGACTTATTGGTTGAAACTTCGTTAGTAGAAGCCTTCGTTACCTCCACTGTTTATAAATCTTGTTTGATTCAAATCGACACTTTCACGTTACCTGTCGATCGTATCTCTTTGAAAATACTTGCCTTTGATGTGATTTTTGGAAACGATTGGTTAACTACTCATCATGCTTTTCTTAAGGTGGTTAGCTTTCATACTCCTAACCAACCTGCTATGCGAATTCAAAGTAACCAAACCACTAAAGTCAATCATTGTCATATCAAGCCATAAGTAAAGAGCCCCGATCCTTTCGTTGTTGACTTCCTTGTGTGGAATGCACCAAAGCCAGACTTTCCGTAGGCAACACCGTGAGTGACGATTGCAAGTTGATAGGTATCAATGTGACGTGCTATCCAAGTCTTGGGATGGGAGTCACAATTTTGAAGGATATTTCTATTGTTAATAAATTTCCTGACGTATTCTTGAAGACTTCCTAGCCTACCCCTAGAGCGTGAAATCAAATTTTGTATTGACCCCAGTACAAAACCCATTTCTTAAACCCTCAAATATTTCTTTACTTAAAACGGATGTATAATGCGCCAAAGATGTTGACTCGAGCTGTTGAAGATTACGATAGTACCATTCAATATCATCGTGGAAGAGCGAACGTGGTAGCTGACGTGTTGAGTAGAAGATCGATGATATCGTTCTGAGTGCGATGTTGTTAACACAAATACTCATTTCGTATAACTTACAAATGATGATGATAGAGTTAAAGACTCGAGGGACCCACATGAAGATAACGAATATACGAGCAGAATCGACTTTAATCGATAAAGTTAAAGCCGTGCAAGCTACAGACCCGGAGCTGATGAATACTAAGAAGAAGGTTCAAGAGGGCGTTATTCTAGAATCAAGAATCAACGAAGAGAGGAAATCTCAACCCTCGATTTAATTGGCCCATTTGAAATCCTTGATCGAGTAGGAACTGTGGCCTATAGACTCGTTTTACCGCCAAAAATGTCGCGTATTCATAACGTTTTCAACGTATCGATGTTACGTAAATATGTGGACGACCCGAACCACATTAATGATTTAGAACCGGACGAGATAACGGATGATTTAACGTTTGAGGAGATACATGTTAAAATCTTGGATAAAAAGAATCGTATTCAACACTTAAAGGTTATACCTCAAGAGTTAGAATCTGAAATGAAGTCAAGGTATCTTCACCTGTTCGGCATACCAGGTACGTACGTAAATTTCGAGGGCGAAATTCTATAAGGAGGGGAGATTGTGAAACCCCAAATTTATGAATTAATATTTAATTTTTCTCGAAATAATTTTTTTATATTATGATGTGGATTTGATATAATGTTATAGTTGAGGGTAGTATTTAGAAATTTTGCAAAGTATGCAAGTTGTCATATTATATTCGATTGGTCGGGAAATTTTCTTTTTGTCAGGGAATATTCGTACGATGGTACAATCATTGGTGGATCCCATAACGAAATTATTGTCGGATTGAGAAAACGACAAAAATATTTTTATGAAAATAACGACGAAAGTTTTACCGTTAAAAGCTGTTGAACTACTTTCGTAGTAAAAGTAAAAGAATGATGTCTGCGTGGTTGCATAGTAGCACACGGTATTGATTATTGATGCTTATGTGAGAAAACACTCAGTTTTGTTTAATTATTGCTACAATAGTTGCTGCATAGTATCTCACATTATTTGATTCAATTATTGTTGATTTATACGTTTTGTTTTATTAGTATTATTAATGTAATAAAAGCGAAACATCTTTTATATAAAATAGAATACTTAATTAAAGTTATTCTATAAATAGAATATATTATATTTTATTATGCATAGTGTTTTGTATAGTGCCCGGATAGTGTTTTGCATAATAAAAATCTTTTTATATAAATAGAATATATTATATTTTATTTAAAAGATTTTGCTTTAAATATGGACCGTCAGATTAAAGTAAATCAATCTGGATGATTCATGAGTTAATTCTTATGCATTCCATTCTTCTATAAATGAAGCTCATTCCTTCATTATTTTCTTACAAATTCAAAAACTACAGAGAAAATTATAGAGAAGCTATAGAAAAGTATTCTGCTACTTCCTTACTCTTATATTGAGTTTCTTTTATGGTAAGGAATATTATTCTTTTGTATTCAAGAAGAGAACTTCTGTTATTCCATTTCTTTATTATTCTGTTGGAATAAACTCGTATCTGTGGGCAACCCTATACTTGGTGACATTCTTCTATTATTCGTCTTTACTATTCCGTTGGAATATCCATCATCTTTATCTATGGGACTGGTTCCGATTTTAATTATTCATTCATTTTGTTGGAATATTGTCTGCATGCATGCTTTAGCTTGGGACTGGTTCAGTTTTTAATTATTCATTCATTACATTGGAATATCACATACGTCTTTATATGTAAGACCCAGAAATTTTTAAATAAAAAGGAATTTCCTTTATTTATTATTTTGAAATAGTAAGGGTTGATTTGATTAATGTGGATAGTTAAGGGTTAAATACGCAAATATTTCAAAATAAGCAAGTGGTTATAAAATATTCATTATCGTAGGGAATATTCGTTTGGTCGTGGAATATTCGTACTGTCGGGGAATATTCGTATGATATGGCCGTGACCATGTGTGGGCCCCATAATGAAAAGCGATTGGATGAAGAAAGCGACAAATATAAGTTGTTTTTAAATAACGGGCGTAGTTATTCACAGATTATCTTTGTTGGAATACCGGTGGTTAAAACACACTAATACGTGTTGTTGAACGATAGCTGCGGTATTGCATCAATTATTGATTCTTACGTAAGAAGGCACTACTCGATAATGGTTACGATAATTCTTTATTCGATTATTTTATTGAGTTAATAATTCTTTGCGTTGATATTTTATATTCTTTGTTGTTTTGATAATTGTCATTACAAGTATTTTTTATTATCGAAGCAATAATTCATATTATCTGAATAATATTATTAGATAACATTATTGGCAATGTCTAGAAAGTTACATCTAAGGAGAGGTTTGGTCACCTAATTGCTTGGCGCTGTGAGAAGAAGAAATTCTTATTGGAAAGCCCCTCTACTCACAGGAGCGCTGGTTGTCGATATTGTGATTACGTAATATTATTTGTGAATAATTAATTATTGATTTATATGATGAGGAAAATATTGATTTTATGTGGATATAGATGGAGAAAAATTTTAAAATGACAATTGTTGAAAATTAATATTTTATCTTTTTACGATAAAATAATTCATTTAAATATATTATTTTAATAATATATTAACGGTGATATTTTTACAACGAATGTGGGATATATGAGTATACGAGGAGGAAGAGTATTTTTGTTGCAATAAATGTTTAAAATATGTTAAACATGTCGGTGGACCCCATTTATTGACTGAAATTTGATTCTAACCTGTAAAATCGCCCGTTTGTGGATTTCGGTCAATTTCTGTTTGGAATTTGGAAAAACTTTCTTCTGTAAAGTTGTAGAGAATTGAATTTCCTATAAAAACTCGCGAGATTCGAATTTTCTGATGAAAGGGCTATTTATTATGAATTATTGAAGTTCTGAAGCTCCGAAATAATTGATTTTTGGAAGTTTTAATTATTTATTTTATGAAAAACGTTTTTTATCATTTCTTTCTAGAAGGTTGGCATGTGGGAAATGCTAGGATCTGAATTCTAAGGTTGGCGTATGAATTTGATATATATATATATATATATATATATATATTAATTTATTAAATTTTCTGCTTTGGTGTTCTAAGCAATTTCCTATAAATAGGGTGCTTAGGTTAGAATTGAAAATCACACCAGAAACTGAAGTTTTCTCTCTCTATATTATCGAGCGTATTCTTGTGAGTATTTTGAGTATACTTTGAGTATTGCTATACGGTCTGAAGTCCAAGTCATAGCCTTTATATCGGGTGTTTTAAATTTAGAAATCTTGATCTTTCGAGGTAAGGGATATTATTTTTTAAGTAATGATATTATTTCTTCAATATCATTATCTTTGAAATGTTGATCTGAAGTTTTTATCAAATTTGGAACTTTTTTTATGTCGGGATTACTATTCATGGGTTCTTATTCACGAGTTCTTATTCACGAGTTCTTATTAATGAGATTCTTATTCATTGAGTTCTTATTCATGAGTACTATTCATGAAGCGTGAAGATGTTTTTGTGGAATTTCTATCTTTTGGTGTGTGAGTTACTATTCACGATATCGGCCTTTATTCACGATATCTGACCACTATTCACGTATCTGATCTTATTCATAGAAAAATAAAATTTCTTCTTTCGTCGTCAAAACATCTATTACGGATACTAACTTCGATTGTATCCATGTTTTGATCATTCTTGAATTTTACACCACTATGATTATTTTGAGGTATTTTTGGGCGTGGATAAAACCAAGTACGAATCCTTAATCCTTAATCCTTGTCATTTTGTTTCTTTGGATTCGTTTCTTTAAAAAAATATATTTTCATCATCCTCGGTCTTAAATGATGATATTATGGAATATCTTTGGCACCTGTAGTGCAAAGATGAATGATTTCTTAAGAATATCTTTGGCTGTAGTGCAAAGATGAATGATTTCTGAAGAATATCTTTGGCCCGTAGTGCAAAGATGAGCGGTGTTTAAATGAACATGACCGGTGATGAATATCTTTGGCTGTAGTGCAAAGATGAATATTTGATTCGGATGTATATTGATTGATGTTATAGGGATAAAAGATGAGCGATGAACTTTTAAATTCATACATAGAAGATAGTAGTTTGCATTCTCTACTTAACTCTTTTAATGAATTATTATTTCATTGCGAATATTGATTTTAAATTTTTGTTGTCTATTGTATTCTATTATATTTTTCCTGTTGAAGACTAACGATAATTTGTTGTATATTATCTTAGTCATAATATTCTTTCTTGAGCTAGTTGAGCTCACCCTTTTCCTTTTTGTTCCATTTTTCTCGGGAGGCGAGAATATAAGCGAGTGCAGTGGGGTATGGAATGAAGGTTTTAGAAAGGATTGTTTAGTAGTCCTCACCATTTTTGTAAAATAATGTATCAATAAATGTGATGAGGATTTATTTGAGTATAGATATTGTCAGAAGATAATATTTGTATTCAAACTCACATTTCTTGTTGTAATAATAAAGTTGTAGTTGTTTACGTACCGTGTATTGACAACTCGGAATAGGTGATGTATACCTATTTTGGGGGCGTCCACGAGTTGGTATCGAGCTTAGGGATATGATCTCTGGCGGAGATCGGGGAATAGAACTAGGAGGAGAGCGAGTAAATCCTTCGCTAGTGTGTCCTACCTAAGCTTATTTGTTAGTTGGTCGATATATAGGGATATTATGTGATATATTGATTTCCTTAATTAACCCTTGTTTTATATGGTATTTGAGAATGTCAATTGAGAATATTAACAATGGAAATGAGACCAAGTGGAGATGCTGTACTCACCAACGAGGAGAGCGACGCGCAACAGTGGCAATGTTCCTCCCTGTGAACAACACCATTGAAAGCGAGATGATGAGCGAGGGGATGTTTAGAAGTTTTTTGCGATTCATGCAAAATCGAACGAGGAAACTTCGTGTTCAAAATCTGAGGAGGAAATGATAGCAATTCACGGGTTGTCACAACAAGCAGTTCAAAGAGTTGGGACCACGAATTTAAGGAAAGCGGATCCGATCATGGCGGAAACATGGGTCAAACAAATTACCAAGATATTCGATGTCTTGGGATGCACGGAGGAACGAAGGTTCCATTCGCCACCTTTATGTTCCGTGGTGAGGCGAGACTCTTGGTGGGAGATGCGTGAAGCGTACCCATCCGCCCTTTTCGGCATGTCTTGGGAGGCGTTTGAAGCTATTTAATGACAAATACTTTCACGAAAGTGTTCGTCATATGAAGGAAGTGGAGTTCATCGATTGGAACAAAACAACATGACGCGGTGTCTCGAGACGAGGCAAAGTTTGCGAGTTATCGAGTTTGCACCTCATTTGGTGGAGAATGAGGAGCGATATGTGGCGGATGTTTCTTAGAGGTTTGAAACCCGACATACGTCGAGATCTCATTTCTCATAAATTTTCTCTTTATTCGGATGTTATAAGCAGGGCTCAATTATTAGGCGAGATACGAAAGTACGGTCAATTGAGGACCACAACGAGGATCGTATCGGAGATAGCGATCAACAGAATAATGATAACTGCGGAGAAAGAAAGCAGACGGACGAAATGGTAACCACTCTGGTGGTAATCATGGCCATGAAAATAGAAGAAGCGAGTTAGGAGGAGATTTTAAAAAGAGGAGATTTATGACGACCAAGTGAAGATGGCAGTCTTGCGTGACAAGCTGGTTCTAAGGGAGGAGAACGACCACCGGTTATATATGCTACAAATGCGAGAAAAGAGGGACATATCGGTCAAGCGCCCACAACAGTTCAAGGTATGCTATAATTGTGGAAAGAAAGGACATATCGCTCGAGATTATACGATGGCGAAACCTAGTTCAATGGGGACGGTGACTCAAAAAATCGTATCCCGGAAAAGTCAAAGTCAACGATTAGGAAGAAGCGTTTGTTGTATTTGGTCATAATGCGAGGAACCCAAACGAGGTGATCACGGGTAAGCTATTTATAAATTCTTGCGAAGTTTATACCTTACTTGATACTGTCTGCTACCCATTCATTTATCTCTCCTGCATGTGCTCAGCGTTTAAACTTGACTCAGGAGAAATTAGACTTTGACCTATCTGTGGAAACTCCGTTAGGAGAAACTTTCATCACATCCATTGTTTATAAATCTTGTTTGATTCAAGTTGGCACCATTACCTTTACCATTAACCTTATCTCTTTAAAGATACTTGCTTTTGATGTGATTTTAGGGATTGATTGGTTAACTACTCATCATGCCAAAATTGATTATTTTCGTAAGGTTGTTAGTTTTCATATTCCTAACCAACTTTGTTATGCAATTCAAGCAACTAAACCATTAAAATCGATTCTTGTCATATATAATCATAAAGCTATTCGTTTATTAAAAAGCGGATGTCAAGCTTTCTTAGCCCATGTTATGGATTTGAATAAAGACACGTCAAATTTGAATAATATTCTGTTGTTATTGACTTTCCGACGTATTTCTAGAAGAACTTCCGGTCTACCCCGAGCGTGAAGTTGAATTCTTTATTGATCTTGAACTGGTACAAAGCCCATTTCTAAAACCCCATATCGAATGGCTCTATTGAACTTCAAGAGTTAAAGGTCCAACTACGAGGAATTGTTGGACATCGATTTCATTCGTCTAGTACATCTCCTTGGGGTGCTCTGTTTTATTTGTAAAGAAGAAAGCGGGAGTATGTGACTTTGTATTGACTATCGGAATTGAACCATGTCACCATCAAGAATAGGTATCCTCTACCTCGTATTGATGACTTGTTTGACCGATTCTGCAAAGGGCACAATTCTTTTCAAAAATCGATCTTAGATTACGGATATCATCGGTGAAGATTAGGCGAGGATATTCAAAGCGCCTTGAACTCGGTATGGGCATTATGAATTCTTAGTCATGTCTTTCGGACTAACTAATGCTCCTGCTGGCTTTCATGGATATGATGAACCGAGTATTCAAGGAATATTTGGATCAATTCGTTGTTGTCTTTATTGATGACATCCTCATATATTCCAAAAGCCGTGAAGATCATGAGCACCATTTGAAGGTTGGTACTCCAAAGGCTTCGTGAAAACCAACTATATGCCAAATTGAAGAAATGCGAGTTCTAGCTTGAGGAAGTAGCATTCCTTGGGCACGTGGTGTCGAAACATGGAGTATCTGTTGATCCGTGAAGATTGAAGCAATACAAAGTTAGGGCAGCAAAAGTCGGTGGTTGAAAAGCACGTAGCTTTTGGGCTTATTTGGTTATTATCGGAGATTCGTGGAAGGGTTTTCTAGAATCGCTACTCCATTAACTCGGCTAACTCGGAAGGATACAAAATTCGTTTGGAGGCGAAGAATGCGAGAAAAGTTTCCAAGAGCTTAAGAGGAGACTTATTTCGCACTTTTGTTAACAATACCATCTGGTTCGGATGGATTTGTTATCCTGCGATGCTTCGTGCAAAGGGTTAGGATGTGTTCTCATGTAAGCGTGGGAAAGTCATAGCCTATGCCCATGATGACAACTTAAAGAGTATGAGAGGAATTATCCTACTCATGATCTAGAGTTAGCGCCCGATCGTTTTCGCGCTGTTAAAAATATGGAGGCACTATCTATATGGGGAGAAAGTGGAGATATATTAGGACCATAAAAGCCTTAAATATTTCTTCACTCAAAAAAGAACTCAACATCTTTGCGTGACGTTGGCTCGAGCTATTGAAAGACTACGACCACACTATTCAATACCATCACGGTAAAGCAAGCGTGGTGGCTAACGCATTGAGTAGAAGATCATATGCGAGGAGCGAGTGCGATGATGTCAAGTATACGCGTAGAACCAACTTTAATAGAAAAAGTTAAGGTTGCTCAAGCCCCCAGGCGGAAATGATGCGTATGAAGAAGAAAGTACAAGAAGGAGCTATTATTAGGGCGAGAATTGATGAAGAAGGAATACTTGAGTCCACTCTAGACTTTGTGTTCCTAACGACTACGATTTGAAGTACAAGATTATGATGGAGGCACACAATATGCCATTTGCAATCCATCTGGAAGTACTAAAATGTATCGTGATCTTGACATACATTTTGGTGGAACAATATGAAGAGAGATTGCAAAGTTTATCTCGATGTGTTTAACTTGCCAGCGTGTAAAGGCGGAGCATCTTGTACCTAAGGGTCCGTTGCAACCACTTGAGATTAGGAATGGAAGTGGGAACACATTACTATGGATTTAGATTCACGGGTCTTCCTACGGTTTCTCAAGGCATCAATGCTATTTGGGTTATTGTTGATAGATTAACCAAGTCTCGCTCATTTCTTGCCGACACGGAGACTTATTCCTTGAACGTCTTGCTAGTATATATGCGTGAATGAGATTGTAAGGTTGCATGGCATGCCTGTATCCATAGTTTTGGATCGTGACCCAAGATTCACTTCAAGATTTTGGGTTAGCTTGCAAAAAGCTATGGGAGCGGAGTTTGCGATTTAGTTCATACCATCCTCAAAGCGGACGGACAATCGGAGAGGACTATTCAAACTCTTGAAGATTTATTAAGACTCGTGTCCTAGACTTCAAGGGTAGTTGGGATAAGTATTTACCATTGGTGGAATTCTCCTACAACAACAGTTATCGAGGCAAGTATAGGTGTGGCTCCATTGAAGCATTATATGGGACGAAAATGTCGTTCTCCAATATGTTGGGATGAGGTGGGTGAAGCAACATTGTTGGGACCAGAAGTTAATACGTATGACTCACCGAAAAGATCCAAATGATTCGACAACGTATACAAGCGGCACAAGATCGACAAAAGAGTTATGCGGATCTTCATCGAAAGGGCGTGGAATTTAATGTGGGGATCATGTATTGTCATGCGAGTTGCTCCATGGAAGGAGTTACAAGATTTGGGAAGAGAGGAAAGCTCGATCCACGATTTATTGGTCCATTTCAAATTCTTGACCAATAGAAGTAGGAAATGTAGCTTTATAGACTTGCGTTACCTCCGAGTATGTCTCGAGTTCATAATGTGTTTCACATATCGTACTTCAGTAAATATGTGAAAGACCGAACCACGTTATTGAGTTAGAACCGGACGAGATAGTGAAGACTTAACGTATGAGGAGGTACTGTCAAGATCTTGGATAGGAAGGAGCATGTCCCTACGCAAGAAAGGTCATACCACAAGTTAAAGTTTTGTGGAGGAATCATCTTTATAGAGAAATGACACGGGAATTGGAAAGCGAAAATGAAAGCGAGGTATCCTCACCTTTTGAAACACACCAGTACGTCACGTCGATTTCGAGGACGAAATTTCATAAGGAGGGAGGTTGTAAGACCAAAAATTTTTAAATAAAAGGAATTTCCTTTATTTATTATTTTGAAATAGTAAGGGTTGATTTGATTAATGTGGATAGTTAAGGGTTAAATACGCAAATATTTCAAAATAAGCAAGTGGTTATAAAATATTCATTATCGTAGGGAATATTCGTTTGGTCGTGGAATATTAAATCTTGTCGGAGAATATTAAATGCTGACAGTAGCGACCATGTGTGGGCCCCATGCGGAAAGCGATTGGATGAAGAAAGCGACAAATATAAGTTATTTTTTAAATAGCAGGCGTAGTTATTCACCAGATTATCTTATTGGAATACCCGGTGGTTAAAAACACACTAATACGTGTTGTTGAACAAGGTAGCTTTGCGGTATTGCACCAATTATTGATTCTTACGTGAAGAAGCCTTTACTCAATAATGGTTACGATAATTCTTATTCGATATTTTATTGAGTTAATAATTCTTTGCGTTGATATTTTATATTCTTTGTTGTTTGATAATTGTCATTTACAGTATTTTTCATTATCGAAGCAATAATTCATATATTATCGAATAATATTATTAGATAACATTATTGGCAATGTCTAGAAAGTTACATACAGGGAGGTTTGGTCACCTAATAATTTGCGGCCAAGAAGAAGAAATTCTTATTGGAAACCCCCTCTTTCTTGGGAGCGCACTGGTTGTCAATATTGTGATTCGTAATATTATTTGTGAATAATTAATTATTGATTTATATGATGAGGAAAATATTGATTTTATGTGGATATAGATGGAGAAAATTTTTAAAATAACAATTGTTGAAAATTAATATTTTATCTTTTTACGATAAAATAATTCATTTAAATATATTATTTTAATAATATATTAACGGTGATATTTTACAACGAATGTGGGATATATGAGTATACTGAGGAGGAAGAGTATTTTTTGTTGCAATAAATGTTTAAAACATGTTAAACATGCGATTGGACCCCATTTATTGGTGAAATTTGATTTATTTTGTAAAATCGCCTTGGTTTGTGGATTTCGGTCAATTTCTGTTTGGAATTTGGAAAAACTTTCTTCTGTAAAGTTGTAGAGAATTGAATTTCCTATAAAAACTCGCGAGATTCGAATTTTCTGATGAAAGGGCTATTTATTATGAATTATTGAAGTTCTGAAGCTCCGAAATAATTGATTTTTGTAAGTTTTAATTATTTATTTTATGAAAAACATGTTTTTATCATTTCTTTCTAGAAGGTTGGCATGTGGGAAATGCTAGGATCTGAATTCTAAGGTTGGCGTATGAATTTGATATATATATATATATATTAATTTATTAAATTTTTCTGCTTTTGGTGTTGTACAAGCAATTTCTATAAATAGGGTGCTTAGGTTAGAATTGAAAATCACACACGAGAAGCTGAAGTTTTTCTCTCTATATTATCGAAAGTATTCTTGTGAGTATTTTGAGTATACTTTGAGTATTGCTATATCTGCAAGTGCAAGTCAATCATAGCCTTTATATCAGGTGTTTTTCAAATTAAATCTTGATCTTTCGAGGTAAGGGATATTATTTTTTTCGTAATGATATTATTTCTTCAATATCATTATCTTTGAAATGTTGATCTCGAAGTTTTTATCAAATTTGGAACTTTTTCATGTATGGGGTTACTATTCATGGGTTCTTATTCATGAGTTACTATTCACGAGTTCTTATTCATGAGTTTCTTATTCACGAGTTCTTATTCACGAGTACTATTCATGAAGCGTGAAGATGTTTTTGTGGAATTTCTATCTCTTTGGTGTGTAGAGTTACTATTCACGATATCTCGGACTATTCACGATATCTGACACTATTCACGTATCACGGTTATTATTCATAGAAAAATAAAATTTCTTCTTTTTCGTCAAACATACATCGGATACGGATACTAACTCGATTGTATCCATGTTTTGATCATTCTTGAATTTTACACCACTATGATTATTTTGAGGTATTTTTGGACGTGGATAAAACCAAGTACGAATCCTTAATCCTTAATCCTTGTCATTTTGTTTCTTTGGATTCGTTTCTTTAAAAAATATTTTTCATCATCCTCGGTCTTAAATGATGATATTATGGAATATCTTTGGCTGTAGTGCAAAGATGAATGATTTCTTAAGAATATCTTTGGCACAGAGTGCAAAGATGAATGATTTCTGAAGAATATCATTGGCCCGTAGTCTGAAGATGAGAAGCGGTGTTTAAATGAACATGACGGTGATGAATATCTTTGGCCTATAGTGCAAAGATGAATATTTGATTCGGATGTATATTGATTGATGTTACAGGATAAAAGATGAGCGATGAACTTTTAAATTCATACATAGAAGATAGTAGTTTGCATTCTCTACTTAACTCTTCTAATGAATTATTATTTCCGCTGCGAATATTGATTTAAAATTTGTTGTCTATTGTGATTCTATTATATTTTCCTGTTGAAGACTAACGATAATTTGTTGTATATTATCTTAGTCATAATATTCTTTCTTGAGCTAGTTGAGCTCACCCTTTTCCTTTTTGTTCCATTTTTTCTGGAGGCGAGAATATAGCGAGTACAGTCGGGTATGGAATGAAGGTTTTAGAAAGGATTGTTTAGTAGTCCTCACCATTTTGTAAAATAATGTATCAATAAATGTGATGAGGATTTATTTGAGTATAGATATTATACAGAAGATAATATTTGTATTCAAACTCACAGATTTCTTGTTGTAATAATAAAGTTGTAGTTGTTTCTGTACCATGTATTGACAACTCAGAATAGGTGATGTATACCTATTTTGGGGGCGTCACACTATACGCCGGACCTGGTTCCGGTTTGAATATTTATTATTATGTTGGAACATCCCGTCGATTGTTAATTTCTTTTTGTCTTGGTTAGATTATTATTATTACTGTTGAATAACTTTGTCTATCGCAATACCGCATGCATGGTGATTTTTTTTGTTATTCCATTCTTTATTATACTCAGTTGGTAAAAGTTTTGACTTCTATATTCCATGAAATTAGTGGAATATCCTTGATATTTGCGCTTCATCCAATATCTTTTCATGGAAATATTATTCTAAGCATTCTTGAATTTTACACCACAAAACAATATCTTGTTGACAATTGGAACATTATTAGTTCCTGGAAAAATTAATTCTTGAACTTGTTTTATTGAATTCATATATCATTGTCATCATCCTCATGATTATATTATGTTGAAAGTCATCTGTGGCCTGTAGTGCATAGATGGACTTGGTGTGATTATGACCAGGGATTATTCGGCATAATCATAACCGTAATGTTACAAATGATGTGAAAAAAGTCCTCATTGGCCCGTAGTGCATTGATGGACAGTTTTTGGTATGATTATGACTATGGGTTCTCTTCGGCCAAGGGAGCAAAGATGAATTGTTTTATAGCATGATCAGGACCGTTGATGAAAACACGATTATCTTTGGCCCGTAGTGCATGGATAATTTGTGGTTGTGACCCTAAAGAATATCCTTGGTCGTAGTGCAGGGGTGATTCGATGATGTGGATTATTTATTAAGCTGAGTCTCAGCGATAAAAGTGATGAAAAACCTTTTAAATCATAAAAGATAGTAGATTTTATTCTCTACTTGACTCTTTTAATGAATTGTTTATTCCGCTGCAGTTGTTGATCTAAAACTTGTTGTCTATTATATTCTATCAGTTGTTATACTGTTGAAGGCTAAGGATAATTTATTCTGCATTATCTTAGTCATAATATTTCTTCTTGGGCTAGTTGAGCTCACCCTTTCTTTTCCATTCTCTTCTTGGAAATGAGAATTTAAGCGGGACTAGTCGAGGAAGCGGAGTGATGATCGAGATGATAGCATTAGTAGTCCTCACTATTCTGTTAGATAGTGTGACAATAAATGTATTGATGACTTATTTGTGTTTGAATACTGTCTAGATGACAATATTCGAGTTAAAACTCATTTTATATATTTTGTCGTATCTTACATGACAGTTGTATAATTAGTTGTATTTGAATTTTATACCATATAAGTGGCGACTCAGAATAGGTGATGTATACCTAATTTTGGGGGCGTCACACCAAAGATATTCATCAATTAATCATTCATATTTGCACTACAGGCCAAAGATATTCATCAAGTATCACCATTAAGGTCTGAGGATGATGAAAAACATTTTAGAGAACGAATCCAGTAAGACAGAAGGACAAATATTAGGGATTCGTATTTCGGTTTATCCAAATTCAATAATACTTCATAATAACCAAGTGTGAAGTAGAATTCACAAATAAAGATCAAAACATAGATACAATCAAAGATAGTAACCATAAAAGACATCTGGAAGAAAAAGAGAAAATTTCATTTTTCGGGTGAATAGTACCGTATTTGTGAATAGTGCCGTATACGTGAATAGTACCGTATACGTGATTAGTAACTCCGACACAAAAAGGTAGAAATTTCACAAGAAAAATCATACTTTGTGAACAATACTCGCGAATAGTGTTGTATTTATGAATAGTGATGTATACGTGAATAGTAACCCCGACACAAAAAGTTCTAAATTTGATAAAAAATTCAGATCAATATTTCGGCATAATGATATTGAAGAAAATAATATCATTAATGAAGAAAATAATATCCCTTACCTCAAAAAGACAGTACTTCTGACTGGAATACTGGATATAGTGCTGAAGGAACTTGCACCATATAACAACACTCAAATTATCAAAATACTCACAAGAATACGCTCGATAATATAGAGAGAGAAAAAGAGAAAACTTATTTCTGGTGTGATTTTCAATTCTAACTTAGCCCTCTATTTATAGGAAAATGTTAGACCTTCAAGCAGGACTTGACCGCTACACCGATGGTTTTACCTGCTACTATTGCCACCCACCACATTTGAAATAAAATTCAGCACATGTATTCACCAACCACAGGTGGGGCCCACTCAATTCTAGAATTTTTCACCAAAATCATTTATAACCCTAATTTCCGAAGCAGTTACCTCTAAAATTCATAACAAATCATTCGTTCATTTTTAACGGTTCAAAATTTGTGGACATATACTCAACTTATATATGTATAACATATCCAAAAATCACAATGATCCAATGGTCGGATTAAAATTTATAATTCACGCAAAAGAGCTTTAAGAACACCGATTTGAGTTTTTAATACCTCCAATCCGACAAAATACTGATAAAACATCTCAACATTAATTCCTTCATTTATAACCACATAAATAAATCCATCATTTAAATCCACATCAAATAAATATTTTCCTTATCATATAAATCAATAATTAATTATTCATAAATAATATTACAGAATCACAATCATGACAACCAGGCCGTTCCTAGGAAAGAGGGGGCTTTCCAATAAGGATTTCTCCTTACTGGCGCACAATTAGATGACCTAACCTCTCCTTGACAGAACTTTCTAGACATTGCCAATAATGTTATCTAATAATATTATTAAAATAATATAAATTATTGATCTGATAATGAAAATACTGTGCAGTGACAATTATTGAACAACAATAATAAAAAATATCAACGCAGTAATTATTGAACCAATAAAATAAAATATTGAATAGTAACTATTGTAACAATTATTGAGTAGTGCCTTCTTACGTAAGGATCAATAATTCAAAATACTATGCAATACCGTGTGCTACTGTGCAATAACGCGTATTGCTATATTTTAGCCACCAGGTATTCCAACAGTGTTAACGGTAACAATTACGTCGTTATTTATAAAAACTCATACTTGTCGTTTTCCTTCATCCAATCGTTTTCTGTTATGGGGCCCACAAATGGCTGTGCCGTCGTACGGATATTCCCCGACAGCAAGAATATTCCACGACTAAACGAATATTCCCCGACAACAATGAATATTTTAATAACCACTTGTTTATTTTGCAAAATTTGCACATTTCACCCATAATCAAAACATTATATTAAATTACCACCGTATTATTCACAATAATAATTAGAGGAAATTCGATTTAATTTAAAAAAAAATTGGGGTCTTACAACCTCCCCTCCTTATGAAATTTCGTCCTCGAAATTGACGTACGTACTTGGTGTTTCAAAAAGATGAGGGTACCTCATTTTTATTTCCGATTTCGACTTCCATATCATTTCCTCAATAGCATGGTTTCTCCACAAAACTTTAACTTGTGGTATAACCTTGGTGCGTAGGACATGCTCTTTCCTATCCAAGATCTTGACAGGTACCTCCTCGTACGTTAAACCTTCGGCTATCTCGTCTGGTTCTAACTCAATGATGTGGTTCGGATCTTTCACATATTTACGTAACATCGATAAGTGAAAAATGTTATGAACATGTGACATACTTAGCGTTAAGGCGAGTCTATAGGCCACAGTTCCTACTCGATCGAGGATTTCAAATAAATCGAAGGTTTGAGCTTTCTTCTTTTCATCGACTCTTACTTCTAGAATGACGCCTTCTTGCACCTTCTTCTTCATATCCATCAGCTCTAGGTTTGTAGCTTGAGCGGCTTTAACGTTATCGATGAAAGTTGATTCTACTCGTATATCATCACATGAGTCCCTAGAGTCTTTAACTCTATGTTTATCATTTGTAAATCGTACAAAATGGGTCTTTGTGTTTAACAATATCGCACTCGTATTCGCGTACGATCTTCTACTCAATGCGTCAGCAACCACGTTCGCTTTTCCAGGATGGTATGGTCAGAACATGTGCCAAAATGAGTCTCCTCTTGAGTTCTTGGAAAATCTTCTCGCATTCCTCGCTTTATACGAATTTTGTATCTTTTCGAGTTAGCTAAGTTAACGAAGTAGCGATTCAAAAAAAATCCTTCCATGAATCTTCGATAGTAACCAGCTAAGCCTAGAAAGCTAGATATTTCGATTACTGACTTAGGTTGCTCTCAACTGTGACTCATATCCCAATCTTGGATAGCACGTCACAATGGCACCTATCAGTTTATCATCACACGAATATGACGTCCCCTATGAAGAGTCTGGCTTCGGTGCATTCCATAAAGGAAGTCACCAGATAGAGGCTCGGGTACCAACTTTTATAGTTAGGTTTTTAACTCCTGAAGTTCAATAGGAGCATTTGATATGAATATTTGAAAATAGGTTTTGTACCGGGTTCAAAGTCGATACAACATTCAATATCACACTCTGGGGGTAGGCCAAAAATTCTTTAAGAAATACGTCAGAAAATTCACTAACAACAGAAATATCATTCCAATCTGACGTATTTTTGTTTAAATCCATGAAATGGGTTAAGAAAGCTTGACATCCGTTTTTCAATAAACGAATGAATTTATGGCTTGATATGAAAGTGTTTGACTTCAATGGTTTGGTTGCTTGAATTCGCAGAACAGGTTGGTTAGGAATGTGAAAACTAATAACCTTACGAAAACAATCATTTTTTTCATGATGAGTAGTTAACCAATCAATCCCTAAAATCACGTCAAATGCAAGTATCTTTAAAGACATAAGATCAACAGGTAATGTGATGGTGCCAACTTGGATCAAACAAGATTTATAAACAGTGGATGTAACGAAAGTTTCTCCTAACAGAGTCTCCACAGATAAATCAAAGTCCAATCTCTCCAGAGTCAAGTTCAAACGTTGAGCACAAGTAGGAGAGATAAAAGAATGGGTAGAACCGGTATCTAATAAGGTATAAACTTCGCAAGAATTTATAATTAACTAACCCGTGATACCTTCGTTCGGGTTCCACGTATTTTAAGAAGTCACGAAAAATGCTCTACCTGAAACCGTTGACTTTGTCTTTTCCGTATCCGCCTTTGGTGCCACCGTTCCAGCTGGACTTGATTTTGCTATAGGACAAAATCGAGCTATGTGACCGTCTTTTCCACAACTAAAACATACCTTGGAAGGCTATGAACAGTTTGGACTTATGTGTCCCTCCTCTCTGCATCTGTAGCATCTAACTGGCGGTCTTTCTCCTCCCCTAGAATTCGTTGCTGGTGCTGCTGCTGACGTCTTCCCGTCATCGTTAAATCTTCTCTTCTTGAACTTTCCACTTGAATTATTTCTTCTATTATCTTGGCCATGATTACCACCAAAGTGGTTACCATTTCTGGCATGATAATTTCCTCCACGATGATTATCATTGTCCTGATGACCGTTGCCATCGGTACGATTATCATCGAGTTGTAGGTCATTATTCTTTGGTTGAGCTGACTCATTATCGCGTTCCAATAACTGAGCCCTATTCACAACATCTGAATATAGAGAAAATTTATGAGAAATGAGATACTGACGAATTTTGAGTTTCAAACCTCTTAGAAACATCCGCGTCATACGTTCCTCGTTCTCCACCAAATGAGGTGCAAACCTGGATAACTCCGCAAACTTCGCCTCGTATTGGGACACTGTCATGTTGTTCTATTCTAGTCTAATAAACTCTACCTCTTTCATATGACGAATACTTTCAGGAAAGTACTTGTCATTGAACAGTTTTTGAAACGTTTCCCAAGACATACTAAGTGTGGCTGGCTGGGTACGCTTCACAGATTCCCACCAGTAATCTGCCTCACCACGGAACATAAAGGTGGCGAATGAAACCTTCTATTCCTCCGTGAATCCCAAGACATCAAATATCTTGGTAATTTGTTTGACCCACGTTTCCGCCTTGATCGGATCCGGCTTTCCAATGAACTCAGGTGGTCCCAACTCTTTGAATCGCTTGGTTTGTGTGATAAACAAGCAGCGTTCTTATCATTTCCACCCGTATTTTGTACACGAGTCTCCCTCGTTTGATTTTGCATGAACTGCAAAAAGCTTCTAAACATCCCATCATTCATCATTTGTTCGGTCGTGTTGTTTACAAGAGGAATATTGCCTTCCTGTTGCACGTTCTCCTGGTTCGTGACTAAAGGTTGTTCCGCAGTCTCATACACTCCATTGTTAACGTTCTCAGCTGCCATCTTAAATACTGCCATAAAGCAATGGTTAATTAAACAAATTAATATACCACATAATATCCCTATACTCTGACCAACCAACAAATAAGCTTAGGTAGGACACACTAGCAAAGGATTTACTCATTTCTCCCCTCCTAGTTCTATTCCCCGATCTCCGCCAGAGACCATATCCTTAAGCTCTGATACCAACTTTGATGCCCCCAAAATAGGTATACAACACCCCACCAATTCTGAGTCGCCAAAATACATGGTACAGAAAGAAAACTATAACTTCACTATTACAATTGTCGTGCAAAATACGACAACATATATACTGTGAGTTTAAATATAAATATTGTCTTCTAGACAATATCCACAACCAAACAAGTCCTCAATATATTTATTGATACACTATTTTACAAAATAGTGAGGATTGCTAAACAACTATCTTCAATCATCACTCCATACCCCGACTATTCCCTGCTAAATTCTCACCTCCTGAGAAGAAAAATGGAACAACGAGGAAAAGGGTGAGCTCAACTAGCCCAGTAAAGAATATTATGACTAAGATAATATACAACAAATTATCATTAGTCCTCAACAGGGAAAAATCTGATAGAATATAATAGATAACAAGTTTTAGACCAACAAATGCAGCGGAAACAGCAATCCATTAGAAGAGTCATGTAGAGAATGAGTTCTACTATCTTCTAAGATTTAAAAGTCCATCATCAATATTTTATCCCTGTAACAACAATCAATATATCTTGAATCAAATATTCATCTTTTGCACCACAGCCAAAGATATTCATTTGTATCACCAAGAGGTCGTATTCATCTCAACACTGTTCATCTTTGCTTCTGGGCCAAAGATATTCATTTATATCATCAGTTGGTCATGTTCATCTCAACAACTGCTCATCTTTTCACTACAGGCCAAAGATATTCATCAATTAATCATTCATCTTTGCACTACAGGCCAAAGATATTCATCAAGTATCACCATTAAGGACTGAGGATGATGAAAAACATTTTAGAGAACGAATCCAAAGCGGAAGGATGACAATTAGGGATTCAGTATTTTTGGTTTATCCAAATTCAATAATACTTCATAATAACCAAGTGTGAAGTAGAATTCACAAATAAAGATCAAAACATGGATACAATCAAAGATAGTAACCATAAAAGATTCTGGAAGAAAAAGAGAAAATTTCATTTTTCGGGTGAATAGTACCGTATTTGTGAATAGTTCCGTATACGTGAATAGTGCCGTATACGTAAATAGTAACCCCGACACAAAAAGGTAGAAATTCCACAAGAAAAATCATACTTTGTGAACAATACTCGTGAATAGTGTTGTATTCGTGAATAGTGATGTATACGTGAATAGTAACCCCGACACAAAAAGTTCCAAATTTGATAAAAAATTCAGATCAATATTTGAAGATAATGATATTGAAGAAAATAATATCATTCATGAAGAAAATAATATCCCTTACCTCAAAAAGACGATACTTGACCGATTGGAATCTTTGGATATAGTCTTTCAAGAAACTTGCAATCAGATAGCAACACTCAAAGTATCAAAATACTCACAAGAATAATTTCGATAATATAGAGAGAGAAGAGAGAAAACTTGTTTCGTGTGATTTTAATTCTAACTTAGCCTCTATTTATAGGAAAATGTTATACGCCAAGCATTTTGACGCTACACGATGGCTTTACATGCTACTATTGCCACCCACCACATTTGAAATAAAATTCAGCACATTTATTCACCAAACACAGGTGGGGCCCACTCAATTCTAGAATTTTCCACCAAAATCATTTATAACCCTAATTTCCGAAGCAGTTACCTCTAAAATTCATAACAAATCATTCGTTCATTTTTAACGGTTCAAAATTTGTGGACATATACTCAACTTATATATGTATAATATATCCAAAAATCACAATGATCCAACGGTCGGATTAAAAATTATAATTCACGCAAAAGAGCTTTAAGAACACCGATTTGAGTTTTTAATACCTCCAATCCGATAAAATACTGATAAAACACCTCAACATTAATTCTTTCATTTATAACCACATAAATAAATCCATCATTTAAATCCACATCAAATAAATATTTTCCTTATCATATAAATCAATAATTATTTATTCTTAAATAATATTACAGAATCATAATCATGACAACCAGACCGTTTCCAGAAAAGAGGGGGCTTTCCAATAAGGATTTCTCCTTACTGGCGCACAATTAGATGACCTAACCTCTCCTTAAAAGAACTTTCTAGACATTGCCAATAATGTTATCTAATAATATTATTCAAGTAATATGAATTATTGATCTGATAATAGAAATACTGTGTAGTGATAATTATTGAACAACAATAATAAAAAATATCAACGTAGCAATTATTGAACCAATAAAATAAAATATTGAACAGTAACTACTGTAATAATTATTGAGTAAAGTGCCTTCTTACGTAAGGATCAATAATTCAAAATCATCGTAATACTGAGTGTCTCTTGTGCAACGCCAGACATTCTTGTATTTTAGCCACTAGGTATTCCAACAGTGTTAACGGTAACAATTACGTTGTTATTTATAAAAACTCATACTTGTCGTTTTCCTTCATCCAATCGTTTTCTGTTATGGGGCCCACAAATGGTCAAGTGGCCGCATTTAATATTCCCGGCAATGAGAAGAATATTCCACGACTAAATGAATATTCCCCGACAACAATGAATATTTTAATAACCACTTGTTTATTTTGCAAAATTTACACATTTCACCCATAAACAAAACATTATATTAAATTACCACCTTATTATTCACAATAATAATTAGAGGAAATTCGATTTAATTTAAAAAAATTTGGGGTCTTACACTCACTCTTTTATTTCACCTAGTTGTGTTCAATGTTTGAAGGTAACTCCGGAGAAGTTAGACTTTGATATATTTGTTTAAACTTAGTTGGGAGAAACCTTCGTTACCTCTACTATTTATAAATCTTGTTCAAATCAACACTTTCACGTTACCTATCGATCGTATCTCTTTGAAAATACTTGCATTTGATGTGATTTTTGGAAACGATTGGTTTACTACTCATCATGCTTTTCTTAAGGTGGTTAGCTTTCATACTCCTAACCAACCTGCTATGCGAATTCAAAGTAACCAAACCACTAAAGTCAATCATTGTCATATCAAGCCATAAGTAAAGAGCCCCGATCCTTTCGTTGTTGACTTCCTTGTGTGGAATGCACGGCAAGCCGAATTTCAGAAGCGACGCCATGAATAGCGATGATGAGTTGATAGGTATCAATGTGACGTGCTATCCAAGTCTTGGATGAGGGTTAGAGTTTTGAAGGGTATTTCTATTGTTAATAAATTTCCTTACGTATTCTTGAAGACTTCTTAGCCTACCCTAGAGCGTGAAATCGAATTTTGTATTGACCCCAGTACAAAAACCAATTTCTTAAACCCTCAAATATTTCTTTACTTAAAATGGACATATAATGCGCCAAAGACGTTGACTTGAGCTGTTGAAGATTACGATAGTACCATTCAATATCATTGTGGAAGAGTGAACGTGGTAGCTGACTTGTTGAGTAGAAGATCGTATGCGTTTATGAGTGTGATGTTGTTAACACAAAGACTCATTTCGTATAACTTACAAATGATGAAGATAGAGTTAAAGACTCGAGAGACCCACATGAAGATAACGAATATACGAGTAGAATCGACTTTAATCGATAAAGTTAAAGACGTGCAAGCTACAGATCCGGAGCTGAGGAATACTAAGAAGAAGGTTCAAGAGGGCGTTATTTTAAAAGCAAGAGTTGCTGAAGAGAGGAAATATCAACCCTCGATTTAATTGGCCCATTTGAAATCCTCGATCGAGTAGGAACTGTGGCTTATAGACTCATTTTACCACCAAAAATATCGCGTGTTCATAACGTTTTTAACGTATCGATGTTACGTAAATATATGGACGACCCAAACCACATTATTAATTTAGAACCGGACGAGATAGCGGATGATTTAACGTTTGAGGAGATACGTGTTAAAATCTTGGATAAGAAGAATCATATTCAACACTCAAAGGTTATACCTCAATAGTTAGAATCTGAAATGAAGTCAAGGTATCCTCACCTGTTCGGCATACCAGGTACGTACGTAAATTTTGAGGGCAAAATTCTATAAGGAGGGGAGATTGTGAAACCCCAGATTGTTTGAATAAATATTTAATTTTCTCAAAATAATTTTTTTTTTATATTATGGTGTGGATTTGATATAATGTTATAGTTGTGGGTAATAATTATAAATTTTGCAAAGTATGCAAGTTGTCATATTATATTCGATTGGTGGGAAATATTCTTTTTTGTGGAAATATCTCGCATTTAATGAAGACAATCATTGGTGGACCCCACAACGGAATTATTGTTGGATTGAGAAAACGACAAAAATATTTTTAAAATAACATTGGTGAAAAGTTTTACCGTTAAAACTGTTGAACTACTCGGTAGTAAAAGTAAAGAATGTCTGGCATTAGTTGCGTAGTACACTGTATTGATTATTGATGCTTATGTGAGAAAACACTCGGTTTTGTTTAATTATTGCTATGAGAGTTATTGCATAGTATCTCACATTATTTGATTCAATTATTGTTGATTTATACGTTTTGTTTTATTAGTATTATTAACGTAATAAAACAGAAACATCTTTTTATATAAAACAGAATACTTTATTAAAGTTATTCTATAAATAGAATATATTATATTTTATTATGCATAGTGTTTGCATAGTGCCTGCATAGTGTTTGCATAGTAAAAATCTTTTTATATAAATAGAATATATTATATTTTATTTAAAAGATTTTGCTTTAAATATGGACCGTCAGATTAAAGTAAATCAATCTGGACCGTTCATGAGTTAGTTACTATGCATTCCATTCTTCTATAAATAGAAGCTCATTCCTTCATTATTTTCTTACGAATTCACTGAAACTCTAGAGAGAGAAAATTATAGAGAGAAAGAAGAGAAGTCTGCTAACTTTCTTTTCCTATATCTAATTTTTTTTTACTAGAAGGAATATTATTCTTTTGTATTCAAGAAGAGAACTTACATTATTCCATTTCTTTATTATTCATTGAATAACTTTTGTATACTGTGAGCAACCCTATACTTGGTGACATTCTTCTATTATTCTATCTTTACTATTCCATTGGAACATCTCTGTCTCTTATATGGGACTGGTTCCGCTTTTAATTATTCATTCATTTGTTGGAATATCCGTCATCTTTGCTATACGGGACCGGGTTCTGCATTTTAATTATTTATTATTCTGGTTGGAACATCCTCGCTTGTGTGAATTTCACGACATTTGGTTCCGTTATTATTTCATTGAATAACCTTTCATGCAAGCTTAACCGCATTGCATGGTGATTTCTTTTGTTATTCCATTCGTTATTATACTCAGTTGGTTAAAATTTTGACTTCTATACTCCATGAAATTAGTGGAATATCCTTGATAATTGCGCTTCATCCAATATCTTTTCATGAAAATATTCTTCTGAGCATTCTTGAATTTTACACCACAAAACAATATCTTGTTGACATTTGGAACGTTATTGGTTCCTGGACAAATTATTTCTTGAACTTGTTTTATTGAATTCATATCTCATTGTCATCATCCTCATGATTATATTATGTTGAAAGTCATCCGTATTTCAGTAGTGCATAGATGGACTTGGTGTGATTATGACCAGGGATTATTCGGTATAATCATAACCGTAATGTTACAAATGATGTGGAAAAAGTCCTCATTGGCCCGTAATGCATTGATGGACAATTTTTGGTATGATAATGGCTATGGATTCTCTTCGGCCATTGGAGCAAAGATGAATTGTTTTATGGCATGATCAGGACCTTTGATGAAAACACGATTATCTTTGGCCCGTAGTGCATTGATAATTTGTGGTCGTGACCCTAAAGAATATCCTTGGTCGTAGTGCAGGGGTGATTCGATGATGTGGATTATTTATTAAGCTGAGTCTCAGCGATAAAAGTGATGAAAAACTTTTTAAATCATAAAAGATAGTAGATTTTATTCTCTACTTGACTCTTTTAATGGATTGCTTATTTTCGCTGCAGTTTTTGATCTAAAACTTGTTGTCTATTATATTCTATCGGTTATTATATCTTGTTGAAGGCTAAGGATAATTTATTCGCATTATCTTAGTCATAATATTTCTTCTTCGGGCTAGTTGAGCTCACCCTTTCTTTCAATTTGTTCTCTTGAGGAAATGAGAACGTGGCGGGACTAGTTTGGGGAACGGAGTGACGGTCCAGATGATAGCATTAGTAGTCCTCACTATTCTGTTAGATAATGTGACAATAAATGTATTTAGGACTTATTTGTGTTTGAATACTGTCTAGATGATAATATTCGAGTTAAAACTCATTGTATATATTTTGTCGTATCTTACACGACTGTTGTATAATTAAGTTGTATTTGTATTCAGTGCCATGTAAGTGGTGACTCAAGATGGGTGATGTATACCTATTTTGGGGGCGTCACACGTTTACCCCATTCCAGCTCTACAAAATATCTCAAGGACCTCTACTATAGTTTAATGTCAACTATTAATGAATTTTTGTTAGTTGATAGATTCACAACAATTTTCGTATATAAAATTCTTGATAAGCATTCATTTGGAAAATGCGAATAGAAATTGGGGGTAGATGATTTTTCTTTTTTGGGAGCTCGGGGAGATTTGGTGGGTAGATGAGTTTTTGTGAAATTTGGGAGTTGGTGGTATATGGTATTCTTTAAGTTTCTCTCAATGCCTTTTTGTATATACGGTACTTTATTTTATTACATTTTGTGGATATATGCACTTTTTGTAGTAAGAGGGTGGAGGGACATTGAAAATCGATCTTAATTTATTCGTTGTAACTTTCTTGTTTTTTTTTTGCTAAATTTCATAGTAACTCTTTGATCTTTTGTGTTTTATTTTTCTTTCTTCTCTTATTATCTCTACTTTTTCAGTTCTCTTTGAGTTAGCGTTACCATTGAGAAATTATTGCATGCACTTTAGAGAGCGATTGCCACACATACAAATGAAAGTTGTCTTTATCAATATTTATTTCTCATGGTTTGATAAATTGTTATTGTATAATAATTCCTCTATAACATTATTTTTTTCTCTGAGATGAGGATGATCAATTATTATGGTCGCCCATGCACTCATGGAAACAAATGGGCTCCAATTGCAAAACTCCTTCCAGGAGAACAGATAATGCAATCAAGAATCACCGGAATTACACTCGAGGCGAAGGTGCTTGGGGCTTAGCGAGTTTAAACCAAAGATCTCACGTGAATGGTGGAAGATGGCGACCTTGAGAGGGCAAAGGCATCCTCGGAAGAAACTAGACCTACTAAATCGAAGATAGGGCTCAAACATCCGCGATCATTGTGTTCTTGAGAAAGATAATCCTACCCTTTCTCGTCCAAAGATTACCACGTGTTAGTGTATTCGTAAATTATAACCCTCAAAATGGCTCAAGAGTCGGTTACGCACTTTCAAGAATAGTCCCAATGCAGGGCCTTTGCTCCAGCCTCCAAACTAAACTTAGGATCTCTCGAATTTCTAGGAGGCGCTTATGGTGATCTTGTTGTTCCCTCTCGATATGGCTATGGTTCTTTGTAAAGTTCCTAGTGTGGCCCATCCTCGGAACTCAATCTTTGGGCCCTGATTAGTTGGTAGATTATGAGGAGCTTCCTCCCTATTCAAGTCGAGTTGGCGGCCATAGGTACCGATCCGAACAATATTGCTGGATGAGAAGTGGCCTTGGCGAGTCTTAGTGCTAAGGCACGAGACAATACCACTTCCCATAGGGTGTCTTAAGGTCTTCGCTATACAAATGAATTTTTCCGCAGACATATCATGGAAAATGATAACTATCACTTTGAGGAGGATCAAAATAAGTGGATGGGCATGCGGTAGGATATATTCTTGAGCCGGATGCATCTTCCAAATCTTATTGCCGGTGAAGTTGAAGGTTTGAAATTTGAAATGTAGGTTTTCAATCCTTTTTGCGTTTAAATGAGAACAACAAAAAAGTGACATAACTGAGTTGTAGTTTTCATCGGATTGACTATGGTAAATGGGAAATTAATCTTTGTAAGGAGGCCCCTTCATTGATGATGAAGAGTTTTTTGAGATTTTATTTCATGAGGATGGTATTTAAGGCATATGCTTTTAGAATCTATCAGACCATATTGAGAATTTGCTACACCTATTACATGATATGCTGATAACACTTTGGTCAATTATAAACTTCATATTCACAGTTTACTGCGTCTTTTAGTTGAGTTTTACTAATTTATATGTAGAATTAATATATAAAGGATTGAAATCCAGTAAATATTGAGATTATGGACGCTTGAAGTCGTTCTTCTCACATTCTGTGAATAGTCGGGACATTGCGAAATATCTAGAAAGACATTTCAGGAAACGGTCCGATAAATTGTGTCTCTATGTCTCTGGTTCTAGTAAAAGCACTGAAACCTGGAATCAGTCTGATAAATTATCTCTATGACTCTGGTTCTAGTGAAAACACTGAAACCTTGAATAGTGCATTTGCTAGTAAATCAGAACCAAATACCCCGGTAACTCCCATCATATGAAATTCATCATATAAAATTAGTTTAACGTCCAATTATGAAATCCTTGTTGAAAAAACAGAGGATGAATCAATGTGGATGAGATAGACTCAATGAAATTGATATAGCCAGTTGATTTTTGTTGTTTAGGCGATGAGTTTTTTGGGGTATGATTGTTGCACGAAAGGCCTATTCAGTAGCAACTTATAAGTTGGTTAAACAAACTTATAAATTTTTTTTACTATTCAAGTGTTTACCTGTGATTATATTTAACTTATAAATTTACTTATAAGTAAATTTTGAGAAGTAACAATTTTTAATTCTCAGAAAATGACTTATAAGTCACTTTAAAATAGGTAGATTTGACCAAATGTAAAGACTCTTTTGTCCTTATTTTAGTAGTTACATCTTATTTTAACTTGTAAGTCAGTTTAGTCAAACACTTTCACATTTTATTGTAACTAAATTTCTAATTTATAAGTCAAAATAATGTCACTTTTATTTATAAGTCACCACTTAAAATAACTTACAAGTCATTTTAAATTTTAACAGTCATTTTAAAACAAGTCATCCCCGAATAGGCAAGTTGTTGTCAACATATTTGATTTTAATTCTACATTTATAAAAGAGAAAAATGGTCGTACACAGTTATTTATGTTTTATTTGTGCACAGTTTGCCAAAACTACGTCATTTTGACAATTTTGTTTTTAATTTCTTAATTAAGAGGAGAGAAGTTTTTTTTTAAACAAATCTGTCAAATCGACGTAGATTTGACCGAATGTACACAAATAAAACATACACAACTGTGTATGACCATATTGCCTTATATATATATATATATATATATATGACATATGATCTATAACATCTAGTTGATATGGATGAAAAACTGGCATATAGCATCTATACCGTCAATTAGAAAAATAGATGGCTGTGATTTAGATATAGATTCTACCGTCCGCTAGTACTTCTAGCTGACGCTGTTAGTATAAAATTTTGACCTTTTTGCCGTCACTTCGCCTCCATATCAAGGCACTTATATGGTCCGCTAGTCTTACTAGCGGACGCTAGGTATGACTCCCATCAAAGCGCACAGCAACAAGCAATACAATCTGCACAGCAACAGGACAGGGAAAGATACAATCACGCAATACAAACTGCACAGTTGGGTTTTAAAGAGTCTAAATTTAGAAACTTGGCATCACCATTCATTTTAAAGTTCCTTCCCAGCACATAATGGGAGTTGGCAAGCATACCAGTGGAAGAAGAAAACCCAACATACATAGTTTTTTCAAGAATTGGAGAGAGATCCAAATGGTAAGACAAAATTGGCAATCTGGGTTTTGAAGAAGATGGAGAAATAGTAACATTAAGAACATTTGAAGCTGAATCATATTCGATCCAAGTCATTATGGTCTTCCCACTCTTGAGGTTCAGATCTTGTTCCACTAAATCATCAGTGAAATACCATGCTTTTGAGGACTTGTTTGATACTAAGCTGTTGATGTTGATTCCAACATGGTTATCATTAATGTCTCCAAATTCAAAGTCTTGAACTTTGTCGAATTCGACAGCAAAAAGATGGTTAGAGAAATTCCCAACATGTGTGGCATTCAATAGTCCTAAATATTGACTAGGAAAGTTGATTTGATGAAATCTTTAGATGGGGAGATTGTGAAAGCAAGACCATGGCCGCCTATTTTTGGGTATTCAGGAACTATGATGAAAACAAAAGAAGTGGAAAAAGAGAAAACAGAGCCATTGGTGGAGTTCTTGAACTGAAGTGGGGATGGAAACAGAGCATGACCCATCAATCTACCGGTCTCGTTGGTTAACTGAAGAATGCCATTTTTGTTAATTTTTGCTACACCGCTCAAGCTTATGTTGGTGTTTGCTTGGCTGAATCCAGTGTAGATGGATTCATCAAGCTGGGATGAAGCTCTAATTGTGAAAAATGAAAGAAAAAAAGAGTATGAGCAAATTTGGCATGGTGAAAGAGGGAGAACTAGATTTTGGTACAAAAGGGATTTGATCTTTGTTAGGTGAGATTGGGCGGAACATGGGAGGGAATTTATGCTTGTTAGGTGATTTGGTTTCCTTGAAAAGATATAATAAGGAAATGTGTTTATGCGACAGCCTATCTCCTAAAA
Organism: Panax quinquefolius; assembly: GCA_020205615.1. NCBI lineage: Eukaryota > Viridiplantae > Streptophyta > Magnoliopsida > Apiales > Araliaceae > Panax > Panax quinquefolius. The sequence continues at coordinate 34,719,506 of CM035154.1, read as the reverse complement.
TATTAGTTATGTATCATAGCGCTTTGATGGGGGACGTACCAAGCATCCGCTAGTAAGACTAGCGGATCATGTCTGATATGGAGGCAAAATGGGGGCTTAAAGGTTAGAATTTTATACTAACAGGGTCCGCTAGCACTAGAAGTACTAGCGGACGGTAGGATCCTCATCTAAATCACAACCATCTATTTTTCTAATTGACGGTATAGATGCTATATGTCAGTTTTTCATCCATAGCAACTAGATGTTATGGATCATATCCCTATATATATATATATATATATATATATATATATATATATATATCCATGGCAACCGGTTACTCAAAGCACTATTGAGCAACCAACATTTTAACCATTGATTAGAATGAGCAACGGCTGAGATTGACATTTAAATTTATAAATTCTTGCAATTTAAATTTAAATTCTTACAATTTAAATTTTATATAAAATCTTACAATTTGAATTTAATATAAAATCTTACAATTTAAATTTTATATAAATTTAAAATTTTCTTAATCTTACAATTTAAATTTTATATAAATTTAAAATTTTCGTAATCTTTCAATTATAAATTAGCGACGAGGGGGGGGGGGTGGGGGTGGGGAATTTGTATTGACAAGACTTGGGGCCCACTGACATGAGTAATGACAAGACAAGTCAGCTTGTTTGCTGTTTTGCAAAGGCTAGAGGGCATAACAGTTTATTGCTAATACTAGAGGTGGCAAACGGACGGGCGGACCGGGCAAAAATGGCCCGGGTTTTGGTGGACTAAAATTTTGAGTCCCGTGGCCCGGGTTGGCCCGCGGGCTTCTTCCATTAATTTTTTTTTTTGCAAAATCTTGCTACACCAGAAATAGTAATAATAATAAATATTAAAAATAATAAAATAATTAATAATAAACAATAATACAAACATACGCGGTTAATTAATTACCTACATTAACTACATATCTCAATCAATTAAAATTTTAATTGTATTATAAAGTAGTATTATTAATTTAATTTAATTAAGTACCAGAATCAAGTGCAGATTAAGAGTTGGCCAATAGCGCATTATTGTTGTGTACTTGTGTAGTTGTGTTGATGGAAAATTATGATTCGGTTGCACATGTATGTTAGTTAGTTAGTTAATTTATATTGAAGATTGCATTAAAAATACATAGTTGTTGTAGCTCAGTTGGATACAATCAAAGATAGTAACCAAAATAGACATCTTGGACAAAAAGAAAAATTTTTATTTTTCAGTGAATAGTGCCGTATACGTGAATAGTGCCGTATACATGAATAGTAACCTCGACACAAAAAGTTTTAAATTTGATTAAAAAGTTCACCAATATTTCGGTATAATAATATTGAAGAAAATAATATCATTTAAGAAGAAAATAATATCCCTTACCTCAATATAACCGTACTTCTGACTGAATTTTGGATATAAAGCCGACAGAAACTTGCACCGTATAGCAACACTCAAAGTATCAAAATACTCACAAGAATACGCTCGATAATCTAGAGAGAAAAAGAGAGAAAATTTTATTTCTGGTGTGATTTTCAATTCTAACTTAGCCCTCTATTTATAGGAAAATGTTAGACTTGGCAAAGTAGACTTGACTGCCACCGATGGCTTTCGCTACTATTCCCACCCACCACATTTGAAATTCAATTGAGCACATTTCTCACCAACCAATTCTAGAATTTTCCAAAATCTTTTATCATTTAAATAATTTTCCGAAACTTCAACAATTCATAGAAAATAGATTGGTTATCAGAAAAATACGAATTTTATGTCCATTCTGCCTGAAATCGAATTCTCTACAACTTTGTAGCTTTGACTTTTTCCAAATTCCAAACCAAAAATATCCGAAATCCACAAACGGATGATTTTTAATACTTTCTTAGACAAAATATCGATATAAACACCAAAGATTAATTCTTCCATTAATAACCATATAAAATAAATAAATTCATCATTTATATCCACATCAAATAAATATTTTCTTATCATATAAATCAATAATTAATTATGTGAGACCCCAGATTTTATAAATAAATATTTAAATTTTTCGAAATATTTTTTTAATATTATGGTGTGGATTTGATATAATGGTATAGTTGTGGGTAATATTTAAAAATTTTACAAAGTACGCAAGTTTTTATATAATATTTGATTGGTCGGGGAATATTCTTTTTATCGGGGAATATCCGCATGCGACTAAGACAATCATCAAGTGGACCCCTACAACGGAATTATTGTCGGATTGAGAAAATGACAAAAATATTTTTATGAAAATAACTAGCAGAAGTTTTCTTGTTAAAGCTGTTGAACTACTCGGTAGTAAAAAGTACAAGAATCTGCTAATATAGTTGCATAAGTAGCATTACCGGTATTGATTATTGATGCTTACGTGAGAAAACACTCAGTTTTGTTTAATTATTGCTACTGATGAGTTGTTGTATAGTATCTCACATTATTTGATTCAATTATTGTTGATTTATAAGTTTTGTTTTATTAGTATTATTAATGTAATAAAAGCGGAAAAACTTTTTATATAAAAATGTAATACTTTTATAAAGTTATTCGTTTTTATTAGGCTAATAGTAAAATTTTTTATATAAAAATGAATACTTTTATAAAGTTATTCGTTTTATTAGACAATAATTAGATTATATTATATTTTATTATGCATAGTGTTTGCATAATTGCTGCATAGTGTTTGCAGATAGTAAAATCTTTTATAAAGTTATTCGTTTTATTAGATTATAAATAGAATATATTATATTTTATTTAAAAGCTTTTGCTTTAAATATAGACCGTCAGATTAAAGTAAATCAATCTGGACCGTTCATGAGTTAGTTACTATGAAATCCATTTTTCTATAAATAGAAGCTCATTCCTTCATTATTTTCTTACGAATTCACTGAAACTCTAGAGAGAGAAAACTATAGAGAGAAAGAAGAAAAGTATTCTGCTACTTCCCTTCTCTTATATCTAGTTTCTTTTACGGTAAGGGATATTATTTGTTGTACCCGTAAGGGGTGTTATTCTTTCTTATTCATGAAGAGAACTTTGGTTATTCCATTCTTTATTATTCTGTTGGAATAACCTGTATATGCGGCATACCCTATACATAACCTGTATAAGCGGCATACCTTGTACTTGGTGAAATCCTTATGTTATTCCATTCTTATTTATTTTGTTGGAATAACCTGTATACGTGGACTCCCCTATACTTGGTGAAATCCTTATATTATTCCGTCTTTATATTCTGTCGGAATATCCTGTCGGTGTGAATTTCACCTGACCTGGTTCCATTATTTATTATTCCGCATTTAATATTCTGTCGGAATATCCTGTCGGTGTGAATTTCACCTGACCTAGTTTCATTATTTATTATTTCGTATTTATTATTCTGTTGGAATAACCTATCTATGCGAAGTACCGCATGCATGGTGATTTCTGTTGTTATTCCATTACTTATTATTCTGTTGGAATAACCTGTCTATGCGAAGTACCGCATGCATGGTGATTTCTGTTGTTATTCCATTCTTTATTATACTCAGTATGTTAAAGTTTTGACTTCTATACTCCATGAAATTAGTGGACTATCCTTGATATTTGCGCTTCATCCAGTATCGTTTCATGGAAATATTCTTCTAAGCATTCTTGAATTTTACACCACAAAACAATATCTTGTTGACAATTTGGACGTTATTGGTTCCTAGATAAATTAATTCTTGAAGTTTTTTTATTGAATTATTATATCATTGTCATCATCCTCACGTTTATATTTTCTTGAAAGTCATCTGTGGCCTGGAGTGCATAGATGGACTTGGCATGATTATAACCAGGGATTATTCGGTATAATCATGACCGTAATGTTACAAATGATGTGGTAAAAGTCATCTGTGGCCTGTAGTGCATAGATGGACTTGGTGTGATTATGACCAGGGATTATTCAGTATAATCATAACCGTAATGTTACAAATGATGTAGAAAAAGTCCTCATTGGCCCATAATGCATTGATGGACTATTTTTGGTATGATCATGGCTATGGATTCTCTTCGGCCTTTGGAACAAAGATGAATTGTTTTATGGCATGATTAGGACCGTTGATGAAAACACGATTATCTTTGGCCCGTAGTGCATGGATAATTTGTGGTCGTGACCCTAAAGAATATCCTTGGCCGTAGTGCAGGGGTGATTCGATGATGTGGATTATTTATTAAGCTGAGTCCTAGCGATAAAAGTGATGAAAAACCTTTTAAATCTTAAAAGATAGTAGATTTTATTCCCTACTTGACTCTGTTAATGGATTGCTTGTTCCGCTGCAGTTAAACTTGATGTCTACTATATTTTATCAGTTTAACATTGTTGAAGGCTAATGATAATTTATCCTGCATTATCTTAGTCATAATATTTCTTACTGGGCTAGTTGAGCTCACCCTTTCTTTCACCGTTCTCTTCGAGGAAATGAGAACGTAATGGGGACTGAATCGGGGAGCTGAGTGATGGTCCAGATGATAGCATTAGTAGTCCTCACTATTCAGTGAAATAGTGTGATAATAATTGTAATGAGGACTCCATTGTGTTTGAATACTGTCTAGAAGACAATATTCGTTTCAAAATTCTCAGCTATGTTTTGTCGTATGTTACACGACAGTTGTATAATTAAGTTTGTATTTGATTTATGTACCATGTAAGTGGCGACCCAAGATGGGTGACGTATACCTAATTTTGGGGGCGTCACAGTTGGTATCAAAGCTTAGGGATATGATCCCTAGCTAAGATGTGAGACAAGAACTAGAAGGGGAGATACGGGGAATTCCTTCACTAGTATGACCTACCTAAGTTTATGTGGTATTTAATTGGTCGGTCATAGTATAAGGATAATATGTGATATGTCAATTAACCCTTGTTTTGTGATAGTGTTTGAAATTGACATCTGAAAATGCTGAGATAAGCAATGAAGCGCAAGAGAGCGTTGATTCAGCTCAAGCAAAAGGTAATGACCAACGACACGATAATAATCATACCATTGGCAACGGCCATCGGAACAACTATAACCATCGTGGGGGAAATTATCATGCCAAGAATGGTAACCACTTCGGTGGTAATCATGGCCAAGATAATAGAAGTGGAAATTTCAAGAAGAGAAGGTCATTTAGCTCGATTTTGTCGTGCACGAAAGTCAAGTCCAGCTGGGACGGTGGCACCAAAGGAGGATACGGATAAAACAAAGTCGGTGGTTTCAAGAAGAGCGTTTTTCGTGACTTCTCAAAAAGTGAGTAACCCGAACGAAGTTAGCACGGGTTAGTTAATTATAAATTCTTGCGAAATCTATACCTTATTAGATATCGGTTCTACCCATTTTTTTATCTCTCTTGTTTGCGTTCAACGTTTAAATTTGACTCCAGAGAAGTTAGACTTTGACTTATTGGTTGAAACTTCGTTAATAGGAGCCTTCGTTACCTCCACTGTTTAGAAATCTTGTTGATTCAAATCGACATTTTCACGTTACCTGTCGATCTTATCTCTTTGAAAATATTTTCCTTTGATGTTATTTTTGGAAATAATTGGTTAACTACTCATCATCCTTTTCGTAAGGTGGTTAGCTTTTATATTCATAACCAACCTGTTATGCGAATTCAAAGTAACCAAACCACTAAAGTCAATCATTGTCATATCAAGCCATAAGTAAAGAGCCCCGATCCTTTCATTGTTAACTTTCTTGTGTGGAATGCACCGAAGCCAGACTTTCTGTAGGTGACATCGTGAATGAAGATGGCAAGTTGATAGGTATCATTGTGAGGTGCTATCCAGGTTAAGGGATAGAAGTCACAGTTGGTATCAATGTGACGTACTATCTAAGTCTTGGATGAGGGTCACAGTTTTGAATGATATTTCTATCGTTAATAAATTTCTTGTCGTATTCCTGAAGACTTCTTAGCCTACCCCTAGACCGTGAAATTGAATTTTGTATTGACTCCAGTATAAAACCTATTTCTAAAACCCTCAAGTATTTCTTCAACTAAAATGAACGTAACATGCGCCAAAGGCATTGGCTCGAGCTGTTGAAGATTACGATCGTACCAAGCGAACGTGGTAGCTGACGCGTCGAGTAAAAGATCGTATGCGTTTACGAGTGCGATGTTGTTAACACAAAGACTCATTTTGTATAACATACAAATGATGAAGATAGAGTTAAAGACTCTAGGGACCCACGTGAAGATAACGAATATACGAGTATAATCGACTTTAAGCGATAAAGTTAAAGCTGCTCAAGCTACATACTCAGAGCTGATGAATGAAGAAGGTTCAAGAGGGCGTTATTTTAAAAGCAAGAGTTGCTGAAGAGAGGAAATCTCAACCCTCGATTTAATTGGCCCATTTGAAATCTTCGATCGAGTAGGAACTGTGGCTTATAGACTCGTTTTACCACCAAAAATGTCGCGTGTTCATAACGTTTTTAAAGTATCGATGTTACGTAAATATGTGGACGACCCAAACCACATTATTAATTTAGAACCGGACGAGATAGCGGATGATTTAACGTTTGAGGAGATACATGTTAAAATCTTGGATAAGAAGAATCGTATTCAACACTCAAAGGTTATACCTCAAGAGTTAGCATCTAAAATGAAGTCAAGGTATACTCACATGTTTGGCATACCAGGTACGCACGTAAATTTCGAGGGCAAAATTCCATAAGGAGGGGAGATTGTGAGACCCTAGATTTTATAAATAAATATTTAAATTTCTTGAAATATTTTTTTAATATTATGGTGTGGATTTGATATAATGTTATAGTTGTGGGTAATATTTATAAATTTTGCAAAGTACGCAAGTTGTTATATAATATTTGATTGGTCTGGGGAATATTATTTTTTGTAGGGAAATATCCAAATGCGATGCATAATTATTAGTGGACCCCACAATGTAATTATTGTCGGATTGAGAAAATGACAAAAATATTTTTTATGAAAATAACGGCGGAAGTTTTATCGTTAAAGCTGTTGAACTACTCATTAGTAAAAGTACAAGATGTCTGGCGTGGTTGTATATAGTAGCACACGGTATTGATTATTGATGTTTACGTGAGAAAACACTCAGTTTTGTTTAATTATTGCTACAGTAGTTGTTGCATAGTATCTCACATTATTTGATTCAATTATTATTGATTTATAAGTTTTGTTTTATTAGTATTATTAACGTAATAAAAGCGGAAAAACTTTTTATATAAAAAGAATACTTTTATAAAGTTATTCGTTTTATTAAGCTAATAGTAAAATCTTTTATATAAAATGTAATACTTTTATAAAGTTATTCGTTTTATTAGACAATAATTAGATTATATTATATTTTATTATGCATAGTGTTTTTGCATAGTGCTCGCATAATGTTTGCATAGTAAAATCTTTTATAAAGTTATTCGTTTTATTAGATTATAAATAGAATATATTATATTTTATTTAAAATATTTTACTTTAAATATGGACCGTCAGATTAAAGTAAATCAATCTAAACCGTTCATGAGTTAGTTACTATGCAATCTATATTTCTATAAATAGAAGCTCATTCCTTCATTATTTTCTTACGAATTCACTGAAACTCTAGAGAGAGAAAACTATAGAGAGAAAGAAGAAAAGTATTCTGCTACTTCCCTTCTCTTATATCTAGTTTCTTTTACGGTAAGGGATATTATTTGTTGTACCGTAAGGGGTGTTATTCTTTCTTATTCATGAAGAGAACTTTGGTTATTCCATTCTTTATTATTACATTGGAATAACTTTGTATATCTTGACATACCCTATACATAACTTTGTATAAGCGGCATACCACTGCACTTGGTGAAATCCTTATGTTATTCCATTCTTGTTTATTCTGTTGGAATAAACTGTATACGTGGACTCCCCTATACTTGGTGAAATCCTTATATTATTCCGTCTTTATATTCTATCGGAATATCCTGTCGGTGTAATTTCACCCGACCTGGTTCTATTATTTATTATTCCGCATTTAATATTCTGTCGGAATATCTTGTTTGAATTAATTTCACACGATTCGGTTCCATTATTTATTATTTCGTATTTATTATTACATTGGAATAACACTTATACATCAAGTACCGCATGCATGGTGATTTTTGTTGTTATTCCATTATTTATTATTCTGTTGGAATAACCCGTCTATTCGAAGTACCGCATGCATGGTGAATTCTGTTGTTATTCCATTCTTTATTATACTCAATTGGTTAAAGTTTTGACTTCTATACTCCATGAAATTAGTGGAATATCCTTGATATTTGCGCTTCATCCAGTATCGTTTTATGGAAATATTCTTCTGAGCATTCTTGAATTTTACACCACAAAACAATATCTTATTGACAATTTGGACGTTATTGGTTCCTAGATAAATTAATTCTTGAAGTTTTTTTTTATTGAATTATTATATCATTGTCATCATCCTCACGTTTATATTTTGTTGAAAGTCATCTGTGGCCTGTAGTGCATAGATGGACTTGGTATGATTATGACCAGGGATTATTCGGTAAAATCATGACCGTAATGTTACAAATGATGTGGTAAAAGTCATATGTGGCGTGTAGTGCATAGATGGACTTGGTGTGATTATGACCAGGGATTATTCGGTATAATCATAACCGTAATGTTACAAATGATGTGGAAAAAGTCCTCATTGGCCCGTAATGCATTGATGGACAATTTTTGGTATGATCATGGCTATGGATTCTCTTCGGCCATTGGAGCAAAGATGAATTGTTTTATGGCATGATCAGGACCGTTGATGAAAACACGATTATCTTTGGCCCGTAGTGCATGGATAATTTGTGGTCGTGACCCTAAAGAATATCCTTGGCCGTAGTGCAGGGGTGATTCGATGATGTGGATTATTTATTAAGCTGAGTCCCAGCGATAAAAGTGATGAAAAACCTTTTAAATCTTAAAAGATAGTAGATTTTATTCCCTACTTGACTCTGTTAATGAATTGCTTGTTCCGCTGCAGTTAAACTTGATGTCTATTCTATTTTATCAGTTTAACATTGTTGAAGGCTAATGATAATTTATCCTGCATTATCTTAGTCATAATATTTCTTACTGGGCTAGTTGAGCTCACCCTTTCTTTCACCGTTTTCTTGTGAAATGAGAAGCGTAGTAGGAACTAGTCAGGGAACGGAGTGATGGGCCAGATGATAGCATTAGTAGTCCTCACTATTCTGTGAAATAGTGTGATAATAATTGTAATGAGGACTCCATTGTGTTTGAATACTGTCTAGAAGACAATATTCATTTCAAAATTCTCAGCTATGTTTTGTCGTATGTTACATGACAGTTGTATAATTAAGTTTGTATTTGATTTATATACCATGTAAGTGGTAACCCAAGATGGGTGACGTATACTTAATTTTGGGGGCGTCACAAATTATTCCCAAATAATATTAAAGAATCACAATTTTGACAACCACGCCGTTCCCAGGAAAGAGGGGGATTTCCGATAATGATTTCTTCTTTCTGGCGCGCAATTAGGTGACCAAACCTCTCCTTGACAGAACTTTCTAGACATTGCCAATAATGTTATCTAATAATATTATTCAAATAATATGAATTATTGATCTGATAATAGAAAATACTGTGCAGTGACAATTATTGAAACAATAATAATATAAACTAACAACAAAAGAATTATTGAATCAATAAAATAAAATATTGAAGCAAGAACTCTCCGTGAGCAATTATTGAGTAGTGTCTTTCACGTATGAATCAATAATTCAACAATCACTGCAATACACCGTGTGCTCTTCTTAACCAACCACGATATTATCGTATTTTAACCACCAGGTAACCCAACAAAGGTTAATTGGTAACAATTTACTGTAGTTATTTATAAAACTCAATCTTTGTCATTTTCTTTCATTCAACTGTTTTCCGTTATGGGGCCCACAAATGACTGCGCCGTCGTACGGAGATTTCCGACAAAAAGAATATTCCACGACCAAACGAATATTCCCCGACAGAAATGAATATTTTATAACCACATGCTTATTTAATAAATTTTTGCACATTTCACCCATAACCAAAGCATTATATCAAATTAATCCTTATTAATTTAGAATAATGAATAGAGAAAAATTTAATTTATTTATAATAAGTTGGGGTCTTACACATGGCCCATGTTTCTATGGCCTGAGCCTAAATTGCCAGGTCTAGCTAATACTACGAATGGAGGGCAGCATTGTAAATTAATTTGGTTTTTGGCGGAGTAGTGTTGCATTACAAGCTCATGCGGCAGGGGAAATGTCAATCTCTCGGTGTTGCTTATTTTAATCAATGGTTAAAATATTGGTTGCTCAACACTGTTTTGAACAATCGATTGACATTTTTAAAATTCTGCATGTGAAAAGACAATATTTTAGCAAACATTCATTTCATTAATTTTGTATACCAAAATAAATTTTGGTCTTTATTTGAAATTGGTATCTCCCACTATTTTCATCAAAACGTATTACCCTCATGAATACAGTTCGACAACATCTAATTAAAGATTTGCTAGTGCGATTAAGGATCCCATTTCAAATGTATATAACCTTGTGGATAGCACAACAAGCGATATACAAATAAATAGGTAGACAACTCTTGTCAATTACATCACCATGTAACTCCTTTTTTTGCCTCTTAAATGATAATGGTCAAGTGGTGGCACATCCGAACTAAAATGATTTAAGGTAAGTCCAGCCTAGCACTCCATAAATTCAAAAAGAAAAATTTTCGTCCTTGTGGAAAACACAACAAGACTAGATCGGTCAATTTCTTGATAAGCATCAAATGTGATTAATTAACATCTTATATATTTAATACTCGCCTTGTGGATAGCACAACAAACTCATACTAAATATTTAATACTCTATTAATTAACCATGCTAGAAGGTGACGTTCGATATTCCAAATATCTTTGAACGCTTCGGACTTAATATTATTTCTTTGAGGGGTTTGTTATTATTTGTCTCATCTTGTTTAGCGCGCATGCAAATATATATATAAAATACGCGTCATTTTATTAAACATACATAGCATGTTTGCATAAAATATAATATATATAATATTTAGCATGCACATATATAATACTATATTCTACCCGGATTGATTATGGACTTTTATTCTAGTTTGATTCACTAGAGCCACCAAGTGAACCAAAAGGAAAAACCTAGGAGTGCAAGAATTAAATTTAAACGTAACTATTACATTTAAACCTGGGCTCCACACAAATGGGTCTTCATACGTTCCTTGCTCCTTGCTCCTTGGTCTTCTATTTTCTTCAAGATAAATCTAACTAACTCTATTACATAAAACTATTTCAATAAATAGAAACCTTGATCATCAATCAAAGGGAAGTACATAGGAGGGAGATAGAATTTACATCGAGAAAAAAAATAAAATCAGAGAAGACGAGGTACGCAGACCCCATTTAATAAAACACATTCATTCATGCATTCATCTAAAATAAAATCCAATCACATTGGTCATAGTCCATAATCAACCCCATTTTATCAAACATATCAACATATGCATCAATAAATATTCATTCATCTCATGAATAATAAAGTTATTCCATGTATAGATCGATGTTATTTAATTGACAAAAGTTTTGCTAAATTTTATTTTTTGAAACAAAATAAACTCCTTTATTTTAATCAAAATAAATCCAAATTAAACTCCTTTAATTTTAGCAATCTGAAATCATATTTCAGATAAAATAAACATCTTTATTTTAAAACTTTATTAATTAAATAAACAATTTACTTAATTAATTTAAAAAAATATAAATTTTTAGTCTTTGCTTCAGTCTCAGCGCTTGCTACCAAGTAAATGCACTGGGAGTCAAGCATTCAAGTAGGTAGTCTGCTCACTGCTGGTTTCCCAGGAATGGCAATTGCTATTTAGTAATGAACTAAGTAAACAAGTAAATAAGACTACTCGCTTCAAGCAGTAACCGACAAAAAATTTGTTTTTGTTCAGAAAATTTGATCCAATCTCTCATCAATTCATACATGGAATCATATAATTGATATATAACATAAAGTTAGGCTCTGATACCACTGTTGGGTTTGTATGTAACGCGATCATGCAATCAAATCACATAAATATAGGCGGAAGCGCGAAGAACAAGGTTTTAAAATTTTATACAAACCCATAACCAAAATCATGCTTTGTGCTAGATATCAATAACAGAAAGGAGTGAAATCAGAATTATACCTATGAAGATCCAAGCTTCCTCAGGTACTAGTTCTACTCCTTGCTTTCTTTGATTCCTCTGTAGTGTCTCCTCCCTTTGATTAATGTCAGCCACCCAATTGTTTGGCCTCTAATGGTGATCCACCAAGGAAGATGAAGAACTCAGGAAGATGGGTTTTTTGCTTAACCCTTGTTTCTATCTCTATAGAATATGTGTACTCCCAACTATTGGAAAAACTCATGTTCGTAAATCTGATATAAGACATTCTTATATAGATATTAGGTTAACCCTCCTAATCCTATTAGGAAAGGGTTATTATCAATTTATTAATTAAACACTTTTAATTAATTTCTCTTAATCTTATTAGGATTGTGTGAGAGTACTAATATTAAATTAATCCCTAAATTCCTTTAGGATTAAAATAATAATAATAGTAAATACTCAAAAAAGTAATAAGACTTATGACCATATGAATGTAACCAGTCTTGGTCATTAAGGAGCAACCGATTCCACTTCATTGGAGGTCGCTTGGAATACAAAGCCTCGAACTCTTCTGACCTCCCCTGCGAAATTCGATTCGGATTCAGTTGGTCTTTGTTCGGGTTTGACCAAGGACCGACCAACTTAGTGTCCGACCCCTTAATGAAAAACCAATCCCCATGTCATCGTTTATTACTAGAAGGGGTATCCATTAGGGTTTCCCTACCAGTATTTTTTATTATCTGGAAGAACCCCTTCTCTTTACAGGAAGTAAGGGTAAAAAATTGGTAAAAGAAATCCATGGTCGGGGTTACGTTTTCGGAAGAACAGAAAGCGATAAAACTATTCAAATGAATGAATTTGGGGATAGTTGATTCAGGCTAAGCCTGATGGTATGAAGGAGTTCTAGGACGAAGGGGCGAAGAGGAAATCTCACCCTGAAGAGGAGCAATTGCCGATGGATAAGAATCCACCCCCCTTCGGATTGCCAGTACATTCTTTCCTAACCCTCGGGTCTCCTAATCTCATATGAATCGGGAATATAAAACTCCGTCGTCAACAGATCGAAAAAAGGGGCTTTTATGGAAGAGAGAATATTGGCTACTCTATGATCTAGGAAAAAATATTTAGTTCTATTATATTCCTCTACATCCCTCGTCCGCTCTATAATCGCCGATTTCCATGGCTCACCCTGTGGAATCCCGGCCTCAGCGACCGTAACTTTGCCCTCAGCGTGGGAAGACGAAGCACCCGCTTCTCGGGCTCTCTTAACCCTAGCCATCAGAGGGAAAGAAGGACGATGAGTGACTTACTTGAGATATTCGGAGAATAGAATGATCGAACGATTACTAGATCAAATATAGCACTCAGACAAGCTTCGCAATGGCAGATCGTCTTCTCTGGAGTATAACTGATTTACTAATAACAGTGGTGGTTGGGTTTATTACCTCTATATTAGTGAATATCTAACGATTGAGATTATTGACATCCAACGGCCGGGGCATCATCAGAACGATTACGACGGGGTGATTATTACTAAAATGTTGTACCCCTCGCCAGCTGCCTTCATATCTTATTTTTAAAATTCAAAAGGTTGTTTACAAATGGGTTACCTATACCGGGTTGAGCTGTTGGGCCTTAATATATAAATATTGTGTGACGCCCCCAAAATTAGGTATACATCACCCATCTTGGGTCACCACTTACATGGTACATAAATACAAATACAAACTAATTATACAACAGTCGTGTAAGATACGACAAAATATATACAATGAGTTTTAACTCTAATATTGTCATCTAGACAGTATTCAAACACAAATAAGTCATCAATACATTTATTGTCACACTATCTAACAGAATAGTGAGGACTATTAATGCTATCATCTGGACCGTCACTCCATTCCCCGACTAGTCCCGAATACGTTCTCATTTCCTGAAGAGAACAGTGAAAGAAAAGGTGAGCTCAACTAGCCCAGTAAGAAATATTATGACTAAGATAATGCAGAATAAATTATCCTTAACCTTCAACAGTATAACAACTGATAGAATATAATAGACAACAAGTTTTAGATACAAAACTACAGCGGAAATAAGCAATCCATTAAAAGAGTCAGGTAGAGAATAAAATCTACTATCTTTTATGATTTAAAAAGTTTTTCATCACTTTTATCGCTGAGACTCAGCTTAATAAATAATCCACATCATCTCTGCACTACGGCCAAGGATATTCATTAGGGTCACGACCACAAATTCCATGCATTACGGGCCAAGGATATTTGTGTATTCATCAATGGTCATGATCATGCCAACAACTGTCCATCAATGAACTACGGGCCAATGAGGACCTTTATCACATCATTTGTAACATTACGGTCATGATTATACCGAATAATCCCTGGTCATAATCATACCAAGTCCATCTATGCACTACAGGCCACAGATGACTTTCAACATAATATAAACATGAGTATGATGACAATGATATAAGAATTCTATAAAACAAGTTCAAGAATTAATTTGTCCAAGAACCAATAACGTTCCAATTGTCAACAAGATATTGTTTTGTGGTGTAAAATTCAAGAATGCTCAGAAGAATATTTCCATGAAAAGATATTGGATGAAGCGCAAATATCAAGGATATTCCACTAATTTCATGGAGTATAGAAGTCAAAATTTTAACCAACTGAGTATAATAACGAATGGAATAACAAAAAAAATCACCATACATGCGGTACTTCTCATAGACAGGTTATTCCAACATAATAATAATAACGGAACCAGGTCAGGTGAAATTCACCTGACGAGGATGTTCCAAATGAATAATAAATAATTAAAAGCGGAACCGAGTCCGACGATAGCAGACAAACAGGATATTCAATGTAATAAATGAATAATTAAAAGCGAAACCCGTGTCCCACAGATAGCATGCATAGGATATTCCAATGTAATGAATGAATAATTAAAAGCGAAACCAGTCGGCAGTATAGCATACAAGATATTCCAAATGTAATGAATGAATAATTAAAAGTAAGAATCAGGGCTCGGCGTATAGAGAATGTATAGGATGTTCCAAATGTAATAATAAAGACAGAATAATAGAATAATGTCACCAAGTATAGGGTAGACCGCGTATACAGGTTATTCCAACAGAATAATAAGAAATAGAATAACAGGAGTTCTCTTCATGAATACAAAAGAATAATATCCCTTACGGGTATAACAAATAATATCTCTTACCGTAAAAGAAACTGAATATAAGAGTAGGGAAGTAGCATAATACTTTTCTATAGTTTCTCTATAATTTCTCTCGCTGGAGTTTCATTGAATTTGTAAGAAATAATGAAGCAATGAGCTTCTATTTATAGAAGAATGGAATGCATAGTAATTAATTCATGAACGGTCCAGATTGATTTACTTTAATCTGACGGTTCATATTTAAAGAAAAATCTTTTAAATAAAATATAATATATATTATATATATAAATTATATATATAAAACACATATTTTTTAAAATATTAATATCAATATAATATATCCACCACTTAATTTTTCTCCCCCATAACCAACATCAATCCCCCACCCACCCAATAATCAAATTCACTACACTCTTACACATCACTATCACACTACCACTTTTCCACCATTTTCCACTCACACACACATCATACACCTATCACTTTCATATATCACTTTCTCCCACCATATACTCAATACATACATATACTTTCATACTTATACTCTTCCATTTCCAAAATCATTTCCCAACACATATGGGCCCCACATGTGGGCCCCACCTTTAAATAATTTTTTACCGATTATTGTGAAAAATGGGTAAATAGGGATCCATAAAATAAGCAAAACTTCATAAAAATCATTTTAATAATTTTAACAACATTTATCATCTTTATTACAATTCACAATATTAATCGACCAGGTCGTTCCCATGAAAGAGGGGGCCTTCCGGTAAGGACTTCTCCTCACTGGCGTGCAATTACCTAACCTCTCCTTGACATAACTTTTAGACATCGTTAATATTGCAAATAATAATATTAATAACTTTGTCGTCTCAATTATTGATTTAATAATACATAAAATATCGACAATAATTGAATCAAATAACGTGAGATACTATGCAACAATTACTATAGCAATAATTGAACAAAACTGAGTGACTTCTCACGTAAGCATCAATAATCAATACCGTGTGCTACTATGCAACCACACGTATTACTGTACTTTTACTTCCGAGTAGTTCAACAGTATTAATGGTAAAACTTCTGCCATTATTTTCAATAAAAATATTTTTGTCGTTTTCTCAATCCGACAATCATTCCGTTGTGGGGTCCACCAATGATTGTACCGTCGTACGGATATTCCCCGACAAAAAGAATATTCCCCGACCAATCGAATATAATATGACAACTTACATACTTTGCAAAATTTATAAATATTACCCACAACTATAACATTATATGAAATCCACACCATAATATTCAAAAAAAATATTTCGAGAAATTTAAATCTTTATTCATAAAATCTGGGGTCTCACATATTGGGCCTGGGCACGCATATACGGATCGGCTTGCCTATCAATAGGCCCTGATGTCAAACCAACTTTACTTACCCTCGGGAAGACACCTAAAAGGGTCCCCAGGAGTATCCCTTTTTGGTTCAAGTACTTTCGAGCGCCTTAATAAAGAATGTCTTCGGTTTAATGCCCTCGGGATCCCGAAGAAATCACTTCCTTTTCAGTAAACGAGTTTGCGAACTATTAGAGCTCCCAGCTTACTTCTCCAGTACATGTTATATACTGGGGAGGTAGGGGGCAATGATCGGATATATATTCTCATGGGCCTAATCCGGCTCCTCAATTTGGGCTCGGCCCAAAAGGCCATCATGCTTAGTGAATTATAAGAGGACTCTATAGTCCGAAAAGGCTTCGGTAAGAGTTCTCTCCCTTATGGGTCCCTTCGGTCAATAACTTCCATTGGATCAAGATAATTGAATCCGGGTCTAATAAGGATTCTACGCAGAACACTCCTAGTGGGAGTAGTAAATAGCCGAGTGAATACTATAAATACTCAAAGGATAACACGGGCAAGGTATGACGTTAGGGGTGTAAACGGTATTAAACGGATACGGATACAGGTATATCTCGTATCAGATCAGAAAAAACTAATCATTATCCGTATCCGTATCCCAGAGATCAGCTTAATTTAAAAATATTATCCGTATCCGGTATTCGGAAAAATATTCGAATACGGATAATATCCGTTACCATTTATTTTATCCGAATAGACAAATTATTCGGATATCTGAATATTCGAATTCGTTTATCAGTAACCTAATATAAAATATATTCAAAATATTTACGAAAAAAAAATTAAAGTTTAAATCATACACATTAATTAAACACAATTTAATATTTAAACCATACATATTAATTAAACATCCTAATTGTGACGCCCCCAAAATAGGTACACAACACCCATTCTGAGTCTCCAAATACATGGTACATAAACCAAAATACAACTTCAATAATACAAATGTCGTGTGAAATACGACAATACATGCTGTGAGTTTAAATACAAATATTATCTTCTAGACAATATCCACACTCAAATAAGTCCTCATTACAATTATTCAAACACTATTTTACAGAAATAGTGAGGACTGCTAAAACATCTTTCTAGAACCATTACTCTATACCTCGACTCGATCCTGCTATGTTCTCACCTCCTGAGAAGAAAAATGGAACAAAAAGGAAAAGGGTTTTTAGATCAATAGACATCAAGTTTAACTGCAGCGGAACAAGCAATCCATTAAAAGAGTCAA
Organism: Panax quinquefolius; assembly: GCA_020205615.1. NCBI lineage: Eukaryota > Viridiplantae > Streptophyta > Magnoliopsida > Apiales > Araliaceae > Panax > Panax quinquefolius. The sequence continues at coordinate 34,701,444 of CM035154.1, read as the reverse complement.
GTAGAGAATAAAATCTACTATCTTTTATGATTTAAAAGGTTTTCATCACTTTTATCATTTGAGACTCAAACTTAATAAATAATCCACATAATCGAATCACCCCTGCACTACGGCCAAGGATATTCTTTAGTATCACGACCACAAATTATCCATGCACTACGGGGCAAGGATATTTGTGTATTCATCAACGGTTATGATCATGCCATAAAACAATTCATCTTTGCTACCTTGGCCGAAGAGAATCCATAGCCATAATCATACCAAAAACGGTCCATCAATGCACTACGGGCCAATGAGGACTTTTTCCACAGCATTTGTAACATTACGGTTATGATTATACCGAATAATCCCTGGTCATAATCACACCAAGTCCATCTATGCACTACAAGCCACAGATAACTTTTACCACATCATTTATAACATTACGGTCATGATTATACCGAATAATCCCTGGTCATAATCATACCAAGTCCATCCATGCACTACAGGCCACAGATGACTTTCAATATAATATAAACATGAGTATGATGACAATGATATAAGAATTCAATAAAATAAGTTCAATAATTAATTTATCCAGGAACCAATAATGTCAAAATTGTCAACTTCAAACTACTTTGTGGTGTAAAATTGAAGAATGCTCAGAAGAATATTTTCATGAAAAGATATTGGATGAAGCGCAAATATCAAGGATATTCTACTAATTTCATGGAGTGTAGAAGTTAAAACATTAACCAACTGAGTATAAATAAGAATGGAATAACAAAAGAAATCACCATGCATGCGGTACTTCGCATAGACAGGTTATTCTAACAGAATAATAAAGAATGTAATAACAACAGAAATGACCATGCATGCAGATTGCATAGACAAAGTTATTCAACAAGTAATAATAAATACGAAATAATAAATAATGGAACCAGGTCGTGAAATTCTTAAAACAAGATATTAAACGAGAATATTAAATGCGGAATAATAAATAATGGAACCGAAGTCGGTGAAATTCACAAGCGAGGATATTAAAAAAGAATATAAAGACGGAATAATATAAGGATTTCACCAAGTATAGGGGAGTTCACATTATCAAAGTTATTCCAATGAATAAATAAGAATGGAATAACATAAGGATTTCATCAAATACAGGGTATGCCGTTTACACAAGTTATGTATAGGGTATGTCAGCAGTATCTGAGTTATTCCAACAGAATAATAAAAAATGGAATAACAGATGTGCTCTCCATGAATAAGAAAGAATAACACCCCTTACGGGTACAACAAATAATATCCCTTACCGTAAAAGAAACTTAATATAGGAAAAGAAAGTTAGCAGACTTCTCTTCTTCTTTCTCTCTATAATTTCTCTCTCTAGAGTTTCAATAAATTCGTAAGAAAATAATAAAGGAACGAGCTTCTATTTATAGAAAATGGATCTTTTATAGTAACTAACTCATAAATCCAGATTGATTTACTTTAATCTGACGGTCCATATTTAAAGCAAAATCTTTTAAATAAAATATAATATATTCTATTTATAATCTAATAAAACGAATAACTTTATAAAAGATTTTACTATAAAACACTATGAAGAGCCTTATGCAAACACTATACATAATAAAATATAATATAATCTAATTATTATTTAATAAAACGAATAACTTTATAAAAGTATTCTGTTTTATATAAAAAGCTTTTCTGTTTTATTACACTAATAATACTAATAAAACAAAGCTTAAATATATAATATAACAATCGACAATAATTGAATCAAATAATTTGAGATACTATGCAACAACTATTGTAGCAATAATTAAACAAAACTGAGTGTTTTCTCACGTAAGCATCAATAATCAATACCGTGTGCTACTATGCAACCACGCGTATTACTGTACTTTTACTACCGAGTAGTTCAACAGTTTTAAAGGTAAAACTTCCGCCGTTATTTTCATAAAAATATTTTTGTCGTTTTCTCAATTCGATAATAATTCCGTTGTGGGGTCCACCAATGATTGCGCCGTTGTACGAATATTCCCTGCTAAAACTAATATTCCTCGACCAATCGAATATTATATAACAACTTGCTTACTTTGCAAAATTTATAAATATTACCCACAACTATAACATTATATCAAATCCACACCATAATAAAAAAAAAAAAATTCGAGAAAATTAAATCTTTATTCATAAAATCTGGGGTTTCACAATCTCCCCTCCTTATAGAATTTCGCCCTCGAAATTTACGTACGTACCTGGTATGCCAAACATGTGAGGATACCTTGACTTCATTTCAGATGCTAACTCTTGAGGTATAACCTTTGAGTGTTGAATACGATTCTTCTTATCCAAGATTTTAACATGTATCTCCTCAAACGTTAAATCATCCGCTATCTCGTCCGGTTCTAAATTAATAATGTGGTTTGGGTCGTCCACATATTTACGTAACATCGATACTTTAAAAACGTTATGAACACGCGACATTTTTGGTGGTAAAACGAGTCTATAAGCCACAGTTCCTACTCGATCGAAGGTTTCAAATGGGCCAATTAAATCGAGGGTTGAGATTTTCTTCAAAGAACTCTTGCTTTTAAAATAACGCCCTCTTGAACCTTCTTCTTAGTATTCCTCAGCTCCGGGTCTGTAGCTTGCACGGCTTTAACTTTATCGATTAAAGTCGATTCTACTCATATATTCATTATCTTCATGTGGGTCCCTCGAGTCTTTAACTCTATCTTCATCATTTGTAAGTTATACGAAATGAGTCTTTGTGTTAACAACATCGCACTCGTAAACGCATACGATCTTCTACTCAACACGTCAGCTATAACGTTCGCTCTTCCACGATGATATTGAATGGAACTATCGTAATCTTCAACAGCTCGAGTCAACGTCTTTGGCGCATTATACGTCCGTTTTAAGTAAAGAAATATTTGAGGGTTTAAGAAATGGGTTTTTTGTACTGGGGTCAATAAAAAATTTGATTTCACGCTCTAGGGTAGGCTAAGAATCTTCAGGAATACGTCGAGAAATTTATTAACAATAGAAATATCCTTCAAAACTGTGACCCTCATCCAAGACTTGGATAGCACATCACATTGATACTTATCAACTTGCCATCGTCATTCATGACGTTGCCTACGGAAGTCTGGCTTTGGTGCATTCAACACAAGGAAGTCAACAACGAAAGGATCGGGGCTCTTTACTTATGACAATGATTGACTTTAGTGGTTTGGTTGCTTTGAATTCGCATAGCAGGTTGGTTAGGAGTATGAAAGCTAACCACCTTAAGAAAAGCATGATGAGTAGTAAACCAATCGTTTCCAAAAATCACATCAAAGGCAAATAATTTTAAAGAGATAAGATCGACAGGTAACGTGAAAGTGTCGATTTGAATCCACAAGATTTATAAATAGTGGAGGTAACGAAGGCTCCTACTAACGAAGTTTCAACAAATAAGTCAAAGTCTAACTTCTCCGGAGTCAAATTTAAACGTTGAGCGCAAGCAAGAGAGATAAAAGAATAGGTGGAATCGGTATCGAATAAAGTATAGACTTCGCAAGCGTTTATGATTTACTTACTCGTGATAACTTCGTTCGGGTTACTCGTTTTTTGAGAAGTCACGAAAAACGCTCTTCCTGAAATCACCGACTTTGTTTTGTCCGTATCCGCCTTTGGTGCCACCGTCCCAGCTGGACTTGACTTTGGTGCACGACAAAATCGAGCTAAATGACCTTCTCTTCTTAAAATTTCCACTTCTATTATTTTGGCCATGATTACCACCGAAGTGGTTACCATTCTTGGTATGATAATTTCCCCCACGATGGTCATCATTTTTCCGATAGCCGTTGCCACTGGTACGATTATTATTGTGTTGTTGGTCGTTACCTTTTGGTTGAGCTGACTCAACGGTATCATGTGCTTCATTTCTTATCTTAGCATTTTCAGATGCCATTTCCAAACACTGCCACAAAATAAGGGTTAATTAACATATCACATATTATCCCTATACTCTGACCGACCAATTAAATAACAAATAAACTTAGGTAGGTCATACTAGCGAAGGAATTCCCCGTCTCTCCCCTCCTAGTTCTTGTCTCACATCTTAGCCAGGGATCATATCCCTAAGCTTTGATACCAACTGTGACGCCCCCAAAATTAGGCATACGTCACCCATCTTGGGTCGCCACTTACATGGTACATAAATCAAATACAAACTTAATTATACAACTGTCGTGTAACATACGACAAAACATAGCTGAGAATTTTTAAACGAATATAGTCTTCTAGACAGTATTCAAACACAATGGATTCCTCATTACAATTATTATCACACTATTTCACAGAATAGTGAGGACTACTAATGCTATCATCTAGACCATCACTCCGTTCCTCGACTCGCCCCAGCTATATTCTCATTTCCTGAAGAGAACAATGAAAGCAAAGGGTGAGCTCAACTAGCCCAGTAATAAATATTATGACTAAGATAATGCAGAATAAATTATCATTAGCCTTCAACAATGTTAAAGCGATAAAATATAATAGACATCAAGTTTAAGCTGCGGGTGAACAAGCAATCCATTAAAAGAGTCAAGTAGAGAATAAAATCTACTATCTTTTATGATTTAAAAGGTTTTTCATCACTTTTATCGCTGAGACTCAGCTTAATAAATAATCCACATAATCGAATCACCCCTGCACTACGGCCAAGGATATTCTTTAGTATCACGACCACAAATTATCCATGCACTACGGGGCAAGGATATTTGTGTATTCATCAACGGTTATGATCATGCCATAAAAGAATTCATCTTTGCTACCTTGGCCGAAGAGAATCCATAGCCATAATCATACCAAAAACTGTCCATCAATTCACTACGGGCCAATGAGGACTTTTTCCACATCATTTGTAACATTACGGTTATGATTATACCGAATAATCCCTGGTCATAATCACACCAAGTCCATCTATGCACTACAAGCCACAGATGACTTTTACCACATCATTTGTAACATTACGGTAATGATTATACCGAACAATCCGTGGTCATAATCATACCAAGTCCATCCATGCACTACAGGCCACAGATGACTTTCAATATAATATAAACATGAGTATGATGACAATGATATAAGAATTCAATAAAATAAGTTCAAGAATTAATATATCTAGGAACCAATAACGTCCAAATTGTCAACTTGATACTGCTTTGTGGTGTAAAATTCAAGAATGCTCAGAAAAATATTTTCATGAAAAGATATTGGATGAAGCGCAAATATCAAGGATATTCTACTAATTTCATGGAGTGTAAAAGTTAAAACATTAACCAACTGAGTATAAATAAGAATGGAATAACAAAAGAAATCATCATGCATGCGGTACTTCGCATAGAAAGGTTATTCCAACAGAATAATAAAGAATGTAATAACAATAAACGAAATGTCGGTGACGGTATTCATGATGACAAAGTTATTCCAACCGAATAATAAATACGAAATTATAAATAATGGATCAAGGTTAGGTGAAATTCACACCGACAGGATATTCCGACAGAATATTAAATGCGGAATAATAAATAATGGAACCGAAGTCGGTGAAATTCACTGCAAGATGGGATATTAAACGAGAATATAAAGACGGAATAATATAAGGATTTCACCAAGTATAGGGGAGTTCACGTATACAGGTTATTCCAACAGAATAAATAAGAATGGAATAACATAAGGATTTCACCAAGTACATGGTATGCCGCTTACACAGGTTATGTATAGGGTATGCCGCGTATACAGGTTATTCCAACAGAATAATAAAAAATGGAATAACAGAAGTTCTCTCCATGAATAAGAAAGAATAACACCCCTTACGGGTACAACAAATAATATCCCTTATCGTAAAAGAAACTTGATATAGGAAAAGAAAGTTAGCAGACTTCTCTTCTTCTTTCTCTCTATAATTTCTCTCTCTAGAGTTTCAATAAATTCGTAAGAAAATAATGAAGGAATGAGCTTCTATTTATAGAAAAATGGACTGCATAGTAACTAACTCATGAACGGTCCAGATTGATTTACTTTTAATCGACGGTCCATATTTAAAGCAAAATCTTTTAAATAAAATATAATATATTCTATTTATAATATAATAAAACGAATAACTTTATAAAAGATTTTACTATGCAAACACTATGCACGCACTATGCAAACACTATGCATAATAAAATATAATATAATCTAATTATTGTCTAATAAAACGAATAACTTTATAAAAGTATTTACATTTTATATAAAAAAGATTTTACTATTAGCCTAATAAAACAAATAACTTTATAAAAGTATTTTTTATATAAAAAGTTTTTCTTTTTATTACACTAATAATACTAATAAAACAAAGCTTAAATATATAATATAACAAACAATAATTGAATCAAATAACTTGAGATCTACTATGCAACAACTCATAGCAATAATTAAACAAAAGCGAGTGTTTTCTCACATAAGCATCAATAATCAATACTTGGTGTGCTACTATGCAACCACGCCAGACGTATTCTTTGTACTTTTACTACCGAGTAGTTCAACAGTTTTAACGGTAAAACTTCCGCCGTTATTTTCATAAAAATATTTTTGTCGTTTTCTCAATTCAACAATAATTCCGTTGTGGGGTCCACCAATGATTACGCCGTTGTACGAATATTCCCTGCTAAAACGAATATTCCCCGACCAATCGAATATTATATAACAACTTGCTTACTTTGCAAAATTTATAAATATTACCCACAACTATAACATTATATCAAATCCACACCATAATAAAAAAAAAATTATTTCGAGAAAATTAAATCTTTATTCATAAAATCTGGGGTTTCACAATCTCCCCTCCTTATAGAATTTTGCCCACGAAATTTACGTACATACCTGGTATGCCGAATATGTGAGGATACCTTGACTTCATTTCAGATTCTAACCCGTGAGGTATAACCTTTAAGTGTTGAATACGATTCTTCTTATCCAAGATTTTAACATGAATCTCCTCAAACGTTAAATCATCCGCTATCTCGTCCGGTTCTAAATTAATAATGTGGGTTGGGTCGTCCACATATTTACGTAACATCGATACTTTAAAAACGTTATGAACACGCGACATTTTTGGTGGTAAAACGAGTCTATAAGCCACAGTTCCTACTCGATCGAAGATTTCAAATGGGCCAATTAAATCGAGGGTTGAGATTTCCTCTCTTCAGCAACTCTTGCTTTTAAAATAACGCCCTCTTGAACCTTCTTCTTAGTATTCCTCATTTCAAGATTCGTAGCTTGCTTTGCGGCTTTAACTTTATCGATTAAAGTCGATTCTACTCGTATATTCGTTATCTTCATGTGGGTCCCTCGAGTCTTTAACTCTATCTTCATCATTTGTAAGTTATATCTGAAATGAGTCTTTGTGTTAACAACAACATCGCTTTTCTCAGAACGCATACGATCTTCTACTCAACACGTCAGCTATAACGTTCGCTCTTCCACGAGGATATTGAATGATACTATCGTAATCTTCAACAGCTCGAGTCAACGTCTTTGGTGCATTATACGTCCGTTTTAAGTAAAGAAATATTTGAGGGTTTAAGAAATGGGTTTTTTGTACTGGGGTTAATAAAAAATTTGATTTCACGCTCTAGGGTAGGCTAAGAATCTTCAGGAATACGTCGAGAAATTTATTAACAATAGAAATATCCTTCAAAACTGTGACCCTCATCCAAGACTTGGATAGCACGTCACATTGATACTTATCAACTTGCCATCGTCATTCACTTATATCGTTTCTATGGAAGTCCGGCTTTGGTGCATTCAACACAAGGAAGTCAACAACGAAAGGATCGGGGCTCTTTACTTATGACAATGATTGACTTTAGTGGTTTGGATGCTTTGAATTCGCATAGCAGGTTGGTTAGGAGTATGAAAGCTAACCACCTTAAGAAAAACATGATGAGTAGTAAACCAATCGTTTCCAAAAATCACATCAAAGGCAAATATTTTTAAAGAGATAAGATCGACAGGTAACGTGAAAGTGTCGATTTGAATCCACAAGATTTATAAACAGTGGAGGTAACGAAGGCTCCTACTAACGAAGTTTCAACAAATAAGTCAAAGTCTAACTTCTCCGGAGTCAAATTTAAACGTTGAGCGCAAGCAAGAGAGATAAAAGAATAGGTGGAATCGGTATCGAATAAAGTATAGACTTCGCAAGCGTTTATGATTTACTTACTCGTGATAACTTCGTTCGGGTTACTCGTTTTTTGAGAAGTCACGAAAAACGCTCTTCCTGAAATCACCGACTTTGTTTTGTCCGTATCCGCCTTTGGTGCCACCGTCCCAGCTGGACTTGACTTTGGTGAACGACAAAATCGAGCTAAATGACCTTCTCTTCTTAAAATTTCCACTTCTATTATTTTGGCCATGATTACCACCGAAGTGGTTACCATTCTTGGCATGATAATTTCCCCCACGATGGTCATCATTGTTCCGATAGCCGTTGCCACCGGTACGATTATTATTGTGTTGTTGGTCGTTACCTTTTGGTTGAGCTGACTCAACGGTATCATGTGCTTCATTTCTTATCTTAGCATTTTCAGATGCCATTTCCAAACACTGCCACAAAATAAGGGTTAATTAACATATCACATATTATCCCTATACTCTGACTGACCAATTAAATAACAAATAAACTTAGGTAGGTCATACTAGCGAAGGAATTCCCCGTCTCTCCCCTCCTAGTTCTTGTCTCACATCTTAGCCAGGGATCATATCCCTAAGCTTTGATACCAACTGTGACGCCCCCAAAATTAGGCATACGTCACCCATCTTGGGTCGCCACTTACATGGTACATAAATCAAATACAAACTTAATTATACAACTGTCGTGTAACATACGACAAAACATAGCTGAGAATTTTTAAACGAATATAGTCTTCTAGACAGTATTCAAACACAATGGATTCCTCATTACAATTATTATCACACTATTTCACAGAATAGTGAGGACTACTAATGCTATCATCTAGACCATCACTCCGTTCCCCGACTCGCCCCAGCTATATTCTCATTTCCTGAAGAGAACAATGAAAGCAAAGGGTGAGCTCAACTAGCCCAGTAATAAATATTATGACTAAGATAATGCAGAATAAATTATCATTAGCCTTCAACCATGTTAAACTGATAAAATACAATAGACATCAAGTTTAACTGCAGCGGAACAAACAATCCATTAAAAGAGTCAAGTAGAGAATAAAATCTACTATCTTTTATGATTTAAAAGGTTTTTCATCACTTTTATCATTTGAGACTCAAACAATAAGTAATCCACATAATCGAATCACCCCTGCACTACGGCCAAGGATATTCTTTAGTATCACGACCACAAATTATCCATGCACTACGGGGCAAGGATATTTGTGTATTCATCAACGGTTATGATCATGCCATAAAACAATTCATCTTTGCTACCTTGGCCGAAGAGAATCCATAGCCATAATCATACCAAAAACTGTCCATCAATGCACTTCGGGCCAATGAGGACTTTTTCCACATCATTTGTAACATTACGGTTATGATTATACCGAATAATCCCTGGTCATAATCACACCAAGTCCATCTATGCACTACAAGCCACAGATGACTTTTACCACATCATTTGTAACATTACGGTAATGATTATACCGAACAATCCCTGGTCATAATCATACCAAGTCCATCCATGCACTACAGGCCACAGATGACTTTCAATATAATATAAACATGAGTATGATGACAATGATATAAGAATTCAATAAAATAAGTTCAAGAATTAATTTATCTAGGAACCAATAACGTCCAAATTGTCAACTTGATACTGCTTTGTGGTGTAAAATTCAAGAATGCTCAGAAAAATATTTTCATGAAAAGATATTGGATGAAGCGCAAATATCAAGGATATTCTACTAATTTCATGGAGTGTAGAAGTTAAAACATTAACCAACTGAGTATAAATAAGAATGGAATAACAAAAGAAATCACCATTGTGACGCCCCCAAAATTAGGTATACGTCACCCATCTTGGGTCGCCACTTACATGGTACATAAATTCAAATACAACTTACTAATATAAGCATGTGGTATGCAATACGACATAAAGCGTGAGTTTGAATACAAATATTGTCTACTAGATATTATACAAACTCAAAAGGAGTCCTCATTACAACTATTATCACACTATTTCACTGAATAGTGAGGACTACTATTGCTATCCTCTCGGACCATTACTCGTTCCCGACTCGTCGTCGGCTATGTTCTCATTTCCTGAAGAGAACAGTGAAAGAAAGGGTGAGCTCAACTAGCCCAGTAAGAAATATTATGACTAAGATAATGCAGAATAAATTATCATTAGCCTTCAACGGTGTTAAACTGATAAAATACAATAGACAACCAGTTTAACTGCAGCGGAATATGCAATCCATTAAAAGAGTCAAGTAGAAAATAAAGTCTACTGTCTTTTAGGTTTTAAAAGGTTTTCATCAATTTTTTTTTATCGTTGAGTCTCTCGATTTTAATAAATAAACCACCACATCTAATCATCCCCATACCACGGCCAAGGATTTTCATCAAATTATCAATGGTCATGACTATACCGAATCACCCCCTGGTCATAATCATACCAAAAACTATCCATCAACGCATTACAGTGCCCACGAGAACTTTTGTCACATCATTTATATCAAGCCATGATTATACCGAATGATCCCTGGTCATAATCATACTAAGTTCATCTATGCACGTAAGCCAAAGATAACATATTATAACATGAGGATGATGACAATGACATAATAATTTAATAAAACAAGTTCAAGAATTATTTTATCCGGGGAATTATTAACGTCAAATTGTCAACATGATCTTTGTTTTTGTAGAGTAAAATTCAAGAATGATCGGAAGAATATTTCCATGAAAAGATCTTTGGATGAAACGCAAATATCAAGGATATTCTACTAATTTCATGGAGTATAGAAGTCAAAGTTTTAACCAACCTGGGTATAATAAAGAATGGAATAACAAAAGAAATCACCATGCATGCGGTACTTGCCATAGATAGGTTATTCAGCAGAATAATAATAACGGAACCAGTCGTGAAATTCAACCAAGCTGGATGTCCCAATAGAATAATAAAGATGGAACCGGATCCTGTAAAACACACGATAGGATATTCCAACAGAATGATAAAGAGCGGAACCGGTCGGTGTAAAACACACATGCATGGATGTTCCAACAGAATAATAAAGACGGAACCAGGTCCGGTGTAAAACACACAGATAGGATGTTCCAACAGAATAATAAAGACGGAAACCGGTCCGGTGTAAAACACATGCAGCGAGGATGTTCCAATGGAATAATAATAAAGACGGAACCCGGTAAAGGTGTAAAACACATAAACAGGATGTTCCAAATGAATAATAGAAGAATGGAATAAAAGAAGAAGATCACCAAGTATAGGAGATTCAAGATATCTGAGTTATTCCAATGAATAAATAAGAATGGAATAATATAAGGATTTCACCAAGTATAGGTATGTCTGGCGTACAAAGTTATGTATAGGGTATGCCACTTTTACAAAAGTTATTCCAATGTAATAATAATGAATGGAATAATGAAGTTCTCTTCATGAATAAGAAAGAATAACACTTACTTGGTACAACAAATAATATTCCCTACCGTAAAAGACACTTTGGATATCAAAGTAGTGAAGTACCGAATACTCTTCTTCTTCTCTTCTCTATAGATTTTCTCTATAAACTCTCTCTATAATTTCTCTCTCTAGAGTTTCGGTGAATTAAGTAAGAAAATAATGAAGGAATGAGCTTTATTTATAGGAAAATAGAATGCATAGTAATTAATCCATGAACGGTCCGTATTGATTTACTTTAATCGACGGTCCATATTTAAAGCAAAATCTTTTAAATAAAATATCATATATTCTATTTATATAAAAACATTTTACTATGCTGCAAACACTATGCAACACTATGCAAAACACTATGCAACACTATGCATAATAAAATATAATATATTCTATTTATAGAATAACTTTAATAAAGTATTCTTTTATATAAAAGATGTTTCGTTTTATTACGTTAATAATACTGAATAAAACAAAACGTCATTATCGCTTATAATAATTCATATTATTAATCGACAATAATGGAATCAAACTGCGAGTGACTTCTCGCATAAGCATCAATAATCAATACCGGTGTGCTACTATGCAACCACACGACATCGTATTATTTTTACTACCGAGTAGTTCAACAAAGATCAACCAGGTAAAACTTCCGCCGTTATTTCAATAAAATATTTTTGTCATTTTCTCAATCCGACAATAATTACATTTGTAGGGTCCACCAATGATTGAGTATTTATTTAATATTCCCTACTAAACCGAATATTCCCACCAATCGAATATAATATAACCACTTGCATACTTTGCAAAATTTATAAATACTACCCACAACTATAATATTATCTCAAATTCACACCATAATATTAAAAATTATTTCGACAAAATTTAAATCTTTATTGATAAAATCTGGGGTCTCACAACCATGCATGCGGTACTTCGCATAGAAAGGTTATTCCAACAGAATAATAAAGAATGTAATAACAACAGAAATGACCATGCATGCGGTACTCAGAGATGTAAAGGTTATTCCAATGTAATAATAAATACTGAAATAATAAATAATGGAACCGGGTTAGGTGAAATTACACCGCAATGTGATATTCGGCGAGAATATTAAATGCGGAATAATAAATAATGGAACCAGTCGTGAAATTCACCGAAATAGGATATTAAAGCGTAATATAAAGATGTAATAATATAAGGATTTCACCAAGTATATAGGGGAGTTCACGATACAAAAGTTATTCCAAGAATAAATAAGAATGGAATAACATAAGGATTTCACCAAGTACAGGGTATACCGCTTACAAAAGTTATGTATAGGGTATGCCAGCGATACTGAGTTATTCCAATGAATAATAAAAATGGAATAATGTAAGTTCTCTCCATGAATAAGAAAGAATAACACCCTTACTTAATTACAACAAATAATATCCCTTATCGTAAAAGAAACTTGATATAGGAAAAGAAAGTTAGCAGACTTCTCTTCTTCTTTCTCTCTATAATTTCTCTCTCTAGAGTTTCAATAAATTCGTAAGAAAATAATGAAGGAATGAGCTTCTATTTATAGAAAAATGGACTGCATAGTAACTAACTCATGAACGGTCCAGATTGATTTACTTTAATCTGACGGTCCATATTTAAAGCAAAATTTTTTAAATAAAATATAATATATTCTATTTATAATCTAATAAAACGAATAACTTTATAAAAGATTTTACTATGCAAACACTATGCATAATAAAATATAATATAATCTAATTATTGTCTAATAAAACGAATAACTTTATAAAAGTATTACATTTTTATATAAAAGATTTTACTATTAGCCTAATAAAACAAATAACTTTATAAAAGTATTACATTTTTATATAAAAAGTTTTTCTTTTTATTACACTAATAATACTAATAAAACAAAGCTTAAATATATAATATAACAATCGACAATAATTGAATCAAATAACTTGAGATACTATGCAACAACCATCGTAGCAATAATTAAACAAAAGCGAGTGTTTTCTCACGTAAGCATCAATAATCAATACCGTAAGTGCTACTATGCAACCACGCAGACATCTTTATTACTTTTACTACCGAGTAGTTCAACAGGTTTTAATTCAGAAACTTCCGCCGTTATTTTCATAAAAATATTTTTGTCGTTTTCTCAATTCGACAATAATTCCGCGCCAGGTCCACCAATGATTACTGTGGATTATTTGAATATTCCCCGCTAAAAGCGAATATTCCCAACCAATCGAATATTATATAACAACTTGCTTACTTTGCAAAATTTATAAATATTACCCACAACTATAACATTATATCAAATCCACACCATAATAAAAAAAAATTATTTCGAGAAAATTAAATCTTTATTCATAAAACTGGGTTTCACAATCTCCCTCCTTATAGAATTTCATTTAAATTTACGTACATACCTGGTATGCCGAATATGTGAGGATACCTTGACTTCATTTCAGATTCTAACCCGTGAGGTATAACCTTTGAGTGTTGAATACGATTCTTCTTATCCAAGATTTTAATATGAATCTCCTCAAACGTTAAATCATCCGCTATCTCGTCCGGTTCTAAATTAATAATGTGGTTTGGGTCGTTCACATATTTACGTAACATCGATACTTTAAAAACATTATGAACACGCGACATTTTTGGTGGTAAAACGAGTCTATAAGCCACAGTTCCTACTCGATCGAAGATTTCAAATGGGCCAATTAAATCGAGGGTTGAGATTTCCTCTCTTCAGCAACTCTTGCTTTTAAAATAACGCCCTCTTGAACCTTCTTCTTAGTATTCCTCATCTCAAGATTACGTAGCACTTTGCGGCTTTAACTTTATCGATTAAAGTCGATTCTACTCGTATATTCGTTATCTTCATGTGGGTCCCTCGAGTCTTTAACTCTATCTTCATCATTTGTAAGTTATACGAAATGAGTCTTTGTGTTAACAACATCGCACATCAGAACGCATACGATCTTCTACTCAACACGTCCACTATAACGTTCGCTTTCTTCCACGATGATATTGAATGGTACTATCGTAATCTTCAACAGCTCGAGTCAACGTCTTTGGCGCATTATACGTCCGTTTTAAGTAAAGAAATATTTGAGGGTTTAAGAAATGGGTTTTTTGTACTGGGGTCAATAAAAAATTTGATTTCACACTCTAGGGTAGGCTAAGAATCTTCAGGAATACGTCGAGAAATTTATTAACAATAGAAATATCCTTCAAAACTGTGACCCTCATCCAAGACTTGGATATCACGTCACATTGATACTTATCAACTTGCCATCGTCATTCATGACGTTGCCTACGGAAGTCTGGCTTTGGTGCATTCAACACAAGGAAGTCAACAACGAAAGGATCGGGGCTCTTTACTTATGACAATGATTGACTTTAGTGGTTTGGTTGCTTTGAATTCGCATAGATTGAGTTGGTTAGGAGTATGAAAGCTAACCACCTTAAGAAAAGCATGATGAGTAGTAAACCAATCGCTTTCAAAAATCACATCAAAGGCAAATATTTTTAAAGAGATAAGATCGACAGGTAACGTGAAAGTGTCGATCCGAATCCACAAGATTTATAAACCAATTGGAGGTAACGAAGGCTCCTACTACGAAGTTTCAACAAATAAGTCAAAGTCTAACTTCTCCGGAGTCAAATTTAAACGTTGAGCGCAAGCAAGAGAGATAAAAGAATAGGTGGAATCGGTATCGAATAAAGTATAGACTTCGCAAGCGTTTATGATTTACTTACTCGTGATAACTTCGTTCGGGTTACTCATTTTTTGAGAAGTCACGAAAAACGCTCTTCCTGAAATCACCGACTTTGTTTTGTCCGTATCCGCCTTTGGTGCCACCGTCCCAACTGGACTTGACTTTGGTGCACGACAAAATCGAGCTAAATGACCTTCTCTTCTTGAAATTTCCACTTCTATTATTTTGGCCATGATTACCAATCAAGTGGTTACCATTCTTGGCATGATAATTTCCCCACGATGGTCATCATTGTTAGAATAGCGATTGCCACACCGAAGACGATTATTATTGTGTTGTTGGTCGTTACCTTTTGGTTGGTGACTCAGCGGTATCATGTGCTTCATTTCTTATCTTAGCATTTTCGGATGCCATTTCCAAACACCGCCACAAAATAAGGGTTAATTAACATATCACATATTATCCCTATACTCGATCGACCAATTAAATAACAAATAAACTTAGGTAGGTCATACTAGCGAAGGAATTCCCTGCTCTCCCTCCTAGTTCTTGTCTCACATCTTAGCCAGGGATCATATCCCTAAGCTTTGATACCAACTGTGACGCCCCCAAAATTAGGCATACGTCACCCATCTTGGGTCGCCACTTACATGGTACATAAATCAAATACAAACTTAATTATACAACCGCAGTGTAACATACGACAAAACATAGGCGAGAATTTTTAAACGAATATAGTCTTCAGAGGCATTATTCAAACACAATGGATTCTCATTACAATTATTATCACACTATTTCACAGAATAGTGAGGACTACTAATGCTATCATCTAGACCATCACTCCGTTCCTCGACTCGCCCCAGCTATATTCTCATTTCCTGAAGAGAACAATGAAAGCAAAGGGTGAGCTCAACTAGCCCAGTAATAAATATTATGACTAAGATAATGCAGAATAAATTATCATTAGCCTTCAACCATGTTAAACTGATAAAATACAATAGACATCAAGTTTAACTGCAGCGGAATAAACAATCCATTAAAAAAGTCAAGTAGAGAATAAAATCTACTATCTTTTATGATTTAAAAGGTTTTTCATCACTTTTATCATTTGAGACTCGACTTAATAAGTAATCCACATAATCGAATCACCCCGCACTACTGACCAAGGATATTCTTTAAGTATCACGACCACAAATTATCCATGCACCACGGGCAAGGATATTTGTGTATTCATCAACAGTTATGATCATGCCATAAAACAATTCATCTTTGCTACCTTGGCCGAAGAGAATCCATAGCCATAATCATACCAAAAGCGCCCATCAATGCACTACGGGCCAATGAGGACTTTTTCCACATCATTTGTAACATTACGGTTATGATTATACCTAATAATCCTCGGTCATAATCACACCAAGTCCATCTATGCACCACAAGCCACGAGATGACTTTTACCACATCATTTGTAACATTACGGTAATGATTATCTTAAAACAATCCTCGGTCATAATCATACCAAGTCCATCCATGCACTACTGTGCCACGAGATGACTTTCAATATAATATAAACATGAGTATGATGACAATGATATAAGAATTCAATAAAATAAGTTCAAGAATTAATTTATCTAGGAACCAATAACGTCCAAATTGTCAACTTGATACTGCTTTGTGGTGTAAAATTCAAGAATGCTCAGAAAAATATTTTCATGAAAAGATATTGGATGAAGCGCAAATATCAAGGATATTCTACTAATTTCATGGAGTGTAGAAGTTAAAACATTAACCAACTGAGTATAAATAAGAATGGAATAACAAAAGAAATCACCATTGTGACGCCCCCAAAATTAGGTATACGTCACCCATCTTGGGTCGCCACTTACATGGTACATAAATTCAAATACAACTTACTAATATAACTGTCGTGTACAATACGACATAAACTGTGAGTTTGAATACAAATATTGTCTACTAGATATTATACAAACTCAAAAGGAGTCCTCATTACAACTATTATCACACTATTTCACGAATAGTGAGGACTACTATTGCTATCCTCGGACCATTACTCCGTTCTCGAGGCTGTCGTCCAAATTTATGTTCTCATTTCGAAGAGAACGGTGAAAGAAAGGGTGAGCTCAACTAGCAAAGAAGAAATATTATGACTAAGATAATGCAGAATAAATTATCATTAGCCTTCAACAGTGTTAAACTGATAAAATACAATAGACAACCAGTTTAACTGCAACGGAATATGCAATCCATTAAAAGAGTCAAGTAGAAAATAAAGTCTCACCGTCTTTTAGGTTTTAAAAGGTTTTCATCAATTTTTTTTTTATTTGAGACTCAAACAATAAATAAACCACCACATCTAATCATCCCTGTACCACGGTCAAGGATTTTCATCAAATTATCAATGGTCATGACTATACCGAATCACCCCTGGTCATAATCATACCAAAAACTATCCATCACTGCATTACAGGCCACTGAGAACTTTTGTCACATCATTTATATCAAGCCATGATTATACCGAATGATCCCTGGTCATAATCATACTAAGTTCATCTATGCACGTAAGCCAAAGATAACATATTATAACATGAGGATGATGACAATGACATAATAATTTAATAAAACAAGTTCAAGAATTATTTTATCCAGGAATTATTAACGTCCAAATTGTCAACATGATACTGTTTTGTAGAGTAAAATTCAAGAATGATCAGAAGAATATTTCCATGAAAAGATACTGGATGAAACGCAAATATCAAGGATATTCTACTAATTTCATGGAGTATAGAAGTCAAAGTTTTAACCAACTGGGTATAATAAAGAATGGAATAACAAAAGAAATCACCATGCATGCGGATTAAGATAGATAGGTTATTCCAATGTAATAATAATATGAGAACTGTGTCGGTGAAATTCACACCAAGCAGGATGTCCCAATGTAATAATAAAGATGGAACCGGATCCGGTGTAAAACACACGTGATAGGATATTCCAAACGAGAATGATAAAGACGGAACTCAGTCGGTGTAAAACACATGCACAAGATGTTCCAGCGAGTAATAATAAAGACGGAACCAGTCCGGTGTAAAACACATGATAGGATATTCCAGCGAGAATGATAAAGACGGAACCAGTCGGTGTAAAAACACATGCATGCAGGATGTTCCAACAGAATAATAAAAGCGGAACCAGTCCTGTAAAACACATGCAGAGCAGTGATGTTCCAATGTAATAATAATAAAGACGGAACCAGTCCGGTGTAAAACACATGCATGTGATGATGTTCAAATGTAATAATAGAAGAATGGAATAAAAGAAGAAGATCACCAAGTATAGGAGATTCACAGATACAAAGTTATTCAATGAGAATAAATAAGAATGGAATAATATAAGGATTTCACCAAGTATAGGGTACGCTTGCGATCACAAAGTTATGTATAGGGTATGCCACTTTTACAAAGTTATTCCAATGTAATAATAATGAATGGAATAATGTAAGTTCTCTTCATGAATAAGAAAGAATAACACCCCTTACGCGTACAACAAATAATATTCCCTACCGTAAAAGACATTTGGATATCAAAGTAGTGAAGTACCGTAATACTCTTCTTCTTTCTCTCTATAGATTTTTCTCTATAGCTTCTCTCTATAATTTCTCTCTCAGAGTTTCGGTGAATTCGTAAGAAAATAATGAAGGAATGAGCTTCTATTTATAGGAAAATAGAATGCATAGTAATTAATCCATGAAGCGGTCCAGATTGATTTACTTTAATGACGACGGTCCATATTTAAAGCAAAATCTTTTAAATAAAATATCATATATTCTATTTATATAAAAACATTTTACTATGCAAACACTATGCAACACTATGCAAAACACTATGCAACACTATGCATAATAAAATATAATATATTCTATTTATAGAATAACTTTAATAAAGTATTCATTTTTTATATAAAAGATGTTTCGCTTTTATTACGTTAATAATAATGAATAAAACAAAACGTCATTATCATTATAATAATTCATATTATTAATCGACAATAATGGAATCAAACCGAGTGACTTCTCGCATAAGCATCAATAATCAATACCGTGTCTTACTATGCAACCACACGTATTCATCGTACTTTTACTACCGAAAGTAGTTCAACAAGATCAACGGTAAAACTTCCGCCGTTATTTCAATAAAATATTTTTGTCATTTTCTCAATCCGGACAATAATTACATTGTAGGTCCACCAATGATTGAGTAGTTTGCATTTAATATTCCCTACTAAACCGAATATTCCCCGACCAATCGAATATAATATAACCACTTGCATACTTTGCAAAATTTATAAATACTACCCACAACTATAATATTATCTCAAATTCACACCATAATATTAAAATTATTTCGACAAAATTTAAATCTTTATTGATAAAATCTGGGGTCTCACAACCACGCATGTGGTACTTCAGATAGAAAGGTTATTCCAAATGAATAATAAAGAATGTAATAACAAATGAAATGACCATACATGCGGTACTTCAGATATTAAAAGTTATTCCAAATGTATAATAAATACTGAAATAATAAATAATGGAACCAAAGTTAGGTGAAATTCACATTCAAGCAGGATATTCCGCGAGAATATTAAATGCGGAATAATAAATAATGGAACAGTCGGTGAAATTCACACCGATAGATATTAAGCCGAGAATATAAAGACGGAATAATATAAGGATTTCACCAAGTATAGGGAGTTCACGTATACAAAGTTATTCCAATGTAATAAATAAGAATGGAATAACATAAGGATTTCACTAAGCATGTGGTATACCGCTTACACAAAGTTATGTATAGGGTATGCCAGCGTGATACAAAGTTATTCCAATGTAATAATAAAAAATGGAATAATGTAAGTTCTCTCCATGAATAAGAAAGAATAACACCTTACGGTACAACAAATAATATCCCTTATCGTAAAAGAAACTTGATATAGGAAAAGAAAGTTAGCGAGACTTTCTTCTTCTTTCTCTCTATAATTTCTCTCTCAGAGTTTCAATAAATTCGTAAGAAAATAATGAAGGAATGAGCTTTATTTATAGAAAAATGGATGCAGATAGTAACTAACTCATGAGCGGTCAGATTGATTTACTTTAATCGACGGTCCATATTTAAAGCAAAATTTTTAAATAAAATATAATATATTCTATTTATAATCTAATAAAACGAATAACTTTATAAAAGATTTTACTATGCAAACACTATGCAAAAATAAAATATAATATAATCTAATTATTGTCTAATAAAACGAATAACTTTATAAAAGTATTACATTTTTATATAAAAAGATTTTTTACTATTAGCCTAATAAAACAAATAACTTTATAAAAGTATTCTGTTTTATATAAAAAGTTTTTCTTTTTTATTACACTAATAATACTAATAAAACAAAGCTTAAATATATAATATAACAATCGACAATAATTGAATCAAATAACTTGAGATACTATGCAACAACTACTGTAGCAATAATTAAACAAAACTGAGTGTTTTCTCACGTAAGCATCAATAATCAATACCGTGTGCTACTATGCAACCACGCCAGACATCGCATCTTTTACTTTACTACCGAAAAGTAGTTCAACAGTTTTAACGGTAAAACTTCCGTAGTTATTTTCATAAAAATATTTTGTCGTTTTTCAATCAATTCGACAATAATTCCGTTGTGGGGTCCACCAATGATTACGCCGGTTGTACGAATATTCCTGCTAAAACGAATATTCCCCGACCAATCGAATATTATATAACAACTTGCTTACTTTGCAAAATTTATAAATATTACCCACAACTATAACATTATATCAAATCCACACCATAATAAAAAAAAAATTATTTCGAGAAAATTAAATCTTTATTCATAAAATCTGGGGTTTCACAATCTCCCCTCCTTATAGAATTTCGCCCACGAAATTAAACGTACATATACGGTATCTTAGAATATGTGAGGATACCTTGACTTCATTTTGATTCTAACCCGTGAGGTATAACCTTTGAGTGTTGAATACGATTCTTCTTATCCAAGATTTTAATATGAATCTCTCAAACGTTAAATCATCCGCTATCTCGTCGGTTCTAAATTAATAATGTGGTTTGGGTCGTTCACATATTTACGTAACATCGATACTTTAAAAACATTATGAACACGCGACATTTTGGTGGTAAAACGAAGTCTATAAGCCCGCGGTTCCTACTCGATCGAAGATTTCAAATGGGCCAATTAAATCGAGGGTTGAGATTTCCTCTCTTCAAAGAACTCTTGCTTTTAAAATAACGCCTCTTGAACCTTCTTCTTAGTATTCCTCACTCAAGGTTCAGTAGCTTTTGCACGCTTTAACTTTATCGATTAAAGTCGATTCTACTCAGATATTCGTTATCTTCATGTGGGTCCCTCGAGTCTTTAACTCTATCTTCATCATTTGTAAGTTATACAAAATGAGTCTTTTGTGTTAACAACATCGCACTCAGAACGACACGATCTTCTACTCAACACGTCAGCTATAACGTTCGCTCTTCCACGATGATATTGAATGGTACTATCGTAATCTTCAACAGCTCGAGTCAACGTCTTTGGCGTATTATACGTCCGTTTTAAGTAAAGAAATATTTGAGGGTTTAAGAAATGGGTTTTTTGTACTGGGGTCAATAAAAAATTTGATTTCATGCTCTAGGGTAGGCTAAGAATCTTCAGGAATACGTCGAGAAATTTATTAACAATAGAAATATCCTTCAAAACTGTGACCCTCATCCAAGACTTGGATATCACGTCACATTGATACTTATCAACTTGCCATCGTCATTCATGACGTTGCCTACGGAAGTCTGGCTTTGGTGCATTCAACACAAGGAAGTCAACAACGAAAGGATCGGGGCTCTTTACTTATGACAATGATTGACTTTAGTGGTTTGGTTGCTTTGAATTCGCATAGCAGGTTGGTTAGGAGTATGAAAGCTAACCACCTTAAGAAAAGCATGATGAGTAGTAAACCAATCGTTTCCAAAAATCACATCAAAGGCAAATATTTTTAAAGAGATAAGATCGACAGGTAACGTGAAAGTGTCGATTTTAATCCACAAGATTTTATAAACAGTGGAGGTAACGAAGGCTCCTACTAACGAAGTTTCAACAAATAAGTCAAAGTCTAACTTCTCCTGAGTCAATGCTACGCAAACACATACATAGCACCGCGTAGGTATTATACATGCGTTAGAACTTACGGGACTCCATTTCTACAAACAGAATCCGAGTTATCGTCCAGCTTAAAAAACTCGCCAACACTTAGGCAAAAAGCCAAAAAATAATCGAAAACCCGCATCGGACGTCCGAATGCCACGCAAACACACACATAGCACCGCGTAGGTATTAAACACGTGTTAGAACTTACGGGACTCGATTCCGACATACGGAATTCGAGTTATCGTCCAGTTTGCAAAACTCGCCAACACTTAGGCAAAAAGCGAAAAAATACAGCCCAAAACCCGCATCGGACGTCCGAATACCACGCAAACACACACATAGCACCGCGCGTGGGGTATTAAACGCGTGTTAGAACTTACGGGACTCGATTTCGACATACGGAATCGAGTTATCGTCCGGTTGCAAAACTCGCATGACACTTAGGCAAAAAGCCAAAAAATAGCCCAAAACCCGCATCGGCCGTCCGAATGCCACGCAAACACACACATAGCACCGCGTAGGTATTAAACACGCGTTAGAACTTACGGGACTCGATTCGACATACGGAATCCGAGTTATCATCCAGTTTGCAAAACTCGCCAACACTTAGGCAAAAAGCCAAAAAAAAAAATAGCCCCAAAACGCATCGGACGTCAGAATGCCACGCGAAACACACACACACATAGCACCGCGTAGGTATTAAACACGTGTTAGAACTTACGGGACTCGATTCCGACATACGGAATCCGAGTTATCGTCCAGTTTGCAAAACTCGCCAACACTTAGGCAAAAAGCGAAAAATAGCCCAAAACCCGCATCGGACGTCCGAATGCCACGTAAAAACACACATAGCACCGCGTAGGTATTAGACACGTGTTAGAACTTACGGGACTCGATTCGACATACGAAATCCGAGTTATCATCGGTTTTGCAAAACTCATGACACTTAGGCAAAAAAGAAAAAAAAGAGCCCAAAACCACGCATCGGACGTCCAGAATGCCACGCGAAACACACATAGCACCAGCGTAGGTATTGAACTGCGCGTTAGAACTTACGGGACTCGATTTCGACAACATCGGAATCGAGTTATCGTCCGGTTGCAAAACTTATTCATGACAACGCAAAAAAGCGAAAAAAAACCCCAAAACCGCATCGGACGTCAGAATGCCGCGCAAACACACACATAGCACCGCGTAGGTATTGAACGCGTGTTAGAACTTACGGGACTCGATTCGACATACGGAATCGAGTTATCGTCCGGTTTGCAAAACTTCATGACAACTTAGGCAAAAAGCGAAAAAAAAAACCCGCCCAAACCCGCGCCGGTCGTCGTATGAATGCCACGTTAAAACACACACATAGCTGCGTAGCGTGGGTATTGAACCGCGTTAGAACTTACGGGACTCGATTCCGACATACGGAATCCGAGTTATCGTCCAGTTTACAAAACTCGCCAACACTTAGGCAAAAAGCGAAAAATAGCCCAAAACCCGCATCGGACGTCCGAATGCCCACGCGAACACACATAGCACCGCGTGGGTATTGAACCGTGTTAGAACTTACGGGACTCGATTCGACATACGGAATCCGAGTTATCGTCCGTTTTGCAAAAACTCGCCAACAACTTAGGCAAAAAGCGAAAAAATAGCAAAAAAACCGCGCATCGGACGTCCGAATGCCGCGCAAACACACACATAGCACCGCGTAGGTATTGAACACATGTTAGAACTTTACGGGACTCGATTCGACATACGGAATCGAGTTATCGTCCGGGTTTTGCAAAACTTCATGACACTTAGGCAAAAAGCGAAAAAATAGCCCAAAACCGCATCGGACGTCCGAATGCCCCATTGCAAACACACACATAGCACCGCGTAGGTATTGAAACACGTGTTAGAACTTACGGGACTCGATTCGACATACGGAATCCGAGTTATAAATCCGGTTTGCAAAACTTCGCCAACACTTAGGCAAAAAAAAGCGAAAAAAGCGACCCGAAAACGCGACATCGGACGAGAGATGCCATGCAACACATACACACACATAGCGCAGCGTGGGTATTGAACGCGTGTTAGAACTTACGGGACTCGATTCGACATACGAATCGAGAGTTATCGTCCGGTTTGCAAAACTCGCCCAACAACTTAGGCGAAAAAAGGCAAAAAAGCGAAAAAATGCCCCAAAACCGCATCGGTGGCGTCGAATGTTAGCGCGAAAACACACACATAGCACCGCGTAGGTATTAAACCGCGTGTTAGAACTTACGGGACTCGATTTCGACATACGGAATCGAGTTATAAATCCGATTTTAAAACTTCGGGATCGACACTTAGGCAAAAAAGCGAAAAAAACCCAAAAACGCGCCGACAACGACCGTCGTCGTCAAAAATGCCACGTCCAAATGCACACACACGTACACAGCGTGGGTATTGAACCGCGCGTTAGAACTTACGGGACTCGATTCGACACATACGGAAATCGAGTTAGTTATCGTCCGATTTGCAAAACTTCGCCAACACTTAGGCAAAAAGCGAAAAAATAGCCCAAAACCCGATCGGACGTTCGAATGCCCGCATGAAACACACACATAGCACAGCGTAGGTATTGAACACGTGTTAGAACTTACGGGACTCGATTACGACATACGGAATCCGAGTTATCGTCCGGTTGCAAAACTCGCCCGACAACTTGGCAAAAAGCGAAAAATAGCCCAAAACCCGCATCGGACGTCGAATGCCACGCAAACACACACACATAGCACCGCGTGTAGGTATTGAACACGCGTGTTAGAACTTACGGGACTCGATTACGACATACGGAATCCGAGTTATCGTCGTCCGTTTACAAAACTACCAACACTTAGGCAAAAAAAAAAGCCCAAAACCCGCATCGGTCGTCCGAATGCCGCGCAAAACACACACATAGCACCGCGTGGGTATTGAACACGTGTTAGAACTTACGGGACTCGATTCGACATACGAATCCGAGTTATCGTCGGTTTGCAAAACTTCGCCATCGACAACTTAGGCAAAAAAAGCGAAAAAATAACAAAAACCCGCATCGACGACGTCCGAATGCCACGCAAACACACACACATAGCACCGCGTAGGTATTGAAACGCGTGTTAGAACTTACGGGACTCGATTTACGACATACGGAATCAGAGTTATCGTCCGTTTGCAAAACGCATGACAACTTAGGCAAAAAGCGAAAAATAGCCCAAAACCCGCGTCGGACGTCGAATGCCCGCGAAACACACACACATAGCACCAGCGTAGGTATTGAACACGCGTTAGAACTTACGGGACTCGATTACGACATACGGAATCGAGTTATCGTCCGGTTGCAAAACTACATGACAACTTAGGCAAACACTTAGGCAAAAAAAGAAAAAAGAACCAAAAACCGCGTCGGACGTCCGAATGCCACGCAAACACACACATAGCACCGCGTAGGTATTGAACACGTGTTAGAACTTACGGGACTCGATTCGACATCGGAATCGAGTTATCGTCCGAGTTTGCAAAAAAAACAACAACTTAGGCAAAAAAAGCGAAAAAAATAGCGCCAAAAAACCCGCATCGGACGTCCGAATGCCCGCGCAAACACACACATAGCACAGCGTAGGTATTGAACACGTGTTAGAACTTACGGGACTCGATTCGACATCTGAATCAGAGTTATCGTCCGTTTGCAAAACTTCATGACACTTAGGCAAAAAGCCGAAAAACAGCCCAAAACCGCATCGGACGTCCGAATGCCACGCAAACACACACATAGCACCGCGTAGGTATTAAACACGTGTTAGAACTTACGGGACTCGATTCCGTATTCCGACATACGGAATCTGAGTTATCGTCCAGTTTGCAAAACTCGCCAACACTTAGGCAAAAAAAAAAGCGAGCAAAAAAACGCATCGCGCGATCGATGCCGCCGAACACACGCGAAACACACATAGCACCGTGTAGGTATTGGGTATTAACGTGTTAGAACTTACGGGACTCGATCACGACATAAACGAAATCAAAAGAGTTATCGTCCGGTTGCAAAACTCGCATGACAACTTACGGGCAAAAAAGCGAAAAAAATAGCCCAAAACGCGCATCGGACGTCCGAACCCGCCACGCGAAAACACACACACATAGCACAGCGTGGGTATTGAACACGCGTTAGAACTTACGGGACTCGATTACGACATACGGAAATCGAGTTATCGTCCGATTTGCAAAACTTCATGACACTTAGGCAAAAAAAAAAAAAAGCCCAAAACCGCGCATCGGACGTCCGAATGCCCATGAAACACACATAGCATAGCGTGGGTATTGAACGCGATGTTAGAACTTACGGGACTCGATTACGACATACGGAATCGAGTTATCGTCCGGTTTGCAAAAACTCGCCAACAACTTAGGCAAAAAAGAAAAAAAATAGCCCAAAACCCGCATCGGACGTCGAATATGCATAAACAAAACACACATAGCACCGCGTAGGTATTAGACACGTGTTAGAACTTACGGGACTCGATTTCGACATACGGAATCCGAGTTATCGTCCAGTTTGCAAAACTCGCCAACACTTAGGCAAAAAGCGAAAAATAGCCCAAAACCCGCATCGGACGTCCGAATGCCACGCAAAACACACACATAGCACCGCGTAGGTATTAAACACGCGTTAGAACTTACGGGACTCGATTTCATACGGAATCGAGTTATCGTCCGGTTTAAAAAAACTTCGCCAACAACCCAAAAGGCAAAAAGCGAAAAAAAGCCCAAAAACCGCGTCGGACGTCCGAATGCCCCACGAAAACACACACATAGCAGTTATCGCGTGGGTATTGAAAAGCGCGTTAGAACTTACGGGACTCGATTACGACATCGGAATCGAGTTATCGTCCGGTTTGCAAAACTTCGTCCATTGCAAAAAACGACAAGGCAAAAAGCCAAAAAACAGCCCAAAACCCGCATCGGACGTCCGAATGCCACGCAAACACACACATAGCACCGCGTAGGTATTAAACACGCGTTAGAACTTACGGGACTCGATTCCGACATACGGAATCGAGTTATCGTCCAGTTTGCAAAACTCGCCAACACTTAGGCAAAAAGCCAAAAAATAGCCAAAAACCCGCATCGGACGTCCGAATGCCACGCAAACACACACATAGCACCGCGTAGGTATTAAACACGCGTTAGAACTTACGGGACTCGATTCCGACATACGGAATCCGAGTTATCGTCCGGTTTGCAAAACTCGCCAACACTTAGGCAAAAAGCTGAAAAACAGCCCAAAACCGCATCGGACGTCCGAATGCCACGCAAACACACACATAGCACCGCGTGGGTATTAGACACGTGTTAGAACTTACGGGACTCGATTCCGACATACGGAATCGAGTTATCGTCCGGTTTGCAAAACTTCATGACAACTTAGGCAAAAAAGCGAAAAAAATAGCCCCAAAACCGCATCGGACGTCAAGAATGCCCACAAACACACACATAGCACCGCGTAGGTATTGAACACGTGTTAGAACTTACGGGACTCGATTCGACATACGGAATCAGAGTTATCGTCCGGTTGCAAAACTCGCCAACAACTTAGGCAAAAAAAAAAAAAAAACAGCCCAAAACCCGCATCGGACGTCCGAATGCCGCATGCAAACACACACACATAGCACAGCGTGGGTATTGAACACGCGTTAGAACTTACGGGACTCGATTCGACATACGAATCGAGTTATCGTCCGGTTTGCAAAACTTCATGACAACTTAGGCAAAAAGCGAAAAATAGCCCAAAACCCCGCGCGGACGTCCAGAATGCCGCGCAAACACACACATAGCAGCGCAGCGTAGGTATTGAACACGCGTTAGAACTTACGGGACTCGATTCCGACATACGGAATCCGAGTTATCGTCCGGTTTGCAAAACTTCGCTACATGACACTTAGGCAAAAAAGCGAAAAAACCCCAAAACCCGCATCGGACGTCGTTAGAATGCCGGACGAACACACACATAGCACCGCGTAGGTATTGAAACATGCGTGTTAGAACTTACGGGACTCGATTACGACATACGGAATCAGAGTTATCGTCCGATTTGCAAAACTTCGCCCGACAACAAGGCAAAAAAGCGAAAAAAATAGCCCAAAACCGCGTCGGACGTCGAATGCCGCAAACAAACACACACATAGCACCGCGTGGGTATTGAACCGCGTGTTAGAACTTACGGGACTCGATTACGACATACGGAATCGAGTTATCGTCGAGTTTGCAAAACTTCGCCAACAACTTAAAAAAGCAAAAAGTAGAAAAATCGGACGTCAAGAGACCCAAAAAAACACGCATCGACGTCGTATTGAGATGCGTTAAACACACACATAGCACCGCGTAGGTATTGAACACGCGTTAGAACTTACGGGACTCGATTCGACATACAAACACACGGAATCGAGTTATCGTCCGGTTTTGCAAACTTACATGACAACTTGCAAAAAGCGAAAAAAGAGCAAAAAACGCCCGCCAAAGCGCGATCGGACGTCAGATCGAATGCCCGATAAACACACACACATAGCACCGCGTAGGTATTGAACACGTGTTAGAACTTACGGGACTCGATTTCGACATACTGAATCGAGTTATCGTCCGATTTGCAAAACTTCGCATGACACTTAGGCAAAAAAGCGAAAAAAGCCCAAAACCGCGCATCGGACGTCAAGAATGCCGCGCAAAACACACATAGCATGCCGCGTAGGTATTGAACACGTGTTAGAACTTACGGGACTCGATTTCGACATCGGAATCGAGTTATCGTCCGGTTTGCAAAACTTCGCCAACAACTTAGGCAAAAAGCGAGAAAAAAGCATCAAAAACGCGCATCGACGTCAAGAATGCCGCGAAACACACACATAGCACCGCGTGGGTATTGAACCGCGTGTTAGAACTTACGGGACTCGATTTCGACATACGAAATCGAGTTATCGTCCGGTTTGCAAAACTTCGCATGACACTTAGGCAAAAAGCGAAAAAGCGACCCAAAACAAAACCCGCATCGGACGTCCGAAATGCCGCAAACACACACATAGCACCACGCGTGGGTATTGAACGCGTGTTAGAACTTACGGGACTCGATTCGACATACGGATCGAGTTATCGTCCGGTTTTGCAAAACTTACATGACAACTTAGGCAAAAAAAGCGAAAAAAGCCGCGTAAAAACCCCGCCGGATCGTCCGAATGCGCCCGCAAAAAAGCGAAAAATAGCCCAAAACACACGCACATGCAGCGTGGGTATTGAACACGTGTTAGAACTTACGGGACTCGATTCGACATACGAAATCATCGAGTTATCGTCCGGTTGCAAAACTTCATGACACTTAGGCAAAAAGCGAAAAAATAGCCCAAAACGCATCGGACGTCCGAATGCCACGCAAACACACACATAGCACGCGTAGGTATTGAACGCGTGTTAGAACTTACGGGACTCGATTTCGACATCACGGAATCGAGTTATCGTCCGGTTTGCAAAACTTACGACTCAACACTTAGGAAATCGAAAAAGCGAAAAATGAAAAAGCCCAAAACCGCGCATCGGACGTCCGAGATGCCACCAAAACACACACATAGCACCGCGTAGGTATTTGAACGCGCGTTAGAACTTA
Source organism: Panax quinquefolius (assembly GCA_020205615.1). Taxonomy (NCBI): domain Eukaryota; kingdom Viridiplantae; phylum Streptophyta; class Magnoliopsida; order Apiales; family Araliaceae; genus Panax; species Panax quinquefolius. The sequence goes on along the minus strand of CM035154.1, from coordinate 34,671,128 downwards.
CGGGACTCGATTCGACATACGGAATCGAGTTATCGTCCGGTTGCAAAACTTCGACAACTTAGGCAAAAAGCGAAAAAAACCCAAAACCGCATCGCCGGACGTCAGAATACCCCATGAAACACACACATAGCACCGCCGTAGGTATTGAACACGCGTTAGAACTTACGGGACTCGATTTCGACATACGGAATCAGGAGTTATCGTCCGGTTTGCAAAACTTCGACAACACTTAGGCAAAAAGCGAAAAATAGCCCAAAACCCGCATCGGACGTCGAATGCCCGCAAAACACACATGCACCAGCGTAGGTATTGAACACGCGTTAGAACTTACGGGACTCGATTACGACATACGAAATCGAGTTATCGTCCGGTTTGCAAAACTTCGCCAACAACTTGGGCAAAAAAAAAAAAAAAATAGCCCAAAACCCGCATCGGACGTCGTCGAATGCCCGCAAAAACACACATAGCACCAGCGTGGGTATTGAACACGCGTTAGAACTTACGGGACTCGATTCGACATCACGGAATCAGAGTTATCGTCGATTTGCAAAACTTCATGACAACACTTAGGCAAAAAGCGAAAAAATAGCCAAAACCCGCATTCCAAAACGTCGACATCGAATGCCGCCAACACACACACACAATGCGCGTAGGTATTGAAACGCGTGTTAGAACTTACGGGACTCGATTTCGACATACGGAATCGAGTTATCGTCCGGTTGCAAAACTTCGCCGACACTTAGGCAAAAAAAGCGAAAAATAGCCCAAAACCCGCATCGGACGTCAGAATGCCACGCGAAAACACACACATAGCACCGCGTAGGTATTGAACACGCGTTAGAACTTACGGGACTCGATTAGACATCACTGGAATCGAGTTATCGTCCGGTTGCAAAACTTCATGACAACTTAGGCAAAAAGCGAAAAATAGCCAAAACCCGCATCGGGTCGTCAGAATGCCCATAAACACACACACATAGCACCGCGTGGGTATTGAACACGCGTGTTAGAACTTACGGGACTCGATTACGACATAATGGAATCGTCGAGTTATCGTCGGTTTGCAAAACTTCGCCCAAACAACACGGAATGCCAAAGGCGCGTTAGAACTTAAAAAAAAGCCCAAAACCCGAAAATCGACGTCGTCGAATGCCGAATGCAAACACACACACACATACGCGCAGCGTAGGTATTGAACACGCGTTAGAACTTACGGGACTCGATTCGACATACGAAATCGAGTTATCGTCCGGTTTGCAAAACTTCGCAACACTTAGGCAAAAAGCGAAAAAACGACCCAAAACCCGCATCGGACGTCAGAATGCCCGCAAAACACACACATAGCACCGCGCGTAGGTATTGAACACGTGTTAGAACTTACGGGACTCGATTTCGACATACGGAATCGAGTTATCGTCCGGTTGCAAAACTACATGACAACAAGGCAAAAAAAGAAAAAAAATAGCCCAAAAACCCGCATCGGACGTCAAGAATGCCCGCAAACACACACATATAGCCGCGTAGGTATTAGACACGTGTTAGAACTTACGGGACTCGATTCCGACATACGGAATCGAGTTATCGTCCAGTTTGCAAAAAACATCGCCCGACACTTAGGCAAAAAGCGAAAAAAAAAGCCCAAAAACCGCATCGGACGTCAGAATGCCGCGCAAACACACACATAGCTATGCAGCGTGGGTATTGAACGCGCGTTAGAACTTACGGGACTCGATTCGACATACGAAATCGAGTTATCGTCCGGTTTGCAAAACTTCGCCAACAACAACAGCAAAAAAAAAAAATAGCCCAAAACCGCATCGGACGTCAAGAATGCCACCGCAAACACACACATAGCACCGCGTAGGTATTGAACACGTGTTAGAACTTACGGGACTCGATTCGACATACGGAATCGAGTTATCGTCCGATTTGCAAAACTTCGCCAACAACTTAGGCAAAAAAGCGAAAAATAGCCCAAAACCCGCATCGGACGTCGAAGAATGCCACGCGAACACACACATGCACCGCGTGGTATTGAACACGTGTTAGAACTTACGGGACTCGATTACGACATACGGAATCGAGTTATCGTCCGGTTGCAAAACTTCGCTGACAACTTAGGCAAAAAAGAAAAAAAATAGCCCAAAACCCGCTTAAAAACCGCATGGACGTCCGAATGCCATGAAAACACACACATAGCACCGCGTGGGTATTGAAACACGTGTTAGAACTTACGGGACTCGATTCGACATACGGAATCGAGTTATCGTCCGGTTGCAAAAACTTCGCCCAACAACTTAGGCAAAAAAGCGAAAAAATAGCCAAAAACCGCATCGGACGTCCGAGATGCCCGCGCAAACACACACATAGCCGCGTAGGTATTGAACGCGTGTTAGAACTTACGGGACTCGATTTCGACATCGGAATCAGAGTTATCGTCCGGTTTGCAAAACTTCGCCAACAACTTAGGCAAAAAGCGAAAAATAACCCAAACCCGCATCGGACGTCCGAATGCCGCAAAACACACACATAGCATGCCGCGTGGGTATTGAACACGTGTTAGAACTTACGGGACTCGATTCGACATACGGAATCGAGTTATCGTCCGGTTGCAAAACTTCATGCCAACAACTTAGGCAAAAAGCGAAAAAGCAACCCAAAACCCGCATCGGACGTCAGAATGCCGCGCAAACACACACATAGCACCGCGTAGGTATTGAACGCGCGTTAGAACTTACGGGACTCGATTCGACACATACGGAATTCGAGTTATCGTCCGGTTGCAAAACTTCGCATGACAACTTAGGCAAAAAGCGAAAAAAAGCCCCAAACCGCGATCGGACGTCAGAATGATGCCACGAAACACACACATAGCACCGCGTAGGTATTGAACACGTGTTAGAACTTACGGGACTCGATTACGACATACGGAAATCGAGTTATC